>OV277864.1:81727015-83204515 GCA_922989275.2 Gari tellinella | reverse complement strand
TATGTTATAGATGATGAGAGTGTATCTTACAGGATGTAGGTGATCACTCCAATACTCCACATGTCTGTAGCCAAGGACACAGAAGACAGACAGACAGACACAGACAGACAGACAGAGGGTATAACTATGTTATAGATGATGAGAGTGTATCTTACAGGATGTAGGTGATCACTCCAATACTCCACATGTTTGTAACCAGGGACACAGACAGACAGACAGACAGACAGAAAGACAGACAGACAGACAGACAGAGGGTATAACTATGTTATAGATAATGAGAGTGTATCTTACAGGATGTAGGTGATCACTCCAATACTCCACATGTCTGTAGCCAGGGACACAGACAGACAGACAGACAGACAGACAGACAGACAGAGGGTATACCTATGTTATAGATGATGAGAGTGTATCTTACAGGATGTAGGTGATCACTCCAATACTCCACATGTCTGTAGCCAAGGACACAGACAGACAGACAGACAGACAGAGGGTATAACTATGTTATAGATAATGAGAGTGTATCTTACAGGATGTAGGTGATCACTCCAATACTCCACATGTCTGTAGCCAGGGACACAGACAGACAGACAGACACAGACAGACAGACAGACAGACAGACAGACAGAGGGTATAACTATGTTATAGATGATGAGAGTGTATCTTACAGGATGTAGGTGATCACTCCAATACTCCACATGTCTGTAGCCAGGGACACAGACAGACAGACAGACACAGACAGACAGACAGACAGAGGGTATAACTATGTTATAGATAATGAGAGTGTATCTTACAGGATATAGGTGATCACTCCAATACTCCACATGTCTGTAGCCAATGACAGTTGCTCATAGCTGACCACCTCTGGAGCTGAAACACAAACAAAAATACAGTGAAACCTCTCTACTACGACCAATAAAAAGTAGGCTAATGGAATATATCAAATGTTGGTGACAGCTTAACGCAAGGTGACAGTAAATCCTAAAGGAGCTTTCTGTTTCACTGTCACCTTGCTTTAAGCAGTCACCAAAAGGAGCTTTCTGTTTCACTGTCACCTTGCTTTAAGCAGTTACCAAAAGGAGCTTTCTATTTCACTATCACCTTGCTTTAAGCAGTCAACTGCCTTTAAAAGCTAATAATTAACAGAATTAACAATGGCCCTATATTGCTCACCTGATACACCATGTAAAACTTAACCTATAGAGACCTAGAATTTGACCCCACAATGACCCACATTCAACCATGGCCTAGATTTAAATGGGGCAAACATTTTGAGCAAGTTTTATTAAGATTAAATGAGATTTGTAGCTTCTAGAGTGTTAACAATGTATTTTTATGATTTGACCTAGTGACCTAGTTTTTGACCTGACATGACCCACATTCAACCCTGACTTAGATATCAATGAGACAAACATTTTGACCAAGTTTCATTAAGATTTGATAGCATCTAGAGTGTTAACAAGATTTGTCTATGATTTGACCTAGTTTTTGACCAACAATGATCCACATTCAAACTATTTTGTGCCTGAGCTAGATATCAATGAGGCAAACATTTTGAGCAAGTAGCATTAAAATCCAATGAGATTCCTAGCCATTAGTGTTAACAAGGTTTTTCTTTGATTTGACCTAGTGACCTAGTTTTTGACCCAACATAACCCATATTTAAACTTAACCCAGTTATAAATGAGACAAACATTTTGAACACGTTTCATGAAGATCTAATGAGATTTGTAGCCTCTAGCGGATTCAGACGGTTTTGCTATGATTTGACCTAGTGACCTACTTTTTGACCTCACATGACCCATATTCGAACTTGACCTAGATTTCTTCAAGACAAGCATTGTCATCAAGTTTCATGAAGATCAGATGAAATTTGTAGCCGCTAGAGTGTTCACAAACCAATTGTGGACAGACGATGGACATCCAGTAATCCTAAAAGCTCACCTTGGCACTTCCTGCCAGGTGAGCTAAAAATGGGCTTCTATATTGAGGGAGGGAGTGGGGTACAATGGGATCAGGGCTCCAGATAAGAGGGAGTAAACTTAACAAATCCAACATTTTCTCACTTATTATAGCACCAAATCCTATGGTGTTACTACTCATTAGAATTGTCTCGAAGAGACGATTCTAATGAGTAGTGACACCATAGGGTTAAATGCAAAAATAAAGATTTTAGTTTTTGAAATACTCCCCTTATCTGGAGCCCTGGAAATCAAGCTTACCCACAAATTCAGCAGTGCCCATCATAGCCCTGTGGTCCTCATTGGGCCCTATCTTCCTCGACAAGTCAAAGTCAACTTACCCACAAATTCAGCAGTGCCCATCATAGCCCGGTGGTCCTCATTGGGCCCTATCTTCCTAGACAAGCCAAAGTCAACTTACCCACAAATTCAGCAGTGCCCATCATAGCCTGTTGTCCTCATTGGGCCCTATCTTCCTAGACAAGTCAAAGTCAACTTACCCACAAACTCAGCAGTTCCCATCATAGCCTGGTGGTCGTCATTGGGCCCTATCTTCCTAGACAAGCCAAAGTCAACTTACCCACAAACTCAGCAGTTCCCATCATAGCCCGGTGGTCCTCATTGGGCCCAATCTTCCTTGACAAGCCAAAGTCAACTTACCCTAAAACTCTGCAGTTCCCATCAAAGCCCGGTGGTCCTCATTGGGCCCTATCTTCCTTGACAAGCCAAAGTCAACTTACCCACAAACTCAGCAGTTCCCATCATAGCCCGGTGGTCCTCATTGGGCCCTATCTTCCTTGACAAGCCAAAGTCAACTTACCCACAAACTCAGCAGTCCCATCATAGCCCAGTGGTCCTCATTGGGCCCTATCTTCCTCGACAAGCCAAAGTCAACTTACCCACAAACTCAGCAGTGCCCATCATAGCCCGGTGGTCCTCATTGGGTCCTATCTTCCTCGACAAGCCAAAGTCAACTTACCCACAAACTCAGCAGTTCCCATCATAGCCCGGTGGTCCTCATTGGGCCCTATCTTCCTCGACAAGCCAAAGTCAACTTACCCACAAACTCAGCAGTGCCCATCATAGCCTGGTGGGCCTCATTGGGCCCTATCTTCCTCGACAAGCCAGTCAACTTACCCACAAACTCTGCAGTTCCCATCATAGCCGGGTGGTCCTCATTGGGCCCTATCTTCCTCGACAAGCCAGTCAACTTACCCACAAACTCTGCTGTTCCCATCATAGCCCGGTGGTCCTCATTGGGTCCTATCTTCCTCGACAAGTCAAAGTCAACTTACCCACAAACTCTGCAGTTCCCATCATAGCCCGGTGGTCCTCATTGGGCCCCATCTTCCTCGACAAGCCAAAGTCAACTTACCCACAAACTCAGCAGTTCCCATCATAGCTCGGTGGTCCTCATTGGGTCCTATCTTCCTCGACAAGCCAGTCAACTTACCCACAAACTCTGCAGTTCCCATCATAGCCCGGTGGTCCTCATTGGGTCCTATCTTCCTCGACAAGCCAAAGTCAACTTACCCACAAACTCTGCAGTTCCCATCATAGCCTGTGGTCCTCATTGGGCCCTATCTTCCTCGACAAGCCAAAGTCAACTTACCCACAAACTCTGCAGTTCCCATCATAGCTCGGTGGTCCTCATTGGGTCCTATCTTCATCGACAAGCCAGTCAACTTACCCACAAACTCTGCAGTTCCCATCATAGCCCGGTGGTCCTCATTGGGTCCTATCTTCCTCGACAAGCCAAAGTCAACTTACCCACAAACTCTGCAGTTCCCATCATAGCCCGGTGGTCCTCATTGGGCCCTATCTTCCTCGACAAGCCAAAGTCAACTTACCCACAAACTCTGCAGTTCCCATCATAGCCCGGTGTTCCTCATTGGGCCCTATCTTCCTCGACAAGCCAAAGTCAACTTACCCACAAACTCTGCGGTTCCCATCATAGCTCGGTGGTCCTCATTGGGCCCTATCTTCCTCGACAAGCCAAAGTCAACTTACCCACAACTCTGCAGTTCCCATCATAGCCCGGTGGTCCTCATTGGGCCCTATCTTCCTCGACAAGCCAAAGTCAACTTACCCACAAACTCTGCAGTTCCCATCATAGCCCGGTGGTCCTCATTGGGCCCTATCTTCCTCGACAAGCCAAAGTCAATCAGCTTTACTGCAGTGCTGTTCTTGTCTTGAAGAAGAATATTTTCAGGCTGAAATGAAACAATTAATCCATTGCATGCTGGGTATTATTTGGCGGCCATTTTATAGTGTTGACTGCAGTCGGTATAACTCAAATATTTGCAAAAGATTTTCGCAGTTTCTGATAGAATATTGACTTAGCTGCAAACAGTTTTGATCTCAGATCAGGCCCCACAAGGTGGGGCCTGATCTGAGATCAAAACTGTTTGCCTAGAGGTACACCTAAAAGTGTATCCCGCATTAAATTGGTTAAGAAGCTTTAACCCATTACCCCATAAATATGCCTTTTAACGCCTTTTATCTATCCCTTTCTGAAGAAAATAGTTCCATTTTATTCAGTCATGAATATGTACCATAAGAAATACATTCATTATTATAGCAAATGGTAGCTTAAAGCAGGCTGAAAGTAAAGCAGAATGCGCCTTAAGGCGCATTCTGCTTTGCTTTCAACCTGCTTTTGGTGGTCACCTGTCTTCAAAACTAGAAACAGGCTATGGGGTAATGGGTTAAAAGTCTTGAAGAAGAATATTTTAGGTTGAAATGAAGCAATTAAGAAGCTTTAACAGTCTGAAAGAAAAATATTTTAGGTTGAAATAAAGCAATAAAGAAACTTTAAAAGTCTTGAAGAAGAATATTTTAGGTTGAAATAAAGCAATAAAGAAACTTTAAAAGTCTTGAAGAAAAATATTTTAGGTTGAAATAAAGCAATTAAGAAGCTTTAAAAGTCTGAAAGAAGAATATTTAAGGTTGAAATGAAGCAATTAAGAAGCTTTATTAGTCTAAAAGAAGAATATTTTAAGCTGAAATAAAGCGATAAAGAAGATTTCTGTTTTACTTTCAGCCTGCTTTAAGCTACTATCTGCTAGGACATAGAAAATATTTCTTGTGGTACATATTCTTGACTGTATAAATTTTTTAATTATTTTCATAAGTGAAGAAATAACTAGAGCACCGCAGTGCGGCAAAATACGCCCTATCAATCTCAAAAAGACTATGCTGTAGTATTGCGATAGCTGAAGTACTATCCCGATAGTATTGGGATAGTAAAGAAAAAAGTTCTGTTTTTTTTAAAAAATGCCCATTTTTGACAATAAAGGGGGCATAACTCTGCTAAAAATAGTCGCCAACGTCTGAAATTCACAGGTGCCTTCCCTGTATGATGAGAAAGCTAAATATGAAATTTTGTTACAATAGACAAAATGTAAGTAAAATTATTATCAGGAAACAATATATTGTTAAAAAGATTTATGTGAAGGGGCATAACTCTGAAAATACAGAGTCAAACCAAAAACCCGTAATATATATTAAGTCACTTCATTCATTGTATCACCATATCAAATTTGAAATCAATTGAATAAAAAATAAAAAAGTTCTTTTTTTTTTTTTTAAAAATGCCCATTTTTGACAATAAAGGGGCATAACTCTGCTAAAAATAGTCGCCATGTCTGAAACGCGAACTCGTCCGAACTATTGTGGTATGGAATATTTGTAGGAAGTTTAATCCAAATCGGTCAATAAATAAAGGTGAGAGAGCGCTAAGAAGAAAAGTTAATGGACGAAGTGTGGCTTATTTTAAATTTTAAGTATGTAAAGGGGCATAACTCATAGAAAAATAATTTAACAGGAACCAAAATTCACAGGTGCCTTCCCTGCATGATGAGAAAGATAAATATGAAATTTTGTTACAATAGACAAAATTTAAGTAAAATTTTTATCAGGAAACAATATATTGTTAAAACAAGAGCCCCATGGGGCATATGTCGCTCACCTGAGAATAGCTGTACATCAAAATGGAGATAATGATTTAAGTCCAGGACGGGGTCATTTTTTACCCGAGGGGCATAATTTGAACAATCTTGATAGAGGACCTGTAGATGATGCTATGTTCCAAATATCTAAGATCAGGGTACTAGGGTTCTAGACAGTTTCAATTGAAAAAATCTATTTTTAGCTCCTGTGACCTACATATGCAACAGACTGGAACCATTTGAACAAAATAGATAAAGGACATCTAGAAGTAACACCATGTCGAATATCAAAGCTCTGGCTATATTAGCTTCAGAAAAGAAGACGTATGAAAACTGTGACCCCCGGAGTGGGGCTAATTTTGACCCCAGGGGCATAATTTGTACAAACTTGATAGAGGACCTGTAGATGATATGCAATCGACCAGAACCATTTGAACCTTATTGGTATAGGACATCTAAAAGTGTCACCAAGCCAGATATCAAAGCTCTGGCCATATTAGTTTCAGAGGAGAAGACATTTGAAAATTTCACTATATAACTCTATGTTAAACTGTGACCCCCTGGGCGGGCCAATTTTGACCCCAGGGGCATAGTTTGTAGTTTGATAGAGGACCTGTAGATGATGCTATGTGACAAATGTCTAAGATCTGGCCCTTGTAGTTTCAGACAAGAAGATTTTTTAAGATTTCCTTATTTTTTCAACCATGGCAACCAGAGTTCTACATTGTTTTTAATTCTTTGAACAATTTTGAAAGAACTTGACCCAAGGAACATTCGTGTAAAGTTTGGTTGAAATCTTTTCAGCGGTATATGAGGAGATGTCATTTGAAGCAATTGTTAAAGACAACAATGACTGTATAAAGTGAAATATTTTCTTCTGTGGAAGAATAAATTAAAGACATAAAAAAGAATATGTATGGGTTAATAGGTTAATAAATATCATTATTTACATTTTCTAAATATAAGAAACTATATGTAAATGAGTGGCAAATAGTTTGGATCCAGATTAGAAGCAGCATTATGTGGCATCTGACCTGGATCCATACTGTTTATGGCCAAGAATTAATTGTGGACTGATAGACAGAAAGATAAACAAACAAACAAAACACAAACAAACAAACAGACAGACCAAAAGTAATATGCCTCGAACTTCAAGTTGTGCTTGAGCATAAAATAGCAGACATCACTTTCATTTCTGTTATGTATCTCAGTGACCTGAGTTCAGAGCTAGCTATGGGTCAGTTATGCAATTGGAGACGGTCTCAGAGAGAAATGACTATTATTATGCTGAACTGTTGTCTGCTCCAAATGTTTGTATGTGAAATATGTAAAAAATAATAACTTATATTTTCTAAATATAAGAAAATATGTAAATGAGTGGCAAATAGTTTAGATCCAGATTAGATGCAGCATTATGTGGCATCTGACCTGGATCCAAACTGTTTGCAAAAATGTTGCATTTAGTATAAGGGTAGCTTCTTAGCCTGGAAGATACAATGCGTCTATATAAAACGGATCATTAGAGAGTTTTTACTGTCAGACCTGCATCAAAAAGCACTGATATGGCCAGGGTTGAGTCAAATTTGATCCTAGGGTTTTGATTTTTTACAATTTTGAAAGTGATTTAGTAGAAGATACTATTCATGCAATATCTAAGGTGTGGGAACAGTGGTTTTTTACAGAATACTTGTTTAAAGTTTTTCACTTTTTTTAATAAATTTCAATAAGTAGTCCACTTTAAAGTTTCATTTTAACAATTTCTGTAGAGAAGCATCCAAGGAACACCGTGAGCAAATTAGTTTTTTCCTCAGACTCGCGGTTTCAGAGGAGTTGTCGCTTGAAGTAAATTTGAACGGACGGACAGACGGACGGACAGACGGACAGACGGACGGCGATCACAACAGCTCACCTTGAGCCTTCGGCTCAGGTGAGCTAAAAATTGTGTAAAGGGGCATAACTCTGTTAAGTAACTTCATTCATTGTATCACCATATCAAATTTGAAATCAATTGAATAAAAAATAAAAAAGTTCTCTTTTTTTTTTTTTAAAATGCCCATTTTTGACAATAAAGGGGCATAACTCTGCTAAAAATAGTCGCCATGTCTGAAACGCGAACTCGTCCGAACTATTGTGGTATGGAATATTTGTAGGAAGTTTAATCAAAATCGGTCAATAAATGAAGGTGAGAGAGCGCTAAGAAGAAAAGTTAATGGACGAAGTGTGGCTCATTTTAAATTTTAAGTATGTAAAGGGGCATAACTCATAGAAAAATAATTTAACAGGAACCAAAATTCACAGGTGCCTTCCCTGCATGATGAGAAAGATAAATACGAAATTTTGTTACAACAGACAAAATGTAAGTAAAATTATTATCAGGAAACAATATATTGTTAAACAAGAGCCCCATGGGGCATATTTCACTCACCTGAGAATAACTGACAAAATGAAGAAAAAGATTTATGTCCAGGAGAGGGTCATTTTTTACCCAATTGGCATAATTTGAACAACCTTGAAAGAGGACCTGTAGATGATGCTATGTGCCAAATATCTAAGACTAGGGTTTTAGACAAAAATATTTTTTTAAGTTTCCATTGAAACAATCTATGTTTAGCTCCTGTAACCTTCATATGCAACAGACAGGCAACATTTAAACAAAATAGGTAAAGGACATCTAAAAGTGTCACCATGCCGAATATCAAAGCTATGGCCATATCAGTTTCAGAGGAGAAGACATTTGAAAATTTCACTATATAACTCTATGTAAAACAGTGACCCACCGGGGTGGGGCCAATTTTGACCCCAGGGGCATAATTTGAAAAACCTTGATAAAAGACCTGTAGGTGATGCTATGTGCCAAATATCTAAGCTCTGGCCGTTGTAGTTTTTGACAAAAAGATTTTTTAATTTTTATAGAAAAAATCTATTTTTAACTCCTGTGACCTAGATATGCAACAGACCAGAACCATTTGAACAAAATACGTAAAAGATATTCAGAAGTGTCACCATACCAATTATGAAAGCTATGGCCATATTAGTGTCGGAGAAGAAGACGTTTGAAATTTTCACTATATAACTCTATGTAAAACTGTGACCCCCGGGGTGGGGCCAATTTTGACCCCAGGGGCATAATTTGAACAAACTTGATAGAGGACCTGTAGGCAATGCTATGTGCCAAATATCTAAGCTCTGGCCCTTGTAGTTTCAGACAAGAAGATTTTTTAAGTTTTCATTGAAAAAAATCTATTTTTAGCTTCTGTGACCTAGATATGCAACAGACCAGAACCATTTGAACAAAATAGGTAAAGAACATCTAAAAGTGTCACCATGCCAAATATTAAAGCTCTGGCCATATTAGTTTCAGAGAAGAAGACGTTTGAAAAGTTCACTATATAACTCTATGTAAAACGGTGACCCCCGGGGCGGGGCCAATTTTGACCCCAGGGGCATAATTTGAACAAACTTGATAGAGGACTTGTAGTTGATGCTATGTGCCAAATATCTAAGCTCTGGCCTTTGCAGTTTTTGACAAGAAGATTTTTAAGATTTCATTATTTTTTCACTTTGGTTGCCATGGCAACCAGAGTTCTGCATTGTTTTTAATTCTTTGAACAAATTTGAAAGAGCTTGACCCAAGGAACATTTCTGTAAAGTTTTGTTGAAATCTGTTCAGCGGTATAGGAGGAGATGTCATTTGAAGCAATTGTTAACGACGACGCACAACGCACGCACACAACGCACGACGCCGGACGCCGGACACAGGGCCATCCCAATAGCTCACCTTGAGCCTTTGGCTCAGGTGAGCTAAAAAATTGGGTAAAGGGGCATAACTCTGAAAATACAAAGTCAAACCAAAAACCCGTAATATATGTTAAGTAACTTCATTCATTGTATTACCATATCAAATTTGAAATAAATTGAATAATAAAAAAAAAAGTTCTGTTTTTTTTTAAAAAATGCCCATTTTTGACAATAAAGGGGCATAACTCTGCTAAAAATAGCCGCCAACGTCTGAAACGCGAACTCGTCCGAACTATTGTGGTATGGAATATTTGTAGGAAGTTTAATCAAAATCGGTAAATAAATGAAGGTGAGAGAGCGCTAACAAGAAAAGTTAACGGACGGACGGACGGACAGCGCTGGGTATACCATGATACGACCGTCGATGACGTGCGTATAATAATAGGCGTTAAAAGGCATATTTATGGGGTAATAGCTTAACTCTCAGCATGCTAGCAACGGATACGTCCCACAGCGCATAACTGCCTTTGCAAACACTTTGGATCCAGATGATACACCTCGTAATGCGGCGTCTCATCAGGATCTAAACTGTTTGACACTCTGATCCTGTTTTGAAAAGAAATTTAGGAAATTCTATTTTTAGATTACCAGATGGCATTTGTTGCAGACGAAAAAATTACCCAACATGCATAGCAGAGTTAAATGGGGTTATACCGTAGTTGAACACAGACATGGAGAGTATAGGAATAAACAGATGGCAAAGCCATCATTTCAAAGAGCACCAGATAATGGGGGGGGGGGGGGGGGGGGGGGGTATTTCAAAAAATAAAATCTTTATTTCTGCATTAAACCCTATGATGTCACTACTCATTAGAATCGTCTCTTTGAGACGATTCTAATGAGTAGTATCACCATAGGATTTGGTGCTGAAAATATTTTTGTAAATTTGTACCGTGGGGTGGGAATGAACATATGGCAAAGCCATCATTTTACCTGATCATACCTCAATGGAGTTTACAACAAGACGTAATTGCCATCATTTATTTCTTTTGGGAGAATTTGTTTCTCCATATTATCGGTCCACCGATCTCAGAAACTACAAAAACACTTCTTCCGTCCCACCCTAGAGTTTATGAAGTATGCTGGAAATATATTTTTATCTTCAGATCTGATCACACCTGAAACCTTGTAATCGCTCCAGACTGACTTCTTGCACAACTGCAGTGCTTTTTAACCCTTTACCCCATAGCCGGTTTCTAGTTTTGAAGATAGGTGGCCACTTAAAGCAGGTTGAAAGTAAAGCAGAATGTGCCTTGAGGCACATTCTGCTTTACTTTCAGCCTGCTTTAAGCTATAATCTGCAAGGAAACTGAAAATAATTCTTATGAATTATATTCATGACTGTATAAATTGGAACTATTTTCTTCAGTGGAGGAATAAATTAAATGTGCTAAAAGTCGCTTCTATTTGGGAAAGGGTTAACCTTGCATGCTAGTGGAGAAAACTATGATCATTTTTGAAAACAGTCTAGATCCAGATGAGACACTGCATTAATCAGCTTATGATCAGATTCCAAACTGTTTGACACTCTGATACTAACTTTTTCTAATTTAAAAACAATAGCAGACGACATGTCAAAATACAAAGCCTTCGAAGCCTTAGACTTTAAGGAAATGTGATACATGTGTATTTTAGAGAAGCCCATAGCTTGTTTCTCGTTTTGAACATAGGTGACTACTTGAGGCACATTCTGCTTTACTTTCAGTCTACTTTAAGCTACCATCTACTAGGATATATAGAAAATATCTTTTACAGTATATACTCTTTATACTGTATGCAGTTGAACCATTTTCTTCAGTGAGGAAATAAATTAGAGGTGTAAAAAGGCGTATAAAAGGGGAAATGGGTTAGGGAAAATGTGACAGGGCCCTGTCGAATATTTCCGTATTACAAAGTTAAAATGTGGCTATACAGGGCTCCAGATAAAGGGAGTATTTCAAAAACTAAAATCTTTGTTTCTGCTTGAAATCCTATGGTGTCACTACTCATTAGAATCGTCTCGAAGAGACGATTCTAATGAGTAGTAACACCATAGGATTTGATGCTACAATAAGTGAGATAAGGTTGGATTTGTGCAGGTTACTTGCTCTTATCTGGAGCCCTGGTATTACAAAGTTAAAATGTGGCTATATGATATGAGATTACACAGCAAGACATGTCTCAGGCTACACAAAGCAATATGTGTATATGTTTGTGCTTAAGCAAGCAATTTGTCTTTACCTTATGGCTAATGCAAGCAATGCATAAGCAATTTGCCTATAGTTTCTGTTTACAATAAGCAATTTCCCTATAGTTTCTGGTCAAAGCAAGCAATTTGCCTATAGTTTGTTTACAATAAGCAATTTCCCAATAGTTTCTGGTCAAAGTAAACAATCCCCCTATAGTTTCTGTTTACAATAAGCAATTTGCCTATTGTTTCTGTTTACAATAAGCAATTTCCCTATAGTTTCTGGTCAAAGCAAGCAATTTGCCTATAGTTTCTGGTCAAAGCAAGCAATTTGCCTATAGTTTGTTTACAATAAGCAATTTCCCAATAGTTTCTGGTCAAAGTAAACAATCTCCCTATAGTTTCTGTTTACAATAAGCAATTTGCCTATTGTTTCTGTTTACAATAAACGATTTCCCTATAGTTTCTGGTCAAAGAAAGCAATCTCCCTATAGTTTCTGTTTACAATAAGCAATTTGCCTATAGTTTCTGTTTACAATAAGCAATTTCCTTATAGTTTCTGATCAAAGCAAGCAACCTTCCTATAGTTTCTGTCTACAATAAGCAATTTGCCTATAGTTTCTGTTTACAATAAGCAATTTGCCTATAGTTTCTGTTTATAATAAGTAATTTCCCTATAGTTTCTGGTCAAAGCAAGCAACCTCCCTATAGTTTCTGTTTACAATAAGCAATTTGCCTATAGTTTCTGTTTACAATAAGCAATTTCTCTTTAGTTTTTGTTTACAATAAGCAAGTTGCCTATAGTTTCTGTTTACAATAAGCAATTTCCCTAAAGTTTCTGGTCAAAGCAAGCAATCTCCTTATAGTTTCTGTTTACAAAAGCAATTTCCCTATAGTTTCTGGTTACAATAAGCAATTTCCCTATAGTTTCTGGTCAAAGAAAGCAATCTCCCTATAGTTTCTGTTTACAATAAGCAATTTCCCTATAGTTTCTGTTTACAATAAGCAATTTGCCTGTAGTTTTTGTTTACAATAAGCAATTTCCCTATAGTTTCTGATTAAAGCAAGCAACCTCCCTATAGTTGCTGTTTACAATAAGCAATTTCTCTATAGTTTTTGTTTACAATACGCAATTACCATATAGTTTCTTGTCAAAGCAAGCAATTTTCCTCTATTTTCTGTTTACAATAAGCAATTTGCCTATAGTTTCAGTTTGCAATAAGCAATTTCCCTATAGTTTTTGTTTACAATAAGCAATTTCCCTTTAGTTTCTGATAAAAGCAAGCAACCTCCCTTTAGTTTCTGTTTACAATAAGCAATTTTCCAATAGTTTCAGTTAACAATAAGCAATTTGCCTATAGTTTCTGTTTACAATTAGCAATTTCCCTATAGTTTCTGATCAAAACAAGCAACCTCCCTTTAGTTTCTGTTTACAATAAGCAATTTGCCTATAGTTTCTGTTTACAATAAGCAATTTCCCTATAGTTTCTGGCCACATAAGCAATTTGCCTATAGTTAGTGGTCACAATAAGCAATTTGCCTATACTTTGAGGTTAATGTAAGCAATTGTCTATACATTCAGGTCAAAGAGAGGACTATACTTTAAGGTTTCAGCAAGCAACTTTCTAACACCTTGAGGTAAAAGCAAGCCATTTGCCTAATCTTTTTTAGTCAAAGCAAGATATTTACCTATACCTTGCAGTCAATGTAAGCAAATTGGTCGATACCATCAGGTCAAAGAGCTTGCCTATACCTTCAGCTCAATGTAAGCAATTTGGCTATTCCTTGCAGTCAGTGCAAGCAATTGTCGTATACCTTCAGGTCAAATCCAGCAACTTGCCTATATCTTGCAGTCAGTGTTAGCAAATTGGCTGATACCATCAGGTAAAAAACAGCAATTTGCCTACACATTGTGCACAATGCTAGAAATTTGCCTATACTTTCAGGTAAAAGAGAAAAATTTGCCTATACCTTTCGGTCAAAGCAAAACAATTGTCTATACCTTGTGGTCAAAGCAAGCAAATCTATGTCTATACATTGTGATCAAGGCAAGAATTTTGTGTATACATGTACCTTCAGGTCAAAGCAAGCAATATGTGTATACCTTGCCTAAACCATCAGGTTAAAAGCAAGGTATCTACCCATGCTTTGAGGTCAAAGCAAGAAACGTGTGTATACCTTGCCTAAACCATCAGGTTAAAAGCAAGGTGTCTACCCATGCTTTGAGGTCAAAGCAAGAAACGTGTGTATACCTTGCCTAAACCATCAGGTTAAAAGCAAGGTATCTACCCATGCTTTGAGGTCAAAGCAAGAAACGTGTGTATACCTTGCCTAAACCATCAGATTAAAAGCAAGGTGTCTACCCATGCTTTGAGGTCAAAGCAAGAAACATGTGTATACCTTGTCTACACCATGAGGTTAAAAGCAAGGTATCTCACCCATGATTTGAGGTCAAAGCAAGAAACATGTGTATACCTTGTCTATACCATGAGGTTAAAAGCAAGGTATCTACCCATGCTTTGAGGTCAAAGCAAGAAACGTGTGTATACCTTGAGGTCCAAGTGAGCAATTTGTCTGGAATGTAGATGCTGCACACCGTCGAGGATCTGTTTGACAAACGCTGAGGCTTCCTCTTCATCTAGCTTGTCCTTATCTGCCAGGTACTCAAACAGTTCCCCACCATCAACCCTGAAACAAAATCAATATTTTTCTCACTCATTTCATAACCAAATCCTATGGTGTTACTACTCATTAGAATCGTCTCGAAGAGACAATTCTAATGAGTAGTGACACCATAGGGTTTAATGCAAAAATAAAGGTTTTTACATACAACTAACAGGTATTCAAACAGTTCCCCACCATCAATTCTGAAACAAATCCAACATTTACTCACTCATTTTAGAACCAAATCTTATGGTGTTACTACTTATTAGAATCGCCTCAAAGACACGATTCTAATGAGTAGTGACACCATAGGGTTTAATGCAGAAATAAAGATTTTAGTTTTTGAAACACACAACATACATGTGTTGTTCGGAGGGAGACATTATAGAGAGGGAAATTTAGGAGTTTGTTTACAAATGCAAACAGCTTGAATCAAGCTGTTTATCACTCGTCATTATGTCTATTCTATTGAAATATCCACTTAGCAGAAGACATTTTATAGCAGACGATATTGCAGCAGATAAAGCGTTAGAACTGCGGCAAGGGTCATTGTAAGGAAGGAGTCGTTGTTTGGAGGGCAGTTGTAGGGAGGGAGCACTGTATAAAAATAATTTTTGCACTTATTTGAAGAAGCAGGTAGAGGTGCTCCAATGCCCTTCTATGGAGGAAAGAGATAACTCTGTCAACATCATGGACCTGTTTAAATTATACTCACTACATTTGCAAACAGTGTAGACCCAGATTAGAAGGATACAGCCCTTGCAGAATTTCCTGAGAATTTCCCAGGATTATCCCAAGAATTCCAAGGAAATAATTCCTAGGATATCCCAGGAATTTCTGGGAATTCCAAGGTCCTAGCTGGCGGTAATTGGAACAGATATCCTGGGATTTCCTGGGATATCCTGGTCTTGGAAAATTCCTAGCAATTCCTAGCTGGCGGTAATTGGACAATCAATCCTGAGAATTCCAGGGATCTTCCTGAGAATTCTTGGGATAATAAAAACCTCCAGGATATATTTCTGCAAGGGTTATACGGTCCTGTATCAGCCCTCTGATCAGGGTCTACACTGTTTGCTTTAGAGCAGTATTAATAAAGCTATATCTACAATTCCAAGTAGACTGGTTCATGTTTTTGGTAACTTAAAGGATCCACAAGGGAACCCAATAAACCACTAGAATTACTTAGTGTTGATCGAGTTAAACTGTGAAGTGATGTGAAGATTCCTTGTTGCTTTACTTTTTGCTTGCTTTAACCGTTACCTCATAGCCCATTTCTAGTTTTGAAGACAGATACCCACTTAAAGCAGGTTGAAAGTAAAGCAGAATGCACCTTAAAGATTTAAACTACCATCTGCTAGAATATAATAAATATTTCTTATCATACATGTTCATGACTGTATACATTGGAACTATTTTCTTCAGTGGAGGAATAAATTAATTGAAAGGGTTAAACAATTATACAAGTGAACTTTTACTGTATTTTAAACAATGCCTGCTGAGTGACAGATTAATTCTGGGTGTTGATCAACTGATTAACTTTGGTATGTAGTGAATGCCAATAGAATAGTAGGCATCACCCAAATCTAAGGGCTCCAGATAAGAGGGAGTAACCTGAACAAAGCCAACATTTTCTCACTCATTTCAGTAACAAATCCTATGGTGTTACTACTCATTAGAATCGTCTCGAAGTCAAATAATGGTTGAGGCTCCAGATAAGAGGGAGTTATCTGAACAAAACCAACATTTTTTCACTCATTTCAGCACCAAATCCTATGGTGTTACTACTCTTCGAGACGATTCTAATGAGTAGTGACACCATAGGGTTTAATGTAGAGATAAAGATTTTATTGTTTGAAATAATCCCCCTTATCTGGAGCCCTGCTATGGTGTTACTACTCATTAGAATCGTCTCTTCGAGATGATTCTAATGAGTAGTGACAACATAGGGTTTAATGCAAAAATGAAAATTTTATTTTATGAAATACTCCCCTATCTGAAGTCCTGAAATTTGTCTGAGGATGATGCCACATCTTAACCATATCCCCCATAGAAGAGAGCCTTTTAGCGTATTTAAATTATTCCTCCACTGAAGAAAAAAATTCCTATTTATACAGTCAGAAACATGAAACAAACATAAATCTGTTCTGGAAAACATAAATGATTATCACCAAGAAAATCATTTCTTAAATTTCCATTGCTTGTCATTTTTAAACAATTTTTCAACAGTTTCAGACCTCCTAAAATGCTTAAAACCCATGAGCTTCCGGGGGCCTCTGGCCCCCAGGTCCCCCAGCCAGGGCGTTGCCCTGGACCCACCAGGAGCCTTGGCAGCCCCCTGGCCCCCAGCAAAGATTTCAGTATTTTCAGTTTTGCCAACTTTCACCCGTGTATAATCTTAGCAGATGGTAGCTAAAAGGCACATTCTGCTTTACTTTCAACCTGTTTTAAGTGGTCCCCTTATCTTTAGTACTAGAAATGGGGTATGGGGTGAAATAGAGATTATTCATATTACCCTTTACCTTTACCCCTAAGCCTGTTTTTTAATTTTGAAAATAGGTGACTACTTAAAGCAGGTTGAAAGTAAAGCAGAATGCGCCCTTAGGCGCATTCTGCTTAACTTTCAGCCTGCTTTAAGCTATCACCTGTTAGAAAAAAGAAAATATTTCTTATGATACATATGCATGGCTGTATAGATTGGAACTATTTTCTACAGCGGAGGAATAAACTGAATGCGCTAAAAGGCGCTTCAATAAGGGAAAGGGTTAAATTGTCTCATCATGATCTAAACTAAAATTCATACCTCACTTTCAGAATAAGTTTTAGGATATTAACCCATTATCCCATAGCCTGTTTCTAATATTGAAGATAGGTGGCCACTTAAAGCAGGTTAAAAGTAAAGCAGAATATGCTTTAACACACATTCTGCTTTACTTTCAACCTGCTTTAAGCTACCATCTTCTAGAAAATAGAAATTATTTCTTATCGTATATATTCATAACTGTTTAAATTAGAACTAGTTTCTTCAGTGAAGAAATAAATTAAAGGGCATTAGAATGCGTATTTATGGGGTAATGGGTTAAAACTGAAACAATCTATTGGGACATGGGGTAGGGGGTGGAGAAGGAGGCTCTTATGGGGACAAATACTTAACCCTTTACTCTATAGATACACATTTTCACAATTAATTTATTCCTCCACTGAAGAAAATACAGTGTTCCCTCCCTACAACGGCCTTCCCAACAACGACTCACTCCTTACAAGACCTATGTCGCAGTTCCCTTAAAAAAGACAATTATATATATGCGTAACGTTTTTCTGCTGCAATATCGTCTGCTTAAATTTGTCGTCTGCTGTTTTTCTCAAAGTTACAAAATGGGTATTTTGATAAGGAAAAAAAACTTAATGACAAACTTGTGACAAACAGCTTGAAGCTGGGGCGTCTGATCTGGATTCAAATTGTTTGCAAATTTAGCCAATTTCCCTCCTTATAATGACTACCTCCAAACAGCAACATATTTTTTGTCTCCCATTAGGTGTCGTAGAGAGGGAGCACTGTAGAACCAATTTATGCAATCATTGATGTGTATCATAAAAAAAATTCTATATTCTAGCAGATGGTAGTTTAAAGCAGGCTGAAAGTAAAGCAGAATGTGCCTTAATATGAGTCTTCAAAACGAGAATTAGGTCTATAGGGAGTATTCTAACCCTTTCCCCATAGAAGCGCCTTTTAACGCCTTTCATTTATTCCTCCGCTGAAGAAAATAGTTCCAATTTAATCAGTCATGAATATATAGTACAGGAAATATTTTCTATATTCTAGCACATGGAAGCTTAAAGCAGGTTGAAAGTAAAGCAGAATGCGCCTTATGGCGCATTCTGCTTTACTTCCAACCTGCTTTAAGTGGTCACCTATCTTCAATACTAGAAACAGGCTATCAGGGTTGAAGGCATCCCAAGAACAGTATCAGACCAGTTTGACAGTCCTTCATATATGTCAATTTCCCTAGTTACAGTCAGATCTCCAGCCCCAGAAAAGGGGAGCATTTTTCAAAAACTAAAATCTTTATTTCTGCATTAAATCCTATGGTGTCACTACTCATTAGAATCGTCTCGAAGAGACTATTCTAATGAGTAGTAACACCATGGAGAAAGGACAAATGGAGAAGTATCCGGCCTGCTCGCGATTTATCGTGTCGTTCAATCAGCGGCGCTCGCTGGCGGCTAGAAAACAACGTTTTTCCGAAAGTTTGGTGTTAATAGAAATGCTTTAAATGTTATCTTTTCGTTATAAATTTTAATACAGATGTTTTATTAGACCATGATCTCACGACTAGTACAGAATTTGAGGCGATAGCTTATAATTTGTTTGTTTAGTGAGTTTGTGAAAATGAGAGAGAAAACGTACAGTACTGTATTTTCCGTTTTTCCTACGAAAGTTTGGTGTTAATAGAAATGCTTTTAATGCTATCTTTTCGTTATAAATTTTAATACAGATGTTTTATTAAACCATGATCTCACGACTAGTACAAAATTTGAGGCGATAGCTTATAAATTGTTAGTTTAGTGAGGTTTTGAAAATGAGAGAAAAACGTATTTTTTCGTTTACCTACGAAGTTTGGTGTTAATATAAATGCTTTTAATGTCATCTTATCGTTATAAATTTTAATACAGATGTTTTATTAGACCATTATCTTACGCGTAGTACAAAATTTGAGGCGATAGCTTATAAATTGATAGTTTAGTGAGGTTTTGAAAACGAGAGAAAAACGTATTTTTTCGTTTACCTACGAAGTTTGCGTGTGTCTATATTTCTCTGCCACTGTCTGTATTTATGTCTCTGTTTCTCTTTGTGACTGTCTCTCTGTCTGTCTGTTTTTCTCTTATCTCTGTCTGTCAGTCTCTCGCTTCTTCTTTTCTGTCTCCATCTTTCTGTATGAATGTCTGTCTGTCTGTCTGTCTGTCTCTCTGATGATCCTCATGCGGAGAAAAGGTAAAGTGTGTCATAAAGAGCTTAATTTGAAAAAGGGGTAAACTATATTTCAAGAGACATACTCTATGAATCCGACATTTTTGCAGCCTGGTCTGGATTACAACTGTTTGCAATTGCAATAGTCATCATGTTACTGGTATTCAGTAATGAGAGGGTTAATCCAGTCATCAACCAAACCAGGTGCATTGATGTTGGTTTTTTTTTTTTTTTTTTTTTTTTTTATTTCAATTCTATTATCTTTATTTTTTTGTGATTTGTATAATATATAAACATCATGCGGTTACAGAAGTCAAGAACACATGTTCAAGTTACACGCACGGGTAGCATTGATCTTTTTCATTAAAGTAGCAACCCGCTGGTGTGACTGTCCATCTTCATAGATAATCGGCATGTTCAAGAAGCATGGACTTCATGCTGGGACAGTTTTATGACGCTGATAATTGTCCTGCTAATTTGGTGCGGGTTCTGTATACGGTTACGTAATGTGTCACATTCCTTTGTGATGTGTAATATGGTAGACATTTTGTAAGTAAATAAAGCTAAGGACGAGTGTCAAACATTCTGGATCCAGATCAGACGACGTGTTACGCGGCATCTGATCTTGATCCAAGTTGTTTGCAAAAAAAAAAGTAAAGTTGCGATCAGCAGGCAAAGAGTTAAGCAGTCAGTAAAATAGATTGCTTAAGGCATTGGCTGCTTTATAATTTACTCCGTTATATAAGACATAAGTAAAGCAGAAAGAAACGGAGATCTCATGTTATCATGTTTGCAATTAATTTCTGAAGATAATGCAAACTGTTACCTCTTTCATAGAAATGGGACGGATAATATGTATATTTTAGTCTGGCTGTAAAACTAACCCTAAATTCATTTTTTTGAAGTAATATGTTAATAATTCTAATTTTCCTTTCAATAATAATAATGATCACATACGACATAATAATACAGTTACAACTTTGGCCGTTTTGGATTTTGGCCGTTTGACGCGCACTCCTTTCAAATGTCTCATTACATACAAAATGGATTTTTATTTTTGCTTCCAAGGAAATATTTCCTCCATGTAGAACATTGTAACAATGCATGAACACATTTTTAGAAGTTTAGAAGTTTGCTTAAGTTTTTATACGGAAGGAATTATTTTCTTACGCGAGTTGGTCTAGTCATATCATTAGCCAGCAACCTTTGTAGGTCATCATTACTTTTTTCGCTTCAAGAAAAACCCTGGTATTTTAACAACCGAAAGATAAGTGTCACGGCTTTATATCAAGACCTTTTTTTTTTTAAATATATAATATATATCGGACGAAAATTATGGATTAAATTCAAGTTTTTGAAACGGGACGTAGTATATATTTCGCGATCGCCTGCTCTCGTTTATCGACTATTTCATTTGACCATCGCTCTTTAACTCGCCATAAAATTTGTCGATTTCGAAAATAAACACTTGCATTTTTACAACTGAAAGAAAAATATCTAAGCTTTCCTTTAAGACCATTTCTTTGAAAATCGGTGGAAAATTGAGGGTTTTATGAAAGGTTTTGTAACGGGGCGTGATATATTTATGCCCGAGTGCTTGCTCCCTTTTATCGGCAAATTCATTTGGAAACCACTCTTTAACTCGCCATAAAACGGATCAATTTTATAAAAATAAAATCTGTTATTTTTACAAGTGAAAGATAAATATCTTAGCCTTCTTTTAAGACCATTATAATGAAAATCGGGTGAAAATTAAGGATTTTATGTAACTTAAACTAACAGTAGGTAACCATTCAACACGATAAAAAACGCGATAGCCCGCAATCGGCGTACCGGTGCAGTTGAATTATCGATCGATTAAGCGTTATCGCACATACAGGTAACGGACGACACCATTTTCGGGAAAATGCAGATTTGAGTATAAGTTACTTCTCCATTTGTCCTTTCTCCATGGTAACACCATAGGATTTGGTGAAGAGATGAGTGAGAAAATGTTATAGATTTGTACAGTTTACTCTCTCTTGTCCATTTCCCTAGTTACAGGAGTTCCAGACCTCCCCCATCAATCAAACAGCTTTAATTGCTCTCTGGTTCATTTACCTTTGAAACCGTATTTTCTGCTTCATAAACTGCCGTCTGCTTATGTTATACAATAAACTCACTCCTTTGCTAAATTCTAGAAACAACATCTAAGTACCAAACTATTTGGACTCATGTATCAGGTGTCAAGTTTTCTAAGGCATCTCAGATCTGAATCCAAACAAAATCGCAGTGATATTAAATGTTGGCAACATTAACCCTTAGCCCGCCAAATAAATTGTCGTCTGCTATATTTCTCGTCTGCTTCAAGTTTCAAAGTGCTTTCAAAATTGCTGAAAATGTTGTCCGAGTGTCAAACAGCTTGGATCTGGATGAGACGGAGCTATAGTCGTGAGTGGCAGGCTAAGGGTTAACCCATTTTATGCGGGATACACTTTTAGGTGTACCTCTAGGCAAACAGTTTTGATCTCAGATCAGGCCCCACATTGTGGGGCCTGATCTGAGATCAAAACTGTTTGCAGCTAGTTCAATATTCTATCAGAAACTGCTAAAATCTTTTAGAAATATTTTAGTTATACCTGCTGCAGACGACATTTTAAAATGGCTGCCAAATATTACCCAGCATACAATGGGTCAAGGGCTGATTACAGATGCCTAACACCTTGATTCAATCAAGACATACAGCTAACCCTTCACTCCTGTCACCGCCACGGTATTATCTACTTCAAAATGTCATCTGCTTTAAAAAAATGTATATTTCTCAAATTTAGATTAACCCATCGCCTTTTTACGCCTTTAAATCATTCCTCCACTCAAAAAAATAGTTCCAATTTATAGTCATGAACAGGTAACCTAAGAAATATTTTCTGTATCCTATCAGATAGTCGCTTAATGCAGGTTGAAAGTAAAGTGGAGGCACATTCTGCTTTACTTTCAACCTGCTTTAAGCTACCATATGCTAGAATATAGAAAATATTTATGATGTGTACATTCATAACTACTTTCTTCAGCAGAGGAATATAATTATTGAAAGGTGTAAAAAGGCAAGAATTTATCACTGGCACCAGAGTCGTGGACTTATAATATATATCGGTAGAGGTATAGATAAAGTAAACACATACACATAAAAAGTCCATGACTCTGGTGCCAGTGATCTATATCTAAAAGATTTTTCCCCACCGATTAGCAATGTCTATGTTATTGCATTGAAATTTAAAAAAAAAAATTAAAAAAAATCAAAATAAAAAAAAAATCTATATGGGTTGACTATTGGCATCTACCTGTCTGCTATCTATTATTATAAGACCATGGTATGTAACCAATTCTACACCGTGTCACTTCAACCACAAGAATAACTATCTAAAACGCATTCAATCCAAACCAAATCTTTTGCAATCCATAGATAAGATATTTTTCTATCCAAAATACACTTCTTCGACGGTTGATTTGAATACGTAACTACAAGAATCAAGATTGAAGCCGGTATTTTACCAAACAGGGTTTTCCTCCACCCCCTAGCTTCCGGTTGACCTCGGGTCAAGTTAAAGCGTTTGTAAGCGCAAATTTCATTGGCTGAATAATTCACGCGAGAGTATTCCCGTACAGTAGACAATACGTTATTCTTTCCCGCTTAAACGCAAACAAAACGCAAACGCATGTCACTCAAATGTATTGAATGGCAGCTTTTTACTATTTTTTAGTATTAATTTTAATCTCAATGGCAAACAATTTGGAGCCTAGTCAGACGCCTGGTTACCTGGTGTCTGATCAGCCTCCAAATGGTTTGCAAATGAAATAATAGTATTAGTATAAACGCGTTTATTTGGAAAGATAACGTTTTCTGTACTTGACGTCATTCGCGCGAGCGTCTTCCCGCGCTTCTGTCAAACTGAATAAACTACTGATTACAGCGTCACATTGTGCACAATTGTGCTGAACTTATATTAATGCAAGACTTTAATAACTGCATGATTAACAATTTCAACCAAAAATCATGAGAACGGTATATATTTACACATCTGTCCGGTATATACATTCTTTTTTCAATCTTCAATCAGCCAATCAAATCGCTCGTCGCAAACTTTACTTTCATTTCGTCTAAACCGGAAGCTAGGGGGTGGAGGAAAACCCTGTTTGGTAAAATACCGGCTTCAATCTTGATTCTTGTAGTTACGTACTCAAATCAACCGTCGAAGAAGTGTATTTTGGATAGAAAAATATCTTATCTATGGATTGCAAAAGATTTGGTTTGGATTGAATGCGTTTTAGATAGTTATTATTGTGGTTGAAGTGACACGGTGTAGAATTGGTTACATACCATGGTCTTATAATAATAGATAGCAGACAGGTAGATGCCAATAGTCAACCCATATAGATTTTTTTTTTATTTTGATTTTTTTTAATTTTTTTTTTTTAAGTTTCAATGCAATAACATAGACATTGCTAATCGGTGGGGAAAAATCTTTTAGATATAGATCACTGGCACCAGAGTCATGGACTTTTTATGTGTATGTGTATGTGTATGTGTTTACTTTATCTATACCTCTACCGATATATATTATAAGTCCACGACTCTGGTGCCAGTGGAATTTATGGAGAAAAGGGTTCAAACAAGATGAAAGTAAAGCAGACAGTTCATTTGAATATCTCCTTGTTGGGCTTATGTACTGTAGGGTTGAGGGCTTCTTCTGTTTAGCCCAATACCCCAAAGCCCATTTCTAGTTTTGAAGATATGTGACCGCTTAAAGCATTCTGCTTTACTTTCAGCCTGCTTTAAGTTACCAGCTACTAGAATACAGAAAATATTTCTTATGATACATATATTTATGACTATAAATTTGAACTATTTTCTTCAGTGGAGGAATAAATAAGGTGTAAAAATATGTGTTTATGGGATAATGGGTTAAGAAATGGTAAAAAACTGTCATCTTTCATTTTCTCAAGTTGCATGTCTTATCTCAGAGTATTATTTTGTACTTAAGTATTTTTCATACTGCAGCCATGGATAATTGAGTCATATAGAGCCCAGGCACTGCTAAAATGCTCCCATTTTTTGCTTTTGATCTCTGACTGTCACCTTGACCTTTGAGCTACAGACATTGGTCTTATGCACAACACACTGTCTCAGGGCTCCAGATAAGGGGAGTATTTAAAAAATTAAATTCTTTATTTCTGCATTAAACCCTATGGTGTCACTACTCATTAATAACTACTAATAACTACTCAGATAAGGGGAGTACATCAAAAATTAAAATCTTTATTTCTGCATTAAACCCTATGTTGTCACTACTCATTAGAATCGTCTGGAAGAGACAATTCTAACGAGTAGTAACACCATAGGATTTGGTGCTGAAATGAGTGAGAAAATGTTGATATTGTTCAGTTCACTCCCTCTTATCTGGAGTCCTGCTGTCTATGCTAGAAGAATATTCATGCCATATTCCATCCATGCATGATGAAGTTCGAGCCTGGACAAGACAAAATGTTCCCCTTTTTTACCTATGACTCTGATTTGTGACCTTGACATTGGAACAACAAACCTGTCAGTGTGTCTTAACCAAAACACATTACATTCTCTAGAAGAATATTCCTACCAAGCCATTTAATAAAACAAGAGGGCCATGGCCCTAAATTCGCTCACCTGAGGACATTGAAGTTTGTACCTAAGTTGACTGGGCAAGATAACATTTTAATATACATGTAGCTATAAATGGAGTTATCTTCCGGACAAGAAAACATGACAAAAGTGAATTTTGTTGCCAAGCTTATGACCCTTATCCATGACACATCCTCTTATCAAGCTATTTCCATTTCCGGTAAATGATAATTATTTCACTAGCGTCAGCAGAACTGGAGTTATTTTCCTGACAATAAAATATGACAAAGGGGAAAAACAAAATATTGCTGCCCTTGTGCATGGATGGCATTTTCTCTCATCAGTTTCTTTCCATACATAAAATTTCATTACAATAGCATCAGTAGAACTGGAGTTGTCTTCTTGACAAGAAAATATCACAAAGGGAAATAACTCAAAAAACAATGATGTCAGAGTTATGGCCTTTGCAAATGGCACTTCCTCTCATTAGGCTCTTTCCAAATAGGCAATTTCATTTTACCCATTACCCCATAGCCTGTTTCTAGTTTTGAAAATAGGTGGCCACCTATGGCAGGTTGAAAGTAAAGCAGAATGGGTCTTAATGCACACTTTGCTTTACTTTCAAACTGCTTTAAGCTACCATCTACTAGGATATAGAAACTTATTTCGCATCTTACATTTTCATGACTGTTTAAAGGGGAATTATTTTCTTAAGTGGAGGAATAAATCAAAGGCCTAAAAATGCACATTTATGGGGTAATGG
Source organism: Gari tellinella (assembly GCA_922989275.2). Classification (NCBI taxonomy): domain Eukaryota; kingdom Metazoa; phylum Mollusca; class Bivalvia; order Cardiida; family Psammobiidae; genus Gari; species Gari tellinella. The sequence continues at coordinate 83,178,614 of OV277864.1, read as the reverse complement.
GTTAACAAAGGTCAGTATTTATTGGGGGAAAGGGTTGAATCCTGGACAACAAAAAATGACAAGACATACAGATAACTGTGACAAAACCAATATTAAACATATGTATAAATATGGCATAAGACATAATTACATAACTGTCAGTGGATCACTTCCAGATCCTGTTTCTCTAAGTATGAAGCAGACTGAACCATTTCTAAACTTTAGCAGACAACATGTTCAGTTCTGTTGGCCTGATCACTGAGGTCAAATATTATGCAAGAGTACCATAGCATTTGCAGCTGCTGGGGGCTTACCCTTACCAGACTGAAATGATGTCTGCTAAATACCTACTGTATGTGAAAAATGTACAATTTTTTTTTTTAGAAAATGTTAAGTTGGTAAATGAGTGGCAAATAGTTTGGATCCAGATTAGATGCAGCATTATGTTGCATCTGATCTGGATCCAAACTGTTTGCAAATATTGGCTATTTGCCCATAGTATATTAAGGGTAACTCAGGTAAATACAGTTCTGCTTAAATCAAAATACTGTGAAACCTGCCTAGAGCAGCACTTAAACTGTGCAGGGTGGTGTCAAATGTGACCCTAGGGATTTCATTTTAACAAACTATAGAGGGATCCACCAGGAGATTCTACTGTACAAATATCAAAGCTTAGGGCCTAGTAGTTTTGGGCAAGAAGATTTTTTAAAGTTTTTTGCTTTTTCAAGCAGAGTTTGTGCTTTTTTTCCTTTCATTTGAACAACTTCTGTAGAGAAGCATCCAAGGAACATCATGAGCAGTATGAACTCTCCCTACAATCAAGCGGGTTCAGAGGAGCTGTCATTTGAAGTAAATGTGAACGGACAGACGGACAGATGGACAGACGGACGGACGGACAGACGTACTACGGACGGTGAGCGGTCACAATAGCTCACCTTGAGCCTTTGGCTCAGGTGAGCTAAAAATAAATCCACACATGATAAAGTTAGAACCCAGACACAACTAAAGTGTTCCCCTTTTTTACCTTTATCCTGAATTGTGACCTTGACCTAAAAGCATCCTATGCTATGGGATACATTTTAAAGGAAGTGTAAAATCGTCCTATGGCGTATACATGTATGCAAAGGCAGCTTATTTTAAGTTTTGAAGATAGGTGACCATTTAAAGCAGGTTTAAAGTAAAGCACTTTAAGGTGCATTCTGTTTTACTTTCAGTCTGCTTTAAGTTATCATCTGCTAGGTTATAGAAAACATATTTTTTGGTACATGTCATGACTGTATAAATTGAAACTATTTTCTTCTGTGGAGGAATAAAATTAAATGCACTAAAAGACTAATTGATATGATAAAAGGGTTAGGTGTACCTTTAGGCAAACAGTTTTAATCTCAGATCAGGCCCCACATTGTGAGGCCTGATCTGAGATCAAAACTGTTTGCAGCTAAGTCAATATTCTATCAGAAACTGCTAAAATATTTTGTAAATATTTGAGTTATACCCACTGCAGACGACATTTTAAAATGGCCGCCAAATATTACCCAGAATACAATGGGTTAAACGCGAAGATACTTACAGCTCTAAAATGAGAATCACTTCTCTCGTAGTCTCGAAGACCTCATATAGGTTGATAATGTTTCTGTGCTTTGTTTCGCTGAGAATTTCTATCTCACGTTGAATGTCCTCCATTTTGGCACCCCTCCGCCCACCTCCGCGCCGTTTCCTGATGAATTTGGCGGCATACTGGTTGTTTGTGCTCTTCTCGAAACAACGCTTGACTGTTGCAAACTGACCCCTAAAATACACAAAACAAAAAGAGTTAGCACTTTCACACCTGAACCTTTTAATGGTCAATTCCAATTTCCAATTAAGTCCAGTCCAATTTTCATTACTTAGGGTTGATTTAAACAATATTTTGCAAAATGACAGTGTTGACCAGGGCTCTATATATAGATAAGAGGGAGTAAATTGAACAAATACAACATTTTCTCACTATTAAAGCACCAAATTCTATGGTGTTACTACTCATTAGAATCGTCTCGAAGAGACGATTCTAATGAGAAGTGACACTATAGTAGTCCGGAGGATAAGCAAATAATCGTGCATTTTTTGATACACCTATGAAAATTGGCACACAGTTAACCTAGCACCTACAATGTCATTTAAAAGCGGGACCCCAGCTCAATTCCTCCTGTGGCCAAAATGGCGGCCATTTTTCAAAATGGCGGACTCCAATTTTAAATGTTGTTATCTTTTTGCTAATAGATATGCTAGAAAACATATTTTTGTGTCTAGATCTATGTTTTCACGGTAATAAATGATCTATTTGACGAAACATCTATGATTTTTGTGTTTGTTGTACTGTATGGTCAAAATATACAAGAGTTATGGCCCTTGGCGTCAATAAATACATGCTTTTTAAATGACTTAACGTTAACTCCTCCGAGGGTTCTGACTGTAATTTGTTAAAACTACCCAGAATGGTTCAACATGACATGCTGTTGTAAATCTGCTTATTGCGTTATGTTAAAACTTTTTTTGCCAGAGTTATGGCCCTTGATGTGAGTAAAAACAATAGAATGTTATGTGCCAACCATCTTTAAAGAAGTCCCAAATAGAAACTATTTGGCCAATTTCATTAAAATATCACATATATCTTTCTTGGACGATGCTCTATGCAATCTCTTGAAATGTAGATTATCCATTTAAAATTGTCGTTGCCATAGCAACCAATTGAAAAAATCTTTAAAACGCATTTTTTAAGAAATTTTTTGTTCCAATTTTAATTTTTTATATATATTAATGATAAATGACTAACTATGTACAAGATATATTGATATTATCTGCCTCTCTTGAAAATCATGGTGGCCAGTGGGTGGGGTAAAATTATCTTATATTGTCATAACAACCAAATGAATCAAATTTTAACAATCTTCTTGTATGGGACCTCTAAATTGATTTGTTATTTTACGCAAATGATCCTCTAGTGACCTATTTTAATTATTTTTTAAATTTTTATCTTAGCTTATCAATCATGGCCGCCAGTGGGTGGGGGTATTTTCCTTATATGACCATTGCAACCAAAAGAAACAAACTTATACATCTCCTTGTCTGAAACGTCTGTGCTGATACGATTAATTTTCATAAAAATAATTCACTAGTGACGCACTTCAATAATTCTTGCAATATTTGTTTTAGCTCATAAAACATGGCCACCAGTGGGTGGGGAAAGTTTTCCTTATATGGCCATAACTACCAAAAAAAAACAACCTTTTAAATTTGTTTTTGTCTGGAACCATTTTGGTGATTTCTTTTACTCATTTGACACTAGTGACGTACTTCTATATTTTTTCAAATAGTTTTCATAGCTTAAAAAATTATGGCCGCCAGTGGGTGGGTTAAGATTTACTTATTTGGTTATAACAACAGAAACACAATATAAACTTTGATGATATTCTTGTCTGAAATCTCTGCTCTGATTTGTTTTAATACAAATGACCCAGAAATGACCCACTTCAATATTTTTTTTAATGTTTGTCTTAGCTTATCTAACAAGGTTGCTGCAGGGTGGGGTAAGATTTCCTTATATGGTCATAGGGGACAACCAAATGAAATAAAGTTGAATACTTTTATTGTCTGGAACCTTTGCTCTGATTTGTTTTAATACAAATAATCCACTAGTGACCCACTTCAATATTTAAATGTTTTCTCAGGCTCCTAAAACGTTCCTTTATAATTATCTATATGATCATTGGAACCAAAAGAAACAAACTTAAAAACTATTATTTTCAGACACTACTGTACCGATTAAAATATGATTTTGTACAAGTTACCTTTTGGTGACCTGCTACTTAATTTCGTCAGAAACCCCCTTGTTATTTATCTTACACAATTTATTTTCGGATGATCTTCTACTGGATTTCGTGAAATCTGTTTTCTATCGTACAAATATATACCTGCCAATGGGTGGGGTAAGTGTTCCTTACATGATGTTGGTGAAACCTGTGAAACTCTTTTTGACAGACACTTCTGTCCCTATTACAATATAATATTACACAAATGATCTTTGGTTGACTTTTTACCAATTATTAATTCGAAGACGTACAATGTGGAAGTATGGCAGTATTGTTCGCCCGTCTGTCTGATAGATAACATATATCTGTATATCCGGTTTGCTTACACGATAATTCATTTTTCCAAGTTTCATCATGCATGTACTTCGCTTCATTACCTAAATAGTTTGAGCAATTTCATAAATTGCTACCTTTTGAATATATTTTATTGAATGTTTTCCTTTATTGCCAAATAAAGACATAAGGTAGAAAAGCAAGAATGTACGTTTTTATCTTTCTTAATTCATCTCTAAATATGTATAGTAATTAAAAAAAAAAGCAATCATGTTTTAAACACATTACGTGTTATGTTTTTGTCTTTTAAATCAAAGATAATCTTGTCATGTGGGTAAATATGAGCATTATCTAGAGAATTTAGTTACATGTAATGAAAACATTGCCTGTTTATGCGAAAATGCGATCCAATTTTGGTCGATTTAATCAAATACTTGATACGAGAATTCATTCTCCAAAGCCTATAAAACATGGCCTCCAGTGGATGAGAAGACGTTACTTATATGGATAAAGTAACCAAATGAAAACATTTTTATTTGAAACCTATGAACTAATTTCCCAAAATAGTCATTTAATTACTTGCCATCAAAATCGTTAGATTCATGTTCATATTTGAGCCGCCAGTTGATTGGGTGTGTTGTCATTATATGTCTGAAGTGAAAACTTTAAAAAGTCCTTTCATTTGAAACATTTTGCCGATTTTGCACAAAATATTTCTTTGATAACCTTTGTAGCAATTATTGTTCGTAAATTAAACCAAGAGAACCATGGTCATATATTGTTCATTGGAATCATTGAAAACAATACCATTGAGTTGTCTTTCAGGAAAAATGTTCGTCCTAGGTCTATTACTTACACAATCCTGGTAAATGTCTACTACGAGATGCTTTACGAGCAATGTTCGAAATGCATTGCGTATGATAGTGACACAACAATTTCCACAAGGAATGTTCAGCAGCTTTCTACTTAAAGTTACACCCTATCAAAATTGTTTCAACAAGTTGTCATTATTTCAACATGGACAGATAAATCAACCACTTCATCAAAAACTAGTTTGAAAATGAGTAACAACTACGGACGATATTCAGTCGTATATGAAAAATGTGTAAAAACTCGGTTAAAAGAGCTTTTTGCCATCATAACCAGAGATGCTTGGTCTTCATTGAGGTGGTTTGCAGATGAAGAAAGATATTTGATTGCACTGTAGAGTATGTTCTTAATGCCACATAATCAGGTTGGTCAAAAATGGGAAAAAATATTTTAAAAATCAAAAAATGTTTGTTTGATATAAAGTACGTGATATTGCACGCATTATTGGCAATTAACTATCAAGAGCTCATTTTGTTTCAAACGTGGTTTCTCCATATTTGAATTAAAACTAAAAATGGTTACATATTGAAACTGACAAAGGATTGCACAAGTGTCCCCAAGATACGACTAAATGGTATTGGAAACTGTTGATAAAGTAACCTAGGTGTATTTTTTTAACAAGCGAGAAAGATTAGGAACAAATATGGAATGCCAATAGTTGCAAAATACACGTTGAGTGCTAAGAAAGTTTTGAATGCCGTAATCTTCAGTACAGAGTACAACAAAAAGGGTAGAAGTATGACTAATAGGTAAAACCATGCTGTTATCTTTAAAACATAGAACAAGTACTTCCAAGAACGTAAAGTCGGTACATACTGTGATACCGCATTCACTTATTTTTTCCAAGATCTGGTGAGTTTTGTTTGGTTGTTAACATCTATTTCTGCCTTATATGGGCTAACAAGACATCGTAGGGAGAGGACAGTGTATACAAAAACCCGGGCGCGATGCCCTACTCTTATTATAGACAAAGTTCTCTGGTTCTTTCATATGCCTAATGTAAAGCAATTAAAAAGCCCTGATACATTGGACCTTGGTTTTATAAACTCGCTTCCCCTAAGATCTGGTGTCATAAGACTTATATCTGTTTCCAAACTGGTTAGGAACAATTCTGGTCGAAAACCTCTAACGCGACAACGTCTCGGGTGTCCATCAGAACCTCCAAAGTATAGCCATATCGTACACAAACTACCGGTATTTAAGCCTTTGCGCTATAGATTTTGAGGATAATACTTCTATTTTGTTTGTATTATACGTCTATGTATAATTAGTGACCCAGGGTAGGTCCAGTATTCTCCTATATGCTATGATTTTGGTAAGTTTGGTAGAAGTCTAGAATATAATGATAATGCCAACTATCTAAGACCAGTGACACATTATTCTTACTAGAATATCTTATTTTATTGCCATGGAATCCAGGTGTCATGCATTGTACAACTTAGCTTATAATTTTCTGTACGAATCCAATTATTGAATATCGATGCCTATTTTCTTTTAAACACATTAGTTTGCAGATTGTAAGGCAAGTGAATGGACGTGTGTACGTATACATACGGATGGACAAAAGTAACATTATTATGACCCACACTTCTGCGTGGCATGACATTAAACGCATACACGTTGTAATTTGTGTATACTTTGTTTCATACATAAACTCTAAAATTCTATATTTCTATTTTGAGACAATTTCTTTTATTACTTATTCAAAAAGTTATTTTTTTTGCGTAAAATGGCTGCCGTTTTAGTATTTTTACGTGTAATTTTGATTTTTCTTCATCAAAATATAGACTTGTGTTTATATTTGAATTCCTTGACCCTATAAACATAGGTATATATGTCAACATTTACTTTCTACCGCTATGATTAAACGAGCTACATGGATTTGAAATTTGAAATGACGGCCATTTAAGAAATTGCCGCCTTAGCTTCCATATGTAAAATCTGATTAAGGTCTACTTCCTTAATCAATAACATTAGAACAAAAAGTGTGTTTTCATTAAATTCATAATGTGAATAATGTGAATAATTCCATATTTTAATTTGGAAACAAAATATTTGATTATTTACTAATATTTAGTTTATTTTACGTAAAATGGCTGCCATTTTAGTAATTTGTACGTAAATCGGCAGCCATTTTGACCTTTCTTCCTCAAAATACAGTTTTGTTTTTATATTTTAATTCTTTGACCCGGAAAATATAGGTATAGCTGCCAACATTTAATTTATATTCCTATAATTATAAAAAATTGAAATGGCGGCCATTTTTTAAATGGCCGCCACAGTCGCCATTGATCAAATCTGATCGGGGTCTGATTTTTTAATAAACCATTATAGATCAAAGTTAGTGTGTGCCAAATTTCATGAAATTCGTCAACTCCGTTTTTCAATTTTTCCTCTTTGAGAGAATTTATTTTATTTTTCTTACTTATTTTCTGGTAAAATAGCTGCATTTTTAATAATTATTTCTGATAAAATGGTAATCATTTCAGTTTTTTCTTCCAAATACAGACTCGTGATTATATCTGAACTCAATGACCCTGAAAACAGAGGTAAAGATGCCGACATTAACTTTCTACCCCTATTATTAAAGGAGCTACAAAGATTTGAAAATTGAAATGGCGGCCATTTTTAAAATGGCCGCCACAGTCACCATAGGTCAAATCTGACTGGGGTCCCGTTTTTAAATAAACCGTAATAGGTCAAAGTAAGTGTGCGCCGAATTTTATAGGTGTATCAAAAAATGCACGATTCGGCCCAAAACCGGCCTTAATCCTCCGGACTATAGGGTTTAAAGCAGAAATAAAAAAAATATTTTTTGAAAAACTCCCCTTATCTGGAGCCCTGGTGTTGGCCCTGATCATGCAGTATCTATATAGTTTGTGAAAGTCTACTTTGGGAGACAATAGCCATAAATGGGTTAACGGGTTAAGGTTTCTGTAAAACCGGTTTTATTCGCGAGAATATAATATATGTGTTAATTCGCAAATGTGTTGCCTCGCGTCTCTAGTTTTGAAAATAGGTGACTATAGAAGTCACCTATTTTCAAAACTAGAGACGCGAGGCAACACATTTGCAATTTAACACATAAATTATATTCTCGAAGCAGGTCGAAAGTACAGTAGAATGTGCCTTAACTTAAGGCACATTCTGCTTTACTTTCAGCATGCTTTAAGCTACCACCTGCTAGAAATATTGCATGAAGTCGCAAATTAATACAAAATCGCATTACCTGAAATATTCATGACGCGAAAAATCCCTGTTTTACAGTAAATCTCTATTTCCTACCACGATAGGGAGCGTATTTCACGATTCACAATCATGAATATATGCACCCGTAAGAGGTATTTATTATATCCTCGTAGATGGTCAGTAAGCTTAAACTCAAAGCAGGTTTTAAAGTAAATCATTCTGCTTCACTTTTAGCCTGCTTTAAGTGTATGGTTACCTAGCTGTCTTCCAAACTAGAAACAGGCCATTGAGTAATGGGTTAAGACAATACTAATTAATAGTCAACGTGCCAAAGGGTAGCAGGATTTTACAGAAAAGTAATGTGCCTCTGTCTCTGGTGAGATTTCTGATTTCTTTGATTTCTATCATTGGAATGTTACTAAGGCAGAGCTCCAGATAATAGGGGGTAAAGAGAACTAATCCATTTTAGCACCAAATCCTATGGTGTGACTACTCATTAGAATCGTCTCGAAGAGACGATTCTAATGAGTAGTCACACCATAGGGTTTAAAGCAAAAATAAGATTTTAGTTTTTGAAATACTCCCCTTATCTGGAGCCCTGTGTAGGTAAGAACTATTGTACAGTGCTCCCTCCCTACAATGGCCCTCCCAACAACGACCCCCTCCTTACAACGACCCTTGCCTCAGTTCCCTAAACAGGACAATTATGTCTAGCGTTTTTACTGCTGCAATGTCGTCTGCTAAATATTGTCGTATGTCGTCTGCTAAATATTGTCGTCTGTTGTTTTTCTCAAAGTTACATAATAGACATTTTGAAACGAAAAATTTAATGACAAGTGACCAACAGCTTAAATCCAGATCAGACACCGTGTCATATGCGCCGATTGATCTTGATTCAAGCTGTTTGCAAATGTAAGCCAATTAATTTCCCTACGTAAAACGACTCCCTCTGAACAAAGCACATTTTATCGTCTCCCATTGGTTGTCGTTGTAGAGAGGGAACGCTGTATGTACATTGTAGTTATATAGGCCGATTTTATCCAACTGGCAGGGCGGAGCTAACTTTTGATTTATGGGTTGATAGGTATAGTTTCGTATTATATCGTAATTGTCAGATACTTTCAACTTGAAGAAACACAATTTATGCGTGCACCAATATCCACGTGCAATTGGTATATACAGTGCTCCCTCTCTACACCAACACCCAATGGAAGACAAAGATTGCGTGTGTTGTTCGTAGGGAATTGTTATAGGAAGAGAAATTAAGACTTGGTTAACATTTGCAAACAGCTTGAATCCAGATCAGTCGCCGAGTAACGCGGCGTCTGATCTGGATTCAAGCTGTTTGTTATTCTTCATTATATTCCTTTTGTCAAATTGTCCACTAATATGTAATGTTGAGAAAATACGGCAGACATCAACGGTAAACTCTGATAATAAAAGAGCGTGCTGTCGCCCCCAAAGTTGAAATGCAATGGTCCGCATCGAAACTCCGCCCTGACAGGTCAATAAAATCGGTCTATACAAGTCTTCCAATTACAATACTTCCTCCACTTTAGCATGCACTAATTGACAATGTTTACACAGAGGTGCAGCTTAATGAAACAGGGTGGCTTTAACCCTTTCCCCAATAGAAGCGCCTTTTAGCGGATATGATTTATTCATCCGCTGAAGAAAATAGTTCCAATTTAATCAGTAATGAATATGTATTATAGGGAATATTTGCCATATTATAGCACATGATAGCTTAAAGCAGGCTGAAAGTAAAGCAGAATGCGCCCTCAGGCGCATTCTGCTTTACTTTCAACCTGCTTTAAGTAATCACCTATCTTAAGTACTAGAAATAGGCTATCAGGTAAAGGGTTAAAGCAGGATAAAATAAAGAAAAAATCTCCAGCAGGAATTCTCTGCTTTTGTTGTTATACATACCCTAGCTGCTTTAAGCTGCTTATATCTACCTTTAGCACCCAAAACTGTTTCATGTTATTTGAGGAGTAATTATTTTTGATGTGCTGATAATAAATACTACCAACTAAACTAGCAATTAATTAACCAATATTCTTTTACTAGCTCATAATACAGTAACTGTACATGTGCAAAACATAATTTAACCAATTACCCCATAGCCTTTTTCTAATATTGAAGATAGGTAACCACTTAAAGCAGGTTGAAAGTAAAGCAGAATGTGCCTGAAGGCACATTCTGCTTTACTTTCAGCCTGCTTTAAGCTACCAGCTGCTAGAATATATAGAAATTATTTCTAATGTTAAATATTCACAACAGTATAAATTGGAACTTATACTTTCTTCAGTGGAGGGATAAATTTGAGGCGTAAACAGACATATTTGTGGGGAAATGAGTTAAATAGATAATTCAAGTTTCCAAATTAAATCTTGTTGATTTTTGACTCAATTTAGGTTGGTGTTTTAAAGTTCATTGCAAAATGACACAGTGTAGACTCGGATCAGAGGGCTCCTATGGGAGCCCTCTGATCTTGGTCTACACAGTTTGTATAGGACAAGTATACTCTTCACAGGGACACTGTCACAAGGGTTCAATTAGTTAACCATAGAACTGTTTATTACAGACAGTTGAGATCGAAACAACAGAGGGAGTATTTCAGGGCTCCAGATAAGAGGGTGTAAACCGAGCAAATACAACATTTTCTCTCTTATATTAGCACCAAACCCTATGGTGTTACTACTCATTAGAATCGTCTCTTCGAGACGATTCTAATGAGTAGTGACACCATAGGGTTTAATCCAGAAATAAAGATTTTAGTTATTGAAATACCCCCCTTATCCGGAGCTCTGGTATTTCAAAAACTACATGATCTTTCACTTTAAATGCATCAAAACCTTAAGGCACATTCGGATTCGGACATTTACTTTCACCCTGCTTTAAGTTGTTGCCTGTTTTTAAAACAAGAAACAGGCAATGGGGGTGATGGGTTTGTTGTTTGGCATAAAGTGTAGATCCAGATCAGACAGTTCCAAAATGAGCTGTCTGATCATATTCTGAACTGTTTTCTTATAGATTCTGTCTGTCAGGAATTTGCAATCTTTCCTAGTGAAAGTTTCCCTTATTCTAATGGCCAATTTAATAGTTTAAATAACTAACAAGTACTCATGGTGGATATTCCGCTAGGTAGGACTTTGTATTCAGCCCCTGTCTGATGTAAGAGGCTGTGTGAACAAAGCAATCAATCTCTTTGAATGCAGAGCTCCCGATAAGGGGAGTATTTAAAATATTAAAATCTTTATTTCTTCATTAAACCCTATGGTGTCACAACTCATTAGAATCGTCTCGAAGAGACGATTCTAATGAGTAGTAACACCATAGGATTTGGGGCTGAAATGAGTGGGAAAATGTTGGATTTGTTCTGTTTACTCCCTCTTATCTGGAGCCCTGCAGTTTGAATCATTCAATGTCTGTTGTCTGCAACAATTGTTGTCCAGTAAAATGGATCTGATCTGAATCAAAACTTGCCAAAGTCTATAAAACCAGATTCCTCATCAAAGATACAAAAGCAGATTTAGAAATTAAGTCAAGACAGGGTGAAATGACCAAAACCTTACTGATATACCCTTATATTCTAAGCAGTGTGATATTGCTTTTTGTCAATATTTGTCTTAATCCATTTTATGCGGGATACACTTTTAGGTGTACCTCTAGGCAAACTGTTTTGATCTCAGATCAGGCCCCACATTGTGGGGCCTGATCTGAGATCACAACTGTTTGCAGCAAAGTCAATACTCTATCAGGAACTAATAAAATCTATTGCAAATATTTTAGTTTTACCCGCTCCAGACGCCATTTTAAAATGGCTGCCAAATATTACCCAGCATGCAATGGCTGAATTGAAAAACTTGCCTTGACAAGCAATATACAAGCCAAAACAAATTGGTCCCGCCAATAATTACCTTTTTCTGTTGAATTACCTTTTCCTGTTTGGACGGAAGGGGGGTGTAATTCGAAGCTGAAATTACTCTATAACTACTGTCATACTTGTGTTGTGCGGACCAAATTATGATGGTACGGTAATTAATACTTCGATACAGTGGACCGCCGCCCTAGCGAAATATAGATCATGTTTGATGATTAAACATGTTTAGATATATTTAAACATGTATATTTGGTCAGTAATCGTGTTGACTAATCATGTTTAACAAATATGTTTGATCATCAAACATGATATAATGTTTAAATGTATACTTTCATCATCCCAAAAAGATTTCTTAACATATGCCACACACATTAAGTATTACATGATGGAAAAAAACTGAAAAAGGTATTAGCAAGTTATTTTTAAAAAGAAACATGATTGAACATGTTTCTGACTATAGTTTAAATGATTCTATTAAAAATTTATTAAGTGTTTTTTAATTCTTCTAAACTCACAATTAAATTACAAATACATAAAAAATGTATTGGAAATGGTGATAAAAAATATATGGAACATGTTCAAACATGGCTGAACATGATGATTATTGGTGTTTAAGTGTAACTTTTACAACCAGTGAAAATTATGCATACACATACTAAGCACATGGCGTCACAAGTTTTGTGTGTACAAAATTTAGACTTAAAGACAAATGGGACTGAGACAAAAATTAAAGACTGCAAACCAGTTCAAACTCCTGCCAAAAGGTTTATTGTAAGTATTATAGCAGACTTTTATACTATTTAATCTTTGGTGTATTGTATTTTAGATATTTAGAGGACACAACCAATAACATGTGCTACCCCACCCACTAGTTTACAATAACAAAATTATTAAATATGCTTTTAAAGCCTTTGCAAGCAGAGTATCAGGGCTCCAGATAAGAGGGAGTAAACTGTGCAAATTCAACATTTTCTCACTCATTTCAGCATCAAATCCTATGGTGTTACTACTCATTAGAATCGTCTCGAAGAGACGATTCTAATGAGTAGTGACACCATAGGGTTTTATTCAGAAATAAAGATTTTAGTTTTTGAAATACTCCCCTTATCTGGAGCCCTGGAGTATATATCCACATAACTATAGGCAATTTACCCAGGTGTAGTATCAACAGGTTTAAATTAAACATTTATCATATTTTTAGAGACCTTTATAATAGTTAAAAAAAACTTCAAATTCAGTTCGTTATGAACATGATTAAACATGTTAGACCATGTTGTAATTTAACAAAATTGTGAAGAAAATGAGAAATTAAGATTTTTTTCTTTTCCAATAATGTTTTCTTCTCTACAAGAATTAATTAATACAAGGTTTTGATTTGTCATCTGCAAACTCTTTCAGTATGGAGTCTAAAATTTGTTGTTATAAAAAAAAAAAAAAATTCACTTTTTTTCATCATTATACTGGTATGTTCAAATGTTATACAATATTATCAGAAAAACAATAATCACTGGATGCTCAAAAATGTTCATGTATATGATCAATAATGCTTGAAATGTCCCTAATTAAAGGCCCATATGTTTTACCATGTTTAAACATGTTCATAACATGATCAAACATTTTTTTACCATGTAACGATCATTTTCTGAACACATTTAAAAGATGTTTGATCATGTTTCAATCATCACCATGTTACATGATTAATGATGATCTTGATGATCGTGTTGGATCATGGTGCCATTTAACGCACATGTTTCATTATATTAATGAAATAATTAAAAAATGTTTGATCATGTTCAAATATCATGTTTAAATATGTTTTAAACATGCCTAAACATGTTCTGATCATGAAAGTTTCGCTAGGGCCTGACTTGTGCAGGAGTGCAGAAAGCTTCTATAGCATCTCATCTTTCTGCCTTACTTTTATCCTGCATTAAGCAGTCACATGTCTAAGAAAAGAGTTTCATGCTTCGTCAGAGACTAGCAGTTTTTACACATTAAGACAGTCTGGTTGAAACTCTCAGACTGTATGAGTCATTCGATTCCCCAGCTGACTTTTTTGCAATCAGTTTATATAAATATAATGGTGTGTGTACCCAGAAAGGGCCCCCCTAGCCCTTTCCCCCATAGAAGCGCCTTTTAGCGCATTCAGTTTATTCTTGCTCTGAAGAAAATAGTTCCAATTTATACATTCATAAATATGTATAATACAAAACATTTTCTATATTCTAGTAGATGATAGCTTAAAGCAGGCTGAAAGTAAAGCAGAATGCGCTTAAAGCGCATTCTGCTTTACTTTCAACCTGCTTTAAGTGGACACCAACATTCAATACTAGAGATTTGCTATGTGGGAAAGGGCTAGATAGGACCTTGCAGGCTGTTACAATCTGTAAAACTAAAGACTTTTCTCTGTGTTTAACCCATTTCCCCATAAATACAGGTGATTGCTTGAGAAAAGATGAAAGTAAAGCAGAAAGCTCCTGTAAAAGTTTCCTGCTTTATTTGCAACCTGCTTTATAAGAATTGCTGTAGAAGCAGTGATTTTGCTGCATTTCAGTCTGTGAAACAATATAAGTTGTCTAGGTGTCCAGACTCCCAAAAAAATCTAACCCATTGCCCAAAAGATACACATTTTGAGGCCTATCATTATTTCTCCACTGAAGAAAAAAGTTCCAATTTATACGCATATCTGTCGAATATGAACACATTCAATACAATTATACAGAGCTCCAGATAAGGGGAGTATTTCAAAAACTAAAATCTTTATTTCTAAATTAAACCCTATGGTGTCACTACTCATTAGAATCGTCTCGAAGAGACGATTCTAATGAGTAGTAACACCATAGGATTTGGTGCTGAAATGATTGAGAAAATGTTGGATTTGTTCAGTTTACCCCCTCTTATCTGGAGCCCTGATTATAGCTTGCAATCTGTATGAAAAGTTAAAAAGCATGTGGGCAGACAGACCAAGGAACAGACCAAACAAACAGATAGATGAAAGAATTAAGGTAATTTAATTCTTCGTCAGTATTATATATGTCCCCTACTTATCTTAGCAGGGACAACTCATTTAGAAACCCACTGATCAGGGTCTTCACTGTTTCTAAAGTATACGTACACATGTACTTTGGTTTCTACCATAGAATAAGTCAACATTGATTGTTTATGGAGTATAAAAACTGCTAGATTATCAATTACAATCAATAATCGGGACAACACTTATATCCCAGGGTCCATACTGGATACAAATTGCACAGGGACTGATTCAATTATGTTTTTACATGATGGACACTTTTCATACTGACAGATTAATTTGTCAACTGTCGTGTGACAGAAGTCATGTGACAGACGTCATGTGACAGCAAGAAATCACAGTACAAGTACAGTAAAACCTCTCTATTACGGACACTAAAAAGAAGGCTAATTGAGTGTATAAATGACAGGTGACAGCTTAAAGCAAGGTGACAGTAAAACAGAAAGCTCCTACAGGAGCTTTCTGTTTTACTGTCACCTTGCTTTAAACCATTACCCTATAAAAACGCCTTTTTACGCCTCTAATTTATCCCTCCACTGAAGAAAACAGTTCCTATTTATACAGCTGTGAATATTTAACATTAGAAATAATTTATATATTCTAGCAGCTGGTAGCTTAAAGCAGGCTGAAAGTAAAGCAGAATGCGCCTTAAGGCGCATTCTGCTTTACTTTCAACCTGCTTTAAGTCGTCACCTGTTTGCAAAACTAGAATCAGGCTATGGGGTAATGGGTTAAGCAGTCACCTGTCAGAAACACCTAATAATTAACACAATTTAGTGGTCGTAATAGAGAGGTTTTACTGTAGTGCCATGTGTTCAGAAAAGAAATCGATGGCCATCGATGGCAATCAATTGCAAAGTTGGCTACCTGGTATGAAATACTCTGCATGCTGCACACATGGCACAAACCGCTAACCTAACCTGCATACAGTGTCAACTGAACACATAGCTGGTAAGCCCAATATCCAGGGGAGTAAACTTAACAAATTCACCATTTTCTCACTCATTTTCAGCACCAAATCCTTTAGTGTTACTACTCATTAGAATTGTCTCAAAGAGACAATTCTAATGAGTAGTGACACCATATGGTTTAACTCTTTACCCCATAGCCTGTTTCTGGTTTTGAAGACATGTGACCACTTGAACAGGTTGAAAGCACAGCAGAATGCGCATTGTGGCGTATTCTGCTTCAGCTAGCTTTCAGCCAGGGCTCCAGATAAGGGGGATATTTCTCAATTAAACCCTATGGTGTCACTACTCATTAGAATCGTCTCTTTGAGACGGTTCTAATGAGTAGTAACACCATAGAATTTGGTGGTAAAATGAGTGAGAAAGTGTTAGATTTGTTCTGTTTACCCCCTCTTATCTGGAGCCCTGCTTTCAGCTCTGCTCCAGAATCAATCATTTGTTAGAAACAAACTGTCAAGAACAGATGCCTCTTGTTTATATCAAACAGACTCTTTACTTTTACAGTGGAGAAAGACAAATAACTACATTTACAATAAACATTGATACTACTCTAGGACCTTATGGAAACAAATTCCGAAACTGTCAAACAATAGAAATTCTTTCAATATAATTACCAAGATCATAAAAATTGTTATCACTAGTTTGTACAATGTATTAAAAATCAACTTTTAAAATGAGTCAAATAACTCTTTGATAGTTATGAATATATTTGTACCTGTTTGTAGTCAGTCCACTATTAATTAACCCATTACCCCATAAATACACTTTTTTACGCCTTAAAATTATTCTGCCACTTAAGAAAATTGTTATGAATATACTGTATATCATAAGAAATATTATCTTTATCCACACAGAGGGTAGTTTAAAGAAGGTTGAAAGTAAAGCAGAATGCGCCTTAAGGGCGCATTCTGCTTTACTTTCAACCTGCTTTAAATGCTAAATTGTTAATAACCCATTTTAATGCCAAGTAGATTCTCTGACTACCATGCTTATTTATTGGATTAGTCTTAGACGATTTTAATGAGTAGTAATGTAACATGGTGAGAAAAATATGCAGCCAGACCGGGGCTTGAACCCGGGACCCCTTGCTTACAGGGCAAGTGTTCTACCGACTGAACCACCGGGCCGCTTACACAAATCTCTCACCATTTAATCATATATTCAACCCGGCTACACAAACACCATAGGATTTGGTTATGAAACTGGAACTGTTCAGCTTACATCCATCCCTCTTATAGAGAGCTCTGCTCCAGAATCAATTATTTGTCTAAGAAACAAACTGTCAAGAACAGAAGCCTCTTGTTTATATCAGACAAATCTCGACTCTTTCCTTTTAGTCGGTGGAGAAAACATTTTCTTTCCCATTTAAACGCAAACGCAGTGCAATTAAACGTTGAAATTGACAACTTAATTGCTGACAATTCTGACTATTTTTTCTAATCTGAGTGGCAAACAGTTTGGAGCCTGATCAGACGCCGGGTTACCCGGCGTCTGATCTGGCTCCAAACTGTTTGCTATGGAAATAATAGTTTTAGCCTAAACGCATTTATTGGGAAAGAATAACGGTTTCTCCATCTGACCCTTTCACATCCATATGCATGTACAGTGTCTTCACCCATTACCCCATAAATAATCCTTTTTACGCCTTTAATTTTTTTCCTCTATTGAAGAAAATAGTTGAAATTTATACAGTCATAAATGTTTGATAACAAATATTTTTTATATTAAATTTAGTAGATGTAAGCTTAAAGCATGCTGAAAGTAAAGCAGAATGTGCCTTAAGGCGCATTCTGCTTTACATTCAGCCTGCTTTAAAATTAAGCTACTATCTGCTAGGATATAGAAAATATTTCTTATGGTACATTTTCAGGACTGTATAAATTTCTGCAGTGGTAGTTCTAATAAAGGCGCTTCTTTGGGGGAAAGGGTTATTTACGTACCTACCCTAGTTTTTATTCGCAGAATAGGGTTTGCAGGGCTCCAGATAAGGGGAGTATTTCAAAAAATAAAATCTTTATTTCAGCTTTAAACCCTAGAGACGATTCTAATGAGTAGTAACACCATAGGATTTATTGCTGTATAAGTGAGAAAATGTTTGATTTGTTCCAATAACTCCTTCTTATCTGGAGCCCTGCGGTTTGTATATGAACCAGTTGCTCTTTCTAAATCTATGGCGGATCCAGGGCTGAAGATAAGAGGGAGTAAACTGCACAAATTCAACATTTTCTCACTTATTTTAGCACCAAATCCTATGATGTTACTACTCATTAGAATCGTCTCTTCGAGACGATTCTAATCAGTAGTGACAGCATAGGGATTTAAAAAGAAATAAAGAATTTAGTTTTTGAAATACTCCCCTTATCTGGAGCCCTGGCGGATCACAGTTGTTTATGTGAAGACAAGTGATCCAGGAAATGGTTCCTCATTGAAGACACAAAACGACCAGCCATTGTTGACATAAACAAGGGGATAATCATCTTTTGATGTTTTTAACAGGAAGTGGAAAACGTATTTATACGACTTGGAGGAGTCTGGTTCACTGAGAGAGAAACAAACTGTGTCATTCAAAGAATCTTTAACCCATTGCACCCAGTGGATTCATCCATGCTTATATTGGATTAGTCCATTTTTGTGTCACCTGCTGTAGGCTTTTTGTGTCACACCTCATAACTCCTGTTCTACTGAAGCTTTTTAAATGAAACTTCATTTATGGAAAGAGCTTAACATGTGGAAGTGTATTGCACAAGGGTCATAACTCTTGTATCAATAGTGTGAGAGTTATTCCCCTTTTCAACATTTTCTTTTCATGCAGATTTCTTCTGTTTTACTGAAGTTTTTTAAATGAAATTTCTTTTATGGAAAGAGAATGTTATACTGATGCTTGCCCAGGAGAAAAACGGAAATTAGAACTGAAATGGTGAGCTCTGAAGTGTTTGAACATTTAGACATTATGGTCTAACCCCCCTTAGCCTTCGATTTTTATGCAATTTTTGGCCATGTTTGATTTTTCATTTTTCAAATTGATGTTAAGCACATGCGTAAGTGAGTATCGCTGGCTACGCCCCTGATAAACGTTCAGCAGCAAAAAGCCAGATCAGAGTACGCGCTAAAAGCGCGTCCTCTGATCTGGCTATTTGCTGTTTGTAGCAAGTGATAATAAAAAATATAAATTAAAATTTAAAATTTTGACTTACGCAAATAATTTGCGTAAGTTGTTCAATCTGGCCCCTGTTCCTGGTATCCAATTAAAGCAGGTTGAAAGTAAAGCAGAATGCGCCTTAAGGCACATTCTGCTTTACTCTCAGCCTGCTTTTAAGCTACTGTCTGCTACAATATGGAAAACTTGTTTTTTAAAGTAATTTAGGAAGGTTTTGGAGAGATTTGGGGTCCTTTTTTTAGACGGACCGTTTGGTTTATGTTTCTAAGGATTAATAGCTAGTTACGTTGCTACTTTTATATGTGTCTACCAATTAATCACGTTTGAGTTGACCTCATTTACTGAATATGAATTAACCCATTATCCCATAAATACGCCTTTTTACGCCATTAATTTATTCTTCCACGCAAGAAAATAGTTCCAATTTATACAATCATAAATATGTGCCATATGAAATAGTTTCTGTATCCAAGCAGATGGTTGTTTAAAGCAGGCTGAAAGTTAAAAGCAGAATGAGCCTTAAGGCGCATTCTACTTTACTCTCAACCTGCTTTAAGTGATCAACTATTTTCAAAACTAGAAACAGGCTATGAGTAAGTTAGAATGTCTGTGATAGAAATTCCGGCCAAATACCTTATCACGTTTGAGGTGACCTAATTTACTGAATATGAATTAAACCTCAAGTTGGAATTTCTGTGATAGAATTTCCGGTCAAATACCTTATCTATGTCTGGCTTATAGCTCTGAGCATGCAGAATTAAGCAACGAAACCAAATTTAATTTTGCAAACTGTTTGAATCCCGGATGGCACGGAATGCTGCTTTTCATCAGGATCCAAACTGTTTTGACACTTTGACCTTGTTCCGAAAAGAAACTCAGAAAATTCTATATCTAGAACTGTATACGTAGCAGACGACAATTGTTGCAGACGTAAAAATTACCCAGAATTCAAAGAGTTATAGAGCCATGAACACCTGTATCTTTCCCCGACTGAAAAATAAGGCTTTGTTGCTCAGATGTGTTTTATTCTTGGCATACAGATAACCTAGAAATAAAAAATTCCAGTTTATAAAGTTATTTATAGAATTCCAGACATATACAGTAAAACCTTTCTATTATAACCACCCCTCATTTATGAACACCTCTCTATTACGACCACCCCTCTATTACAACCACCCCTCTATTACAACCACCCCACTATTACAACCACCCCTCTGTTACAACCACACCTCTGTTACAACCACACCTCTGTTACAACCACACCTCTATTACAACCACACCTCTATTACAACCACCCCTCTGTTACAACCACCCCTCTGTTACAACCACCCCTCTATTACAACCACCCCACTATTACAACCACCCCTCTGTTACAACCACCCCTCTATTACAACCACCCCTCTATTACAACCACCCCTCTGTTACAACCACCCCTCTGTTACAACCACCCCTCTATTACAACCACACCTCTGTTACAACCACACCTCTGTTACAACCACACCTCTATTACAACCACCCCTCTGTTACAACCACCCCTCTGTTACAAGCACCCCACTATTACAACCACCCCTCCGTTACAACCACCCCTCCGTTACAACCACCCCTCTGTTACAACCACCCCTCTGTTACAACCACACCTCTGTTACAACCACCCCTCTGTTACAACCACCCCTCTGTTACAACCACCCCTCTGTTACAACCACCCCTCTGTTACAACCACCCCACTATTACAACCACCCCTCCGTTACAACCACCCCTCCGTTACAACCACCCCTCTGTTACAACCACCCCTCTGTTACAACCACCCTCTGTTACAACCACCCCTCTGTTACAACCACCCCTCTGTTACAACCACCCCACTATTACAACCACCCCTCCCCTCTATTACAACCACCCCATCTATTACAACCACCCCTCTGTTACAACCACACCTCTATTACAACCACACCTCTGTTACAACCACACCTCTGTTACAACCACCCCTCCTCTGTTACAACCACCCCTCTATTACAACCACCCCTCTATTACAACCACCCCTCTATTACAACCACCCCTCATTTATGAACACCCCTCTATTAAAACCATCCACTATTACAACCACCCCTCTTTTACAACCACCCCTCTTAGATTACGATCACCCCTCTATTACAACCACCCCTCTATTACAACCACCCCTCTATTACAACCACTACTCTATTACAACCACCTCTCTATTAAGACCACCGGGCACCCCCTCTATTACGACCACCCTTCTATTACGACCACCTCTCTATTACAACCACCTCTCTATTAAGACCACCGGGCACCCCCTCTATTACGACCACCCTTCTATTACGCCCACCCCTCTATTACAACCACTACTCTATTACAACCACCTCTCTATTAAGACCACCGGGCACCCCCTCTATTACGATCACCCCTCTATTACAACCACCCCTCTATTACAACCACTACTCTATTACAACCACCTCTCTATTAAGACCACCGGGCACCCCCTCTATTACGACCACCCTTCTATTACGACCACCCCTCTATCAAGACCACTAAATTGTGTTAATTATAAAGGTTAAATTCAACAATATATGTGAACTTGTACCTCTGGAAGTTAAGTACACCATGCCAAATATCAAAGCTCTGGCCATATTGGTTTCAGAGAAAAAGATGTTTGAACATTTCACTACATGTATTGAACTCCATGTAAAATGGTGACCCCGGGGTGGGGCCAATTTTGACCCCAGGGGAAAAATTTGAACAGTCTTGATAGAGGACCTATAGATGATACTATGTGCCAAATATCTAAGCTCTGGCCCTTGTGGTTTTTGACAAGAAGATTTTTTAAGATATCCTTATTTTTTCACATTGGTTGCCATGGCAACCAGAGTTCTGCATTGTTTCAAATTTTTGGAACAGCTTTGAAAGACCTTGACCCAAGGAACATTCCCGTGTTTGGTTGCAATCAGGCATGTGGTTTAGAAGAAGAAGATGTTTTAAGAAATTGTTGACACGCGACGCAGGACGAACGACGTTCAACACACGACGCCAGACGCCGGACATTGACTGACCACAAAAGCTCAACTTGAGCACTTTTAGCTCAGGTGAGCTAAAAATTAAAAATAATAACAAGAGGCGCTCACTCTGAGCACAGTCTAAAAACTTTTTGCCTAAAAAAATTCAGACCACTTGCCCGTAGCCGACAACAACTCCTTTATTCACCGTAATACGCCAAATTCTGATGCAAATATCACTTGCCCGAATCAGGAACCACTTGTCCCGGGCTTCGACAAGTGGATTAGGGCTAAGACTGTGAGCATGCAAGCTACTGAAGGTGAGCTTAAATATCATGTCAGTAAGGGTTAGACAAAGGCCCCTTATCATCACCAAGCAGGAATTATCAGCCCTGTCAATCACCCGTCACTTATATCTCACAATACTGACAGTCTTGTACTAAACAACCACAGAAAACATCAGGGCTCCAGATAAGGGGAGTATTTAAAAAAATAAAATCCTTATTTTCGCTTTAAACCCTATGGTGTCACTACTCATTAGAATCGTCTCTTCGAGACGATTCTAATGAGTAGTAACACCATAGGATGAGTGAGAAATTGTTGGAATAGTTCAGTTTACCCCCCCCCCCCTCCCCTCCTCTTATCTGGAGCCCTGAACATGATACATAACAGGTATCAATCAGCTTAATGTAGAACAAAAGTAATGCCGAAAGCTTCTATAAGAGCTTTCTGCGTTACTTTTGTCTTACATTTAAATAAGTGTCCTGTCTTTTAACGATCACCATGCTTATACATTCAGTGTTTTTGCAATGCAGGTATATGTAACTTCAGTCAGTGCTCCAGATAATGGGGAGTAATTGGAACAAATCAAACATTTTCTCACTCATACAGCAACAAATCCTATGGAGTTACTACTCATTAGAATCGTCTCTTCGAGACGATTCTAACGAGTAGTGACACCATAGGGTTTAATGCAGAAATAAAGATTTTAGTTTGGGAAATACTCCCCTTATCTGGAGCCCTGTTCAGTCTTGAATTCTGTCTTGATTGCCAATGCCACTCAAATATATCAAAAACCAAGGGAGACAATAAGTCCAAAGGGAGATAAGAAATGTTTCAAATTCCACATTCTGCCGAGAGTAAAATGACCTCTATTCATTTTAAACTTTGCAAATCTAATAGAACAGCTATACATGTCACAATTCAGCTAGTAAAACCTCTTTATTGCCAACACTTAGCTCATTCCCCAATAGCCTGTTTCTAGTTTTGAAGATATGTGACTTGTGAGCACTTAAAGTAGATTGAAAGTAAAGCAGAATGTGCCTTAAGGCGCATTCTGCTTTATTTTCAGCCTGCTTTCAGCTATTATCTGCTAGAATATAGAAGTTCTTTATTATTTCTGATGATTTTTATTTGTGACAGTACAAATTGGAAATATTTTCTTCAATAGAGGAATTAATTAAAGGCATAAAAAGGCGTATTTTTGGGGTAATAGGTTAAGAGAAGGCTATACTTGATAGTATAAAAGAGAGGTGACAGCACAAAGCTTTCTGTTTAAATTTCAACTTGCTTTAAGCAGCCACTTGTCTTAAACACCTGACAATTAACCCTTTCCCCCATAGAAGCGCCTTTTAGCGCACTCAGTTTATTCCTCCGCTGAAGAAAATAGTTCCAATTTATATAGTCATAAATATGTTTCACAAGGAATATTTTCTTCATTCTAGCACATGGTGGCTTAAAGCAGGCTGAAAGTAAAGCAGAATGTGCCTTAAGGCACATTCTGCTTTACTTTCAACCTGCTTTAAGAAGTAACCTATTTTCAAAACTAGAAACAGACTATTGGGTAAAGGGTTAACACAATTCAATGGTTGTAATAGAGAGGGTTTAGAGGAAATTGGAGCGAATGTAGCATTTTCCAGCAAACACTATGTTGCAGAGCTGCCATAACTTGACATGAAAAATCCTAAGATTTCAAAATTTGCATTTTTCAAGTGCAATTTTACGAATCGTACCTTTACCCCATCGCCTGTTTCTAGTTTTAGTGACATGTGGTTGCTTAAAGCATTCTGCTTTACTTTCAGCCTGCTTTAAGCTACCATGTACTAGAAAAAAAATCCGAAGATTTTGGAAAAATCCGGAGAAATGGCAGCCCTGTAATCAGATCAAACTTAATCAGATCAAACTAAACCTTATATGTACAGTAAAACATCTCTATTAACTCCATAAATACGCCCTTTTAAGCCTTCAATTTATTCCTCCACTGAAGAAAACAGTTCTAATTTATACAGTAATGAATATCTATTATAAGAAATAATTTCTATATTCTAGAAGATGGTAGGTAAAGCAGGTTGAAAGTAAAGGAGATTCATCAGAATGCGCCTTAGGCCTACGGCCCATTCTGCTTTACTTTCAACCTGCTTTCATATATGATTTCAAATTTAGAAATGGGATATGGGGTAATCGGTCAATTAACAACCACTGAATTGTGTTAATTGTCAGATGTTTAAACCATTACCCCATCAACTGTTTTCAGGTAAGAAGATCATGAGGTACAACGTGACCACTTAAAGCAGGTTGAAAGTAAAGCAGAATGCGCCTTAACCCTTTACCACATAGCCTGTTTCTAGTTTTGAAGACGGGTGACCACTTAAAGCAGGTTGAAAGTAAAGCAGAATGTGCCTTAAGGCACATTCTGCTTTACTTACAGCCTGCTTTAAGCTAAAATTTGCTAGGCTATATAAAATATTTGTAATGGTAATTGCTCATGAGGGTATAAACTGGAACTATTTTCTTCAGCGGAGGAGTAAATTAAATACGCTAAAAGTCGTTTCTATGGGGTAAAGGGTTAAGGTGCATTCTGCTTTACTTTCAGCCTGCTTTAAACTACCATCTGCTAGAATACAGAAGATTTCTAAGATTTTCCTTCATGACTGTAAATCGTTGAACTATTTTCTTCAGTGGAGTAACGATTTAAAGGTGTAAAAAGGCATATTTATGGGGTAACGGGTTAATGGCAAGTAATTCACAGTAGTCCCACTATAGGGTTTGGTGGAGTTATTGAATTTCAGCTGAAGATAATTTATTTATGTGGGTTTGACTAAAGCATGAGCTGTAAGTTGGGTTTGACTAAAACGTGAGCTGTAAGTTGGGTTTGACTAAAACGTGAGCTGTAAGTTGGACTCCCTTCGGGATTGAAGTATTTGACCTTGTCTGTGCACATTCCTTTTGGTCACCAGTCACTGGAATATTGGACAGTAATTAATGACTTGACCCTGTGAATACCGAGAACCAACTTGCAAAGTACTACAACTAGCTGATCTGAATTATATTATATACCGTAGGCGTGTATTATAGTGAAAGGTCACAGTTTTTGCCTTAACCCAGTACCCCATAGCCGGTATTGTCATTTTGATTTACATTGTACAGTATACAAAACATTCCTAAATAGTCAAAAATGGACTAGACCTAATAATGCATTAACTCTTTCCTCCCTGAAACTTAAAATGGACAATTCCAGTTTCCATTTAAGTCTAGTCAATTTCTGACTTTTAAGGGTTGTTTTTGTCAAATTTGGCATTACTGACAAACAGTGAAGACCCTGATCAGAGGGCTCCTTTCGGAGCCCTCTGATCTGGGCCTTCACTGTTTGCACATGCCAAATGTACTATTCACATGTACACTGTTTGAGAAAACGCCTATATGCGCCACTTTTAGCGCATTTAATTTATTCCTACACTGAAGAAAGGAGTTCCAATTTATACAGTTATGAAAATGTACCATATGGAATAATTTCTATGTTGTAGCAAATGGTAAGCTTAAAGCAGGCTGAAAGTAAAGCAGAATGTGCCTTAAGGCACATTCTGCTTTACTTTCAACCTTCTTTGAGTAGTTACCTGTCTTCAAAACTAGAAACAGACTATGGGAGAAAGAGTTAAAGCAGGTTGAAAGTAAAGCAGAATGCGCCTAAAGGTGCATTCTGCTTTAATCTCAGCTTGCTTTAAGCTACTATCTGTTAGAATGTAGAAAGAATTTCTTTTGATACATATTAATGACTGTTTAAAGTAAAGCAATTTTCTTCAGTGGAGGAATAAATTAGAGTTATCCAATAGAGCTTTTTCATGGCTTTTTTACCTTCTATAACAGGGGCCTAATAATTAACAGGTGTCTTCCCAATTGCAAAAAAACTCTTTTTTTCCCAACTTTGGTAAAAGAATTTCCCAAAAATACAATGCATTATAAATATGATTCTCACGAAGAAAGCATTTACTCTGAGGATAAAACTACTACATGTATATAACTACCAGTCCTGTTTAAATGTTAAATAACTTTGTTTTCAATTAATAATTAAAGCAACTTTCTATAAATTACTGTATTTAATTCAGTTTACTTTCCCAATTTTGCTGAAAATCGCGCTTGAATTTCCCAAAATGAAAAGCTAAGGCCCCTTTCCAATTTTTGGAAAAAAACCCTGTTTTTGCATTACTCTTACAGTGATAATTTTAGAAATCAGATGAACGAGTCCTTGGGATGCACATTCTATAAAACAATGAGTCCTTTAGACAAACATTGAGTCCTTGAGGTGAAAAATTAACCCAATATTCCATTAACTTATTTCTAGTTTTGAAGACAGGTGATCACTGAAAGCAGGTTGAAAGTAAAGCAGAATGTGCCATAAGGCACATTCTGCTTTACTTCCAACCTGCTTTAAGCTACCGGTATTATTTGCTTATGAAAAGCTATGGGTCCATGGGACTCGCAACTTTTTAAATAATGAGTCCCTGGCAAATTTAATGAGTATAGGACTCGGGATGCACAGGTAAAATTATCACTGCTCTTAGCCATAGGCACTTTCTGCATGGCTATATCCAAAAGAGCTTTCTGCATTACATTAATTTTGTCTGAAGGAGCTTTCTGCTTATACTGCAGATATCTACATGTTTAATCTCCATGATTCTTCCTTAACTCTTTCCTCCCAAAAACTTGAAATGGACACTCCCAGTTTCCATTTTAGTCTAGTCCATTTTAGTCTAGTCCATTTCTTCTTACTTTTAAATAATAATAATAATAATAATAATAATTCTTTATTCAATCAGTAACTTGAATTAACAAATTCCTCGTTACTCTTAACATATTAACATACACGTTAACATATTTACAGATGGCCAAAGTGGCCAAACAAACATGCATATAATAATAATAATAATAATAAAAAAAGTATTTCAAATGATAGTAGATTTATTTTCGAAAATTTAGAATTTGAGGTTGAACTGCTATTTTCATGAAAAAAAAGATATTAAATGATCATTTTTGGTAAATGATTAGATAATAAAACACTGACTCGTATACAAATCAATCAAGGTAGTTCAGTGCAGCTTTCCTCATATCAAAAGCTTCATAGATATACCTTGATAGATTTAGTAAGGTTTTGGAACTATTTGATTTCATCAACTCTACATACTTATAAGCACTTGGGTTTTGGTAAAAATAACGTTTTAGATATTTTTTTCTTAAGTCAGTATACAGAGTACATACTAAAACAAAATGAAACTCGTCTTCTATGTCATGCTTGTAACAAAACACACAATACCTTTCCTCTCTTTCAGTTCTACCTGCACCGTAACGCCCGGATTCAATTCTTAAATTATGGGATGATAATCTCAACTTAGCTAAAATATACATGTACTTCTTTGGTAAAACAGTAAGATAATGTTCGTGTTCAAAAGTTTCTTTGAAAAATTTGTATGTATATAAAACGTTAGACTCTTGGATAGAAGCACACCAAGACTGTTTAAATACGTCCACTACTCTGGCTTTAAAAACAACATGAAACTTATTTAAATCCACCGTATATTGATTCAGCCAAACATAGGAAAAACCATAATCATCTAAAAGTTTTTTAACATCACTTAACCAGTTGGTTTTACCCTTGTTAAGATCATCACCCATTTCACTCAACAATGTTTGAAGAATAATATTTTCACTTAGAACAAGTTTGCACCAGTACTTAATTACTCTGCTATACCTATTGATATACAATGGAAACCTACCTAACTCACCGTAAATACACATGTTACGTGTAGAAGCTCTAACACCTAATAATCTCTTACAAAATTTTAAATGCAGATTCTCCAATTGTTTACTTTTTGTGCAGCCCCACACTTCACATGAGTAATTCAAGATGGATCCTACGAAGGCATCGAAAAGCTGACAAAAAGTCTTTGGTTTAAAGCAATACTTTTTAACGTTTACAACCAATGTATTAAGGGCTTTTAAACCCTTACCTGTTAATGTACTTATATAACTGTTAAATGTGCCAGTATAACTAAAAACAACGCCTAAATAAGTAAAATCATCTACAATTTCTATTGTTTGACCTTTATATTTCCAAACATATTCCATCGGTACTCTGCCCCTATTTCTGAAAACCATTATCTTTGTTTTCTTCACATTGACCTCTAACCCCCATCTGTCACAATACCTTTCCAAATTATCTAAACTATTCTGCAATTCGCTTGGATCAGACCCCAATATCACCATATCATCCGCAAATAAAAGCAAAATAAGGTTTATTTGATCAAGAGTCAGTCCGCTACTTATTCTGTCTGAAAGAAACAGCTCAAGGTCATTAAGATAAAGAGCAAACATTATCGGTGATATTACCTCCCCTTGCTTTAAACCAATCGCACATTCGTAGAAGGATGAATAATCATCACAATGCTTAATACACATTTTAACTATTGAATACATTTCTTTAATGATCCGTAACATTTTACCCTTAATACCTACCCTAAACAATTTCAGCCAAAGACCATGATGATACACACTGTCAAATGCCTTTTTCAAATCAACAAAGGCGCAAAATAATTTCCCCTTATTACGCAATATTTTTTGAATTGTTGCATTCAACACAAATATAGCGTCTGTTGTTGAGCGGCCCTTTCTAAACCCAAATTGGGCGTCTGTCAGAATATCATTGTTTTCAGCCCAAGATGAAATGCGATTGTTTAAAACGCCTGTGAAAATCTTTGAGAAACAGCTCACCAACGAAATGCCCCTGTAGTTATTAACGTTACTTTTATCACCCTTCTTAAATAACGGTACAATAATACCCTCACACCATTTCTCTGGGAAAACACCCGATTCAAATATACAATTAAATATGTCAACTAAATGAGCAGACAGAATATCAAAAGATTCCAAAAAATACTCGTTAATAAGTTGATCACCGGCATATGCCTTGTTCCTTTTCAATTTTCTAACAACAGCTTCAATTTCAGATTGTGTAATCGGAGAATCAAGCTCCTCAAAAGACACATTTTGTGAATCAAAATCATTATTCACAAAGAAATCTTCTGAATCACTATCATGTGGATTTGGCAAATCATCATTTAGTTTTGAAAAGTATTCAAAAAATTCATCTAGCGATATGTCCCGTGCACTGCTTTCATCATTTCGCTTACTAAAATGCCGCCAAAAGTCCCTCGGCTTTCTATGTCTCAATCTTTCGACCTCTGTCATTTTATTAAGCTCAAAACGTCTTTTCTTTTTTTTAATCAAGTTCTTGTATATCTTTTTCTTATCCAACATTGATATTCTGTTTGCATCATTCTTACATTTATCAAAAACATGCAAATACTGTTGATAAATACGCTTAGCTTCTAAACATTCACTATCAAACCAGTCTGCCTTTTTAATAAAGGACTTTATATAACTATTCGATCGAGATTTATACATGCGTTTTAAAAACAATGGACTAGCTACTTCATTTAATATCTGTGTAAAGTCATTAATGCCTTTATTAACACTCTCTTTGCCATTTAACACCATGTCATCAGTAATTCTATTTAATACAGGTAACTGTGCAATAAGTCGACGCCTAAAGTCGTCTTTCAAATTTAAAGATTGTTTTTGGTCAATGTTTTGCATTATGACAAACAGTGATGACCCAGATAAGAGGGCTCCGTATTCACTGTTTGCATAGGACAATGCATATTTCACATGTATACTGTTTGAAAAGGACGCCTATATGCGGGACTAGGGTTCAAAGGGTTAATCCATTACCCCATAAATACACCTTTTTACACCTTTTATTTATTCCTCAACTGAAGTAAATAGCTCCAATTTATACAGTCAAGAATATGTATCATAAGAAATGTTTTCTATATCCTAGCAGATGATAGCTTCAAGCAGGCTTAAGGCACATTCTGCTTTACTTTCAACCTGCTTTAAGTGATCACCTATCTTCAAAACTAGAAACAGGTTATGGGGTAATGGGTTAAGTCTTAAATACAGATTGCAGGTGAACGCAGTCTTGATACCAGTTGCCCTGCATTTAGCATTCATTCATCTTTAAAAAGATAATAAACTCTTCTTCTTCAATGGATAGCATCCTTATATATATAAAGACATCTCCTGACGACCTTCCGATCATAATGCCTTGCCAGACTATTTCCTTGCAAAAACCATGGGTCTTATGGACATGTCGGCAGCAAAGAACCATTGGAGCTGACCCGACCTTTATATTTGATAGTTAGGTTAGAAATAACCATTGAAAAGCACTAGAGCATGAGTATAATCTGGGCCTCACCAGGTAAACTGAGATTTGGTATAGCATGTGTTGCATGCTTTGATAGTTAAATTCACACCTATCGAGACAATGGGGGGGGGGGGGGTTTAGTCCATCAATGGACTGAGGAAAAGTCTTTAAGACCTTCAAACAAGGCTTTATAATTATTATTGTAAATATTTTCATTTATCAAATATAATGTTTGGATCCAACCATACAACTCAACATACAACTCATTATATTAAAGTCTTAATTGTGGGAATACCGGATCCAAATGATCCGAAATGCCGAATCAGCAATACATCATGCTTTGGTGCAGATCAGGGCTCCAGATAAGGGGAGTATTTCAAAAAATAAAATCTTTATTTCTGCTTTATACCCTATGGTGTCACTACTCATTAGAATCGTCTCAAAAGTAGTAACACCATAGGATTTGGTCCTGAAATAGGTGAGAAAATGATGGTTTTGTTCAGGTTACTCCCCCTTATCTGGAGCCCTGTCAGATTTAACACTTTCAATGCTATGTAACATTGTAGTCTGTGCAACTAATGTCATCAACTGCTGTTATAAAATTAGAATTTAAAACATTCTTTTTCTAAATAGGATCAGTGTGTCAAACAGTTTGGATCCTGATGAGACGCCGCATCAAGCGGCGTCTCATCAGGATCCAAACTGTTTGCCAACAGCAAGGTATTCACTGCTTTGTAGGTCAACGTGCAAAAAGTTCACCTACATATAACGCAATTAACCTCTCTATAGATTAATTAAGACCATTTAAAGAATACACATACATTACAAAGCTGAAACTTTAGAAAGCAAGATAAAATCAAAACAGAAAATTGCTTTAAATTTAGGAACTTTAATTCTGCTTTTTACTTCTTCTTGCTTTAAGCAGTCACTTTTATTCTACGAGCGCAAACACGCTTTCTTAGTCCTGGAGCAGCAATTATGAAGTTAGACTGTATAAATCTGAGCTAACTCCACCAGCTGCGTGTCATGCAGGCCGCATGCATCGTTCCATCTCTGAAAAACTCATGATTACCTATTACCCTTAAACATCCCAAGCATATTTCATGTTGTAACCTATTTCGAATTTATTCTACCCCTTTACCCCCATAGCCTGTTTCTAGTTTTGAAAATCGTTGACTACTCAAAGCAGGTTGAGAGTAAAGCAGAATGCGCTGTAAGGCGCATTCTGCTTTACTTTCAGCCTGCTTTAAGCTACAATCAGGTGCTAAAATAGAGAAAATATTCCTTATGATACATGTTTATGACTGTATAAATTGGAAACTATTTTCTTCAGCGGATGAAAGGAAAACAAAATAACAGTTTTTAATCTGTACTAATGAGTACATTCTGCTTTACTTTAAACCTGTTTTAAGTGGTCACATATTTCCAAAACTAGAAACAGGCTATGGGGGAATGGGTTAAACTGTGTATAATGCAGGTGGTTACTTGAAATAAGTTGAAAGTGCAGGAAAACCTCCTAAATAAAGTAGCTTACTGCAGCAGGCTTTACTTTTATGTTGCCAGGCCTTTTTCTGGTGTGTCCACGGGTCCGGTAAACGGACCCATTCCCAATGGGAAATGGTAACCAAAATTTTTTTCCCAATTTAAAAAAAAAAAAAAAAAAAAAAAAATGTTGTTTTTTTTTAGTTTTTTTTAAATTTTTATACATAGAGGATAATTATTGAATGAGTGTTTTTTATGCCCCCAGCATCGACAGATGCGGGGCATATAGTAATCGTCCTGTCCGTCCGTCCGTTCGTAACAAGGTTAACCCATTACCCCTTAAAAACGCCTTTTTACACCTCTCATTTATTCCTCCACTGAAGAAAAAAGTTCCAGTTTATACAGCCAAGAATATGTTCCAGAAGAAATATTTTCCGTATCCTTGAAGATGGTAGCTTAAAGCAGGCTGAAAGTTAAGCAGAATGTGCCTTAAGGCACATTGTGCTTTACTTTCAACCTGCTTTAAGTGGTCACCTGTTTTTAAAGCTAGAAATAGGTTAAGAGGTAATGGGTTAAGTAGATTTTACCGTTTCGTCTAGCATCAACACCGCAAGGTTAAGTAGATTTTACCGTTTCGTCTAGCATCAACACCGCTATATTGTCAAGGATGCCACCGGGGGCATAAGCGTTTATTGAACGCAGTCTTGTTTCAGTAATGAATTTATTGAACTCGTTGGATAAAAGCATTTGAGTAAGCGGTGTTGATGCTAGACGAAACGGTAAAATCTACTTAACCTATTACGGACGGAAGGACGGAAGGACGGACGGACACACGGACGGACGGACGGACAGGACGATTACTATATGCTCCCGCATCTGTCGATGCCGGGGGCATAAAAACACGAATTTAATATCCTATTTATCACATAAACACTTAATGACACGAAAATCCGAACGGTCTTACTTTCACTTTTGCCCTCGGCTCTTAGGTAAACGATTCGTCAAAGGTGTTATTCGGTTTTATTCATCCGTAGATAAAAACACTAATCATACTAGCGTAAAGAAAATCAACATCATTACGTTTTAAAAAGACTTCTCTGATATCATATTCAAATTTTCAATTAATATTTAAATTAAAGTTGTTCTAATTGACTAAAAATGATCATTTGACATTAAGAATCTAGTTTCGTTTTCAAAATAACGTCAAGACGTAACATGACGTCATTATCATTGTAATGTCTAAATTTGAAAAACACGTAGTATTTAGTTTCTGTAGCCTGATTTGCAGCCTGAGTTTGCGAGACTGCTAGGGATAATGTTTCTAGGACACTTCGAAATATTTCAATACCTAGTGGTGATCAATGTTTGTCTAGATTCTCTAGATTTACTGATTTACAGTCGGCGTAGTAGTACATTATTTTGGTGATTCCAAAATTAGTATAAAATATATGCCCAGTGGGCCATACGATTTTTACGGCCCTCCATATTTTGCACGATTATGTGATAAAGGTTGTTACTGATAACTCAAATTCAAATAAAAACTAATAAAACAAGTGGAAAGATCTACTACATGTCATTTTTCTAGCCATTTAGTTTCAATATATGTGAAATCAATTCTAAAAATTCTTCCCAAAACATGATTTTTTGTGCCGAAAATTTCCCAAATCAGACATTGCAGTTTTCCCCAAAATGGTCAGAAAAAGGCCTGGTTGCTTTAACCCATTACCCGATAGCTTTTTTCTAGTTTTGAAGAGAAATGACCACTTAAAAGAAGTGACCAGTTACAGTGATGTTCTTAGATTTCAACTTTATGCCATTGTTCTTGTACTGACTGTATAATTATGTTATTATTTACATTGATGGGGGAGGGTCAGATCTAATGTTGTTATAACTAAGTACTGTGACCCAACCCCAATTCCATGTATATATGAGGGAATCAAAATATGTTTAAACTATTACTGTTAAATTAACCCATTACCCCATAAATACTCCTTTTTACGCATTTAATTTATTCCTCTTCTGAAGAAAACAGGTCCAATTTATACTGTTACAAATAAAAATCAGAAGAAATACTTTCTATATTCTGGCCGATAATAGCTTAAATCAGGCTGAAAGTAAAGCAGAATGCGCCAAAAGGCTCATTCTGTTTTTCTTTCAACCTGCTTTAACCCTTTACCTTATAGAAGCGCCTTTTAGCGCATTCCGTTTAATCCTCCGCGGAAGAAAAAAATTCCAATCTATACAGTCATGATTATGTATCAGAAGGAATATTTTCTTAATTCTAGCAGGTGGTAACTTAAAGCAGGCTGAAAGTAAAGCAGAATGCGCCTTTGGGCGCATTCCGCTTTCCTTTCAACCTGTTTTAAGTAGTCACCTTTTTTCAAAACTAAAAACAGGCTATGGGGTAATGGGTTAAGTGGTCAACTATCTTCAATTCTAGAATTAGGCTATGGGGTAATTGGTTAAGACTGTATGAAGTGGTACTAATTTCTTTACAGGAGGAATTAATTTATAATCAGTAAAAATGTATATCTTTGGAGTAAAGGGTTAAGAAATAAGAAATCCAGGAGCGCTTTATCTGGCTGCAGTGATGTTCTTTGAGCCTAGTTGTGTGCAAATTACACCGACAAAAAACATTGCTCTCCGAGCAGCCTACTGCACTATACATGTGCAGTATACTGTAATCACACTCCTAAGAGACATACATACTGTAGTAAAAAAAACAAAAACATTTTTATCATTTTAGCACCAAATCCTATGGTCTTACTACTCATTAGAATCGTCTCAAATAGACGATTCTAATGAGTAGTGACACCATAGGGTTTAATACAGAAATAAAGATTTTTGTTTTTTATATACTCCCCTATAAGTATCTGGAGCCCTGTATCATGTAAATATTATGGTCTCTGATTAAACTGTCTGGATCCTGATTGGATAGTGTTACTGTATACTATTACATTATACATGTAATTTAGAATCTAATCTGGATCTATACACTGTTTAAAAATGTTAGTCTATTTTACTACAGCTATCTTAAATGTTAGGAGGTACTTAAACTCTTTGAATGCCATGGGTAATGTTTTCTGTCTACATCTAACAATTGTCGTCTGCTACTGTTCTTAAAATAGATTTGTCTAAATTCTTTATCAAAACGGGGTCACAGTGTGTCAAACACTTATGTTTAGTCGCTAGCATGTTTAACTCTTTGCATGCTAGCTGCGGATATATCTGCCACAGTGATTACCTTTGCAAACAGTTTGGATCCTGATGTCAGAGAGGCCGCATTAAGAGGTGTCTCATCCGGATCCAAACTGTTTGATTGCAAAAGTTATGTTCAGTCTCATCAGGATCCAAACTGTTTGCCATTCTGACCAAGTTTTGAAAAGAAAATTTGAAAATTCTAACATTAGAACAGTGTTGCAGACGACAAATGTTGCAGACGAAAAAAATTACCCAGCATGCAAAGAGTTAAGAGTTTAAACTTCCCAGACTGCAGCAGCAGGGTAATGGATTTTGTGAATGAAAGTTTCAGTTTCCACGGCAATGACTAGTTTATTCTCTGCTATCTCTGTTTCTTGGAGATTACACCTCAGAGTGCCTGGAGCAGGTACATGAGAGTCGGCAGAGAGCGGAGCGAATTTATCATTGCCGTATCCAGAAAATGAAACTCACGCTGAGTCTGCCAAGAGGCTGGAGATAATACTACAGTCCAACCTATGTTAACCCATTGCATGCTGGGTAATATTTGGCGGCCATTTTAAAATGTCATCTGCAGCGGGTATAACTCAAATATTTGCAAAAGATTTAAGAAGCCCCCCCCCTTAAGCCCCCCCCCCCCCCCCCCCCCAATATTATACAGTATCATAGTTATGTGCTAGAGTGATTACCTTTGCAAACAGTTTGGATCCCGATGAGCGTCTCATCAGGATCCAAACTGTTTGACACTCTGACCTTTTTGGAGGAAAAAAAAGAATATTCTATTTTTAGAACAGTAAGCAGACTACACTAGTTGCAGACAAATTTTTTTACCTGTTTTGATGTTAATGGGTCATTTTGACCCACTACTTTTCAATTCTGGCCTAAATACTGATGTTTGATATAAAGGACTTGGTCCAGAGGGAGATCAAACTCATGAATGACCCCTCAATTGACAGTCAAAGTCGTCACCATTAGACCACAGTCAACCGGTCCATACAGATTGGTTTAAATACTGGCTTAACTCTTTCCTCCCTGAAACTTTAAATGGAAAATTCCAGTTTCCATTTTAGTCTAGTCCATTTCTAACTTTTAAGGTACGTTTTTGTCAATGATTGGCATTATAACAAACAGTGAAGACCCTGATCAGAGGGCTCCTTTCGGAGCCCTCTGATCTGGGTCTTCACTGTTTGCATAGGACAAGAGTACGATACACATGTTCACTGTTTGAAAATAACGCCTATAACCCTTTACCCCATAGCTTTTTTCTAGATTTAAAGACATACGACCACTTAAGCAGGTTGAAAGTAAAGCAAAAAGCGCCTTATGCACATTCTGCTTTACTTTCAACCTGCTTTAAGCCAGTTTTTTTTTTCACCACTTTGGGAATGAGTTGGTATCCCTTCAATTGGGAAAAATATGCCCTAAAACAGCGTAAAAAACTTGATTTTGGGAAAAAATTGAGTCGTAAAAGGCTCATTTTGGGACAAAATCGTAACATGAAATGCTCATTTTGGGAAAAAATCCCTTGTTTTCAATTGGGAACGGGTCCCCAAAAAAACGCTGTAAGCTACCATCTTCTTGAACATAGAAATTATTTCTTATCATCACTGTATAAATTGGAACTGTTTTCTTCAGTAGAGGAATAAATTAAATGCGTAAAAATGTGTAATTTTGGAGTAATGGGTTAAGCTGGATGGAGCTTAAAGTTCGCTTTACCTTAAATCTGCCTGATCAATCACTGCTCAGTCTTAGTTAGTTAGTAATTGATCCTGAGAACAGAGCTCCATGTAAGAGGGAGTAAACTATAAACAAATCCAACATTTTCTCACTCATTTCAGCACCAAATCCTATGGTGTTACTTCTCATTAGCATCGTCTCAAAGAGACGATTCTAATGAGTTGTGACACCATAGGGTTTCATGCAGAAATAATAAAAAATTTAGTTTTTGAAATACTCCCCTTCTCTGGAGCCCTGCATGATTCTTAACCCTTTACCTGATAGCATTGTTTTAGTATTGAAGATATGTGGCTACTTAAAGCAGGTTGAAAGTAAAGCAGAATGCGCCCTAAGGCGCATTCTGCTTTACTTTCAGCCTGCTTTAAGCTATTAACTGCTAGAATAAGGAAAGTATTAAATATGACACATATTCATTACGGTATAATTTGGAGCTATTTTCTTCAGCGGATGAATAAAATGAATGTGCTAAAAGTCGCTTCTAATAGGGAAAGGGTTAATAATTAAAATGCCTTTTGAAAGAGTTCATTCATCAGTTCTACTACCAGTACATTTGATTAAATATATATTTCTGAGAACTGCAACTTGAAAGTTCAGCTATAGTGGAAACTTGGTATAAGCAGGGTTCCAGATAAGGGGGAGTAATCACTAATCTTAATAAATCCAAAATTTTTTACTGGATCAAATCCTATGTTTTTACTACTCATTAGAATCGTCTCTTCGATACGATTCTAATGAGAAGTGACACTATAGGGTTTAATGCAAAAATGGAAATTTTAGTTTTTGAAAATACTCCCAGCGTTTTTTTTCCTTCTTTGAACGGTACCAGGGAACGGACCCGTTCCCAACTGGAGACGGACCCGTACCAATTTGATGACCGGACCCTTCCCAATTAAAAGAAATCAATTATCGGACCTGTTCCCAATCAAAATAAACATATTTGTCAATTATCAATTACATTTTCCCTTTAAATCATAGCAAACCATCCATATTCCAACTTATCTTTGGCTACAATGATTGTAAACAAAGTTACGCAACTCCATTGACATTTTTGGGAGTATGTATAAAACAATACCACAATACAACAATAATTTCGGAAACGGTCCGGGCGAAGATTTATACATGCCCCTTCATCGAGACTGGTTAATTTGCGTGATCGCAAAATCCGCTGAAATTGATAAGAGTTTACAAACCCAGTCTGACTCTGTTTACCATCATTTATAAAATAGAAAACAATCATGAGCCATGATTCAAAGTATTACAGAATTGTTTTGAATAAGACGATAATGAAAAACTTGGAACTTTAACACTCGCGAGCGTGATTGGCAGTATCCAGAGATAGATAAGCTAAGATTTTGGATTTTACCAAGTCATCAACTCAGTCTCGGCCGCAACCGCGTCTACTGTGAGTAACACATCCAGCGTAGATTTAGTTTCTACACCATGTTTACCATCATAAACAGTTCTAACGGTTTAGTAACTTAAATTCCCAATTTCTGCGTTGTCATCATTTCAAAACTCGTTTTTCCCAATTTGACTTGAAAAATTCCCAATCTGAGGGGTACTGGACCCGTTCTCAATTGGGTGAAAAAAACGCTGACTCCCCTTATCTGGATCCCTGTATAAGTGTCAAATAATGATTCAAGATCTTGATTGGGCCATGATAAGTCACTACTGGCTATCAAGGAAAGGTAACTTAATATAGACCAGTCACCATAACAAGGTGTTACGCCTTTGACATGTATGGAGACTGATCTGAGTGTTATCTTTCACTGTCCCTCGTCAGGGCTCCAGATAAGAGCAGTAAATTGAACAAATTTCAACATTTTCTCACTCAATTAATCATCAAATCGTATGGTGTTACTATTCATTGGAATCGTCTCGTAGAGACGATTCTAATGAGTAGTGACACCATAGGGTTTAATTTAGAAATGAAGATTTTATTTTTTTAAATACCCCTTTTATCTGGAGCCCTGGCCTCGTCAGAAATTATCACAGGTGGAGAAGAATCGATCAAACAATTTAATTAACATTCACTTAAATTTAAAGAGGTTATTGAAAACAGAGAAATGATATACAGGTTAAAAAACAGACCATACATAGGATGCCTGGGACATGAAAGAGAAAAAATCCTGTTTACTTTTTTTAGTACGCCTAGTCCGGGTACGATTTTGCAGTGGTGCGCTTAATCCAAAATTCCCAAAAAAACGACAGAATGACAACTTTACATTCGGACCAGCAGTGTTTTGACTAGGTTAACAAGTTATACAGAAAGTTTCTCCCAAAGAACATAATCAAAAGCTAATTCCACAGACCGACAAACGCAATTTCAAGTTTTAAATTTTAAATCAATTTCCCAGATTGTTGTTGTTGTTTCAGAAATGACAGTGCATGTTTAAATTGACACTTACTTTCCGATATCTTCGCCGATCTCGTATTTACTATCCACCGGATCTGTCTGAAATTCCATCACTATTCGCTCATTTTCCAGATAATCCAAAACGCTGATATCTATGGAGGCATAATTCTCAGGAAAAT
Source organism: Gari tellinella (assembly GCA_922989275.2). NCBI lineage: Eukaryota > Metazoa > Mollusca > Bivalvia > Cardiida > Psammobiidae > Gari > Gari tellinella. The sequence continues at coordinate 83,138,920 of OV277864.1, read as the reverse complement.
GAACACGAAAGAATAAATTGCACGTTTCCAATGGTGCAAATGCTCACTTCCTACAAATTGAAAGTTTTACAGAGACAACGAAAAACTCAACAGTAATCCGCATGCAGCGGAAACGCCGGTCTTCTCGTTGATTTCCGTGTGCCGAACACTTCCGAAGATTTTTGAGGCTGTGAATAGTTTCATAAATTGTTTCTATTCACACGAGATGTAGATAAGAAATTTGTTTTTTTTTTTAAATAGATCTATTTTAGAATTTCATGCAACATTTGTATGTTACAGCCAGTTGATGACACTGTCAGGGCAAATGGAAGATGGAATTCCATCCCAATAAATGTTCGGTATTGTCGGTATACAAGATACAAGATACAAGAAACTTTATTTATAGTCGGGTGTTTTCACAACATATATAACATTAGCTAAAAGCTATTTACCGACATAATAACATAAGTTTCTTAACAATAAGATTAACTAACAGCCTGTAAAAGAAATACATTATCAAGTTAATATAGTGAAATTCTACAAAGTCTATTAATATGAAATAGGCACAGCCTACAAGCGAACGAAGCTGTTAAATAATGGAGCATTTTAACAAATTAACACATTCCCCCATAGCCTAATTCTAGTTTTGAAAACAGAAGTAAGGGTTATTTAAAGCAAGTTGAAAGTAAAGCAGAATGCGCCTTACGGCGCACAGGGGCGTAGCTAGACCAATTGAGAAGTGTACGCACTCCTATACTAGGGGGGTCCGGGGGCATGCTCCCCCCCGAGAAAATTTTATTCCTAGATGGTCTCAGGTGCGTTCTGAGGGCGTTTCCCGCATTCAAAAGAGGTGATAAAATAACATAGATCTGTGCAAAAATTTGAATAAAAAAAACCCAAAACGACATTGACGACAAAATCATCAGGAACGTATATAGAATCTAGATCTAATGTATGTTCCTGAAATCATGGATGTTAATTTTAAACCGACAATCAGTAACATTTAGATCTGCAACAGAACCATTTGCATTTACGATCCGTTTTGATAACATGATAAAGCAGGCCAGTAGGAAGCAAACTATGATTTGAGGGGGCACACGTCGACGTCAGGGGCAAAGCTATTTCAATTGGCGAACGCACTCTTACTGGGAATGCGGAAGGCTCCTCCGGAAAAAAATATTTCTAGATGGGCTTTGGTGAGTTCTAAGGGCATTTTGAGCAACAATCAAAACGGGTTAAACAGAAAAATACCAACATCATTTTTCAATATATATGTAAAATTCGACTCCTAATAACATAATTTTACCCCCCTCTGATTTGTTTAAACACTCTTACTCTAGAGGGGTCCGGGGGCATGCTCCCCCGGGAAATTTTTAATCCTAGATGATCTCTGGTGCGTTCTGACGGCGTTTCCCGCATTCAAAGACTATGTAAAAAAATGACTCAGAATAACAAATTATTGATTCTAGGATAATGTTTTTTTTCTGACAGCTTGTCTTCCAGCCTTTGATCTCTACCCCCTACCCCCTACGATTTTTATTGTATTTTTGGACTTTTAAATATTTCTATTTTTGAGGACAATGTGTACGCAGTTGCGTTTTTTGCGTACAGGTAGCTACGCGCCTGGCGCATTCTGCTTTACTCCCAACCTGCCTTAAGTCAGAATCTGCTAGGATACAGAATATAATTTTATGGTACAGATTTTGGACTGTATCAAATGGAACTATATTTACTTTTTGAACAGTTTGAATCCTGATCAGAAGCCTCGTAATTAGAGACTATATTTTGCATGGGCGCGAAATTTATTTTTCAAGCAGTTTGGATCCTGATCAGGAGCTGCGTACGGCGGCGAATGATCAGGATCTACCGTATACAATTGTTGACACTAATGTTAATATTTCGAAATTTTGAGAACTGAATCTTCAAAGATACTGTGGTGCATGGGTGCACAATTTATTTTCAAGCAGTTTGGATCCTTATTAGAAGATGTGTACGGCGACGCATGGTCAGGATCAACATAATTATTGGCACTAATGTTAATATTAATAAATTCGAAACTTTGAGAACTGATGATCATAATGGCAAATTTGTTCCTAATGACTAAAGTTTCAAAGATAATGTTGTGTCTGGGTAAAAACGTATACATCAAGACATATATTTAATACACTAGATCTAATTACGATATTTACGCGAGGTTATATAATGTGCGAAAAACAATAAATTATCGACTCCTGGGTTGGCCGAGAGATGTGGGTCAGCCGCGTGTGTGCACGGGCTGCCCGTGATCTCTCCGGGCAAAGCTGACAGGCTAGAGAATATGTACAAACAAAAACGAAATACATACGATTGATTTTATCACATTGACGATTTGAAACGAAAAACAAAAACAAAATTATCTGACTATATATAAATGGTACGTTTTGACTTGGTACGCTTTAACCATGGTACGCTTTGACTATAACCCATTAAGGCGTATTTATCGGGTAATGGGTTAATAAACCAAATGATTTAATAACCTGAGGGCCCTGATATCGCTCAACTGTTGTACTGAAGCTTGAAAGCTTTACCTTTCTGTTTCATCCGTTTTAATCTAAATCCATTCAAATTTGTAGTATACCATGTAAAACTTTTTGGAATAAAACCTCATAATTCTAGTATAGTAGAGTACATCAAGGGCAGATAACTAGAGCCTAAACAATACTGAAATGAAACATTTTTAGCATTTCAGAGTATATCAATGGCAGATAACTATTGCCACAATAATTAGATTTCAACAATAATTGCACTCCTTTGAGAACTTATAGCTATATACTTTGTGTGCAAGTATAATCAAAATCCATTGAAAACTGTAGTTGCAAGAGTGTAAACGCTGTAAGATATGGCATTTTCAGCAATTCAAGGGCAGACAACTCTTGACCTATAGGTCTTATTTCAACCATAATCACACATATCTAAACTCTTATGGTCATATACAATCTGGCCAAGTTTGAAAAAGACTGGATAAAAATTGTGGCCTCTAGAGTGTAAACACTGTTAAATATGGCATTTTAAGCAATTCAAAGGTAGATAATCCCCAGGCACACCAACGTTGAATCAACGTTGAAACAACGTACGATTTATATTTGATTTTGAAAGTTGTGTTGACGTTGAACCTCAACGTTGATTCAACGTTGATAATGGTTGAAGTTTCAACGTTGAAATGACGTTGATTCAACGTCAAACAACATTGTTTCGAGTGGGCTGTCCGTTTTTGTGTGCGTTGTTTTCTCCAGATATTGTTTTATTTTCAAATGCTCCCTTCAACTTAGGTTTTAGGAGCTCTACTCTACTAATAGTAGAGAGGACAACGCATGGGCGTTGGAAGCTGTTTGATTACAGCTTATCAAATATGGTTGCTTCATTTATTAGTACGCTGAGTATCTATAATTAAACATTTTTACATTGAATTGGTTTGCTTTTCTTGCTTTTTGTATTTTATTCATTTTAATTGTAAACTTGAATGTAAAGTTCAGTGCTTACTATTAACTTATTAAGAACTTAAAACTTATTTCTTTTGCATCTAAACTATGAAGTATCAAATTAATATTTAAGTTGAAGTTGTTATGATTATTTATTAAAAAATAATAATTTTTACCTACGTCCATTATCTGACAATGTTGATTCAACGTTGATTCAACTTTGGCAGTAGATTTTTAAATTAAATTTATATTTTTACGATAAATCATAGTTTACGTGATGAGATAAGGTCACGTGATTGAATGGAGAGTCGTTCAGTTTTTTTCGAGGAGATAGAATTATTTAATTTTGCTGTGTAATACCGTCTATTTAATATTTTTGTAACGGACACTACTAGAGACTTGTGCTAGTGATAATCTGGATGTAATCAGTAACTTAAATGGGAAGGCACAAAGCTAACACGAGGAAGAAAAGTAGTGAATCGGATCTGGACACATCGAAGGTCGCTAAACATGGCGGGAGCTCGGAGTCGTCGGGCATTGACAGTTCTAGTGGCACAGTGAGTAATGACAATGTAACAGTCAGTCAACTTTTGAGAGCATCTAACGATGTATTGTATAACGACGCTCCCTTGCAGCCACCGAATCCTCTAGATATGAGTATGAACTCTGTTTTTGATACAACGGTGGGTGGGGGTGAAGGTGGCGGTAAACAACGGAATGTAAACAATGCAGATCCGACAAATGCTGAACTCTTATCGTATCTTGTAAAAATAAACACAAAGATTGAAAGCATAGAAACGAGGATGGTTAAACTTGAGGGTCTACAACAGAAAGTAAACAGTATTGAGGGAGATCTAAAAAAGGTATGGACTTTTCTACATGATAGTGCGAAGAAGGTAGAAGATAGAGTGAATAGAGTAGAAGAAAGACAAGACAATGTAGACCTAAGTGTAGGGCTAATAACTGACAGAGTAACACAGTTAGAAAAGCAGCAAGGGGAATTAAAGGACGATCTTGTGTATCTGCAGTCGCAGTCAATGCGAAATAACCTGCTGTTCGCCGGGTTAACTGAGGCCCCGAATGAGGTTCCAGATCAAACGGAACAAACCCTTAGGACATTCATGAAGGAGAAATTAGAAATGGCTCAAGACTTGGTAGATCAGATAGCGTTTGAGAGGGTTCATCGAATCGGGCGTAGTACAGGTGGACGTAGCAGACAGATTGTAGCCAAATTCACCTTATTCAAGGATCGAGAAAATGTGCGTAAATTACGAAGTAAGCTGAAACACACTAACTTTTATATCAATGAGCAATTTCCGAGAGAAGTAGTGGAGAAAAGGAAGCAATTAATGCCCAAAATGAAAGCTGCTCTTCATGATGGTAAAAGAGCTTGGATAGCTTACGATAAGCTTTACATTGACGGTAAACAGGTCAGCGACAGAGGCTGAGGGGACGCTGGAGATGGGCTTAGAGTGTTGTCTTGGAACTGCAACGGTTTAAATGACATTAAAAAAGAAAGTGAAGAATTTATCGAAATTTTGAGAACAAATGACATTATATTTCTGTATGAAACCTGGGCTAATAAAGACAGTGACATAGATATTAACGGTTATACATGTAAGAATTATTATAGGAAATATAGACACAAAAGCGCAAAAAGGCATAGTGGTGGACTTGCAGTTTATTTAAAGCATTCTATAGAGAAAGGAGTTAGTATTGTTAAGAATCATTTTGATACTATTGTATGGCTAAAGTTATGTAGACATTATTTTCAGCTTGAAAGAGATATTTATTTATGTGGGGTTTACATTTGGTGTGAAGACTCGCCTGCTTATAATGTTCACAGTGTAGATCTCTTTCAGATATTGCAGAATGATATAGATGATTATGGAGACTTGGGGTCTATATTTATTACAGGAGATTTTAATGGGCGTGTTGGACATAAACATGATTACATTGTTTGTGATAGAGAAAATAGTTTTGTAGATGAGTACGATTGTGTTCCCGATAACCCCCTTGACAGAGCCTCTATTGATAAACATAGTAATTCGCACGGGCATAAGCTTATTGATCTGTGTAAATCTACATGTTTACGGATAGCAAATGGTAGACTGGGCAATGATTGCAGGGAGGGATCGTTTACTTTTTGTAATAGGAACGGGGCAAGCGTGATTGACTATTTATTGATGAACGAGTTTGATTTTAGATATGTCACTGATTTTACAGTGGGGAGTTTCAATGAATGGTCAGATCACGCGCCTTTGTCATTTGTTATAGATAGTAACATTCCAGTTTGTTCTACGCCGGATGAACCGCAAATATCGTGCAAATGGAAAGATTCGATGAGAGAAATATTTCGTAGTAAGTTAATGGGACAGTTGACTGATTTTAACCACGTTGTAACAAACGTGGATAGAAACAGTCGATTGGCGATTAATAACATGATTTCTGAGTTTACAGGGTTAGTGCGTCAGGCTGCTGATCAATTATTCTGTAAAACTCATACAATGTCTGAAAATACTTGTTTTAACGATACTATTCACAGGTCATCTAGGTGGTTTGATGAGGAATGCAGAAATGCTAAGTTTAGTTATAAAACTGCATTAAATGTTTTTAACAGGTGTAAAAGTGAAGAGAATAGGAAGTTATTGTGTGAGCAAAAGAATATATATAAATTGCTTATCAAGAGAAAGAAGAGTATTTTTTTAATAAATAAACAAAAGGAATTAGAAAATATGAGACGATCTAGGCCAAAAGAGTTTTGGAAATATTTTAAAAAGAAGAGGCATAGGAAAAGGGAAAATATTTCATTGCAGAAATTTCGTAATTATTTTTCAAACATGGCGGACGATTTTGTAAAGGCGAACAGTGAAGAATCGGCTACATTTAGCTCATCGCATGATTTTAACGATTTAGATAGTAGCTTTGGTGAATTGGATATACCTATTAGTATCGCAGAAGTGATGTCTGCTATTTCGAATTTGAAAAGATCAAAGGCGAGTGCTGGTGATTTTTTAATAAATGAATACTTTTTAGAAAGTAGCGATATCCTGACTGCACATATGTGCGATATATTTAATATTATTCTTGATTCGGGTGTTTTCCCTGACAGTTGGTCTGAGGGAATAATTGTTCCCCTTTTTAAAAAAGGAAATACTGATGATGTTAATAATTACAGAGGAATAACCTTAGTGAGTTGTTTGTCAAAAATATTTACGTCCATTTTGAATAAAAGGATAGTTACTTTCTGTGAGCAGAATACAGTTTTATCCGATGCTCAATTTGGATTTAGAGAAGGGCGGTCTACCGTTGATGCTTTGTTCACGCTGCAGTGTATTGTGCAGAAGTATTTGAATAACAATGATAGACTGTACTGTGTATTTATTGACATGAAAAAAGCGTTCGACAGTGTTGATAGAAACTCACTTTGGTTGAAATTGTATAGGACAGGTATTCAAGGTAAAATGTTAAGGATAATAAGGGATATGTATACAAAGATTAAATCATGCGTTAGACATTGTGGTTCTTTTTCAGACTTCTTCGAATATTCAGTAGGGTTAAGACAAGGGGAGATAATTTCGCCGATAATGTATTCTCTTTTTATTGAAGACCTTGAGTTATATTTACAAAGTGGGGTAAATTCGGGATTAGATATTGATGATTTAGTTGTTATTCTTTTACTCTTCGCGGATGACATGGTTTTACTTGGAAAGACGCCAACAGATTTACAAAATAGTTTAAATTCATTGCACTCTTATTGTACTCAGTGGGGTTTGGAAGTAAACACATCTAAGACTAAGTGTATGGTATTCCGGAAAAGGGGTGGGCTAAAAGTTAACGAAACTTGGACATACAATGGGCAGCAAGTAGAAGCTGTAAATGATTTCAATTATCTTGGGGTAGTTTTTAATTATACAGGCAACTTCATTTTAAATCAAGAACATTTAGTTGGTAAAGGGCTAAAAGCTTTGGGTGTATTAATAAATAACTGTCGTAAGTTAAGAATAAACCCGAAACTTGCATGTCAGTTGTTTGATGCTTTTGTCGGGTCTACTATAAGTTATTCTTGCGAGATATGGGGCTTTACTAAATCTAAAGAGGTAGAAAGAGTGCATCTGAAATTCTTAAAATCAATTCTTGGGGTGAGAACTAGTACCAGTAATGTTGGGGTTTATGGTGAATTAGGTAGATATCCTTTGTATATTCAACGATATGTTAGGATTGTCAAGTACTGGTGCAAAATTGTGAATACAGATAACATTATTTTATCTACTGTTTATAATTGTGCTAGAGAAGATTGTAATAAAGGTTATATAAATTGGGCATCAAAGGTAAAAAACTTATTATATGAATTTGGATTTGGGTACATTTGGGAGACGCAGGGTATGGCCAACTTAAAGAAATTTCATTGTGTTTTTAAACAAAGATTGATAGATTGTTATATGCAAAACTGGATAACTGATGTTAATAATAATAAAGTTATGGATTTATATGCGTTATTCAAAATTAATTTTGAATACGAAAGTTATTTGGAAAGATTACCTGGTAACTTAAGGTGTTTTATATCTAAGTTGAGATTGTCATCTCATTCGTTAAGGATTCAAACCGGACGTTACGGTCCGAATAGGCTTGACAGAAATCAAAGGTTATGTTTGATATGTAATTCGGTCGATATCGAAGATGAGTATCATTTCATTTTAATTTGCTCCAAATATAAAGAACTGAGAAATAAATATATTAAGAGACACTTTTTTATCCGACCAAGTATGTTTAAATTTATACAATTAATTCAAACCAGTAATAAAACATTGCTTTTCAACTTAGCAAAGTATATACAGGAAGCTTTCAGCTTACGAAATACAGTTATAAATTAGGTACAGGATGTAGCTTTGCTTAACTTGAATTAATACTTACCAATTAATAATGTTAACATTAACAGGTCGTTATATATGCATTATGCTCTTTTCATAGCGCATTTAACGAGTTCGATGTATAGAAGTTGTAAAATACAATATTTGTTTGTATATGGATTGCGGAGTCCAGGATAAAAGTGGTGCAGAGAGCTCATGCAGAGGCTCTCTGTGTTGGTTTTCACCTGCATTGTACAACGTACTGTAAGAAGGATTAACTTACGTGTATTATATACTCTTAAATCTAAAAACAGAAACTGGCTTATTTAGGATAGAAATTGCACAGAAAGCTCTGCTAGGAGCTTACGGTGTTATTTCTGACCTACATAGTGCGGTGAGAAGTAATAGAGTTGTATTTATCAAATTTCATTTCAAAATAATATTTTTCATACGTATACTGATATGAAGAATCTAAATGTATTATGTTGTGAATATTGTTACAATAGTAATTGTTAAAGTTCATACCAATTAATATACTTGCGCAATTCAGGATAAAAGTAATACAGAGAGCCCATGCAGAGCCCCCCTGTGTTGGTTTTCACCTGCATTGTACAACTTACAATAAGAAAGAAACTATGTGTTATTTATATACTTATATATCTAAAGACAAAACGACCAATGCGGGATAGAAATTGCGCAGAAAGCTCCGTCATGAGCTTTCTGTGTTGTTTCATATCTTCATTGTGCAGTGTATAGTGTTACAAAAGTAATAAATAAAGTTTATCTCCAATTAAAATAATTACATATGTATACTGATACGATTACTCTAAATGTATTCTTATGATATTTGATCCAGTAATGGATTACGTGACAATTGTGAATATTATTTATTTTGTATTGACGAGATACTGTATGTATAAGTCAAAGAATAAAATATGTTCTGTTCTGTTCTGTTCATAACCACTGCAATATACTTTATCAGAATTTTCATTTTCATCGATTTGTTTTTTCCCACGACCATTTTCAACGTTGATTCAACGTTGGCAATAAATTCGGTACCGACCCATGGTCGGCCAAGGGTGAAAAAGGGTTGATCAACGTTGCGACGGAAAATCAACTGCTGGGCGACCATTATCAACGTTGATTCAACATTGATTCAACTTTGTCATTAGATTTTCTAAACTGAATTTATTTTAATGATAAATCATAGTCGACGTGGTTAGACATTTAACACTGCGATATAATTAATCAGAAATTTCAATTTCAGTATTTTTTAATTTTTTATCTACAACCATTATAAACGTTGATTCAACGTTGATTCAACGTTGGCAGTAAATTGGCTACCGATGGATGGTCGTCTATGGTTGAAATCAGGTTGATCAACGTTACGACGGAAAATCAACGTTGATTCAACGTTGAAACAACGTTGTGTGCCTGCTGGGCTATTGGTCCGATTTCAACCATAATTAAACTCATCTAAACTCTTATGGTCATATACAATCTGAGCAAGTTTGAGATAGATTATATAAAAAGTATGGCCTCTAGAGTGTAAACACCGTTAAATATGGCATTTTCAGCAATTCAAAGGTAGGTTACTCTCAACCTATGGGTCCGATTTCAACCATATTCAAACTCATATGAACTCTTATGGTCATATCCAATCTGAGCAAGTTTGAAATAGATTGGGTAAAAATTGTGGCCTCTAGAATGTAAACACCCTTAAATATGGCATTTTCAGCAATTCAAAGGTAGATAACTCTCAACCCATTTGTCTGGTTTCAAGCATAATCACACTCATCTGAACTCTTATAGTCATATACAATCTGAGCAAGTTTGAAGAAAAAGTGTGGCCGCTAGAGTGTAGACACTGTTAAATATGGCATTTTCAGCAATTCAAAGATAGAAAATACTTGATGTGATCTAGATCTATTGATCTGATTTCAAGCATAATCGAACTCATACAAAATCTTATGGTCATATACAATCTGGCCAAGTTTGAGAAAGATTGGAGACATATTGTGGCTTCTTGAGTTTAAACACTGTTGAACTTGGGTGGATTTGGGTGACTTTGGGTGAATTGATGAATGAGGATAAGTGTATCGTAAATTAAATTTAGTTGGCACTAATATTATTACTTCCATATAGCTGACTGGCATTCAGATAACGAAAACTATTACAGAAAATGACTTTTTTCATGGCTATTGGACGGTGGGTTTTAATAGTGGATAGCCCTGGGTTTCTAGGTGTTTCGAAACCGGCTGAAACTGTCAACACTGCCAGACTATCTACGTAAATCTACCCCACCTGGCATGATCGAGCACAGTGTTGAAATCATCTGTGTATTATACACATGCACTTTGGTATTGACAAGATTTAGAAACAACATATCTGACTATATCACAGAAATAAAGATCTAGGCCTAGTCGAAACCGGTCGAATGTGTGTGACATGGTACTTTTCTAATCTTAGGAAGTGACGTCATAAACATCACAACTGATAAACAAAGGGGGGGAACTCAATAAAACAGTTTTGACTGTGTTGATAATTTCAGTAGGATGGTTTTTTTTATTTAAATTTGATGTGTGATTCTCGCAATTAATTATGTTTTCTTTGGAGATAACCGGAAATGTGCACTTAAAAATCTCAAATAGACTCGTCCAGAGCTGAGAGGTCAGTCAGAATAGTCGCGCGTGTTAGACAATAACATCCAGGTCAACCTATGGGTAACCGGAAGCAAAAATTTTAACGGAACTTTTTTTGTTCAACATGTTCATAAATAAAACGCGAGCAGGGTCGACCAGTCTGTGAAAAATAGCTGAGAGGTCGCAAGTGATAGACAATAACTTCCGGGTCAACGTATGGGCAAGCGGAAGCAAACATTTTAACGAAACTTTTTTGTTCAACATGTTCATAAATAAAACGCGAGCAGGGTCGACCAGTCTGTGAAAAATAGCTGAGAGGTCGCAAGTGATAGACAATAACTTCCGGGTCAACGTATGGGTAACCGGAAGCAAACTTTTTAACGAAACCTTTTTTGTTCAACATGTTCATAAATAAAATGCGAGCAGGGTCGACCAGTCTGTGAAAAATAATGTAGCAAGTAGATCCGGCGGAAGTACAAAAAACCTACGAAGAAAAATCTATTCAATGTACATACAGGTCTAACATACAGGTCTAAAAATGTGAATTTTTACTTGAAATTTATTGTATACGTAACTGTAGAAGATCGCTTCGCTCGTTATAAAATACATTCATACATCACAGATTGTTTTGATATCACATATGAGATAGCATGCTTTAGCTGCTGCACAAATAGAGAATGAATAGTGGACAGGGGGATTATAAGCAGACAGCATAGACCAGATCAGACATCAAGTAATTTGTTGCCCCATTAGGGTGAGTGATTGTCTGCATATACCGCACCTTTATAAATCTATAACGTACACACCTGTTTTATAAATATATATTTATAGATTTAGCATCTATCACAGACGAAATATCATGTCTTCCTGCTACACACAGAGACAAATAGAGACTTTATATACAAGTGGGTGGGTAGGGTTCCATCATCCCATCCTAATCCTAATGAGAGGGGTACTTACAGATTATTCCTGTTTATTTCAAACGGGTCCGAGTCATATTTGATGTACGGTTATTCTGCATCTAAACTGGCTCTGATCCGTTTGTTAATATTTATTGATTATTTCGGGATAGGATGATGTCATCCCCCCCCCCCCCCCGTTATTATATATATGAGAATAAAGATTACAAAGTAAGTTGGGTTCATGTGCAGACAGCACAGATCCAGACCAGGTATATAATTATCATAAAAGAGAAAGACCATAAACCATGATTATAAAATACATGGAATCCCACTTTCTCATGAAAAAGCTACGAAGTACATTGGTTGCACTATCACAGACGATTTGGACTGGGGGGAACACATAAATAACATATCAAGTAAGGCAAATAGCTAGGACACTTGGCTTCTTGCATAGAAATCTTCACATTTCCTCTCATACAATAAAAGAGAAGGCATACCTTACTTTAGTGCGGCCACAATTAGAATATGCTAGCACTGTTTGGGACCCACATAAGAAAAAACACATAGACAAATTAGATAAAATTCAAAGACGCGGGGCAAGGTATGTCATGGGAAATCACAGAAATAGGTCAAGTGTGGGGGATATGCTAAACAAACTACAATGGAAAGAATTAAAAACTAGGAGGAAAGAGGCCAGGTTGTCCATGTTCTACAAAATAGCTAGTTAATAATCTTGTTGAAATAGACCCAGGAAAGTACTTGCAAAACCCCATAAGGAACACTAGATATGCACAATCTCACAGCTTTGCAGTGCACACATCTAGGACAGACTGTAGGAAATGGTCCTTCTTTAGCCAAACCGTTGAAGATTGGAACATTCTCCCACCCACTATTGCAGAAGCCCAGTCCCTTGAGATATTCAAATCTCAAGTGACTAAGCAAAACTGACACAAACCCTTCAAAAATTTCAAAGGGAATGGGGGTTATTCATGCGAACAAAACTGGCAGAGTATTCGGCAAGTCGAAAGCGGCCAGTATACGGAAGAAGAAGAAGAAAAAGGGATGCCATTGTTGTTGTTGTTGTAGTTTCCTCCGTTGTAGTCGGAGCACCCAGGACTTGGTAAGTCCTGGTAAATATAATGTTCTCACGAATAAAGTTCAGAAATAAAACAAATAAGTTCAAAGAGCCTTATGCCAAGGCTTACGGGTCCTTGTATTAGCGGCCAGAAATCACATGTTAATATTAGCTTCACACACGTCTGCGCTATTGCACTACGAATTATAGCTGAAAACTAATATTGCATGCACATGTATATATAGTCTATTCTTATAAGGCTCACAAAAGAAAACATCCGTTCAGCAGGTATGGCAAGAAAACACCTGGAACTAAGTGAAAGTCCGACTTGACTTCTTAAGGCTATCAGAGTTAAAAGATAAAACAAATAAGTTCAAAGAGCCTTGTGCCAAGGCTTACGGGTCCATGTAATGGCGGCCAGAAATCATGTGTTAATGCTAGCTTTACACACGTCTGTGTCAAATGCACTACGAATTATAGCTGAAAACTAACACCGCATGCTAACATGTATAGTCTATTCTTAGGGCTCACAAAAACACGCCCGTTCAGCAGGTATGGCGAGAAGAAACCTGGAACTTAGTGGAAGTCTGTCTTAACTTCTTAAATATTGCAAAAGTCTTGTTTATTCTTAGGGCTCACAGAAAAACATGTCCGTTCTGCATGAATGGAGCGAAAGTTCCTGGAGGCGTGGAGCTCAGAGGAATTCTAACTTAATCTTCTAAAAACTGTAAAAAATTCGAGATAAAGGGATAGTCTATTCGATAAAATGAGGATATGTTAGAATCATGGAGACTAGTAAGTCTATCTGGATGCGCTTAGCCTTTAGTGTAGTGAAACCATAAAGTTTCAGGCAAAAATCGTGAGGCCTTGCGGGTCCGTGTAATGGCGGCACGAATGGAAGAATTCACATGTAGAAGTCCGCAATTTGCCGGTTTGTTGCAGGTTGCCACAAAAAAACTGTTGCTTCTTTCACCAGAATGAGCTTCACACAAGTAAAGAGTATATTCAGAACTTTGCACTGCGTCGGTAAATAGCTTTTAGCTAATGTTATATATGTTGTGAAAACACCCGACTATAAATAAAGTTTCTTGTATCTTGTATCTTGTGTTGGACTGCGCATGTGTAGTCTATTCTGGGAGCTCACAAAGACACGTCCGCTCAGCTCGACATCCAACACTTGTCCAGTTCTCCGGATTTTTCCCAAATCTTTGGATTTTTTCTCAGTACATGCAGGGATAATATATAGACATATACCCAGCAGGCACACAACGTTGTTTCAACGTTGATTTTCCGTCGCAACGTTGATCAACCCTTTTTCACCCTTGGACGACCATGGGTCGGTACCGAATTTATTGCCATGTCAATACCACTGATTCTACGTATCTACCGACTATCAGGATAGGAAAAACATTGAACCGGTGACCCAAAATACGCTTTTTTCATATTTTTCCAGGTTTTTAATATAACCTGGTCCGAAACTCAATAGTAAGATACGTTATTGTTTGTCTATAATAATTTAAAGCCAGCGTGTTTGAAGTAGCATGCAATGTTTTCCATGGTTAATACAGGCATTGTTATAGCTTTTCAAAACGAAGAAAATCCTGTTTCTCATGATAACATAAATTCGGAAAATATGGATTCATGGTTTGCACTTTAAGTTTATATTGAGAAAATTTTAAATGCATCCAAACTGGATTATCGTATGTGTACTCACGTTAATCGAATTTACCTTACAATGTTAAAAATCCACCAGGTCACACCATTTCTCTTAAAATAACAAGGAGAGGCTCTTTCAGGAACAAGAAAAGAAATAAAGCAGTCACAACAATTGAACTACTGAGCATAACGTATCTTATACATTGACTTATGTTGTTAATACAAACCAATACTTATGTTTGAAATTATCAAGCTGCGTACATCTAGTCTTGACTTTGGCGTTCTGTTTTGAACTTGGATCACGTAATTGTTCCTTTGTTGTTTGCAATAACCGTTGGCAGCACTATTTCGGTCTCATTTCGTGTCGATTTGATTTTAGTTTTTTTCCTCCAACGGATCGCATTTCGTTCTCACGGTACCACCGGCCTCTTTATAGACTACTTTCATTTGAACTAGATTCCCTATTTCATATGATACTATTAATACTGTAAACGTTTTTCATGTCTCAGGAGAGTGTCCGTCTGTCCACTCGTTCGTTCGTATATTCAGTCCATTCTTCTATCCACATATATACGATGCATACTGGCCGTCCAACTCATACGCCTCAGTAATACAGTATTAATTTTAAAATCTTATAATTTAACAGGATGGTTTCACATATTATTAGATTTGTAGATCTATCTGGTAGAAAATTCGGGTATAATTATACAGAGTAAATTGGTTTTTTATCTCAGATAAAAAAAATCTAGATCTAGATCTACTCTCTTGAACTTGAATAAATATCAAAAGTTGGTTTCTTAACGATTTTTAGCACATTTAGTATATCCAATGTGGTACTAAGCTTATGTGATGCAACAAAGACAGTTTTTCCTAAGATACGTTATTTTTCCTAAGATACGTTATGACAAATAATAACAGCTTCTATGTAACCAATAATTGATTTACAATTATTTATCTGTTTAAATAGAAATATATGATGTTTTGACATTCTCTTTGTACTTTTTTCCGAAAATAGTCACTTGATTTTAAGATAATTACTCCACTAATCAAATCAGAAACGTTATGTTTGCATAAGATACGTTATCAAGTTATAGCTAATTTTGACTTAAATAGATTAAGATATAAGTGATTTTCAGAAAAAAAGGCAAACGATACAGGTAAAACAATTGCTTACCAACAGTTTCGCAAAGTGTGTACTTATGTAGATGGCACTGTTGCAGAATATCACACCAGAGAAAAATCATTAATATTCGAGAGAAAATAATCACATCCCGTCGCTAGTAACATGCAAGATACTCTTTATCACGTGGTCCGTCGTTGCTGTTACGTATGCTACATTTGCGTAAACGTTTTAACATTACGTCATCAGAATTAATTGGTATTAAATAATGCCATAACGTAGCCTTATTATAACGTACATTAGCTCTTATATCTTTCAATGATATTCTTCAGAAGTTTTAGTCAACAGAATCGGAAAGTGAAGCCCTATAACATGTCCGATAGGATGCTCTTCAATTTTAGCCATTAAACCCTTTGATATATTCAACGACAGATAAAGCAGAAGTTACCCTAACGTATCTTACGTCCTTTGTTTCCGGTATAGACAACTGACTACTTCAGAGTAAGGTAGACCAAAATCACTTCAATATCAAACTCCGGGGACTTAATAGCTAAAGTACAATGTAGGTATGTGGTTTAAATTGCTCAAGAAGACAAAAAATAAGCAAATGCGGCATAACAACGTTTGTAGTCCATGCTCAATCGTGCATAACGTACATTACATTTAAAATCGGGACATGATAAGAAGAGAAAAATTGTTATCAGTATTGATACAGAGGAGGTCAGCAAGGTACATCACTGGAGATCATCACAGGACTAGCAGTGTCACACAGATGCTCCAAGATCTGCACCTGCCCACATTACAAGAGAGGCGAGCACAGGCTAGGGCTGTGATGATGTACAGGGTAACCCACCAACTTGTACATGTCCCCTAATAGACCTATCTTATACCATCCACCACCCTTCGTGTGGCCACAACCAGACATTTCTTTTCCAATTTGCCCGAACCTTTGTTTACCAACACTCCTTCTTCATAGACGGGATCTGCCTCTGAAACGCTCTACCTCAGACAGTCATTGACAGCCCATCCATCGACATCTTCAGGTCAAGGGTGCAGGCTGTCCAGCTCCGTTAATCGTCCGTACCAGCTTTTATCTTTTATTTGCACTGTACAAATGAAGTTTTATTTATCACCGACTTTTTGGTTCTGCGCACGCACATTTTAGTCACGGTACGATTATACACCAGAGTGTGGTCCTGTACCTTAAAGGAAAAAAAAGGAAGAAGAAGAAGATATTACACATCTTTTTTATTCGATGACATGAAACTTTAGGCTAACACGTTATTTATGGGCAACAGTAACCTGTCAATTTCATACCAGTTTCTTCATTTTCATGGGTGCATTGTATTTACCTATAACGAGGGACAAGGTAAAAGTGCCAAAGTTGCCTTATAATACAACCCTTGTAGGTCTGAAATATGAACAACTGTCCCGGTTTTCTTTATTTGTGTGTGCTTATTATCACCTTCAGCGTTATAGTTTACATAGATGGGTGTGTATGGATCTGGATCTGGATCTGGATATATACACTGCAGAGCTTTTTAGGCATATGCGCAGCGGAAGAGAGAGCGTTGGAAGTACACTAGTCGTACTTCAAAGCTGTCTTAAAGCTCTGCACTGTATTTGCGCACACAACTTCCCCTGGTAGATTGTTCCACTCAATAACTGTTCTTGGGAAGAATGAGTTTTTATGATTTGCACTTTTACACTGAAATGTCATGAAGCACTTTTGGTGGTTTATAGCATGGTTTGTTACAATGTTTTGACTCACACAATCTTCAAATGTTCTAGGTTTAATAAGTCGCCTACCACGAATAGGGGTAAGATAGGTATCTATTGGCATAGCTGGCACCAGCCCCTCAGTCAGCTTGAAGAAGAATGTTAGTCGAGCCATCTTTCTTCGGTCTTGGAGTGGTTGGATTTCAAGTTGTTTGAGCATTTTTGTTACACAGCCCTGCTCCCGAGAGGTGTAGTCCCCCGTTATGAATCTAGCCGCTTTTCGCTGTACCTGCTCAAGTGTGTCTTTATCTTTCTGTAGATATGGATCCCACACGGTGGAGCTGTACTCTAGTGTAGATCGAACTAGTGTGAGGTATGCGGTCTTTCTGCATTGGGCAGGGCAATGTTTCAGGTTCCTTCTTAAGAAACCAAGAGTGCTGCTAGCTTTACTGGATATTTTGCTGATGTGGGTGCCAAACTGGAGTTTTCTGTAAAGGTGACGCCTAAGTAGGGTTTTTGGTCAACATTCTGTAAGAAGTGGTTGTTGAGTTGGTAGAAACTGCTAGTCTTGTTGTTGATGCTCATGACGTAGCATTTCTTAGCATTAAACCGCATACCCCACGTAGCTGCCCATTCCTCTAGTTTCTGGAGGTCTGCCTGGAGCTGTATGTGGTCCTGTCTAGTTTGTATACGGCGGTACAACAAACAATCATCCGCAAAAAGCCGCACTGTAGACTTAACGCAATCTGGAAGGTCGTTTATATGGCAAAGAAAGGCCAGCGGGCCTAGAACGGTCCCTTGTGGTACACCGGACTCGACCTCGGCTGGATCTGAGGCTTCCCCGTCAACAACAACCTTCATAGTTCTATTGGTGAGGAAGTCTCTGAGCCAATCATTGATATTCCCACTAATGCCGTACTGGTGCATCTTGTAGAGGAGGCTTTCATGGGGGACCGTGTCGAACGCTTTTGAGAAGTCCAGTATTACAATGTCTACCTGATCACCTTCATCGTAACTCAAAAGTAGATCGTGAACAGTTGTGAGTAGTTGCGTTTCGCAAGAGTACCCAGACCTAAATCCATGGTTAAGGGATGTCAGTATTTGATTTCTTTCCAGGTGGTCAAGTAGGTGTTTGCAGATTATGTGCTCTAAGAGCTTGCATGTTACACATGTAAGAGACACTGGTCTGCAGTTCTCTGCAAGATGGGAATCGCCTTTCTTGAAAACGGGAGTAACATTTGCACTTTTCCAATCTGCAGGTAGCTTCCCAGTGTCTATGGATGTTTGGAATATGTGTTGCAAAACTGGTGCGAGGTGTTTAGCACAGTTCTTGAGAATGATATTCGGGATGTTGTCAGGTCCTCGGGATTTATTTATGTTTATGTTGGTCAGTAACTTTTCAATTCCCTTTGCTGTGATCTTCAGTGGTTTGATTTTACTTGTAGCCCTTTTAGTGGTCTCAGGCCTTGTGTCATTGTGTCGAGTGAAAACTGATTTAAATTGGCTCATCAAGATCTGGGCTTTTTCTTTGCTGTCATTAATTAGTTGTCCATTCTTCTTGAGAGGCTGAACACCGGTGTTGTCTTGGCGTCTGGATTTTACATATCTCCAAAAAGGCTTGGGGTTGTTTTCTGCCATTGCTTCCTGGATGGTGTTGTTAACATGGTCAATTTCCGCTCTCTTAAACTCTCTTTTACAATGTCTTTGGAAGGCTTTGAACTGTGACCAATTTCCAGTTGTTTTTGCCTGTTTGTAGAGTCGGGCTTTCCTCTTGACCAAACGTTTCAACTTGTGACTAAACCATGGCAGAGATTTCCTCTTCTTACTAAGCCTCGATGGTACATGTTTTTCAATTACACTGAATAAACATTTTTTTAAATGTTCCCATAGGGAGTCAACATCCTGGACATCCAGCTTCAACATCTCAAAGTGGAGACTTTCAAGGTCTGTGTTGATCAGGTCCCAGTTAGCTCTGTTGTAGTGATACACTCTGTGAGGTATGCTACCATTTAGTTTAGAAATTATATGAGGGACATAGATCTACTATTTTCTACTTTGACGGTACTTACGTAGAACAGGAACGTAGACAGGAACGTAGATTATAGGGATTGGAGTCTCGCGGAATCCCGCAAAATAACGTGTTACCCGATATCTTACTCGTACGCGTGTAGCCGCTATAAGCGGTTAAGCTTTTGGGTTGTATTTTATAACAGTATGAACTTTTAACTCGAGCTAAATTGGGGGTTTATTACACGCAGCATTTATCTAATCTACGTTCCTGTATATCTAATCTACGTTCCTGTATATCTAATCCCACATGAATTAAATAGGTAGAATCTAGATCGATCCGGGATAGTTATTTTATGGCCGAGTCTATTGACACGTACGTATGAAAAACAAAAAACCTTCTATTGACACGTATGCACATAATATTCACTTTATCGTAAGAATCACACTCACCCCCAGAAAGTTTCCGCCCTATATTTGTTGAAAGTAACCAAAACGCATTACAACGGTATGTTTTAGCATTTTATAAAATGCAATCATGATAAATGTACATTATAGGTAAGTATTTTTATGAATCTGTTTTTTTATTTTGATGAATTTGTAAATAAGAGGTATAAACAACGGTTTTAATTGAATATACCTGCTTTTGATGTTCTCACAGTTTGCTTATAACACAGCAAAGAATTTCTCACATTTTTGAGTGGTTTGATATGAGTTATCCATTTAAATTCACATAAGTTGAATCAATTTGCATACGTTTAAATCGAAAAATGAAATATTATGATGACCATAAGAACAAATAGCGATCTTGTACGTTTTTGTAGCAAGAGATCGCTAATGACACGTACGGCGATTTATAATACGTTTTAGTTCGTTATTTTGTTTTTATATTGTTTAGTTATTGGAATTGATATACACACACATATATATATATATATATATATATATATATATATATATATATATATATATATATATATATATATATATATATATATATATATATATATATATATATATATATATATATATATATATATATATATATATATATATATATATATATATATGGATTAATAACTGAACAGGTGAAAGGTTAATCCATACTGAAATCCGTACACAAATCATATCTGTTAATGTCTAAAAAAGCAGATGACATTTTTATGATTTGTTGTTTTTATTCTATTTTATTACCACACTATTAATCCATAAAGTCGATAAAATCGAGTATACCTATCGTATGGGTGAAATATTAATACAGTTCAACGTGGTATAAATTGCCGTACGTGTCATTAGCAAGTTACAGTAGCAAGTTATCTATTGACACGTACAAGAACGATAACCCGTAATTATAATGTTAAGGGTTTGAGTTGTCTTTCTTGTACGTTTTTGTAGCAAGAACTCGCTAATGACACGTACGGCAATTGATACCTCGTTTTACGGTCAAAGTTTTGTTGTTAAACTATTGTTTCGTTATTGGTATTGTAATATGTGGATTAAAATATTAAATAAGTAAATATTATTTGTATTAGTGCGCATGTCATATAGTTAAATGTTCTAAAAATAAAGCAGATGACATTTTAAGCAGAATTTGTTGTCGTTATCATTTTACCACTACTAAGCAATTAAGTCGATTAAACCGACATATCGTTGGGAAACTGTCATATTAACAGAGTTTAAACACAGTAAAAATTGGTATAAATTGCCGTACGTGTCATTAGCAAATTTTCTATGATTCTATCTATTGACACGTACAAGAACGATAACTCGCAATAGGAATGTCAAGAATTGGAGTTGTCTTTCTTGTACGTTTTTGTAGTAAGAACCCGCTAATGACACGTACGGCAATTTATACCGTTTACGGTCATAGTTTTGATGTTATTGTTTCGTTATTGGTATTGATTGAAATATGTGGATTATAATATTAAACTATTAATTATAATCAAGGTTTCAGTACGCAGGTCATATCTTTAAATGTTCTAAAAAATAAAGCCGATGACATTTTTTACCAGATTTTTGTTGTCGTTATTCTATTACCTCTACTAAGCCATTAAGTCGATAAAACTATCATATTGGCCGAGTTTAAACACAGTAAAAAATGGTATAAATTGCCGTACGTGTCATTAGCAAGTTTTCTATGATTCTATCTATTGACACGTACAAGAACGATAACTCGCAATAGGAATGTTAAGAAGTGGAGTTGTCTTTCTTGTACGTTTTTGTAGCAAGAACTCGCTAATGACACGTACGGCAATTTATACCGTTTACGGTCATAGTTTTGATGTTATTGGTTCGTTATTGGTATTGATTGAAATATGTGGATCAATATATTAAACAGGTAAATCATTAATTACAATCAAGGTTTCAGTACGCAGGTCATATCATTAAATGTTCTAAAAAATAAAGCAGATTACATTTTTTACCAGATTTTTTTTGTCGTTATTCTATTACCTCTAATAAGCCATTATGTCGATAAAAACAACCTATCGTTGGGAAACTGTCATATTGGCAGAGCTTAAACACATTAAAAATTGGTATAAATTGCCATACGTGTCATTAGCAAGTTTTCGATGATTCTATCTATTGACACGTACAAGAACGATAACTCGCAATAGGAATGTTAAGAATTGGAGTTGTCTTTCTTGTACGTTTATGAAGAGAAAATCTTGCTAATGACACGTACGGCAATTTATACCGTTTTACGGCCAAAGTTGTGTTGCTATTGTTTCGTTATTGGTATTGATTGAAATATGTGGATTAAAATATTAAACAGGTAAAACATTAATTTAAACTGACTGATTTCGTGAACATAACTGATTTTACTCCAACGTACAAAGCCATAGTTGCAAGATACACAGATAATGCAAGAGACAAATGGAAGAGACAAATGCAAGGATATACTTTTTCTCGAAAACCAGTTTATCCGATGTGCTGAGATTTGCATTGCGGTTGTATAGGTTACTAGCATGTCCGCTTGGTCATTTCACTTGAGCATATTTTGTTGCCACGCGCTGTTTGACATTTGAATAGCAAACAGCTTGATTGAGTAACAAACAATAAGCCGAGTAAAAGCAATTATTGTCATTTGGACAGTTAGGTAATTCACACCTATCTGAAACTCAACGCGCGCTTGTTGTTTGATGTTTGCGGTACACGCCATCTAAATTACAGGTAAATTATGATGTGTATCCAAGCTGCAATCGCGGTGAATCCAAGCTGTAATGTTATCCCGAGTTCCCACCCCAAATCCTTTGCCACTTTCAAAGTGAATTTCATAGTGAGACGTTGATTAAAGTGCAAATATTCTACAATGACTACATTTATGTTCATGGTCTGGATTTTACTCAAGTTTGGAGTTATGGATAATACTGAATTTTAAGTGTACAATATGTAACCGTGGAAAAACAATATAACTTGTGGTGACAGAATTCTCTATTGTAATTTCAACGCAGTTTACTAGTTGTATTCAGCGTGAATGAGATCGTTAAACAGTGTGTTGTGTGGATTTTATCTGTACAATTGCATATAACAGGTAAGTTTTTTTTATTTTCTTAGTTTACACTATTTATTAAATTAAGTTGTGATTATATGTATCTGAAACAAAATACTTTTGCCTGGACGTCTGTCTTTATCTATGCTATCTTTCTATCACGGACGCATACGGTAAACGTGTACCATACGTTTGCACGTAAATTGTATCAAATAAGTAACAAATTATGAGGTTTTTTTTAACAATATCATTAAAAAGTATTCTTATACAGTTCTGGTTCATTTTCTTTAGAAATTTAATCATATAAAATCGCATACAATGATTGCAATTCTGAGGGCGGAAACTTTCTGACATGGTGGGTGATTCTCACGATAAGTGTAATTTTTACCCTAACACCGTACGTGTCAAAAGACACTTCGTTATTTTATTGTGTACTGCCCCCAGTAACAGGAAGTTTACCCTTCTAACGGTGTAGGTGTACATAAATACACACGCTAGATTTGAAAGACTTTTACTCTACTGGATTCAAGTAAATCACGGTAGGTTCTGGTTTTATTTACCCCATCCACTGCCTTACCCCGAGTAGATCTAGATCTACAGTAGTTATTTGCAAACAGTTTGGATCCTGATCAGACGCCGCGTTACGCGGCGACTGATCAGGATCCAAACTGTTTGATACTCGTTTTCAATATTCCTTTAGTCAAAATACCTAAAAAGTGTTTTTTTGAAATAGAAGCAGACGACAATTGTTTAAAATTGATGACGTCATGGGCAGTGAAGGGGTTAAGAAACGAGATTCTGATCTCCCAGCCAACGTTGAATTACAGACGATTCGTAGCGCGTTCAAGTACCGTATCAGCGAACAGTAAAGTTTTACCAATGCAAACAACCCATAGAGTCGATACGGCTAATGTCGTACATGCAGCTTATTCCGTACTCTTAAATATAACAGCTAATGACATACTGTCGATTTCCGTGTTTACAGTACTTTTAACATACATGAGCAGTTTAATTCCCGGCTACAAATCTCATTGAATCTTAATGACACTTGTTAAAAATATTTACCTTATTAAAGTCTCAGTCAGATCGAACCTATTTATAGAAACATGTAGATTTCGTGTCACTGCATTGTATTTCATTTGACAGCAATTTGACGCGCCACTTTTAAAAACATCGTCTGCCCCGGATTTCGCAGAGATACCGCTACTTGTACCGGAGCAAAAGAAAAGGAGAAACTACCTTAATTCCATCAGGTAATCAAGTGGTATTTGCTGTTGTATGATAATTTATATAATCAAAATTTGAAAAAATATTTATTTTGTCAATCGAAAACCGTTCATGAATAGAATTAATAGAAAATAAAAGTGTACGGAATTACCTGAACCATTATTTTTTCAAATGTTGAAAGCGTGTTATTCCGTACACATTATGTACGTCACTGACAGAATCAGAAAATTATTGACCTGTCAGCTTAAATGTTTAATTAGATATAGATATATGTATCTACATGTACTTATTTTAACTGCTTCTCAAAGTTGATATTATGTTGCAAAATCACAAGTTATGGAAATCTAAAACGATTATTTACTTTTAGTATTTATTTCAGGTAACAATGAATGGCATAATCAACATTGTGAGAGATAGAGAAATTGGGAATAGATCTAAAGTTACAGAATACGGACAAATTGAAGAAACACTAAAAGGACTTGTAGATCAGGAGTGGGTTTTTCAACACAGTCTTATAGATGGTGTGTACTTGACCCTTTTAAAACGATGCCAGGAACAATCAAATGTCCAAGTCATCTTTATTATGATATCAAGAATGCAGGATGTCAAAAGTATTGTCTTCTTGGCCAACACATATGGTCGTATGACGGGCGACATAGAGCTTTTGGAAATGTGTGAGGAAATAAAAATGTCCTCTTACTGAAATCTATTTAAATATAATATACAGATCTTTGAAATTAAATATTGATGTCATTTTCTGTTTATTTTGTTCTTTCACAGTCATGCATGCCCCGAAAATACACACAATAAATCTGCTAGATGCTATCAATGCAGTAAGACATGCATGGCCTATCATACAGTAAGGCTGTAAAAAAGTATGGGGTGCCTATCATGACAAACAGTTAAGATCTAGATGAGATATCGAGTAGCTCGGCATCTCAAATTCACCCAAACTGTTTGATACACCTAATGTTAACTTTTATAAACCACAGTCAAAGGTTAATGCATAAGTAATGCAGAAAGTGCCTATATACGTATAGGATTCTGCATTATATTTTCCTGCAGTTAGCGGTTACGTGTCTTTAAAGATCAACATAATACTTAATTTAGTGATCACCTGAAACAGGTGTGTGTAGAATTTATATATCTAACGTAACTTATCACTTCTTAACATTGATACAAACAGAATCGCCAAATTATACAGAAACTTGCATCTAGAGCAGGGTGGCAATAACACATAAAGTACCCTTTCTGAAATAGTTTCATCGTGCTGTAAGCAATCATAAATCTTGTTTGTACCAATGTATTTTCAAATTCTAACATGCTCTATATTTGAACTGAATTGTATACGATAATCTAAGACGCCCTAAATACCACGCGACACGTCTTAGAGGTATTCAAATTTAAAAGACTTGGAATCGTAGCAACGATTATATAAAGGCTGTGCACGTGAAGAGTAATATTGTCCTGTGGAAACATTATAGACCCACTGGCCAGCTCATAGCGCAACTAAAGAAAGCAGCCCTCTGATCAGGGTCTGCACTGTGTGTCGCTTTGCAACAAATTGTAAATACACACTGTGGAAACAGCGAGGCCCCTGAATAGAACCTAAGACGATTCCATAAGAATAGAGCTCTCTGATCAGGGTATGCATTGTTTATCGTTTTGCAGAAAGTTGTTAATGCAAAACAGCAACTCTAAATAGTACATGGACAATATTTGATTAGAAATCCAGAGAAAAGACAGCGAAAACGAGGGTTTGTCTGCAGTGAAAACTTAACTAAATATGACCCCACTCAGTGGCAAGGTCGATTACACTAACATTTGCAAACAGTTTGGATCCAGAGCAAACATTGAGTCACGCATTTAATGATTTTTAATGTTAAAATACCTCATAGACACTAAATTTTCGAAATCAAAGCAAACAATAATTTGGACAACAGACAATAATGGATGCGCCTAGGTCTATGTTCGACGCCGTTATTGAAAATGACATTTGAAATCTGCATATGTACAGTTTTAAAGAACAGTCTAACCTTACTTTTACATTCTTTTTAAACAGTGCTATCCTACGCTTGTGTCTGGTCAATGCAATTTAAAAGTAAAGTATAAGATGGGTATTCAAGATGGTTAAACTTTCATTATGTTTTAAACTGCCAAATGCCTATATCGAAGACTCTTACTTTCTGTGGTAGTGATAGCGAGTGTTTACTGTGGGATATTTTGATTCTGCAAGATATGAATTAACGAGAAACCGCCAATGTCGGTATGGCCGGATTGTCTGCACTTTTGCTTTGTATATATATATATATTATATAGTTACCCATGGCATGTGATGATGACCTCACTACAACTGCACATGCCAAATTTGGTTGATGTAGGACTTAAACTTTGACTAAAACTGACACTAACAAAAAGGTAAACCAAGACGCAAACGAAAAGGTTATCCAAGAATTCTCTAAGTCATTCGACCTTGAAATCTAGGTCACAGTGACCTAGTTACCCATGGCATGTGATGATGACCTCACTACAACTGTACATGCCAAATTTGGTTGCTGTAGGACTGAAACTTTGACTAAAACTGACACTAACAAAAAGGTAAACCATGACGCAAACGAAAAGGTTAACCAAGAATTCTCTAAGTCATTGGACCGTGAAATCTAGGTCACAGTGACCTAGTTACCCATGGCATGTGATGATGACCTCACTATAACTGTACATGCCAAATTTGGTTGCTGTAGGACTTAAACTTTGACTAAAACTGACACTAACAAAAAGGTAAACCAAGACGCAAACGAAAAGGTTAACCAAGAATTCTCTAAGTCATTGGACCGTGAAATCTAGGTCACAGTGACCTAGTTACCCAAGGCATGTGATGATGACCTCACTATAACTGTACATGCCAAATTTGGTTGCTGTGGGACTTAAGCTTTGGCTAAAACTGACACTAACAAAAAGGTCAACCAAAGTGAGGACGGACGGACAGACGGACGGACGGACGGACGGCATTCGCCAATCTATAGACCGCATTTTCAATCCGGCCAAAAAGGACTCAGCTGTATCAGATACTTTGTTGATCGATTTATTTTCCCATAATTTTTCTAAAAGTGATAGATCTTATGAAGTCAATCTGACAACACCATAAGCAGTGCTGCAGTTTGAACCACATTTGTGTAGATCTACGAACGTATAGATCTAGGCACAGGCCCCTGTGGATCTAGGTATATGTATTTTCTGTTTTAATTTCATAATTCATTATTCGTTTCTTATCATGTACTCTAGTTATATACAAGGGGTATGTTAGGCAATGAAAAACTCGTAAAAATATAAATAAATTTACCTGAAAGTGATAGATATTGAGCACATATTAAGTGTACGAAATTACCCGCTGTCTGTACGAAATAACCCTACCTCGGCAACTGTCAAAGATTTACACATAACCTCTGATATCCAATCAAAATCGTTTATTTTGACATATGCCAAATATGAAACAAACACGCGTGATCACATATATGTGACCCATATTTGTGTCACGCGTCGCTCACACCAAGTTAGAAAGGACCGCATCCAAAACTGTACGGAATTAGCCGTATCGACTCTATAGTACGACATGTAACGTTCACCAATACTCTTCAATAATAACTCATTGCGCCCCCATGTTTAATATGGAATAGGCAAAGCCTATAAGCGAGCACTGCTAAACCACAGGGGACCCACAATAGAAGTCTGAACCCCAAAAGAAAAAAAATGTATAAACACTAGATATATAATATAGACTTTGTATACATTTTTTTTTCTTTTGGGGTTCAGACTTCTATTGTGACTGTCCCCAGTGTGCTAAACCATCTTCAGAAAGCAAAGAATGAAGATTGTAACAAAAAAATATACCAAATAAATACGATAATGCGTAAATACATGTTTTATATATTTACTTAAGATAATAAAATTTAACAATAATTTAGCTGTGTTCATTCTGTATATGTAATGGGTCTAATTTTTAGTTCTGGGGTTGTACCGTTGACCAATGCCTGTCTGGTGGATCTTTGATGGTAGGGATACAACTCTCATATGATCTCTTTTGAAACCAGCTGGCGGAGTCTGTAGTACAATTCTTGGACAGCTTTCACCATTTTTAATCATGTTATTGATCTTCTATAGAGTTTTTAGTTATGGTCGCATGCTATTTTTCCTAGTTATGTTACATAAGTTGGCCTGCATTGGGCGTTCTATTATTTCTATTGGTCGGCAATCTTTAGCAGGTTTGTTCATTGCTGATTGATGGGGGTAGTGTGATCGCCATTTGGGGGCTGTCTTTTGTATGTTTATTCATGTTTATTTTAGATCTAATTATAGTTATTTGTGTTTTGTCGATGGCCTGCTTTTGGCTCTCTACCATTATTTATATCAGTCGACAATACTTAGTCGGTCGGTTCATTGCTGATTGATGGGGGTAATGTGATCGCCGTTTTTGGGGGACTGTCTTTTATATGTTTATTCATGTTTTATTTCAGATCTGATTGTAGTTATTTTGTTTTTTCTAGATTTGTAGGTACATATATGTTATTTCATGTAAAGCGCTTTTGAACGCACAATCCCTGTGTGAAAAGAGCGCTATATAAATCTGGAATAATAATAATAATATCTACATGTTATGATGTATTATGAAATAAGCAAGTGCAGCTGTACATTTGGAGCAAATTAAGAATATGTTTGCACTAGAATCATTCCATTAATGGTTGCTCCATTAGACTAACCTTTGAACAGAATGACACTTACCCAAACCTTATTCCTACTGAATGAGGGTCAAATTCATTTAAGAAAGGTTACGATGGAATTAGCCTTTTTGGTTATTTTATTAATGTTGAAACCCCATCTCAGGTCTTCTGATATTGTCACGCATAGGTAAGGGTTCTCCTGGACCTGCTTTAGGATTTGGTTGTCTAGGGTGTAGAAATGACTGTATCTGTTATTGACACTCATGTCATGATGAGATAGCACTTCTTGGCATTGAAACGCATACCCTATGTGGAGGCCCAGGCCTCCATCCCACTCAAGTCCCTCTGCAGCACTTCATGATCCTCCTGACTCCGGATTGTTCTGTACAGAAGGCAGTCATCTGCAAACAGCCGGACTTGCGATTTAACGGAGTCAGGTAGGTCATTGACGTGACAGAGGTACAGGAGGAGAAATTTAAGGTGAGTTGATTCGGGGATCTATCCATTGAAATAAACTGTCAGTTTGTCGTTATATTTTCATTCTTGTAAATTTCAAGAAATATTACTCTGAATTGAATTTATTTGAAAACCAGAATTAATTTCAATCAGGTGTAACTACGGATGTATGTACTTCATAAGTTCATAGTCTACTAGCTAAGACCAAATGTGGTATTGGTCACATTTACATTGCGTTTTAGAATATGATAAAGGTGATTAAACAAGTGGACCAGTCTCAAAAACTGCCTTTAAGGTCAAATTTAACAGACTTGTATATTCTGATCGGTCAATAATTCTGTGATTGTATGAATATTTTGCTTTGAAGGGAGATATAGAGAAAATTGGACACTTAAATTTGAGTTTAATGAGATACCATTTGATTTTTTCAGGTTTAATGGCTCTAGAAAAGTGGATATACATTAGATCTATCAAGATAGACTGTGATGTGCTTGATGGAAAAGAATCAATTTTGGCCATGTACCAGAGTGACCAAAAAGACTCTTAATTACCTTCACTACCAGTTTGCTACATAGATCTTATATACTTATATAGATATCTAATAGTTACTTCGTTTTTTGTAAACTGCATTTTGTGTAAGAGAAATAAAAATATTTATTTGCAAATTCTATTGTTTTATTTTCTCCCAATGTCAAATGAAATCTATTTAAAACTAGAACGTATTTTTGAGAAAAGCAGATGTCTCCCCTGTATTCCCCTGCCCATTCCCGAATAATTTCAGTCAAAATCTATTTTAATAATTGATCATGTGACCTTTGACCTCAAATGCAACCCCATTCATCCCCTCATCATAAGCAACCAGTGCACCAAAAAATGGACATTAGAACAAAAGATATTGTCCGTATACCACAGGAAAATCAAAATTCTATTTTTAGTAACAGATCATGTGACCTTTGACCTCAAATGCAATCGACTGCATCCCCTTATCATAAGCAACCAGTACACCAAAAATGGACATGATTTCTCTATAAGAAAACAAGTTATTGTCTGGAAACCAAAGCGTGACAGACAGACGGACAGGCATAAGTTTGGGAGCTATTTATATAATAGCATGTGTTAAAGATGTAAATCAAATAAGTAGTTATCTGTATAAGTAACTAAAATAAAAGATGGCCTAATATTGAACATAAAAAAGATGTCACTGGCTAAGAAGTGTACCATAAATAAATACTGGTTTTTGCCAATAATTTACTCTCACTTAGTGACTCTTGAATATTCTTTTTTCAGCCTGATTAGGGTTAACACTGTACATGAACAGAATTCAAGTTGATATCCATGTTAAAAAAACGTTTAATTTTCTGATATGTAAATTTGACATGATAAAGAAAAAAAAAGTAAAACTGCGCCGAAACAACTGAGGTCGAACCTACACAGGACCGAAAAGATCCGGAATCTATAAATAGAACGTAAATATTTTATGAGTATATTGGTTTTGAAACAATGGTGAAAGTACGAAATAATACATGTACATTCCTTTTTTAATGGGACAAAAAAACGTACAGTTTTTATGACGGAAAGATATCTCTTATAACTAACGAGTACTTATATCGGCCACGGAACCTTTCGTTCGACTGGAGAACGAAGGCGTTCCGATCGTCCGGTGATGGAGCGCAGGTTTTATACACCGCCACATCCGGTATTCGGAATACTCTCCAAATGGAGGTAAAGCTTCCGGTTGTACCAGTCGAGATTAAATGCAACACTGGTCAACTCTATTTCAAGTAAAAACAGTAACTTGTTAGAGTAAACGTGTAAAAAAACTTTAAATTAGATACAGAACCAGTCCTTGAAAATATTTTGGCAAGTAGATCCGCCGGAAGAACGGAATGTGACGACTGAAAATCAATTCAATGTAATTGAGGGATTTCCCCAGGAATTCTTGAAGGCATGTTGAATTTGAGACATAGGGGGAGGGTGCGGGAGGGCTCTCCCTCCCGCGCTGCGGCGAATTTTTTTGCTCTTTAATCAATGAAATAGTGCATTTTTGGCAATACATATATGTAGTGTATACTATAGTGTGTTTATATGGAAATGGCTGAAAGAAGTACTATTCTGTTTCCTAGATCTAGTATGTGTAGGGTTTTTGTTTTCAAGTTCAGCAACTGAAGTTTACTATAATACATGTACCTGCTGATCTCCCAGTACAGTTGCTGACTGCAGCTTGCATTAACTAGTATTCCATTATTTTGCAACAAAGTATTACATTGTAAAACCTTACAATTTGTTAAAGCACAAAAATGATAAATACATGTAGCTGAAACACATTAATTCACTTATTTTATACATAATTACATAAAAAAATATCCAGAAACTAGGATGTGTAACTATGAATGCCTGGACCTATGGAAAAAGTGTAGACCCAGTCTGATCTCCTTGGTGAGTCCTCTGATCAGTGTTAGTGCCATTTACAAGATTGTAAAGTCTTTGGAAAAACTACTATTGACAGAAACCACAAACAACATGTAGTCTCTTGACCAAAATGGAAAAGTCTTTTGAAAAAATCAGTATTTGAAAGTTTAAAGCATGTACACACATTTTCAATTTTCTCTGCTATACATACTACACTACTGTCACACTCAATCAGATAATACACACAGAAATGCTCACTTTTGTTTTCAAATAAATAAATTCTGAAACAGAAATGCAGAAACAAGTAGGTAGGGCTTGTGCTGCAAACAGTAGATCCAGAACAGGAAGCCCCTGACCAGGGAAAACTGGTTGTCTTACTTATGTTTTTGGAAAAACATTCATAAGTCTCATAAACTTAATCAAAGAATTTATTTGAAACGGTTAAACATTAACTTGCCACACACAGTCAAACATACACACAAAACACCTACCCTTATTTAGAATTAAGTACAGTGCATGGTGATTTAAATGTATCATACTTAAACTCTCATTCCTCATAGCCATTTGAGATACATTTTCATGCCTTTACTGTTCCCTTAAGGTTAAAGAAAAGAAATTGTTTTGTACTCTATCGAAGATAGATCTAGATACGGTAATATAATGGAGGTTTAGTAAAAAAAAAAAAAAAATAATAATAATAATTTTTTTTTTTTTTTTATGTGTCAAGAACCTGTGGGTTAAGAGCATAGAAAATGTCCCTGCATCCCGGCAAGTGGATGTCAAATGGAGGATTCATTTTTACTTTAAGCCTGCTCTAAACATCCATCCATCATAAAAACAGAAAACAAATTTTAACTCTGTGAAGAATTAATTAGACTGTTTGACTTTGTCATGAGATAAATCCAAGTCTACTTGAATATTTGTTGTCACGATTGTTTTCTGTTTCAATATTTAATCTCCAAGTATTCAATTTCAATTTCTATTTACCAAAAATACCAGAAAGCTATTTTAAGAGATTCATCGTTTCCCGCGTGTATGTGTTGTTCTTCTCTTGTAACTTATTTCCCGAAACTCCCACGAAAAACGTCTTCCACATCGATAGCCATTGCATACGAATAAGTGCTAATTTTAAACGTCGCAATTTATGTTAATTTCCTGTCATTCTAAATGGACGTTTATAACGTCTAATCTAATTGGATGTTTTCAAAAAATGATGCTGAGAATTACCTAGTCTAGATCTATTTGATAACCAATTACAAGTAAAGACATGTGACAAAGTTCGAAGCATGCCGCGCATTTGGATTCATTTCGGAAGTTTGGAATACTGTTTGCGTCTGTTACGTGATTATTAATACGGAGTTGTGAGGAAATAAATTCTAAAAGGTAATTTATAGTCATTTAAAACATCCATTTGTTCTGTATTTGCGGAGAATTTCCTTATTTAACAGGCCCCGTATCGAGAATATTTTTCCGAGGCGAGACGCGATTTCACGTCTCATTATTCGCGGCGAATTTTCAGTCCACCGTTAATAATCTTATGAATGTTAAATTCGGGAAAAGGAATGTCCGAGATTCCGGTTTCGACTAGTATTTATTTTTCTTTCAGCGTTGTTCGTAGCTTGTTTTCCGAAAATCATTCAAGTCGCTGTTTGTAAAGTTAGCCATGTTGTAGAATCTACTCGCACTAGCGGTTTTAGAAACGTCAATCAAAAGTTAATCTCGCTCAAAATAGAACGAGTCCCTGTCAATCACCGTAAACGGAATAATGAAATTCGGCTCCTGATTGGTTGATGAAGCTAAGCACACGCCCGACGCGGGTGACGGCGTTTGGCATATGAAATAATTACTGGAATACACAACACAGAGCCCTGATTAAGGCTAGTCGCTCTGCGGATTAAGACATGTCGGCCAGATCAAAGCATGTCGCGAAGAGACCGCCTGGGAGGAAGGCATGTCGCCTGCGACAGGCGAAAACGGCCTGCGGAAATCGCATACAACAGGTAAAAAAACAAATGAAATTAGCTTGAAAATGAACCCCCTTACCATAAATGCTTCGCTATTAACTTTTCAAGGGTACGAACGATTTATGTACGAATCTATATAACACAAGCAAAAGTGCACTAATCAACTGAAATGCACCAATTTTACCTCATATAAAAATAAGATTTAGCTGCTCAGATGTAAGCTGCTTTGTTTGATGTATTACGTATCGGAAAATGTTGGTTAATTGATGAGAAATTAAATCGGGACTGTTCGCTGGTTTATCAAATTCATTTCGTCGCTATTTTGTTTTCCTTTGTTGGCGATGGCTCACTACCTCTGAGGCCGTTCGCAATCGGTAACAACCAAACGGTCGTTAAAGGTAAATTGTTACCGTTTTCTGTTGCAATCGATACGATACTTGAACGCGCTACTGAACGGTTCTGAATGAGACAACCGGTGTAGCAATAAATGTGTTCTGACGTTTTCTCGCCATCGTCACCTGTTGACCCATTCAACGTGTCATTAACAAACAGTGTACATGTGAATAGTAAACTATGCAAACAGTGTAGACCCTGATCAAAGTGCCCTCTGATCAAGGTATACACTGTTTGTCATTTTGCAATATAGATCTAGATCTATATTGTTTAAAATCAACCCTAATTAATAAAAAATGGACTGGACTTCACTGGAAATTGGAATTGACCAGTAAAAGTTTCAGGGGTGAATAAGTTAACTACTAGCTCAGTGGTAGAGTGTGTCTTTACAGTTCGGGAGGTCGTGGGTTCATTCCAGTCATTAATGTTACTGTTGTATATCATAAGGAATATTTTCTTTTATTTCTAGCAGGAGATAGCTTAAAACAGGCTTAAGGTGCATTCTGCTTTACTTTCAACCTTCAATAAGTGGTCACCTATTTTTAAAACTAGAAACCGGCTATGGTATAAAGGGCAAAAGCAATGGGACAGTAAAACAGAAAGCTCCCACATCTTGCTTTCATCTTGCTTTAAGCATTCACCTATCGTAAACACCTAATACTAAACTCAATAAATTGATCGCAATAGAAAGGTTCTACTGTATCTGAAAAATAATGAATAATAATCCTGTGGTAGAAACCTTATAGCACCACTAAACAATATTGTCAGGGCTTCCATTTCTCCGGATTTTTCCTAAATCTTCGGATTTTTTTCTAGTACATGGTAGCCTCAAGCAGGCTGAAAGTAAAGCAGAATGTGCCCTAAGGCGCATTCTGCTTTACTTTAAGCAAAATATAAGCCTGCTTTATGCAGCTACGTGTCAACAAAACTAGAAACAGGCGATGGGGAGAAGGTACGATTCGTACAATCACACTTGAAAAATGCAAATTTGGAAATCTTAGGATTTTTAGCTCAGGGTGAGCTTTTGCAATCCTTGAATGTCCGTCGTGCGGCGTGTGGCGTCAACAATTTTAGTGTTTACACTCTAGAGGCCACAACATTTATCCAATCTTTCCAAAACTTGCTCAGATGGTATTTTGCCATAAGAGTTCGGATGAGTTCTGTTATGGTTGAAATCGGACAAATAGGTCATGAGTTATCTACCTTTGAATTGCTGAAAATGCCATATTTAACAGTGTTTACACTCTAGAGGTCACAACATTTATCCAATCTTTCTAAAACTTGCCCAGATTGTATATGACCATAAGAGTTCGAATGAGTTTGATTTTGGTTGAAATCGGACAAATAGATCAAGAGTTATCTACCTTTGAACTGCTGCAAATGCCATATTTAACGGTGTTTACATTCTAGAGTTCACAATTTTTATCGAATCTATCTCAAACTTGCTCAGATTGTATATGACTATAAGAGTTCATATGAGTTTGCTTATGGTTGAAATCAGACAAATAGGTCGAGAGTTATCTACCTTTATGGTTGAAATCAGACGAATAGGTCGAGAGTTATCTACCTTTGAATTGCTGAAAATGCCATATTTAAGGGTGTTTACACTCTAGAGGCCACACATTTAATACAATCTTTCTTAAACTTACTCAGATTGTATATTACCATAAGACTTCAAATGAGTTCAATTATGGTTGTAATCGGATCAATAGGTCAAGAGTTAGCTACCTTTGAATTGCTGAAAATGATATATTTAACAGTGTTTACGCTCTCGAGGCCACAATATTTATCCAATCTCTCTCAAACTTGCCCAGATTGTATATGACCATGAGATATCAAGAGTTAGCTACCTTTGAATTGCTGAAAATGCCATATTTTACAGCGTTTACATTCTTGCAACTACAGTTTTCAATGGATTTTGATTATACTTGGACGCAGTATATAGCTATACGTTCGAAGGAGTGCAATTATTGTTGAAATGTAATCATTGTGGCAATAGTTACCTGCCCTTGATATACATGTACTTTGAAATGCTAGAAAAAGGCTTCATTTCAGTATTGTTTAGGCTCTAGTTATATGCCTTTGATGTACTCTACTATACTAGAGTAGGTCGACAAACTTGAATGGATTTAGAATAAAACGGGTGAAATTCAAAGGTAAAGCTATCAGGCTTCATTACAAATGGTGAGCGATATCAGGGCCTTCAGGCCCTCTTGTTTATGTCATTTCGAGACAATTTAAATGAGTAGCCACTGCAGGGATTTGATATAGACATAAAGGAGAACATATAAATTAAAAGCGTTTGAGTTGAGGCTGAGTGTATTCTTAAGCATTTGATCGGTCAGATTTGAGACTAGATTCAAATCTGACCAATCAAATGCTTGAGAACGACTTCAAACTCAACTCAAAAGCTTTATAACCTTGGAGCCTGGAGCCTTGCTTGTGTTTGTAACATTTATGATAATTGTTTTCTATTTTGACTCTTTTCAGACGTTTGAAGCCTTTGAAGACCATTTTGTATAGGGTTTTGACAAAATTACTTCAGTAAGGGTTTGGTAGTGGATTGTTCAACAAGGGTTTTGACAAAGAGCATTTCAGCAAGGATTTTGGCAGCAAGTTCTTCAATAAGGATTTTGACAGCACTTCAGCTAGGATTTTGGCAGCAAGTTCTTCAATAAGGATTTTGACAGCAAGTTCTTCAATAAGGATTTTGATAGCACTTCAGATAGGATTTTGGCAGCAAGTTCTTCAATAAGGATTTTGACAGAAAGTTCTTCAATAAGGATTTTGACAAAGCACTTCAGCTAGGATTTTGACAGCAAGTTGTTCAGCAAATGTTTTTACAAAGATAACTGCAAATGTTTAGGCAGTTTGAACTTCATCAAAACATCAACCATAGCAGTAATTAAGATTTACTTGATTTTAAACTAGACTTTGACTTATGAAGTTGTGACAGTGACAAGGTTGTAGGATATAATTTAAGACAGTTGAGATGAGTAAAAGTTACAGATATGATTTTTTTGTCTTGTACAATGAAGTTGATCAAAAGTATGCTAAAGAGTTGTTAGAGTACCTAGAGGATAGAGATTTGTGTGGATTTCTAGATGAAAGAGACAGCACTGCAGGACAGACATACATCTCAAACTTGTCTACAGCTTTAAAACAGAGCCATTTTGTGTTGTTGTTGATCTCAAAGGAGTCGATGGAGAACAGCTGGTGGGAGTTTCAGGCACATGCTGCTTTACAAAACAGGCTTGATGATGTTATGAAAAGGGACTCTATAATACCAATTTGTCTGCCAGGGATGACGGATGAACTTATTCCAGACCCTGTGAAAGTGTTAGGCCCAGTGTTCTATGATAGTAATACTGACGGTCATTTCTGGTCAAGACTGAAAAAACCTTTTGAAGCAAACTGACCATCGCTTCTAGTATAAGGTAGCTTAAGCAGGCTGAAAGTAAAGCAGAATGCGCCTTAAGGCGCATTCTGCTTTACTTTCAGCCTGCTTTAAGCAGCCACGTGTTAACAAAACTAGAAACAGGCGATGAGGGGAAAAGGTACGATTCGTAAAATTGCACTTGAAAAATGCTAATTTGGATATCTTAGGATTGTTGATGTCAACTAAAGACCACGTGAAAGTGTTAGGCCCAGTGTTCTATGATAGTAATACTAGTGGTCATTTCTGGTCAAGACTGAAAAAACCTTTTGAAGCAAACTGACCACTAGCAAGCTTGTATTACAACAATAGAAACAGGGCTCCAGATAAAGGTGTAATGGGGGGGGGGGGGGTTATTTCAAAAACTAAAATATTTATATCTGAGTTAAACCCTATGGTGTCACTACTCATTAGAATCGTCTCTTCGAGACGATTCTAATGAGTAGTGACACCGTAGGATTTGATGATGAAATGAGTGAGAAAATGTTGAATTTGTTCAATTTGCTCCCTCTTATCTGGAGCCCTGTAGAAAACAATGTGCAATTATTGTACGTAGTACATGTGGCAGCATATAGCGGGACAAAAGTAATGCAGAAAGCTCAAATAGGAGCTTTCTGTATTACTTTCTGTCCTGCATCAACATTCTGCATCCTATGTTAGAGTCATCATAGCAGATGTTATTTCATCTCATAGCAGATGCTATTGCATCTCATAAAAGTTGATATAGCATCTGGTTGCAGGTACTATTCCATCTCATTGTTAGTGATATATTATCTCATACCAGGTGTAATGGCATCTCATAGCAGGTGTTATGGCATTTCATAGCAGGTGTTATGGTATCTCATATCAGGTGATATGGCACCTCATACCAGGTGTTATGGCATCTCATACCAGGTGTTATGGCATCTCATAACAGATTTTATGGTATCTCATACCATGTGTTATGGCAGCTCATACCATGTGTTATGGTATCTCATACCAGGTGATATTGCATATCTAAGCAGGTGTTATGGCATCTCATAACAGGTGAATTAGTGTCTCATAGCAGTTGATATACCACAATCTCATATCAAGTGATACTGCTCTATATAATAGATGATATACCATTTATAATACCTACTCCAGGTGATATTGTAAATTGTGAAATGTCAATGCACTGGCTGAAAATGTTTATGTAGATGTAAAAAGTGAACAATATGTGATTAATATACAGTCGAATTACGATATCTTGAAGTCGGTTTTGTCAAACATACACGTATTTCAAAGTTAAAACGTGGCTAAGCCACGTTTTAACTTTGAAATATGGGTATGTGCGACTTAACCGAGCATGAAATAATGCAGTTCATATGTCAAACTGTTGGATAGTTCGAGTTAAACGAGTTCGAGATATCGAAGTTTGACTAGTATTTCTGTTCTTCCGCACAGGTCAGGATAATAAAATATTTACTTACTAACTTGGTCAGTCATTCATCCAGAATATATAGAGAATAATCAATTCCTTCGGATTGATATGAAAAATATACCACAAGAATGGGTTGTTATCTGGTTAAAAAACGAGTCCACAGGACTCGTTTTTAACCTGATAACAACCCATTCGAGTGATATATGTTTCATATCTATTCAAAGTAATTGATTATTCTATTTATTATTATCCCCTGCCGAAAGGCAGAGGGATACTGTTTTAGGTCTGTCCGTCCGGCTGTCCGTCCGCACAACCGAAATGGGTTAGAGGGCCTTTTCTGGCCAGATAACGGTAAACATAACAAAAGAAGACAATAGAGTTCATTCCGTAACAATAGAATAAGGGGCCGTGGCCCGTTATTCAAACAAAAGAAAATAACAAAAGAAAAGGCCCTCTAACCCATTTCGGTGGCACGTCCGTCCGTGCGTCCGTCACGTTGTCCGTCCGCAACTGTATCTCCGAAACCGATAAACAGATTTGGATGAAACTTGGTATACTTATTTGTCATCATAGGAGCACCGTGGGAAATCAACTTTTTTTCAGAAAATTTTAGGAATTTATGAGTTATCTGCCCTTTTTGTGTTAAAAATGCCATATTTAACAGTTTTTACACACTAGCAACTACAGTATTCAACATATTTTTTTTATACTTGCACACAATGTCTATAAGTACAAGTTCTTGTAGGTGTGCCATTATTGTAAAAAAATGATACTTGTGACAAGAGTTTTCTGCCCTTGATGTACTTAGAAATGCTAGAAAATGCTTTATTTTGATATTTTTTACATACTAGAGCCTATAAATATGCATGGATTTTGAAAAAACTTTCTTGAATTATGTATGGCTATTAGTTTTCATATGAATTTGATTATTGTAAAATTTTAGGAATTTATGAGTTATCTGCCCTTTTTGTGTTAAAAATGCCATATTTAACAGTTGTTACACTCTAGCAACTACAGTATTCAACATATTTTGTTTATACTTGCACACAATGTCTATAAGTACAAGTTCTTGCAGGTGTGCAATTATTGTAAAAAAAGGATACTTGTGACAAGAGTTATCTGCCCTTGATGTACTTAGAAATGCTAGAAAAATTTAAATGCTTTATTTTGATTTTTTTTACATACTAGAGCCTATAAATATGCATGGATTTTGAAAAAACTTTCTTGAATTATATATGGCTATTAGTTTTCAAATGAATTTGATTATTGTTGAAAACGGAGAAATTAGTCATGAGTTATCTGCCCTTGATAAGTAAAAAAGGCCATATTTCACTGTTTTTACTCTCTGCCAACTACATTTATGAATGGATTTAAATGATACTTGCACACAATGTCTAAGTAAAAGTTCTTGAAGGTGTGCTATTATTGTCAAAAAAAGGATACGTGTGGCAAGAGTTATCTGCCCTTGATGTACTTAGAAATGCTAGAAAATGCTTTATTTTAATATTGTTTACATCCTAGTATCTATAAATATGCATGGATTTTGATAAAAAAAATTCTTAAACTATGTATGGCTATTAGTTTTCAAATAATTGTTATCATTTTTGAAAACGGAGAAATTAGTCAACAGTTATCTGCTCTTGATGAGTCGAAAAAACCATATTTAACAGTTTTTACCATCCAGAAACTACAGTCGTTAATGGATTTTGATTTAACTTACACACGATGTATATAAATATAAGGGTTTTAATTATTGTCAAAAAAGGATACTTAGTGGCAAGAGAGTTATCTGCCCTTTATGTACTTAGTAATGCTCAACATGGCTTTATTGTTTACATACTATTGTGTACAAATGTGAATGGATTTTGAAAAAAAAAAATTAAATCATATATGGCTATTATTTATAGAATGAGTTCAATTATTGTCGAAAATGTGCAAATTAGTCAAGAATACTCTGCTCTTGATGAGTTGAAAATGTGTTTACACTCTAGTAAATTCTACAGTTCTGATTTTTTTTTAACAATACTTGCACACAATTATAAATTCTTGAAAGTGTTTAATTACTGCTGAATTTCAATCAAGAGTTACCTGCCCCTGTCATACTTAGATTTATAATGCTACAAACGGCTTTATTTTTTGTATTGTTTAGGCTTTAACATGTACAAAATTGAATGGATTTTATAAAACTTTGTAAAAAGCTTTTCAA
This sequence comes from Gari tellinella, assembly GCA_922989275.2. Taxonomy (NCBI): domain Eukaryota; kingdom Metazoa; phylum Mollusca; class Bivalvia; order Cardiida; family Psammobiidae; genus Gari; species Gari tellinella. The sequence continues at coordinate 83,097,814 of OV277864.1, read as the reverse complement.
TGTAATTGATCTTTAAAGACAGGTGATCACCATTTGCCCCTTCCTCCCACATTAAAGTTTGCCACTTTCTTCTGGACAATCGCTGCGGCAGGGGATATCAGCTCTAAGGTGCTTGTATACATTTAATTGACGTTTAACAGAAAAACACATAAAATTAATTGTTTAAGCCCGACGTCACTAAATATATTGTGACGTGACCTCACAAAAAGTGATATCATCACTAGTGACGATATCAACTGTGACGATATATCAAATTTATCGAACTGAGAAATCTCTATAAATTATCGATAGGTATATAATAAAAGTACCTTTAAGATAGTGTACCTGTAAAGAATACTTGTGTCTTGTGCAAACAGTGCTGACCCATATCAGAGGACTACTGAGGGAGCCCTCTGATCACGGTCAACACTATGTGTCAGTTTACATTGCAATTTTTTTTTATGGATTATGAAAATTGCAGACTAAATTAGAAACTTGAACTATTCGCTAACCCATTAGCCCCTGATATTTCAATCCTAACTTTCATTTCCCAATTAACCAATTTATACCCAGTGGATTCTTCCATGTTTATATATTGGATAAGTCCATTTTTAGCTCACCTGAGCTAGCTCAGGGTGAGCTTTTGCAATACTTGAATGTCCGGCGTACGTCGTCCGTCGTCAACAATTTTAGTGTTTACACTCTAGAGGCCACAATATTTATCCAATCTTTCTCAAACTAGCTCAGATTGTATATTACCATAAGAGTTCGAATGAGTTCGATTATGGTTGAAATCAGACTAATAGGTCGAGAGAAATCTACCTTGGAATTGCTGAAAATGCAATATTTAATGGTGTTTACACTCTACAGGCCACAATTTTTATCCAGTCTATCTTAAACTTGCCCAGATTGTATAAGACCATAAGAGTTCAGAAGAGTTTGATTTTGGTTGAAATCAAACTAATAGGTCGAGAGTTATCTACCTTTGAATTGCTGAAAATGTCATATTTAAGGGTGTTTACACTCTACAGGCCACAATTTTTATCCAATCTATCTCAAATTTGCTAAGATTGTATAAGATCATAAGAGTTCATATGAGTTCGATTATGGTTGAAATCAAACTAATAGGTCTAGAGTTATCTACCTTTGAATTGCTGAAAATGTCATATTTAAGGGGGTTTACACTCTAGAGGCCACAATTTTTATCCAATATATCTCAAATTTGCTAAGATTGTATAAGACCATAAGAGTTCATATGAGTTCGATTTTGGTTGAAATCAGACTAATAGGTCGAGAGTAATCTACCTTTGAATTGCTGAAAATGCCATATTTAAGAGTGTTTACACTCCACAGGTCACACTTTTTATCCCATTTATCTCAAACTTGCTCAGATTGTATATGACCATAAGAGTTCGGATGAGTTCGATTATGGTTGAATTCTGACCAATAGGTTGAGAATTATTTACCTTTGAATTGCTGAAAATGCCATATTTAAGGGTGTTTACACTCTCGAGGCAACACTTTTTATCCAGTCTTTTTCAAACTTGCTCAGATTGTATATGACCATAAGAGTTCAATTAAATGTGATTATGGTTGAAATCGGACCAATAGGTCAAGAGTGGTCTGCCCTTGAATTGCTGAAAATGCCATATTGAACAGCGTTTACACTCTTGCAACTACAGTTTTCAAGGGATTTTGATTTTACTTGCACACAAAGTATATACCTATAAGTTCTCAAAGGAGTGCAATTATTGTTGAAATCTAATCATTGCGGCAATAGTTATCTGCCCTTTTGATATACTTTGAAATTATAGAAAAGGCTTCGTTTCAGTATTGTATAGGCTCTAGTTATCTGCCTTTGATGTACTCTACTATACTAGAATTATGAGGTTGTATTCCAAAATTGTTTACATGCTACACTACAAATTTGAATGGATTGAGATTAAAACGGATGAAACAGAAAGGTAAATGAAGCTATCAAGCTTCAGTACAACAGGTGAGCGATATCAGGGCCTTCATGCCCTCTTGTTTATCAAAGGGATGCCTGGTCAAAATTTTCATTTTTTGTTTTATATTGAAATTCCTATCAGCAAACAGTGTAGACTCTGATCAGACGCCGCATAATGCGGCGTCTGGTCAGAGTCTACACTATTTGCCTATGTCCAATATATGGGCTCGTGGGCACAAATGGGTTAAGTTTAATCAATTATCGACTATTTAAGACTGAGTGTTTATTCATTGAACAAAGAAACAGTGTATACCCTTATAGTCCAAGCAATGAAACAATTGTTATGCCCCCGGCATCGATAGATGCGGAGGCATATAGTAATCGTCCTGTCCGTCAGTCAGTCCGTCTGTCCGAGCGCACGAAAGGTCCTTTGTTGGGTAGGGAGAACAATAGATTCCATTCATTCCGCGATTGCCCTATTGTTATTGTTGGGTATTTTAGTGTACTGTTGGGTACTTTTAAACAAAAAATATACCCAACAAATGTCCAACTGTGAGAACGTCCGTCAGTCCGTCCGTCCGTAACAAGGTTAAGTAGATTTTACCGTTTCGTCTAGCATCAACACCCCTTACCCAAATGCTTGGATACTTATACAGTTGTTGCCTTGGACCATGCCCTATCCACCAATATCACCAAACTTTGATTTTGACCTTGACCATTACCTAGTTTGGACTTAGAATATTTTAAACAGGCTATTTCTTGGTTAACTAGATTTTACTGTTTTGTCTAGCATCAACACAACTGACTACAATGCTTTGATATTTATACAGTTGTTGCATTTGACCATTCCCTATCCACTTACATCACCAGACTTTGATTTTAACCTTGACCTTGACCTATTTTGAACTTAGAATATTTTGAATGGGCTCTTTCTCGGTTAACTAGATTTTACCATTTCATCTTGCATCAACACTGTAACTACAATTCTTTGATACTTATACAGTTGTTGCCTTGGACCATTACCAACTCACCAAGCTCAGTTTGACCTTGACCTAATTTGGACTTAAGTTCAAGTTTCAGAAACTCAAGAACTAAGTACCTACCCGTATTTCTAGTTTATTATGGTATAACCGGATCTACATGTTCTTGGATCAACTCCTTTCTCTCGAATCGATCTCAACAAGTTGTAATTGATAACGCCTCCTCGGACACGGCTTCTGTTACTTCCGGAGTTCCGCAAGGATCTGTTTTAGGACCTACATTATTTTTATTATATATAAATGATATTGCGGATAACATTACATCTACCATACGTTTGTTTGCAGACGATTGTGTTCTTTATCGTACTGTCAATGGTGAAAATGACAACCATTCTCTACAACAGGATCTTCACACTCTTGAGCATTGGGGTGATGTCTGGCAGATGGATTTTAATATTAAGAAGTGCGCTATGATGCAATTTTCAACGTCACGGAAATCTAATTTTGAATATACCATGAAAGGTGAAATTTTAGGAACTGTACACCACCACCCATATCTAGGAGTTGAACTAAGTGACACACTTAAATATAACATTCATATTGACTCTATTGTTAAAAAGGCCTCTAGTGTTCTAGGCTTCTTGAAACGTAATCTTCGTTATTGTAAACCAGAGGTGAAAGAAAAAGCATACCTAAGTTTAGTTCGGCCAAAGCTTGAATATTCATCTACTATTTGGAATCCAGACCAAAAGAATCTAACAAAGCAACTAGAACAAGTACAAAGAAACGCAGCCCGCTGGGTCAAAAATAAACCTTTTAATCCAACGAATCCTACTAGTGTGACTCAACTACTACAAGAATTGCAATGGCCAACTCTACAACAGAGAAGATTCTGGACAGACATGACCACTATGTACAAAATTGTGAACCTTCTGGTTGCCGTGCCAATCATATATCATCCAGTTTTAGCTGCTGTCAGATCTACTAGGAACAGTCACAGCATGAAGTTTATACAATACCAAGCTAGGATCAACGTCTACCATTATTCATATTTCCCGAGATCTGTGATCGGATGGAACTCTTTACCTAACGAGTGCATCTCTTCAACAAGCCTGGATGAGTTCAAGTCAGCCGTCCAGCTTGTGACAGTGCCTTATAACTAATCCAAAGCCAGAACTGTATAGTGTAATATATGTTAGTCTTATGGGACTTTTTATCTTGCAAGTGTGCAGGGCGGACCTCTACATGTTATCATATATGATGTCTCATTGGAATTTTGTAAAAAGTTTTATCGTCAGCTAGCCGGAACACCTCACCATCGCCCTTAGCACCAATGTATAGCACACCCGCACACACCCCTCAGCGTGGATGTCCGAGAGGATTTTGCTGAGAAAACCAGTTGAAGTTGAAGTTTCTTCCAAGTCTTGGGCCACTCCAAATCTTGGGCCACCCTTAATTATTTCTGAAAATAATTTTTTTCATGCCTCTAACTTTGGGCCACCTAAAATCGGCATTTGATTTTTTTTGTTTACCTTTTCTACAGATGTCGCAGAATCGGCGACTGTAGCATATACTTCTATTAATCTTATTCAATGACTCATTTTGAGTGCATATTTCCATAACCATAACGTTTAATTGGATAAGAATACTGCCTATTGTGTCATTAAAACTGTTTGGAATGAATAAACCAACAAGTTGGTTGTTTGTTATCCCAAAACGTATTTGCGTTCGGACACCATGCGACATTAATCTGGTAAGTGTTAGGAGTGCCTTTTCATCCAAGCGATCTCTTACCTCCAATCAAGCTAGTCCAAACAATGTGCTCAGCCTTGCGTGTTATTTGCAAGACTGTCAATGTACAGTTCAGCTTTATTGCTATCTGAATATCAACTTAAATTGCCTTTGGCTAGATTCATCCAGTGCTGGGAGATAAGCAATTACGTAATCAAACATTGTCCATGTCAAACTCTATTTTCCAGTGAGAAGCACAAACCTTTAATACACATGTGTCATGATTTCTAGTAAATTCCGTGTGGCTACACAAGTGCCACTGTGTGTTCTGATAATTTCACCACAGGGGGCCACGGACAAATTTAAAATGTATCCTGTTACTATGATATAGTCTATTATTATATTAGGCTGCTGTTCCCTTATTTTTGTGTTTCATGTCTTGTGGCCGATATTCTGAAGAAGTCGCGGCTTGTCGCTAACATCAAAGGCAAAAATTTGGTGACCGTCTTCAACCCTAGTGACGAGTAAAGTTCAAAGGGTTTAGATTTTGGTGACAGTCTACAACTTTATGTCGATTTCAGTGTCAAACTGCAGCTGTAGATTGTGTCCAGTGTCAGATATATATCTAGATAAATATATATAAGTGAACACACACAGAGCAAGGTCATTGAATCAAAATGGGCGGAGCTCCTCAAATCGTCTGTGATGTTTTAACATCGTGTCTGAGTAACTCAGTATGAAAAGTGTCATGTATAAAAAGGATAATTTTGGATGCTATTAGAGGCAAACATTCAAGGTGATATTATTTATTTTTGACTTTTTACTGTCAACGGTATAGGAAAACATTTAGAAATGCCGACGTTTCTTTTTGACGTTCCGCCATATTGGCATAAGTTTTACTTGTAGTGGTACGTTTTAACATTGATCTAGATGTTGGACCAAACATTTTCAACTTTTTTTTTGGTATCTTATTCTTGGGCCACTGAAAAAAATAATTATTTTTTGCTGGCCCAAGACTTGGAAGAAATACGGCAGAAAAAAATGGTCGTCACAAAATTATGTTATTTCTAATATAATGGAGCTTTAAACAAAATTGTATGGTTCAGCGACATCACATACATGTATATCGTATTCAGTGTCCAAAATACACTTCAGAGCTCAACATTTCAGTACATATTTTCAGTTTTCTCCCGGACCCCCACCCGCAGGAGGGGATACCCCTTCCCGCACTCTCCCCCTGAGGTGCGTAACATTCATTGAAGCCTGGCCTCGCTCTGCAATGATTCATCATGATTTTAGCCAGAAGTTTAAGCTCAGGAGAGCTCATCTAAATAGTTATAAAAACGCGTAAAATCGATTTCGGTCGGGGGGCTACGCCCACCTGAAATCCCCTACCAGGGCTTTGCCCTGGACCCATCGGGGGCCCTGGCGGCCCCCGGACCCCCAGCTTAAGAATATGTTTTACGCCCCTCCTAACTAAGACTCCTGGATCCGCACCTGGTCTTGTTCTATTAGAGGTTGGACAAAAATCTTAACAAAGGTTTTTCAACTGCAATGGGTCCAGGGATGGTACACTGCATACCAAAAAAAATCCCACCAAAATCCACCCATGGCAACACCTCTTTTTGGGCCAAAATCCAAGATGGCCGCCATTATACAAGGCGTAATTCTCGTATTGATGTAGTACTGGGTTTGCATCATTATATGCAAACAGCTTGAATCAAGATCAGACCCCGCGTAATGCGGCGTCTGATCTGGATTCAAGCTGTTTGTCACTCGTCATTATGTGCATTAAATCAAAATATCCACTTATATCTAACTTTGAGAAAAAAACAGCAGACGACAAATTTAACAGACGATATTATTAGAGGGCTCCTCTAGTACAATTTATCATGGAGGATCATCAGAGAGAGAGACAGACAGACAGACATTCATACAGAAAGATGGAGACAGAAAAGAAGAAGCGAGAGACTGACAGACAGAGATAAGAGAAAAACAGACAGACAGAGAGACAGACAAGAGGCAAACAGACAGTGGCAGAGAAATATAGACACACACACGCTTCGTAGGTAAACGAAAAAATACGTTTTTCTCTCATTTTCAAAACCTCACTATACTAACAATTTATAAGCTATCGCCTCAAATTTTGTACTACGCGTAAGATCATGGTCTAATAAAACATCTGTATTAAAATTTATAACGAAAAGATGACATTAAAAGCATTTCTATTAACACCAAACTTCGTAGGTAAACGAAAAAATACGTTTTTCTCTCATTTTCAAAACCTCACTATACTAACAATTTATAAGCTATCGCCTCAAATTTTGTACTACCCATAAGATCATTGTCTAATAAAACATCTGTATTAAAATTTATAATGAAAAGATGACATTAAAAGCATTTCTATTAAACACCAAACTTCGTAGGTAAACGAAAAAATACGTTTTTCTCTCATTTTCAAAACCTCACTAAACTAACAATTTATAAGCTATCGCCTCAAATTTTGTACTACGCGTAAGATTATTGTCTAATAAAACATCTGTATTAAAATTTATAACGAAAAGATGACATTAAAAGCATTTCTATTAACACCTAACTTTCGGAAAAACGTTGTTTTCTAGCCGCCAGCGAGCGCCGCTGATTGACCGATTTTGGACGACACGATAAATCGCGAGCCGGCCGGATACTTCTCCAGGGTATAATTCCTCCATGAATTTATCAATCTGATCTTATTTTCTGCTGGTAGACAGTGTAAAGACCGGGCTCCAGATCAGGGAGTAAACTGTACAAATCCAACATTTTTTCACTTATTAAGCATCAAATCCTATGGTGTTACTACTCATTAGAATCGTCTCTTCAAGACGATTCTAATGAGTAGTGACACCATAGGGTTTAAAGCAGAAATAAAGATTTAAGTTAAAGAAATACCCCCCTTATCTGGAATCCTGGTAAAGAGTAAAGACATAGTTTCACAGGCTCCAAACTGTTTGCCACTTGGATTAACATGAAGAGTCAAACTTGTCGGACAAGGTGTCCTTTTCTACGTTTTGTTGCGATGCCTTTGCGTTTAAACGGGAAAGAATAACGTCTTCTCCACTGTACTTATACCGTTGTATATTTTATAATAACGTCTTCTCCACTGTACTTTAACCGTTGTATATTTTATAATAACGTCTTCTCCACTGTACTTATACCGTTGTATATTTTATAATAACGTCTTCTGCACTGTACTTTTATAAATACCATTGTATATTTTATAATAACGTCTTCTCCACTGTACTTATACCGTTGTATATTTTATAATAACGTCTTCTCCACTGTACTTATACCGTTGTATATTTTATAATAACGTCTTCTCCACTGTACTTATACCGTTGTATATTTTATAATAACGTCTTCTCCACTGTACTTATACCGTTGTATATTTTATAATAACGTCTTCTCCACTGTACTTATACCGTTGTATATTTTATAATAACGTCTTCTCCACTGTACTTCTACCGTTGTATATTTTATAATAACGTCTTCTCCACTGTACTTATACCGTTGTATATTTTATAATAACGTCTTCTCCACTGTACTTCTACCATTGTATATTTTAGAGTTATTTTTCAGATATATACTCAACAAAAAAGTGAAGGAATTCTCAAAAAAAAACATGGAACAAAAGAACACAAAAACAACCTATTATCCAATTTTTATTTATTTTATTAGATACATGTCTTGGCTTTTCAAAAATGTTTCCTTCAGTTTGATTATCTCTGATACCCTTGCTGTGCCAAGTAACCTATGGGTCAAAATCATTTTTCACTGTTTGCACTTGCGAACGAAGCTCTCGTTTGAACATTCTACTCTTTAATATGTAACATGTTAGGCTATCGTGAGAATTCCGTTCATTTCATGTAAAATTCAAAGGAACTGAATTTCAAGTTATGAAAACTCGCAGCTTAATCTTGTGTTTTGCATAAAAAGAGGTACTACTTTGTAGACACTCATTTTGTGAAAATTGAAATTGACCCCTAGGTTACTTGGCACAGTGCTACAGCAAGGATATAAGTGATATCAAACTAAAGGAATCATTTTTACAAGCCAATATATGCATCTAGAAATGAATAAAAATTGGCTAATGGCTTGTTTTGGTGTTATTTTGTTCCATGGTTTTCTGGGAATTCCTTAACTTTTTTGTTGAGTATATTTGGCGCATTTCGGACATGCTTATTTTTTTCATAAAAATATTTGATTTAGTTAACAATCATTTGATAATTTCATCGTTAAGTGCCATACGATACAGCCACATAGATTTACTTCTCCTCATATATAAGTACAGTCGAACTTTGATATCTCGAACACGGTTAAGTCGAACATACCCGCATTTCAAAGTTAAAACGTGGCTCAGCCACGTTTTAACTTTGAAATATAGGTATGTTCGACTTAACCGAACATAAATTAGTGATGTTAATGTGTCGACATATCGGATAGTTCGAGTTAAGCGAGTTCGAGATATCGAAGTTCGACTGTATCATAAATGAAGATGTTAAATACACTTCATGGTTTTAACAAAATGAAAGGAAAAGCGGAAAGTCTATTCATGAGATGAGCTTCTGTTTTTCTTTCATTTTGCTTTAAATAATAACCTGCATAAAAAGCACAGCCTGGCGCTCGATGACGTCACGGGGTCTACGTCTGGTTACGTAATAATGCCCCAATTCTCCGAAACTGTCCGAAATATACTACTCACAGTTTGATGTAGGAGCTGTGCACTTCCTGTTTTTGAACAAGAGGAACTGTCGAGAGTACATTTGTCCTGGACTAGACATAATTGTAAACTGGCAGTGTGTATTAAAAGTTTCTGGGGGTCAGTTAGTTTAAAGCAGATACCGTTTTTGTGGTTGACATTTTCCAATGGTTATCTGTCATTGATAAGACATGACTTCGGTGAGGTCGTGTTTCTGCACTATATTACATATTCCAAACAATTGATCAACTCGGATCTTGAACCATTTGAACACGCAAGCAAGATGATTTCAGCAGTATTTGTTCTTGGCCTTCTTTTCTCAGTGACACAGGTAAAGTAAAACATCTCTACTTCGACAACCCCTCTATTACGACCACATCACAATTACGACCCCATCTCAATTACGGCCATCTCTCTAGTACGACCACCTCTCTATTACGATAACCTATCTATTACCACCACCCAATCTATTACGACCACCCCTCTATTACGACCGCTTCTCTATTATGGCCACCTCTCAATTACGACCACCCCATCTATTACTACCGCTTCTCTATTACGACCACCCCATCTATTACAACAACCTCTATATTACGGTTACCTCTCTTTTACGACCACCTCTTTATTACGACCTCCTCTCTATTACGACCACCCCTCTATAACGAACACCCCTCTATTATGACCACCTCTCTATTACGACCACCTCTCTATTACGACCACCTCTCTATAACGACCACCTCTCTATTACGACCACCTCTCTATTACGACCACCGCTCTATTACGACCACCGCTCTACTATTACGACCACCGTTCTGTTACGAACACCTCTCTATTACGGCCACCTCTCTATTACGACCACCTGTCTATTACGACCACCCCCTCTTTTACCACCACCTCTTTATTATGACCACCTCTTTATTACGACCACCGCTCTATGACAACCACCCTTCTATTACGACCACCCTCTATTACCACTTCCTCCTCTATTACGACCACCTCTCTATTGCGACCATCCCCTCAATTACCACCATCTCTTTATTACCACCACCTGTCTATTACGACCACCGTTCTATTACTACCACCACTCTATTACGACCACCCCTCTATTACAACTACCTCTCTTTTACCACCATCTCTTTATTACCACCACCTCTCTATTACGACCACCGTTCTATTACGACCACTCCTATATTACCACCATCTCTTTATTACCACCACCTCTCTATTACGACCACCGTTCTATTACGACCACTCCTATATTACCACCATCTCTTTATTACCACCACCTCTCTATTACGACCACCGTTCTATTACGACCACCCCTCTATTACGACCACCCCTCTATTACCACTACCTCTATTTTACCACCACCTCCATATTATGACCACCCCTCTATTACGACCACCGCTCTATTACGACCACCCCTCTATTACCACTACCTCTCTTTTACCACCACCTCCATATTATGACCACCCCTCTATTACCACCACTTCTTTATTACGACCACCGCTGTATTACAACCACCCTTCTATTACGACCACCCTCTATTACCACTCCCTCCTCTATTACGACCACCTCTCTATTACGACCACCCCTCAATAACGACCACCCCCTCTATTACGACCACCTCTCTATTACGACCACCGCTCTATTACGACCACCGCTCTACTATTACGGCCACCTCTCTGTTACGACCACCTCTCTATTAAGGCCACCTCTCTATTACCACCACCTCTTTATTACGACCACCTCTTTATTACGACCACCACTCTATTACGACCACCGCTCTACTATTACGGCCACCTCTCTGTTACGACCACCTCTTTATTACCACCACCTCTTTATTACGACCACCCTCTATTACGACCACCGCTCTATTACGACCACCGCTGTATTACAACCATCCTTCTATTATGACCACCCTCTATTACCACTCCCTCCTCTATTACGACCACCTCTCTATTGCGACCATCCCCTCAATTACCACCATCTCTTTATTACCACCACCTGTCTATTACGACCACCGTTCTATTACGACCACCACTCTATTACGACCACCCCTCTATTACCACTACCTCTCTTTTACCACCATCTCCATATTAGGACCACCCCTCTATTACCACCACCTCTCTATTACGACCACCGCTCTATTTCAACCACCTGTCTATTACGACTATCTCTCTATTTCGACAACCCCTCTATTACGACCACCCATCTATTACCACTACCTTTCTATTACCACCACCCCTCTATTACGATAACTTCTCTATTACCACCACCTCTCTATTACCACCACCTCTCTATTACCACCACCCCTCTATTACGACTACCTCTCTATTACCACCATCTCTTTATTACGACCTCCTCTCTATTACGACCACCTTTCTATTTCGACCAACCCTCTATTACCACTACCTTTCTATTACCACCACCCCTCTATTACGATAACTTCTCTATTACCACCACCTCTCTATTACCACCACCTCTCTATTACCACCACCCCTCTATTACGACTACCTCTCTATTACCACCATCTCTTTATTACGACCTCCTCTCTATTACGACCACCTTTCTATTTCGACCAACCCTCTATTACGACCACCCCTCTATTACCACTACCTCTCTATTACCACCACCCCTCTAGTACGATAACTTCTCTATTACCACCACCTCTCTACTACAACGACCTCTATAACGACCACCCCTCTATTACGACTACCTCTCTATTACCACCACCTCTCTATTACCACCACCTCTATTACGACCACCCCTCTATTACGACTACCTCTCTATTACGACTACCTCTCTATTACGACTACCCCTCTATTACCACCACCTCTCTATTACCACCACCTCTATTACCACCACCTCTCTATTACGACTACCTCTCTATTACGACTACCTCTCTATTACCACCACCTCTCTATTACGACTACCTCTATTACGACCACCTCTCTATTACCACTACCTCTCTATTACGACTACCTCTCTATTACGACCACCTCTCTATTACGACTACCTCTCTATTACGACCACCTCTCTATTACGACTACCTCTCTATTACCACTACCTCTCTATTACCACTACCTCTCTATTACGACCACCCCTCTATTACCACTACCTCTCTATTACGACCACCCCTCTATTACGACTACCTCTCTATTACGACTACCTCTCTATTACGACCACCCCTCTATTACCACCACCTCTCTATTACGACCACCCCTCTATTACGACTACCTCTCTATTACGACTACCTCTCTATTACCACCACCTCTATTACGACCACCCCTCTATTACGACCACCTCTCTATTACGACTACCTCTCTATTACGACCACCTCTCTATTACGACTACCTCTATTACGACCACCCCTCTATTACCACCACCTCTCTATTACGACTACCTCTCTATTACGACCACCTCTCTATTACGACTACCCCTCTATTACCACCACCTCTCTATTACGACCACCTCTCTATTACGACTACCTCTCTATTACGACTACCTCTCTATTACGACTACCTCTCTATTACGACTACCTCTCTATTACGACTACCTCTCTATTACCACTACCTCTCTATTACGACCACCCCTCTATTACCACTACCTCTCTATTACGACTACCTCTCTATTACGACTACCTCTCTATTACCACCACCTCTATTACGACCACCCCTCTATTACCACCACCTCTCTATTACGACTACCTCTCTATTACCACCACCTCTATTACGACCACCTCTCTATTACCACCACCTCTCTATTACCACCACCTCCCTATTACGACCACCTCTCTATTACCACCACCTCTCTATTACCACCACCTCTCTATTACGACCACCCCTCTATTACGACTACCTCTCTATTACCACCTCCTCTATTACGACCACCTCTCTATTACCACCACCTCTATTACGACCACCCCTCTATTACCACCCCCTCTCTATTACGACTACCTCTCTATTACGACTACCTCTCTATTACCACCACCTCTCTATTACGACTACCTCTCTATTACCACCCCCCTCTATTACCACCACCTCTCTATTACTACCACCTCTCTATTACGACCACCCCTCTATTACGACTACCTCTCTATTACGACTACCCCTCTTTTACCACCACCTCTCTGTTACGACCATCCCTCTATTACGACTACCTCTCTATTACGACCACTAACTTGTGTTAAATACTACGTATTTACGACAGGCGACTGCTTAAAGCAAAGTGACAGTAAAACGGAAATATCCTACAGGAGCTCTCTGTTTAACTGTCACCTTGCTTTTAGGTTCCACCTGTATTTTATTTAAAATAAATCAGCCTTTGCTTTAGTGGTCCTAAAAGAGAGGTTTTACTGTGCTCTCTCATTTTTATAGGCCCGTCTTCAGACGGGGCGTATTATGTTATGGCGCTGCCCGTCCATCCGTTAACTTTTTCATGTCTGCTCTCTAACTCAACCCAATTTATTCCAATCCTTTTTAAACTTGGTCAGAATGTATATGACTATAATGTCTCGGTCAAGTTCGATAACCAGCAACCCCCAGACATTCAGTAGTTTTTTATGGCCAAAAGCGATCACTTTTTAGCTCACCTGAGCACAAAGTGTTCAAGGTGAGCTTTTGTGGTCGGTCTTTGTCCGGCGTCCGTCGTCGTGCGTCGTTCGTCGTGTGTCAACAATTTCTTCAAACATCTTCTTCTTCAAAACTACTGGTCTGATTGCAACCTAACTTCACAGGAATGTTCCTTGGGTCAAGCTCTTTCAAAGTTGTTCAAAGAATTTGAAACAATGCAGAACTCTGGTTGCCATGGCAACCAAAGTGAAAAAATAAGGAAATCTTAAAAAATCTTCTTGTCTGAAACCACAAGGGCCAGAGCTTAGATATTTGGCACATAGCATCATCTATAGGTCCTCTATCAAAGTTGTTCAAATTTTGCCCCTGGGGTCAAAATTGGCCCCGCCCCGGGGGGTCACCATTTTACATAGAGTTATATAGTGAAATGTTCAAACATCTTTTTCTCTGAAACCAATATGACCAGAGCTTTGATATTTGGCATGTTATAACTTCTAGAGGTATTTAACATATATTGTTGAATTGGTTCCGGTCCGTTGCATATCTAGGTCACCGGAGCTAAAAATAGATATTTTACCATGAGAACTTAAAAAATCTTCTTGTCTGAAACCATAGTACACTTAGCTTAGATATTTTGCACATAGCATCGTCTACAGATCCTCTATCAAATTTGTTCAAATTTTGTCCCTGGGGTCAAAATTGGCCCCGCCCCGGGGATCACAGTTTTACATAGAGTTACATAGGGAATTGGTCAAACATCTTTTTCTCTGGAACCAATATGACCAGAGCTTTGATATTTGGCATGGTATAACTTCTAGAAGTCCATCACATATATTGTTGAATTGGTTATGGTCTGTTGCATATCTGGGTCACCGGAGCTAAAAATAGAATGTTTCAATGAAAACTTAAAAAATCTTCTTGTCTGAAACCATAGTACACTGAGTTTAGATATTTTGCACATAGCATAGTCTACAGGCCCTCTATCAAAGTTGTTCAAATTTTGTCCCTGGGGTCAAAATTGGCCCCGCTCCGGAGGTCACCGTTTTACATAGAGTTACATAGGGAAATGGTCAAACATCTTTTACTCAGAAACCAATATGGCCAGAGCTTTGATATTTGGCATGATGTAACTTTTAGAGGTCCTTCAAATATATGGATGAATTGGTTCTGGTCTGTTGCATATCTGGGTCACCGAAGCTTAAAATAGATTTTTTCCAATGAAAACTTCAAAAATCAATTTGTCTGAAACCATAGTACACTGAGTTTAGATATTTTGCACATATCATCGTCTACAGGTCCTCTATCTTAGTTGTTCAAATTTTGCCCCTGGGGTCAAAATTCGCCCCGCCCTGGGGGTCACCTTTTACAAATCTTCTTTTCTGAAATCACGCGACCCATCCTAGTGTCACCATGGTCAGGTGAGCGATCAAGGGCTTTTCTGGCCCTCTTGTTAGTGATTTTTGGCTTGTTCTCTCTCTAACTCGAACAAATTTATTCCAATCCTTTAACTTTGACAATAATGTCTCGGTTAAGTTTGATAACCAGCGATTATTAACTTCAATGTTTAAAATCAAGCTAATAGATGTTCACTGTACATGCTAATTTATTGATTCAGCCGAAACCCAATACATATAATTCCGAATTTCATAAGTTGAATTTTTAAAAAGTATATCTTGCATAAAATTAATGGAACATACAATGTGCCCGTATTTCAAGATTACAAAGTGGCTTAGCCACGTTTTAGCATTAACTTCGACTTAGACCAGTTCGAAATATTGAGTTTCGACTGTATATTAAAAACTCGATTCTACGAACTCGTGTTACTTCGAACATACCCATATTTCAAAGTAAAAAACGTGGCTTAGCCACGTTTTAACTTTGAAATACGGGTATATTCGACTTGAATGAGACGACTTATCAAAATTCAACTTACGAAATACTGGTAAGATCGATTTATGCGAGTTCGAAGTATTGAGTCTCGACTGTATATTATTCGTGAGGTCAGAGTATTCCAGCCCCTGGACACGGGATTCTCGCGGGCTACTGTAAGACGAGCCAGGACTGTGCAGCCGACGAATGTTGTATCAGCTTCGCGCAGCCGAAGGGCAAGAGGACCATAGTGTGGCCTAATCTCTCACCTGATCTTATGAAGCTGGTCGATGGGATGTGCCAGAAACTAGCGGCAGATAATCAAAGTAAGACAGTCAAACCACAAGTCAATTGGGTTAATATTCTGCATTCTAGGCAAGCGTACTCTTCACATGTACGCTGTTCGCCAGTGTTCCATATGAACCCAACTCTGAATTGTCCGTTTGGAGTTCGAGAAGTCACTCATTTAACTCATTCAAAACTCTTGTTGCTAATTGGGTTCCCTTCTAGAAGTTCAGCTACCAAAACATGAACCAGTCTACTTGGCATTCTGGGTAGATTAATAAATAGCAAACAATGCAAACCATGGTCAGAGGGCTCCTATAGGAACCCTCTGATCAGGGTCTACACTGTTTGCAAATATAATGAGTAGATCTATATTTTAAACAGGTCCATTGTATAATATCATATAAATATATAGGATATTACATGAGTGTTCATCATTTATTGGATTTATTAAACGAGTCTTTTAGAAAGCGATAAAAACGAGGCTTTGCCGAGTTTTTATCGTTTTCTAAAACGACGAGTTTGATAAATCCAATAAATTATTAACACGAATGTTATATTCTTTTAATAACATAACCTAAAAAAGTTATTTATCGCAGCCTTTGAGGTCAAGTGAATGCTAAGCCCGATATAAGTAGATCTATACAGGCGGGAAAAAGTTGTTCCAAAATTAACACCGTTCACTAGCTTAATGTTTATGTTATTATCCCCTGCCGAAAGGCAGAGGGATACTGTTTTAGGTCTGTCCGTCCGGATGTGTGTGCGTGCGTGCGTGCGTGCGTCACGTTTTCCGTCCGCAACTGTATCTCCGAAACCGATAAACAGATTTGGATGAAACTTGGTATACTTATTTGTCATCATACGAGCACCGTGGGAAATCAAAAATGTTTCAGAAAATTTTAGGAATTTATGAGTTATCTGCCCTTTTTGTGTTAAAAATGTCCGTCACGTTTTCCGTCCGCAACTGTATCTCCGAAACCGATAAACAGATTTGGATGAAACTTGGTATACTTATTTGTCATCATAGGAGCACCGTGGGAAATCAAACTTTTTTCAGAAAATTTTAGGAATTTATGAGTTATCTGCCCTTTTTGTGTTAAAAATGCCATATTTAACAGTTTTTACACTCTAGCAACTACAGTATTCAACATATTTTGTTTATACTTGCACACAATGTCTATAAGTACAAGTTCTTGCAGGTGTGCAATTATTGTAAAAAAAGGATACTTGTGACAAGAGTTATCTGCCCTTGATGTACTTAGAAATGCTAGAAAATGCTTTGTTTTGGTATTGTTTACATACTAGAGCCTATAAATATGCATGGATTTTGAAAAAACTTTCTTGAATTATGTATGGCTATTAGTTTTCAAATGAATTTGATTGTTGTTGAAAACGGAGAAATTAGTCATGACTTATCTGCCCTTGATAAGTAAAAAAAGCCATATTTAACTGTTTTTACTCTCTGGCAACTACAATTATAAATGGATTTAAATGATACTTGCACACGATGTCTATAAGTAAAAGTTCTTGAAGGTGTGCAATTATTGTCAAAAAAGGATACTTGTGGCAAGAGTTATCTGCCCTTGATGTACTTTGAAATGCTAGAAAATGCTTTATTTTAATATTGTTTACATCCTAGTATCTATAAATATGCATGGATTTTGATAAAAAAAATTCTTAAACTATGTATGGCTATTAGTTTTCAAATAATTGTTATCATTTTTGAAAACGGACAAACTAGTCAACAATTATCTGCCCTTGATGAGTCAAAAAACCCATATTTAACAGTTTTTACCATCTAGAAACTACAGTCTTTAATGGATTTTGATTTAACTTACACATGATGTATATAAATATTAGGGTTACAATTATTGTCAAAATAGGATACTTTGTGACAAGAGTTATCTGCCCTTTATGTACTTAGTAATGCTCAACATGGCTTTATTGTTTACATGCTATTGTGTACAAATGTGAATGGATTTTGAAAAAAAAAATTAAATCATATATGGCTATTATTTATAGAATGAGTTCAATTATTATCGAAAATGTGCAAATTAGTCAAGAATACTCTGCCCTTGATGAGTTGAAAATGTGTTTACACTCTAGTAAATTCTACAGTTCTGAATTTTTTTTAATAATACTTGCACACAATTATAAGTTCTTGAAAGTGTTTAATTACTGTTGAATTTGAATCAAGAGTTACCTGCCCCTGTCATACTTAGATTTATAATGCTACAAACGGCTTTATTTTTTGTATTGTTTAGGCTTTAAAATGTACAAAATTGAATGGATTTTTATAAAACTTTGTAAAAAGCTTTTGAATGTTGATCTTTAAAGACAGGTGATCACCATTTGCCCCTTCCTCCCACAATAAAGTTTGCCACTTTCTTCTGGACAATCGCTGCGGCAGGGGATATCAGCTCTAAGGTGCTTGTTATATGTATTAATAAACACTTTCATGTTGATCTTATATTGATTAATTACACCGAAATTCTATAAATTGAATCTACATGATGGAATGAAGACGGTGTATATTGAACACATAGAACGCATTTTAATGACGTCACAAGTAAACGACGTCGTGGCGTACCTCATTTGCATAGTTATTCAACTAGTTATATATGACATTTAAACAACGAGTATTATTCAACGCTCACGCCGTCTTTTATGTTATATTTATAAATAATTATGTCTTAACACATTCAACCCTTCTGACGAGTATAATCTACCGATTTACCATCGGTGTCAACCACACCTGTCTATCGTTAGCTGATTTCGTCCTTAAGAAAGGTGGGTGTTTCTTTTCCTTCCAGCATGCATCATGCCCGGGGGTTTAATGTCCTACCAAGTTGGATTGTACTATGACTGTCCCTGTGCCAGCGGTCTTACGTGTCATGGTACCGGTCGACAGGCTATCAACAAAGGAGAAATAGGTACAGTGGAGAAATCGTTACTTTGACGTCATAATTCATTAGTGACGTTAAATAGTGATATTATATTTGTAACAGAGAAAAACTCCATAACATGAACATTAGTTTATTCAATTTCCTACATGTTTCGGCCTGTGGCCTTCTTTAGAGATAAAAAATAAACCAAATAGTGAAGAAGACGTTATTATGACGTCATACAATGGAAAATACGTTACTCTGACGTCATAACTCATAAGTGACGTCAAATAGTGACAAAGACGTTATAATGACGTCATTAGTGACACCATACAGTAGAGAAGATTTTATTATTCTCCAGCTAAATGAACTTATTTGCAAAATTATTCTTGTCCGTTTAAACGCAAACGTTTAACCGGCGTCTGATCTGGTCCAAGACTATTGCAATGGAAATAATTGTTTAAGCGTAAACGCGTTTATTTGGAAAGAATAACGTCTTCTCCATTGTACAGTGGAGAAAACGTTATTCTTAACCCTTAGCCCGCCAAATAAATTGTCGTCTGCTAAATTTCTCGTCTGCTTTAAGTTTCAAAGTGCTTCAAAGTTGCTCAAAATTGCTGAAAATGTTGTCCGAGTGTCAAACAGCTTGGATCCGGATGAGACGCCGAGTTACTCGGCGTCTCATCCGGATCCAAGCTGTTTGCATATGGAGCTATAGTCGTGAGTGGCAGGCTAAGGGTTAATCAATCGGCGTGTTTGTGTTCAAATAATTTTTTTCAAGGCAAAGAGGTTGCAGGGCTGCCATTTCTCCTAAATCTTCGGTTTTTTCAGTACATGGTAGCTTAAAGCAGGCTGAAAGTAAAGCAGATGCGCCTTAAGGCGTATTCTGCTTTACTTATAGCCTGCTTTGAGTAGTCGCATGTCAACACAACTAGATACAGGCTATGGGGTAAATGTACGATTCGTAAAATCGCACTTGAAAAATGCAAATTTGGAAATCTTAGGATTTTTCATATCAACTTATGGCAGCCCTGAGGTTGGAGGCAGATCAGAAGCCGGGTAACCCAGTGTCTGATCAGTAGTCAAATTACTTATACAAATTTTTGCTTGAGAAACCTCTTGTTGTTGATTTTCACATTCCCGGTGTATATGCAGTGCTCCCTCTCTACAACGACACCCGATGGGAGTAAAAAATAGTGTGCGTTGTTCGGAGGGAGTCGTTATAGGGAGTGAAATTGGCTTACATTTACAAACAGCTTGAATACAGATCAGACGCCGTTGTAGGGAGGACCGCTGTGGCACCGATATAAGGGAACTTGCTTTATGATCTAGTCCTACGGACCACTAGTAATTTCGGTGGTAACGAGGGAGGTAGAAACAACGACGCCTGGTACCACTGGGGGCCAACGAAGTACATGTATCACGACGACCCGTTTCGCACAGAAGATCCCCCTATATAAATTTAATGACGACTTCAGTTGGTATCATATACATATACAATGTACTTCGTTTGATAACGTAATTATATATACATGTATTCTCTATACTCTGTATACGGGACTTCTGTGCGAAACGACCCTCGTGATACTCCGTTGGCCCCCAGTGGTTACTAATCAAATGCAATACCGCCAGACCAGAGGTAATGAAGTGTAAAGTGTGTAAGAAGGCCTTTGGTTCTTTTACATTTCCGATAATTAGCACCGATATATGGGAACTGTTTCTTTAACCCTTTACCCCATAAATACGCCTTTTTACGCCTTTAATTACATGTTATTCATACATTAAAGAAAATAGTTCCAATTTATACTGTCACAAATAAAAATCCTAAGAATTTGTTTTGTATTCTAGCAGATAATAGCTTAAAGCAGTTTGAAAAAAAAGCAGAATGCGCCTTTAGGCGCAATCTGCTTTACTTTCAAACTGCTTTAAGTGCTCACTTGTCTTCAAAACTAGAAACAGGCTATGGGGGAATGGGTTAAGTGTTGGCATTAAAGATGTTTAACTAGCTGAATTGTGACATGTATAGCTGGGTAAGTGGGTAAATGGGTTAAGGCATCACCCTATAGACCTTTAGTAAAGTTAGTTTGGTATAACAGTGACTCGAACTAGCGACCGCTGTTGTTACTTGTCAAGCGCATCACCGTATTCACCGCCAAATAGGCAATCAGCATTGAAGTTGTATATTAACCCTTCACTCTTAATGACGCTTTAAAGCGCGTTTGCAAACAGTTTGGGTCTTGATCAGACGCCGCGTTTCGCGGCGTCTGATCAGGACACAAACTGTTTGACACTAGATCTATTATCGATATTTATTAAGTCCTATAACCTTGAATCTAACATTGTCAAAACGTGTCTTGCAGACAACAATACTGAAGCAGACGACAATAAAGCGATGAAGGGGTAAAAATCTCCCGAATAATTTGATCATGAAAGGGTTAAACTGCAGGTGTATGTGATAGGGCGGGGACAGGGCAGGGAGCCATTGGCCATCCATGTGCAAGCGGCGCTGACTGTACCGGAGACCAGTGCTGCGTTAGTAACTCTCGACCAATCGGAAAACGTTTAAGTACGGGACCTGGGCACTGTCGGCCAATGGGAACCAGCGGCTCACGTGAGTTTATTCATGTATTTCAATCGGCATTTTTCCGAGTATATACTTTCATGTGATCATAATCAATTTGTTCAAAGATATAATTAAATATCTTTCCACGCCATGTATATTTTGTCTGCTTTGAACCTTTCACTGTCGTAACAGCGTTTGTTTAAAGACATTTCCTCGGTCCTGTGATGGACTACCCCTCCCCCATTGTTCTCGATAGGCAAAGTGTGCTCAGCCACATGTCACTAAACACAAGTTGTCTAAAGAGCGCCTTAGGTCCTTATATATTCACACTCAAGTTTTTTTCTAAACAACCTATAAAAATCAAGGTGCGGCCCTCATACAAGACGTAATAGTTAAAGATATCTCCTGGCGACCTTTTGGTCATAACGCCTTGCCAGACAATTTACATGCAAATCTCATGATTCTTATCCTTACCTGTACTACAGTAAATCATTGAGGCGTTTCATGTGAGGCCCGCACCATATAATTGATAGTTTGGTTAATAAAACCCATTGAAAATCCCTTTGAGTGTGATTATGTAAGGGCCTCTGTAGACAACCTGAGATTTGTGACATTGGCTGTGCACGCTTTGCTACTGTTTAACCGTTACTTTCACACCGACCGAGAATAATGGGGTGGTAGTCCATCAATTGACTGAGGAAATATCTTTAACAGTAATACAGGTATGCATAAAAATATATTCGTACACATTCCTCATTGAAATAAGCATGAATCTTGTGCAGCACGAGACCGCTGCGCATATTTTATTGATACGTTATTATTTCCCAATAAACGCATTTGCGCTTAAAGACATTTCCTGACCTACTTTCGGTGATAATCCCTATACATGTACCGGTAGATCCCTGGCAAAAAACTTGATTGTCATGCT
Organism: Gari tellinella; assembly: GCA_922989275.2. Lineage (NCBI taxonomy): Eukaryota > Metazoa > Mollusca > Bivalvia > Cardiida > Psammobiidae > Gari > Gari tellinella. The sequence continues at coordinate 83,075,337 of OV277864.1, read as the reverse complement.
TACCTGTATTACTGTGAATCATTGAAGCGTCTCATGTGAGACCCGCAATTTATATTTGATTGTTTGGTTAGTAAAACCCATTGAACAACCCCTTAAGTGTGAGTTTGTAAGGGACTCTCTAGACAATTTAAGATTGGTGACATTGGCTGGGCACACCTTGCCCATGCTTTACAGTTACCTTCACGCCTATCGAGAACAATGGGGGGGGGGTAGTCCATCAAAGGACTGAGGATAACATCAAAAGCCCAACAAATAAATGTCCCCATGACAAAATGCTATTTTCAAGCAAAATACTTTGACTCTATTTCTCGAATGACTTCTTTCAGCTACACCATGGAAACCATTTCTGCCTATTTTTAAACGAGATCAGATCGCATTGTTCTGTCACTCATCAGTGATTAAGTCGCTATGGCTGACAATCACTAAGCTCATAAAACGAGATATCAGACTGTATTGTTCTGTGGCAGAGTGTCACACTAAATGTCATGTTGCCCTGCTCTGTTTCAGAGTGTTATATCAGATGCTCTGTATCAGAGTGTCACACTAAAGTCATGTTGCCATGCTCTGTTTCAGAGTGTTATACCAGATGCTCTGTGTCAGAGTGTCACACTAAAGTAATGTTGCCCTGCTCTGTTTCAGAGTGTTATATCAGATGCTCTGTGTCAGAGTGTCACACTAAAGTCATGTTGCCCTGCTCTGTTTCAGAGTGTTATACCAGATGCTCTGTGTCAGAGTGTCACACTAAATGTCAGGTTGCCCTGCTCTGTTTCAGAGTGTTGTACCAGATGCTATGTGTCAGAGTGTCACACTAAATGTCAGGTTGCCCTGCTCTGTTTCAGAGTGTTATACCAGATGCTATGTGTCAGAGTGTCACACTAAATGTCAGGTTGCCCTGCTCTGTTTCAGAGTGTTATATCAGATGCTCTGTGTCAGAGTGTCACACTAAAGTCATGTTGCCCTGCTCTGTTTCATAGTGTTATACCAGATGCTCTGTGTCAGAGTGTCACACTAAATGTGATGTTGCCCTGCTCTGTTTCAGAGTGTTATACCAGATGCTCTGTGTCAGAGTGTGACACTAAATGTGATATTGCCCTGCTCTGTTTCAGAGTGTTATACAAGATGCTCTGTGTCAGAGTGTCACACTAAATGTGATATTGCCCTGCTCTGTTTCAGAGTGTTATACCAGATGCTATGTGTCAGAGTGTCACACAAAAGTCACGTTTCCCTGCTCTGTTTCATAGTGTTATACCAGATGCTCTGTGTCAGAGTGTCACACTAAATGTCCGGTTGCCCTGTTCTGTTTCATAGTGTTATACCAGATGCTCTGTGTCAGAGTGTCACACTAAAGTCATGTTGCCCTGTTCTGTTTCAGAGTGTTATACCAGATGCTCTGTGTCAGAGTGTCACACTAAATGTGATGTTGCCCTGTTCTGTTTCACAGTGTTATACCAGATGCTCTGTGTCAGAGTGTCACAATAAAGTCATGTCGCCCTGCTCTGTTTCAGAGTGTTATAACCAGATGCTCTGTGTCAGAGTGTCACACTAAATGTGATGTTGCCCTGCTCTGTTTCAGAGTGTTATATCAGATGCTCTGTGTCAGAGTGTCACACTAAAGTCATGTTGCCCTGCTCTGTTTCAGAGTGTTATACCAGATGCTATGTGTCAGAGTGTCACACTAAATGCCAGGTTGCCCTGCTCTGTTTCAGAGTGTTATACCAGATGCTCTGTGTCCGAGTGTCATACTAAATGTGATGTTGCCCTGCTCTGTTTCAAAATGTTATACCAGATGCTATGTGTCAGAGTGTCACACTAAATGTTTAGTTGCCCTGCTCTGTTTCAGAGTGTTATACCAGATGCTCTGTGTCAGAGTGTCACACTAAATGTGATGTTGCCCTGCTCTGTTTCAGAGTGTTATATGAGATGCTCTGTGTCAGAGTGTCACACTAAATATCAGGTTGCCCTGTTCTGTTTCATAGTGTTGTACCAGGTGCTCTGTGTCAGAGTATCACACTAAATGTCAGGTTGCCCTGTTCTGTTTCATAGTGTTATACCAGATGCTCTGTGTCAGAGTGCCACACTAAAGTCATGTTGCCCTGTTCTGTTTCATAGTGTTATACCAGATGCTCTGTGTCAGAGTGCCACACTAAAGTCATGTTGCCCTGTTCTGTTTCATAGTGTTATACCAGATGCTCTGTGTCAGAGTGCCACACTAAAGTCATGTTGCCCTGTTCTATTTCATAGTGTTATACCAGATGCTCTGTGTCAGAGTGTCACACTAAAGTCATGTTGCCCTGCTCTGTTTCAGAGTGTTATATGAGATGCTCTGTGTCAGAGTGTCACACTAAATATCAGGTTGCCCTGTTCTGTTTCATAGTGTTGTACCAGGTGCTCTGTGTCAGAGTATCACACTAAATGTCAGGTTGCCCTGTTCTGTTTCATAGTGTTATACCAGATGCTCTGTGTCAGAGTGCCACACTAAAGTCATGTTGCCCTGTTCTGTTTCATAGTGTTATACCAGATGCTCTGTGTCAGAGTGCCACACTAAAGTCATGTTGCCCTGTTCTGTTTCATAGTGTTGTACTAGGTGCTCTGTGTCAGAGTATCACACTAAATGTCAGGTTGCCCTGTTCTGTTTCATAGTGTTATACCAGATGCTCTGTGTCAGAGTGCCACACTAAAGTCCTGTTGCCCTGCTCTGTTTCAGAGTGTTATACCAGATGCTCTGTGTCAGAGTGTCACACTAATGTCATGTTGCCCACTCTGTTTCATAGTGTTATACCAGATGCTCTGTGTCAGAGTGTCACACTAAATGTCAGGTTACCCAGCTCTGTTTCATAGTGTTATACCAGATGCTCTGTGTCAGAGTGTCACACTAAAGTCATGTTGCCCTGTTCTGTTTCATAGTGTTATACCAGATGCTCTGTGTCAGAGTGTCACACTAAAGTCATGTTGCCCTGCTCTGTTTCAGAGTGTTATATCAGATGCTCTGTATCAGAGTGTCACACAAAATGTCATGTTGCCCTGCTCTGTTTCAGAGTGTTATACCAGATACTCTGTGTCAGAGTGTTACAGAGTTATCTGCCCTTGGTGTACTCAAATATGTTATAAAAGGCTTATTTGACAGTGTTAACACACTAATACCCCCATTCCACGAGACGGCGATCTATGGCGCTCTGTCAGAGCGCCGCAGGTCGCCATGCAGAACGCCGAGGTCGCCAGGAGCGCAAATGGGTCGCTATCTGATCTCCATGACCGCCAAGGTCGCCGTCGGTTTACTTCCCTGTACAAAGATCCGTGGAGCTCCGGCCAGAACGCCATCAGATCGCTAATTGATCGCCCAAGTCGCCATCGGAGCGCTACTTGATCGTCAAGATCGTAACTAGAGCGCTATCGGGTCACCTTAGAGCGCCACCATCATCCAACAAAGCAAATCAGTAGATACTTCGCGCTCCGTGGCGACCTGATAGTGAGTCTCTGCATTTTAAAATACCCGATAGTATTTTCTATCAATATATCCAAATTGCATGATGTAACTCGACGTCTCATCCGGATCCAAACTGTTATACACCCATAGAATGATGATACCGAAAAGTGTGTTAATATAATTGCGTTTAACATTGATTTTGATGTGCGCATGGAGAAAGGACAAATGGAGAAGTAACTTATACTCAAATCTGCATTTTCCCGAAAATGGTGTCGTCCGTTACCTGTATGTGCGATAACGCTTAATCGATCGATAATTCAACTGCAGCGGTACGCCGATAGCGGGCTATCGCGTTTTTTGTCGTGTTGAATGGTTACCTACTGTTAGTTTAAGTTACATAAAATCCTAAATTTTCACCCGATTTTCATTATAATGGTCTTAAAAGAAGGCTAAGATATTTATCTTTCACTTGTAAAAATAACAGATTTTATTTTTTTAAAATTGATCAGTTTTATGGCGAGTTAAAGAGTGGTTTCCAAATGAATTTGCCGATAAAAGGGAGCAAGCACTCGGGCATAAATATATCACGCCCCGTTACAAAACCTTTCATAAAACCCTCAATTTTCCACCGATTTTCAAAGAAATGGTCTTAAAGGAAAGCTTAGATATTTTTCTTTCAGTTGTAAAAATGCAAGTGTTTATTTTCGAAATCGACAAATTTTATGGCGAGTTAAAGAGCGATGGCCAAATGAAATAGTCGATAAACGAGAGCAGGCGATCGCGAAATATATACTACGTCCCGTTTCAAAAACTTGAATTTAATCCATAATTTTCGTCCGATATATATTATATATTTTAAAAAAAAGGTCTTGATATAAAGCCGTGACACTTATCTTTCGGTTGTTAAAATACCAGGGTTTTTCTTGAAGCGAAAAAAGTAATGATGACCTACAAAGGTTGCTGGCTAATGAAATGACTAGACCAACTCACGTAAGAAAAGAATTCCTTCCGTATAAAAACTTAAGCAAACTTCTAAACTTCTAAAAATGTGTTCATGCATTGTTACAATGTTCTACATGGAGGAAATATTTCCTTGGAAGCAAAAATAAAAATCCATTTTGTATGTAAAGAGACATTTGAAAGGAGTGCACGTCAAACGGCCAAAATCCAAAACGGCCAAAGTTGTAACTGTATTATTATGTCGTATGTGATCATTATTATTATTGAAAGGAAAATTAGAATTATTAACATATTACTTCAAAAAAATGAATTTAGGGTTAGTTTTACATCCAGACTAAAATATACATATTATCCGTCCCATTTCTATGAAAGAGGTAACTTACTTACTTTACTTAATCCTCTTCATCTCCGCTCGGAGCAAAGGGCCAGCATGAAAGAGGTAACAGTTTGCATTATCTTCAGAAATTAATTGCAAACATGATAACATGAGATCTCCGTTTCTTTCTGCTTTACTTATGTCTTATATAACGGAGTAAATTATAAAGCAGCCAATGCCTTAAGCAATCTATTTTACTGACTGCTTAACTCTTTGCCTGCTGATCGCGACTTTACTTTATTTTTTTGCAAACAACTTGGATCAAGATCAGATGCCGCGTAACACGGCGTCTGATCTGGATCCAGAATGTTTGACACTCGTCCTTAGCTTTATTTACTTACAAAATGTCTACCATATTACACATCACAAAGGAATGTGACACATTACGTAACCGTATACAGAACCCGCACCAAATTAGCAGGACAATTATCAGCGTCATAAAACTGTCCCAGCATGAAGTCCATGCTTCTTGAACATGCCGATTATCTATGAAGATGGACACCAGCGGGTTGCCACTTTAATGAAAAAGATCAATGCTACCCGTGCGTGTAACTTGAACATGTGTTTTTGACTTCTGTAACCGCATGATGTTTATATATTATACAAATCACAAAAAATAAAGATAATAGAATTGAATTAAAAAAACACAAAAAAAAACAAACAACATCAATGCACTTGGTTTGGTTGATGACTGGATTAACCCTCTCATTACTGAATACCAGTAACATGATGACTATTGCAATTGCAAACAGTTGTAATCCAGACCAGGCTGCAAAAATGTCGGATTCATAGAGTATGTCTCTTGAAATATAGTTTACCCCTTTTTCAAATTAAGCTCTTTATGACACACTTTACCTTTTCTCCGCATGAGGATCATCAGAGAGACAGACAGGCATTCATACAGAAAGATGGAGACAGAAAAGAAGAAGCGAGAGACTGACAGACAGAGATAAGAGAAAAACAGACAGACAGAGAGACAGTCACAAAGAGAAACAGAGACATAAATACAGATAGTGGCAGAGAAATATAGACACACACAAACTTCGTAGGTAAACGAAAAAATACGTTTTTCTCTCGTTTTCAAAACCTCACTAAACTATTAGTTTATAAGCTATCGCCTCAAATTTTGTACTACGCGTAAGATAATGGTCTAATAAAACATCTGTATTAAAATTTATAACGATAAGATGACATTAAAAGCATTTATATTAACACCAAACTTCGTAGGTAAACGAAAAAATATGTTTTTCTCTCATTTTCAAAACCTCACTAAACTGACAATTTATAAGCTATCGCCTCAAATTTTGTACTAGTCGTGAGATCATGGTTTAATAAAACATCTGTATTAAAATTTATAACGAAAAGATAGCATTAAAAGCATTTCTATTAACACCAAACTTTCGTAGGAAAAACGGAAAATACAGTACTGTACGTTTTCTCTCTCATTTTCACAAACTCACTAAACAAACAAATTATAAGCTATCGCCTCAAATTTTGTACTAGTCGTGAGATCATGGTCTAATAAAACATCTGTATTAAAATTTATAACGAAAAGATAACATTAAAAGCATTTCTATTAACACCAAACTTTCGGAAAAACGTTATTTTCTAGCCGCCAGCGAGCGCCGCTGATTGAACGACACGATAAATCGCGAGCAGGCCGGATACTTCTCCATTTGTCCTTTCTCCATGATGTGCGTTAGAACATTTGTAGTAACTATTAAATGAAAAAACCCCGACAGATTTCTAGTGACTTGTGGCAGTACGAACGTAATGCAGAAAGCTCTTATAGGAATCGTCTGCATTACTATGTTACTGCATTGAGTGGACACAAGCCAAAAAGAAAGCAGCTATATGTTGGCTATTTGCCTAAATATCTGCTAGCGAATTTAAAACGAATGAGCGCGGCAGAGCGCCACAGGTCTTCATAGATATCTCCCTAATCAGATCAAGTAGAGCGCTAACAGAGCGGTAATGGATCTCCATCGGTCGCCGACATCGCTATTGGATCTCTTTTGAGCGCCATAGGTCGCAGTGGTCGCCATCGGAGCGCCAATAGAGCGCAATAGATCGCATCTTAGTCGCATTTGAGTGTTATACCGGATGCTTTGTGTCAGGGTGTTAAATACTTTTCCTCAGTCCATTGAAGGATCGCCAGCATGTTGTTCTGGAGGTGTCAATGTAACTGTCAAATCACATGCAGTTTGCCAGATTATACTCATGCTCTAGTGATTTTCAATGGTTATTTCTAACCAAACTATCAAATATAAAGGTAGAGTCTCACACAAGACGCTTCAATGGTTGAATATGCACAAGGCCCATGCTTTGTGCAAGGAAATTGACAGTAAATAATCTGACAAGGCGTTATAACCAAAAGGTCGTCAGGAGATGTCTTTAAGCGGGATACCCGATTTCTTGTTTGTGTCAGTTCGTGGTACGGTATATCAGAGTGTCTTGTTCTGGTTTCAGATTGTTACACGCGGTTCCGTTCCGGTAAGCCAGATGATATAGCTTTCGCCTGCCCCTGTGCATCAACACTGACATGTCATGGAAGTGGTCTATTCGAGGTTCCCATTGGCGAAGTAGGCGTGTAAGTAGCCGATCGAAACTGAACTTGAAAACCAAGGGTCAAGAATGTCACAAAATTTAAATTTAACCCTTTGAGCCCTAGTCCCGCATATAGGCGTCCTTTTCAAACAGTGTACATGTGAATATTACACTTGTCCTGTGCAAACAGTGAAGACCCTGATCAGAGGGCTCCGAAAGGAGCCCTCTGATCAGGGTCTTCACTGTTTGTCATAATGCCAAACAGTGACAAAAACAACCCTTAAAAGTCAGAAATGGACTAGACTTAAATGTAAAATGGAATTGTCCATTTAAAGTTTTAGGGAGGAAAGAGTTAAATAATCCCAAAACCATGACGTCTAATCTGGCTCTAAACTGTTTGCAATTAGACACTAAGCCCAAAGGTTATAAAACATTTGAATAGAGTCTGAACTCGTTCTCAAGCATTTGATTGGTCAGATTTGAGCTTATTCATATGTTGTCACCTAGCCGTTGGTGTCGGATTGACCTTCCCGTTCGTGTCAGCAGTTTCAAGAAAGTGTTCACAATCTTCGGCACCATTTGAACTACATGGTCCATGCTTATAAAGCGTTTGAGCTGAGTCTTAAATCATTCTCAATCATTTGATTGGTCAGATTTGAGACCTAGGCTCAAATCTGACCAATCAATAGCTTGAGAGACATTCATATTTCTGATCAGGGTTTAAACTGTTTGTATCTGTTAGTGGTAGGTTATAGTGTAGATCCTAATCTGATGTTTCCTTTATGAAATCAAGGTCTGCAATGTGGTCTATTTTCAATATCTTTTTAAAAATCAACCGATATACATGTATTCAAAAAATGGATTAGACCTAATTTGAAATTGGCGTTGTCCATTAAATGTGCCAGGGTGAATGGGTTAATTATATCTATCTATAGTTATTGATGTAGCACGGTATATCTGGTTATGTCTACTTTCAGATGCGAAAGAAAGCACTAGTTTTGCCAAGGATGGGTTCTGTGCCATGTCTTGTATTCTCAAAGTCAAAAAAATAAAAATAAGTCACGTTTCTTGCTGTTTTCTTTCTTTCTTTTTATTTAAAATAAAAGACCACCAAGCAGACAGTATAACGTACAAAGTGATGTTTGAGAAAGGGTCATTATGAGGGTCATAATGAGTTGCGTTTAAGACCACCAAGCAATACAAATAGTGTAGACCCCAGTCAGGAGCAGACAGTATAACGTACAAAGTGATGCTTGAGAAAGGGTCATTATGAGGGTCACTATGAGTTGCGTTTAAGACCACCAAGCTATACAAACAGTGTAGACCCTAGTCAGAAGCAGACAGTATAACGTACAAAGTGATGTTTGAGAACGGGTCATTATGAGGGTCACTATGAGTTGCGTTTAAGACCACCAAGCTATACAAACAGTGTAGACCCTAGTCAGAAGCAGACGGTATAACGTACAAAGTGATGTTTGAGAAAGGGTCATTATGAGGGTCACTATGAGTTGCATTTAAGACCACCAAGCAATACAAACAGTGTAGACCCCAGTCAGGAGCAGACAGTATAACGTACAAAGTGATGTTTGAGAAAGGGTCATTATGAGTTGCATTTAAGACCACCAAGCTATACAAACAGTGTAGACCCCAGTCAGGAGCAGACAGTATAACGTACAAAGTGATGTTTGAGAAAGGGTCATTATGAGGGTCACTATGAGTTGCGTTTAAAGACCACCAAACAATACAAACAGTGTAGACCCCAGTCTGGAGCAGACAGTATAACGTACAAAGTGATGTTTGAGAAAAGGTCATTATGAGGGTCATTATGAGTTGCGTTTAAGACCACCAAGCAATACAAACAGTGTAGACCCCAGTCAGGAGCAGACAGTATAACGTACAAAGTGATGTTTAAGAAAGGGTCAATATGAGTTGCGTTTAAGACCACCAAGCTATACAAACAGTGTAGACCCCAGTCAGGAGCAGACAGTATAACGTACAAAGTGATGTTTGAGAAAGGGTCATTATGAGGGTCACTATGAGTTGCGTTTAAAGACCACCAATCAATACAAACAGTGTAGACCTCAGTCTGGAGCAGACAGTATAAAGTACAAAGTGATGTTTGAGAAAGGGTCATTATGAGGGTCACTATGAGTTGCGTTTAAGACCACCAAGCTATACAAACAGTGTAGACCCTAGTCAGAAGCAGACAGTATAACGTACAAAGTGATGTTTGAGAACGGGTCATTATGAGGGTCTCTATGAGTTGCGTTTAAGACCACCAAGCTATACAAACAGTGTAGACCCTAGTCAGAAGCAGACAGTATAACGTATAAAGTGATGTTTGAGAAAGGGTCATTATGAGGGTCACTATGAGCTGCGTTTAAGACCACCAAGCTATACAAACAGTGTAGACCCTAGTCAGAAGCAGACGGTATAACGTACAAAGTGATGTTTGAGAAAGGGTCATTATGAGGGTCACTATGAGTTGCGTTTCAGACCACCAAGCTATACAAACAGTGTAGACCCCAGTCAGGAGCAGACAGTATAACGTACAAAGTGATGTTTGAGAAAGGGTCATTATGAGGGTCACTATGAGCTGCGTTTAAGACCACCAAGCAATACAAACAGTGTAGACCCTGGTCAGAAGCAGACGGTATAACGTACAAAGTGATGTTTGAGAAAGGGTCATTATGAGGGTCATTATGAGTTGCGTTTAAGACCACCAAGCTATACAAACAGTATAGACCCCAGTCAGGAGCAGACGGTATAATGTACAAAGTGATGTTTGAGAAAGGGTCATTATGGGGGTCATTATGAGTTGCGTTCAAGACCACCAAGCAATACAAACAGTGTAGACCCCAGTCAGGAGCAGACAGTATAAAGAACAAAGTGATGTTTGAGAAAGGGTCACTATGGGGGTCACTATGAGTTGCGTTTAAGACCACCAAGCTATACAAACAGTGTAGACCCCAGTCAGGAGCAGACAGTATAAAGTACAAAGTGATGTTTGAGAAAGGGTCATTATGAGGGTCACTATGAGTTGCGTTTAAGACCACCAAGCAATACAAACAGTGTAGACCCTAATCAGGAGCAGACAGTATAACGTATAAAATGATGTTTGAGAAAGGGTCATTATGAGTTGCGTTTAAAGACCACCAAGCAATACAAACAGTGTAGACCCCAGTCAGGAGCTGACAGTATAACGTACAAAGTGATGTTTGAGAAAGGGTCATTATGAAGGTCATTATGAGTTGCGTTTAAGACCACCAAGCAATACAAACAGTGTAGACCCTGGTCAGAAGCAGACGGTATAACGTACAAAGTGATGTTTGAGAAAGGGTCATTATGAGTTGCGTTTCAAGACCACCAAGCAAAACAAACAGTGTAGACCCAGTCAGGAGCAGACAGAATAACGTACAAAGTGATGTTTGAGAAAGGGTCATTATGAGGGTCATTATGAGTTGCGTTTAAGACCACCAAGCAATACAAACAGTGTAGACCCTGGTCAGAAGCAGACGGTATAACGTACAAAGTGATGTTTGAGAAAGGGTCATTATGAGGGTCATTATGAGTTGCGTTTAAGACCACCAAACAATACAAACAGTGTAGACCCCAGTCAGGAGCAGATAGTATAACGTACAAAGTGATGTTTGAGAAAGGGTCATTATGAGGGTCATCATGAGTTGCGTTTAAGACCACCAAGCTTTACAAACAGTGTAGACCCCGGTGAGGAGCAGACAGTATAACGTACAGCGTGATGTTTGAGAAAGGGTCATTATAAGGGTCACTATGAGTTGCGTTTAAGACCACCAAGCTATACAAACAGTGTAGACCCTGGTCAGGAGCAGACAGTATAAAGTACAAAGTGATGTTTGAGAAAGGGTCATTATGAGGGTCATTATGAGTTGCGTTTAAGACCACCAAGCAATACAAATAGTGTAGACCCCAGTCAGGAGCAGACAGTATAACGTACAAAGTGATGTTTGAGAAAGGGTCATTATGAGGGTCATTATGAGTTGCGTTTAAGACCACCAAGCTATACAAACAGTGTAGACCCCAGTCAGGAGCAGACAGTATAACGTACAACGTGATGTTTGAGAAAGGGTCATTATGAGTTGCGTTTAAAGTACCAACCACAGAAGCTAAGTCATTCGGGTTCCGTCTTAAAAACGTCGTACGACAAAAACGATCGCCAGTCAAAACTTTAAAAACATTTAATTTCTGGATGCTCAGTCTAAACTTGTTTTGTGACATCTCTTTGGAATCGTCTTTTGAAGACGATTCCAAAGAGATGTCACAAGACAGTATTTCATTAAGAAATAAATAATAATTCAGAATATTATAATATGACTTACGACAATATTTGTCATACGACGTTTCGTAAAACAGGCCCCTGGGCCCGTTTCATAAAACTTCTTACGACAAATGTTGTCGTAAGTCAAAACTTTAAAATACATTTAATCTGTGATTTCTCTATCTAATCCTTTCTTGTGAAATCTTTTTGGAATCGTCTTTTCAAGACGATTCCAAACAGATGTCACAAGACAGTTTTTCATTAAGAAATAAATAATAATTCAGAATATTATAATATGACTTACGACAATATTTGTCGTACGACGTTTCGTAAGACAGGCCCTGGTGCACACAGGTACGGCTCGTATATGCAGTAACACTTCTCTATCACGACCACTAACACGTTGTCTAATTGATTATATAAAAGACAAGTGGCAGCTTATGGTAAAATGACAGTAAAACAGAAAGTTCCTGGAGGAGATTCCTGTTTAACTGTCACCTTGCTTTAGGCAATCACCTGTCGTAAACACCTAATAATTAACACAGTTAGTTTTCATAATACAGAGGTTTTTACTGCATCTCTTTGGTGCAATTTAACCCTTTCGCTCTCAGAGACGCTTAAAAGCGCGTTTGCAAACAGTTTGAATCCAGATCAGACGCCGCGTCACGCGGCGTCTGATCCGGATCCAAACTGTTTGACACTGGCTTGTGTCATACTACCTTATTTTTTTAAACTTTGAAACAACATTGCAGACAACAAAATTGAAGCAGACCACAATGACACGGTGTCTTTTTGTCGACCGTAGCCACAAACAAGGTATTACCATGACAACGAAGGTGACCACAAAGATAACACATGACATTGGAGCGGTATGAACAGTGGAGAATACGTTATTCATTCCCGTTTAAACGCAAACGAAACGCAAATATAATTGCATTAAAATGTAGAAAACAACATTTTGGCATTTCTTACTATTTATGCTTATCGGAGTGGCAAACATTTTGGAGTCAGATCAGACGCCGGGTAACCCGGCGTTTGATCTGACTCCAAAGTGATAATAGTTTTAGCTTGGACGCGTTTATTGGGAAAGAATAACGTCTTCTCCACTGTAGATTGATAAAACTCTCATATACACTTTTAACCCCTTCACCGCCTAACCCCGAGCACAACAGTTTTTTGCAAACAGTTTGGATCCTGATCAGACGCCGCTGAACGCGGCGTCTAATCAGGATCCAAACTTTTGACACTCATTTCAATATGTCTACAGTCAAAATAGCAAAAATTAAAAATTTAGAAATAAAAGCAGACGACAATTGTTTAAAATTGATGACGTCACGGCAGTGAAGGGGTTAAGAGTTTTAACCTCAGACCAGTTGACGAGCTAAAGACAAAGTACTAGGATAACGAGAAATAAAATGTTGAGGATTCTGTGCCTAGTAGGAGTGTTGCTGGTTGTAACCAAGGTAACCGTTTAAGAAAAAAAAAACCCGTTATTTATGCCGTTTGAACGAAACTGAGAAAAACTAAACAAAATTAGAATATAATAATCATGATGATAACGTTGGACTCTTATTAAACGTCGTACGACAATTATTGTCGTAAGCCTGATTCTAAACTTCTCAGTTATTATTTATTTAACTATCTAATCCTGTCTTGAGACATCTCTTTGCAATCGTCTTTTCAAGACGATTCCAAAAAGATGTCACAGGACAGAAATTAGATGTATTTTAACGTTTAAGCGCTTTTGAACGCACAATCCCTGTGTGAAAAGAGCGCTATATAAATCTGGTATAATAATAATAATAATAATAACGTTTCGAATGACGACCGTTTATGTCGTATGACGTTTCGTAAGATGGGCCCAAGGGCTCCAGATAAGGGAAGTTTTTCAAAAACTAAAATCTGTATTTCTGCAGACGATTCTGATGAGTATTTATTTATTTATTTATTATACCAGATTTATATAGCGCTCTTTTCACACAGGGGTAGTGCGTTCAAAAGCGCTTCACATGAAGTTACACAAATGTACCTACATACAAGAAAAGACAAAATAACTACAATATGATCTAAAATAAACATGAAACATGAATAAACATATAAAAGACAGCCCCCAAAATGGCGATTACATTACTCCCATCAATCAGCAATGAAGCAACCGGCTTCTGATTGTCGACCGATAGAAACAATAGTAGAGCGCCCAAATGCAGGCCGCCAGGAAAAGACAAATAACTACAATTAGATATAAAATAAACATAATAAACGTACAAAAGACAGCCCCCAAAATGGCGATCACGTTACCCCATCAATCAAGAGCAACGAAGCAAATGGCGTCTTTATGCGGACTGATAGAAATAACAGTAGAGCGCCCAATGAAGGCCACTAAACATACAGAAGACAGACCCCAAAACGGCGATTGCACTACCCCATCAATCGAGAGCAACGAAGTAAATGGCTTCTTTATGCCGACTGATAGAAATAATAGCAGAACGCCCAATGCAGGCCGCCCAATGCAGGCCGCCCAATGTAACATAACTAGGAAAAATAGCATGCGACAATAACTAAAAAAAAAATTCTATAAGAGACCGAAAACCAGATAATACTCCAGAAACTCCCATCTGGACCCACAACATCTACAGCAAGAACATATCGCATAGGTAGCAGTGTTCTAATAACATATATTAAAGTAATGTGTTTATCGATGAGTAGTAACATCGTATGATTTTGTGTTGAAATGAGCGGGAAAATGTTGGATTTGTTCAGTTTATTTCCTTTTATCTGGAGCTCTGGATAACCACGTATATAAGTTTACGATAAGAAATTCTGTTAAAAAATGCATTTCAAAGAAAACAACATTAAGCTCGGAGGGATTCGAATTCGGGACGCGTGGGAGGAAAACAAAAGTCAGACCCCTTAACCACTAGGCTAACGAGCCATTCATTTATCGACGGTCTATCTAACCTACTTTAGGGTACAGTGAGGGAGAGGAAGTTATTATTTCCTGTTTATGCATGCGCAAACGATGCGAAATGGATTTTCCCCATTCTACTAGACGGAGTAGAAAAAGCGTTGGAAAATATCTAAAAATAGAATATTCGATGATTTTTATGTCGTTTTTTGACTGGTCATATATTTTTATACCAGATGCACGATAATGTTTCACATTAAAGTCTTTATACGCACATCTTCAGACGGGGTGTAAATATGGTATTGCGATACCCCTCTGCCAGTCTGGGTTTCCATACATGTTTTGACATATGGAGCTGACATTTGGTAGTATACTATATAAAGATCACATCTCACAGAGGGTGAGAGAACGGATTTGTCACCCGAGGCAAGTAATGTCAACCGAGGCGTCAGCCGAGGTTAACATGTACTTGTCGAGGGTGACCAATCCGTTCTCTCACCCTCTATGAGATGTGGTATTTATTTTATTATACCGAACAAAAATATAGATCTAATTATCACTGTTTTCAATACAGAACAACGATCGCGAATACATGTGTCGGAACTATTTTATTTTCATTACTCAAAACAAGCAGCGGAGAAGTTAATTTTTAGACGAGTGAGGTTTAATAAATGAAATGTTCACATTTTGAACTGCTCCTGTGTCAATTATTTCAACTCATTCAACCCTAGTGACGCGTATCTAAAACGGTCCTCCCAACAACGACACCTTCCTTACAACGACACTTACCGCAATTCCCTAAACGAGACAATTGTGCCTAACGCCTTTACTGTTGCAAGATTGTCTGCTTAAAATTGTGGTGGATATTTATTGCGTGGATTAAGTGGATATTTTGAAAGAATAAATATAATGATGAGTGACAAATAGCTTGAATCCAGATCAGACGCCGCGTTAGGCGGCGTCTGATCTGGATTCAAGCTGTTTGCATATGTAAACAAAGTCTTAATTTTCCCTCTCTATAACGACTCTGTCAGAACAACACACACAATATGTGTCTACCATTGTATTGGGTGTCGTTGTAGAGAGGGAGCTCTGTAGAATCTAGATTTGTTTTTACTAAACCCGTGAGATTCTAAAATCTATTTGAAAGTTAAATAGTCCAGTGTCACGTGGTTTTTATTTTAGGCTGATGAAAGGCCAGGTCATGGAGTTCTAGCAGGATACTGTAACCATAGTGACGAATGTGCAGCAGACGAATGTTGTATTAGTTTCATACAGCCGCGCGGGAAACGGACAATCGTGACGTCACATTTGCCATGGGAACTACAGAGGCTCGTGAAGGGCAAATGTCACAAACTAGCAGCAAATAACGAAAGTAAAGTTATACTTTTCTTCAGCGACATGTAAACCCCTACACTGCCTTACCCCGAGTACATCGATAGTTTGCAAACACTTTGGATCCTGATCAGACGCCGCGTAACGCGGCGTCTGATCAGGATCCAAACTGTTTGCCACTCATATCAATATTTCTAAAGTCAAAATACAAAAACTTCAAATTTGAAAAATAAAAGTAGACGACAATTGATTAAAAATGACGTCATGGCAGTGAAGGGTGGATGAGACATAATTGGCTTTATAAGACACTTGACCACTTAATGCAGGTAAAACGAAATACCAAAGGTTCCTTTGAGAGATTTTGGTATTACTCTTGTCGCGCATTACGCTTTCAGCTGTCATGAAGTCCGATAATGAGAGATATTTTGAGTGTCAATAAAGAGAGGAGTTACTATAGAAAAGAATCGCTCTGAAAAAAGAAAATCAAAAAATCTGTTGTATCTATTAACCTTTGCATATAGAGGTACATTACATATATTTTCTAGGTTACATTGCGTTTGCATTTATATCTAAATTCGTTTGAACGAACAACGTCTTCCTGGCTGTCGAAACTCCGGATACTACGAACTCGCTTATATTGATAACACCAAAGGTACTTGACACATAGAACTACTTTTATTTCCAAAACAAAAATTATTTTTACAAGACTTCTATTATAAAGGCTTAATAATAGAAGTCTAGTAAAAAAAATGCTTTTCGTTTGTTTGTTGTTTTTTTGTGTGTTTTTTGTAATAGATCTAGATCTATGTGTCAAGTACCTGTGGATCGCACCAGTATTTCAGAAGTTGAATTGCTATAAGTTGATCCCGCATAAGCCGAACATACCCATATTTCAAAGTTAAAACGTGGCTTAGCCACGTTTTAACTTTGAAATATAGGTATATTCGAACTAACGCGAGTTCGAAGTATCGAGTTTCGACTGTGTTTGTGTTTCCTGCAGCTTGTTACGTGCCAGGTGGACTAATGCCGTCCACACGAGGCTTGTACTACGACTGCCCATGCGCGAACATGTTATACTGCAAGGGAACAGGAATGAATCTTTTCGACAAGGGTGAACTAGGTTAGTTGTCGTCAAGAAAAGTGACATCATTTGGTTTGTATTCAATTGTTACTATATATATAAAAAAATCAAATTTAACCCTTATCATGCTGAATTGCCGTCTGCTTCAAATTGTCGCCTCTTTCAAATATATCGTCTGCGAAAAATACAACTCAAAAGCAGTATTTTTTCTTCAAAACAATGATTTATATTATAGCTGGTATACATGGCCTCTGTTTAAAACTACGGAAATGTTAATATGTTAAATATGAGTGCCAATCAGTTTGGAGCTAGATCAGATGCCGCTTAACTGTTTGCAAATGTTAGGACGATAAGTGTTAAATGTTACACATGCAGTCCACAAATTGACAATTTAACCCTTTAGATGCCAAAATTGTAATAATCCAGTCATTGCTAAAATTATCGCAAGCTTTAACGATTTCACTGCCTAAATTATCGCTTGCTAAAACCATTTAATTGCCAAAGGTATCGTCTGCTTTAACAATTTAATTGAAACAAATGCACGTGTTAACTTCAAAAGTGAAATCTGCGGGTCACTGACCTCTTAACAATTTCAATCTCAATGACGCCCTAAGGCGTGTTTACTTGCAAAACGTGTTTTGATCTTGATCAGGCGCAGATCTATACTCCTCGTGGCATTATGCAGGCTACTAAAGGCGTGTAAAGGTGACATAATGAAGCATAGTATTTGATTACCATTGTAAACATGCTTGTCTGTATCTCTTTACTCACCAGGCTACTGTACCCCGAACAGACAAGTCCGGTCTTTAACTTCACAAAAACGTCATTGTGCCAGTGGTTCAGATTGTCCAATAGACCAGTGTTGTGTGACGAACAACCGACCACGTGGTAAACGAGAGCTTCTTACCGGAAGTGGACACTGCGTGCCGATGGGTGCCAAAGGATCAAGTAAGTCGATGTTTTAAGAGACTGTCATAGGCTCTTGCATGCTTTGGCGGATTGAACGGAAGGGCGGGCATCTTTAAGAGACAACCATTGGCTCTTGCATGATTGGGCGGAGTAATGGGAAGGGCGGGCAACCTTAAGAGACAGCCATTGGCTCTTTCGTGATTGGGCGGAGTGATGGGAAGGGATGGCATTTTAAGAGACTGTCATTGGCTCTTGTATGATTGGACGGAGTGATGGGAAGGGTGGGCATCTTTAAAAGACAACCATTGGCTCTTGCATGATTGGGTAGAGTGATAGAAAGGGCGGGATTCTTTAAGAGACAGTCAGTGGCTCTTGCATGATTGGGCAGAGTGATGGGAAGGGTTGGAATCTTTAAGAGACAGCCATTGGCTCTTGCATGAATAGGCGGAATGATAGGAAGGACGGGCAACCTTAAGAGACAGCCATTGGCTCTTTCGTGATTGGGCGGAGTGATGGGAAGGGATGGCATCTTTAAGAGACAGCCATTGGCTCTTCTATGATTGGACGGAGTGATGGGAAGGGTGGACATCTTTAAGAGACAACCATTGGCTCTTGCATGTTTGGGCAGACTTATGGGAAGGGTGGACATCTTTAAGAGACAATCATTGGCTCTTGCATGATTGGGCGGAGATTGGAATGGCGGGCATCTTAAAGAGACAGTCTTCATGATTGGGCGGAGTGATGGGAATGGTTTGCATCTTTAAAAGACGGCCATTGACTCTTGCATGATTGGGCGCAGTGATGGGAAGGGCGGGCATCTGTGAGAGACACCCATTGGCTCTTTCATGATTGGGCAGAGTGAACGGAAGGGCGGACACCTTTATAGACAACCATTGGCTCTTGCATGATTGGGCGGAGTGATAGGAATGGTTGGCATTTTTAAGAGACAGTCATTGGCTCTTGCATGATTGGGCGGAGTGATTGGAAGGTTGGCATCTTTAAGGGACATCCATCGGCGCTTGCATGAATGGGCGCAGTGATGGGAAGGGCGGGCATCTTTAAGAGACAGCCATTGGCTCTTGCATGATAGGGCGGAGATTGGAAGGGCGGGCATCTTTAAGAGACAGTCTTTATGATTGGGCGGAGTGATGGAATTGTTTTGCATCTTTAAGAGACAGCCATTGACTCTTGCATGATTGGGGGCAGTGATGGGAAGGGCGGGCATCTTTCAGAGACACCCATTGGCTCTTTCATGATTGGGCGGAATGAACGGAAGGGCAGGCTTCTTTAATAGACAGCCATTGGCTCTTGCATGATTGGGCGGAGTGATCGGAATGGTTGGCATCTTTAAGAGACAGTCATTGGCTCTTGCATGATTGGGCGGAGTGATGGGAAGGTTGGCATCTTTAAGGGACAGCCATCGGCTCTTGCATGAATGGGCGGAGTGATAAGAAGGGCGGGCATCTCTAAGAGATACCCATTGGCTATTGCATAATTTGGCGGAGTGATAGGACGGGAGGACATCTTTAAGAAACAGCCATTGGCTCGTGCGTGATTGGGCAGAGTGAGGGCAGGGTGGGCCTCATTAAAAGACAGTATATACTCTTGTATGATTTGTCGCAGCTGGAGAAAAAATCTTTTCATTCAGGCAAGGCACCCCTTAGCTCTTGGAAAGTATATTCCTCGTCCATTGTAAAATGTTAATCTGGCTTTCTACTCTCTTCATGGAGCATCTAACTCAGTGGAATTGTTGTCTCTGTATGTTTCAGGTTGTCTAATGAGGTATCCCCTGTCAGGCAAGCCGTCCTCCATGGTTTACGAATGTCCCTGTCAAATCGAACTGACCTGTCGTGGATCAGGCATGATGGACGTTCCGCTGGGAGAAATCGGGAAGTAAGACTAATCAGTTAAATATTCATTTGATCACATTAAATGTAAATCGGGATTACGGTAATCTGTTCTGTCGTCATTTCGTCGCAGTAATGTTTTACCGGAATTAAATGTAAATTGGAAAATTAAGTCGAATCAGTGCATTTTTCATTTAATCAGAGTACTGTGCAAATCGGAATTTGACATCTCAACAGTTCTGTTTTTATTTTACCACATTACAGTGTAGTTTACAAGTAGTGTACATCGGAAATTAATATCCCAGCAGTTCTGTTTTAATTTGATCTCAGTAAAGTATAGATATAGTGTAAATCGGGATATAAGATCTCAGGAGTTCTGTTTTTATTTGATCACAGTACCGTTTTTTATATTGTGTAAATCGGGAATTAAGATCCCAGCAGTTCTGCCTCCATTTGATAACACGTGTTAACACAGTGACCATTGATCTTCGAATGGACAAATTCGATTTCCAATCAAGTCCATTTAGATGAATTTGGTTGTTCTCTCTTTCGATTTGTCGCTCTCTCTCTCTCATTATGTCTGTCTCTGTCTGCCTGTCTGTCTATGTCTGTCTGTCTGTCTGTCTGGCTCTCTGTCTTTGTCTGTCTGTCTGTGTCCATGCTGTCACTGTCTGGCTGTCTCTCTGTCTGACTCTCTCTCTCTCTCTCTCTTTCTATCTGCCTGTATGTCTGTCTGTATGTATGTCTCTCTGTCTCTCTCTCCCACTCTCTATGTCTCTCGTCTGTTTTACTTTCGATCTACAATCAACTTCTTTATCTACAGACGTCAGTGATTTCCCAAAATGATCAATTAACGCAAACATAATTGTATAACAATGTGTGACTGGGTTTTGATTGTCTTTTCAGATGTACATGAGACCACCAGGATTTGAAATCTGGGCTTCCACATAGCATCGCCTCAAGATTATAAAGCGTTGGAGTTGATTCTGAGATTGATCTCAAGCTTTTGATTGGTCAGATTTGAGCAAATGCTCAAATCTGACCAATCAAAACCTTGAGAACGATCTGACACTCATCACAGACACTTTATAACAATTGACACTGAAATAAAGCAATGAACATGTTCAATTTTGTTGTTTTATATATCAGAGAAACCGTCATAACCCTTTCATCGCTACATTTCAGGCGTATTCTGCTTTACTTTCAACCTGCTTTAGATGGTCACCTCAAACAGTATACGGGGTGGGGCGATGGGTTGAAGGGAGTATCAGTAGGGCGCTCAGTTACCGTATCGATTGCATCGATTGTGTTACACCCCACACAATGACCTCACTGTGTACTATAAATAGCATAGCATACATGTAGCGACGCGGAGAATGACATATGCGGTACCTAGCATCTGCGCTAGGGAGTAGACTCTTTGGCTCAGAGGTTATGATATTGGACTGTCACGCCAGCGCCCCGGGTTCAATCCCCGCCCGGGGATTCTCAA
The DNA here is from genome assembly GCA_922989275.2 of Gari tellinella. Classification (NCBI taxonomy): domain Eukaryota; kingdom Metazoa; phylum Mollusca; class Bivalvia; order Cardiida; family Psammobiidae; genus Gari; species Gari tellinella. The sequence goes on along the minus strand of OV277864.1, from coordinate 83,054,167 downwards.
TATCCAATGTGGATTTTTCTGCTATGCTTCGTTACGGGAGTGTCTCGTAAGAATTGCATAAAAAAACGTAACAATTTAACTAAAACGGACTGTTTGCACGATATCGATTGCGAACGGCGCTTACGGCCTCGGAGGTAGTTAGCCAATACCAACAAGGAAAACAAAATGGCGACCAAATGAGTTTACAAAAAAGAACGAACAGTCCCGAGTTAGTTTCTCATCAATAAACCAACATTTTCCGATATCTAATGTATCAAACAAAGCAGCTTACATCTAAGCAGCTAAATCCTATTTTTGTAGGCTGTAAAGTTGATGCATTTCAGTTGATTAGTACATTTTGCGTGTGTTATTCCGATTCGTACATAAATCGTTCGTACCCTTGAAAAGTAGATAAACATGGGGACGCAATGAGTTATTATTGGAGAGTATTGGGGAACGTTAGATGTCGTACAATGAGATGTGTTTGCATCGGTTATCCTTATTGTTTTCCGATAAGGAACTTGAACGCGCTACGGAAGTACCATGTATGTGACACATGGAGCAGTTATGAAAGATAACTTATGCCCCACTGACACAAACAGTTCCTCCACATTTATCTCCCTTTGTATGCATTTTTACTTTGTTGGTCCTTGGGGTCTAATCTTTGCACGTGGTATTTGCACACAGTTTTGAGCCAGACCCCAACGATTTTTTCCTTCTATAATTGGTACCCATAAAATTTACACTTCACAATTCAGAAGAGATTCAAATCGATTCACAATTCGAAAAGGTATCTTTAACATAGACATGGGTCCAAGGTTATAAAGCGTTTGAGCTGAGTCTGAGTGTCTTCTCAATCATTTGATTGGTCAGATTTGAGCCTAGCCTCAAATCTGACTAATCAAATGCTTGAGAACTACTCCAGACTCAACTGAAAAAGTTGTATAACCGTGCACCATGGTTTTAGCCCTCCCTATTTTACTGGCTTAGATCTAGTTATTAATATGTTTTCTCACATAACTACCCCTGTTTTCTATAGCGAACAACGATGACGAATATTCTTATCTCCAAGATCACTTTGATGACGTCACTATAACGTCACTATTTATAGATGTTTAAAACAAGCTGATCTCAAATGAGTCTAGAATTGAAATGTTATTAAGCGAGCCTTGGCGAGCCTTATAACTTTTCTATTCTAGACGAGTTTGAGATCAACTTGTTTTAAAAAATCGACGAGTGACAGATTCTTTTTCTCACATATCAAAGAATTAAAGCTATTTTTCAAAGCAACATGCATTTTTGGAACCCAGGTGACGTCAAAACGCCGTTATAAAAAGTGACGTTATAGTGACGCCATCAAAGTGATCTCACACATGTTGGAGACAAGGATATTCGTTATCGTTGTTCGCTATAGAAAACAAGGGTAGTTATGTGAGAAATAATTTTTTCACAATATTAGGGGTACCGAACCCATTCACAAATGAAGGGAAAAATCACTGGACCGGAAGCCGAGTAAATCTGAGTTTAGTAAAAATTCAAAAGGGTCCTTCGTACCTAATAAGACGAGCCTGCATTCTGATATGGGTCTTCACTGTTTGCATGAGACAGGTGTGCTCTTAACAGGTACACTATTTGTAAAGGACCCATATTGGTTTTAATTGTTAAGATATCGTATCTAGTTAGTATTGATTGTGTTATATTGTTGTTAACCATATATGATTTATGAACTTGTAGATATGTTGAGGGCCTTATGGAAGATTACTCTATATCAAATGAGCTCTCGTTAAATAAAGTCTTTATTATTATTATTAGTATTAGTATTATTATCATTATTATTATTATTCATAGGAAAGAAAAGTAAATTGCAGTAGTTGGCAGAATGCCTGTTTTAACTCTTTGCACGCTAGGGGCGGATATATCTGTCACCGTTGTTACCTTTGCAAACAGTTCGGATCCAGATGAGACGCCGCGTAACGCGGCGTCTCATCAAGATCCAAACTGTTTGACACGCTGATCCTGTTTTGAAAAGAAATTTAGAAAATTCTATTTTTAGAACAGTTGCAAACGATAATTTTTGCAGACGAAAAAATTACCCAGCATGCAAAGAATTAAGAGCGTATTTATCAGAACTGTAAGGCCTCTCTTTTACGACCACTAAATCAGGTACAGTCGAACTTCGATATCTCGAGCTCGGTTAAATCGAACTATGGGTATGCTCGACCTAACCGAGCATGAAATAATGCAGTTCATGTGTCGAACTATCGGATAGTTCGAATTAAACGAGTTCGAGAAATCGAAGTTCGACTATTTGATTTTGGCGTTCAAATCATGTGGCTGGTTCAAGCAAGATGAAAAATAAGCAGAAAGCTCCGGAACTTTCCGCTTATCTTATATCTTGATTTCAGTTGTCACTTGACTTAACCTCTTCACTGCCTTACCCCGAGCACAACAGTTTTTTGCAAACAGTTTGGATCCTGATCAGACGCCGCGTTACGCGGCGTCTGATCAGGATCCAAACTGTTTGTCACTAAATTCAATATTTCTTCAGTCAAAATAGCAAAAATTAAAATTTAAGAAATAAAAGCAGACGATATTTGTTTAAAATTGATGACGTCACGGTTAAACCCTGTGTCGCCTATATGCGTCATTAACCAAATTAAATGGGAGACAAATATTGTGTGCGTTGTTCGGATGGTGCTGTTATAGGGAGGGAAAATTAAGAGTTAGCTTATATTTGCAAACAGCTTGAATCCCGATTTGTTTGCCACTTGTAACTATTTTTATTATGTCAAAATGCCAACTAATATACTCTCTAGAACAGGGCTGCCATAAGTTGACATGAAAAATCCTAAGATTTCCAAATTTGCATTTTTCAATTGCGAATTTACGAATCGTACCTGTACCCCATAGCCTGTTTCTAGTTTTGTTGACACGTGGTTGCTTAAAGCAGGCTGGAAGTAAAGCAGAATGCGCCTTAAGGAGCATTCTGCTTTACGTTCAGCCTGCTTTAAGCTACCACGTACTAGAAAAAAATCCGAAGATTTAGGAAAAATCCGGAGAAATGGCAGCCATGCTTGAATAGGACAAAAAAAAAATCCAAAGTGCATTTCCTATCATCAGTTAATGGAATGAAATGAAAACAACGTTGACTTTAGTGAGAAAAATTAAATGAACAACAAAAATGTGTGCACATGTTGCAAATGCGAATCGTCCAAAACATATATAGCGTGGACTATAAACCTTGTTCCATTGGTTTAAACAATATTTTATTCAAATAATGAAATGGATTGGACAACAGGCATTGCCTATGTAAGTCCTCTCCAGTGGCACAAGGTAGTTACATAACATAACAAAATACATGATTATTCAATAGCTGAAAAGATGACGATAAAAACACATACTAACATGTACATTGTTAAAAGGAACTTCTCTAACGTAGATCAAAACAATTAACGTTCTAAAATGTGATGTTGACGTCACGGGAAAAGCTGATTGTTCAGCCACTATACCCTAATTTCTGCATGTTTACATGGCTAACAAATAGATATGAAAATAACCTAATGTCTATATTAGCCACTATGGTGTAGCATAACAAGTAGAAAATGTAATCGGCGCCCTAGACGTCAATAGCCGTTACGTTATGTCAATGTAATTACATTAAACTAATGATGGAAGCTATGGTGAAGATACTCATGGATATTTAAAGAATAAATGCAACACAATTATGAATAGGCGCCTTTTTATTCGTTTAAATCAGGGACGTAGATTAAATCTTTTAATCTACGTCCCTGTTGAAATGTAGGGCTCGTTTAATTGTCGTCTGCTTCAATTTTGTTGTCTGCAATGTCGTTTCAAAGTTAAAAATAAGACAGTATGACTGAAGAAATTTAAAAACGAGATTCAACAGTTTTGATCCCGTTCAGACGCCGCGTTACGCGGCGTCGGATCAGGATCCAAACTGTTTACAAACGCGTTTTAAGCGTCATTGAGCGTGAAAGGTTTAACAAACGTTAATTAGAAGAGAAGCAAGAGAGAATTTTTTTTTTTATCAATCCTTATGAGAAAAAAGGTTAAATTCTAAATCTACTTCTACCATGGAGAAATTACAGAATCTGTAATTTCTCCATGCTTTTACTAACTGACGGCCGCCGTCATCTTGCTAACTGTTCTGTCGTATTGGGTGTGTGCATTAAGGTAAATTTTTTACAAAAATAGACAAAATGCCAAAAATGAAAACTCAAAGAGTGGAAACTCCAATCTCTAGTGCTATACAGATTTACAGTGCAGGGCTGCCATAAGTTGACGTGAAAAATCCTAAGATTTCCAAATTTGCATTTTTCAAATGCGATTTTACGAAATCGTACCTTTACCCATAGCCTGTTTCTAGTTTTGTTGACATGCGACTACTTAAAGCAGGCTGTATGTAAAGCAGAATGCGCCTTAAGGCTTAAGCTACCATGTACCATGGATAATATATAACTAGACGTATATTATCCCTGATGCTGCATAACACCCTTGTCCTTTCTGTGATTAGACTCTCACAATAGGCCTGTGACCATCTTTCAACGTCAGTTTCCTGCTCACTGGTGAGGGAGATGAAGGACTTGACAGTTTGGTGTGTGCAGTCTAGGGTTATCTGTGTCATCAATCCGTTGTATGCTGTTCCAAGGCTATTTGTATCCAGCTTACAGTGTGGAACTATGCTGTTGAGCTTCAACATTGCTGTATTTCTGAGTTTTGTCATTGCTGTACACTTGGCGATGAGATGTTCTCTGGTTTCATCTTCCATGTTGCATAGTTTACATGTTGCAGATACTGCATTTTGATTGTACTTGGCTGTATTGCTTTGCAAAATATAAGTGTCTGTCAGCAATCTGGCTTTAGTTCTGCACGTCTGACTTCATGGGGTTTGGACTTGGCGCAGTTCCAGATATTGTGAGGCTTATTAAGTGGAGTGTTCTGGAGTTGCAGATATTTGGTAGTTGACTTGCTATGAAGATCATCTTTCCAGATTTCTTCCCAATGGGTATTTGCAGCAGCCTTGAAGGTGGCTTTTCATTTCGCCTTGGTAGGAATACTATGTACTAGTTCTTCAGGTGTAGGAAGGTTGTACTTGTCTAGAGATTTTCTGATTCTTGATGTGAAGCCCTTCGTGGTCTCATCTTTCATAGTAAGTTGTCTTAATAGTAATTTATGTTCAACTGAACTTGGTAATCTGAGAATGTCCATGAAGAGGGATAGATAGTTTATGTCAATGACTAGCTCTATTGATTCACCACCAATGAGAATAGATACTGCGGAGGTTGATGTTCTCTCCGGCAAGCCTTGTATATGTTTCAGGAATTTCCTCTGGTAATTCTCAAGCTTCTGTAGGGTACTCTTAGTTATCTGTAAGACCTCTATGCCGGAGAGAAATCTGGGAGAAACATAGGTTTTCCAGAGCTTATGGGACACAATGGGAGATATGCCCCTTCTGGCGTGTAATTCAGGACCGAGAAGAGAGTATATAGTCTTTTTGGCCGTTTTTAGTCTGGTCTCCAGGTCTACTGCATTCTTTTCACTTCTGGTAATCCCTAGGTGTTTGAGTTCTGTCACTTTCAATACTTCCTGACCATCTAAGGTTGTGGTAATTGGTTGTTTCACGTTAAATGAGAGTATTTCAGACTTTTCTGGATTTATTTTTACTAAGTCTCCTTTTGTGTTAAAATCTACGATATCCAACATAGCCTGCATTTCTTCCTTTGTGTGAGAGAGAAGAGCTGTGTCATCGGCACAAGTAGGTGCAGATACGCTGATGTTCCCGACGTGGGCTCCTAAACCACTGCTTACTATTGAGTTGAGCAGATGATTATGGTAAACTTTATAGAGTGTTGTTGAGAGTGGTGCCCATTGCTTTGTCCCTTGTTTGATTTTGAATTCGTCTGACAGATCTCCTTCCCATTTGACTTTTACTGTAGATTGACGGTATAGGTTTATTAATAATAACCAGAGTGGTCCTTCGACTCCTATGTGATATAACTTATTGAAGAGGATATCATGGTTTACTCTATCGAAGGCCTTCTGAGCATCTAGCGTTGCAAGTAGTAGAGGATTCTTCATCTCCTTGTGATGATCTATTGTTTCTGACACTATATAAGCAGCGTTCATCGAAGAGCTTTTTGTAGTGAATCCACGTTGTAATGGGTTTTGATGCGTCTCGAAGATAGAGTCGCCTTTTTCTTTGAGTATACTTTCAACAATTTTTGCAAAGGAGTCGGATATCACTATTCCCCTGTAGTTGTTTGTTAGAAACTTGTCTTTTCCTTTCTTGTGGACGGGAGTGAGTATTCCGCATTTAAGAGATTCTGGTACGTCCAGCTCACTGAAAATTATATTTATTATGTCTACTAGTATAGGTGCTAGCTCAAATTTTCCATATTTAAAATGTTCACTTGAGATCCCGCTCTGGTCCGGTGTTTTTCCTGAGTTTAGTGAGTTAACAACTTTGATAATGTGTTCCGGTGTGATGGGTTCTAATGTGTCTTTCCCTTTCCTAATGTTCTCCTCAATTATCTTGTTCTGTTCTTTTGCTAGATTGACTTTGTGGTTTTCTGGGAGCTCTTGCTCATCTGGAGTAGCCAAGTTCTCAAAATGGTTCTTCCATGCAATTAGCATTTCATCTTGTCCTTGTATCTCTTTTCCATCTACTTTAAGAGTTTGTACATTTTCATTAACAGTTTTTCTCTGAGCTTTAACCAGGGTATAAAATAGCTTGTCATTTGATTCAGATGACGTTAAAATGTCTTGAATATGTGAGTTTTTCTGTCTGGCATATGCTTGCCTCTGGGTAAGTCGGAGTTCCTTCTTTTTCTCTTTTAGTTCTTGTTTAAGATGTGTGGCGGCGGTTCTGCCAGAATTCTTCCACTTCTTGAATAAATTTTTTGCTTCTTTTGATTTTCTACTGATATCCTTGTTCCAGATGCCTCCTGATTTTTTCTTCAGTGTCTTGAGCTTTCTGTAACTTGGAATAGACTTTTTAGCTGCCTTATGCATTACTTCTGTTACATGCTTAACATTTTCCTCTACAGTAGATGTTAAAGATTTGTTGCTTTCAACTATACATTCCTTGATTTCAGTTCTGTATGTGTGCCTGTCGCACTTGTTCCATTTTGTCTTAGACATGATTTTCAGTACCCTCTGTTTAGGTGTATGCTTGCTGATGTTGATATCTAAAAGCGCAGTCAGGGATGTATGATCTGGGCAGTTTTGGCTGTGCATTTCATGTGCATAGAGCTTGTTGACTCTGTACTTGCTCTTGTCGCAGAATAAAAAGTAGTCTATTTTGGAGGTAAACTTTCCGTTATGATGAAAGAAAGTCACGGCTTTGTCATCTTGTGTTGATTCATTCAATCCTGCTTCTTCTATAAAGTTCTGGAACAGCTTATCTCTAGGTGTCTGACGTACAGTTGAGGCATTCATGTCCCCGCATATAATGATGTTGTGGGATTGACTATTTCAAGCAGTTCACATAACATTTCTTTGTATTCAGTGTCTGATTCTTTTGTGCTTGATGGCATGTATACGTTTACGAGGCAGGTTACAACTTCTTTGGTCTGTATGTCAAGGACAATCGTACGCAGATTTCCTTGAGGTGCTACCCTTATGTGTGGACTGAGTTCCTTCCTCCAAAACGTACACACTCCGCCAAATCCTCTAATATACTTATGGTCCAGTCTTGGGTTGTCGTCGTCTATACTCTTCCCATAGACTTCAAAATGTTCATTTATTTTTTGTAGGACATGTGTGCAGATAATATTTACTTTATCGTAAGGATCTCCGCATATAATTAAACAGAACCTTTCCGCTATTTGCTAAGTGTAATCAAAGTGAATAACTAGTGTACGATTGAGTATTTTTATGTAATGCAATCATTATGGATTGCCATTATATTAGTAGGTATATAATTATCTAACTGGTCTGTATTTGTAATTTAGAACAGTATTTGATAAATAGGTACTCTCTATAAATATGTTGTTTTAACATTGAAATGATTCTAACAAAGTAAGGGATTTCTCACAGTTTAAGTTTGCTTTGATATGGTTTTAATTGTCATTTTATCCGTATAAATCAACTTGCCAATAAGGACATTGCTATTTAAACGTAAGGCGATGTATACGACTTTTAAGGTGACATTGTACTTTACTTATGTATGTTAAATTAAACAATATTAGTTATACAGTTTCTTCACAGTGTACATGAGGATTTCTTCCCGGCTGAGGTAAATCATGTTGCCCGAGCCGTTAGGCGAGGGTTACATGATTTTTCCTGCCGGGAAGAAATCCTCATGTACACTGTGAAGAAACTGTATCACGAATTTATTATACTGCAAAGTTTTCACTGTTCAAACGAACTATTTCGGAATTTGTCGTGTACAGCTCTATAATAAACTATAACAAAATCGCGCCAAAGCAGATAACGTCTCAAGCGTAAATGACGTCATGTCGTCACGTCTGATGGTTGTTATTCATAAGAAAAATGGACATACTCGACATACTTCGACGTCAAACTTTCCCAGAAATAATGTGACTGTTTAAAGATCCAAACCCCGATTGGTTCTTAGCCGAAATGGACTTAAAACGGAGGATGCACGATTGAATGCACTCAATCCTGTCGAGCAATCGGCCATCTTATTTTCTGCAAATCAAGACGCAGGGGCCTGTCAGCCAATGAAAACAGCTGCATTTCCATGTACACTGTCAGCTCACAGGGTACATGGGATTATGTCTAGGGCTCGTTGACCAATGAAAAGTAAGGAATTTACTTTGCAGTATAATAAACAGAGTTGTCGTTCTTGTACGTGTCAATAGCAAAAAACGCTAATTACACGAACGGCGATTTATACGACTGCTGTCTAAATGATTTGTTATTGGTATTGATTAAAGAAATATTCAACAAATAAAATACAAATTCATTCATCAATATCCATTCACAAGCCAAATATCTAAAGATGAAAAGTTCTAAAACAAAACCCCAAGAAGGTGACATTTTAATCGGAGTATGTTGTCTTTCTTTTTACGTATTACCACACTGGATGCAGTGGGTCATAAGTTTAAACTCTTACAAGACTAAAAAAATGGTATAAATCGCCATTTGTGTAAATAGCAAGTTTTTCTATTGACGCGTACAATACCGATCTATAACTCAAACAGATGTACGTGTCATTAGCTAGAACTCGCCAATGACATGTGTAACAGGGTTTATATAATCCACTTCTAATTTCGTGTACTAAACCCATTCTCTAATTCTCTCCCTTTGTAAGTCTGGAGTTATCTTTCCTAAATTCTATAGTTTCTCAAAGCTCGCGAAGTTGCGATTGTTTTTCTTGTTTTTTTCCGACTATTTTCTACTCATTAGAAACTTTATCTAAGTATTAACCCCTATCGTGCTTTAAGCGCGACCTGACTAATACTTACAAACAGATTGGATCCGGAGCAGACGCCGCGTAACCCGGCGTCTAATCTAGATCAAAGCTGTTTGCAGTTCACAATTAATAATTTCTCAAGCTTAAAATGATCGAAATTAGTTATTATTGTTTTCGCAGACGATATATATTAAGCAGACGACAATTCAGCATGATAAGGGTTAAAGGTGTGTCTGCTTTAGCGCTAAAACGTAGAAAAGAACAACTTTTGGACAATTCTGATATTTCATGTTTATCTTGGTGGCAAACAGTTTGGAGCCTGATCAGACGCCGGGTTACCCGGTGTCTGGTCTGGCTCCAAACTGTTTGCACTGCAAATAATAGTTTTAGCGTAAACACGTTTATTGGGAAGGAATAACACATTCTCCACTGTATGCGATTTCTCTTTATTGATAGCAATCGAGTGCATTGAGTCATGGTATTCATTGTCTTGTCATTTAGTAATTTATAGGATTTGGCGGTAATTTCGAAATGGCAGCATTTCAATCTCTTTTTCTCAAATGTCGACTCACCTTCTCTTATACCTGTTAATTTAACCCTTTCATGTTCAAATTATTCGGGAGAGTTTTACCCCTAAACCGCTTTAATGTCGTCTGCTTTGAACAGTGCAATATCGTTTTAAAGTTAGATTTAAAGAAATATGACTAACGGAATTTCGAAACGAGTGTCAAACGGTTTGGGTCCTGATCAGACGCCGCGTTACGCGGCGTCTGATCAGGACCCAAACTGTTTGCAAACGCGTTTTCAAGCGTCTATGAGAGTGAACGGGTTAACATTGTAGAAATGGCCAATATAGGTAAACAACGAGCAGTGAACCGTGAATGTTCTTTACAACTTGGCACTTTCCACGATTTAGGGGTGTTTGTATTTCTGCAGTCTATCTAACTACGCTGTCGGTATGCTGAAAGCATGCTGACTCCCCTAAAACGTGGACTGCGCTAAATATTATGGTTCACTGCTCGCTGTTTACTTATAGCTAGTGAGTTAAGTGTTGTGTCAGGTAGATGTATTTCGTGTATTGTCGATGATTTTTGAACTGGCACTCATCAGTTTCCGTCAACTTTCGTCGATGAAGTCGGTTCTTTCCGTTAACTGTATAGGTAAAAATCAATAGCTACTAATGTACTTATTGAAACATATACTACGCACGTTTTACAGTTTATTACGGACGCACTAGCCCATAGGCAAGTGTCGCTGACTCGAAAGACAGGGGTTGTGGGTTCGAAACTGTGTATGATCTATTTTAAATAACATAGATCGTTCATGTATTTTTTAAAAATAAAATAAAATGGATATTTTTTTATTGTGAATTTATTCTCTCTTCATATAAAATATGTCTGTATTAATTTTTTAATTTGTTTTATTTTCAATGTTTATTTTCTTCATCCCTTTTTAATTCTTTTATTCAATTTTCATTTTCATTTTATTAAGCAATTCTGACAAAAGAATTTACAAAAGAAAAACATCGCAAAAGTACATGTATGTAAAAGTACTATGGCAGGGATCGAACTCACGACCCAGAAATTGGTAGATTCTAGTGGGACGATTAAACCACCGTGAGCTATTGTCGCTTGTAACAGATTATGATGTACAGGAATGTTCAGTGGCGAATTCTCCAATATTTTTCCGTAAGATAAAAATAGCTTACGGAAAAGGGCGGAATATGCATAAGGTGCCAGTTCAAACATCATCGACAATATCCCGGTACCACCATTATTCGAACACCTAAGCATCTTCGAGTCAATTACAAATTTCTATGTGAATAAAAGTTATTTTTTACAGAGATACTGGATAAACTGGTTATTTCCAACTTATAATACGATGTGTAAGTTATTGCAACTAAAATCGGTTCTCTAACAATGTAAACAAAGCAAAGTGGCCCGCTTACCTCGTTCTCAGTGGAATGCCAACCTAAATTCGAACAGCAGGTTTGACACCACACATTGTTTACTATATGTAGCCCAGGGTAAGTGTTTGTTCATAAAATGTCAGATAAAACATAAAACAAGAGTCTGTAACCTCATAAAAAGTAAATGTCAACTTTTTTACAAGTAATTTACAGTAGTTTAGACATAAGGTATCAATTGTTAATGGCTACAGGCAGGGCATTAGAAGGGTCTCCCTTTTGATGTGAAATGCATCTAAAACAAAGAAGAAATTTCTTAAAAGTTGTTGAACATATTTTTAAAAAAATAAAACTAGTGTACTGGAACCTGTAAGATAAACAAATATTTTGTTTATTCCCTGTTATTTCTTATATGAAACACAATTAGGAAATAAAATAAGTGAAACAAGAAATATCTTTAAAAAAGATATTCGGCGGAATGAGTGGTTGAACTAAGGCTATATAGATGGGTGTGTAAAAATTGAATGAAATTGAGGTTTTCAAAGATTGAAAAGCAAAAAATAAAAGTATACAATTGAAACAGTAACTTTTATTTAAAATGCAAAACTATCATGTACAGAAATGCAAAACAAAACAATAATTTAACTCATATCCTATCTACTGGTAGGAGATCCTCACATTAATCTATTGTTCTATGTATCAAACTTCATTCATAGAGTTTCTTGAAACAAACTATAGCATACACAAAATGTACAGATACAACAGTCTGCTCTACTTCACTCTTGTAAATAATGATGAAACCACACAATTGTGTTTAACTCACTTGAGGCCATTTATATTTAATATTGCTTTTAATGTATGGTAAATGTGTACAAATAGTTAACAATTAAAACAAATTACAAAACACCTAGCTTCCTCTGTATTTCAGATGTCATCTTAAATTGCATCAGCCCCCAGTGTAGTAAACAGTCTGGTCTGTGTCTCTAAATTTTACACTCACAGCCATATCTGGGAAAACTGTAATTGGACATAGACCAGCCTACAGGGCTCCAGATAAGAGTGAGTAAACTAAACAAATCACATTTATTCACTCATTTCAGCACCAAACCCTATGGTGTTACCACTCATTTTGATTGTCTCAAAGAGACAATTCAAATGTTTAGTGACACCACAGGGTTTAATGCACAAATAAAGATTTTAAGTTTTGAAATAATTCCCTTATCTGGAGCCCTGGCTACTATCCAATCAGACTATTCAGTTTCAACAGGTGCTCTCAAGTCTAAATTTCTGATCAAATATAATTGGTTGAATGTGTGGCCAAACAGAAAGTGTGGCTAAATAGAAACCAGACAGCTCCGCCGAAAAAGTGATAAGGACCCTTAGTTTGAGATTTGATCAAATTTAGTGGTCTGAACCCGCAATATTATTCATCCGGACCATTAGGAATGAGGTAAATGTAAAAGTTTTGCAGCCGATACACCACTGGTCATTTTTGATAACAGAAAATGTAGTTTGTGGCCAAATTATGCATTGGGAAATTTGGGATTAGATGTAAATACAATATTTATAGTCAGATAAGTTCAACAAATGCCCTTTCACTTATTAACTGATCTTTTTTGCCGATTTTGTGTTCTTGACATTTCTACCGGTCTTACTGTCAAAATGTCACGCGAGGTTATGCAAATTTGTTTGTAACTATAGATGTCACGCGAAATGATTCAGGTGTTCGATTTTTGGTTGTGTTCGAATAACGGTTGTAAAAGGATACTAGTACATGTATTTGCGTGCGTCATTGGTCGTCTTCTTCTCCTTTGTATAAACAATACTCCGTATTGACTCTGGATTAATATAAAAATGTATGATGCAGGTTTCGATCAGAAGTAAAATAGTGCTTAAAAATCAGAGTTAAAACTATGTATACACTGGTTGCTGTTCATACTGAAGAGGTTATTGACATGACAACAGGCACAGTGACAACTGTTTTAAATGTGTCGACTGTGCCTGCTTCATGAGCGGCGATGGGAATCATGCCATGTTCTACTGACATATAATTCTTGGGTAAAACGAGTATTTGTAAGAGTCATTAGCTGTGCCGATTTGTATAGGTGTGTGGTTCGGGTTTTTATTATATGTCTCCGTATGATATCAAGCGTTTCCGCGTGTATCTGCATGTAGTGAAATACAAGACGTCTTTATTCTATATGCCTTCGTATGATATCGAGCGTTTCCGCGTGTATTTGCACAGTAAAATATAAGAGTCTTTATTATATGCCTTCGAGTGATATCGAGCGTTTCCGCGTGTATTTGCAGAGTAAAATACAAGAGTGTAACAGGAAAACATGATATTTCGTCTGTGATAGATGCTAAATCTATAAATATATATTTATAAAACAGGTGTGTATGTTGTGGATTTATAAAGGTGTGGTATATGCAGACAATCACTCACCCTAATGGGGCAACAAATTACTTGATGTCTGATCTGGTCTATGCTGTCTGCTTATAATCCCCCTGTCCACTATTCATTCTCTATTTGTGCAGCAGCTAAAGCATGCTATCTCATATGTGATATCAAAAATCTGTGATGTATGAATGTATTTTATAATAGACTTTGTAGAATTTTACTGTTTTAACATGATAATGTATTTCTTTTACATGCTGTTAGTTAATCTTACTGTTAAGAAACCTATGTTATTATGTCGGTAAATAGCTTTTAGCTAATGTTATATATGTTGTGAAAACACCCGACTATAAATAAAGTTTCTTGTATCTTGTATCTTGTAAGAGTCTTTATTATATGCCTTTGTGTGATATCGAACGTTTCCGCGTGTATCTGCAGAGTAAAATACAAGAGTCTGTATCAGCCACCTTGTATCAGCCACTTTGTATTTTACTCTGACCTCGCTTTCGATTTAACGTGACGTCATTTACGTACATGTACGAGTGCCGCGTTATTCTTTGTGGAATACAAAACTTCTCGTTCTGCTTCAAATAACTTATAAATTTTGGAAGAAAAATGATTTCAACAACAATTTAGTTGTTTCTGGTTTGTATTCAAGGCATATAATAAACACATTACCAGTTGGCAGTGCGCAACAGAGTATTGCATTTAGCTCTCGACGTTTTTGGCGGAAACAACCGATCAGACTCGCGCCAAGGCGCTCGTCAGATCGGCTATTTCCGCCAAAAACGTCTCGGGCTAAATACATCACTCTGTATCGCACTGTCAACTGGTAATGTGTATTTATTATATGCCTTCGAGTGATATCGAGCGTTTCCGCGTGTATTTGCAGAGTAAAATACAAGAGTCTGTATCAGCCACCTTGTATCAGCCACTTTGTATTTTACTTTGACCTCGCTTTCGATTTGACGTGACGTCATTTACGTACATGTACGAGTGCCGCGTTATTCTTTGTGACATACAAAAAATCTTGTTCTGCTTCAAATAACTAATAAATTTTGGATATAAAATGATTTAAACAACTATTTAGTTGTTTCTGGTTTGTATTCAAGGCATATAATAAACACATCACCAGTTGGCAGTGCGCAACAGAGTGTTGCATTTAGCTCTCGACGTTTTTGGCGGAAACACCCGATCAGACTCGCGCCAAGGCGCTCGTCAGATCGGCTATTTCCGCCAAAAACGTCTCGAGCTAAATACATCACTCTGTATCGCGCTGTCAACTGGTAATGTGTATGTATCAGCCACCTTGTATCAGCCACTTTGTATTTTACTCTGGCCTCGCTTTCGATTTGACGTGACGTCATTTACGTTACATGTGCAAGTGCCGCGTTATTCTTTGTGACATACAAAAAATCTTCTTCTGCTTCAAATAACTAATGAAATTTGGATATAAAATGATTTAAACAACTATTGAGTTGTTTCTGATGTGTATTCAAGGCATATAATAAACACATCACCAGTTGGCAGTGCGCTACAGAGTGTTGCATTTAGCTTTCGACGTTTTTGGCGGAAACAACTGACCAGACTCGCGCCAAGGCGCTCGTCGGATCGGCTATTTCCGCGGCCAAAAACGTCTCGAGCTAAATACATCACTCTGTATCGCACTGTCAACTGGTAATGTGGTAATGTGTATGTATCAGCCACCAGCCTCGTTTTCGATTTAGCGTGACGGCCTTTACGTTCAGGTACAAGTCCCGCGTTATTCTTTGTGACATACAATGCTCTTATAGTCGACTTTGAAGCCTGTGTCCGCTGAATACTGGTTGCAGCTTAATGCAGGATACAAATAGGCCTAATGCATAATATCTATACTCAGCAAAAAAAGAAACGCCCCACTTTTTGAACGGACATATATCTGATTTTATTTGTTATACATCAAGTAAATGTACTTGTGGGATACTGGTTAGTTTTAATGACGTTTTACAGAAAAAAACACAAAATTGATTACCGCGACGACACTAAACTACTTATGACGTGACGTCACAAAAAGTGATATCATCACTACATGTAGTGATGATATCAACAGTGACGATATCAAATTTATCTAACTGAGAAATCTCTATAAACCATCGATATGTATATAATAAAACCCGTTAACGTAACGGAATCATGGTTATCACGTTTTGCACGTGCACGGTACACACGTGTTTAATGAAGTAATTCTGTCACCGCCGTACAAAACACACGACACATGCTAATAAAGAAAATGGAAAAACACCATATGAATTCAATCCTTGCATCATGCCACGCTCGTCTTAAGTTGAAAGAAATCAGGCAATGACGGGCATTGACGTCGTCCGCAGATTCGGCTGCTGTTGAAAGACCATCCAGAGGCTTGCGACCCGGTATCATCAGACTGGGACTGTTCACGATCGTCTTCGCCTTAGTCACCCCGTTTTTGCCACCGTCAGAACTGCGCACTACAGCACGTTAACGCACTATTATAAGTAGAATCTGAATAAAAAAAATTAATGATGTTGCTTTTAAAAAATGTTAAGATATTACCGAATTCTCATAAAAAGTCCCATGTTCAGGAATTTATTTGTGTGTTTGGGGACAATGACAAGCCGGTTAAACTTCAAAGCGGATCCAGGCCAAACTGATCAGGGTCGACACTGTTTGTCATTTAGAACTATACTGAAAAACATAAGTAACGCATAATGTGTTCAACTTATGTATCGGTTGTATTGGAGTGCCACCAAGATTATCGATACACCGTGTGTTGATAAAATTGATCCACAATTGTCCAACAAAAATTTGTGCATATCCTGCGTGGTAATTGGATTCTACACCGACATATTTGAAAACCCTGACGTAAGCCATCTGACCTACTTCCGGTTAAACAAATTCAAAAGCACTAAACTGGTTGAAATGTGTAGTACGCTTACGTACTTTAAATCAGCATTGCAGATAATCACAACATTCAGCGCGATGCCTAGGCTGAACGTTAATGACCGTGGCCGAGCTATTGGTCTTCTAATGCAAGAGTGTTCACAGAAAAAATGCCGCTAGACAACTGGGAGTCGTATATTCAACAAATTTTCGATTCTGTAATCGTTTGCTGGAGACAAATACCGTAAATGATTAACCGAAAGGTGTGCGCACCAAAGAAACAACGCAACGTAAGGACCGTTAGATACGCCTTGCGTTTTTAAGAAATCCGGGGCCTGTCTTACTAAACGTCGTACGACAAATGTTGTCGTAAGTCAGTTTCTAAAATTGTAAATTATTACTTATTTTCCAATCAAATCCTTTCTTGTCACATCTCTTTGGAATCGTCTTGAAAAGACGATTCCAAAGAGATGTAACAAGACAGGATAAGATGGAGAAAGCAGAAGTTAGGCGTATTTTAATGTTATGACTTACGACCATTTTTATCGTACGACGTTTCGTAAGACAGGCCCCCGGTTCCTAACGGCGTCAGAGACGGCCAATAACACACAAGGGCGTCACTGGGACAGGATACATTCCGTCACGGTTATCAGGCATCTAAAAGAATGCGGACTTCGGGCGTACATATCGTACGTTTGGTTTTCACTATCGCATAGACGTCGTGCTTTTCGCATGGACCGGTTGCAACATAACGCACTCCGCTTATTCTCTCGTTAACCTAGGCAGCCTAACCGCCCGAATCTGTCGCAAATTGAGCACCCTTTGTCACAATTTAGACCGCAATGTCTGACGTCGACGTTACGTCCTTAACAACGTCAATGACCTCGCAGCTTAACAAGGGGAATGGGCTGCTTTAAAAGAATCACCAGGTTGATTAAATACACGCCAAGGAGAATAATAGAGGCAATAAATGCAATACGCGATACTAAAGATGCTTTTTTCACTCTTCTTCATAGGGATGATGGGTTTAGAAATCGTAATTAAGCAATCAAAAGAAAATGAATTAAAGCGTTTGTGTTGTTTGTTGATTGCAAACATAATGCATTAGTAATTTCGTATACCAAAATTTTGTTATAATTCCTATTGTACATTCCCATTCTACAATGAATGCCATTATGCGTACTTATGTTTTTCAGTATATATTGTTAAAATCAACCCTAAATAGTCAACTAGAGCACGGAATTATACAAAACGGAATAGCAACTAAGCGAAATTGAATAGGCGAGTACCTGAGCTCTCGCGGCGGTTGAATATTGCGAGATTATGCGTCACGTGACAACATCTTCACTTTTTTGCCTCGTTGTCCGCGATTTCTGGCGTGAAATTTACCGACTCGAGTGTTTTTATTGACATTTTATAGGATTTAAACGACTATGTGGACATTCCTATCAATTCACGGGAATAAAAACCCGTGAACAATGCTTCGAAAACACACATTTATCATATTGACTACCGATAGACAGTCTCTTATCAAGTCTCGCGAGTCTCGTATCCGCCGCACGAGATTTACGATATAGCGCGAGGTTTCGATTCCGTCAGTGTATAATTCTGTGACTAGAGCCTATGCGGCCGTAAATCGCTCACCTGGAACAATTGATGTAAATGTAAAATATCTTGAAAGTCTGTGAAGTTATGACAATTATAATGATAGTACCATTTGCTTAGTAGATGATGCTTTGTGCCAAATATCTGAGCTCATGGTACTGTTGTGTATGAGAAGATTTTTAAAGTTTTCATCGAAAAAATCTATTTTTAGCTCATGTGACCTAGATATGCAACGAACCGGAATCATTTGAACAATATTGGTAAAGTACCATATATGTGTCACCATGCAAAATATCAAAGCTCTGGCCACATTAGTTTAAAAGAAGAAGACGTTTGAAGATTTTACTATATAACACACTGTAAATTTGTTACTACTGGGGCGGGGTCAATTTTGACCCAAGGGACATAATTTGAACAATCTTGATAGAGGACCTGTAGACGATGCTTTGTGTGAAATAGCTAAGCTCATGGTACTGTGGTTTCAGACAAGAACTTTTTTGAAGTTTTAAATGGAAAAATCTATTTATATCTCCTATGACCAAGATATGCTATGGACCGGAACTATTTGAATACGTTTGTTAAAGCACCCCAAGATGTGTCACAATGCCAAATATCAAAGCTCTGGTCATATTAGTTTCAGAGAACAAGATGTTCAAGATTTCGCTATATAACTCTATGTAAATTTGTGATCCCGTGGGCAGGGTCATTTTTTAAACCAGGGACATAATTTGAACAATCTTGATAGAGGACTTGTAGATGATACTTTGTGCCAAATAGCTAAGCTCAGGGTACTGTGGTTGCAGACAAGAAGATTGTTTAAGTTTTTATTAAAAAAATCTATTTTTAGCCCCTGTGACCTAGATATACAACGGACCGGAACCATCTGATCAATATTGGTTAAGTACCTCTAGAAGTTTCACCATGCCATATATCAAAGCTCTAGTCATATTAGTTTCAGGGAAGAAAAGGTTTGAAGATTTCATTATATAACTATGTAAATTTGTGACCCTCGGGCGGGGTCATTTTTTATTTGTTTTTTATTTGACGTCGCTTTCAACAGTATTTCTGTCATATCGCGACGTCCAGCTAATAACAGGTGGAGGAAGACCCCAGAAGTCCTTTATGCACTGTTTCAGGCATTTCCTTTTAGCCAAATAGCTCAGCTCAGGGTAAAGTGGTTTCAGACAAGAAGATTTTTTAAGATTTATTTAAAAATAAAATCTATTTTTAGCTCCTGTGACCTGGATATGCAACGGACCGAAACCATTTGAACAATATTGGTAAAGTACCTCTAGAAGTTGGGCCATGCCATATATCACAGCTCTAGCCACATAAGTTTCAGAGAAGAAGAGGTTTGAAGATTTCACTATATAACTCTATGTAAATTTGTGACACAAGGGGCGGGGTCATTTTTTACCCCAGAGACATAATTTGAACGATCTTGATAGAGGAGCTGAAGATGATGCTTCGTGCAAAATAGCTAAGCCCAGGGTACTGTGGTTTCAGAGAATAAGATATTTTAAGTTTTTATTGAAATGGTCTATTTTTAGCTCCTGTGACCTATTTATGCAACGGATCGGAACCAACTGTCAAAGAGGACCATATAAGGATCATTCCTGCCAAGTTTGGTTAAAATCCATCCAGTAGTTTAGGAGGAGATGTCGTTTAAAGAAATTGTTGACGACGGATAACGAACGAACGACGGACACAGGACAATCAAAATAGCTCACCTTGGCACTTTGTGCCAGGTGAGCTAAAAATGGACTATACTTACTTTAAGATTGGAATTGTCCATTTAAAGTTTCTGGGGTGAATGAGTTAAACCGACTTGTGTCATATGGAATACATACTCCTTGAAGAAGTGCATACTTATGTTAGGATCATATAAGAAAACAGTACAGAACCTGATCAGACACCTTCTTCAGAGCTGTCTGACTTGGGTCTTTACTATTTTCAACAAGCATCAATATGTGCTGTTAACGGTAGACGAGTTTAGATTAGGATTTAAATAATGAATGAGTTAAACCGACTTGTGTAATGGAATACATACTAGGAGTGCATACTTATGTAAGGATCATAAAAGAAAACAGTACAGAACCTGATCAGACACCTTCTTCAGAGCTGTCTGACTTGGGTCTTTACTATTTTCAACAAGCATCAATATGTGCTGTTAACGGTAGACGGGTTCAGATTAGGATTTAAATAATTCATTTTTTCCGATTTTTATTTTACTTTATTTTTCTAGGAGGGAAACTGCATTATTACTCAGAAACCTGGTCAAAATACAACAAACAACAACTGTATTCGTTCAAATATATAGTTTATTGCAACCATCTGTTTAAACCAAACTAAACATCATAGTTAAAAACAAGCACCTTAGAGCTGATATCCCCTGCCGCAGCGATTGTCCAGAAGAAAGTGGCAAACTTTATTGTGGGAGGAAGGGGCAAATGGTGATCACCTGTCTTTAAAGATCAATATTCAAACGCTTTTTATAAAGTTTTATAAAATCCATTCAATTTTGTACATTTTAAAGCCTAAACAATACAAAAAATAAAGCCGTTTGTAGCATTTTAAATCTAAGTATGACAGGGGCAGGTAACTCTTGATTCAAATTCAACAGTAATTAAACACTTTCAAGAACTTATAACTGTGTGCAAGTATTATTAAAAAAAATTCAGAACTGTAGAATTTACTAGAGTGTAAACACATTTTCAACTCATCAAGGGCAGAGTATTCTTGACTAATTTGCACATTTTCGATAATAATTGAACTCATTCTATAAATAATAGCCATATATGATATGAATTTTTTTTCATTTTTTTCAAAATCCATTCACATTAATTTTGTACACAATAGCATGTAAACAATAAAGCCATGTTGAGCATTACTAAGTACATAAAGGGCAGATAACTCTTGCCAAAAAGTATCCTATTTTGACAATAATTGTAACCCTAATATTTATATGCATCATGTGTAAGTTAAATCAAAATCCATTAAAGACTGTAGATTCTAGATGGTAAAAACTGTTAAATATGGTTTTTTTACTCATCAAGGGCAGATAATTGTTGACTAGTTTGTCCGTTTTCAAATATGATAACAATTATTTTAAAACTAATAGCCATACATAGTTTAAGATTTTTTTTTATCAAAATCCATGCATATTTATAGATACTAGGATGTAAACAATATTAAAATAAAGCATTTTCTAGCATTTCAAAGTACATCAAGGGCAGATAACTCTTGCCACAAGTATCCTTTTTTGACAATAATTGCACATCTTCAAGAACTTTTACTTATAGACATCGTGTGCAAGTATCATTTAAATCCATTTATAATTGTAGTTGCCAGAGAGTAAAAACAGTTAAATATGGCTTTTTTTACTTATCAAGGGCAGATAACTCATGACTAATTTCTCCGTTTTCAACAAAAATCAAATTCATTTGAAAACTAATAGCCATACATAATTCAAGAAAGTTTTTTCATATCCATGCATATTTATAGGCTCTAGTATGTAAACAATACCAAAATAAAGCATTTTCTAGCATTTCTAAGTACATCAAGGGCAGATAACTCTTGTCACAAGTATCTTTTTTTTTTACAATAATTGCACACCTGCAAGAACTTGTACTTATAGACATTGTGTGCAAGTATAAACAAAATATGTTGAATACTGTAGTTGCTAGAGTGTAAAAACTGTTAAATATGGCATTTTTAACACAAAAAGGGCAGATAACTCATCAATTCCTAAAATTTTCTAAAAAAGTTTGATTTCCCACGGTGCTCCTATGATGACAAATAAGTATACCAAGTTTCATCCAAATCTGTTTATCGGTTTCGGAGATACAGTTGAGGACGGAAAACGTGACGGACACACGGACGGACATTTTTAACACAAAAAGGGCAGATAACTCATAAATTCCTAAATTTTTTTGAAAAAAGTTTGATTTCCCACGGTGCTCCTATGATGACAAATAAGTATACCAAGTTTCATCCAAATCTGTTTATAGGTTTCGGAGATACAGTTGCGGACGAAAAACGTGACGCACGCACGGACAGACCTAAAACAGTATCCCTCTGCCTTTCGGCAGGGGATAATAAATAAATACGAGAAACTTGGACATTTAATGAGATCCATAATTGCCTACCTGTTTAAGCGCAAACAAAAAACATCATAGTTAAAAATAAATACCAGAAACTTGGACATCTAATGAGATCCAGAATTTCTTAAAGTTATTCTTTCCTGTTTAAGCGCAAACAAAAATGCAAACAAAAAATGACAACTTTTCAACAATTCTGACTATTCATGTTAATCTGAGTTGCAAACAGTTTGGAGCCTGATCAGACGCCGGGTTACCCGGCGTCTAATCTGGCTCCAAACTGTTTGTATATGAATTAGTAGTGTTCGCATAGAAGCGTTGGGAAAGAATAACGTCTCCCAACTGTATAAACCTAACATAAACCTTACAATGCAGGGACTCGGCAAATAATCTTTTGCAAACAGTGTCGACCCCGATCACATGACTTCTGAAGGAGCCCTTTCTAATCAGAGTATTCACGGTTTCCCCTATTTTTATACTTTGGGGACATACACCTTGGTAGTCATTGTAAACGTTATAAACAGTTTGATTTGAGTCAGAGATTGTTATCAAACATTTGATTGGTCAGATGTGAACTTTTGATTAAATCTGACCAATCGAAAATGCCACTGTCAGGTTTTCCCTGCCACCCATATACATGGTTTTTTATTCAGCAACATCATTATGCAGAGTTTAACGAATACTTAGATAAGGATAAACTCAGTAACTTTACTATAATATGAATTGTATAATCCATATCTGTACTATAATATAGTATATTTATTCCTCCACTGAAGAAAATAGTACAACAACCATCATTTGCAGAATCTATTTGAACATAAATGTTTTATACAATTTATATGAATCCTTAGATAATGATAAACTCAGTGACTTAGTATAACATAAATAGTATCCATATCTGTAGTATGAATATTATCCATACCTGTTGTACAATATGAATATTATTCATATTTCAATTATAACATATGGCAACATAATAGTATTCAAAGCTCGCGCAATATTTGATTCTGCTATAAATGGAAATGCTGGTTTTTATTCAGCAACATCATTATGCAGAGTTTAACAAATACTTAGATAATAAACTCAGTGACTTTACTATAATAGGAATGGTATAATCCATATCTGTACTATACTATAGTATACAATGAATATTACTAATATCAGGAGCAATGGTAGATTCTGCAATAAATGGAAATACTGCTTATTAGTCAGCAACATCATTTTGCAGAGTTGATATGAACATATTCATATATGAATCCATAGATAGTTATAAACTCAGAGACTTACTATAATATGAATATTATTCATATCTGTAGTATATTATGAATATTATCCATATCTGTGGTATAAAAGGAATATTATCCATATATGTAGTATAATATGAATATTATCCATATCTGTAGTATGAATACTATCCATACCTGTTGTACAATATGAATATTATTCATATTTCAATTATAATATATGGTAACATAATAGTATCCATAGCTCGAGCAATGTTTAAATCTGCAATAAATGGAAATGCTGGTTTTTATTCAGCAACATCATTATGCAGAGTTTAACAAATACTTAGATAAGGATAAACTCAGTGACTTTACTATAATAGGAATGGTATAATCCATATCTGTACTATACTATAGTATACAATGAATATTACTAATATCAGGAGCAATGGTAGATTCTGCAATAAATGGAAATACTGCTTATTATTCAGCAACATCATTTTGCAGAGTTGATATGAACATATTCATATATGAATCCATAGATAGTTATAAACTCTGTGACTTACAATAATATGAATATTATTCATATCTGTAGTATATTATGAATATTATTATATTTCAATAAATGGAAATACTGCTTATTATTCAGCAATATCACTTTAAAGAGTTGATGTGGACATATGCATATATGAATCCATAGATAGTTATAAACTCAGTGACTTACTATAAGATGAATATTTTTCACATACATGTACATGTATGTAGCAATGTAAGATTGTGCAATAAATGGTAATACTGTTTATTATTCAACAACATCATTTTACAGAGTTTCTACCAAACATGTTTATTTATCTACATGTTTCTAATTTAAAGCTTTCAATACAATGGACCTGTTTAAAACATACTCATTACATTTGCAAACAATATAGACACAGATCAGAGGACTCCTTCAGGAGTCATCTGATCAGGGTCGACACGGTTTGCTAATCTAGAGCAGTATTTACATTATTAAACTACCCAGAATTCCAAGTTCATGTTTTGGCAATTAAAAAGATCCACAAGGGAACCTAATAACCCACAAGAGTTACCTATTGTTGAGAGAGTTATGACAGTTGTATGCATGACAGACAGAATATATGGTGTCTGATCAGGATCCAAACTGTTTGTAAATAACTATTGTACCCAGGGTAAGGCAGTAAAGTGATTAGGTAGTAAAATGGTTAACTAATTAGACCTTATTTCCATCGCAGTTCTATAATACTGGAAACTACAGCGTTCTGCTGTTTTTTCTCAAAGTGACATAATGGACATTTTGACAGAAAATAAATAAATGACGAGTGACAAATAGCTTGAACACAGATCAGACACCGCGTTACGCGGCGTCTGATCTGGATTCAAGCTGTTTGCAAATGTAAGCCAGTTTCCCTCCCTATAACAGCTATCTCTGAACAATGCACACAATCTTTGTCTCCCACTGGGCGTCGATCGTTATAGAGAGGAAGCACTGTATATGGTAAATCACAATGGCAAAGGTACATTGAGAGGGGTTCAATGGAAACAAGATTGTGTTCAATAAAGGCTTATGTCGCCGGTGACATCCGTGACAATATATTCTGAATCTGAAGTCCAAATTAGGTCACGGTCAAAATCAAGTTTGGGTAATATAGTGGATTGGTAGTGGTCCGAGGCAACAACTGATTAAGTATCATAGCGGCTGCTGCATCTTAACCAGTTAACCCATTACCCCAGTCTGTTCCTAGTTTTGAAACAGGTGACTGCTTAAAGCATGTTGGAAGTAAAGCAGAATGCGCCTCAAGGCGCATTCTGCTTTACTTTCAGCCTGCTTTAAGCTAGCACCTGCTAGAATAAAGAAAATATTCCTTATAATACATTTTATGAATGTATAAATTGGAACTATTTTCTTCAGCAAAGAATAAACGGAATGCGCTAAAATACGCTTCTATGGGGTAAAGGGTTAAGTTGATGCTAGGCGACATAGTAAAATCACAGCGAAGCGGTATTCTTGTTACAGACGGACGGAATGACGGACGATAACTATATGCCTCCTTATCTATAGATGCCAGGACATAACTTTGTGTGGTAAAACACCTTATTTATTATACATCACGGTAAAACAGCTTATTTGAATATCTAAGTCAACAATTTGATTTATCCTTCACTTTGACCATTGACATCTTGGCATTGACATTTATGTCAAAATGATCATTGAAAGCTTCAACATAATCGGGTCAGTGGAATTTGAAACTAAAAACACATTTTTTCAAAATGGCCGCCATGTCAGCCATATTGAATTTAACCTCAACATTAAAATAACAATGTTTGGTAAGGTTCATGCACTGACCTTTCTACAAAAGTTCCAGGGCTGCCATAAGTTGACATGAAAAATCCTAAGATTTCCAAATTTGCATTTTTGAAGTGCGATTTTACGAAGCGTACCTTTACCCCATAGCCTGTTTCTGGTTTTGTTGACATGCGATTACTTAAAGCAGGCTGTAAGTGAAGCAGAATGCGCCTAAAGGCGCATTCTGCTTTACTTTCAGCCTGCTTTAAGCTACTATACACTGGAAAAAAATCCGAAGATTTAGGAAAAATCCAGAGAAATGGCAGCCCTGAAGTTCAACAAAATAGAGCCAACAGAATTTAAGTTTTAAGTTTAAAATATATTTTCAAGATGACAGTCATATCGGTCATACAAAATGTCCAATCAACTGAAGAATGACAAGGTTTGTAGAGGACCCAGCACTGGTCATTTCGACCAAGTTTTAAAAAAATTGGTCTATTATAATTTGAGTTTAAGTTTGAAAAGTTAACGCAAGACAGACGCCTGACAAAGATTAGTGGCAATAGCTCACATGACAGATCATGTGGCTAACAATGTATTTACTGTACTTAAGTAAACATCTATATATCTACAGCACATAGAAAACAATGTATTTACTGTACTTAAGTAAACATCTATACATATCTACAGCTGTAGCACATAGAAAATAAACAATGTATTTACAGTACTTCAGTAAAAATCTATATATCTGTAGCACATAGAAAATAAACAATGTATTTACTGTACTTAAGTAAACATCTATATATCTACAGCACATAGAAAATAAACAATGTATTTACTGTACTTAAGTTAACATCTATATATCTACAGCACATAGAAAATAAACAATGTATTTACTGTACTTAAGTAAACATCTATACATATCTACAGCACATAGAAAATAAACAATGTATTTACTGTACTTAAGTAAACATCTATATATATCTACAGCACATAGAAAATAAACAATGTATTTACTGTACTTAAGTAAACATCTATATATCTACAGCACATAGAAAATAAACAATGTATTTACTGTACTTAAGTAAACATCTATATATCTACAGCACATAGAAAATAAACAATGTATTTACTGTACTTAAGTAAACATCTATATATCTACAGCACATAGAAAATAAACAATGTATTTACTGTACTTAAACATCTATATATCTACAGCACATAGAAAATAAACAATGTATTTACTGTACTTAAGTAAACATCTATATATCTACAGCACATAGAAAATAAACAATGTATTTACTGTACTTAAGTAAACATCTATATATCTACAGCACATAGAAAATAAACAATGTATTTACTGTACTTAAACATCTACAGTAAAACCTCTCTACTACGACCACTAAATTAAGTTAATAAACAGGTGTTTATGACAGTGAATGCTTAAAGCAAGGTGACGGTAAAACAGAAAGCTCCTATAGGAGCTTTCTGTTTTACTGTCACCTTGCTTTAAGCTGTCAGTTGTATTTTATACAATTAATTAACCTTCTTTTATTGTCCGTAATAGAGAGGTTTTACTGTATGTATCTACAGCACAAAGGAAATAAACAATGTATTTAGAATACATACGAGTAAGTAAACGACTTCAGTAAACCCCCTCTAATACGACCAGTCAAATATGTTTACTATGAAGTGTTTAAGCCGAGAGGTTGCCCACAGCAAGGTGAAAGTAAAACAGAAAGCTCCTTTAGGAGCCTTTTGTTTACCTTGACCATGCTTTAAGCAGTGTCCTGTCTTTCATACAACCAATTAGCCTTCCCATTAGTGGTTTTACTGTATTTATTTACAGCACATAACAAATCAACAATGTATTTACAGTACGTAAACAGGTGCTTGAAGCCCAACTTTCTCATACTTTAGTTATTCCGAAATTTCATTTACAAAATCTAAGTAAAAACCAGGCCTCAAAGTTAAAAATAATTTGAGTTGAAATTGAGATTGTTCTTTAGTATTTGATTGGTCAGATTTGAGCCTTTGCTCAAATCTGACCAATCAAATGCTTGAGAATGATCTCAGACTCATAACAAACTCTTTATAACCTAAGACCAAGAGCTGTTATGACAAATCCTAATGTTGCATGCCTTGTTGTAATGAGTTTACTTGTTGATAGTAAACAAGTATTCCAGTTTTCAAGTGAAAATCATTCAATAGTTATTGAGAAATTTACAAGCTGTAAGTGAAAACAAGGGCAATAACTCTGACATTACAAATCTAATTGTTTTCTGTCTTGTTGTAAAGATTTCCCTATTGATACAGAACGAGTAAAAATCAAGAACAATTACTCAGGAATGATAAATCCCAGTGTTATCTGTCTTGTTGTAATGATTTCCCCTTTGATATTAAACAAATAGTAAAAGGTTCAATCTAATACCTTTGATAGTCATCGAGAAAATTCATTTACAAATTCTAAGTCGCAACAAGGGAAATAACTCTATAATAACAAATCCGAGTTGCCTTTTCAATACTGAACAAGTGTTCCAAGTTACATGTATATGGATACCTTTGATAGTTATTGAGAAATGTTGTTTTTTTTTACAAAAAACCCCAACATAATCGAAACACTAAACCAAAGCTGAAGCAAACGAAAATGACAGGTCAAAACACTCTTTTAAAATGTCAAGCTAAAAATGTAGATTTGCAATAAAAAGCGCAGTACATTTTAGCAGTACAATGATAAAGCAAAAGAAATAGAAAAAATATCTTATTTACAGTTTGTAAGCAAATACCTTCTTTATAGTAGTACTATTATAGTACATAGAAAAAACAAACAATTTATTTACAACAGACAGTTAAGACAAATCCCTTTACAGTAGAAAGGAGAAAACTGTATCATAGTGATAGTAGTACTATAATAGTACATAGAAATAAACCCAATTTATTTACAACAGACAGTTAAGACAAATCCCCATACAGTAGAAAGGAGAAAACTGTATCATAGTGAATAATTGTTTACTGGTTGTACAGTAAAACCCCTCTATAATGACCATTAAAAAGAACAAGCAAGGTAAACGTAACATGTTTATATTTTACCTTACTTTAACCCATTACCCCATAAATATGACCTTTTACGCCTCTAGTTTATCCCTCCTTTGAAGAAAATGGTTCCAATTTATACAGTTTTGAATATTTTACTTTAGAAATAATTTCTATTTTCTAGCAGCTGAATGCTTAAAGCAGGCTGAAAGCAAAGCAGAATGTGCCTTAAGGCACATTCTGCTTTACTTTCAACCTGCTTTAAGTGGTCACATATCTTCAAAAACAAGAAACAAGCTATGGGGTAATGGGTTAAGCAACCATCTGCCTACAATACTTTAATTAAGTTGTCATAATAGAAAGGCACATTCTGCTTTACTTTCAACCTGCTTTAAGTGGTCACATATCTTCAAAACAAGAAACAAGCTATGGGGTAATGGGTTAAGCAACATAACTGCATTAATTAAGTTGTCATAATAGAAATGTTAACTGTATTAACCAATTCATCTGATGATACAAAATCAAATTCTTTATAGTATGACGCATCATTGACAATTGTTAAGCGCTTTAGAAGTAGGTCAACTTTTAACCCCTTCACTGTCATGACGTCATCAGCCTTAGATAATTGTCGTCTGTTTTTATTTCTCAAATATAAATAACATAGGCAGTTTGACTTTAGCAATTTAAAATTGAGTGTCAAATAGTTTGGGTCCTGATCAGGCGGTGCATAACACGGCATCTGATCAGGATCCAAACTGTTTGCAATTCTTTTTTCTACTCTGGGCCAGGCAGTGATGGGGTTAAAGTTCATTTACTGATAGAATCTCAATATTCTTTGTATTACTGACCATAATTAAAACAGGCAAGTAGGTTTTGAACACATCTATTGGCTCATTGCATCTGGTGATAGAATCTCAATATATTCTATGTATTATGAACATTGTTAAAACAGGCTAGTAGGTTTAGAACTTTTGATCATAGAACATACTAACAGGCTCACTGATTCTGGTGATAAAATCTCAATAGATTATATGTTTTACTGGCCATAGTTAAAACAGGCAAGTAGGTTTGGAACTTTTGATTATAGAACATACTAACAGGCTCACTGATTCTGGTGATAAAATCTCAATATAGTATATGTATTACTGACCATAGTAAAAACAGGCAAGTAGGTTTGGAACTTTTGATTATAGAACATACTAACAGGCTCACTGATTCTGGTGATATAATCTCAATACCGTGTATGTATTACTGACCATAGTTAAAACAGGCTAGTAGGTTTGGAACTTTGTTTATAGAACATACTAACAGGCTCACTGATTCTGGTGATATAATCTCAATATATTATATGTATTACTGACCATAGTTAAAACAGGCAAGTAGGTATAGAACGTTCGTCTACAGAACATATCTATAGGCTCATTAATTCTGGTGATATAATCGCAATAGATTATATGTATTACTGAACATTTGTCTACTGAACATACTTAAATACTCATTTTTTCTGGTTGTAGAATCTCAGTATATTTTATGCATTACTTAACATTGTTACAACAGGTGTTATGTATTCATGTTTATAATTTGAACTTGCTATATATCTATAACTTTTATCTATAATTTCAATGCTCTAAAATATGTTGTTCTATATTTAGAATATTTAGAAGTTCTTAGAATCTTCTAGAAGATCATGGAATAGTAGAGACTATGAATGAATAGTATAGAAATATGTAGATTGTTCTAGAAGTTTATATTGACTGGTAAACAAGTTCAGTCACACGATCTTATTTTGTCGACAGAGTTCCCTGAAAGTCTCTAGCAGTTTAATGGTAAACACAAGTGGTCACATGATATTCAAGAAATTATATGACAGTCCAACACCTAACAGTATGTACATGTACATGTATTTATATAGAAATTAAAATTCACTGCTTTATCTTGGATCTTTGAAAGTCATCAGTGCACTAGACGTTTACTTGTGAATAGCTGATACAGATATTATCTCTGGATTATTAAACAAGAGCCCCATGGGGCATATTTCGCTCACCTGAAAATAGCTGAAAAAATGGAGATAATAATTTATGTCCAGGACTGACCTAGATATGCAACAGACCGGAACAATTTGAAAAAAAATGTAAAGTATATTTAAAAGTGTCATCATACCGAATATAAAAGCTTTGGCCATATTAGTGTCAGAGAAGAAGACGTTTGAAATTTTCTCTATATAACTCTATGTAAAACTGTGACCCCCGGGGCCGGGGCCAATGAACAAACTTGATAGAGGACCTGTAGGCGATGCTATGTACCAAATATCTAAGCTCTGGCCCTTGTAGTTTTAGACAAGAAGATTTTTTAAGTTTTCATCGAAAAAAATCTATTTTTAGCTCCTGTGACCTAGTTATACAACCAACCAGAACCATCTGAACATTTTTGGTATAAGCATCTAGAAGTGTCCCCATGCCAAATATCAAAGCTCTGGCCATATTAGTTTCAGAGAAGAAGACGTTTGAACATTTCACTATATAACTCTAAGTAAAACTGTGACACCCGGGGCGGGGCCAATTTTGACCCCAGGGGCATAATTTGAACAAACTTGATAGAGGACCTGTAAGCAATGCTATGTGCCAAATATCTAAGCTCTGGCCCTTCCATTTTCAGACAAGAAGATTTTTTAAGTTTTCATTAAAAAAATCTATTTTTAGCTCCTGTGACCTAGTTATGCAACCGACCAGAACTATTTGAACAATTTTGGTATAGAACATCTAGAAGTGTCACCATGCTAAATATCAAAGCTCTTGCCACATTAGTTTCAGAGAAGAAGACGGTTGAAAATTTCACTATATAACTCTATGTAAATTTTTGACCCCCGGGGCGGGGTCAATTTTGACCCCAGGGGCATAATTTGAATAAACTTGATAGAGGACCTGTAGATGATACTATGTGCCAAATATCTAAGCTCTGGCCCTTGCAGTTTTTTACAAGAAATTTTTTAAGATTTCCTTATTTTTTCACTTTGGTTGCCATGGCAACCAGAGTTCTACATTGTTTTTAATTCTTTGAACAAATTTGAAAGAGCTTGACCCAAGGAACATTTCTGTAAAGTTTGGTTGAATTCTGTCAAGCGGTACAGGGTTCGACATTAACTTTTTTTTTCAATAGACATTCGGTCTTGTAGCCTGCAAACATAACTAGACCAGACCAAAAAGTTGGTAGACCAAACAGAAACAACTGAATCTTTGGTAAACTTCAATAATTTCGCAAAACTTTCTCTGTCTTTTTTGCTTTTCATAGCGTGTCTTTGACTCCGCCGTAGCTGTACTCGCCCCTTTCTCTTCCTTTTTCTTACCATTGAAACCGAAGCTGATAAATCTGACATGATTTGACGTTACGATGTACACAAACAAAAAAGCGTTCGCTGAATGTCGTACTTATACTTGGCAGAAAAATGGATATTTTCGTTAACAAAACAAATCATATATCAGAATTGGGATTGATTTCGGTTTCGCACGTAAAAATTGATACAAAATTGTGTTTTAGGTAAAAGAATTGCATTGAAGATACTTACGACAATCATGGTAGTGAAAAGCGTGGGAAAGTGTAATATCCGGTAACTACCGAGAAATATCAGTTCGCAGAATAAATTGTCATTTTCAATCCCAAAAACTGAGACTGCAGTTACCTGTTCGGATATTGTACCTTTCTAATTAAAAATGATCAATTCTAAAAACATTCAAAAAGTAACTGTTATCAACACAATCAGGTGTTTTAAGTATAGCGCGAGATGATCAATTAATCACACCGATATTTTTCGTAACTGAACCGGATTTTACTCATCGCCCTAATTACTGCGGGATAGTTACTACTGCTAATTTTAGAACAAGGATTTCCCGACTGCGTGCTTTATTTAGATGCGGAAACAGTTTTGAGGTCTGAGCAACCTACTTGTCTGAAACCACAGTGGCGAACTGGGTAGGATTTTTAGCTTGAACATAATGATATCATTTTCTAAATGCGTGAATTTAAAAAAATCATCCTCAGATTTTAACTAGACCATTCGGGTTAGTAACTGCGAGGGATCACTAGACCGAACATCGCCGTTACTAGTGAATGTCTATCGGACGTAGGCCAATGTCGAACCCTGCGGTATAGGTGGAGATGTCATTTGAAGCAATTGTTAATGACGCCGGACGACGCACGACGACGGACGCCGGGCCATCCCAATAGCTCACCTTGAGCCAAAAGCCTTTGGCTCAGGTGAGCTAAAAAGGTGGGAAATCAAATTAAAAGTGCCAGTGTTTTATTATTCAAAAAGACAGGAATTAGATTATGTTAGGACTTTAAACATCAGGTATTTATGAAAGAAAAGAAATGTTTTCTTTATCCTAGCAGCTGGTAGCTCAAAGCTTAAAGCAGACTCAAAGTAAAGCAGAATGCAACTTAAGGTGCTTTCTGCTTTACTTTCAACCTGCTTTAGGTGGTCACTTGTCTTCAAAACTAAAAACAGGATATTGGGTCAATACATTTCTCTTATCTTCCCTTATTGGTTAGATTCTATACATTGTGTGCGAGTAATTACAAGAGGCCCAGAGGACCACATTTCGCTCACCTGAGACATTGTACCATAGAAGCTGACTGGGCAAGACAACATTTTGATATAGCTGATATAACTGATAAGCCCCGGGGCGGGGACAAATTTGATCCAGGGGTCATAATTTGAACAATCTTGGTAGAGGACCATAGGGCAAAGCTACATGTCAAATATAAATGATCTGGGCCTTACGGTTTCAGAGAAGAAGATTTTTAAAGGTTTTCCTATAAAAACTAATAAGCCCCAGAGCGGGGCCATTTTTGGCGGCCTGGGGATCATAATTTGATCAATCTTGGTAGAAGTCCACAAGGCAAACCTATATGTCAAATATTAAAGATCTGGGCATTACAGTTTCAGAGAAGAAGATTTTTAAAGGTTTTCCTATATAATTCAATGTAAAACTGATAAGCCCCGGGGCGGGGCCAATTTTGACCCAGGGGTCATAATTTGAACAATCTTGGTAGAGGCCCATAAGGCAAAGCTACATGTCAAATATTAATGATCTGGGCCTTACAGTTTCAGAGAAGAAGATTTTTAAAGGTTTTCCTATATAATTCAATGTAAAACTGATAAGCCCCAGGGCGGGGCCAATTTTGACCCAGGGGTCATAATTTGAACAATCTTGGTAGAGGCCCATAAGGCAAAGCTACATGTCAAATATTAATGATCTAGGCCATACGGTTTCTGAGAAGAAGATTTTTAAACGTTTTCCTAAGAAAAACTGATAAGCCCCAGTGCGGGGCCATTTTTGGCCCCAGGGTCAAAATTTGAACAATCTTGCTAGAAAATCATTAGGTTATGATACATACCAAATATCAAAGGTCTGGGCATTTGGGTTTCTGAGAAGAAGATTTTTAAAGATTTTCTTATGCATTAAAAGTTGTCTATACGGTCATGTTAGAAAACCTGGTCCCACAGCAAGGGGAATAACTCTAGCCAAAATCGTTGAACAAGATTTCGTTCCCCCTTGTCACTGATGCTTCTGACAAAGTTTGGTTGAAATCGGGTCGGTGGTTTCAGAGGAGATGTTGTTTGAAAATGTGGACGGACGAAGAGCGATCACAATAGCTCATCCTGAGCCTTTGGCTCAGGTGAGCTAAAAATCCATTCAAAATTGTAGTTGTTGGAGTATAGATAGTTAAACAGGGCTCCAGTTAGGGGTAGTTTTTCCAAACAAAAATCTTGATTTCTGCATTAAACCCTATGGTGTTACTACTCATTAGATTTCTAACGAGTAGTAACACCATAGGATTGGTACTGAAATGAGTGAGAAAGTGTTGAATTTGTTCAGTAAACTCCTTCTTATCTGGAGCCCTGGTTAAATATGGTATTTTCAACACATCAAGGGCAGTTAACTCTTGACCAAATTGACTCTTTAGTCACATTAACCGGATAATCTGAGGGTAACGGTTACAGTAACTTTTCTGAGTAACTGACAGTTCTCGGACTATTGCCGTCTTAAGTTAGTAGAATCTAACTCTTTCACTGCCAGTTTTATTCTCTGCTTTAACCGCTCTTACCGCCAAAATATCGTCTGCATTGGTAGTGTCGTCTGCAATCTTTTTAAAGTCAGCGTTAGGGCTGTTTTGACTTTAGAAATGTCGATACGAGTGTCAATTTTCAGTTTGTATCCTGATCAGACGCCGCGTCACGCGGCGTCTAATCAGGATACAGACTGTTTAGCGAAGTCGCCTTTTGGTGAAGTTGGCAGCGAAAGAGTTAATAGTAGTGGAGCATGAGGAAGGAATTTTTATAATCTTAACCATAGACATCTTAAAAGACTAGATCGGGCACCTATTGCTCGACGGTCAGAGTGACGCCATTTTGGTGGGTGTATCAAACACTCATTTCCCTCCGATGACAAAATATGATTTTTTACTTTCATTTCAGAATGAATACAGACTACATACATCTTGTAACATAAATATGCACCGTAAAACGACAATAAAACGATAATAAGCACAAAATGATGCTAACTCCTATTTAACAGACTAAAATCATCGGTTATTCATAGCAACTATGGAACAGTTCTTAGCAACTTCTGTAGTCAATGATGCACCGTCAACGTAGACGGGATTATCTGCGCACAGCATGTAATGTCTCCAATCTACACCAATACGACGTGTACCAGACCAATGGAAGGAGAATAGCATACACCCTCCAAAAATGCTTCTAAATGACCGCCGCTGATTGGCCTGTAGCCGATTTAGATTATTTTAAGATATCTATGATCTTGACCACAGGTGCTTGTATTGTATGTATGTTACATCTACATATAGGTGCAATAGTCTACCCCAAAAACCTTAATGTTTTTATTTTTA
Organism: Gari tellinella; assembly: GCA_922989275.2. Classification (NCBI taxonomy): domain Eukaryota; kingdom Metazoa; phylum Mollusca; class Bivalvia; order Cardiida; family Psammobiidae; genus Gari; species Gari tellinella. The sequence continues at coordinate 83,018,420 of OV277864.1, read as the reverse complement.
TGATCTACAAATAATAATTATTATTACACATCTACATAGGTGCAATAGTCTACCCCAAAAACCTTAATGTTTTTATTTTTATGATCTATCGGTACAAACACGGAGGTAACATACATACAATACAAGCACCTGTGAACTTAAACTGTATGTCAACAATTACATTTTAAAGATATTTTCACATATAGTGTTCCCTCTCTACAACGACACCCAATGGGAGACACAGTGTGTGTATTAGGGAGTCGTTATAGGGAGGGACATTTAAGACTAGGCTTACATTTGCTAACAGCTTGAATCCAGACAAGAGGCCGCATATCTTGAGTCAAGCTGTTTGTCACTCGTCATTATATTTATTCTATCAAAATGTCCACTTATATATGTAACTTTGAGAAAAATCAGCAGACAACAATTTTAAGCAGACAATATTGCAGCAGTAAAAGATTGTTATGATATTTTACGTCGCTTTTAACAGTATTTCAGTCATATCGCAACATCCAGCTAAGACCCCAGAAGCCCTTTATGCACTGCTTTAGGCACAAATCGGCAACTGGATAGAACCACCGACCTTCCGCAGGCCAGCTCGAGGGCTTTCCTACATGAACAAGAGCACCGCAGTGCGGCAAAATACGCCCGTCACGGCCGGCGGGTGTCAAAGTCGTCCAGACTCAGGCCGACTGGAAAAAGTCGCCCGGAGTGTAGGTCCGACTATCGATCTCAAAAAGACTATGCTGTAGTATTGCGATAGCTCAAGTACTATCCCGATAGTATTGCGATAGCCGATAGTCAAGAAAAAAGTTCTGGGTTTTTTAAAAAATGCCCATTTTTGACAATAAAGGGGGCATAACTCTGCTAAAAATAGTCGCCAACGTCTGAAATTTAACAGGAACCAAAATTCACAGGTGCCTTCCCTGTATGATGAGAAAGTTAAATATGAAATTTGGTTACAATAGACAAAATGTAAGTAAAATTATTATCAGGAAACAATATATTGTTAAAAAAATTGTGTGAAGGGGCATAACTCGGAAAATACAGAGTCAAACCAAAAACCCGTAATATATATTAAGTCACTTCATTCATTGTATCACCATATCAAATTTGAAATCAATTGAATCAAAAATAAAAAAGTTCTGTTTTTTTTTTTTAAATGCCCATTTTTGACAATAAAGGGGCATAACTCTGCTAAAAATAGTCGCCAACGTCTGAAATGCGAACTCGTCCGAACTATTGTGGTATGGAATATTTGTAGGAAGTTTAATCAAAATCGGTCAATAAATGAAGGTGAGAGAGCCCTAAGAAGAAAAGTTAACGGACGAAGTGTGGCTTATTTTAAATTTTAAGGATGTAAAAGGGCATAACTCATAGAAAAATAATTTAACAGGAACCAAAATTCACAGGTGCCTTCCCTGCATGATGAGAAAGATAAATATGAAATTTGGTTACAATAGACAAAATGCAAGTAAAATTATTATCAGGAAACAATATATTGTTAAAAAATTGTGTAAAGGGGCATAACTCTGTAAATACGAAGTCAAACCATAAACCCGTAATATATGTTAAGTAACTTCATTTAATGTATCACCATATCAAATTTGAAATAAATTGAATAGTTAAAAAAAAAGTTCTTTTTTTTTTTTTAAAAATGCCCATTTTTGACAATAAAGGGGCATAACTCTGCTAAAAATGGCCGCCAACGTCTGAAACGCGAACTCGTCTGAGCTATTGTGGTATGGAATATTTGTAGGAAGTTTAATCAAAATCGGTAAATAAATGAAGGTGAGAGAGCGCTAACAAGAAAAGTTAACGGACGGACGGGGCTGGGTATACCATAATACGACCGTCGATGACGGGCGTATAAAAATCCGAATGACCAGACTGGGATTTGAACTCACAGCGGCGAGGAGCTTAGTGATGTAAGTCACAGTGACTCTACCATCAGGCCTCGGAGGCACCTTGCAGCAGTAAAAGCGTTAGACATAATTATCTTGTTTAGGGAAGTGCGGCAAGGGTTGTTGTTAAGTTGGGGGTCCTTGTTGGGAGGGCCGTTGAAGGGAGGGAGCAGTGTATTATTTTAGGATATATTTTTAATTGTCAATTTGCCATCTATCTCTTCTTCCATGAAACTTCTAAATGACAATTCCAGTTTCTGATTGGGTCTAATTTAACTACAGTAAAACCCTCTCTATTACCAGGGCTCCAGATAAGAGGGAGTAAACTGAACAAATACACCATTTTCTCACTTATTTTAGCATAAAATCCTATGGTGTTACTACTCATTAGAATCGTCTCGAAGAGACGATTCTAATGAGTAGTGACACCATAGGGTTTAAAGCAGAAATAAAGATTTTAATTTTTGAAATACCCCTTATCTGGAGCTCCGCTATTACAACCACTAAAAGACGGCTAGCTGATTGTATGAAATACAGACAACAGCTTCAGGCAAGGTGAAAGTGAAACAGAAAGCTCCAAAAACCTTTCTGTTTTATTTTCACCTTGCTTTAAGCAGTCACCTGCATTAAGCACAATATAATTAACTTAGTTTAGTGATCATTGTAGAAAGGTTTACTGTATATAGGGTTGTTTGTTACGATGTATTCTAACACACTTCGCGCAAGTTCCTATATAAACAAAGAAGGAACGTATCTGTGTTTAAATTCTCAATAAAACATACACGCGCTGTAACGTCTTAGCGTGACGTAATATGGCTTCGAAAATGCGTACGCCAAGAAATGTAACTCCCGGTGAAAATTGTGGTTAAAATGAAGTATCGAAATACATGTAATGAATTAATACCATCGTTTTATCGTACAATAAACACGGGAAGATAAGAAGTTAAGATATGTGTTTGAATAACCCTTTTCTCCAGAGATATGCCTGTTTATGCATTTGATTCATTCCTCCACTGCAGAAAATAGTTCCATTTCATGATGTAGTGAACGTGCAACACAAGAAACATATAACCCTTTGCCTGCTGATTGCGACTTTACTGATTTTCGCAAACAGTTTAGATCCAGATCAGACGCCACGTAACACGACGTCTGGTCTAGATACATACTGTTTTGCACTCTCCTTTAGGCTTCTTTACTTAACAAGAGCCCCATGGGGCATATTGCGCTCACCTGAAAATAGCTGACAATATGGAGATAATGATTTATGTCCAGGACGGGGTCATTTTTACTCGAGGGGCATAATTTGAACAATCTTGATAGAGGACCTGTAGATGATGATATGTGCCAAATATCTAAGATCAGGGTGCTAGGGTTTTAAACAAGAAGAATTTTTAAGTTTCCATTGAAAAAATGTATTTTTAGCTCCTGTGACCTACATATGCAACAGACTGAAACCATTTGAATCAAATAGGTACAAGACATCTAGAAGTGTCACCATGCCAAATATCAAAGCTCGGGCCATATTAGTTTCAGAGGAGAAGACGTTTGAAAATGTCACTATATAACTCTATGTAAAACTGTGACCCCCGGGCAGGACAGGGGCATAATTTGAACAAATCTGAGAGAGGACCTGTAGATAATGCTATATGTCTAAGCTCTGGCCCTTGTAGCTTTTGACGAGAAGATTTTTTCTAAGTTTTTATAGATCTATATCTATTTTTAGCTCCTGTGACACCTAGATATGCAACAGACTGGAACCATTTGAACAAAATACATGAAATATATTTAGAAGTGTTACCATAACGAATATCAAAGCTCTGGCCATATTAGTGTCAGAGAAGAAGACATTTGAAATTTTCACTAGAAACAGACTATGAGGTAATGGGTTAAGGTGCATTCTGATTTACAGTGTTCCCTCTCTATAACGGCCCTCCCAACAAAGATTCCCTCCTTACAACCACCCTTGCCGCAATTCCCTAAACGGGACAATTATTTCTAACGCTTTTGCTGCTGCAATGTCGTCTGCTTAAAATTGTCATCTGCTGTTTTTCTCAACTTACATATTCGACATTTTGACAGAAAAATACTTAATGATGAGTGACAAACGCGGCGTCTGATCTGGATTCAAGCTGTTTGTAAATGTAAACCAATTTTCCCTCTCTTTAACGACTCCCTCCGTACAACGCACACAGTCACTGTCTCCCATTGATTGTCGTTGTAGAGAGGGAGCGCTGTACTTTCAACCTGCATTACTTTGTTGTTGTTGTTGCTGCTAAGGTTTATAGTTCCGCATAAGCTTTATCAGATGCGTCATCCCATTGTCTCAGGATTGGGACAATGGTCAGCATCACCTGCTTTACGTGGTCACATGCCTTCAAAGTAAAGAAACAGGCTATTGGATAAAGCAGACTAAAAGTTTAGCAGAAACTCCTACAGGAGCTTTCTGCTTAACTTTAAGCTTGCCTTTAACTTATAACTCTGTAAAAATGCTTATGCTTTGTATTTTTTTATTTTTCTCCATTGAAGAAAATACTTTATTTAGTCATAAATATGAACCATAACAATTGTTCTGTATCCTTGCAGATGGTAGCTTAAAGCAGGCCTAAAGTAAAGCAGATTGTGCCTTAAGGATTATTCTGCTTTACTTTAGTTTAAACAATATTTTATTCAGAAGAAAAGGATTGGACAACAGGCTTTACTTTCAACCGGCTGTAAGCGACCACCCTTCTTCAAAACTAGAAACAGGCTATTGGTTAAAGGGTTCAGGCTCATTCTGCTTTACTTTCAACCTGCATTAAGTGGTCACCTAGAAACGTTGTTTCCTCCGATAACCCTTATCTTTTATACTTTTCTTAACTCTATTAACAGGCACAGATCGTGCACTGCCCAAAAATACCGGTGAGGGAGTGAGGCAGAATGGCTAGATATATAAATACAGTAATCCCTCCCTACAACGGTCCTCCAAACAACAACTCCCTCCTTACAACGACCTATGCCACAGTTCCCTACACTGGACAGTTATGTCTACATGTAACGCCGTAACTGATGCAGTACCGTCTGCTTAAAATTGCCGTCCGCTGATTTTTTACATAAAGGACATTTTGACAGAAAAAACACTTAATGATGAGTGACAAACAGTTTGAATCCAGAATAGACGCCGTGTTCCGCAAATGTAACCAATTTCCCTCCCTATACTGACTCCCTCCAAACAACGCACACATTTTTGTCTCCCACTTGGTTATGTGGTATTGGACGTTGTAAGGAGGGATTCGTTGTTTTGAGGACCTTTGTAAAGCTGGAACACCCTGTAGTAAGAAAATGAATGGTCACAGTTGGGTGTTTGAGTGAATATGGCAATTTTCTGACTGGAAATCAGATGAACTATCAGCTGCTAGGAGATGAAAAACAACTTTTTTCAGAACTTGGTATTAAAACTTGTATCATTAGACAGGAAATGAGCTAATTAAGAAAATGAATGGTGGCAGTTGTGTGTTTGAGTGAATATAGTGAGTTATAAGTCTATAATGAGCGCCAACTTTTCGACTCACTTGAGCAAACTGTAATCAGCTGCTAGGGGGTGGAAAACAACTTTTTTCATAATTTTGTGTTAAAACTTGTATCATTAGAAAGGAAATGAGCTAATTAAGAAAATGAATGGTGACAGTTGGGTATTTGAGTAAAAATAAGGATTTTTAAGTCCAAAAATAAGCGGAAACTTCTCAACTCATTCAATCTGTAATCAGCTGCTAGGAGATGAAAAACAACTTTTTTCAGAATTTTGTATTAAAACTTGTATCATTAGACAGGAAATGAGCTAATTAAGAAAATGAATGGTGACAGTTGGATGTTTAAGAGAATATGAGAAGTTTAAGACTGAAAGCAGACGTCAAAACACCAAATTGTGCAACTGTTTTGTTTTGTCATAAACTGCTCAGAGATGAAAAACAATTTTTTCATAATTTTGTGTTAAAACTTGCATCATTAGACAGGAAATGAGTCAACTAAGACAATGAATGGTGATAGTTGGGTGTGTAAGTGTTTATAACGAGTTTTACAGGCTTTACTGACTGCTTGTAGTGAAGTCTATTGACCATGTCTTGTTACTGTCATTATACTGACACTTTGTCACCTTCAGACCAGGACAAGTACGGAGGAAAGTCTCCATGTCTACCTGTCCGTCTGTGACCTCTGTCACTGTTACATTGTTTAGTGCTACCCAAACATAACGTGTTGTCTGGGAAATACTGCGTGTAAACTCATGCAGGGCTGTCACTGGTAATGTAACATCCCCCAGTCTAACCCACTCCACACAGTGTGACACAGACTGAAGATTATCTACAGACATGGAGTACAGACCAAGTCTCTGTATGTGTGTCATAGTAGACACATCTATTCTAGGTCTACACTGTCTGCCATGGTCTGTACAGAATAACGCCAGTGATAACTGTCTAATGGTGGGTGACTGTGAGACCCTGGCTATTATTTGTTCTATATGTTTATGTGTCATATCACAATACAGCCGCAGTGCCATTAAACACTTGTTACTACTGAGACTACATAGGGCAGTAACTAACTCATCTGTAGCTGTGATATGACTGTACAAGTCCAGGCTTGTAAGAGTGTTGATGTTGTTGTTTACTATTACTGTCACTGTGTCAACATGTATATAGCAGGGCTTGGGGTCATACAGGTTCAGTCTTTGTACTGAGTGACAGTGTTGTAACTGACTAGTTATAGCTCTCAACTGATCTTTATCAGTGCCTTCAGTCTTCATCCACACAGACTTGACCTTTGACCTTTTAATGCATACAAACAAAGGTTTTACATGACAGAGGGTGGTTTTAGTGATATAAAAGTCAGCTAAACATAAATTGTCATATGTGTAGCCATGATAGCTACCCTCTACTACACAGTCAGTTATACATGCTTGTATGTCTCGTATTAAATGTGGTACTAGGAAAGTTTGTCTGTATTTCTGTAACCGTTGGTGTTTGTCAGCAGTCACAACATGAGTGAAATGTGTCAATAACTGTTGTGTTAAGTCTGGCCTTAGCCCTGACATAAACATATATACCTGAGACATTTCTAAACATGTACCTATTGTACTGCAGAAATATGTCATTTGGTTGATTGGACTTTCGCTTGTTTTTGTGAAGATCCGCTTCAGAAAACCCAGAGAATCAACATAGCCTGCTATGAATAGTGACGCCAGAAATTCTTGAAACTTTTTATGTATAAACGAAAGTTTTTTTTCACTAACTGAAACTTTGTCCAACACTTTGCTCTGTGACAAAATGCCAGATTTTAAACACATATGTATTGCCTCTTGTCCTAGACCAAATAACTCCATCTGCGAGGTTCTAAACACTAAACTGTTTTCTCGTATTTTGTCAATTAATGCCTCAAATGCTATCCTAGATAAACAATAAATCAATTGCCTATGGCTTTGACAACATGGGTGGTCCTTAAAACATTGGGGCAAGGACCTGTTTGCTTGAACATCTTTAGATGTTACGGTAGTTTCTTTAGATATGCTTTTATTGGCCTTTGTAAGAAGGTGCTCTAAAATGTCACAGTACAGCTGTACTTGCGACTTTGGCAGATCCTGGCATTCAAACCAAAGGCAAATAAGCTGTACGAGTATAACGGGTATCGTTTTAAAGTGATCAAGGCCTCTCTGTTTTAGTGTCATAAAAAAATCTCTTTTCTTTCTGCAACATGTTTTACTCTTTCTCAGTATTTTAATGACTTTACTGCAAAGTTGAGAAGCAGATTGCTCACTTATTCCTATGAGTTCAACATGCTTATCAACTTCTGAGCTTTTCAGCTGTAGCACATCAAACTTCCATGGCCGTGTTGTGGTCAGGAAGACACTGGTTTCAATTGTTAAATCCCTGCCTGGGATACCAGAGTTAACAAAATGTGGAACAGTCCTACCCTCAGGACACACCCACTCATCAAGGCCATCACATATAACAAGACAACATTCATTTTTCAAAAAGGCAGCGGCATCAACACCTTCAACAGAATCATAGTGTTGTAAAATCTGTGACTGAATCATATCACTAATTTCATATTCTGAAAGGGAATCTCTTAGTGTTATATAAAACAACAGCTTAAACTGTTTCAGCATGTGTCTGTCCTCTTTACTCCCGTCTTTACTTTGCTTATGTCTCATTTTCTTGTCATCATCCTCGTCTGATTCACTGTCACTTTCTTCACTCTCGACTATATTCAAACCACCATGTGCTTCACACCATAGTCTAACTATATTTCTACATAACATGCTTTTACCTGTACCAGCATCACCTGTAATGTATATGTTTCTACACTGGTAGTCGTTAGTGTAGAAAACTTGTTTACACGACATATTGGTCACCTCTTCTTCCACATTCTGTAAACCATCCCTCCCCATACTTTCTCTCAGGACCTTGATTGCTGGAGTAACATACATGTACTCTAGGCCTACATCATTGGTATCTAGAGAATTCTCGATAACAAGGCAAGAGTGTATGTAGTGGGACATCAGCACTGCTTGTAGATCTATAATGTAAAACACATATATTATATAACCAATACTCAAAGTAACGAGAGCACCGCAAACGGTACATTATACGTCAACGGGCAAACTAATTAATATATAGTTAGATCAAAATCTATTCCTAGTTTTAGCCACTAGAGCATAAAGTTTAATTAATTCTGAAATAAAGCCTTTTCTAGCATATCTGAGTACACCAAGGGCAGACAACTCTTGATAAAATGACCCGATTTCAATAATAACCAAACCTTTTCATGAAGTTATACTTATACAATTAAACTGTGGGCAAATATAATCAAAATCCATTCAAACTGTAGTTGCTACGTGTAAACACTGTTAAATGAAGCCTATTATAGCATATCTGAGTACATCAAGGGCACATAATTCTGTAACGACTCATCAAATGAACCCCAAGTTTCCCAAAGCTTCAGATCTTGATGCATATAACACTTGTGTGAAGTTTTATAAACATCCTTTCAATGGTTTTCCGAAAAAAGTCCGGACAAGCTTTTTAAGCATATTTGAGTACACCAAGGGCAAATATCTCTGTAACGACAAGTCAAATAAACCTCAAACTAAACTCAGCTTCATATTTTGATGCATATAACGTTTGTGTGAAGTTTCATTAATATTCTTTGCTGAAAGCATATATGTGATTACATCAAGGGTGAATAATCTGAATAAGGTGAGATCCTTTGAAGGCACAGAAAACAAATCAAATACTGAATATTGCAGACACGGTTTAATTGAGTTCATGAGCAATACTTAAATATGCAACAGTGCTCACGCCCCCTAGCATAAACTCTGTCACTTAAATTCAAATGAACCTCAAACTCGACTCAATTTCGGATTTTTATGCATTTAACACATCTGTTAAGTTTCATTAGTATCCTTTGTATAGTTTTCCGTACAAACTCCGGATAACGTTTTATAGCATATTTGAGTACATCAAGGACACAAACCTCTGTAAAGAAAATTCGAAAGAACAACATACTCGAATTAGCTTTAGATCTAAATGCATTTAACATATGTGTGAAGTTTCATTAATTTTTTCGGAAAAACTTCTGACAAACAAAATGTTGACGGGCGAACGGACGGACGAACAGGGCTACGCAAATATACGACCACCTTTAGAAGTGGGCGTATAAAATGGCAATTACACGACTACTCAAAGCAAGAGGGTCATGATGGCCTCGATATCGCTCACCTTGGGATGTTGAACCTGACAGTTTTAGTTTTGGATTTCGCGGATATCCAGAACTTAAATAACAGTTTATATAATTTTCACAGCCCATTCAAATGTGTAGACAGTAGAGTGTAAATGTTGTTGAACTATTACCTTACTTGGGGACCTACGTATTTACCGTACATGATACATTCTGTCTTTTTCTCGTGTATAAAATGGCAATTACACGACTACTCAAAGCAAGAGGGTCATGATGGCCTCGATATCGCTCACCTTAGGATGTTGAACCTGACAGTTTTAGTTTTGGATTTCGCGGATATCCAGAACTTAAATAACAGTTTATATAATTTTCACAGCCCATTCAAATGTGTAGACAGTAGAGTGTAAATGTTGTTGAACTATTACCTTACTTGGGGACATACGTGTTTACCGTACATGATACTTGAACGGCCTTACTGTACAAGTGCGCTTTTATGGCGACGTGGTTATGGTGGTAGAGTGCATGACTGCGAACCTGGCGACCCGGGTTCAAACCCGGGTCGGTGCGGGTGTTTCTTTATAAAGAACAACCGGTTACATTGGGCGCAAAAAAATTGTTTGCGGGGGTATAAAAATTCGTAGCAGACGGACAAAGTTTGGGAGCGCTTCCTACTGCATTTTTTTTCACAATGAGTGTAAATAATTTATATCAATATGAATATAAAATCTATATATATTGGTATTTAGTGTTTGAAAAAAAGATTGGGAAATAAACTAGATTCAATCTAGGTCAAATACAACATGGATTTCTAATTTTAAAGTAGTGAAGATTAATGCGCAGCGACTTAACCCTAAGCTCTTCCTCCTAAGGTTTGAGTGTCTATAAGAAATGAACACCTATTTTTACAATGGAAAGAGATAGGGCGAATGTAAATATATAGTAACCAACTACTAGTAGTCGCTTGTTTCTATTACTAGAAGCTAGTTGTTAGTAGCCGACGAATTGTTCTATTACTAGTAGCCGACTTTTTTCTATTACTAGTAGCCAGCTTAACTAGTAGCCGATTTTTTCTATTTCTAGTAGCCAGTTACTAGTAGCCGATTTTTCCTATTACATGAACTAGTAGCCAGTTACTAGTAATCGATTTTTCCTATTACTAGTAGCCAGTTACTAGTAGCGGAATTTTCCTATTACTAGTAGCCAGTTACTAACTTACTAGTAGCCGATTTTTCCTATTACCAGTAGCCAGTTACTAGTAGCCAACTTGTCTCTTTCTAGTAGCCAGTTACTAGTAGCAAGCTACTAGTAGCAAACTTTTCCTATCTTACACTCTGTCTTTTACTCATGTATAACATGCATCTTTATCTTAAAGATTGAAACACAGGAAAGTAGAAACCTATATTGATCAGAGAGCGCGCTGCAGCTGATCTTTTGTTTGAGGTAGAAGACTGTAGTTCTTAATTCATTCATTGTCCAAATTCAACTGTATATGTAGTAGCATTGGAAAACTGTACCCGTGTCTTACTGGTTTAGAACTTTACATCGGCATCATCAAATCAGTCTATGTTCTAGCAGATGGTAGCTTTAAACAGGCTGAAAATAGAACAGAAAGCATCTGAAGGCGCATTCTGCTTTACTTTCAGCCTGCTGTAAATGGAAACCTATTTTCAAAAGTGTAATCAGGCTATTTGGTTATGTCCAAACACCTGGGTCAACTCTACCTACCTTGGCATTGGTCATCCCAACTCCTTGAACTGCCAGCTACAGAGGTATCTGGTTTGGGCTGCAAATGGAATTGTTAAATTAATCAATCTTGACACTAGTATGTACTTCACTGTACCACCAAAATCAAACAATCTAGTACATGTATTGAAATGATAAATACTCAACTGAAAAAGAAATGCATGTTTTGTTTTTTAATTTGAACATCATATTACTAGATTAACTGATGTTTCACAAATAGCTCTCATTCATGCAACTATACAATAGATCAGTCAGTTTGACTTTCAATAGTTACAAAAATCTGAATAAGGGGAGATCCTTTGAAAGCACAGAAAACAAAGCAAATACTGAAAATTGCAGACTCGGTTTAATTGAGTCTGTTCATGAGCAATACTGAAATATGCAACAGTGCTCACGCCCCCTAGCACCAGCTTAAGCGGAATTCAACTTTCAACTGTAAATGCGCTGAAATCAATGATTCCAAAGGACCAGAAAGTATAACAACACTGAGAATAAAGTATGGGGCGACTCATCATGGCATAATATATCTTTAATGGTCGTTTGACACATGTTTGACTGTACATGCCCACTTTCACTGCTGTTTCACAAGCTACTATACAAAAGAGCAGTAAGACTAACTTCAATAGTTACAAAGTATACTCTTCCCGTGCTTAACTTACAATAAAATCATATATGTTACGTGCCACTATACTCTATGTTTGCATAATTACATGCACAGAAAATATCATTGCTGAAGAACTTGTTTCAATAATACCAGGATAACGTCACAGTGAAAGTGAGCATGTACAGTCAATGCAACTACCAATTAGAGAGGTGACTATGCCTGTAACACACATCTTATGCATCCTACAGTGGAGAATCTGTTATTCTTTCCCAATAAACGCGTTTACGCTAAAACTATTATTTGCAGTGCAAACAGTTTGGAGCCAGATCAGACGCCGGGTAATCCGGCGTCTGATCAGGCTCCAAACGGTTTGCCACCAAGATAAACAATAATTGTCAGAATTGTCCAAAAGTTGTTCTTTTCTACGTTTTAGTGCTTTGCGTTTGCGTACGTTTGCGTTTAAACGGGAAAGAATAACAGATTCTCCACTGTAGCTGCAAAAATTTTATTTACAAAAAGATTGAAGCAGATCAAAGTGCTGAACACATGTACATACCTACAGTATACCTGCAAACACTGTGTCAAATTATATGTTTGTAGCTATAAAACTGTAGGAGTAGTGAAACACAAAGTATGTGCTGCATTTGTGAATGCACGGACGAACTAACAGATGGACGGACAGACAGGGCTAAACCAGTATGCCCACGACTGACTGTCGAGGGGGGGCATAAAAGGGCTATACAAAATTATTACATTTGTAATATTTATGTCAAATGGCAGCTTAATACCGGGCAAAGGTAATGCATAAGGCTCTTACAGGAGCCTTCAGCGTGACTTGAGCTACGCATCAAGGTGTCCCCTGTTTTTAAAGATGATGTTGCAAATACATGTATCAGTCTAGGGTAAGTCTTCTGAGAAATTATCTCTGTGCCACAAGAACCACGACTGGCTATCAATGAAGCATACATTCTTGTCTTGACTAACTACATGTATGCCAAAACAGGACCAATATTGAAATTTAATGAATACAAGGGCCACCATGGCCCTAAATCGCTCACCTGGTTCACCATGTAAAACTTGACCTATAGTAATATAGATTACAACTGGACATTACCAACAATAAACCTCTAAAGTGTTAACAAGAATTTTCTATGATTTGACCTAGTGACCTAGATTTTGACCAGACACAATCCACATTTGATTTTGACCTAGATTCGATGTAGGCAAACATTCTGACAATTTTTTATTCAGATCTAATGAGATTTGCAGCCTCTAGAGGGTTAATACTTTTTTCTTTGATTTGACGTAGTGACCCAGTTATTAACCAGACATGACTTATATTTGAACTTGACCTAGATATCAGTTAGGCAAACATTCAACCCAAGTTGCATTAAAATCCAATGAAATTTGTAGCCTCTAGAGTAATCACAAGGTTTTTCTATAATTTGACCTAGTGACCTAGTGTTTGACTGGACATGACCCACATTCACACTTGACCTAGATATCGATAAGGAAAATATTTTGACCTAGTGTCATGAAGATCGAATGAGATTTGTAGCCTCTAGAGTGTTAACAAGGTTATCCTATGATTTGACCTAGTGACATAGTTTTTGACCTGACATGACTCATAATTGAACTGGACCTAGATATTAATTAGGCAAACATTTTGATCAAGTTTCATTAAGATCCAATGAGATTTGTAGCTTCTAGAGTGTTCACAAGGTTTTTCTATAATTTGATCTAGTGACCTAGTTTTTGACCCGACATGACCTACATTCAAACTTGACTTAGATTTCCTGAAGACAAATATTGTCATCAAGTTTCATGAAGATCGGGTGAAATTTGTTGCCGCTAGAGTGTTCACAACCAATTGTGAACGGACGGACGGACAGACGACGGACATCGAGCGATCCTAAAAGCTCACCTTGGCACTTCGTGCCAGGTGAGCTAAAAATTAAACATATTTAGACACTGATCGAGAATGTTATGCTAGTACCTATGCACATTGGATATTATAGAATCCCCGGGCGGGGATCGAACCCGGGGCGCTGGCGTGACATTCCAACACCATAACCTCTGAGCTAAATGGTCAACTCCATAGCGCAGGAGCTAGGTATCGCATATGTCATTCCCGGTGTCGCTATGCTATTTATAGTACACACAGAGAGGTCAGTGTGTGGGATGTAACACTTGAGAAGCTGCCATGACATTCAAAGAAACGCTTGATGCTCACTGTTCTGACTTTAAGGAACATAACAACTATAGAGACCAGCCTTTTCAATTCCATGTTCGAATAACATGACATTTGGAAGCTAATAGTTCAGAAAGATATCTTGACAACCTTACAGAATGAGGCTTTTGGCAGATTTTGTTTCACGTGTCAAAGCAATAGGCACTATTCAGCCCAGTATTTTTGCCAGCTGAACATCTACTGGCCATGTTGGATTGTCAACCGAACTAACCAGGAACATCCCAGGAATATTAACAGACATTGACACAGGAATGAACAAAGAGGGCCAGTATAGCCCTGAATATCTCACCTGGTACCAAATGGTCATGGTGACAGTGACAATTTGCAAGTGGTTTAAAAAAAGAAGATCAAAATGTCATTTAATCGCGCAGCCATTTTTTGATGCTGAGAAATTTATCATGAAAAATCTGGTCGAGCGTCACCTATGGATACTTTTTGTAAAATTATTTTTAAATGGGGAAAGTGTTTTTCAGACAAGAAGATTGTTTTCATTGAAAAATTCTATTGTTATAGCTCCTGTGAGCTAGATATGCAACGGATTGGTACATTTCAACTTCATTGGTAAAGGACTTTTATACACCATACAAAATATCAAGGTCTGACTATAAGTTTCAGAAAAGAAGATGTTTGAAGATTTCACTATATACCTCTGCGTATTATTGTGACCCGGGTGGGCCATTATTGGCCCAGGGAAAATAATTTGAACAAACTACATCAAGGACCTGTAGAGGAGGCTATGCATCTGATATCTAAGTACTGTGCACTATGGTTTCAGACAAGAAGAATTTTTAAAGTTTTTATTGAAATGATCTATTTTTAGCTCCTGTGAAATAGATATGCAACAGACGGAAACCAATTCAACAATTGTGGTAAAAGACCTCTAGAAGTTGCATCATGCCAAATATAACAAGAGCACCGCAAGCCGGGCACATTATACGCCCGTCAAATCGATCTTAGAATGTGGTCATACTAAAACCCTATCAAGGTAAAGTGGAAAAAAGGGGAAGAACCCTGAAAGTTACGGGTCATATGCTGATCAAGTTTCAAAAGGATTGGAATAAATTTGTTTGAGTTAGAGAGTCGACAAACTAAAAAATGCCCGGTTTTTGACATAAAAAGGGGCATAACTCTTGAATGTCTGGGGCAATCTTGCTTGTTATCGAACTTGACTGAGATATTATGGTCATACACATGTTCTGACCAAAGCGCCAGGACATCTGAAGACGGGCGTATAAAAATCTGGCCATATTAGTTTCAGAAAAGGTGTTTGAAGATTTTACTATATAACTCTATGAAAAACGGTAACCAATAATGTGGGGGGGATTTTGGCCCCAAGTGGCAAAATTGGAATAATCTTGATAAAGGACTAGATTCCCTAACCTTTTCTCGTTGGTGGCCACAGCAACCAGACTTTTTCATTATTTCAAATTCTTTTAACACTTTGAAAGAGTTTGTCACAATAAACAATCCCTGTAATGTTTGGTTGCAACCAGGCATGTGGTTAAGAACAAGATGTTTCAAGAAAGTGTTGACACACAGCGCACGACGGCCCACATTGACTGACCACAAAAGTTTACCTTGAGCACTCCGTGCTCAGGTGAGCTAAAATATTTGGGTTTCCTTTATTTTAATTTACAATAGTTTCTGCCAACTGTAGGCTAATCGGAAATTCCAGACGGAGGGAAGCCGATGGGATCTCAGTCAAAAGTCGCATCCAAAGGACTTGGTCTGGAGTTATGCACCAGACACTTATGGATGGACAGATTATAGACTTACGGAATGACCAACAGACAAAGTGGTTCCTAAATAGCCCCACTACCTTATGGGGTATATAAAACAGAACAGTTTTTAGCTTTGACCTTACCTTAATTTGTTCTGCTAATGAGACCATCTTCTGATCCTGCTCATCCATTCGATGCTCCTGATGTTCTAACCTCTTGTTTTGGTTATTTAACACCTGATCCTGCTGGTCAAATTTCTTGTCATGTTCCTTTAATTTTGTCGACAGCATAGCAAGGTCCTGTTCTAGGCCATTGTCTTGCAGGAATTTCTCAAATCTTTCCTTTGATTCTTCAAGCTGAAACAAGATACATGGAGTGTCTTTTGTTTGATTTCTGTGTCTTTTTAGCTCTGTCTATTCATTCTGTATTTTCATTTGGTTTACAATGTTTGAAGCTGTTCATAAACAGCAGGATAAAGACAAACTAGAAACATCACATCAAACAAAACACTTGGTGAACTCGTTAATAAATTTGGCAAAAAACAAAATATATTCATTCGTTAGAACGAACGAACAAACATACAGACCAGAAACAATATGCCACTTGATGTTTTATCTACAGTTCATGAAGGCGACTACATGTACACATTTTGAACAAATTTCTTGTGATTTGGTGAAACATTAAAACCCCGAACGTTTGAAAAAAATCAACATAAAAAGTGTCTTTGTATTTCTTTATTATAGTTCAGCAACTACAAACACGTGTACATCCTATTGATGTATTAAATTAATCTGATATTCCACAGGTGGCCACTTAAAGCAGGTTGAATACCTAACCGCACCTGCTTTACGATCTCACTTTGATTATGTTATTTTCTTTTTCTTATCTCATAAGACATGGATCAGTGCATCTTGTTGTAGTATTTTGTTTTCAAATGGAATTTATTGTTACGTCACATTCACCAAGGACATTCTGCTGCCCAAATCATGCGACTATAACACCTCTGTAAATCATTTGCGATATCGTAACTGTAGGTATTAATGCCGAATATAGTCTATTTAGACCTTTTGTCTCGAGCACGAATGAAAAACGACGGGTGTACTTCCTCCGTGTCTCGAGTTAATTACGGCATCGACTGAGAACAATGTCACGCTAGTTTGCTTTAACCTCTTTACAGTGATTTAATAGACGAAAGTAATGTCACAGACATTCGTGTATCTATATATACAGTATAACCTCTGTCGATCGACACCTCTCTTGACCGGAAACCTCTGTTATCCGACCCTGCAGTTTGGTCCCGGCAGTCTCCCTATATAATTTATGTAACCTAACTCTCTCTTGATCGGATCCTCTGTTAACCGTTATCCGACATACCTTGACGGACCCAAAATGACAAATTATAGGTTTTTCACACCCCGTCATCCGACGGTATGCTGACCTTTGATGATTGACCGACTATACACGCTCAGGTGATAATGACACATATTGGTCGGATGGCCGTATAAGACAAAATGTATTGTTTAAACAATGATGGAATAGTATAGGGGTTAATAAGATAACTTCAGCCGACCTATTCAGGGTCGCAGTGCCGAAAAGACCAACCCATCCATCCTTTCTAACCTAGCTAACAATTAATTCGTGTTCAAATTGGACAGGTATCAGCAAATCGTCCTCACCGTCAAGTTGTCAACGTTAGTAGTACGAAATATATATCTAATGCGTCCTCCGCATAGGTCGAGTCTGTAGTAATAATCGCAGGCGTAAAAATGTATGCCAAATATATTGAGAGAAAATAAAAATATTCTCGCGTTTTGAATTTTTTGTTAATTTCCCGCTAATTTGAAATAATGAGAGAAGACCGTGCTTGTATATAAAATGTAAATACGAATGTGCCGGTGTTTTTTGTGGATCCCTTAATACCTACATGTATGCGTGCTTACTTCCGACTATACACGTTTATGCCTACTGTAGAAAGAACAATGGGAAAACCGTGTAGATCCGGAGCAAGGGACTCCTATTTTAAACTGGAATAACGTGACCGGGATATGATGTAGTCTTGCATATTTAATAAGTCAATCGGCATCGGACAATTCGCCTCGACAATCTTTGGGTGTGTAAACTTTTCAATTTATGCCTAATTCCTTTAACCGACAACCTCTCTTAACCGACTAACAAACATGGAACCATGGGGTGTCGGATAACGGAGGTTATACTGTATCTGGTTAGGTAGAATGCTACAGAAGCATTCTGGTTCTCTTCCGACTGCTTTATGCATCAACATATACACGGAGTAAATACAGAATATATAAAATATATGTTGACCAATGCAAAATGGTTTACCCACATGATGGCCGCATCACAATTGAATTAGTTATGTAACGCGTACCAGGCCAACGGTATACGCCCCACCGGTCACCCATCCAGGTACTAACCGCGTAGAGCGTTGCTTAACCTCGCAACCTAGACAAACACTTAAACAATCTGTCTATAAAAGCCGGCTTCCACAGTCAGACTGTAGAAGTGTTTACATACCGTCGATTTACGCCACTGACGGTCAAGATCATTCCGTGAACAAGTTACTAACTATCTCCTACACAGTCAACAATGGCGTGAAAATGCATTTCTACTTGGTAAATTCTTTTAAAAAAGTAATTTTAGAACACAACAATTATAAGGAAGTTGCGATTTTTAAACCTTTTGTTCGACAAGGCCCATTGTTATTGTTACGACGATTGCGATTGTTATGTTTACGACAGTGTTTTAGATTATGACAAAATATGTAATACATGTATGTGCGCTTATAGTTACGACGCTCGTGGTTATCTTTACGACGGTTGTTATTTTTACGTCAGTGTTTTTTTTTCTATCTTTATCACTCTAAACCATTACTTATAGTTACGACGATCTTGGAATTATCTTTACGACGGTTGTTATTTTTACGTCAGTGTTTTAAATTTTGGCCAAAAAATAATATGTGCGCATGCGCGGCCGGAAATTATTTTTGACGTAAAAATAGAATCTCAGTTATGTTTACGACTCGTCGTAAACATAGCCACTGCGTAGTTACTATTGTTCTTCTTTATGTTGTATCCTGATAATTCTGAAATACTGAAAGTAGTAGATCCAAACAAAAGAGTGTCAACCAGACTGGCGCTGTATTTATTTGCACCTTACCTTTCCTCAGTACAATGGTTTTGTATCAACAGATAGAAATAGAGGAAATCATCAAGTGAAAGCAACAATTTGAAATTTCAGCTGTGTTTGTGGAGTTTGACTGAGAATCATGGAAATATCTTTTCCAAGGTATGTTTGCAGCAAACATGACTGGTGTAGGTCAAAACGTAAAGACCGTAAACACACTTTTAAAAACTTAAATACATATTTTTAAAACTAAAACACAAAGGCTAAGGTCAAGATGGTCAGATAGAAACGTCTTGTCCAACAGTATATATTTCCCAAATATTAGAGCTGTAGATCAACAGTTAAAGTCGCTGTGAGCACTTTTCAAAACATTAACGCAGAGACTGAGGGTACAAATTATCTCATGGATGGAAAGGTCTTGTCAAAAAGTGTAAGTCAAAGGGTATCGTTATTGTGAACACTTTTTAAAACTTAACACAAATTTCTAAACTTAAAGGCAGAGAATGACTGCAGTCATAGTCAAGGTCACTGAGGACAAAACATGTTCACATGGACGGGAAGACCTTTTATTATATGCCTTCTAATGATATCGAGTGTTTTCGCGTGTATCTGCAGAGTAAAATACAAGAGTCTGTATCACCCACCTTGTATCAGCCATCTTGTATTTTACTCCAGTCTCGTTTTCGATTGAGCGTGACGTCGTTTACGTTCAGGTACAAGTCCCGCGTTATTCTTTGTGGCCTACAATAATTCTTTGTTCTGCTTCAAATAACTAATGTTTCTGGATATAAAATGATTTAAACAACTTTTAAGTTGTTTCTGGTTTGTATTCAAGGCATATAATAAACACATTACCAGTTGGCAGTGCGCAACAGAGTGTTGCATTTAGCTCTCGACGTTTTTTGGCAGAAACAACCGATCAGACTCGCGCCAAGGCGCTCGTCAGATCGGCAATTTCCGCCAAAAACGTCTCGAGCTAAATACATCACTCTGTATCGCACAGTCAACTTGTAATGTGTATGTACCGATCAGAGTGTGTGGTCCAGTATGAACGCTGTAGGTCAAAAGCAAACGAAGTCATGAGGCTGAAGCTTTAACCCTTTACCTGATAGCCTATTTCTAGTACTTAAGATAGGTGTCTACTTAAAGCAGGTTGAAAGTAAAGCAGAATGCGCCTGAGGGCGCATTCTGCTTTACTTTCAGCCTGCTTTAAGCTATAATGTGCTATGATATAGAAACTATTCCCTATAATACATATTCATTACTGATTAAATTGGAACTATTTTCTTCAGCGGATGAATAAATCATATCCGCTAAAAGTCGCTTCTATAGGGTAAAGGGTTAAGTGAAAAGGTACATCAGTGGGAGAAGCCTGATTGTAGCTTTAACCCTTTCACTGCCACATTTTTCGTTAGATTTTCACCGTTTGATTGTCATTTTCTTCAATTTTGTTGTCTGCAATGTACTTTCAAACTTAGTTTTAAGAAAGTATGGCTGACAAAGCGTACACGGCGTCTGATTAGGATCCAAAATGCGAGAGAAAGAGTTAAAGACAAGTGACCACTTATAGCAAGTTGAATGTAAAGCAGAATGCACCTTAAGGTACATTCTGCTTTACCTTCAACCTACTTTAAGCCACAAGCTGCCTCGTATCTCGCTTTGATTTTGTTACATTCTTTTTCTTATCTCAAAAGACATATTTTGTTTTCATATCTATTTTCAACTGGGAGTTATTGTTAATTCACATTTACCAAGGTGCTCTGCTACCAAAGGTCCAAGTACATAGTAACTGTGAACACTTTCTTGAATCTTCTAATGCAAATGATAACAACTACAGAAACGGCAACGCCTACGAATGGGTGACAACATACGTTCGTCCAGCGAACTAAAAAGGTATATGATGTCCAAATGCGTTTCTGTTGAAAGCTGGGATTCAGATGATGATGAGTTGTGTTTTACGGCACTACGACACAAAATATGTCATATAGCGCGTTGAATGATTAGGGATGATGAGATTAGATAATGACTTAACTGGTCTACATTTTGTTAGTTTCATGTTGTTTGTTTATTACGCTAATTAAGTAAATGATGTAGTTTTACAATTGTAGAAGACTACCTCTTTTATCCGTGTCTCCAACTCTTGTTCTGTTCTGCTGTGGTCCTGGTGAGTTTTGTCGTGGTCAGTAAGCTTCCCCCTGAGATCTGTCAGCTCATTATCGACAGCTTCCATCCTTGAATGAAGGGCAGAAACTTCTTTGTTACGAGTCAGGTCCATTGTTTTGGATTGTAACTACAAATAAAGCATCACCCAAGAACTAAAATTGCAGTATATCAAAATCCTGAGTATATGCACATTTGTAGTATAAAGTGTAAAGTAATAAAGTTGTAGCTAGAAAACTGTAGGAGGAATTAGACAAAGTATTACCGTACATGTGGACGGATGGAAGAACGAACCAATGAATGGATGGGCGGGGGTAAAACAGTATTTCCCTGACTAAACGTACAGGAGGCATACACATTTACCTAGGTAACAGAGATCAAGGTCAAAGGAGTTTGTAATCAAACAGTAATGCAACATGCTTTTCTTATTATGGCGCATAGTCCTTTAAAGTTTGGTGAGCGCGGCTGCATTACTAAACCATAACCAAATTAAAGGTTAGATAATTACATACAGATGGTCAGACTGTTGCATATTGCCAAGGGTTACAATTAATATCCAATTGAAATATATTATAAATAGTGATTGCCGAAAGCCTTGGCCTTTAGTTTTAAAATTAGAATAGAACATATCGCCTTGACAAAACCCAGTCTTCAAAGTCATTTGATTATCTATGTTATGTTTACCCAAAGACTTCAGTTCAGATGTTAAAGTGTACCTCATAGAGGACTGTTAGCCTGTTTTTAGTATTGAATATATGTGTCCACTTAAAGCAGGTTGAAAGTAAAGCAGAATGCGCCTTAAGCGCATTCTGCTTTACTTTCAGCCTGCTTTAAGCTAGTATCTGCTAGAATATAGAAAATATTTCTTATAATACCTATTCATGACTGTATAAATTGGAACTATTTTCTTCAGTGGATGAATAAATTAAGTGTGCTAAAAGGCGCTTCTATGGGGGAAAGGGTTAATAAAGGACAATACCTGCAAACTATGTAGAGCGAGCAAGCCAGTTACACATTGTTACTCAACAAACATGTTGTAAACATAAATTGAATCTGTTATTTATTATTGAATTTGGTTCTATCTCAAGAATTTAAATCAATCAATCACTTCCAAGATATTATATAGTTAAGAGATCTACTCTTGTGTTATCATCAACATGAAAGACTTACATAGGCAATGCCTGTTGTCCAATCCATTTCATTATTTGAATAAAATATTGTTTAAACCAACATGAAAGGCCACTAATTCTAATCCTGACCAGCAGCTTAGCGTTTCATCAGGATCCAAACTGTTTGTTAAATAACATTATACTCTAGACAAGGAAGACTAAAGAGGTTAAATATTTATCTCGGATATAGTGTCTATTGTGTCTCATCAGGACACAAAATTGTACTTTAGACAAGGAACAGTAAAGGGGTTACAGACTTACCTAGGTTATATTGTCTATTGCATTTTGTATAGATTGTATTTCTGTTGGCATGCAGTTCAGGTGTTCCAGACTCACCTTGGTTATATTGTCTATTGCATTTTGTATAGATTGTGTTTCTGTTGGCAAGGCAGTAAATGGGTTACAGACTTACCTAGGTTATATTGTCTATTGTAGTTTGTATAGATTGTGTTTGTGTTGGCAAGGCAGTAAAGGGGTTACATACTTACCTTAGTTGTCTATTGCATTTTGTATAGATTGTGTTTCTGTTGGCAAGGCAGTAAAGGGGTTCCAGACTTACCTAGGTTATATTGTCTATTGTAGTTTGTATAGATTGTGTTTGTGTTGGCAATGCAGTAAAGGTGCTTACTACTTACCTTGGTTATATAGTCTATTGCAGTTTGTACAGATTGTGTTTGTGTTGGCAAGGCAGTAAAGGGGTTACATACTTACCTTAGTTATATTGTCTATTGCATTTTGTATAGATTGTGTTTCTGTTGGCAATGCAGTAAAGGGGTTCCAGACTTACCTAGGTTATATTGTCTATTGTAGTTTGTATAGATTGTGTTTGTGTTGGCAAGGCAGTAAAGGGGTTACATACTTACCTTAGTTATATTGTCTATTGCATTTTGTATAGATTGTGTTTCTGTTGGCAAGGCAGTAAAGGGGTTCCAGACTTACCTTGGCTATATTGTTTATTGCATTTTGTCCAGATTGTGTTACTGTTGGCATGCAGTTCAGGTGTTACATACTTACCTTGGTTATGTTGTCAATTGCAGTTTGTACCGATTGTGTTTCTGTTGGCAAGGTAGTAACGATGCTTACGACTTACCTTGGTTATATTGTCTATTGCATTTTGTCCAGATTGTGTTACTGTTGGTATGCAGTTCAGGTGTTACATACTTACCTTTGGTTATACATGTATTGTCTATTGCGGTTTGTACAGATTGTGTTGCTGTTGGCAAGGCAGTAAATGTGTGACATATTTACCTTGGTTATATTCTCTATTGCAGTTTGTACAGATTGTGTTTCTGTTGGCAATGCAGTAAAGGAGTTCCAGACTTACCTTGGTTATATTGTCTATTGCAGTTTGTACAGATTGTGTTTGTGTTGGCAAGACAGTAAAGGTGTTACATACTTACCTTGGTTATATTGTCTATTGCAGTTTGTACAGATTGTGTTTGTGTTGGCAAGGAACAGTAAAGGTGCTTACTACTTACCTTGGTTATATTGTCTATTGCAGTTTGTACAGACTGTGTTTCTGTTGGCAAGGCAGTAAAGGTGTTACATACTTACCTTGGTTATATTGTCTATTGCAGTTTGTACAGATTGTGTTTTTGTTGGCAAGGCAGTAAAGAAGTTCCAGACTTACCTTAGTTATATTGTCTTTTGCATTTTGTATAGATTGTGTTTCTGTTGGCAAGGCAGTAAAGGGGTTCCAGACTTACCTTGGCTATATTGTTTATTGCATTTTGTCCAGATTGTGTTACTGTTGGCAATGCAGTAAAGGGGTTACATACTTACCTTAGTTATATTGTCTTTTGCATTTTGTATAGATTGTGTTTCTGTTGGCAAGGCAGTAAAGGGGTTCCAGACTTACCTTGGCTATATTGTTTATTGCATTTTGTCCAGATTGTGTTACTGTTGGCAATGCAGTAAAGGGGTTACATACTTACCTTGGTTATATTGTCTATTGCAGTTTGTACAGATTGTGTTGCTGTTGGCAATGCAGTAAAGGGGTTACATACTTACCTTGGTTATATTGTCTATTGCAGTTTGTACAGATTGTGTTTCTGTTGGCAATGCAGTAAAGGAGTTCCCGACTTACCTTGGTTATATTGGTCTATTGCAGTTTGTACAGATTGTGTTTCTGTTGGCAATGCAGTAAAGGAGTTCCAGACTTACCTTGGTTATATTGTCTATTGCATTTTGTACAGATTGTGTTTCTGTTGGCAATGCAGTAAAGGGGTTACATACTTACCTTGGTTATATTGTCTATTGCAGTTTGTACAGATTGTGTTTCTGTTGGCAATGCAGTAAAGGAGTTCCAGACTTACCTTGGTTATATTGTCTATTGCAGTTTGTACAGATTGTGTTGCTGTTGGCAATGCAGTAAAGGGGTTACATACTTACCTTGGTTATATTGTCTATTGCAGTTTGTACAGATTGTGTTTCTGTTGGCAATGCAGTAAAGGAGTTCCCGACTTACCTTGGTTATATTGTCTATTGCAGTTTGTACAGATTGTGTTTCTGTTGGCAATGCAGTAAAGGAGTTTCAGACTTACCTTGGTTATATTGTCTATTGCATTTTGTACAGATTGTGTTTCTGTTGGCAATGCAGTAAAGGGGTTACATACTTACCTTGGTTATATTGTCTATTGCAGTTTGTACAGATTGTGTTTCTGTTGGCAATGCAGTAAAGGAGTTCCAGACTTACCTTGGTTATATTGGTCTATTGCAGTTTGTACAGATTGTGTTTCTGTTGGCAATGCAGTAAAGGTGTTACATACTTACCTTGGTTATATTGTCTATTGCAGTTTGTACAGATTGTGTTTGTGTTGGCAAGAAACAGTAAAGGTGCTTACTACTTACCTTGGTTATATTGTCTATTGCAGTTTGTACAGATTGTGTTTCTGTTGGCAATGCAGTAAAGGTGTTACATACTTACCTTGGTTATATTGTCTATTGCAGTTTGTACAGATTGTGTTTCTGTTGGCAATGCAGTAAAGGAGTTCCAGACTTACCTTGGTTATATTGTCTATTGCAGTTTGTACAGATTGTGTTTCTGTTGGCAATGCAGTAAAGGGGTTACATACTTACCTTGGTTATATTGGTCTATTGCAGTTTGTACAGATTGTGTTTCTGTTGGCAATGCAGTAAAGGTGTTACATACTTACCTTGGTTATATTGTCTATTGCAGTTTGTACAGATTGTGTTTCTGTTGGCAAGGCAGTAAAGGTGTTACATACTTACCTTGGTTATATTGTCTATTGCAGTTTGTACAGATTGTGTTTCTGTTGGCAATGCAGTAAAGGTGTTACATACTTACCTTGGTTATATTGTCTATTGCAGTTTGTACAGATTGTGTTTCTGTTGGCAATGCAGTAAAGGAGTTCCAGACTTACCTTGGTTATATTGTCTATTGCAGTTTGTACAGATTGTGTTTCTGTTGGCAATGCAGTAAAGGGGTTACATACTTACCTTGGTTATATTGGTCTATTGCAGTTTGTACAGATTGTGTTTCTGTTGGCAATGCAGTAAAGGTGTTACATACTTACCTTGGTTATATTGTCTATTGCAGTTTGTACAGATTGTGTTTCTGTTGGCAATGCAGTAAAGGTGTTACATACTTACCTTGGTTATATTGTCTATTGCAGTTTGTACAGATTGTGTTTCTGTTGGCAATGCAGTAAAGGAGTTCCAGACTTACCTTGGTTATATTGTCTATTGCAGTTTGTACAGATTGTGTTTCTGTTGGCAATGCAGTAAAGGGGTTACATACTTACCTTGGTTATATTGGTCTATTGCAGTTTGTACAGATTGTGTTTCTGTTGGCAATGCAGTAAAGGTGTTACATACTTACCTTGGTTATATTGTCTATTGCAGTTTGTACAGATTGTGTTTCTGTTGGCAATGCAGTAAAGGTGTTACATACTTACCTTGGTTATATTGTCTATTGCAGTTTGTACAGATTGTGTTTGTGTTGGCAAGGCAGTAAAGGTGCTTACTACTTACCTTGGTTAAATTGTCTATTGCAGTTTGTACAGATTGTGTTTGTGTTGGCAAGGAACAGTAAAGGTGCTTACTACTTACCTTGGTTATATTGTCTATTGCATTTTGTACAGATTGTGCTTGTGTTGGCAAGGCAGTAAAGGTGCTTACTACTTACCTTGGTTATATTGGATATTGCAGTTTGTACATATTGTGTTTCTGTTGGCAATGCAGTAAAGGTGTTACATTCTTACCTTGGTTATATTGTCTATTGCAGTTTGTACAGATTGTGTTTGTGTTGGCAAGGCAGTAAAGGTGCTTACTACTTACCTTGGTTATATTGTCTATTGCAGTTTGTACAGATTGTGTTGCTGTTGGCAATGCAGTAAAGGAGTTCCAGACTTACCTTGGTTATATTGTCTATTGCAGTTTGTACAGATTGTGTTTGTGTTGGCAATGCAGTAAAGGTGCTTACTACTTACCTTGGTTATATTGTCTATTGCAATTTGTACATATTGTGTTTGTGTTGGCAATGCAGTAAAGGTGCTTACTACTTTCCTTGGTTATATAGTCTATTGCAGTTTGTACAGATTGTGTTTCTGTTGGCAATGCAGTAAAGGAGTTCCAGACTTACCTTAGTTATATTGTCTATTGCAGTTTGTACAGATTGTGTTTCTGTTGGCAATGCAGTAAAGGGGTTACATACTTACCTTGGTTATATTGTCTATTGCATTTTGTACAGATTGTGTTTCTGTTGGCAATGCAGTAAAGGGGTTACATACTTACCTTGGTTATATTGTCTATTGCAGTTTGTACAGATTGTGTTTCTGTTGGCAATGCAGTAAAGGAGTTCCAGACTTACCTTGGTTATATTGGTCTATTGCAGTTTGTACAGATTGTGTTTCTGTTGGCAATGCAGTAAAGGTGTTACATACTTACCTTGGTTATATTGTCTATTGCAGTTTGTACAGATTGTGTTTGTGTTGGCAAGAAACAGTAAAGGTGCTTACTACTTACCTTGGTTATATTGTCTATTGCAGTTTGTACAGATTGTGTTTCTGTTGGCAATGCAGTAAAGGTGTTACATACTTACCTTGGTTATATTGTCTATTGCAGTTTGTACAGATTGTGTTTCTGTTGGCAATGCAGTAAAGGAGTTCCAGACTTACCTTGGTTATATTGTCTATTGCAGTTTGTACAGATTGTGTTTCTGTTGGCAATGCAGTAAAGGGGTTACATACTTACCTTGGTTATATTGGTCTATTGCAGTTTGTACAGATTGTGTTTCTGTTGGCAATGCAGTAAAGGTGTTACATACTTACCTTGGTTATATTGTCTATTGCAGTTTGTACAGATTGTGTTTCTGTTGGCAAGGCAGTAAAGGTGTTACATACTTACCTTGGTTATATTGTCTATTGCAGTTTGTACAGATTGTGTTTCTGTTGGCAATGCAGTAAAGGTGTTACATACTTACCTTGGTTATATTGTCTATTGCAGTTTGTACAGATTGTGTTTCTGTTGGCAATGCAGTAAAGGAGTTCCAGACTTACCTTGGTTATATTGTCTATTGCAGTTTGTACAGATTGTGTTTCTGTTGGCAATGCAGTAAAGGGGTTACATACTTACCTTGGTTATATTGGTCTATTGCAGTTTGTACAGATTGTGTTTCTGTTGGCAATGCAGTAAAGGTGTTACATACTTACCTTGGTTATATTGTCTATTGCAGTTTGTACAGATTGTGTTTCTGTTGGCAATGCAGTAAAGGTGTTACATACTTACCTTGGTTATATTGTCTATTGCAGTTTGTACAGATTGTGTTTCTGTTGGCAATGCAGTAAAGGAGTTCCAGACTTACCTTGGTTATATTGTCTATTGCAGTTTGTACAGATTGTGTTTCTGTTGGCAATGCAGTAAAGGGGTTACATACTTACCTTGGTTATATTGGTCTATTGCAGTTTGTACAGATTGTGTTTCTGTTGGCAATGCAGTAAAGGTGTTACATACTTACCTTGGTTATATTGTCTATTGCAGTTTGTACAGATTGTGTTTCTGTTGGCAATGCAGTAAAGGTGTTACATACTTACCTTGGTTATATTGTCTATTGCAGTTTGTACAGATTGTGTTTGTGTTGGCAAGGCAGTAAAGGTGCTTACTACTTACCTTGGTTAAATTGTCTATTGCAGTTTGTACAGATTGTGTTTGTGTTGGCAAGGAACAGTAAAGGTGCTTACTACTTACCTTGGTTATATTGTCTATTGCATTTTGTACAGATTGTGCTTGTGTTGGCAAGGCAGTAAAGGTGCTTACTACTTACCTTGGTTATATTGGATATTGCAGTTTGTACATATTGTGTTTCTGTTGGCAATGCAGTAAAGGTGTTACATTCTTACCTTGGTTATATTGTCTATTGCAGTTTGTACAGATTGTGTTTGTGTTGGCAAGGCAGTAAAGGTGCTTACTACTTACCTTGGTTATATTGTCTATTGCAGTTTGTACAGATTGTGTTGCTGTTGGCAATGCAGTAAAGGAGTTCCAGACTTACCTTGGTTATATTGTCTATTGCAGTTTGTACAGATTGTGTTTGTGTTGGCAATGCAGTAAAGGTGCTTACTACTTACCTTGGTTATATTGTCTATTGCAATTTGTACATATTGTGTTTGTGTTGGCAATGCAGTAAAGGTGCTTACTACTTTCCTTGGTTATATAGTCTATTGCAGTTTGTACAGATTGTGTTTCTGTTGGCAATGCAGTAAAGGAGTTCCAGACTTACCTTAGTTATATTGTCTATTGCAGTTTGTACAGATTGTGTTTCTGTTGGCAATGCAGTAAAGGGGTTACATACTTACCTTGGTTATATTGTCTTTTGCAGTTTGTACAGATTGAATTTCTGTTGGCAAGGTAGTAACGATGCTTACGACTTACCTTGGTTATATTGTCCAGGGCTCCAGATAAGTTTTCTTCTAATCAGTACAGTACTGATCAAATTTGAAAACAATCAGTCCCCAGATTTTTCAATCAGTACACATGGATTTTCAATTAATCGGCAGATCGCGGGTTAAATTTTCAACTTTTGAAGAAAGGAGAAACAATGCCTCAGTAATAATGCTATACACAATTTCAAATAACCTACTAGACCATACATCTCCATCCATCAAGAAATCTCAACTTTGTCATACCTTTCTCTACTAGGACACAGTATAACTCAAACTCATTCTTTCCACGTACCATCAGACTTTGGAATAATCTACCACACAGCACTACGGCCAGTCAGTGACAGTCTCACAAGCTTCACTGCCAGCCTCAGATCTCACAACCCCTAACTTATGCTTACTGCATAAGTTGTTTTCAAACTTGTTTAACCTCTGTTTAAAAACTTTTTTAACCTCTGTTTATAATTGACCTTTTAGCTCTGCATTGTTTATCATTATGTTTTACTTTTTTTAACACTGTCCCTTACCTCCCTGTCATTGTCAGATATTGACAGTACTTAGGGAATAATAAAGTAGAAGTAGAAGTAGAAGATACATGTATGTAAATTACGATTTTCAAGAATCTTACATTTTAGCTGCTTATGCGGGGGTTTTCTCCGCCGATGAAACAATGTTCGAGTTTATATAATCGTTCAACATACCACAAGTTTCATTAGGTGTTAGTTCCTTTTAAATCAGATAGCTGACAACCGACGGTTTTCAACTATCTATCGTTTTTCTGACTCTTCCATGCTAAGATTTTGACATTTTGTTGCGAGGTTTTCAACCAAAACACTTTTCGGAGAACTTGGATTTTATCGTGGTTTCATATATCATTATGAAGATATAGATGTATATGAGTATGCAGTAACCTCCCTTTTCTAACGGTGCGCAAGTAAACGATGAAACGAAGCTTCATTACGAGACCGCCAATCAATAACATTTGACTTATTTGCAAATCTCGGTATGACAAAAACTCGGCTTTTGAATTGATACACGCGTCCCCGGGAATTTCTCGCGTACACAGTACTTCAATATTTTGAAATTAACGCGTACACGGTCAAAACGTTCGCGTATTTCACTGAGTACGCGGGCTTATCTGGAGCCCTGTTGTCTATTGCAGTTTGTACAGATTGTGTTTGTGTTGGCAAGGAACAGTAAAGGTACTTACGACTTACCTTAGTTATATTGTCTATTGCATTTTGTCCAGATTGTGTTACTGTTGGCATGCAGTTCAGGTGTTACATACTTACCTTTGGTTATACCTGTATTGTCTATTGCGGCTTGTACAGACTGTGTTGCTGTTGGCAAGGCAGTAAAGGTGCTTACTTACCTTGGTTATATTGTCTATTGCAGTTTGTACAGATTGTGTTTGTGTTGGCAATGCAGTAAAGGTGCTTACGACTTACCTTGGTTATATTGTCTATTGCAGTTTGTACATATTGTGTTTCTATTGGCAATGCAGTAAAGGGGTTACATACTTACCTTGGTTATATTGTCTATTGCAGTTTGTACAGATTGTGTTTGTGTTGGCAAGGCAGTAAAGGGGTTACATACTTACCTTGGTTATATTGTCTATTGCAGTTTGTACAGATTGTGTTTCTGTTGGCAATGCAGTAAAGGAGTTCCAGACTTACCTTGGTTATATTGTCTATTGCAGTTTGTACAGATTGTGTTTCTATTGGCAAGGCAGTAAAGGGGTTACATACTTACCTTGGTTATATTGTCTATTGCAGTTTGTACAGATTGTGTTTCTATTGGCAAGGCAGTAATGGGGTTACATACTTACCTTGGTTATATTGTCTTTTGCAATTTGTACAGATTGTGTTTGTGTTGGCAAGGAACAGAAAATGTGCTTACAACTTACCTTGGTTATATTGTCTATAGCAGTTTGTACAGATTGTGTTTCTATGGGTGATAGCTTGACCAGACTTTTCAGCAGATCTATCATCTTATCTGTGTCCTGCTGTAGCTGGTTATCACTAACTATCAAGTCAGAGGAATGCATTAATCTGTGACGTATAGCCAAAACCTGTAAGGGAAATAGACAATAACATGAAGCAGATCTATCATCTTATCTGTGTCCTGTTGTAGCTGGTTATCACTAACTATCAAGTCAGAGGAATGCCTTAATCTGTGACGAATAGCCAAACCCTGTAAGCGAAAAACCAAATGTCAAAAACTGTTTCCAGGGTTCTAGATAAGGGGAGTATTTCAAAAATTAAAATCTTTATTTCTGCTTTAAACCCTATGGTGTTACTACTCATTAGAATCGTCTCAAAGAGACGATTCTAATGAGTTGTAACACCATAGGATTTGGTGTCGAAATAAGTGAGAAAATGGTGGATTTGTTCAGTTTACTCCCTCTTATCTGGAACCCTGTGTTTCTCTTTATTTCGTCCATTATTATTTCAGAAATCTGGCAGAGGTTCTCTTATTGATCATTTGTGTTCGATTATTTTTAATTTGGAACTGTAGTTTCAGAGAATATTTTTTAAGTTTCATTGTATGTCATCATAGGTAAACTTACCCTATCCACTGGTTGTATGTATTTTAGCTAGGGAATTTATTTTAACCCTTTCACCGCCGGATTCGCATAAAGTCGAATTTGCAAACAGTTTTGATCCTGATCATACGCCGCGTTACGCGGCGTCTGATCAGGATCAAAACTGTTTGACACCCGTTTCGATATTTCTTATGTCATACTCTCTTAATTCTAACTTTAAAATGATATTTCAGACAATCATATTGAAGCAGACGACACAATAACGGTGTAGGGGTAAATAAACTCAAAAAAAAACTTGGCGGTGAAAGGGTTAAGTAATCTGCTGGCAGAGGGTCATCCATTAATTATTTGTGTAAAATGATTTCAAAACCAGATGAGTAGTTTCAGAGAAGAAGCTTTTCTAAGTATTACTTATCTAATAATTTACTTAACAGTAATTTCACCCACTGGCGGCCATGTTTTTAAGATAGGAAAACTATTTTGAAACATCTAGTAACGAGTCTTTCATGGATCATTGGTGTGAAATTACTTCAAAATGGGACTAGTGGTGCCAGACAGGAATATTTTTAAAGTTTTCACTATAAATAAAAGCCATATAATGACAATCTACCCCAACTACTCGCGGTCTTATTTTTATAATTATATCAGAAATCTGATAGAGGGTCCCCTATGGATCATTTGTGTAAAATAATTTTTAATTTGTTTCAGTAGTTTTGACAAGAATAGTTTTAAAGCTTTTTCAATTGATTGCAATTGGATGGCCTATATTTGAAGAAATACGAGACAGTACCCAACAAGGAACAATCCTATGAAGTTTTTATGAAATTGAATTTGACAGGGGGGTCACAATTGTTTACTTTGGCACCTAGATGAGCTTAACCCATTACCTCTTAGCCTATTTCTAGCTTTGAAAACAGGTGACCACTTAAAGCAGGTGGAAAGTAAAGCAGAATGTGCCTTAAGGCACATTCTGCTTTACTTTCAGCCTGCTTTAAGCTACCATCTGCAAGGATATAGAAAATATTTCTTCTGATACATATTCTTGGCTGTATAAATTGGAACTATTTTCTTCAGTGGAGGAATAAGTAGAGGCGTAAAAAGGCGTTTTTAAGGGGTAATGGGTTAAATGGACTAAACCAATATATAAGTATGGAAGAATCCACTTGGCAAAATTGGTTAAAATTAATTTAACTTTGAAGTCTATCCTTCCCAAACTGACTGTCATATGTTATGCTCATATGTACAATATGTTATAGTACATTACGGAATTATTCTGTATATGCATGTAATTATGTGAGTGCAGAATGGATGTCGACGATTTGTTTGCATGTTTAATCATTATAGCTACTTTTGCATACAATTTTGCAAGTAAATGTCAGCAGTATAGGCCGAACACATGAATATGTAATGATTTAGTTGGACTTCTTAATAGGAAAACCTATCCCATCTGGCACAGTCACTCAATGATTATTTGTGCAAAATTGTTTTTAAATAGGCTCAATGTTTTCAGGTAACAAGAGGACATAACAAGGCTAAATAACCCCAGGCAAAGGTCACTTATCTTATCTCACGTCTTTGTGGTTTCTGACTAGAAGATTTTAATTCTTAATGTGTTCATTAACAAGAGGGCCATGGACCTTAATTCGCTCACCTGAGGACATTGTACCTTAGCTGACTAGGCAAGACAACATTTCAATATAGCTATAAATGGAGTTATCTTACCGACAAGAAATATTACAAAGGGGAATAACTAAAAACAAGACTGCGCGTTCAATAAACGCTTATGCCCCCGGTGGCATCCTTGACAGTATATTTTGATTTTTTTTCTAGGACCAAATTAGGTCAAAGTCAACCTGAGCTTGGGTAATATGGGTCAGTTGGTAATGGTCAAAGGCAATAACTGTATAAGTATTGAAGCATTGCAGTAAGAAGTGTTGATGCTAGACAAAACGGTAAAATCTAGTTAACCAAGAAATAGCCTATCCAAAATATTCTAAGTCCAAATCAGGTCACGGCCAAGGTCAAAGTCAAGGTTCGGTGATATTAATGGATAGGGAATGGTCCAAGGCAACAACTGTATAAGTATCCAAGCATTGGAGTAAGCGGTGTTGATGCTAGACGAAACGGTAAAATATAGTTAACCAAGAAATAGCCCATTCAAAAAAAGTCTAAGTCCAAATTAGGTCAAGGTAAGGGTCAAAATCAAGGTTGAGTGATATTGTTGGATAGGGAATGGTCCAAGGCAACAACTGTATAAGTATCCAATCATTGGAGTAAGCGGTGTTTATGCTAGACGAAACGGTGTAATCTAGTAAACCAAGAAATAGCCCATTCAAAATATTATAAGTCCAAATTAGGTCAAGGTCAAGGTCAAAATCAAGGTTGGGTATTATTGGTGGCTAGGGAATGGTCCAAGGCAACAACTGTATAAGTATCCAAGCATTTGAATAAGTTTTTGTTGATGCTAGACGAAACGGTAAAATCTACTTAACCTGGTTACGGACGGACGGAAGGAAGGACGTACGGACAGGACGATTACTATATGCTCCCATATCTGTTGATGCTGGGGGCATAAAAATCGTTTGTAGGCAGGGTTAAGGCCCTTATCCATGACACTTCCTATTATCAAGCTATTTCCATATATGGTATCTTATGCACATTCTGCTTTACTTTCAACCTGCTTTAAGCTCTATCATCTACTAAGATATAGATACTATTTCTTACATTTTTGACTGTATAAAGTGAAATTATTTTCTTCAGTGGAGGAATATATTAAAGGCAGTAAAAAGGCATATATATGGGGTAGTGGGTTAATTAAAATCAGTAGATTTGGAGTAATCTCCTAGCCAAGAAAATATGACAAGGGGAAATAACGCATCAAAATAACATTGACCTTTGTTGGACATGAATCAAGTTGTACAAAAGAAAGAAAAAAGTTGTTTGAAAAGAGCTTCTTGAGTTTAGTACACATTACAAATATATAGTCTCTATCACATGCAGTTCTAAAGTTATGGCTATTGTTAAATTACCCTATTTTAAATCCAAATGACCTATAGATGACCTTGACCTTTGTTCGGACATGGCCAAAATTGTACTGAGCTCAAGAGTTTCTTGAGGTGAGTACATCGATATACCAAATATAAAGTTTCTATCTAATGTAGTTCCAAAGTTATTGCCAAGATTAAATTGTGGACTGACAGACAGACAGACAAACAAGAGCCCCATGGGGCATATGTCGCTCACCTGAGAATAGCTGTACATCAAAATGGAGATAATGATTTATGTCCAGGACGGGGTCATTTTTTACCCGAGGGGCATAATTTGAACAATCTTAATAGAGGACCTGTAGATGATGCTATGTTCCAAATATCTAAGATCAGGGTACTAGGGTTCTAGACATGAAGATTTTTTTAAGTTTCCATTGAAAAAATCTATTTTTAGCTCCTGTGACCTACATATGCAACAGACTGGAACCATTTGAACAAAATAGATAAAGGACATCTAGAAGTAACACCATGCCGAATATCAAAGCGCTGGCTATATTAGCTTCAGAAAAGAAGACGTTTGAAAACTGTGACCCCCGGGTGGGGCTAATTTTGACCCCAGGGGCATAATTTGTACAAACTTGATAGAGGACCTGTAGATGATATGCAATCGACCAGAACCATTTGAACCTTATTGGTATAGGACATCTAAAAGTGTCACCATGCCAGATATCAAAGCTCTGGCCATATTAGTTTCAGAGGAGAAGACGTTTGAAAATTTCACTATATAACTCTATGTAAAACTGTGACCCCCGGGGCGGGGCCAATTTTGACCCCAGGGGCATAGGTTGTACAAACTTGATAGAGGACCTGTAGATGATGCTATGTGACAAATGTCTAAGATCTGGCCCTTGTAGTTTCAGACAAGAAGATTTTTTAAGATTTCCTTATTTTTTCACTTGGTTGCCATGGCAACCAGAGTTCTACATTGTTTTTAATTCTTTGAACAATTTTGAAACAACTTGACCCAAGGAACATTCGTGTAAAGTTTGGTTGAAATCTTTTCAGCGGTATATGAGGAGATGTCATTTGAAGCAATTGTTAAAGACAACAATGACTGTATAAAGTGAAATTATTTTCTTCTGTGGAAGACTAAATTAAAGACATAAAAAGGAATATGTATGGGTTAATAGGTTAATAAATATCATTATTTACATTTTCTAAATATAAGAAACTATATGTAAATGAGTGGCAAATAGTTTGGATCCAGATTAGATGCAGCATTATGTGGCATCTGACCTGGATCCATACTGTTTATGGCCAAGAATTAATTGTGGACTGATAGACAGAAAGATAAACAAACAAACAAACAGACAGACCAAAAGTAATATGCCTTGAACTAAGTTGTGCTTGAGCATAAAATAGCAGACGTCATATGTATCTCAGTGACCTGAGTTCAGAGCTAGCTATGGGTCAGTTATGCAATAAGAGACGGTCTCAGGGAGAAATGACTATTATCATGCTGAACTGTTGTCTGCTCCAAATGTTTGTATGTGAAATATGTAAAAAATATAAGAAAATATGTAAATTAGTGGCAAATAGTTTAGATCCAGATTAGATGCTGCATTATGTGGCATCTGACCTGGATCCAAACTGTTTGCAAAAATGTTGCATTTAGTATAAGGGTAGCTTCTTAGCCTGGAAGATACAATGGGTCTGTATAAAAACGGATCATTAGAGAGTTTTTACTGTCAGACCTGCATCAAAAAGCACTGATACGGCCAGGGTTGAGTCAAATTTGACCCTAGGGTTTTGATTTTTTACAATTTTGAAAGTGATTTAGTAGAAGATACTATTCCTGCAATATCTAAGGTGTGGGAACAGTGGTTTTTTACAAAAAACTTGTTTAAAGTTTTTCACTTTTTTTAATAAATTTCAATAAGTAGTCAACATTTGAATTTTATTTTAACGATTTCTGTAGAGAAGCATCCAAGGAACACCATCAGCAATTTAGTTTTTCCCTCAAACTCGCGGTTTCAGAGGAGATGTCGCTTGAAGTAAAATTTGAACGGACGGACAGATGGACAGACGGACGACGGGCGATCACAACAGCTCACCTTGAGCCTTCGGCTCAGGTGAGCTAAAAAACAAACAGACAAAACACAAACAAACAGATAAACCAAAAACAATATGCCACCAACTAAGTTGTGCCGGGGCATAAAAATGTAGCAGACATCATCTGGTGTGTATCTCAGTGACCTGACTTCAGAGCCACAGGTCAGTTATGTAATAGCAGCTGTTCTCTAGGACAAATTGCTATTATCATGCTGAACTGTTGTCTGCTCCAAATGTTTGTATGTGAAATATGTAAAAAATCATAATTTATATTTTCTAAATATAAGAAACTGTGAATGAGTGGCAAATAGTTTGGATCCAGATTAGATGCAGCATTATGTGGCATCTGACCTGGATCCAAACTGTTTGCAAAATTTTGCCTTTAGTATAAGGGTAGCTTCTTAGCCTGGAAGGTACAGTGGGTCTCTATAAAAACGGTTCATTAGACTGTCAGACTTGCATCAAGTGGCCCTGAAAATCGCTAGGTAGGGGTCTAATTTGATCCTAGGGTTTTAATTTTAACAATTTTTAAAGTGATCTAGTAGAAGATACTATATACTAAATATCTTAGCTGTGGGAATAGTGGTTTTTGACAAGAAGATTTTTTAAAGTTTTTCACTTTTTTTAGTAAATTTCAATAAGTTGAAAACTTTTCCATTTCATTTGAACAATTTCTGTAGAGAAGCCTCAAAGAAATATCATGAGCAAATTAACATCTCACTCCACTACTCGGTATCAGAGGAGATGTCGCTTGAAGTAAATTTGAACGGATGGACAGACGGACGGCGGGTGGTCACAACAGCTCACCTTGAGCCTTTGGCTCAGGTGAGCTAAAAAGCTAAATTTAGATCATGTGACCTAGATGTTAGATATGTAAATACTATTCGCAAAGGACAAATTGAAGTTACACCTTAATTGCAAAACATCAAAGTCCTGGTCATAACAGTTTACGATTAGAAAATATTTAAAGTTAAAGATTTTCTAATTGGTTGCCATAGTCACAGTTTTCGTTGGATGGCCTATATCTGATTGCATCTGACAAATAATCCTCGAAAACATACATTCCTGTGGTGTTGTAATGAAATTGACTCTGTAGTCTACTAGAAAAATGTGACTAAAGAAACCGTTGACGACACAGCAAGACTAATGTTGCCAGACATGAGGTTATCATAACAACTCACCATGGTACATGTATATACATGTAGTGCAAGTTGAGCTAAACAAGGTTGAATGCATGAAACATGTTTAGAGGAAAATGTTTAAATCTTTCTCACCTCGTCAACTATTGTGGTGTTGATGAACTTAGCCATAAAACGACAAGTCTTGAGTATTTTCAGTATTGCAGCCACATCCGCATCCTCTGCAGACTTGACGTTCTCCGAGCCAACCGGCAGAAACCATTTTGCCACTTCCCATGGATCGGAGGGCCAGAGTTGAGGCTTTAAGTTGGCACGGGCTATGTTACATGTGGTGCCATGTATATGATAACCCATGATGTATTGTATCCAGGTGCTGCAGACATTAGAGGGGCACCTGATTCTCAATGTATTTCTCTGTATATCATGATATGAACAGGTAGTGCAGACCTGCATAGACGATGATGATTGCTGTTGAATGGCAGGACCATGTCTGGAATATGGCTGAGGTATAGTTCTATGCAACTCCTCGTGGAGGTCTGATACTCTCTTGTCTGTGAAACCTTCTATACCATCTTTTAGAAATAAGAGGGCAAGGCTATCATGAAGCCAGTTTTGATATACATCATCTTGCTGTCCTGGTGTTGCTGTAGCCATACTGTAAAAAACAAAAAGTAACAAATATTTTTATCCTTTAATCCATAGATAAACATGTACATTGAAAATCGTTCCAATTTATACATTCCAGGGTTCGACATTGGCCTACGTCCGATAGACATTCACTAGTAACGGCGATGTTCGGTCTAGTGATCCCTCGCAGTTACTAACCCGAATGGTCTAGTTAAAATCTGAGGATGATTTTTTTAAATTCACGCATTTAGAAAATGACATCATTATGTTCAAGCTAAAAATCCTACCCAGTTCGCCACTGTGGTTTCAGACAAGTAGGTTGCTCAGACCTCAAAACTGTTTCCGCATCTAAATAAAGCACGCAGTCGGGAAATCCTTGTTCTAAAATTAGCAGTAGTAACTATCCCACAGTAATTAGGGCGATGAGTAAAATCCAGTTCAGTTACGAAAAATATCGGTGTGATTAATTGATCATCTCGCGCTATACTTAAAACACCTGATTGTGTTGATAACAGTTACGTTTTGAATGTTTTTAGAATTGATCATTTTTAATTAGAAAGGTACAATATCCGAAAAGGTAACTGCAGTCTCAGTTTTTGGGATTGAAAATGACAATTTATTCTGCGAACTGATATTTCTCGGTAGTTACCGGATATTACACTTTCCCACGCTTTTCACTACCATGATTGTCGTAAGTATCTTCAATGCAATTATTTTACCTAAAACACAATTTTGTATCAATTTTTACGTGCGAAACCGAAATCAATCCCAATTCTGATATATTATTTGTTTTGTTAACGAAAATATCCATTTTTCTGCCAAGTATAAGTACGACATTCAGTGAACGCTTTTTTGTTTGTGTACATCGTAACGTCAAATCATGTCAGATTTATTCAGCTTCGGTTTTAATGGTAAGAAAAAGGAAGAGAAAGGGGCAAGTACAGCTACGGCGGAGTCAAAGACACGCTATGAAAAGCAAAAAAGACAGAGAAAGTTTTGCGAAATTATTGAAGTTTACCAAAGATTCAGTTGTTTCTGTTTGGTCTACCAACTTTTTGGTCTGGTCTAGTAATGTTTGCAGGCTACAAGACCGAATGTCTAGTGAAAAAAAAGTTAATGTCGAACCCTGCATTCATTAATTCGTATCATAAGAAATATTTTCTATACTCTAGCAGATGGTAGCTTAAAACAGGCTAGAAGCATATCAGAATAGGCCTTGATGTAAGATAGCTAATTAGCAATTAAAATGATGGATCCATCCAATCCATGCAAACATCGCTCTTAAGTTTAAACAAACTAATTGTTAAATGCAATTAGAGTAGTTTGCCATTTATAACCAAGCACTAACCTACGTATACTTAACAGTACATGTATATGCTCTGACAAAACAAGAGCGTGTCCCAGTTACACGAATGCCCCCGATGATACAGGGAGGGGAATCCAGACTATCAAACGTAAAAGTTAGAGAGCTGAAACTGTAGTGGAGCGCCATTTTGAGGACTTCAAGGGCCATTACTCCAAAGGGCCTAGCATAAATTGGTGCCGCTGGTTATCCAAATTGGTCTCCATTTTATGTCAACAAACATTTTCAGAAAGTTTGGTGAAGATCAGATGAAAAGCAATGTGTTTGTGAAACACAAATGCCCCCAGGCAGCGTCATGTTCTGTAATGTAATGCTTATTTGCAAAAGTAGGTCAAAAGTCATGGTCGCATGGTAAATGAAACATTGGCATGGTTGAACAAGTCTTAACACTAGAAACATACAATGTACATGTACATACAAAGTATGGAAGCTCTAGGCCTACTGGTTCAAATGTTATAGGCATATAAAGATTTATACAAAAGCCGGTCAAAGGTCAAGGTCACAAAGGCAAAAGCGTAGGTATGGTTGGAAAGGTCTTGACACAAGAAATATATAAACAAAATATGAAAGCCGTAGGCCTACTGGGGCAAATGTTATAGCCATTTAAAGATTTTAACAAAAGTAGGTCAAATGTCAAGGTCACAATGTCAAAAAGTTTTGTATGGTTGGAAAGGTCTCGCCACAGGGAAGACCCCTGCCAAGTATAAAAGGCCCAGGTGCAAAAATGCAAAAGTTATAGCCAAGGTTAAGGTTTTTGGTTAAAGTTTGATTAAATAGGCCAAAGGTCGAGGTCAAGGTCACATGGTCATAGACTTTGGTATAGTTGGAAAGGTCTTAACACAAGAAATATGCATACAAAATATGAAAGCCCTGGGCCAACTGGTGCAAATGTTATAGCCATTTAAAGATTTTTACAAAAGTAGGTCAAATGTTAAGGTCAAGGTCACAAGGTCAAAACGTTTTATATGATTGGAAAGGTCTTTCCATGAGGAATACACATGCCAAGTATAAAAGGCCCAGGTTTAAAAATGCAAAAGTTATAGCCAATGTTAAGGTTTTGGTTAAAGTTTGATTAAATAGGTCAAAGGTCAAGGTCAAGGTCACATGGTCAAAGATGTTAATATGGTTGGAAAGGTCTTGACAAAAGAAATATGCATACAAAATATGAAAGCCCTGGGCCTACTGGTGCAAATGTTATAGCCATTTAAAGATTTTTACAAAAGTAGGTCAAATGTCAAGGTCAAGGTTACAAGGTCAAAAAGTTTTATATGGTTGGAAAGGTCTTGCCATGAGGAATACACATGCCAAGTATAAAAGGCCCAGGTTTAAAAATGCAAAAGTTTAAGCCAAGGTTAAGGTTTTTGGTTAAAGTTTGATTAAATAGGTCAAAGGTCAAGGTCAAGGTCACATGGTCAAATATGGTGGTATGGTTGGAAAGGTCATGACAAAAGAAATATACATACAAAATATGAAAGCCCTGGGCCTACTGGTGCAAATGTTATAGCCATTTAAAGATTTTTACAAAAGTAGGTCAAATGTCAAGGTCAAGGTTTAAAAAAAGCAAAAGTTATAGCCAAGGTTAAGGTTTTTGGTTTAAGTTTGATTAAATGGGTCAAAGGTCAAGGTCACATGGTCAAAGATGTTGGTATGGTTGGAAAGGTCTTGACAAAAGAAATATACATACAAAATATGAAAGCCCTGGGCCTACTGGTGCAAATGTTATAGCCATTTAAAGATTTTTACAAAAGTAGGTCAAATGTCAAGGTCAAGGTCACAAGGTCAAAAAGGTTTGTATGGATGGAAAGGTCTTGCCATGAGGAATACACATGCCAAGTATAAAAGGCCCAGGTTTAAAAATGC
This sequence comes from Gari tellinella, assembly GCA_922989275.2. Classification (NCBI taxonomy): domain Eukaryota; kingdom Metazoa; phylum Mollusca; class Bivalvia; order Cardiida; family Psammobiidae; genus Gari; species Gari tellinella. The sequence goes on along the minus strand of OV277864.1, from coordinate 82,976,512 downwards.
AAAAGTTATAGCCAAGGTTAAGGTTTTTGGCACAGACAGACGGACGGACAGACCAACAGACATGACAAAAACTATATGCCCCCGAATCGTAGATTCTGGGGGCATAAAAACTATTCCAGACGGCTTGCCTATCCCACTTCCTAATATCTATGCAACTCACAGTGTACAGATATAATACAATGAAACTCAAGGAGTATTCTTTAACCCATTGCCCCATAAATATGCCTATTTACTCCTTTATTTTATTCCCCCACCATAGAAAATAGTACCAACTTATGTAGTTATGAATATTCACCATAAGCAATAGTTTAGTTTCTATATTCTAGTGACTGTTAGCTTGAAGCAGGCTGAAATAAAGCAGAATGCGCCTTAATACAAATTGTGTTTTACTTCTAACCTGCCTTAAGCGGTCATCTATCTTTAAAACTAGAAACAGGTTATGGGGGAATGGATTAAGTGAGAATTTGAGACAAAAAGTTCACTATATAACTCTATGTAAAACTGTGACTCTCAGGACGGGACCAATTTTGGCACCAGGGGCAAAATTTAAACAACTTGATAAAGGACCTATAGATGATGGTAGATGCCAAATATCTAAACTCTGGCCCTTGTGGTTTTTGACAAGAGATTTTTAAGATTTCCTTTTTTTTTTACTTTAGTTGCCATGGCAACCATAGTTCTGTATCGTTTCAAATTCTATGAACAACCTTGAACTTGACCCGAGGAACATTCCTGTTAAGTTTGGTTGAAATCTGTCAACTGGTTTGGAAGAAGAAGATGTTTAAGGAAATTGTTGACACACGACGCACAATACACAAAGGCTGGCCACAGAAGCTCACGTTGAGCACTTCGTGTCCAGGTGAGCTAAAAAATCGAGGCTATATTTCGGCAGGGCATTCGGGTCTATGCTGTTCCCATTAATGATGAGTACATGATTGTATACTCACTACAATGGTTTAACTCTTTCCTCCCTGAAACTTTAAATGGATAATTCCAGTTTCCATTTTAGTCTGGTCCATTTCTGACTTTTAGGGTAGTTTTTGTCAATGTTTGGCTTTATGACAAACAGTGAAGACCCTGATCAGAGGGCTCCTTTCGAAGCCCTCTGATCTGGGTCTTCACTGTTTGCATAGGACAAGTGTTCTATTAACATGTATTAGTATTTGATTATTGTAGCAATTAAGTGCGCGCGAATTTTCACGCACTATCTGTATCTAAACTTTCTATATCTAATACGTCGTAGAATATCACGACAGGGGAGACGAGTCGTCATTAGTTGTTATTGGCGATAATATCATATGGCTGGTACCGCGTAGGGCTGACTTGAAAGATTGCACTAGTAATTTTTGTGCGAGATTTTCGAAATCTATGCGAGAATCGGACATCATAGCTGCAACACTGTTTTAAGAACAGAAACATTGTAGGTGTGTTCGTAATAATAGTAAAGTAAGAAATTCATTTGTGAAAGTTTGTTAGAACAGTAATTTGCAACACAGCACTCTTGCTAGACATGCAGATCTGTAGAGCATACAGGCTTCCGTTTTTGGACAGAATCACAAAGAACAGAATTCTTATAAAGTCAAGTTGACCAAAGCTATTGACTTAAGTGCACATTGAACTGGAAAGATCAGAAACATGCAGGTTTAATGAAATAAAATGAACAAACTATGCTTACTATGGCATTTATAGATTTTAATATTCATTGATTCATTTTCAGTGTCAAACGTTAAATAAAGTTAAATGGGAAAAAAACCCAGACGGGTGTAGCAGTTGGTTCACATTCTTGTAGTTGGTGAAAAAAATTGGGACCCATATTTTTTCTATGGGACCCATAGATTTCAAAGTTATGGGTCCCAAAGGACCCATTCTTTTTTTTTCTAAAATTATTACTGGGCCAGATTTGTTTTTCTGTATAAGAATTTATCATATACCGGTCAAAGAGGTTTGATAGATGTAATGTCGATGTAATAGCCATTCCAGTTTCTAAATATGGTGAGAAAGTAGTCCCAACTACATGTACTGTAACTGTATTAAAAATTCAGGATTTTTCCAGTAAACTTTCTCTCTGTGAATGGAAAAGACTTACAAAGCAAACAAATAACAGTGCAACTTGAATATCTATTTCCAAAGCACATTCTAAAAATACAGGTCGCGGTTGTTTTCTTAACCCATTTACACACATAGCAACGACCTAAGGGTCTGTATCACTATCACTCCGCTAGTGTCATATGACCGTCGACCAATGGGAGCTTAGTGTTAAGTGCCCGATGTAGTCTATTTGAAGAAGTCCACGAATAGCACGGGGGAAATCCGAACTGGTTTTAGCGGCAGATGTACCGCATATTTTTAATAGGATTACATAAAGACTTTACAGGGTGAATGTAAATATAAACTAATGCAGGTGCAAATGGCATAATTATTACTGCAAATATTTCGTGGATTTGGAGGATTTTATAGTGGTGAACCCTGGTTAGAGGTGGATTTGGGTGAGCATTTCTTTAACCCTTTACCCAATGGCCTGTTTATAACATTAAAGACAGGTGATCACTTAAATCAGGTTGAAAGTAAAGCAGAATGTGCCTTAAGGCACATTCTGCTTTACTTTCAACCTGATTTAAACTAAAATCTTCTAGGCTATATAAAAATATTTGTTATGGTAAATGTTCATGAGGGTATAAACTGGAACTATTTTCTTCAGCGGAGGAATAAATTAAATACGCTAAAAGTCGCTTCTATTGGGAAAAGGGTTAAGTACAAAAACTAATGCAGGTTCAAATGGCATAATTATTACTGCAAAGTACCTGATTGACATTCCGATAATGAAAAATATAACAGATAATGACATATAGAGTGGATTTGGTGGCTTTTTATAGGGTTTACTCCTAGATTTGCACAGAGATTTGATACACTGCTTTATTAGGGTTGACCGAGTTAATCTTTACCTTACTTCAGTATTACGACCACCTCTAGGTCATGACCACTAAATAGAAGGCTACTAGATTGTAACTATGAAACAAGGAGCTTTCTGTTTCAGTTTTACCTTGCTTTAAGTTGTCACCTGTCTTAAACACCTTAATCTAATATCGTATAATGGGATAATTTTACTGCTGTAAAAGTTTACTGATTTGGGGTAAAACCCCTTGATTTCAATGTTTATGATTTTAATTTTTACTAATTACAATGATCAGTAAAAATTGCACTAATAATAATAATCAGCAAATGCATAGTTAAAATCAGATATAAATAAAATTGCTGTAAAAATAACAAGAGGCCCCTGGGGACCTAAATATTGCTCACCTGGTAAAACCTAGACTGGGTTATGTCCCTTTATCTTCAGACAGATAGGGACAGGCAACGGAGAAAAATGGCGGCATCCATGAAATAGAGGAAACCGGGAACCATAATGATAAATGGTGGGTGGAGTTATATGAGCTTAATAGGGAGTTTTCTTATAATAGGTGGTTCACGATAAGCCATTGTAGCGAATGGGAACAGTTTTATACAAAATTACATTAGCCCTATTATCGGATATTATACAGGTCCATTGACATTTCGGATAAATAAAACCTCGCCAGATTGTAAGATTATTGAATTAACCCTTAGCCTGCCATTCACGGCTATATCTCCATATGCAAACAGCTTGGATCCGGATGAGACGCCGAGTAACTCGGCGTCTCATCCGGATCCAAGCTGTTTGACACTCGGAAAACATTTTCAGCAATTTTGAGCAACTTTGAAGCACTTTGAAACTTGAAGCAGACGAGAAATATAGCAGACGACAATTTATTTGGCGGGCTAAGGGTTAAGATGAAATCTTCGTAGGATCTCTATGAACATTTCTACATTATTATTATTATTACTTTTAACCCTTAGCCCGCCAATTAAATTGTCGTCTGCTATATTTCTCGTCTGCTTCAAGTTTCAAAGTGCTTCAAAGTTGCTCAAAATTGCTGAAAATGTTGTCCGAGTGTCAAACAGCTTGGATCCGGATGAGACCCCGAGTTACTCGGCGTCTCATCCGGATCCAAGCTGTTTGCATATGGAGCTATAGTCGTGAGTGGCAGGCTAAGGGTTAATTATTATTATTATACCAGATTTAAGTCCCAGGTAAAAGTGTGTACACTTATCGGAGGGGGTAGAGGTAGACTATGCTAATAGCTGGAAGACAACGTCAAAAAATATAATCCAATATCTTTAATAATTCGTTATTTTAAGTTAAACATTTACATGGATTTTTATTAGTATTTTACCTGTTTTAAATGCACAGCACGACTGTAAACGCTTCTGAAGCTATCTAAGAATAACATTTCCCCAGGGGAGCATGTCCCCGAACCCCAACTATACTTAGCAAAAATAGAAACTTTACATTCTTCCAAGCCGGTTTAAGCGGTGTTTTAATGACATTTTATAAAATATACGCACATGTCATAATGGAGAAATTGATAAAGACCATACAGAGCCACACTATCGTTCAGTTGTACCGTGCACGACGTAGCACGCTTTCCACTTCCGGCGTTTAGCACTGACGTCGAGTTGACCTATTCAGGGTAGATTTCAAGTTTATTTAATGCAACAGACACACGCAGGCTTTAGCCAAACACCGAAAAAACAAAATTGTAAACTTCTGCGTTTGAAAAAAGAGTTGCCACAGCTTTGTGAAAATCACAGAAATCAGACCATTTGACATGCTTACCGCGGACGCGTCAGTAACTGATGTTACGCGTCATTTTGGACGCATATTGTAGACAATTCATATGCTGACTAGTCGTTACAGAGTTAAGGGGTAAGTCCAGGATCGCCCGAGATCGTTGACGTCACGTAGAGACGACCGCACTCTTACGTTAACGTACCGAGGCAACCGTTTCATTCCAACAAGGATTTACTTCTCGATGGTTTGGGATCACTGCTGAGACAATAAGGACTCGTCTGAAGCAACATCAAGGTCCTACCCGTACCCGTACCCGTAGACCGTATACTTGGCAGATCTTAACTGCATGCACAAGGCCCAGAATAATGTCAACGTCATGACATGGGCTGCGGTGTCACCTGATCTAAAACCCATAGAGCTTGTATGGGTTAAACTTGGCGACGGATGCGGAATTATTACCAGATTGACACGACCAACGGCCTCAGACATGCTTGATTACGAAAATTGCATGTCATCTGATATGACCTCATTAGACGGTACATCAGAGACGGAGTGTTGCTTGCATTAGACGTGACGTTGTGCATGCACGCTACTGAAGTGATTTTATGCAAAAAGTCACTTAAAATGAAACCGGAAATGAATTTAAACACATCTTGCGCACACATTCACATCTGAGAATTTTTAAATCGACCCTTATGCATTTTGACGTCAAATTACGACGTGACGCTTGGACTTTTATCATCACCATTGTCGAGAACATGCAGACATTGATCCAAAGTTTTCAATTACAATAAGTTTTCTGCAAAATTGTGTTTGTAGACAAAATTATACGCATCGGAATCACATGTAAAGTTTCTATTTTTGCTGAGTATAGTTAGAGGGGGTAAACTAATATCAGTATGTAGGGTAGGGGTTGGAGATTAATATCTGGAAAGCAACCTGTCGAGAAGTGTTGTCGAAGATTTAAATATTTGGGGTCATTTGGAGTATTTTTTACATGTACTGAGCAAAAGTAGAAACGTCCCACACGATTACAGGAACATTTGCTGGAAAGTTATAATGTTGATGGTCTAAAACCTTTACCGAAAATGAAGTTTGTCATTTTTAATCCATATCAGTTAGCCTCATACTGTTGTGATGAGTTTTTTTTCGAGTGATGTAATGAAGAAGTTGGTAGGGGTCAAAATGAAAAATATGAATAAAAGGTTTTTTTTCTTGAAATGTTTAGGTGTTTAAATGAACAAGGGCCACTATGGCCCTAAATCGCTCACCTGGTACACCATGGCAAACTTGACCTATAGTGACCTAGATTATGACTGGACATGTATACCCACAATCAACCTATAGAGTGTAAACAAGATTTTCCAATGATTTGACCTAGTGACCTAGTTTTTGACCGGACATGACCCATATTCAAACTTGACCTAGATATCAATGCGACAAACATTCTGACCAAATTTCATCAAGATCCAATAAGATTTGTAGCCTCAAGAGTGTTCACAAGGTTTTTCTATAATTTGACCTAGTGACCTAGTGTTTGACCAGACATGACCCATATTCAAACTTGACCTAGATATCAATTAAACAAACATTCTGACCAAGTTTTATCAAGATCAAATGGGATTTGTAGCCTCAAGAGTGTTCACAAGGTTTTTCTATGATTTGACCTAGTGACCTAGTTTTTGACCAGACATGACCCATATTCAATCTTGACCTAGATATTAGTTAAACAAACATTCTGACCAAGTGTCATCAAGATCCAATGAGATTTGTAGCCTCTAGAGTGTTCACAAGGTTTTTCTATGATTTGACCTAGTGACCTAGTTTTTAACCAGACATGACCCACATTCAAACTTGACCTAGATATCAATGAGGCAAACATTCTGACCAAGTTTCATTAAGATCCAATGAAATTTGTAGCCTCTAGAGTGTTCACAAGGTTTTTCTATGATTTGACCTAGTGACCTAGTTTTTGACCCGACATGACCCACATTCAAACTTGGCCTAGATTTCATCAAGACAAACATTGACATCAAGTTTCATGAAGATTGGATGAAATTTGTAGCCGCTAGAGTGTTCACAACCAATTGTGGAAGGACAGACGACGGACGACGGACATCCAGCGATTCTAAAAATGTACCCCACCCACTGGCGGCCATGTTTTTTTAGATATCAAAATAATTTTAAGAAATCTGGTAGAGGGTCATCAATTGACCCTTAGTGTAAAATTATTTTAATTTAGCCCAGTAGTTTCAGAGAAGAAGATTGTTAAAGTTTTTACTATACAGTAACATAAGGAAAACGTGCCCCACCCACTGGCGGCCATGTTTTTTAAGATAACAAAATGATTTTAAGAAATCTGGTAGAGGGTCATCAATTGACCATTGTGTAAAATTATTTCTAATTTGGACCAGCAGTTTCAGAAAAGAAGATTTTTAAAGTTTTTACTATACAGTAATATAAGGAAAACTTGCCCCACCCACTGGCGGCCATGTTTTTTAAGATAACAAAATGATTTTAAGAAACCTGGTAGAAGATCATCACTTGACCATTTGTGTAAAACTATTTTCAATTTGGACCAGTAGTTTCAGAGAAGAAGATTTTTAAAGTTTTTTCTATACAGTAACATAAGTAAAACTTGCCCCACCCACTGGCGGCCATGTTTTTTTAGATATCAAAATAATTTTAAGAAATCTGGTAGAGGGTCACCCATAGATCATTTGCATAAAATTACTTTCAAATCGGACCAGTAGTTTTTGACAAGAAGATTTTTTTAAGTTTTCACTATATAGCCATATAAGGAAAATCTGCCCCACCCACTAGCGGCCATGTTTTTTAAGATAGGAAAATTATTTTAAGAAATCTGATAGAGGGTCACCAATGGCACATTTGGGTAAAATTATTTTGAATTCGGACCTGTAGTTTTTGACAAGAAGATTTTTAAAGTTTTTTTCAATTGGTTGCCATGGCAACCACAATTTCAATTGGATCACCTATATTTGAAGAAATCTGAGAGAGTACCCTACAAGGAACAATCCTATGAAGTTTTGATGAAATTGGCCCAGTGGTTTCCAAGAAGAAGATCTTTGAACAAAAAGTTTGACGACGGACGACGGACACAGGGCGATCACAATAGCTCACCTTGGCACGTCGTGCCAGGTGAGCTAATTATCATAAAAAAGTCTAAAGTTGTATTCGGTATGATTAATATCGTAAATGGCCACTATTTGCACCAACACACACTTCATTTCTACGGCGTAGCGTAACGTTCAATAAGTACCTCAGTCCTCCACTCTTGCCTGTGAAGCCTGTCTCAAATCTTGACTGTTGAATCTTGAATGTTAAAAATTTGCGTAGCCTACCATCTGTATTGCTCGGTGAGATTCGTCAGGAAAGTTAAGAGAACTGGGTGCCAGTCTGCCTGCTTCTAATTCAAATAACGCCGTGACCAAAATTTAACATAGCACCACGCGTCTAAATTTTGACCTAAATATGGTCGTCATGCTCTGATTGGTTGAGCATTGGGTCGCAAGCGAACACTAAGGTATGTGTGTGTGTATGCGTTCTCGGGTTCACACTAAATTTCACGTTAATATTTCTCGATTAATAGAGATTGTTTGAAACCGAAAGTATCAACGAGAGGTAACCGACACACACGATTTCGTTGAGTAACGATTCTTGGATTATCATACTTTGTTAGCACGAATTGGGCGCGTATGTCCTTAAGTTGTCTTATTTGTTGGAACACTAGCCTTATTTTCGGCTATTATATATATCAGTTCGATGTAACATCCATACTGAGCCGTTGGTGTATTGGTTAGGATCCCTGTTTCTCGTCCAGGCGGCCCAGGTTCGATTCCCGTCACCGGAATGTATTTTTCTTTATTGGTCACAACTTTTTAAACACAGTAAATAATAAATATAATCTATTTAATAATTTATTTTTCGGAAAACCAATAAACTATAACTAAACTAATATTTGATTTACTACTTAACTCTTTGAACCCTAATCCCGCATATAGGCGTGCTTTTCAAACAGTGTACATGTGAATAGTACACTTGTCCTATGCAAACAGTGAAGACCCTGATCAGAGGGCTCCTTTCGGAGCCCTCTGATCATGTTCTTCACTGTTTGTCACAATGCCAAATATTGACAAAAACAACCCTTAAAAGTCAGAAATGGACTAGACTAAAATGGAAACTGGAATTTTCCATTTAAAGTTTCAGGGAGGAAAGAGTTAAAGTTTAATTAGCACCAAAGGTACGCCTTCATAGATTGACTACCAATTAATGCATTGACCCTATCACTGTCTCACCGTATAACTTCCCAAATATGTTGTTCAATTCCATCCAAACATGGAGAAATCAATGCTATAGGTTCATTTTACAGATTCTGATACATATTTAAATTTGTTCAGGTTCCGTAGTGGAAAATTGAGGAAATTCTGAGATTTCATCAACGTTTTTAAACTCACTGAATTTTATATTTTAATGTTCTTAGAGGTGTTATTCGATGGTAAAACTATTTAACGTTTTATATTGAAAATACATTTCCAAATAAAATGTATGTTACAATAACCCAGCAAACATGCCTAAATGGGTCCCATATGGGCTATGTCCGGGCCAGCCCATAAGGGCTTAACAATGTTGGGCCCATACAAGCCCAATATACCAAGCAAGCCCGGTTAAATGTGCCAAATGTGGGTTATATCTAGGCTAGCCCATATGGGCTTACAATGGGGGCCGATATAGGCCCGATATATCCAGCAAACATAGGTAAATGGGCCCCATGAGGGCTATATTCTGGCTAGCCCACATGGGCTTACAATGTGGGGCCCATATAGGCCCAATATATCCAGCAAACATGAGTAAATGGGCCCAATGAGGGCTATATCCTGGCTAGCCCATATGGGATTACAATGTGGGGCCCATATACACCCGATATAGCAAGCAAACATGGATAAATAGGCTAAAAGTGGGCTATGTCCGGGCTAGCCCATATGGGCTTAACAATGTGGGGCCCATACACGCCCAATATAGAAAGCAAACATGGCTAAATGGGCCCCATGTGGATTATATCCAGACAAGCCCATATGTGATTACAATATGGGACCCATATAGGCCCCATATGTGATTTCAATTCAGGTATTTTATTTCCTCTAAAAATGCATGAAATGCCAAAAAAGACACCACAAAGGTTGAAATGTAAACATATAGTTGAAAAAAGTCCCCCTAATGCATATTTATTTGATCTGTATCAGCGGATATTTCCTTTTCCTGTCCATATGGGACCCGTGTTGGTCCTTTATGTCCGATTTATTTTCAAATATGTGGGATATATCTGGGCTACCCCATATAGGCTTATCGGTACAGTATGGGGCCCATATAGGGCCTCATATGATTATGTGATTTAAATTCAGGTATTTTACTTCCTCTCAAAAATATATCAAACGGCAAAAACAGACACAACATAGGTGGTAGTTAATGGTTAATTTATAATTAATTATTGATTGCTGCTGACCGTACCAAGGCGGGTTCCTATGTTCACTTTGCTTTATGTTTGTCTTGCGTGTTGTTTTCTATTTAGTGTGTAGATGAAGGAATGAGATTGTGCGTGTGTGTTTGTTATGGTATGACTGTGTGTGTGTTCTGCTCGAGAGGTGGGTGTATTGTTTGTGTTGCGTTTCCTGCTTGAGTCTTTCGTATTTATTTATAGATTGAAATGTTAACATGTTGTTAAAAAGGGTTCCCCTAATACATATTTAATTGATCTGTATCAGCGAATATTGGACCAATATTGAACATATCTGGGCTGCCCATATAGTACCCAGCTTTTACCCAGTTGCACTTTCCGTGTGGTGCCCATCTGGGCCCATATAGAAACCCAAATGGAGCCATATTAGAAACCAACATTGGGCCAATATTGGTCCCATTTCTAATGTTTTCTTGCCCATACTGGGCCAGTATTGAACCCATATTGATCTATCTGGGCTGTCCATATAGGACCCAGCTTTTACCCGGTTGCACTTTCCGTGTGGGTCCCATCTGGGCGGCCAATATGGGTCCCATATATAAACCCACATTGAACCATACAAGAATCCCACATTTGGCGCATATGGGTCCCTTTTATAATGTTTTCTTGCTCATACTGGCCCAGTATTAAGACTCATATTAAACTGTCTTGGCTGCCCATATAGGACCCAGCTTTTACCCGGTTGCACTTTCCGTGTGGGTCCCATCTGGGTGACCCATATGGGTCCCATATATAAACCCAAATGGAGCCATACTAGAAACCCACATTGGGCCCATATGGGGCCCATTTATAATCTTTTCGTGCTCATACTGGGCCAGTATTCGACTCATATAAAACTGTGTTGGCTGCCCATATAGGACCCAGATTTTACCCGGTTGCACTTTCCGTGTGGGTCCCATCTGGGCGGCCCATATATAAACCCACATAGAGCCATACTAGAAACCCACATTAGGCCCATTTATAATGTTTTCTTGCTCATAATGGGCCAGTATTGGACTCATATTAAACTGTCTTGGCTGCCCATATAGGACCCAGCATCCGTGTGGGTCCCATCTGGGTGGTCAATATGGGGCCCATATAGTAACCAACATTGGGCCTATATGGGTCCCATGTTTGCTACCTATCTGGGCTGTCATATAGGGCCACTCTTTCACCCGGTTGCACTTTCCGTGATGGTCCCATCTGGGCAGGCCATATAGGGCCAATATAGAAACTCATATTGGACCCATATAGGTCCCATTTATAATGCTTTCTTGCCCATACTGGGCCAGTATTGGACCCATATTGAACTATCTGGTCTGCCTATATAGGACCCAGCTTTTACCCGGTTGCACTTATCGTGTGGGACCCATCTCGGCGGCCCATATGGGTCCAACATAGAAACTCACATGGAGCCATACTAGAAACCCACATTGGGTTCATATGGGTCCCATTTATAAAGTTTGCTTGCCCATACTAGGCCAGTATTGCACAATATTGAATTATCTTGGCTGCCCATATAGGACCCAGCTTTTACCCGGTTGCACTTTCCGTGTGGGTCCCATCTCGGCGGTTAATATGGGGCCCATAGAGTGACCCACCTTTTGCCTATATTGGTCCCGTTTATAATGTTTGCTGGGTATGAATTACCTCACTTTAAAAGCAAAACTTTACCATTTCGCATATTTGCATAATTGAGTATCTTTGCTTGCTTTTTTTAAATAATGTATGCATTTTAATAGTAATCAAGGTTCATATTCTATTCTTTAGATAAGAAATTATACCACACGGAAAGTGCAACCGGGTAAAAGCTGGGTCCTATATGGGCAGCCAAGATAATTCAATATTGTGCAATACTGGCCTAGTATGGGCAAGCAAACTTTATAAATGGGACCCATATGAACCCAATGTGGGTTTCTAGTATGGCTCCATGTGAGTATGTTGGACCCATATGCCTTTTTTATGGGCCGCCGAGTAGGGCTGAAACGATTCAAAAGAATTCGATTCGATTCGATTTCGAATAACACGATTCGATTATTTTCGATTCGATTTGATTTTACATTGCAATAAACCAATGTACTAAGTAGATGACATCCTGCAATAACAGTTAATATTAAAAACAATATACATGAACATTCAGGGCCAAAAAGTATGGGTTAAAGTTTGGAAAACTGCATGGAAGGGTTTAGTACATGTATATTTCTGACTTATATGATTTTGATCATAACAATACACCTTATTTATTATGTGGATGGTTTGCAGTATTGACATACCAATTCTTCTATGTTATTATGATTTTCTATGCGCAAGCAGCAGTGTAGACCATTGTCATCAACCATTTTACAGCTGCCTGGTAACGGTCTACTCTGTTAGCAAGGTACAGAAGGGTGTAAAGGAGTGGATAGTTATTGATCTTAAATGAAGATTGTAATAATCGATACATCTGAATATTACTGTTCCTGAATTTCACTCACCGGTTTAAGTTCGTTAACAATGCTGTCAGTCGCCTTTGCTTTCGATTTTGGAGCGAACTTTGATTGTTACTTGACATATCGCGGGAATTCACCATACATTCTTACAAATATTATCCGGGTGTTGAAACGTATATCGGGCTGTATATTCGGTATCAAAAATAAATCACAATAGTTTATAATTTAATTTTCTTACCTGATTTTAAAGTAATGAGCGTATTAGGTTGAAGGTAATAAAATATCCAACGTTTACAGAATTATTAATTTATTTGAAATAGTCGAAGCAGTACCGAGATACGTAATGAGAACGAAGAATTACATCACAATTGAGACAAGCAATTGCTCACGCATGCGTAGAATGACACAGGAAACCGGCAAAGTAAACATAGACGTACTCGTAACGGATGAAAAAGCCTGTGCGGGATCTCTAATCTTTCGAACTAATACTTTACCGTATATAATAGAGGTCGTTTTAATTCGCTATTTATTACACAGAAGCGCAGCTGCACGTAATACTCATATGATGGTGTTGCAGTATGAAAAGATAGATAGATAGGGATAGAAGCGAGTTTTCTACATATAAATCGAATCGAAAATGACATTTCCTAAATCGAATTGAATCAGATTGAATCGAGGGCATAAAATCGCGGTTCAATCCAGATCGCGATTAATCGTTTCACCCTTACCGCCGTGATGGGTCCCACACGATAAGTGCAACCGGGTAAAAGCTGGGTCCTATATAGGCAGACCAGATAGTTCAATATGGGTCCAATACTGGCCCAGTATGGGCAAGAAAGCATTATAAATGGGACCTATATGGGTCCAATAATTATGAGTTTCTATATTTCCAAAAACTAATAAAACAAACTCATATACAGATGGTTGAAAATAAAGGAAAATAACTCTTGTAAAGACGCGATATGGAGGTTTGTCAAAGACCCAATATGGTTTATGTTTGGTTTTCTGGTGACCTTGATTGACCAACAGCGTGACGACTAGAATTTAGTAGGAGGAAAGCTAAGAACTATCTGGGCTGCCCACATAGAACCCAGATTTTACCCGGCTGCACGTTCCGTGTGGGTCCCATCTGGGCGGCCAATATGGGGCCTACAGGTATATATAAACCCACACAGAACCATATAAGAAACCCACATTGGGCCCATATATAATGTTTTCTTGCCCATACTGGGCCAGTATTGCACCCATATTGAACTATCTGGGCTGCCCATATAGGACCCAGATTTTAACCGGTTGCACTTTCCGTGTGGGTCCAATCTGGGCGGCCAATATGGGGCCTACAGGTATATATAAACCCACACAGAACCATATAAGAAACCCACATTGGGCCCATATATAATGTTTTCTTGCCCATACTGGGCCAGTATTGCACCCATATTGAACTATCTGGGCTACCCATATAGGACCCAGATTTTAACCGGTTGCACTTTACGTGTGGGTCCAATCTGGACGGCCCATATGGGTCCCATATATAAACCCACATGGAGCCATACTAGAAACCCACATTGGGCCCATATGGGTCCCATTTATAATGTTTTCTTGCTCATACTGGGCCAGTATTGGAACCATATTAAACTGTCTTGGCTGCCCATATAGGACCCAGCTTTTACCCGGTTGCACTTTCCGTGTGGGTCCCATCTGGGTGGTCAATATGGGGCCCATAGAGTAACCAACATTGGGCATATATGGGTCCCATGTTTGCTACCTATCTGGGCTGTCCATATGGGGCCACTCTTTCACCCCGTTGCACTTTCCGTGATGGTCCAATCTGGGCAGCCCATATAGGGCCAATATAGTAACTCATATGGGATCCACATGGGTCCCATTTACAATATTTGATACAAATATGGGCTGTCCATATGGGGCCACTCTTTCACCCGGTTGCACTTTCCGTGATGGTCCCATCTGGGCAGCCCTTTTAGGGCCAATATAGTAAATCATATGGGATCCATATGGGTCCCATTTATAATGTTTATGGGCTGTCCATATAGGGCCACTGTTTCACCCGGTTGCACTTTCCGTGATGGTCCCATCTGGGTAGCCCATATAGGGCCAATATTGTAACTAATATGGGATCCATATGGGTCCCATTTATAATGTTTATGGGCTGTCCATATGAGGCCACTCTTTCACCCGGTTGCACTTTCCGTGAAGGTCCAATCTGGGCAGCCCATAAAGGGCCAATATAGGAACTCATATTGGACCCGTATGGGTCCCATTTATAATGTTTACTGGGTTTTTAATAATAAAATAATTTCATCGGGTTATCAACTGAACTTTTACTTTGGTGGAATGTGTGTAAACAAAAGTTGCATATAGAACTATGTAAGGTAAACACTGAAAGTTTAAACAATACCCTGAATGCACTGTTGAAAGGACAAGGATAGGAAATCCAAGTTTATTTTCCTACTGATACCCAATTATATTACAAATCATGGCTTCTAGATTGTGGATACCCAATCGAATTAGAAACCATGGGGTTGTGGTCAATGCAATACCCAATGAAATTTCCAAAACACCCAATTCATTTAAAATCCAAGGAGTGATCCCCAATTCCAAATCAAAGCTTATCTACAAATCTGATTAAATATGGCATTTGTCCTGCTCTATGATTTATTGCTATGCGTTTGCGTTTCGTTTGCGTTTAAACGGAGAGAATAACATTTTCTCCTCTGTTTACGCACTTTTCTATCCAAGTTTCCTGAGGCAAGTTCACTGTACTTTATTTTAAACAATTCCATGAATATCATGGTTTGCAGGTGCCCGTTTCATAAAACTTCGTACGACAAATGTTGTCATGAGTCAGATTGTTAAATTCTCAATTATTATTTATTTCTCCATCTAATCCTGTCTTGTGACATCTCTTTGGAATCGTCTTGAAAGAAAGAATTAGATAGAGAAATCAGACATTAAATGTATTTTAAAGTTTTGACTTACGATCGTTTTTGTCGTACGAAGTTTTATGAAACGGGCCTCCGGTGTCTACCATAATGAAGTTTTTAAAAAAAGACACATCAAAAAATATTACAAAAATAAACTCTAGCGGGTATCAAACCCATAACCCTTACGTTGGTAGCAAAGATACACAGCCACTGAGCTATTACCGACTTTAGTTATCTTTATCAAATAATATAATCAAATTCGAGTCATCGTTGAATGGCTTAATTATTTACTATACACTGTTTTGTTGTTTCCGGAAAATAAAAATAGCTTACGGAAAAAGACGGAATATTCATAAACTGACAGGTCAAACCTTATCGACAATATATGTTGCTAAGTATAGGTAAACAAGAGCAGTGAACCATGAATGTACTTTACAACTTGGCACTTTCCACGATCGATTTAGGGGTGTCTGCATTGCTGCAGTCTATCTAACTAAGCTCTCGCTACGCTGACAGAGTGCTGACTCCCCCTGAAAGTGGACTGCGTTAAATATTATGGTTCACTGCTCGTTGTTTACTTATACATGTTCTTGTTGATTTTTATCAAAACATTCAACGGAAAATCCCGACTTCATCGACGAAAGTTGACGGAAAGTGATGAGTGCCAGTTAAAAAATCATCGACAATAACAGAGGGGTTTTACTGTACATAAATGTTATCTGCAATGTTTTCTGTTTGCAATAATTGTCACAGTCAGTATACTTGCATTTTCTGTAAGAAAATATCAATCTTGTTAGTTTGGATCCAGATGAGATGTCAAGTTACTCAGCGTCTTGTTTTGGATCCAAACTGTTTGTAACAGTTATCACTTAATGCCCACAAGCATGAACAGTGTTAACCCTTTCCCCCATAGAAGCAACTTTTAGCACTTGCATTTTATTCATCCGCTGAAGAAAATAGTTCCATTATTATACCGTATTAAATGAATATGTGTCATATTTAATAATTTCCTTATTCTAGCAGGTAATAGCTTAAAGCAGGCTGGAAGTAAAGCAGAATGCGCCATATGGCGCATTCTGCTTTACTTTCAACCTGCTTTAAGTAGTCTCCTATTTTCAAAACTAGAAACAGGCTATGGAGGAAAGGGTGAAGAAGAGTTGATGACTAAACAATAGAAAATTAATCCTTTTACCTTTGGTTCTCTCAGTTCATAGAATTCCAGACTCCTCCTGAATCAAAGCCCGCTCACTGTATGCCAGACAGTCTCAACACTTCCCAAACTAATAGGCCTAGCTAAGTGCTACACCCTTTTACCGAGTTATGATTGGCTAACTAAATTTAACTACAGCAAATTTCCGGGTTTTAGTGGTACTCATTAAACATGTGACAATCAAGCTAAACAAACAGGCAATCAAAGTACTGAAAGTACTATAATATATATAGATATATATACCATATGGAAGATGATATTAGATCCCATACAAGCACAAATTTAATGCAAATACACATATACTACAATATACTTAAAAAGATGGCCATGATGGTCTTGGATTGCTCACCTTATGGGGTTGTGCTATTGTCATGGGTAAATTAAAATTGGGCAAGTTGTTTTAGAAAAGAAGATTTGCAAGCTTTCACTGAAGTCATATAAGGAAAATCAGTCCCGCCCACTGGATGCCATGTTTTTTAAGCTAAGGAATTTATTTTGAGAAATCTGGTTGAGGGCCAAACATTGATAATTTGTATAAAATTATTTTTAAATTTTTTAAATTTTCTGGTGTCTGTGGGCAATATCCAGCACTTTCGGACGGAAAGAAAAATCACTATTATATATAATAATCAGCGCTCCAGATAAAGGGGTATTTCAAAAACTAAAATCTTTATCTCTACATTAAACCCTATGGTGTCACTACTCATTAGAATGGTCTCTTTGAGACCATTCTAATGAGTAGTAACACCATAGGATTTGGTGCTGAAATAAGTGAGAAAAGATTTGATTTGTTCAGTTTACTCCCTCTTATCTGGAGCCCTGTATATGCTGTCGCATAAACACATTTGTATGAGAAAAAGTAGGAATGAAATGCATTTTCCATAAGTAATAAGTGAAGATATCAAATTATCTACCCATATCACTACCTAAATATGTGTTAGACGATTGTTTCCGAACTCCTGAGGAAATATGCTATACGATAGTACCAAAAGGTTGTATGGTGCTTTCACCGCAAATAAAAGTGGTCTACAGCTTAGACTAAATGTGTGTTCTATAAGAATAGAATAAAGATATGAAATACATTTCTATGAGAGTATGCCAATAGCGGTTTGAATTCTATGAGTATGAGAAATAGGTGTATATGTCTATGACAATTGGGTAAGGGTGTAAAATGTATTTCTTTAAGGAATATGTGAAGCAGTGAATTGCATTTTCTTTGAGGAATAAGTAAAGTAGGAAAATGCATATCTTAGTGTAATAAACCACTGTGTGAAATGCATTTCTGTGATGATGTGGTAAGGGTGTGAATTGCATTTCTATGATGATGTGGTAAGGGTGTGAAATGCATTTCTATGA
This sequence comes from Gari tellinella, assembly GCA_922989275.2. Classification (NCBI taxonomy): domain Eukaryota; kingdom Metazoa; phylum Mollusca; class Bivalvia; order Cardiida; family Psammobiidae; genus Gari; species Gari tellinella. Next base: position 82,958,415 of record OV277864.1, on the reverse strand, counting down.
TGTGGTAAGGGTGTGAATTGCATTTCTATGAGGAATATGTAAATTTGAGAAATGAATTTCTATTAAATTAGTAAAAGGTCGATCAATGTGTAAAATGCATTCTTTTGATGAATGATTAAGGGTGTGAAATGCATTTCTATGAGGAATAGGGCAATGGAGGTGTGAAATGTATTTCTATGAGGATAAGGCAATAGAGGTTTGAAATGTATTATTAAGGCCAATAGAGGTGTGAAATGCATTTCTATGAGGAATAGGCCAATAGAGGTGTGAAATGTATTTGTATGAGGAATAGGCCAATAGAGGTGTGAAATGTATTTGTATGAGGAATAGGGCAATGTAGTTGTATGAGGAATAGGGCAATAGAGGTGTGAAATGTATTTCTATGAGGAATAGTCCAATAGCGGTGTGAAATGTATTTCTATGAGGAATAGGCCAATAGAGGTGTGAAATGTATTTGTATTAGGAATAGGCCAATAGAGGTGTGAAATGTATTTCTATGAGGAATAGGCCAATATAGGTGTGAAATGTATTTGTATGAGGAATAGGACAATAGAGGTGTGAAATGTATTTGTATGAGGAATATTCCAATAGAGGTGTGAAATGTATTTGTATGAGGAATAGGCCAATAGAGGTGTGAAATATTTCTATGAAGAATAGGCCAATAGAGGTGTGAAATGTATTTGTATGAGGAATAGGCAAATAGAGGTGCGAAGTGTATTTGTTTGTGGAATAGGCCAATAGAGGTGTGAAATGTATTTCTATGAGGAATAGGCAAATAGAGTTGTGAAATGTATTTCTATGAGGATAAGGCCAATATAGGTGTGAAATGTATTTGTATGAGGAATAGGGCAATACAGGTGTGAAATGTATTTCTATGTGGATAAGGCCAATAGAGGTGTGAAATGTATTTCTATGAGGATAAGGCCAATATAGGTGTGAAATGTATTTCTATGAGGATAAGGCCAATATAGGTGTGAAATGTATTTGTATGAGGAATAGGCCAATAGAGGTGTGAAATGTATTTCTATGAGGAATAGTCCAATAGCGGTGTGAAATGTATTTGTATGAGGAATAGGCAAATAGAGGTGTGAAATGTTTTTCTATGAGGATAAGGCCAATATAGGTGTGAAATGTATTTGTATGAGGAATAGGGCAATACAGGTGTGAAATGTATTTCTATGTGGATAAGGCCAATAGAGGTGTGAAATGTATTTCTATGAGGATAAGGCCAATATAGGTGTGAAATATATTTGTATGAGGAATAGGCCAATAGAGGTGTTAACTGTATTTCTATGAGGAATAGTCCAATAGCGGTGTGAAATGTATTTGTATGAGGAATAGGCCAATAGAGGTGTGAAATGTATTTCTATGAGGAATAGGCTAATAGAGGTGTGAAATGCATTTCTATGAGGATAAGGCAATAGAGGTTTGAAATGTATTTGTATGAGGAATAGGTCAATAGAGGACTGTTGTGAAATGTATTTGTATGAGGAATAGGCCAATAGAGGCGTGAAATGTATTTCTATGAGGAATAGGCAAATAGAGGTGTGAAATGTATTTCTATGAGGAATAGGCCAATATAGGTGTGAAATATTTCTATGTGGAATTGGCCAATATAGGTGTGAAATGTATTTCTATGAGGAATAGGGCAATAGAGATGTGAAACCAAACCAACTTTTCTAGATAAACGCCAAAAACGCATTTGCAGACGGTTTTTTCACAAATTTTAGCGTACAACCAAAAAAAAAAAAAAATACGTTGTCAATGTTTCAAAAGACAAACAAGAGCTGCATGCTGCCCTAAATCGCTCACCTGAGGAACTATTGTGTTAGACTTAATGCAAAATGAAGTTTATCATTGCATGTATGTGGACTGTTGCATGAAAAAGTAACTCAGAATCCGTTTATCATTATTACTGTTTGAGCAAAAAGGAAAAATATGGAAACGATATAAAAAGTCCTAATAAAGGGTTTCTTAAAGCGACTCGCAACCAGATGGTGCATTAAAAATAGTAATTTGTAAATATGTGTCAAACGCTTATATAAATGGTAAAGAATTAGTTTAGGATAAGAAATTCTGTTTAAAAAAAATGTATTTCAATAAAAAACAAGACTGCGCGTTCAATAAACGCTTATGCCCCCAGTGGCATCCTTGACAATATATTATGAATCTTTTCTAAGTCCAAATTAGGTCAAGGTCAGGGTCAAACTGAGCATTTGTGAGTTAGTAATGGTCCAAGGCAACAACTGTATAAGTATCAAAGCATTGTAGTCAGTTGTGTTGATGCTAGACGAAACGGTAAAATCTAGTTAACCAAGAAATAGCCTATTTAAGATTTTTAAGTCTAAATTAGGTCAAGGTCAAGGCTTGGTGATGTTGGTGAGTTGGTAATGGTCCAAGGCAACAACTGTATAAGTATAAAAGCATTGTAGTCAGTTGTGTTGATGCTAGACGAAACGGTAAAATCTAGTTAACCAAGAAATAGCCTATTTAAAAAATTTTAAGTCCAAATGAGGTCAAGGTCAAGATCAAAGTTTGGTGATGTTGGTGGATAGGGAATGGTCCAAGGCAACAACTATATAAGTATCAAAGCATTTGGGTAAGCGATGTTGATGCTAGACGAAACGGTAAAATCTACTTAACCTTGTTACGGACGGACACACGCACAGACGGACGGACGGACAGGACAATTACTATATGCCCCGCATCTGTCGATGCTGGGGGCATAAAAATATTGGTCTCTGGTGGGATTCTAACCCGGGGCCCGGCATTGGCGGACAGAAGGCAAAATAGGGGAAACCGCTTAGACCAATGGACCACGGAACTATCCGTTTATCTCGGATCGATTTAACGTATTTCAATGTGTAGCGATCGAAAGTGCATACAACTTCGTCATTCGGCTCGGGTTTATGTCTGAGCCCGTGTAGAGATGCAACAACAACAACTATACCGTCTACTAGTCGGTATAGATAAACAATGGAAAATATCTAAAAATCTAAGATTCGGTGACGATTCTTGAGACTTTTTTTGGACTGATCATATTTGTTTAATGTCAGAAGCCAAATAAAATTTTGACAAGTACACCATCCGGTTGCGAGTCCCTTTAAATTATATTAATAATATTATTGAATTCTGACAATGGTTACAGTTTCAGAGTAGTAGATTTTTAAAGGGTTTCCTGTACAAGTCTATGTTAAACTGATAAGCTCCGGGACAGGGCCATTTTTGACCAGGGTCATGATTTGAACAATCTTGGTAGGGGACCATAAGGCAAAGCTAGATGTAAAATATAAAAGGGATGGGCCTTACTGTTTCAGAGAAGACGATTTTTAAAGGTTAAATTCCTAAATTAGTCTATGTGAAACTGATAAGCCCAAGGGCAGGGCCATTTTTGACCCTGGGGTCATGATTTGAACAATCTTGGTAGAGGTCTGGACTGTACTGTTTCAGAGAAGAAGATTTTTAAAGGTTTCACTGCATACGTATATGTAAAACTGATAAGCCCCCAGGCAGGGCCATTTTTGACCCTGGGGTCATGATTTGAACAATCTTGGTAGAGGACCATAAGGCAAAGCTACATGTACATGCCAAATATAAAAGGTCTGGGCCTTACGGTTGCAGAGAAGAAGATTTTTAAAGGTTTTCCTATATAAGTCTATGTAAAACTGATAAGCCCCGGACAGGGCAATTTTTGAACCAGGGGGTCATGATTTTTACAATCTTGGTAGAGGACCATAAGGCAAAGCTACATGCCAATTATGAGAGGTCTGGGCCTTACGGTTGCAGAGAGGAAGATTTTGAAAGACTTCCTATATAAGTCTATGTAAAACTGATAAGCCCCAGGGCGGGGTTATTTTTTACCCAGGGGTCATGATTGGAACAATCTTGGTAGAGGATCATAAGGCAAAGCTACATGCCAAATATAAAAGGCCTAGGTCATACAGCTTCAGAGAAGAAGAGTTTTAAAGGTTTTCCTTTGATAAGCCCCGGGGCAGGGCCATTTTTGACCCAGGGTTCATTATTTGAACAATCTTGGTAAAAGTTCACAACATGATGCAACATACTAGTATGAAATTTGGTTGTCCTAGGGCTTATGGTTATTGACAAGAAGATTTTTGAGTTTGGTTGTCAATATTACGTAAATACGGAAAATGACCACGCCCTCTGGCCGCCATGATTTTTGACCGATCAAAATTCTTTGAACAAGTTTGAAGTATATAAATTGAGAAACATTTTGGTGAAAACTAAATTGAATTCGGACAAGTCGTTGATGAGAAGAAGATTTGTTTAGATACATGTATTGTGCATGGTTGCCATAGACCGATGGCCCCATCCACTTTTTTGAACATTTTTTGAAGCTCACAAGAATAGTATGTATCTGACCAAGTTTGGTTAAAATTGGGCCATCGATTTCAGAGAAGAAGTTATTTAAAACAAATTGTGAACAGACGACACCGACACGGACGTACCACGACCGATCACAATAGCTCACATTGAGCACTGTGTGCTCAGGTGAGCTAAATTGTCAGTGGATCCGCCAGCTAAATGAACAGTGCCCCCCCCCTCCTCACCACCAAGTAGCAATGAAGAGTGTGCCCCTCCCCCTCATTTTCCTTCCTACGGGCCTGTATGTCACGTAACGCGGCTTCTAATCTTGATCCAAACTGTGTCCACTCATCTTCAACCTTTCATCAATTTGAAAAGCTTAAAAAACTAATTTTGAATTATTTTCGAAGACGATATATTTGAAGCAGACGACAATTCATCATGAAACATAATTTAAGATTTTTGCTATATAGGAAGCATACACTTCATAACACATGGGCCTCAGACATCTTGGATCTTGATCAGATTTCAAGTTAGTTAGTGTTAGATCAGTTTTCAAACAATTAAAGTTGATAAATGTCGGTCAAATGACACGTGACACAAAGCAGGATAACAGTTTAACTCTTTCACTGCCAAGTTTTATCGTCTTCTTTAACAATAATACCGTCTGCATTGGTAGATCTAGTGTCGTCTGCAAATATTTTCAAAATCTGCTTTAGAGCTGTTTTGACTGAGGAAATGTCGATACGAGTGTCAAACAGTTTGATTAGGATTCAAACTGTTTGTGAAGTCGGTTTTGGCGACGTTGGCAGTGAAAGGGTTAAACATAAATGTTATAGGAGAAATGTTTAAAAGTGTTTGCGGAACAGAACAATCAGAGCACCAGATAAGCGTAGTTTTTCAAAAACTAAAATCATTATTTCTGAATTAAACCCTATGGTGTCACTACTCATTAGAATCAGGATTTGGTGCTGAAATGAGTGAGAAAATGTTGGATTTGTTGAAATAACTACCTCTTATCTGGAGCCCTGGAACAATGCATATATGGACATTTATATCTCTGCCTCTTATCAACCAGGATATTTTATCACTTGTTTAAGTATACATGTTATTCACTTTAACCCTTTCATGATCAAATTATTCGGGAAATTGTTTTAACCCCATCTTCGTTTCATTGTCGTCTGCTTCAATTTTGGTTTTTTGGAAGATCGTTTCAAAGTAAGATTCTATGTAATATGACTTAAAACATATTGATACGAGTGTCAAACAGGTTGGCGCATCATCACTATTCTCATATGAAGTTTCCTGACCCTCTGTACAGTAGTTATGTCAGAACAGACTTCAGCATATGCTCTCCTGGACATTCATCCGGCGAATTAAAAGCAAGAGCTTGAGGTCAAGGTCACAGGGGTCAAACATTTTGAGAAAAGTATTGTGCATATACAAATGTATACGAAATATGAAAGCAATATCTCAAGGGACATAGGATTATAAGCATTTTTCGAAACTTAAACGCAGTTTTCGCAAACAGTTTTTAACTAAAACGCCGGCCCGAATCCAAAGGTAACTCCTGGGTCGAACTTTTTGTGTACACATGCATAAAGTTATAGAATATGAAAGCAATATCTCAAAGGACATTAGCATTTTTGGAATCCTAAACATGTTTTGAAACCTAAACGAGGGCCCGAAGTTCAAGGTCAATGTCACTGGGGGTCGAACTTTTTGATTGTGTGGAAAGGTCCTGTGACGTCCATATACACATGCATACCAAGAATGAAAGCAACCTCTTAATGGACATAGAAGCAGAGCACCAGATAAGGGTAGTTTTTCAAAACTTAAAATCTTTATTTCTGAATTAAACCCTATGGTGTCACTACTCATTAGAATCGTCTCTTCGAGACGATTCTAATGAGTAGTAACATCATAGGGTTTGGTGCTGAAATGAGTGAGAAAATGTTGGATTTGTTGAAATAACTACCTCTTATCTGGAGCCCTGTAGAAGTTGTTTAACCCATTATCCCATGGCCTATTTCTAGTTTTGAAGACAGGTGACCACTAAATGCAGGCTGAAAGTATCAAGCAGAATGCGCATGAAGGTGCATTCTGCTTTACTTTCAGACTGCTTTAAACTACTACATGTATCTGATAGTACATGTATATAGAAATTATTTCTTATGATGCATATCCATAACTGTACAAAGTGGAACTATGTTTTTAGTGGAGGAATATATTAAATGCGTAAATAGGCGTAATTATGCAGTGTTTAGGCTAGAATCCTAACTTTATGGGTCATTTTGACCCATTACCACTCAAAACAGTGGGTCATTTTTTAAAATCTATGGGTCAAGATAAACTTGAACGAAAAGTGTCTGTTCTCAGTGTAAATGCATTAGATTTCTTTGTGTTGATGAACAATTTACAAAACATTTTATTTCTTTCATTATCGTAAGTAAGCCAAGATGCGTAGATAAGGAGCCATTTCTGTTGAAACCTGTCTACAAAAAGGGCCAAAAATCTAAAGCAAGTAACTATAGCTAGCTAGCATGTCGGCCATATTATAGCTAGACCTATCTCTTTGACCTGTATTGCCTAAAAACTGTTAGAACACATAATTGTCTCCAGTCTAATGAAACACTTTGATCATAAGGTATTGGAACAACCTCCCAGGTCAAATCAAGTCAAGCCCCAGTCTAGATGCCTTTAGGGTGGGACTGGGAGCAGTCACATTCTAAGCACTGATAGCTTGCTTTTATCTTTTAACCTATCATTGCACCCTATCTCTGTACAATATGTATTCTCAGCATGCCAACCAGGTTTTACAATATGGGGTACATGTACCCCTTACCCTTGAAAATTTGGGGTACACAATGTAAATCTGGGGTACATGTCAAGAAGACCTTCAGTTTGATACTAAAATGCTTTAGTTTTGTGTATTTTGCAATTTTATCTATTTCTTTTTGTACTGTCCTGCTAATTTATTGTCATCAGATTATGTCATAAATTGTGTTAAGATATAGAGTTGAAAGATCGAAACTGGATAAAACAAGAATATCGTTCCCAACGATGGATGCTCCCCACAAGGAAAAAACCCAAGGTATAGCATGTTTAGAAGGTGAACACAGTATCAAGTTTCATCAACTTATGATTTTTCGGCTCTAAATGACCTTTTTGTGTCGATGGGCCGTAAAACACCATTCATTCATTCAACTTATGATTTAACGTTCAGGAGATATGCTTCCGACAAAAAATGAAATTTTTATGAAAAAAGGGAGACAATTCAATATTTGGAGATGACAGAGTTATAATTCTTGTGTACTACACTTCTTTTTGTCATACTCTAACACATAATCATGTTTCATCAAGTTAGAGTGCATCAGAAAATTTGACTTTTTATAAGAAAAGGGAGATAATTCAATATTGGGAGATGGCAGAGCTATGGTTCTTGAGTACAGCACTCCCTCTTTCATCCTGTATCTCTGTATCAAGTTTCATCAACTTACAATGCAATGCTCAGGAGATATGCTCCGGTCAAAATTTGATTTTTTTTTTAAATAGAAAAAGGGAGATAATTCAATATTGGGAGATGACAGAGTCATGGTTCTTGTGTACTGCACCTCCTTATGTCATCATCTATCACTGTATCAAGTTTCATTAACTTACCGTGTAACAATCAAGAGATATGCTCTGGACAAAATTTAAAAAAATTTTAGAAAAAAGGACATAATTCAATATTGGAAGATGACAGAGTTACCGTTCTTGTGTACTGCACTTCCTGATGTCATCCTCTATCACTGTAACAAGTTTCAACAACTTAGGGTGTAACAGTCTAGAGTTATGCTCTGTCCCACAACTGGCCAGGTTAACGTCACAAGAAATGGCCAGGTTAATGTCACAAGAGACAGCCAGGTTAATGTTTTTCAATTATGGGGCTAAGAATTTTAGTCACGTAAGTACCCTCTCGTAAGCACGAACAGACGGACGGAAAGACAAAGCAGCGACTATATGCTTCCCCCCCTAAAGGGGAGCATAAAAAGTTACAATAACACCAAAAGTATTCACGGATTTTTTAAAATACGCTTCAATTTAAATGAGTACGTTCAGGCAATGGGATGCTTTGATCATTCTAAGTTTCGACCTACAGCCGGTATGCTTACCTTATTTCTTTTTCAAACCAGTGTATTTCTTGCATATCGTTATATCATTTTTTATCTTTCTATCAGACGGTTCAGACCCCTTTAACAAATCCCAAAATGATGCCATACAGGGCTCTTATATTTTGCTGAAGCTTCCACGAGAGGTTTCGGCCCGGCATTTTGATTGGAAATAACATTCGGAATGCTCTTAGGGGATTCCGTCAATTGGTCATTCATAACAAAATGTCAATGTTTGGGAAAACGCACCAACAGAATAGAAACTTGTATTTTACGCCCGTTTTCAATCACTTTGTACCATTTTAATATACAAAATAAGCTTCAGAATAACAAAAATATCAGTTGAATGTAAAAAACTTAAAATTTAATCGGCTCTAAGGAAATTATTATGCAAGAGTCAACTAGAAAGAACGATAAGTTCGGATGACTCTATACAACTTTGTGTCAGTTACTTCCCGCACCATTTGGTATGCTTCGAGATTTTTTCCCACTTCAATAATACGCCCGAGATGATGTGAATCACGATACATGGTGTCTGCACCGGAACTTCCATTTGAAAGTCCGTTTTTGATCGCTTTCTTATCAAAAAAGATTTTATTAAAGTACCGGTAGATTCAGTTTCTTTTTACTTTCCTTCACTTTTTTCAATAGATTTAATACGTTTCCAGTTTTGCGTGCATGTACCCGAGCACACTGGAAAAGAGGATGTATGCTTTTGCTGTGTAGCAACTCGCGATCACATGATATTGAAATGAGTTCGAGAACTTCAAATCGACGAACCCTCTTTACGCACAATGACATGGATAAGGGCTAATAATAGCGATTACTGAAATATTCGCTTTTCCCGTCCATCACCAATATGGAGGTTCAAAGCCCAAGAGTGCGTGGGAAACCAAGAAAGACTTGGTCAGATTGTGTGAAGGCTGACATTAATGGGTGCAACCTTGTTGATGTAGATCCACTTGACAGAGCTGCTTGAAGATCATCAGGCAGACTAGCCGCCTGCTGCCTACCCCAGATGCTGGGACACCCGCAGCAGATGACAAATGAAATCAGGATTAAGAAAAGTGCTACATCACACACCCTTCTTTCGGCAATGAATTAAATAGCGAGCACGCGCACTTGGGGACAACAAACACGAAATTGACATTAGCGGGGTTTGTTTTTTCTCCGAGAAGTTAGATGTCATCCGAATTGTCTCCAGTCTAATGAATCACTTTGATCATTATGAACTTCTATCCCCCTACCAACACGGTTTCAGGTCCAAGCGCAGCTGTCAGACACAGTTGATATCCTTCACACAGGAAGTCTTTGACTCAATGGAAAGTGGCAGACAAACTGACGTAATAGTCATGGACTTTCAAAGGCCTTTGACAAGGTAGACCACAATAAACTAATATACAAGTTGAAAAAGTTTGGTGTTAATACACAGGTATTACAATGGATCAGATCTTTTCTCACTGGAAGGTCACAGAGAGTTGCAGTGGAAGGTCATCTCTCCGAGGAAGCACCAGTTCTTTCTGGAGTTCCTCAGGGCTCAGTGGTCGGCCCATGTCTCTTTCTCGCCTACATAAACGACTTACCGGACAGCATCAAAAGCCGTGCACGACTCTTCGCGGATGACACGATCGTGTACCTGACGGTTAAATCCCAGGGCGACGCGTCTGACTTACAAAAAGACCTTGACAGACTAGAACAGTGGGAGAGGGACTGGTCAGTGGACTTCAACGAGGACAAATGCGAAGTCTTACGCATCTCAAGAAAGAAAAAGACAGTCATTTATCCCTACAGACTCCATAACACTGTTCTAAAGGACACAGACAATGCCAAGTACCTAGGGTTTAACATTAACAAAGACTTGAACTGGACTGGACATATTGACAATACTGTTGCAAAGGCAAAAAACACACTACGATTCATTAAAAGAAATGTTAAGACATCCAAACAAAAGACCAAAGAAGCTGCATACATGTGTGGTGAAACCGCATCGGCCATATGCCGTATATTAGCGGTCCGTGTTTTAGCCTATACCGCTGTCCGGATTACCTCTTTAGCCATCCTATTCCATCAGATGTTATCTCACACTGCTACTATCAAGACGATACCTTGCTCTCTTACTGTACAGACGTAATACCTAGCTGATGCTTATCTGAAGTTGTATCAACATACATCCGACCAGCCCGGTCTTGTAACTACTCATGGTGAGTTTATTTATTACTAATAGTATCGTTTCACTATACATGCCTTATGTTCGCCCCCAACTGGAATACTGCTCTGTCATTTGGCACCCCTGGCAAAAACACCTCACCAACAAGGTAGAAAGTGTCCAACGTGCAGCAGCCAGATACATCTTCAACGACTATGATTATACAAGTAGCGTGTCACAAATGATTCTTACACTTCACTGGAACACTTTAAAACTACGTCGAATTCATAACTCCTTACTTATGCTATACAAAATACAGGGCCAACTAGTCTATGTCGATCACCACCACCTCACTCCAACCAGATACCTTAATTACCTGATACCACAGTCTCGTACCCAATACCACATGAACTCGTTTTTCCCCAGAACCATACGATATTGGAATAACCTCCCAGGTCAAACTAAATCAAGCCCCAGTCTAGATGCCTTTAGGGTGGGACTGGGAGCAGTCACATTCTAAGCGCTGAGAGCTTGCTTTTATCTTTTAACTTAACCTTGCACCCTATTTCTGTACATTCTGTAAACTTTGTTTTATCTATCTCTTATCTATGATCTTTTAATTTAACACTTTACTAACACTGTCTTTCCCAGACAACGCGCCTCCCAATCATAATCTGTCTTGATTGTTCGGGAGTATGAAATTGATGTTGATGTTGAATGAAATGTGCAAGAGTATGCGTAAGGCAAAAAGTACCTGGATGACTGGAAAAGAGAATACCTACCACTTTCTTGCAACAATTTCATAAACAAATTAAAACCTGTCAGATCCGACAGTGATGTCACCGATCTTCAGTAATTGAAATGACATAATTGATGACGTCATTTCAAGTGAAATCATTATGTTGATGAGGTGGCAAAGTTTACAGGTCAAGGTGGACGATAAATATAGACGGACGAATTTTCCCGCCGTTACTCTATATATATATACTGTTGATGTTGAAATTTTCTAAGAATCTCACCGGTTGACGACGAAGGCGCATCTTTAGAGGGCTCTTCACTTGTTTCTTTGCTGCCGGTAGCGAAAAGGAATGAATAGACATTTGCGCGCCGCATGGACTCATAAAGCCTAAGTGGCTCGTAATCGTCTGGGCGCTGTATTGTTAAAGAGTCTCCGGTAGGCCTAAAACACGAAATGGAAATATTTTGGCGAAATGGACGAAATGGAAATTTTGGTGGCGAAATGGAAATTTATTTTTCGGAAATCGGATTTAAAAGCATAGAATTAAGTTTTATTTCAAATTTTATTGTTTCTGCTTATAAAGAAACTAGTTTCAGACAGGTGGCAGTAATTTAAAACCGATTTTTCAAACTTGAGAGTAGATATATAGAGATATATGAAGAATATTTCCATTTCGCCACGGCGAAATGGAAATTTATATTTTGAAATCAGATATAAAAGCATTGAATTAAGTTTTAATTCAAATGTTATTGTTTCTGTTTATATAGATACTAGTTTTAGACAGGTGGCAGTAATTTAAAACCGATTTTGCACACTTGAGAGTAGATATATAGAGATATATGAAGAATATTTCCATTTCGCCACGGCGAAATGGAAATTTATATTAAGGAAAACCATTATGTAAGCATAGAATAAAGATCAAAATCAAAATTTATTGTTTATGTATATATAGAAACTAGTTTTAAGACAGGTAGCAGTCATTTAAAATCGATTTTGCATACTTGAGGGTAGATATATCTCTATATATGACAATATTTCCATTTCGCCATGGCGAAATGGAAATTAATATTAAGGAAAACCATTATGTAAGCATAGAATAAAGTTTTAATTCAAAATTTATTGTTTCCGTATAATTAGAAACTATTTTTAAGGCAGGTGGCAGTGATTTAAAACCGATTCTTAATTCTCGAGTGTAGATATATCTCTATATATGAAGAATATTGCCATTCCGCCATGGCGAAATGGAAATTTATTGGTAGGATTGGTTTATATTAGCATAGAATTAAGTTTTAAATCAAGATTTTTTGTTTCAGTATCTATAGAAACTAGTTTTAAGACAGATAGAAGTGCCTTAAAATCGATTTTTCATACTTGAGAATAGAAATATCTCTATATATAAGAATGATATTTCCATTTCGCACTGGCGAAATGGAAATTTATTTAAGGGAATCAGTAATATTAGCAAAGATTAAAGTTTTAAATAAAATTAATTGTTTCTGTATATATAGGAATATAATTTAAGACAAATTTATGGGATTTATGTGTACCAAAATGCGTATTATACCTCGATTTTCCATTGCGCGGTATAGTGTTTAATCATGCTACCTCAAGGTTAAAGGTGATCAGGTTAAGGTATATCGATCCGTATATCCGTTTGCCGCGTTGATTGACACGTGCCTTTGACACACTTATCAACAACGCAACCATTAAACTAATCAGATACGACACGCGCTGACTGACGCAATGGAAATGAAACAAAATGTATGTTATTCTTAGAAGAAAAAGGCACAGTAAATATATTATAATTCCAAAAACGCATTTTAAGTGAAATATTAAGTGATTTTTTTTAAAGAATTAAAGGATAATCCTGTTAAGTAATTACTCGTTTGATGTTGAATAAAATACTGTTTTATTTTTCACACATACACATTGCAATGTTAACGGTACATTTGATTCGCCGAAACTTTCTCATTAAATAACTAATGAGGAGCGCAACATTGTCATTAATGAAATAATTAGAAGTGATTTAGCGGCGGGAAACTGCTTTAATCCATGGCGGTTGTTTGAATAGTTTTTATTTACAGGCGATAATTAGAGCAAACCCATATCAGAAATACCTATACACGGTAAGTATATAAGATGATGAATATATTTTCAAATTATATCAACCTAATAAGTTGTCAATATGCCTCGTAAAGATCCGTGTATTGTGTGTTCCAAAAACTGTAGATTGAAAGTAAAGCCTTGTGGCACATTCTGCTTTACTTCCAGCCTGCCTTAAGCTAGACTATAAACGATATAGAATATATTTCTTATGGGGCTTATTTTATAATTTTATAACTTGGAAATATTTTCTTAAATGAGAAATAAAATTGGAGGCGTAAAAAGGCGTATTTATGGGGTAACGGGTTAAAAGAGATCGGAGAATTTCGTTTATTATTTCGACAGGTGTCTTCAACTACTACAACCACTACTACTACTACTACTACTACTATTACTACTACAACAACAACAACTACTACTACAACTTCTACTACAACTACTACTAATATTACTACTACTACTACTGTTAATGCAAATACTGTTACTACTACCTACTAATACTACAACTACTACTTCTACTACTACTACTTCTACTACAACTACTACTAATATTACTACTACTACTACTGTTAATGCAAATACTGTTACTACTACCTACTGATACTACAACTACTACTTCTACTACTTCTACTACTACTACTACTGCTACTGCTACTACAACTACAACAACTACTACTACTACTATTTCAGTCCTGTAACTCTTGGAGTCACTACGCATGTGAAGGTATAGATCGCGAATAAATACGAAAGAAGACTCAAGCAGGAAACGCAACACAAACAATACACCCATCTCTAAAGCAGAACACACACACAGCCATACCATAACAAACACACACACACACAACCACACACACACACACACACGCAATACCATTCCTTCATCTACACACTAAACAGAAAACAACACGCAACACAAACATAAAGCTAAGTGAATATAGGAGCCCGCCTTGGTACGGTCAGTAGCAATCAATAATCAATTATAAATTAACTATCAACAACCACTGGGGGGTTAAACCTGGGTTTAGGGGCGCCCGTGAGGTCTGGAGGTCAGAAGAAAATCTACCGTATGTATGTGTTAAATGCAGAAATGATGAAGAGAGGAATCGAAACAGGACATTTGGGACGACTGTGGAGCTTGGATTAAGCCTGCCTGTCCATCTTAATGAGAGAAAATCAATACTAGAGAATATGTTCGGCTCAATAGGAGTGGTGGAATCCCCAGATACCGACACATTCAACAATCGCGTTATCAAACTTTTAGAAAGTATCCCGAGCAAAGAAGAAAACGCGGCGGTCATTAATCACTTAGACAAAAGACTACTTCCGTTATTACATCAGCATGTAATAACTCCATCACTCGACGGCAAGATAACGACAAACTGGACGTCAAATAATTCCGAAAGTGCCAACCACATCTTAAAATCAGCAGTAAACTGGAAATCCAGTGACTTATACACGTTTGTAACAACATTACAGGATATAGTTGAGTCGGAAAATAAAGAGAGAGGACGCGCTATCCGCGATATGGGGGCTTTCAAACTGGACGACACTTTCAAGCACCATATCTTGACAATCGATTCATGGTCCTCGCTGTGTAAAGACCAACAAGAGCAACGCATGAAACGATTTAAGGGAGACAAAGGCAGAAAATGTCAAAACGAAGTAGTTTCAACAAATGGACAGAGGTCGGTAATGAGAACACCAACGGCAGGGAAAAAACCCAACTAAACCAAGCGAAAACGCGCAGAAAGATCTAGAACACCTTCATCAAAACGACGACTTGTGTGCCAATAGAAAATTTTAAAATATTCAGTGTAAATACAATCGAACGTCGATATCTCGAACTCGCTGAACTCGAACTAAAATATATTTCAATACATGAATTACATAATTTCATGTTCGGTTAAGTAGTACATACCCGTAGTTCAAAGTTAATCCACGTTTTAACTTTGAATTACGGGTATGTTTGACATAACCGAGTTCGATATTTCAAAATTCGAGTGCATTCAACTTACTGTGATAGGGGAATGCTTAACGCAGTAAGAAAATAAAACAAAAAGATCTTTTAACACATTAATTGAATTACTCCATGTTCGATTAAGTCGAACATACCCATACCTCTCTATTATGGCCACTTAATTGTTTTAACTGTTAGGTGTTTACGACAGGTGACTGCTTAAAGCAAGATACAATAAAAGATAAAAGATAAAGCTCCTTTATGATATTTCTGTTTTATCGTTACCTTTCTTTCAGCTGTCACTTGTCTTTTATATATGTATAATCAATTGGCATTCGTTTCATTGATCGTAATAGAGAGGCTTTACTTTATATCTAAAATCAAACTTCGCATGAAACATGAGAGGCGAACACTAATATTTCTATTTATTATGTATAACAATATAGTAACATATGACCTCATGCAACCTTACTGTATAAATGTGATAGCATGTACATATATATGATATTAACCCCTTCACTGCGTGTAACTAAACTTTACATGCAGCTTTCAGAAAACCAAGACGCCGAGAAATTAATTATATGCCTGTGACATACTCGCAGTTAGGGGGTTAAACACCATTCGTTTTGCAATGTGATTTAATAATGTACATACATGTAGCTCTAGATAGGGATCATGTGTTGTAGCTACTGATTAAAATTGTCTGGATCCATGAATACGTTGGAGAAGACGGTATAATTTTCCAATAAACGCGTTTACCACTGAGATACAGATAGATCTAAATAGTCACACATATTTTTAAAAACTGTATTTTCATAACTTTAAGGCGATTGTGTTTAGACGGAAAATAATAACGCATTCTCCAACGTTCATTTAACTGTTCTGCAAAGTTCCAAAAGATAACGACAAAATCATACAGACTAGTTTAACATTTCGCATGTGCGAGCTATAAGCTATAAGAATTCTCCGTTAAGAAGTCACCTGTCTTATACGCTGGAAAATTAACACAACCTTTTGATCGTAACAGGGATGTCTTACTGTATATGTGTATATATGTATCCTGATATCATGTATCTACTGTATATAACTATTTGGTTGGCTATACTATATATATATAATAAGTAATGTCGGCGTAATATATGATTTAAAAAAAAATGACGTATTAGCCTTTTTAAAACAATTTCATTTTCTTAAACATTGCGCGACGCGTTTCACCATATCATAATGCGCAATATAATATTTTGTGACGTCATGACGTCGTTGTTAGGTTGTCGACGTCGTTCCTTTCTGTTGACGTACATCTGTTTTCTTATTCATAAAAACACCTTTTCCCGGTAGTTTCCGGCATAACGCAGACATTACTTATTATATATACATGTACAATGTATATAGTAACTGATCGCTTTCATTTTCATGCAACTATAAATTGTTTCAGTTGGAAAAACTTTCTTCCTTTACAAACAATGCAACTTTGACGTCGAGTACAAATGTCTTTGGCAAACAGTGTAGACCCATATGATATGGTTCCTATTTAAAATTCGTCTGGTTAATAGACATCAGAGATTTTGACTTAGAGATAGCTTTTTCTCGATTAAATTCAATACCTACCGTTTTCCTTTCCATTGCGCAAAGACGGTAAATATTCTTTACGCAATGAAAAGAAAAAAGTAATTCTCTTCCGCCTATCTTAAAACTAGCTTGTATTTATATTCTATGTATACTGAAACAATAAATCTAGATGTAAAACTTTATTCTATGCTATAATAACTGATTTCCTTAAAATAAATGTCCATTTCACCATGGCGGAATGAAAAGATTCTTCGTATATAGAGATTGATCTACTCTCAAGTATGAAAAATCTATTTTCAATCACTGCCACATGTCTTAATAATAGTTTCTTTATAAACGGAAACAATAAATCTTGATTCAAAACTTGATTATATACTAGTATAACCGATTTCCTAAAAATAAAATTCCATTTCGTCATGGCGGAATGGAAATATTCTTCATATTTAGAGACATATCTACTCTCGAAAATTAAAAATCGGGTTTGAATTACTGCCACCTGTCTTAAACTAGTATCTATATATACAGAAACAATAAAATTTAACTTAAAACTTAATTCTATGGTTATCTATCTGATTTCCGAGAAATGAATTTCCATTTCGCCATGGCGAAATGGAAATATTCTCATATATAGAGATATATCTACCCTCAAGTATGCGAAATCGATTTTAAATGACTGCTACCTGTCTTAAAATTAGTTTCTATATATAAATAAACAATAACTTTTGATTTTGATCTTTTTTCTATGCTTACATAATGGTTTTCCTTAATATAAATTTCCATTTCGTCGTGGCGAAATGGAAATATTCTTCATATATCTCTATATACCTACTCTCAAGTGTGCAAAATCGGTTTTAAATTACTGCAACCTGTCTAAAACTAGTTTCTATATAAGCAGAAACAATAAAATTTGAATTTAAACTTAATTCTATGCTTTTATATCCGATTTCCGAAAAATAAATTTCCATTTCGCCATCAAAATTTCCATTTCGTCCATTTCGCCAAAATATTTCCATTTCGTGTTTTAGGCCGACCCTTATTTTTATGCTTATAGTGGAACTCCGAAAAATGTTCGGTCCGGCAAATTTCGGCTAGGTTCGGTCCGGGTAGTGGCTTTTATACCCCTTCCAATAGACACTTCGTAAAATATATACATGCGGGGGATATTCCGGTATTTTGCCTGAGAAAGGCTGATAAAAATAAGCAACTTTTTCGCAGGCTGGCGAATAATTATGTCCCATGACTGTATATTAGCTCGGGTACCCGCCAAAATGTACCCTAACTGTGGGCGGGTACTCATCCAGGCCCTAAAATTTAATTTGGTAGCATATATTAAAGACAGAATAACTCATAAAGACAGAATAGCTCATGAATATAAGATCTAAACTAAACAGTGAACAAATACCTGATTAGCTTGAATGCTGCTGCTTCTTCCAAAACATACAGAGTTTTTGCCATGCTTGATTGTTGATAATATTTCCACATCACATAAAATAATGTGTCCAATACAAAAATATCACTGGAGAATCACAGATTAATGTTTGTTCTTTGCTTCAAATCCACTGTTTTTTCTTAAAACCATAATTAGAGTGCAGATGGATCAGATTTATAAATAATGTCACCCTTCAAATAATGCTGCCATCTTTGACTCTATATTGGTTATGACTAATACATACACAGAAGAATGGGCTAAAACATAGGCTTCTCCAAAATGACAAAAAATACAAGGATGGTTGTTTCCAGTAAAAATAATCTGTTTAACCCTTGGTCAATTTAATTATAATTCTATAGAGTTGTTTATTGTAAATTGTAAGATTTTTTTTTAATATATTTTTTCATCTTCCAAAAATTCTAAGTTCACAAAATGTGTGGAGTTATAATTTCTTAAAGTATTTTTGGTGTCTATTTGTACATAACTATATGGGACTGATACTTCCCCGTATATATATATATATATATGTGTGTGCCCAATATAGAATCTATATATTTTTTATGTGAAAGACTGATATATATAGGTCTGTCATTCACTAATATATATAGGGCAGTCCCCTATATAGGCCTATATTGGGTACAGACCAATATGTCGCCTATACTGATAGTTCACATATATGTATTTGAACAATATATATAGGTGCCCTATATTTGCCCTATATGTGCCATATAGTTTGGACAGGGACGTAGATTATATTCTATAATCTACGTCGATCCCTGGTTTGGAGTATGCTGATTTGGTAAGGGTAAATATATCTAACTTTGAAAGGATTGTTTTAATAAGCTATATGCTTTACATTTAGCCTACATTAAGCTACAATCTGCTAGGAGATGCAAAACATTCCCTGCGGTCCATGTTCATGACTGCATAACGTGGAACTATTTTCTCCAGTGGAGTAATAGATTAAAACCGTAAATCCGTAAAACGACATATCTTAATGCGAGTAACAAAGCATTGTTTGTGACAAAGGTCAAATTGTGTCAGGTGTACCTGTCCAAGTGAAATGTAGAGGGCTTTGTGACATTTTGCCATTCAGAGGTGTGGCTTATTGGAATAAACGATCACAACTAACCAGTAGCGTGTTCAAGTACATATCTGAGTCCAATAACGTTAACCGATGTAAACAACCCTTATAGTACGACATCTAACGTTCTTCAATACTCTCCAATAATAATTCATTGCGACCCCATGTTTATTTACTTTTCAAGGGTACGAACGAATTATTTACGAATCGGAATAACACACGCAAAAGTGTACTAATCAACTGACATGCATCAATTTTACCGCATATAAAAATAAGATATAGCTGCTTAAATGTAAGCTGCTTTGTTTGATACGTTTTAGTATCGGTAAATGTTGGTTTATTGAAGAGAAATTAACTCGTGACTGTTCGTTGTTGCTTATAAACTCATTTGGACGCCATTTTGAAATTCCCGTTCGTCTAGGCACATTACCTCTGAGGCCGTTTGTGTAGATGGCCAACGATATCATGCAAACAGGTCGTTTTCGTTTAAATTGTTACGTTTGGAGGCCATCGATTACCATCGATACGGTAACTGAACGCGCTATGTACAGGGCGTGTGTTGCAGTACGTGTCCATTGGTTATCCGCTGTGCGTACAAGCAACTGCATGGCCAAGCAATAGTCTGGCGCATTGGGTTGTAATCAAATAACAGGTGTGTAAATGGTTCCCATACTAACTGCTTTATATCTAATTGAATTTGTCCAAAAGGCATTCGAACTTCTACCGAGTTCAACCCTTCCAATCAGAACTTGCCTTTTTTGGTGTATGAATTACACCCACAAGGCAATTCGTAATTTATTTGAGAACTTGCCCCATTTTCTGTATAAATGATGTCCAAAAGGCAAATTGTAGTCATTAAAATAAAGTACAGAAAGAATAAACATTCAAAATTTAACACTCTAGAAACGAAAATATTGGGAAACAGGTCAAAACGCCCACAAGTATAAGTAAACAACGAGCAGTGAACCATAAAATTTAGCGCAGTCCACTATCGAGGGAAATCAGCATTTCTTTAGAATATCGGCAGCAAAAGTAATCATCTCAAATAAATACGAAAAAGACTCAAGCAGGAAACGTAACACAAATAATACACCCACCTCTCAAGCAGAACACACACACACACAGCCACACCATAACACACACACGCACGCACGCAATACCATTTCTTCATCCACACACTAAATAGAAAACACACGCAAGACAAACATAAAGCAAAGTGAACATAGGAACCCGCCTTGGTAATTGTTCATGAGGTATAAACTGGAACTATTTTCTTCAGCGGAGGAATAAATTAAATACGCTAAAAGTCGCTTCTATTTATTACAAAAAACAACCCTAAATAGTCTAAAATGGACCAGCCTTTATTGCAAACTGGAATTGTCCATTGGAAGTTTCAGGGGAAAGGGTTAAGGGAGTAGCAAACTCGTGAATTTGGGAAATTTTCAAAGTATATGAAAACACTCTATGATGGTTTTGTATAGAAGAGCTATTCAAGATGAATGAAAAAATAGAAAAAGTGTTCATTTTGATGTAGAACTTTTGGCTCTACGGCCATTTAAAAAGGTGTAAAATTTACCCCACTCACTTTTTCTTATTTTATCCTTTTCAAACAGCCCGCTTCAATAAAATCCATTTCAAATGAAAACAAACATGATAATTTGGTTTTGTGTTATTTATTTCATGTCTATGGTAGTATTTTCTTCATACAAAAACTAATTTAAGACAAAACAGTTTCAAGTAGACGATATTGCTACGTAACAGGATAAGGGTTAAGACTACAACACTTTTATCAACAGATGAAATGTTAATGTCATTGGGGTTGTTTTTATTCGAGTTTGTCTTATACTTCATAACAACAAAGAGTATTCTTACAATATTATCTTGAATAAATAACACTGTATGAAACCTACCCAAAAGGCAATCTACATGCTTTTAAAGAGTTCTTCCCTTCCCCACAATCAAAGGTTGCCCGATTTGCTGTATGGGTGATGTCCAAAGACAATCAATTTCTAAAGAGTCCACCCATTCTGTACGAATTTAAGAGAATTGCTGCAAAAAAAGATGTCCAAAAGGCAATCTTTGCATTACCGAATATACATACAGACAAACAATGCGCAAATATTTAACGTTGTACAAATAAGATTTCTAAAGAGTTCACCCTTCCCTAGGATCAGAAATTGCCAGATTTGCTGTATGACTGATATCCAAAAGGTAATATTGCATGAACATTAATTTCAATCAAGTAGATCGATCTATACGAACAATTAGAAACGTCGCATTTAGAAATAGTTGCATCCAGACCAGATTCCGAATTACTCTGCCAGACTTTTTTTTAGCATCTGGGTCCATGCTTATAAAGCGTTTGCGTTGAGTCTGAGTTCGTTCTCAAGCAGTTGATTGGTCAGATTTGAGCCTAGGCTCAAATCTGACCAATCAAATGCTTGAGAATGATTGAATACTCCACTCAAACGCTTTATAAGCATGGACCCAGGTCTGCTTCAGAACTGAATGAAAACTTATTGACGCTTGGGTGAAAAAGATACGGAAGCCGGATAGTGCCACTTTAACAATTTTTAAAAAAAATTTATCTTGAAAATTCAAGTTAATATCTTGAAAATTCAAGATAGTATCTTGAATTTTCAACATACTATCTTGAATATTCAAGATAATAACTTGAAAATTCAACATACTATCTTGAATTTTCAAGATAGTATGTTGAAAATTCAAGATACTATCTTGAATTTTCAAGATAGTATCTTGAATTTTCAAGTTAGTATGTTGAAAATTCAAGAAAGTATCTTGAATTTTCAAGTTATTATCTTGAATATTCAAGATAGTATGTTGAAAATTCAAAATTATGTTGAAAATTCAAAATAATATCTTGAATTTTCAAGATACTATCTTGAATTTTCAAGATAATAACTTGAATTTTCAAGATAAAAAAAAATTAAAAAAGTGTAAATAATATCTTGAATTTTCAAGTTAGTATGTTGACTATTCAAGATACTATCTTGAATTTTCAAGTAAGTATGTTGAAAATTCAAGATACTATCTTGAATTTTCAAGATAGTATCTTGAATTTTCAAGTTAGTATGTTGAAAATTCAAGATACTATCTTGAATTTTCAAGTTATTATCTTGAATATTCAAGATAGTATGTTGAAAATTCAAGATACTATCTTGAATTTTCAAGATACTATCTTGAATTTTCAAGATAGTATCTTGAATTTTCAAGTTAGAATGTTGAAAATTCAAGATACTATCTTGAATTTTCAAGTTATTATCTTGAATATTCAAGATAGTATGTTGAAAATTCAAGATACTATCTTGAATTTTCAAGATAATAACTTGAATTTTTAAGATAAAAAAAAATAAAAAATTGTAAAAGTGGCACTATCCGGCTTCCGTAAAAAGATGTTTAATTCAGCTTGAAAAGATATTCACGTGTTTCATGAAATCATACAATAAATAGGGTTTATGCCAAATCCGGTTTTCACACTCTTTACAGTATTGTTCAATGATTCAAGAAATATTGTTCACGCATAATTGTTACTATTGGTAAACTTTTGGTTTTCTTTCTTCACCCATTCCTCTGTAGTTCAGTTTAAAACCATCATCAGTGCTCTCAAGAACCAAGGTTAAAGTTGCGGACATACAAACAGACCAGCGAACAGACAGAAAGACAGGGAAAAAATAATATACCCACGACGAAGTGGGGTGGTTAAAAATACCATAAAATGGCCCTAAATGGTTCACATGAGCGCAAATGTTAATCTAAAGAAACAGATAAGAAATTGAGGTGTGTGTTAGAGTTGTCTCAATCGATTAAGAGAATAAGATGACGGAATATATTTTTGAAAACGCAGGCAAACATGAACGACAGAGAGACGTAGAGTGGTAAAAAACGCTCACCTTAAAAAAAGCAAATGGGCAGTCTTGAAGAAGACATGGAAATACTCTAGATGTAAATGATATACATTGTTTTCTCTCTACAACGACACCCATGGTGGGACAGAAATTGTTGGCGTTTTTCGGATGGAGTCGTTATAGGGATGGAAATTTGCTTACATTCCAAAAAAAGCTTAAATCCAGATCTGACGCCGGTTTACGCTGCGTCTGATCTGGATTCGAGCTGTTTATCACTCCTCATTTAGTGCTTTTTGTCAAAATGTTCATTATGTTACTTTGAGAAAAATAGCATGGGCAATTTTAAGCAGACGATATTTCAACTTGAGAACGTTAGACATAATTGTGCTGTTTTGGGAACTGCGACAAGAGTCGTTGTAAGGAGAGAGTCGTTGTTAGGAGGGAGTCGTTGTAAGGAGGGAGTCGTTGTTAGGAGGGCGTTGTAGAGAAGGAGCACTGTATAATAAAACAGGGCTGCCATTTCTCCGGATTTTTCCTAAATCTTCGGATTTTTTTCTATAACATGATAGCTTCAAGCAGGCTGAAAGTAAAGCAGAATGCGCCTTAAGGCGCATTCTGCTTTACTTCCAGTCTGCTTTAAGCAGCCACGTGTCAAAAAACTAGAAACAGGCGATGGGGTAAAGGTACGGTTCGTAAAATCGCACTTGAAAAATGCAAATTTGGAAATCTTAGGATCTTTTATATCAACTTATGGCAGCCCTGATAAAATAAGAACTGTCCACGGTGGCAATGTTGCTCTATTTTGTTTTGTTTCGTCATGTTGGGGACCTGAAAGAGCCCAGGCTAAACTTATGCCAAATTACAATGAAAATACGGTGAGCAGTTTTAGAGAGGACGATTTTTATATTTTTCTCACGACGTGAATACAGGCATCAACAACAGCGTGCATATTGTTGTAGGATTAAAAAAATTCTTAAAGGAACCTGAAAGACATTCATGCCAAATTTCAATGAAATCCAAGGTTTGGTTTTGGGAATGAAGATACATGTATTTAAATTGTGTCCACACAAAATATGTCCGTTGCCATGGTTACCAAAGTCTGCATTGAATTATTTCAAGGGATTCGGAAAAAAGGGCTCGCATGTAAAACATTCTAAAACTATGTGATTTTAAAGTCAAAATAATTGCAGTCATTTTCTCAAACTAGGTTTGACGGTTAAAAATCAAATTTGAAAGAATGTTGAATAATAGTACATGTGTCATAGTTTCTCTTATAATTTTGTTTGTTTTCTGAAATTGCCAACTGTTTTGCAGTCTTTTTAAGGCTAATTGTTGTTAGAGGCTCCTTTAACACTTACTGTAGATATAAATAGCACCAATCACGCCCATGTTGCATGACTTAACCGACTTGTTGCCCAACCCGTACGTCACAGGACACCTCCCCATGTTACATGTTTTCCTTATAGCGCCCGTTTAAAGATATTTTAGACAGGACAATATAGTCAAACTTGCCTTAAACGTTATTCACTTAAGACATTTAGGATTCTATTAAAATAGGTGACCGCTGTATGCAGGACAAAAGTTAAGCAGATCGCTTCTGATGGAGTCTTTCCAGTTTAAACTGCTACCAAAAATCATTGGCCAAAATCAGACCTCAAGTACCCGTCATCTCAGATGGATCAAAATCTGTTTTAGGTTCGCAACTCAATGTTATGATAGTTAAACAGTTAACCAGCCCTTACAATGCTAAACGGGACTTGACTTATTTTATTTATAAACGGTTTGGATCCAGTTAAGACACCAAGTAGCTCAGTATTTTATCGGGATCCAAAATGTTCGACACTCAAACAGAATATTGTATCAATCAAATAATAAATGAATATCAAGTCTGAGAAAGAAAAAGGAGACGACACTTCAGTGTGAATTATTAACTTGTTAATTAACCTTAAGAAGTAAAAGAATAATATTAATCAATTTAATAAAGATTTGTTTTACCTCGCAGGCCTCGTCTTCCATGAACGTCTTTCTCCTCCAAATCCCGTTTGTTGACTGTCGCTAATGGACACAGCCGTGACAGCGCTTGTGGTGTGATTGGCTGTCTTCAGTAAACTTTAACCTTTTATCAGTGACTTAATTTACATTTTACCCTGTGACTATCCCATTACCATGTTCTTCAAACAAGTCGACTGTTTTATTGTTAGCCATTTTGACTGACAAAAAGTCGATAAATCTAAATGATAAGAAATGTCGAATGTAAAGGGTTTGTATAATATGCTATATCCATGCGTGTTATTTAGTTGCGTTAAGTATATGCATGCTTGTAAATTGCTGCCTATTGTCATCCGAATGACCGAGGTTTTGACTTCCCGCTGAAACTTTCAAAGAATTATTCCAGTTTCAATTAAAGTATATTAGTCCGGTTGCCATATTTTTGGAGAACCTTGCAGTCCGGTCCGTATACACTGAGGCCCCTCTACCACCCTTTGGGATATGCACATTAAGAGCGCTGTTACAAAACAATCTTGATTTTTGTCAATATCTCAGTAACTATACTTGGCAAAACTGCTAAGTACCCCAGGGACTATGTTGAATTTTTCTTTTTCATGGATTGTTATTATGTAAAGGGATTTTCAGATTTATGAAATATAAACATTTTTTAATTCTTTTATTAAAAACATTTCAATGTTTGTGACAAAAAATGCTTGTATACGTTCAAGAACAAAGCATAGTGCCATTCTAAAAGCTACATTTTTGGAGCAATGTCAATAATGTGTATGGCCTTCAATAGCTCTCACTACAGCCATACACCGAGCCCTCATAGTCACGATGCAATTCCTGAAGATGTTATGCCCATGGATTGCGGACGTCTTTGTTTATCTGCTACACTTCCGGTTCTGCGGTACCATGCCAGAAGC
This sequence comes from Gari tellinella, assembly GCA_922989275.2. Lineage (NCBI taxonomy): Eukaryota > Metazoa > Mollusca > Bivalvia > Cardiida > Psammobiidae > Gari > Gari tellinella. The sequence continues at coordinate 82,932,130 of OV277864.1, read as the reverse complement.
TTGATCATTGATTGCTTTGGCGAGCAAACATTGATGAAAAGTACTCTACTGGGTCAGATAATGCTGGTATCATACCATAACATAGGAAGAAACGTGATGAAGATGTTGAAATGGAAGACATTTTCAATTACCTCAGCATGGGCCAGCCCGCTCTGTAAAAGCCATATGGTTCTATCTCGTTCTTCAAGAGGCATCCGACCCATTTTTTGTTTTTTCTAACTGTCGAAGTCAACACAGTAATTTTTTAATTGAAATTTGTTAAACATAACACAGCCCGTGGTGAACGTGCTACCTACCCTGGTTCGAGCCTGTGTACCGGCTACACGAAACGGCTGACTGAACACAACTAAAACCGGTTTAAGTCGATCAATAATATCCATGCACACGTCTTGGCGTGTAAACAAAAATTATTTGATTAAAAACTAAAAAAACAAAGGATATTTATGTTGGGGTACTTAGCAGTTTTGCTGAGTATATGTATTGTATCAAAATCATTCAATGTTGATGTCTATCCCAATGTTGTGAGGGGTAAATAATCAGATAAAGCTACTTTAGTGAAGATCACACTAATTTAGACCGCCATTACTGAACATATTGTTTTTGTTTTCGTCATTATCTCAGTAACTATGCACGGTATAATCGTCGCTATCCATGTTTTGAGGGATAAATAATCAGATAAAGCTATTTCAGTAAAGATCACATCAATAGTGTGCTGAATAGGTATATTTAGGCAGCCATTTACTAATAAAAGTACTGAAAGTACTGAAGTGGCGTTTGTCTTTAGGTTTATTTTGGCCTCATTCATTGGCCACATTCATTCTTGATCTAGATTTCAATAAGGCAATCAGTTTCATTGAGGTCAATAAGACTTGTAGCTTTAAGAGTGTTAAAAATGGTGTTCCATGATTTGACCTGGTGACCTTATTTTTTATCAGACAGAACTTACATTAAAGCTTGACATAGATTTCATTAAGGCAAACATTTTGACTAAGTTTCATTAAGATCTATTTAGATGTGTTGCCTCTAGAGTGTTAACAAGGTTTTTCTATGATTTGACCTTGTGACCTAGGTTTTAACCGTAAATAAACCACATTCAAACTTGAACTAGATTTTATTTTGTCAAATAGTTTGACTAAGTTTTAGTCAGATCTATGACATGTGTAGCCTCTAGAGTGTTAACAAGGCTTTTCTACGATTTGATCTAGTGAACTAGTTTTTGACCAGGCATGACCCAAATTAGATATTGATCTAGATTTAGACATTCGTTCATGAGGATCGAGTGAAAGTTGTTGCCACTAGAGTGTTAAAAGAATATACTTCAAATAAACCGTCCGAGGGGGTGCCTCCAGTCAAAACAGTCCTTATGACTACTGACAGCTGATCTAGGTTCTAGAGACAGCTTTTGGACTTAATATGAATGTGTTAAAAGGGTTAAGCCCAAATCTATTCATGGGAGAATTCAGTGGATGTGGAGAATGACTGTTTTATATAGACCAAAGAAGGCTGGATGTAGACCGGGATCACACCTAATCTGAAAACCGTTAAAATGGAGTAACTTCAAAACGGTAAGGTTTACAGTCATATATTTGTCATGGAAATTATTTTAAAGCTACAGAAGCTTACAACAGGAGACTTTAAAGACAGATTTGAGTATTTTTTTTATTATTAAGATCTTAGAAAAATCATTGTGTTATGGATGAACACGAGTTGTCTCCATTGGACCGTCTGCTTGAAAGAGATAAAATACTAGAACTTCAAATATAAGTGGGGGTTGAAGTGAGTGGGGGATGGGGGGGGGGGGGGGGGAGTTGAGGCATAGATACTATTTAGAATGGATTGCATTGGTCATAAGCTGCATTGTTTTTGGGCTGTCTGCATAACTTCCCATTTCAATCAACATAGGGTTGCCCTCAGGGGTATAGACTTAGACGGGCTTTGTTTTTTTCCTTGTTATCTCAATTATCTCGGATTCGCAGTTGATCGGATTGTTGCAGCGGTCATTCAAAACAGTATTTATGACCATTGGCAGCTGATCTAGGCTAATTATTCTGTTTCCCAGGTGGTTACTGTCAACCTTGATTCCAGGTTTCCTCTCGGATGAAGCCGTGGTGGCAAATCCTCTTGTTGTACATCGTTTTGGTGAAGATCTGGAGTAGAACTGTGTCCAGGTGTGGTATTGTTGGCTACATGAGACATCTGTGTGCTGCTGAAGAGTTGCCGGCCAGCCATCATTTCAATTATCGCTCAAGCTCGTTTCACCCCTTCTTAATCATTAAGAGTTCACTTAATATGTTCTAACTATAACTTAAGTGAGCTAGGCTACGTTGAAAACTTACCGGTCTCGGCCAATCTCACAGTTCGGGCTCACTGAGTTTAAAGTCCTGACAGCTTCTACGGAAACTTGAATAACTCTTGGAATTGTCGCTGAATTCTAGTTAAATAAAAAGTTTTGAATTTGAATGTTCATATGTTATCTGGAAAAAATAAAATCATCTACAACAGTCTACTGTTTTAACCTTTAACCTGCTGATAAAAATAATCATCTTTTAAACTTTGCCTGAAATTCTTATATTTCAACATTTTCTGTAGCTGTAAATGTGGAAAAGGTTTATTACCTCACCAGTAAAATGCATCTGCTTGACCTTTTGAAAGAACTTAAACATGTCCAAGAAAACCAATGAAATCCTTAATACTGAATCATATGTAGCATTGGTAGCCAAACGCATGGTCAAGTTACCATGGCACCAGGATATACTCAAATGTATATACATCGCACCATCGCCCTAGATAAAGAAGATAAACAATTGCTGTAGTTGTGTAGGAACAGTTATTTTAAGTTAAAACATAAAAAATATTCTTGCCTGAATGCACAATACCATGGTTTTAGATATTTGGCACAAAGCAGTATCCAAAGGTTCTCTATCAAGATTGTTCAAATTATGTTATTAGGGTAAAACATGACGCCAACCCGAGCGCAACAGTCGTATTGTTCGACAATATTGACCTGACGTTGAACTTTATGCATGAATAAATTACAGCGAGATGACGCAGTATAAATCAATAATCGATAGCGAATCGTAAAGTGTCGGGTTGTTTCGGCTGATTACGTGAATCTTGTTACAGTTGTGATCCTCAGCGGATTAACACTCCACATTGAGCAAGTTTAAAAAGCTGTTGTTGGTAAATTATTATTCCCGAGTCTCCTAGTATAATCGTATTCACTAAACGCACCATGTTGCGCTTTCGAATGGGGTTTAATTCAAGTAAGATCATCGATGTCCTCACCTGCGACTATTGCCAATATATACCTAATTTTCAACCCTCTGATGTAACTCATCTACAACAGTGTGTCGTTAGAGCAAGGGATTTGTAACATCGAGGTTCCGGGTTCGAATCTCGATAGAGGGGAAAATATTTTTATTTCATAAAATGTTATTTTATATACCAAACAGACGCTATGATATAATTTTTAAAAAATTACAAAAGAATCGTGTTCCAAACGAAATAGACGTTGTATGAATACTTAAAAGAAACAGTATAAATTGTAAAAAATAAAAGTAATAAAATGTATGAATATTGCATGGGATTCGAACCACTGACTGTAAGAAAAATAATGTATAGTCGTCTTCCTTACCACTTGCGCTAAATACCTATCGATGTTTGTGGAACCGAGCAATGATATATTTTCGCGGTACCGATGTGGTAACAATGCGCGATTTCGTACAAATGATAACGAAGTGTTCCGAAGCTATATTTAGAAATGCAACAAAGTGTGAAATTATACTAATAGAGGTCACCAACGTCAGGTCAATATTGTCGAACAATACATATAGAGGATAACTGGGAGTTTAAACGAAATTGTTTGACAATTGAAAGCGAAAGTACATTATTTATCCCGTGTTGAGCCCCACGTTTTATGTCGAACACATGTGCGTGACAGTTGGCGGTACAATGACGTCACTTATTTATTGATTTGACGTCCACGGAATTACGTCGTTACTTCCGATCTTGGATCCGTGTTCTTCCGTTGAGTGGTTCGCGACGACAAAACGTACTGCCGGAATTGAAGGATAAGACGGGCGACGATAATCCCACTGCTTGAAGCAGTAGATTATCAAGTGATAATCCACTGCTTTTTCCTGGTAATCCAACGAAAAGTATGAATAAAGAGTTGTAATAGTGAAAACTTCATTAATAGAGGGTCCCACATGAGTGCTCATTAATTATCGTTTTTAATAAACGAGTTGACTAAAATGATATGACGCGAGCCTTGGCGATCTTTATATTTATATTAGTCAACGAGTCTGTGAAAAATGATAAATAATGAGCATGAATGTGAGATCCTTTTTATCACATAAACATTTTTAAACCGTATTAAGTCATTAAGTCAACTGAGTCCGTAGTTGGCAGTCTCTCCACCGTATGTACTTTCCGCCAAAACTTGACTTGACGTTTTTACGGAAACGTCATGGCAAATAATGCTCCACCTAATGCAGCGCTTCTGGACGAACGGGTTGGGCCAGTGCCCAAATAATGATAGTTCACTATCATTCATTGTATGGCTTTATTACACTGACAGAGGCGTTTTATGTGATAATAACATGTATATCTTCTTTGAAACTAATATCGCCCGAGTTTTGATGGTTGGCACGGTGCAACTTGTAGAGACCATTTACCAATTTCGTTAAATTGAGATTAGTCTGTTGCATTTCTAGATTATAGGAAATGAATATATATTTTATTTCAATGACAAAATCCTAATTATGTTCAAATTATGCCCTTGGTGTGAAGAATGACTCCGTCCCGGTGGTCACAGTTTTACATTTATGTAGTTATGTAGTTATATCTTCAAATATTGAACCCTCACTCCCCAAAACTAATATGGCCACTACCGGTACCAACAAGGAGAAGTAAATACCAATTTACTGAAGAAAAGTATAACAAGAATTTACAAAGCATTAATATACCTGGTAAATCATCATTTGTACAAACCTAATATGACCATAACACTGTGATATGTGTAGCGGTTGAACATTCTTAGGGCTTCTAACAATATTTTTGAAATAGTTACGGTTCGTTGGATATCTAGGTCGCTGAACTAAAAATAGTTTGTGTGTTATGATATTTTTTTTTGTATTTAAAGAAAATGATAGCTATTCTTAAATATCTGCTTGTCTGAATTCGAATACTAAGAGCTTATGTATGATCTGCAGCTTCTCTGCCAAGAGTGAATCGTTATGCTACTTGGTAAAATTAATAAAAATATAGCCCCAAACAGGTGGCATTCATGTGAGCGATTTAGGACGACATGCTTATTCGTATTTCTGGTTTACTACATCATTAGGTTTGAGCGATAATGTAAATACTCGAAGTTTGTGTCTTGCTGTTCAATTCTAGGCGATTTGCGGTCAACCGGCTTCGTAAACTTGTCAAAGTCAACTTTGAAGAAGTTTCTGTAGTCATTTGAATCAATCTCGTTTAAGCTCCTGTAGCAGCAGCTCATACAGTGTTCGTCTTGTGAGCCATTGCCGCACCAACATATCCATTTGCCGTTCGTATTTACGACTTCTTGTGCGTCTTTTACACTCATCGATATTTCGTTCTCTTCAAGCTTCATTATGGCCTTGACCCTGTCTCTCTGGATCTCTAGATACCCGTAATTGCTCTTTTTCCCTGAGATATGATGCTTATACAAGTACTTATTCTCTAAAACAACTGAATTCTGACAAAAACCGTTTGGTTTTTATACTACCACATGTCCGTGAAAGAACAATTCGTGACAAGCTCACGACCAATTCACGACCCCAATTACGAACAGGTCCATCTGGTCGGGTCGAAATCGTAAAGAGATCGAATTGTTCGAGCTGGACGAGTAAAGGTCGCGTAGAGATCGTGTATGGATTGGAATGGTCGAGTAGAGATCGGTATGTTTGTCGGATCGAAATCGTGAAAAAGTCGTGAATAGTCTATAGTGGATATATTGGACTACGGATAAGGGGTCGTTGGTTCGATCCCCGCCGGACCAGCGGTCTGACTAGGACATTTTTTCTAAATCCCCGATGATGTACAGGAATGTCCTTGAGCAAGACATGTACCGCGTATTGCTCCTCTAAAACAGGGGTTTAAATGAGTACCTGTGAAGGGTCTGAGTCGGTACTGCGGCTGCATTTGACTGCGCCATATGTTAGCAGTGCTTAATATTGTAGGCAAGATGGCTCAATGATCAGGGGAGTAAATGTACAGTCGGCTGAGCGGTCATTCGGACTAAAAGTAGACTATAACTTGGTATATTACTTAATACAAATGACAAGTTTAAAGGGATTGGAACTATTTTTAATACAAAATGGCCTGTTAAAGTCATCGTTTATCTCAGAAATGTCTGTTTCACATTTCTTTGCTACAATAACTCAGCAAATTTCCATTCAAAAGGTTAATGTGAAGAAAAAAAGTTTTAGTTAGTTCATTTATGCAAATTACTCATAAATCAGTGAATTAACTAGTATTTGCTTTAACCAATAACGAGAAAATGAGCATCTAGTGAATAGCCAGTGAATGTTGTGTATGTAACGCACACTGTAGACGACTTTTTTCCTTGTGTAACGCCTACATGTAGACTCTGCTTCAGAAACGCATGTATATTATATGCAATAAATATGTTTAAACTAACTTAACTAAACGAGACGATCATGACAATCAGTTTATTGAAAACGAAACACTGTGACCACACTACAGGATACAATTCTCATAAGATCTGCAAGAAACTTAGTCAAAATGTTTGTCTCATTATTTTCTAGGTCAAGTTTGAATGTCCGGTAAAAAAGTAGGTCATTTGTTCTAATAATTTAAAAATTTCTATAAGAGACCAAAAAACCAAAAAAAATTGAATGTGGGTTATGTCCTTTAAAAAATAAGGTCATTTGTTCTAATAATTTAAGAAACCTTGTAAATACTCTAGAGGCGCATTGGATTTTAATGCAACTTAGTCAAAATGTATGTCTTGATATCTAGGTCAAGTTTGAATAAAGGTGTTGCTGGATCAAACACTAGGCCACTAGGTCAAATCATAGAAAATTCTTGTAAACACTATACAGGCTACGAATCTCATTAGATCTTCATGAAACTTGGTCAAAATGTGTGACATATCAATATCAAGGTTAAATTGAATGTGGGTTACCTCTAATTAAAAACTAGCTTACTAAGTTTTGGTCAAATCATTGAAAAAATCTTGTGAACACTATAGAGGCTACAAATCTCATTAGATTTTCATAAAACTTGCTAAAATGTTTACCTTGTTAATTTCTAGATCAAGCTTAAATATTTGTAATGACATATGAAAAACTAGGTTCCTAGGTCAAATCATAGAAAAACCTTGTAAATAACCTAGAGACTACAAATCCCATTGGAACTAAATAAAATTTGGTAAAGACGTTTTCCGTTTTAATATCCAGGTCATGTATAAATGTGGAGTATGTCTGATTAAAACTAGGTCACTAGGTCAAATCATGAAAAAACATTATTAACACTGCATTTCTCATTTGATCTTAATGAAACTTACTCAAAATGTTTGCCTCATTAAATTCTAGTCCACGGTTGAATGTGGGTAATGTTCGGTCAAAATCTAGGTCACTATAGGTCAAGTTTTACATGGTGTACCAGGTGAACAATATAGGGCCGTAGTGGCCCTTGTTATTGTTATTATTTACAAACAATTTGAGCTTTCGATTGGATAAACTTTCACTTGACCTTTTATTACCTCGATGTCTCTTTCAAATCGCCCAAAGCAAAAGGTGCATCAAACATTGTTTTCTGAAAAAGGCAAGAAACGTCGTCGCGTTTCCATTACATTAAAAATGGTGTCGTCCCGGTGTTTGTCACAGCGTCGTCATGCACGCGTGGCATTTTACTTGTCAAACTGCTGCTTATTTCCGCCATACGACTGATCGAAATTACATACAAACTCAAACTTAAAAGTGTTTATACATAATTTGATTAATTACATATCATTTCGCTATTTTAGCAGTTCACTGTTGAATGTCAAAGTATGAAATGCAAAAAGTTATACTAAGGAATGTCGCAGTCATTTTGGCATTTGTAGCTACAATGTGCCCTTTTTAACTCCGTTAGAGTTTATGCTGTTTAATTTAAAACTCAATGAACATGAATATACTTATTTCAAGTAATAATGTGGAATAAATAAGTGCTGAAAACTATCTTAACGGTTCCTTCCACGTCCTTGAATCGTTTTCCAACTTAATTGTCTCGTGTTCGAGACAATGGATTAGGAACTTTCTGATCGGTAGATCTCAGAAAGTTGTTCTAGAAGGAGGTCAGTCGTAAGAGGTCCCAGTAACATCTGGAGTACCTCAAGGATCTGTTTTAGGCCCACTCCTTTTTCTATTATATATTAATGACCTTCCCGATTCTGTTACCTCCCAAGTCCGCCTCTTTGCCGATGATACGGCTGTATACTTAGCCATAAATAACAAAAAAGATTGTGACCTCCTACAAAAGGACCTTGATAGTCTCACTAAGTGGGAACGGACTTGGGACATGGAGTTCAATCCTAATACGTGTGTAGTCATGTCCATCTCCAAATGTAAGAAAAAGTTTCTCTTTAATTATAAATTATAGACTTCATGACCAAGTTCTAGAAAATGTAGATCCTGCCAAATATCTTGGAGTAACATTATCAGATGATCTCTCTTGGAACAAACATATTGAAAAAATATCATCTACCGCAAATAACACTCTTAGTTTTCTTTCCAGGAACATCCAGACAAAATATCAAAAAGTTCGAGAATTTGCATACAAGACTCTGGTAAGACCTCAATTGGAATACACATCAAGTGTATGGTCACCTAGCACACAGGTAAATATAAATAAACCAGAAAAAGTACAAAAAAGAGCTGCCAGATGTACAACGCACAATTACTCGATCCACCTATGACAATGTGACAGCACTTCGGGAGGGTCTGGGGCGGCAGACTCTACAAGACCGACGTGACATAGGACGGCTCATCATGTTTTATAAAATAACTTATGGGTTGGTAGCAATACCCTTGCCGTCCTATCTAGAGAGGCCTACGAGAATGACCCGTCACATGCACCCTTTATCCTTCCGACAGGTACATACCACAGCAAACTATTTAATTTGTCTTTCTATCCATATACAGTGGTTATGTGGAACAGCCTACCAGCACACACGGTCCTCCAGCCTGACCTCGAGGGGTTCCGAAACACTCTGAGCCCCTCCCTTATTTCAAACCGCCCCTGAGACCTGGGATCAGTGTTTTTAGCTTCTTTGTTTTCACCTATTTTAACACCTGTCACACTTTATTTCTTCTCTCTATCTTCTTTTGAAGTCTAACTTTCACAACTTTTATTTGCTTTTAATCTGCACGACGCACAAACCCCCATGCCGATAATACACGAAAGTGGAGTCCGGCATTATCTATAGATAGATAGATAGATAGTTCGTTACCTAAATCGACATGCGGGTGTGACTGAGCGTCGTCTCGTTTCCGACTTCTGTGTGACAGAGTTCCTCCCCTGTGACCCTGACAAAACAAAGGTTGAACTATGAGGTTCAATGCACTCATGTGGGCGATTAAGGGTCATTATGGCCCTCTTGTTTGACTATTTAAGGTTGTATTTAACAACTTATTGCAAACTGACAAATAGTATGACTCTGATAACAGGGCTCCTTCAGGAATCCTCTGTAAAGGAGCCCTCTGATCAGGATCAACAGTGTCTGCATAGGACAAGTGTACACTTCACATGTATACTGTTTGTAAGTGACGTGTTTACTCCTCGCTAGGCTTGAATTTTTACAATGATTGGATTAATTCATTACCTTTACTAAAGACAATACCTTTATGACAGTATAAACATTTATACTTTAAAGAGATATCGGTCTTATTTCATTGTTTTCCGTAAGTTGGATTTACAAGGTCACCTTGCTAATAAAGACGCTCATTGTTTTAAGGCACACTCGAAACTTTAAACGTAATTGATCATAATTGTATAGAGTATACTACCTAGGATAGCATTAACCATATACAAACACAAAATACTAGTTGGGAAAACGCATACTACTTGATGTTTTCTTAATTTAGCTTAAGCCTTATTGATAAGTCTTACAATCGAATCTCGATGAGTCTATCTCGCTTTTAAATGCAATATATACCGTTTTTGTCACAGATGAAGTTCAATAAATCTTCAAATGATTCAGTCGAACATATCCATATACACAATGTACATGTATTGGCATAGGCAAGTTTTAATTTTGAAATACAAATCATGTCGAATTTTAGAGAGTATGCGTTATCGAAGTTTGACAGTACGTAAATCAATATGTTCACAAAGACCAGTCTAGCTTGAAATAAAACAAAAGATTGTGATTCGCAAAGATTAAACTGATCAGTCAACAATAGAGGTATGAAATACGTGTAGATCATAAATGACTTTGAGTTTTCCGATACCTGTGGTCTTCAGCAATATATTTCGAAACACAAATACAGCCGTGAAAACGAGCTTTCCCCGTTTAAACGAAACTGAACGCAAACGGAATGTATTTAAATGTAGAAAATGAAACATTTTTGAAATTTCTGACGATTTCTTTTTATCTGAGTGAAAAAAAAATTTGGAGCCTAATCAGACGCCGAGTTTCCTAGAGTCTAGTCTGGTTCCAAGCTGTTGAAATGAGCAAAATATTTTTAGCCTAAATGGGTTTATTGTAAAATATAACATATTCTGCACTGTATCAAATAAAACACATCTAGCTTGCCTATTGCAACCAAATCAATATTTTTCAGTCAAAATTCGTGAATTTGACATGATTGCAAACTTTTAAACAGACGAATTTTCCCCGTTTAAACGAAACTAAACGGAATGTATTTAAATGTAGAAAAAGAAAACTTTTTTGAAATTTCTGACGATTTATTTTTATCTGAGTGGAAAAAAGGTTTGGAGCCTAATCAGACGTAGAGTTTCCTAGAGTCTGGTCTGGTTCCAAGCTGTTGAAATGAGCATAATAGTAATAGACGATAAACGTTATTTGTATCCCTCATTTTCTCAAACATGCTGAGATTGTATATTACCATAAGAGTTCAGATAAGTTTGATTATGGTTGAAATCGGAACAATAGGTCAAGAGTTATCTACCGTTGAATTGTTGGAAATGCCATATTTAAGGGTGTTTACACTCTAGAGGCCACACTTTTTATCATAATCTATCTCAAACTGGCTGAGATTGTATATGACCATAAGCGTTCAGACGAGTTTGATTATGGTTGAAATCGGAACAATAGGTCTAGAGTTATCTACCTTTGAATTGCTGAAAATGCCATATTTTAGAGTTTACACTCTAGAGGCCACACTTTTTATCTAATTTATCATAAACTTACTCAGATTGTTTATCACTATAAGGTCATGGATGAGTTTGAAAATGGTTGAAAGCGAGCTATTTGATCAAGAGTTATCTGCCCTTAATGTGCTGAAAATGCATTATCTAACAGTGTTTATACTGGGAGCTAGTCATTCCGTGGCCGAGTCATTTCGTCACCGGTAAAATCAGGCATTTCGTAGCCGAATTTAGAGTCATTTCGTAGCTGCACAAAACCTAAAAGTCATTTCGTTACCGATTTTTGAGTAATTTCGTAGCCGCCACAATAGTTGAGTAAGTCATTTCGTACCCACCAAAAAATTGAAAATAAATGGCCCCGAATAAGGAAGAAGTCATTTCGTACCCTCTGAAAATTGGAAAAGTCATTTCGTACCCGATTTAATTTCTTTAAAACTTTTTTTTTTCTTCAGTTTTTATTAATTATTTTCGTTTGAGGCAGGTGGTCACTTTAAACAAAACGGAATCGTGTCTTTTTTCACTTTTAATTTCACAAATGACAACAATAATGACTTTGTAATCAATTTTATTTCAAAGACAATACCAACTGTGAAAATATAAGTGGATAGCATAAATACAAAACGACAGTTAAATACGAGAGTAAACACTTTAGACAAATATGAGATTGATGTACGTTAAAGATTTGAATGCAGATGACAACGCTAAAAGCTGGCTAAAAGTAAAGCAGGGTTTTGTCTAATAGCAGTCTGCTCTTCTTTCAGCCTGCTTTTATCTATCATCTTTTATATACAAAATGGAACGGACTCATTTATGTTCAAGCAAAACAGTGTACACATCAGCACAAAGATCGAATACCTATCTCTACAGCTGCAAATTATTAAAGCAGGAGTGCACGTGAATCACACTGCTCATCAGAGCAGTATTCTCATATTTCAGTCTGCTTTAAGCTTTCATCTGCAAGTATACAGAACATACGAAATAGACCACATATCATTTTGTACAAGCAAAGCACAAAGATAAAACACATATATTTTCAGCTCCAAACGCTTAAATAGACTGAAAGTAAATCATAATGCTAACATCTGCTAGTACGAGTGCATGTGATTAGGAAATACAAAACGGAAGCGTGTATTCGTTTTTCACTTTTAAATGACAAGAATAATGACTTTGTAATCAAAATAATCAACGTTTATTTCAAAGACAATATCAATTATGCTACGTTCAATAAGCAAATATAAGTTGATAGCATAAAATAACAAAATTACTGTTAAATAGAGTAAACACTTTAGACAAACATGAGATTGGTTTACGTTAAAGTATTGAATGCAGATGACAACGCCTAAATCTTGCTAAAACTAAAGCAGAATTTTGTGTCAGAGCATTCTGCTCATCTTTCAGTCTGCTTAAATCTATCATTTTTTAGCAAATGGGAAATACTTCAGCCTACAGTTGTTACACTGGAACTGAAGCGATCTGCTGGCACGTAACGCATTCCTATACACCCGGAGAGTGATGCCTGAAAGGTCCAAGTATTGTATTAATTAATTTAAAGAATGACAGATGGTCGTTTTAGAGAGGTTTTGCTGTAGATGGTAGTTAAGAAACTTTTTTTTAAAGTTTAAGCTACTTGCGTAGCTTATTTTTTATTATCCCCGTCATTGGTGAGGATTGGGTTGGAACCATCCCAATCTCACCTTACAAATCTGTTTTTCAATGTGACACTGACAGTTTAAACGAACAAGTAAAAACCATGATATACGGCGAAGACCTCTCTGACACAAATATAAAATATTATGTTGATTATCACTTTACCTGATAGGAGCGCCTTTAGCGCATTTTAATTCATTCCTCCGCCAGAGAAAAATAATTCAAATTTATACAGGCATGAACATGTACAATAAGAAATATTACATATATACTAGCAGATAGTGGCTTAAAACAGGTTAAAAGTAAAGCAGAAAGCGCCTTAAGGCGCATTCTACTTCACTTTCCACCCGATTTAAGTGGTCACATGTCTTCAAATCTAGAAACAGGCTTTGAGGTAAAGGGTTATTAGCAGTCAGGTCGTTATCTGTATTTCGTATGATCAGTTAGCCATGTATATAGTATTCGTGAAAGAGAGATCTCGCCGTCCATTGAAGCAAGTTCTGTTCAAGTATATATCTATTGGTATATAAGGGGAGTTTTGGTGTTGTTGTTGTTGTTTTTGCCCCAAAGTTATCTTATCACTGTATATGTCTCCTTTTGAAGTGATCCAAAAAGTTACTTTAAAAAGATTGCGTGTAGCTATTTTATTTTTATATAGCTCCTTCACTGCCTTACGAGCATAACAGTTTTTTGCAAACAGTTCGGATCCTGATCAGAGGCCGCGTGACGCGGCGTCTGATCAGGATCAAATGTGTTTGACACTCATTTCAATATTTCTTTAGTCAAATTTGCAAGAATCAAAATTTAAAAGCAGACGACATTAGTTTAAAATTGATGACGTCACGGCAGTGATAGGGTTAACCCACCAATTTTTTTAAAAACATACTTATTTTTCAGACAGTGGTGACCAAGATTCGAGAGCTTCAGTAGTGTCCGCCCATCTTGACCGCCATTGTAAGCCCATACAATCTTAAATATATGTCCAATGAGTAATGTTAGTGGTTGGTGCAACTAATTAATATTTATGGTGGGTAGGCAAAGTAAGCACTCTACCGTGGGTTTTGGTAAATCAAACCCACTGTAGATTACATCCTTCATAGAAATAGAGACATTTACATAGATCTTCATTCCATATGTGGCTTGAACATTACAGAACTAATATAGGACAAAATACTCTAAATATGAGATTTATCAGTTCATATACAATAGTTACAGTGTGTGGCATCTATACCTAATACCTGAAGGGAAATGTGTATATTTCCTAAGTAAGTGTGTTCTATTGTTAGGTACAAATATAAATTCATTGGCAAACAGACTACAACAGGTTAGGATGACCTGATGACTGTCCCAAGAGGCAGTTAAACTTCTTGGTACTTATATGGCAAACAGACTACAACAGGTTAGGCTGACCTGATGACTGTCCGAAGAGGTAGTTAAACTTCTTGGTACTTATATGGCAAACAGACTACAACAGGTTAGGCTGACCTGATGACTGTCCGAAGAGGTAGTTAAACTTCTTGGTACTTATATGGCAAACAGACTACAACAGGTTAGGCTGACCTGATGACTGCCCCAAGAGCTAGTTAAACTTCTTGGTACTTATATGGCAAACAGACAACAACAGGTAAGGATGACCTGATGACTGCCCCAAGAGCTAGTTAAACTTCTTGGTACTTATATGGCAAACAGACAACAACAGGTTAGGATGACCTGATGACTGTCCCAAGAGGCAGTCTAACTTCTTGGTAGTTATCTGGAAAACAGACTACAACAGGTTAGGATGACCTCATGACTGTTACAAGAGGTAGTTAAACTTCTTGGTAGTTATCTGGCAAACAGACTACAACAGGTTAGGATGACCTGATGACTGTTACAAGAGGTAGTTGAACTTATTGGTAGTTAATAGTTATATCTGGCAAACAGACAACAACAGGTTAGAATGACCTGATGACTGTCCCAAGAGGTAGTTTAACTTTTTGGCAGTTATCTGGCAACATACTATAATAGGTTATGATGACCTGATGACTGTCCCAAAAGGTAGTTTAACTTCTTGGTAGTTATAACTGGCAAACAGACTACAACAGGCTAGGATGACCTGATGACTGTCCCAAGAGGTAGCTTGACTTCTTGGTAGTTATAACTGGCAAACAGACTACAACAGGTTAGGATGACTGTCCCAAGAGGTAGTTTAACTTCTTGGTAGTTATATCTGGCAAACCAACGACAACAGTTTAGGAAGACCTGATGACTGTCCCAAGAGGCAGTTTAACTTCTTGGTAGTTATCTGGCAAACAGACTACAACAGGTTAGGATGACCTGATGACTGTCCCAAGAGATAGTTTAACTTCTTGGTAGTTATATCTGGCTAACATACTACAACAGGTTAGGGTGACATGATGACTGTCCCAAGAGGTAGTTTAACTCTTAGTAGTTATCTGGCAAACAGACTACAACAGGTAAGGATGACCTGATGGCTATTTCAAGAGGTAGTTTAACTTCTTGGTAGTTATAACTGGCAAACAGACTACAACAGGCTAGGATGACCTGATGACTGTCCCAAATGGTAGCTTAACTTCTTGGTAGTTATAACTGGCAAACAGACTACAACAGGCTAGGATGACCTGATGACTGTCCCAAGAGGCAGTTTAACTTCTTGGTAGTTATCTGGCAAACAGACTACAACAGGTGATGATGACCTGATGACTGTCCCAAGAGGTAGTTTAACTTCTTGGTAGTTATAACTGGCAAACAGACTACAACAAGTTAGGATGACCTGATGACTGTCCCAAGAGGTAGTTTAACGTTTTGGTAGTTATATCTGGCAAACAGACTACAGCAGGTAAGGATGACTTGATGACTGTCTCAAGAGGCAGTTTAACCTCTTGGTAGTTATCTGGCAAACAGACTACAACAGGTTAGGATGGGAGCCACCATCATCAACACATTTCTGAAGGCGTCCTTCAGGGTTTATTTTGGGGCCGCTGCTTTTTAATGATACATTGCTCTCTCTACAACGACACCAAATGGGAGACCCAGAGTGTATGTATGTTGTTCGGAAGTAGTTGTTATAGGGAGGGAAATTGGCTTATATTTGCAAACAGCTTAAATTCAGATCAGACGTCGCGAATAATGGCGTCTATTCTGGATTCAAGCTGTTTGTCACTTGTCATTATGTTGTTTTGTTGTCAAAATGTCCAATATGTAAATTTGAGAAAAACAGCAGACGACAATTTTAAGCAGACGATGGCACATTTAGCTCAGAAAAGGATTATTCACTTTATAACTATGCAGATGACAATACCATATCTTTAATTCACTACGACATTGATATTTTAAGACAGAATTTACAAAATGAAAGCATCTTAATGATCAAATGATTTTGTAACTTTTGTTAGCCTGACGTTTTTGTAGCCAGAAGTAGTTACAAGACAGGATTAGATGGAGAAATCAGAAATTAAATGTGTTTTAAGTTTTTGACTTACGACCGTTTTTGTCGTACGACGTTTCGTAAAACAGGCACCAGGAGCGGATCTTAAAAATTAACCAATGCTGATTTCTCTTCGCTTGCTCATGATCTTTTATCCATCAATAACAGAAGATTTTTACATATTATTGGAAGACTAAAAACTATGGCTTATGAAGATTTTAAGATTTTACATAACTTGTCTCCTTCTTATACACACGATCTTGTAAAGTTTAGAGACTGTAATCTAATGTCATAGAGTGTAGCCATATGAAGCCCTGGTTACATTAATTACAGAAACAAAATCCTTTAGCCATTCATCAAAGAATAAATAGTACAAGGTACGGACTTTTTAACCATTACCCTATAGCCTGCTTCTAGATTTGAAGACGGTTGCCATTTAAAGCAGGTTGAAAGTTAAGCAGAATGCGCCTTAAAGCGGCTCGCAACCGAATTTAGCATTAAAAATAGTAATTTGTAATTATATGTCAAATGTTTATATGAATGGGTAATTTAGTTTAGGATAAGAAATTCTTTTAAAAATGCATTTCAAAAAAAAAAAAGAAGCTCTGGTGGGAATCGAACCCGTGACCTCCATTGCGGAGACAAACACGGAAAGGAAAACCATCCGACCACTCGACCACGGGTTGTATATTTCTATGGTTCCGAATTAACGTACTTCAGTGCGTAGCGATGGATAGTACTTTATTCGACTCGGGTTTATGTCTGCGCCCGTGTTCAATTTCTGTAGAGAACCAACAACAACAACAATACCGTCGAAAGGCGCTATAGAAAAACGATGGAAAATATCTAAAAAACAAAGATTCGATGACGGTTCTTGATACTTTTCTTGGACTGATCATATTTTTTACATGTCAGAAGCCCAATAATGCCACACATTTGCTTTTATTTGAGTATTTTATTTTATTTTGACAAGTACACCATCCGGTTGCGAGTCCCTGTAAGGCACTTTCTGCTTTACTTTTGAACAGCTCATTTCAAGCTACCATCTCCTAGGATATGGAAAATATTTCTTATGGTACATACTCATGACTGTTTCAAATGGAACTATTCTCTTTAGTGGAGGAATAAATATAAAGGCGTAAAAGGGCGTAGTTATGGGTAATGGGTTAAATTCTTTCTGGCATGAAGCTGTCAAACTGTAGAACAGTCTGCCATGGCCCAAGGTTATAAAGCGTGTGAGTTGAGTCTGAGTGAGTTCTGAAGCATTTGATTGGTCAGATTTGAGCCTAGGCTCAAATCTGACCAATCAAATGCTTGAGAACAAGATTGTTTCCAAGCTCAGGATTTGACATATTGAAGAGTTTTTCATGACTCTGAGCAAATATTTCATAGTACTGACGAAGGATGTGCGATACCTCCGAAAATTACATGTAAAAACAAAATTTTGCTCAGCGTCATGAAAAACTCTTCAATAAGATCAGACACGTTTTGAACTGTGGAATCCTATCTCCAGTTCAGAAGACCGCTCCACAGCTCGGATGCCAGCTTGACTGTGTTGATGAGTGGTGTGTTTGACATAACTTACACACATTTTTATTTTGCTTAACCTTTAGACTTTCATTTGCTTTTCTTTCCTATTTTACTTTGATGCATGCTTTGATAGAGTAAATCCTTCTTCTATCCTGTAGTATCTTGTAGTTTGTAACTTTTTGTCTTTTCACTTCCTCAGGGCTGCCATTTCTCCGGATTTTTCCTAAATCTTCGGAGTTTTTCTAGTATGTGGTAGCTTAAAGCAGGCTGAAAGTAAAGCAGAATGCGCCTTAAGGCGCATTCTGCTTTACTTTCAGCCTGATTTAAGCAGTCACGTGTCAACAAAACTAGAAACAGGCTATGGGGTAAAGTTACGATTCGTAAAATCGCACTTGAAAAATGCAATTTTTGAAATCTTAGGATTTTTTATGTCAACTTATGGCAGCCCTGTTTCCTTCATGGGCTATTTTAGTTATGTTCCATACACCGTATCATATCAAATCTCCAGATACCAACATTAACACTGTTTTAAAATTTAATTTTATCTTCTAATTTGATTAAACCCATTACCCCATAAATACACATTTTTACGCCTTTTATTTAATCCTCTTTTAAAGAAAATAGTCCTTATTTAAACAGTCATGAATCTGTTTTATAAGAAATATTTTCTATATCTAAGCAGATAGTAGCTTAATGCAGGGTGAAAGTAAAGCAGAATGTGCCTTTAAAGCACATTCTGCTTTACTTTCAACATGCTTCAAGTGCTCACCAGTCTCCAATCTTGAAACAGGCTATGGGGTAATGCATCCTCACAACAACGCTTGCTGCTCTTAATTGCCGAGAAATACCGAGACTTGCCGGTTATACGAGAATCGTTTAACCCCTTCACTCTCAATGACGCCATGAAACGCATTTGCAAACAGTTTTGATCCTGATCAGACGCCGTGTAACGTCCAGACGCCGTGTTTGCCACTTGTTATGAAATTACGTCAGTTATACACAAGTATACATTCTTAAATCTAAGTTTAAAAAGATATTTGCAGACAACAATATTGAAGCAGACGACAAAATGGTGGTGAAGCGGCTAAAACATCTCACGATAAATTTGATAATTTCAAAACAAGTGTCACATGCGCTTTATGACGTCATTGAGAGTGAAAGGGTTTAAAGCCTATAGTATGACCACACTGTCCTATCCTGACTACTAAAATAATTTGCAAACAGTTTGGATCCTGATAAGACGCCGCGTAACGACCAGACGCCGTGTTTGCCACTTGTTATGAAATAACGTCAGTTATATACTGCCTTAAATCTATGAAAAGATATTTGCAGACAACAATATTGAAGCAGACGACAAAATGGCGGTGAAGCGCGGTAAAACTCTCACGATAAATTTGATAATTTCAAAACATGCGTTTTATGACGTCATTGAGAGTGAAGGGGTCAAAGCCTATTATACGGCCGAAACAAAAAGCTGGCCGAAGGCCAGCTTTTTGCGGAGGTCGCCTTTAGATAATGTGTATGCGTTGCGTGAATAAAACTAGGATAAAAAAAAAAATTCATTATCTAATACTGCTTAAAAATTATCGCACAACGGGCGCCGCCATTGTTACTGAACATGATAAACTACTTCCGGATACCAAAGGAGTCTTAAAAAGAAGAGCTTTCTAGCACGGGGGGTAACTCTTATGAGCTCAAGATTCGGTATAAAACGCGGCCAGAAAACGGCGCTCTAACTCTCATACTTTGTTAGTAATATAAAATGCTTTTTCTAATATTTCGACTTCTATGGACCTTTTCCAAAGAAAATCACATCAAAACACACTTATACTTTGTATGACCGAAACAAAAAGCTGGCAGCAGATTAGTGAATCGAGTTGACCTGCGGGCGATTCCAACATGGCCGCCATTGTTGTTCTCACGGCAACGGGCCATTTCGTACCCTCGCCTTTTCGCACCCTATTTTTTTGGTCAGTTCGTACCCTCGAAAAATTAAGTTGCTGTTCCATACCTTATTTTTTATACTTTGTAGAATCAGGTTTCGGCCGTATATAGGTTTTACCTATAGTTATATTAACCTCACTGCCCAATATCCCGAGTACTAAAATAATTTGCAAACAGTTTTGATCCTGATCAGACGCCGCGTCTAGTCAGGGTCTAAACTGTTCGACACTCATTTCAATATTTCTTCCGTCAAAATACATAAAAGTTTAAATTTTAGAAATTAACGCAGACGACAGTTGTTTAAAAGTTGATGACGTCATGGCAGTAACGGGGTAAATCATCCACCTATCAGGAAGTCGGAAATATTTTCCTCTTTTTATAAGACAGGATAGCAGCCTCATTTTAAGGCAAATCTCCGAGGTTTACCGTTTTCCCACCGAATATTCATAGATAAAACTCCTACCATTTTGAAAATAAATCGCCTGAACTTTTAACACAGTTAACCCTAGGACCAGTTTACTCGATATTTATAAACAGTGTACCTGTAAAGATCACACTTGTCCCATGCAAACAGTGTAGACCCTTATCAGATGGCTCGTTAAGGAGTCCTCTGATCAGGATTTACACTGTTTGTCATTTTAAATTAAATTGTTAAAATTAACCGTAAGTTGTCAAAAATGGACTATACTTACTTTAAGATTGGAATTGTCCATTTAAAGTTTCTCGGGTGAATGAGTTATAACGACTTGTGTCATATGGAATACATACCCCTTGAAGAAGTGCATACTTATGTTAGGATCATATAAGAAAACAGTACAGAACCTGATCAGACACCTTCTTCAGAGCTGTCTGACTTGGGTCTTTACTATTTTCAACAAGCATCAATATGTGCTGTTAACGGTAGACGAGTTTAGATTAGGATTTAAATAATGAATGAGTTAAACCGACTTGTGTAATGGAATACATACTAGGAGTGCATACTTATGTAAGGATCATAAAAGAAAACAGTACAGAACCTGATCAGACACCTTCTTCAGAGCTGTCTGACTTGGGTCTTTACTATTTTCAACAAGCATCAATATGTGCTGTTAACGGTAGACGAGTTTAGATTAGGATTTAAATAATGAATGAGTTAAACCGACTTGTGTAATGGAATACATACTAGGAGTGCATACTTATGTTAGGATCATATAAGTAAACAGTACAGAACCTGATCAGACACCTTCTTCAGAGCTGTCTGACTTGGGTCTTTACTATTTTCAGAGCTGTCTGACTTGGGTCTTTACTATTTTCAGAGCTGTCTGACTTGGGTCTTTACTATTTTTAACAAGAGCCGTATACGGCCCTAAATCGCTGTCTGACTTCGGTCTTTACTATTTTCAAAAAGCATCAATATGTCCCGTTAACGGTAGACGGGTTCAGATTAGGATTTAAATAATTCATTTATTCTGATTTTTGTTTTACTTTTTTTCTATGAAGGAAACTGCATTATTACTCAGAAAGCTGGTCAAAATACAACAAACAACAACTGTATTCGTTCAAATATATAGTTTATTGCAACCCTCTGTTTAAACCAAACTAAACATCATAGTTAAAAATAAATAAATACGAGAAACTTGGACATCTAATGAGATCCATAATTGCCTACCTGTTTAAGCGCAAACAAAAAACATCATAGTTAAAAATAAATACCAGAAACTTGGACATCTAATGAGATCCAGAATTTCTTAAAGTTATTCTTTCCTGTTTAAGCGCAAACAAAAACGCAAACAAAAAATGACAACTTTTCAACAATTCTGACTATTCATGTTAATCTGAGTTGCAAACAGTTTGGAGCCTGATCACACGCCGGGTTACCCGGCGTCTAATCTGAGTTGCAAACAGTTTGGAGCCTGATCAGACGCCGGGTTACCCGGCGTCTAATCTGGCTCCAAACCGTTTGTATATGAATTAGTAGTGTTCGCATAGAAGCGTTGGGAAAGAATAACGTCCCCCAACTGTATAAACCTAACATAAACCTTACAATGCAGGGACTCGGCAAATAATCTTTTGCAAACAGTGTCGACCCGGATCACATGACTTCTGAAGGAGCCCTTTCTAATCAGAGTATTCACGGTTTCCCCTCTTTTTATACTTTGGGGACATACCCCTTGGTAGTCATTGTAAACGTTATAAACAGTTTGATTTGAGTCAGAGATTGTTATCAAACATTTGATTGGTCAGATGTGAACTTTTGGTTAAATCTGACCAATCGAAAATGCCACTGTCAGATTTTCCTTGCAATCCATACACATTTTAATTAAAATGATTACTCCATATGTCTTATGTTGAAGACAGGTGAACATTTAAATCAGGTTGAAAGTAATGCAGAATGGATATTGGAACTATTTCAAATGATGCATATTCATAACTGTATAAAGTAGAATTATTTTTCTAAGCATTTCTCGACTGTAGAAAATAGTTCCATTTTATACAGTGATGAATATGCAACAAAATATATTTTTCCTATATTCTAGGAGATAGGAGCTTTAAGCAGACAGAAAGTAAAACAGAATGTGCTGTAAGGTCAAATCCGTTTCACTTTCAACCTGCTATAGGTGGTCACCTATCTTCAGAAAAAGGTTATGGGGTAAAGGTTTAAACTTTCCCAGCATCAAACTAAATTAAGTTGCCACAAGACATGATAGACAATGTTAAGAAACATGAATTCACTTCTACAATGTAATATCCCCAGTTTTAAAACGTTTACCAGAGCTCTAGATAAGGGGCCCGTTTTACTAAACTACTTACGCAAATTTTTTTAAATTATATTTTTTATTATCACTTGCTACAAAAAGCAAATAGCCAGACCAGAGGACGCGCTTTTAGCTATTTGTTGTTTGCAAACATTTATGATAGAAAAATAAGAGCTAAACGATTTTGACTTACGCAAAAATTTACTTTTTGCGCTATATAAGTGTTTCTGTATTTGTATTTGTATTTATAAAACGGGCCCAAGGTGTGTATTCCAACTTCTTTACTTCCCCAAAAAATCTCAATGTTGTTACCACTCATTAGAATCGTCTCTTTGAGACGATTCTAATGAGTGGTCACATCATATGATTTGGTGGAGAAAAAAAATCGAAAATGTTGGAAATGCTTAAATCTTTGAAAGAGTTTATTATGCTGGTAAATTCATATTTTGAATATCATTTTCTTCTTATCACAGCACGAACAATTAACTTACATTTTGACGGTTTCGTCTCTCTCTGGAAACATCATCAGAAGTGCCTAACTGTATGCCATTGTCATGATCGACGATTTTTGGCACTTCTGTTGATGTCTCAAGAGAGAGACGAAACCGTAAAAAATGTAAGTTAATTTTTCGTGCTGTGATTAGAAGAAAATGATATTCAAATGTAGAAAATGCTTAGTTTATCCACTGTGATCAGGAGCCCTTGTTCACAACAGAACAAATTATGGTGTGGAACAATATTTATGCCTCCACTGAAGAAAATAGTTCCACTTTACAACAACCATCATTTATATGAAGTTAAGACATTGTAGAAACTATCAGTCACATACTTTCACTCAGTATTATCACGAATTAATAAGCACACGAATTAATAAGCTTATTAATTCGTGGTATTATAAGTAATTGTATCTTGGAAAAACCTTACATAAAACAGTAAAATCTACCACTATCAAAAGTACTATTTATAGTCTAGTTGCTTAGGGTGAAAATCGTTACTTGGTGGATTAAAGCATAAAACTTTGTATACGGGTTGCATTTGCAGTATATAATCATAATAATTGGGGGTGCCCGACCTGGCTGCCCTATTTCGGCCAAAATCCAAAATGGCGTCCAAAATGGCCGCCATAAAATAATAAGTTTTCAGAAACGCCCTTATTTGGTAAATTGTCCTGATTAAAATTGTCTATAAATGTGTAAACTGGACAGAAAGACTGTACTGTGATATAGTTGGACCCATTTATATAATAAAATTGTTTATTTTCTATATAATAACTTAATTTCTTTAATCTGAATAGAACAGAATAGAACATAAATGGTCTAAGGCATTGACTGGCACTTCATAAATGTATATTGTTATCTTTTACCCGAATAAGATGGTTCTGATGGTAAATTGAATACATAACCACAATCAAATATTCAACGTGTTCGACATTATTAGAAAATATCATTCTTTCTTTCTAATTAGAATCCAACGAACCTCAATATCACATGTATTTACTGCGTGCTAGAACTGATTTAAGTTGAATATTCTCGTATTTTTCCGTTGAAAATCGATAATTCATTCATGCTTAAGTCAAACATGTTTGTGTTTCAAAGTAAGAAGGTGGCTAAGATACATTAAATTTGAAATATGGGTATGTCGACTAAAGAAAGTTTCGAGTTTTCAAGGTTCGATTGTATAACAGTTGT
Source organism: Gari tellinella (assembly GCA_922989275.2). NCBI lineage: Eukaryota > Metazoa > Mollusca > Bivalvia > Cardiida > Psammobiidae > Gari > Gari tellinella. Next base: position 82,907,798 of record OV277864.1, on the reverse strand, counting down.
ACTAGTATGTCAGTTTTGCAGTACATAACCTACTTGCATTTCGTGATCAGGATAATTCATAGTTTCCGTTGCATACACTTATACATCAATTGAGTATTTTAGCATATATACGTTCTAGAGCATGGTGGCATTGCCTTTTAGCCCGTTTAAGTTATATCTGCAGCTTTCTGCTTTTGTGTGAGTGTTCTCCAGGGAAGTTGTCAATTATCATCTAATTTGGTCCAACGAAAGGCGTCTTGATACGGGAAATTCTGGTCTGACTATATACGTAAGAACCAAATAATGGTTTGGTAGAGGCTTCTATTGGCGTGTTGTAATAGAGGTGGTAGGTCCTGCATAGTTTAACATTTAACCTGAGGAAACAGTTCCTGTCATAGGTCATTGATTTTGTATAGACTAGTTGTGATGTATGATCATAAAGTGTTCAAGTGGATCTTTCGATTCACTTATATGCTTCATTCTGCACTTAAAATGGTATTTATAAATGGATTCCTCAAAGCAACAGAAAATGGTGCCATTACTTGAGAACATGATTTCAATGTCTTCCACAATGTCTTGGACATGATGACTTATTCTTGTATCCGCTTGTGGTCATGAAGAAGCATTTGTATACTACAGCCTTTGGCAACAACAGATTGGCATACAGTGATGTAAATTGCTTTGTTTCCTTGGTTTTCATTGGCAGCCACATCTCCCGTCAAGAGATCAAAAAGCTCTTCTTTAGATATTTAAATTCTAATGAAATAAGTAGAAATTCACTGGTAGTCTTGTCTGATATGAAACGTCATTTCTTGTGCCTTTCCCCTCTTTTCCCTGGATTGTCTCTTTGAGACTATATATATCACTTTTGTGTGGGTCGCACACAACATCAACCTTTTAGCAACTTTGAAACTGTCTGTTTATCCATGGTATGAAAGCATTTTGACTATAATATGTCATATCCAACATGTGGTAGTTCCTGTTTATTATTTGGGTCTAGGTTCTCCAATGGTTCCGACTTGCCGGTCGGATGTCTCAGTCTTTCCTGCTGAGAACACATCTGGTGCCAAGGTTGACTTCCATTCCCCGTGAGTGGGTGTTGCAGGATTTAAAGAAAGAAAGAAAGAAGCTATTCTGGGCCTGAGTTTATTAAAATCTTAGCAAACATTTCATATACATGAATAACCAGTATTTGCATACATAAGTCTACTGTAAAACTTTATTAAACCTCTGGGCCACATCATCTTCACGTACTTGGGAAACTGTGAAAAGTTGACTAAAAAGAATATTATTGCTTTTTAGTGCATCATTGTTATGTTTCACTTTTGACTTTCCTTTAGTGAATGTTATTTCAAACAGTGGTATTTTGTTGTTTTTATTGTAATCTGAATTGGATAGGTCCTGTCTATTACCACTTGTTGCACATATTCTTGCATCACTGTCTAAAGTGTGCCTAAAGCATCTCTTGTTGCCATGCGTATGACATTTCAGAATGAATCACACCGCTCATGTGACTCTTCTAGAAATGGAGTTTTCATACTGTTCGATTGTTTAAACAAATTATTGACCTACCTACCTTTTGAAAGTCTCTTGTTTAGAGGGTCTAATGGTTATGGCTTCAAAATGCGTTTTTTATAAAGGTTATTTTTCTGAAATTCATTTAGAATTTTAACATTTCAGGCCAAGATATCACCCAGTCTTTATGTGCATCTGGACAGTTCAATGTCACCTTGATTGTTCTGCTCATTTGCCCGATGAAACGATTTGGCAGAAAACTTGTGATTTATTGTTGGAAATACCCAGTATTTTTACAAAAAGTTTCAACTCAATAATATGGTCGTTATTACCAATTTGTTTGGCACGAATGGGCTTCTGTAGTTTACAAAATGAACTTGGAGAGGTCTAATGAAAAATGCATATTTACTTTTTTTATAATATATTTACATTTTATAGGCAATATATGTTTCATCTAATTGGTTATTGTGCATTTCCACAATTTTATTCTATAGGAAAATGCTGATGGAATGTTACAAGCTGCGTATTTGCAGCAAGTCACGAAAACTCATGACAATTACTTTTTCTATACTATGTAATTACAATATTAATTCTCATTTCAGTTAAACGTACTACATGTATTGGCTATTTATCAGCCATAATTTCAAAAATAGAAAAAAAACAGGCGTATTGTGTCATGATTATCAGACGCTCAAATCAGAAAAATATGGTATGGTGGCCTCAATTAGACATAACCTAAATTCCGTAATCTATCAAACAAATGTTTTTTCTTTAATGATTTGTAGCAAATAAGTTATTATTTTATATCTACGTTTTTATTATAATATTTATGTGATAAAATATGCAATTTTTAGTAGCATTTAGATTTTTCGGCCCTAGCTTAAAAATGGGCCACTTTTTATCACATTTTTTGGCGAGAAACACTGTTTTCAATAGAAAAGACGCTCCAAACGTAAATTTATCACACAGATACTATACAGTTTATGTATATTTTCTATTAATCTGCTCCAAAACATCACATTATATTGCAGTTCCTACTGCTGAAATGGAGCTCTAAAAAGTATGTATATGTTGGCCGCCATTTTGAATTTTTCAAAAAGTAGGTCACCTAGCCCGGGCACCTATATGCCATTTGATTCTATAGGTGTCATACTATACATGTGAGAAGTTTGGTGCTTTAATCCACTCTGTAACGATTTGGCCAAAAAATGGACATAAGCAACTAGACTATTAGTAGTGTTTAAACGATGATCGATTATTTCCGATGATTGATCGAAAGTGCTCTTTCGATAGCTAATCGATTATAAAATCAAATAATCGATTAATCGAAATAAAATTTGTTTCATCATATTCTATGTAAAACAGCTAGATATTGTTTCTGATATGAAATGTATGAACTCATTTTACTACATTTTAGTGTATATTAATCTTCAGATGCAATTGAAATAATAACAAAAAATCAGATTTTTTTTATTGTCAATTTTAACATTTTCATTTAATACTAAATTTATACTCAAAATTTAGATATCTCATTTCGATTGTATAATCGATAATAAATCGAAGAGGTCTGTCCGATTATATCCAATGATCGATTATGAAAATCAGCCGATTATGAAATCCTACTATTTAGTTTAACTCTTACCATGCTAGCGGCGGATATATCTGCCATAGTCATTGCCTCTGCAAACAGTTTGGATCCAGATGAGACGCCGCGTAAAGCGGTATCTCATCAGGATCCAAACAATTTGACACTCTTATCCTGTTTTGAAAAGAAATTTAGAAATTTCTTTTTTTAGAATAATAACAGACAAGAATTGCAGGCGAAAATATAACCCCGCTTGCAAAGAGTCAACAAATACATCGTTGTATAAACACAAATTGTCCTGACCCTTTTGGTATATACAGTCAGACTTGTATTAACCCATTAATTCACAGATATGCATTTTTTACACATTCCATTTATTCCTCCACTGAAGAAAATACTTCCACTTTACAACAACCATCATAATTTGTAGAATCTATTTTAAAATAAATTATTTATATATGAATCCTTAGATACCGTAATAATAAACTCAGTGACTTAGTATAACATGAACATTATCCATATCTGTAGTATAATATGAATATTATCCATATATGTAGTATAATATGAATATTATCCATATTTGTGGTACAATATGAATATTATCCATATCAGTGGTATAAAAGGAATATTATCCATATATGTAGTATAAAAGGAATATTATCCATATATGTAGTACAATATGAATATTATCCATATCAGTGGTATAAAATTAATATTATCCATATATGTGGGATAATATTAATTTTATCCATATATGTAGTATAATATGAATATTATCCATATCTGTAGTATGAATACTATCCATACCTGTTGTACAATATGAATATTATTCATATTTCAATTATAATATATGGTAACATAATAGTATCCATAGCTCGAGCAATGTTTAAATCTGCAATAAATGGAAATGCTGGTTTTTATTCAGCAACATCATTATGCAGAGTTTAACAAATACCTAGATAAAGATAAAATCAGTGACTTTACTAAAATAGGAATGGTATCAATATCTGTACTATACTATAGTATACAATGAATATTACTAATATCAGGAGCAATGGTAGATTCTGCAATAAATGGAAATACTGCTTATTATTCAGCAACATCATTTTGCAGAGATAATATGAACTTATTTATATATGAATCCATATATAGTTATATAGTTATAAACTCAGTGACTTACTATAATATGAATATTATTCATATCTGTAGTATATTATGAATATTATTATATTTCAATAAATGGAAATGCTGCTTATTATTCAGCAATATCATTTTAAAGAGTTGATGTGGACATATGCATATATGAATCCATAGATAGTTATAAACTCAGTGACTTACTATAAGATGAATATTTTTCACATACATGTACATGTATGTAGCAATGTAAGATTGTGCAATAAATGGTAATATTGTTTATCATTCAACAACATCATTTTACAGAGTTTCTACCAAACATGTTTATTTATCTACATGTTTCTAATTTAAAGCTTTCAATACAATGGACCTGTTTAAAACATACTCATTACATTTGCAAACAATATAGACACAGATCAGAGGACTCCTTCAGGAGTCATCTGATCAGGGTCGACAGGGTTTGCTAATCTAGAGCAGTATTTACATTATTAAACTACCCAGAATTCCAAGTTCATGTTTTGGCAATTAAAAAAGATCCACAAGGGAACCTAATAACCCACAAGAGTTACCTATTGTTGAGAGAGTTAAGACAGTTGTATGCATGACAGACAGAATATATAACATGACAGACAGAATACATGTATATAACATGACAGACAGAATATATAACATGGCATGCTCATCAGTATAATGGGTATCTAAAACAGGTTTTGAATATACATGTACATAGAAAGAAGAAGTGCTCACCTGGAAATTAAAAACAATCCAAACTCAATTCTATGGTTAGTCTTAAAATCAGTTCAGAAAATTACAAACAGCATAAAAGTGTCTACAACAGTGTTCCCGCCCTACAACGGCCCTCCCAACAACGACTCCCTCCTTACGACACTTGTCGCAGTTCCCTAAACAGGACAATTATATCCAACCTTTTCACGGCTCCAATGTCGTCTGCTATAATTGTCTCATCTGATGTTTTTCTTACAGTTACATAATGGACATTTTGCCGGAAATAAACTTAATGAGGAGTGACAAACAGCTTGAATCCAGATCAGACGCCGCGTTACGCGGCGTCTGATCTGGATTCAAGCTGTTTGAAAATTTCCCTCCCTATAACCACTCTCTCTGAACAACGAACACAATTTTGTTTCCCGCTAGGTGTCGTTGTAGAGAAGGAGCGCTGTATTTACTCTGTTCTATCATGCAGATATGGTGGAGGCTTGAAGATAATTATATCTCTTCACGGCCATTGGCGTCATCTATATTAACACATTCAACCCTAGCGACGAGTATACTCGTCATTTACAAACAGTGCAGCTGTGTTGATTTATTTGTCCTATGCAAACAGTGTAGACCCTGATCAGAGGGCTCCTTAAGGAGCCTGTGATGATAACACTTGTCCAATGCAAACAGTGTAGAACCTGATCAGATGGCTCCTTAAGGAGCATGAAATGATAACACTTATCATATGCAAACAGTGTAGACCCTGATCAGAGGGCTCCTTAAGGAGCCTGTGATGATAACACTTGTCCAATGCAAACAGTGTAGACCCTGATCAGATGGCTCCTTAAGGAGCATGTGATGATAACACTTATCATATGCAAACAGTGTAGACCCTGATCAGAGGGCTCCTTAAGGAGCATGTAATGATAACACTTGTCCTATGCAAACAGTGTAGAACCTGATCAGAGGGCTCCTTAAGGAGCCTGTGATGATAACACTTGTCCTATACAAACAGTGTAGAACCTGATCAGAGGGCTCCTTAAGGAGCCTGTGATGATAACACTTGTCCAATGCAAACAGTGTAGAACCTGAACAGATGGTTCCTTAAAGAGCCTGTGATGATAACACTTGTCCTATGCAAACAGTGTAGAACCTGAACAGATGGTTCCTTAAGGAGCCTGTGATGATAACACTTGTCCTATACAAACAGTGTAGAACCTGAACAGAGGGCTCCTTAAGGAGCCTGTGATGATAACACTTGTCCTATACAAACAGTGTAGAACCTGAACATCGGGCTCCTGAAGGAGCCTGTGATGATAACACTTGTCCTTTGTAAACAGTGTAGGACCTGAACAGAGGGCTCCTGAAGGAGCCTGTGATGATAACACTTGTCCTTTGTAAACAGTGTAGGACCTGAACAGAGGGCTCCTGAAGGAGCCTGTGATGATAACACTTGTCCTTTGTAAACAGTGTAGGACCTGAACAGAGGGCTCCGTAAGGAGCCCTCTGATCAGGGTCTACACTGTTTGTTATTTTGAAATATATTGTTTAAATTAACCCTAAATAGTTTCAAATGGAATAGACATATTTTGAAATTGAAACTGTCCATTACAGTTTCAGGGGTGAATGGGTTAAATAATTGTCATCATCTTTTATTTCTCAATCTTAAATGTTAGGTATTCTGACTGAAGAAATATTGAAATGAGCATTAAACAATTTGGGTCCTGATCAGATGCCACATTACATGGTGTCTGATCAGGATCCAAACTGTTTGTAAATAACTATTGTACCCAGGGTAAGGCAGTAAAGTGATTAGGTAGTAAAATGGTTAACTAATTAGACCTTATTTCCATCGCAGTTCTATAATACTGGAAACTACAGCGTTCTGCTGTTTTTTCTCAAAGTGACATAATGGACATTTTGACAGAAAATAAATAAATGACGAGTGACAAATAGCTTGAACCCAGATCAGACGCCGCGTTACGCGGCGTCTGATCTGGATTCAAGCTGTTTGCAAATGTAAGCCAATTTCCCTCCCTATAACAGCTATCTCTGAACAATGCACACAATCTTTGTCTCCCACTGGGCGTCGTTATAGAGAGGAAGCACTGTATATGGTAAATCACAATGGCAAAGGTACATTGAGAGGGGTTCAATGGAAACAAGATTGTGTTCAATAAAGGCTTATGTCGCCGGTGACATCCGTGACAATATATTCTGAATCTGAAGTCCAAATTAGGTCACGGTCAAAATCAAGTTTGGGTAATATAGTGGATTGGTAGTGGTCCGAGGCAACAACTGATTAAGTATCATAGCGGCTGCTGCATCTTAACCTGTTAACCCATTACTCCATAGTTTGTTCCTAGTTTTGAAACAGGTGACTGCTTAAAGCAGGTTGAAAGTTACTTTCAGCCTGATTAAGCTAGCACCTGCTAGAATAAAGAAAATATTCCTTATAATACATTTTTATGAATGTATAAATTGGAACTATTTTCTTCAGCAAAGAATAAACGGAATGCGCTAAAGGGTTAAGTTGATGCTAGGCGACATAGTAAAATCACAGCGAAGCGGTATTCTTGTTACAGACGGACGGAATGACGGACGATAACTATATGCCTCCTTATCTATAGATGCCGGGACATAACTTTGTGTGGTAAAACACCTTATTTATTATACATCACGGTAAAACAGCTTATTTGAATATCTAAGTCAACAATTTGATTTATCCTTCACTTTGACCATTGACATCTTGGCATTGACATTTATGTCAAAATGATCATTGAAAGCTTCAACATAATCGGGTCAGTGGAATTTGAAACTAAAAACACATTTTTTCAAAATGGCCACCATGTCAGCCATATTGAATTTAACCTCAACATTAAAATAACAATGTTTGGTAAGGTTCATGCACTGACCTTTCTACAAAAGTTCCAGGGCTGCCATAAGTTGACATGAAAAATCCTAAGATTTCCAAATTTGCATTTTTCAAGTGCGATTTTACGAAGCGTACCTTTACCCCATAGCCTGTTTCTGGTTTTGTTGACATGCGATTACTTAAAGCAGGCTGTAAGTGAAGCAGAATGCGGCTTAAGGCGCATTCTGCTTTACTTTCAGCCTGCTTTAAGCTACTATACACTGGAAAAAAATCCGAAGATTTAGGAAAAGTCCGGAGAAATGGCAGCCCTGAAGTTCAACAAAATAGAGCCAACAGAATTTAAGTTTTAAGTTTAAAATATATTTTCAAGATGACAGTCATATCGGTCATACAAAATGTCCAATCAACTGAAGAATGACAAGGTTTGTAGAGGACCCAGCACTGGTCATTTCGACCAAGTTTTAAAAAAATTGGTCTATTATAATTTGAGTTTAAGTTTGAAAAGTTAACGCAAGACAGACGCCTGACAAAGATTAGTGGCAATAGCTCACATGACAGATCATGTGGCTAACTATGTATTTACTGTACTTAAGTAAACATCTATATATCTACAGCACATAGAAAATAAACAAGAGCCCCATGGGGCATATTTCTCTCACCTGAGAATTAATAGCTGAAAAAATGAAGATAATGATTTATGTCCAGGAATGACCTAGATATGCAACAGACCGGAACCATTTGAACAAAATATGTAAAGGATATTTAAAAGTGTCACCATACCCAATATAAATTATAAGCTCTGGCCATATAAGTGTCACAGAAGAAGACGTTTTAAAGTTTCCTTATATAACTCAATGTAAAACTGTGACCCCAGGGGCGGAGCCAATTTTGACCCCAGGGGCATAATTTGAACAAACTTAATAAAGGACCTGTAGGCGATGCTATGTGCCAAATATCTAAGCTCTGGCCTTTGTAGTTTCAGACAAGAAGATTTTTTAAGATTTCATTGAAACAAATCTATTTTTAGCTCCTGTGACCTAGTTATGCAACCAACCAAAACAATTTGAACAATTTTGGTAAAGGTCATCTAGAAGTGTCACCATGCCAAATATCAAAGCTCTGGCCATATGAGTTTCAGTGGAGACGACGTTTTAAATTTTCTCTATATAACTCAATGTAAAACTGTGACCCCAGGGGCGGGGCCAATTTTGACCCCAGGGGCATAATTTGAACAAACTTGATAGAGGACCTGTAGGCGATGCTATGTGCCAAATATCTAAGCTCTGGCCTTTGTAGTTTCAGACAAGAAGATTTTTTAAGATTTCATTGAAAAAAATCTATTTTTAGCTACTGTGACCTAATTATGCAACCAACCAAAACAATTTGAACAATTTTGGTAAAGGTCATCTAGAAGTGTCACCATGCCAAATATCAAAGCTCTGGCCATATTAGTTTAAGAGGAGAAGACGTTTGAAAATTTCTCTATATAACTCTATGTAAAACTGTGACCCCCGGGGCGGAGCCAATTTTGACCCTAGGGGCATAATTTGAACAAACTTGATAGAGGACCTGTAGGCGATGCTATATGCCAAATATCTAAGCTCTGGCCCTTGTAGTTTCTGACAAGAAGATGTTTTAAGTTTTCATTGAAAAAAATCTATTTTTAGCTCCTGTGACCTAGTTATGCAACCGACCAAATCTATTTGAACAATTTTGGTAAAGGTCATCTAGTAGTGTCACCATGCCAAATATCAAAGCTCTGGCCATATTAGTTTTAGAGGAGAAGACGTTTGAAAATGTCACTATATAACTCTATGTAAAACTGTGAACCCCGGGGCGGGGCCAATTTTGACCCCAGGGGCATAATTTGTACAAACTTGATAGAAGACCTGTAGGCGATGCTATGTGCCAAATATCTAAGATCTGGCCCTTGCAGTTTTTGACAAGAAGATTTTTTAAGATTTCCTTATTTTTTCACTTTGGTTGCCATGGCAACCAGAGTTCTGCATTGTTTTTAATTATTTGAACAAATTTGAAAGAGCTTGACCCAAGGAACATTTCTGTAAAGTTTGGTTGAATTCTGTCAAGCGGTATAGGAGGAGATGTCATTTGAAGCAATTGTTAACGACGACGCACGCCGGACGACGGACACAGGGCCATCCCAATAGCTCACCTTGAGCCTTTGGCTCAGGTGAGCTAACAATGTATTTACTGTACTTAAGTAAACATCTATATATCTACAGCACATAGAAAATAAACAATGTATTTACTGTACTTAAGTAAACATCTATATATCTACAGCACATAGAAAATAAACAATGTATTTACTGTACTTAAGTAAAAATCTATACATATCTACAGCACATAGAAAATAAACAATGTATTTACAGTACTTAAACATCTATATATCTACAGCACATAGAAAATAAACAATGTATTTACTGTACTTAAGTAAAAATCTATATATCTACAGCACATAGAAAATAAACAATGTATTTACTGTACTTAAGTAAACATCTATATATCTACAGCACATAGAAAATAAACAATGTATTTACTGTACTTAAGTAAACATCTATATATCTACAGCACATAGAAAATAAACAATGTATTTACTGTACTTAAGTTAACATCTATATATCTACAGCACATAGAAAATAAACAATGTATTTACAGTACTTAAGTTAACATCTATATATCTACAGCACATAGAAAATAAACAATGTATTTACAGTACTTAAGTAAACATCTATATATCTACAGCACATAGAAAATAAACAATGTATTTACTGTACTTAAACATCTATATATCTACAGCACATAGAAAATAAACAATGTATTTACTGTACTTAAACATCTATATATCTACAGCACATAGAAAATAAACAATGTATTTACTGTACTTAAACATCTATATATCTACAGCACATAGAAAATAAACAATGTATTTACTGTACTTAAACATCTATATATCTACAGCACATAGAAAATAAACAATGTATTTACTGTACTTAAACATCTATATATCTACAGCACATAGAAAATAAACAATGTATTTACTGTACTTAAACATCTATATATCTACAGCACATAGAAAATAAACAATGTATTTACTGTACTTAAGTTAACATCTATATATCTACAGCACATAGAAAATAAACAATGTATTTACAGTACTTAAGTTAACATCTATATATCTACAGCACATAGAAAATAAACAATGTATTTACAGTACTTAAGTAAACATCTATATATCTACAGCACATAGAAAATAAACAATGTATTTACTGTACTTAAACATCTATATATCTACAGCACATAGAAAATAAACAATGTATTTACTGTACTTAAACATCTATATATCTACAGCACATAGAAAATAAACAATGTATTTACTGTACTTAAACATCTATATATCTACAGCACATAGAAAATAAACAATGTATTTACTGTACTTAAACATCTATATATCTACAGCACATAGAAAATAAACAATGTATTTACTGTACTTAAACATCTATATATCTACAGCACATAGAAAATAAACAATGTATTTACTGTACTTAAACATCTATATATCTACAGCACATAGAAAATAAACAATGTATTTACTGTACTTAAACATCTATATATCTACAGCACATAGAAAATAAACAATGTATTTACTGTACTTAAGTAAACATCTATATATCTACAGCACATAGAAAATAAACAATGTATTTACAGTACTTAAGTAAACATCTATATATCTACAGCACATAGAAAATAAACAATGTATTTACTGTACTTAAGTAAACATCTATACATATCTACAGCACATAGAAAATAAACAATGTATTTACTGTACTTAAGTAAACATCTATACATATCTACAGCACATAGAAAATAAACAATATATTTACTGTACTTAAGTAAACATCTATACATATCTACAGCACATAGAAAATAAACAATGTATTTACTGTACTTAAACATCTACAGTAAAACCTCTCTACTACGACCACTAAATTAAGTTAATAAACAGGTGTTTATGACAGTGAATGCTTAAAGCAAGGTGACGGTAAAACAGAAAGCTCCTATAGGAGCTTTCTGTTTTACTGTCACCTTGCTTTAAGCTGTCACTTGTATTTTATACAATTAATTAACCTTCTTTTATTGTCCGTAATAGAGAGGTTTTACTGTATGTATCTACAGCACAAAGGAAATAAACAATGTATTTAGAATACGAGTAAGTAAACGACTTCAGTAAACCCCCTCTAATACGACCAGTCAAATATGTTTACTATGAAGTGTTTAAGCCGAGAGGTTGCCCACAGCAAGGTGAAAGTAAAACAGAAAGCTCCTTTAGGAGCCTTTTGTTTACCTTGACCGTGCTTTAAGCAGTGTCCTGTCTTTCATACAACCAATTAGCCTTCCCATTAGTGGTTTTACTGTATTTATTTACAGCACATAACAAATCAACAATGTATTTACAATACGTAAACAGGTGCTTGAAGCCCTACTTTCTCATACTTTAGTTATTCCGAAATTTCATTTACAAAATCTAAGTAAAAACCAGGCCTCAAAGTTAAAAATAATTTGAGTTGAATTTGAGATTGTTCTTTAGTATTTGATTGGTCAGATTTGAGCTTTTGCTCAAATCTGACCAATCAAATGCTTGAGAATGATCTCAGACTCATAACAAACTCTTTATAACCTAAGACCAAGAGCTGTTATGACAAATCCTAATGTTGCATGCCTTGTTGTAATGAGTTTACTTGTTGATAGTAAACAAGTATTCCAGTTTTCAAGTGAAAATCATTCAATAGTTATTGAGAAATTTACAAGCTGTAAGTGAAAACAAGGGCAATAACTCTGACATTACAAATCTAATTGTTTTCTGTCTTGTTGTAAAGATTTCCCTATTGATACAGAACGAGTAAAAATCAAGAACAATTACTCAGGAATGATAAATCCCAGTGTTACCTGTCTTGTTGTAATGATTTCCCCTTTGATATTAAACAAATAGTAAAAGGTTCAATCTAATACCTTTGATAGTCATCGAGAAAATTCATTTACAAATTCTAAGTCGCAACAAGGAAAATAACTCTATAATAACAAATCCGAGTTGCCTTTTCAATACTGAACAAGTGTTCCAAGTTACATGTATATGGATACCTTTGATAGTTATTGAGAAATGTTTTTTTTTTTTTACAAAAAAACCCAACATAATCGAAACACTAAACCAAAGCTGAAGCAAACGAAAATGACAGGTCAAAAACACTCTTTTAAAATGTCAAACTAAAAATGTAGGTTTGCAATAAAAAGCGCAGTACATTTTAGCAGTACAATGATAAAGCAAAAGAAATAGAAAAAATATCTTATTTACAGTTTGTAAGCAAATACCTTCTTTATAGTAGTACTATTATAGTACATAGAAAAAACAAACAATTTATTTACAACAGACAGTTAAGACAAATCCCTTTACAGTAGAAAGGAGAAAACTGTATCATAGTGATAGTAGTACTATAATAGTACATAGAAATAAACCCAATTTATTTACAACAGACAGTTAAGACAAATCCCCATACAGTTGAAAGGAGAAAACTGTATCATTGTGATAGTAGTACTATAATAGTACATAGAAATAAACCCAATTTATTTACAACAGACAGTTAAGACAAATCCCCATACAGTTGAAAGGAGAAAACTGTATCATAGTGATAGTAGTACTATAATAGTACATAGAAATAAACCCAATTTATTTACAACAGACAGTTAAGACAAATCCCCATACAGTAGAAAGGAGAAAACTGTATCATAGTGAATAATTGTTTACTGGTTGTACAGTAAAACCCCTCTATAATGACCATTAAAAAGAACAAGCAAGGTAAACGTAACATGTTTATATTTTACCTTACTTTAACCCATTACCCCATAAATATGACCTTTTACGCCTCTAGTTTATCCCTCCTTTGAAGAAAATAGTTCCAATTTATACAGTTTTGAATATTTTACTTTAGAAATAATTTCTATTTTCTAGCAGCTGAATGCTTAAAGCAGGCTGAAAGCAAAGCAGAATGTGCCTTAAGGCACATTCTGCTTTACTTTCAACCTGCTTTAAGCGGTCACATATCTTCAAAACAAGAAACAAGCTATGGGGTAATGGGTTAAGCAACCATCTGCCTACAATACTTTAATTAAGTTGTCATATTCTGCTTTACTTTCAACCTGCTTTAAGTGGTCACATATCTTCAAAACAAGAAACAAGCTATGGGGTAATGGGTTAAGCAACCATCTGCCTACAATACTTGAATTAAGTTGTCATAATAGAAATGTTAACTGTATTAACCAATTCATATGATGATACAAAATCAAATTCTTTATAGTATGACGCATCATTGACAATTATTACAGCACTTTGGAAGTAGGTCAACTTTTTTCCCCTTCAATGTCATGACGTCATCAGCCTTAGATAATTGTCGTCTGTTTTTATTTCTCAAATATAAATAACATAGGCAGTTTGACTTTAGCAATTTAAAATTGAGTGTCAAATAGTTTGGGTCCTGATCAGGCGGTGCATAACACGGCATCTGATCAGGATCCAAACTGTTTGCAATTCTTTTTTCTACTCTGGGCCAGGCAGTGATGGGGTTAAAGTTCATTTACTGATAGAATCTCAATATTCTTTGTATTACTGACCATAATTAAAACAGGCAAGTAGGTTTTGAACACATCTATTGGCTCATTGCATCTGGTGATAGAATCTCAATATATTCTATGTATTATGAACATTGTTAAAACAGGCTAGTAGGTTTAGAACTTTTGATCATAGAACATACTAACAGGCTCACTGATTCTGGTGATAAAATCTCAATAGATTATATGTTTTACTGGCCATAGTTAAAACAGGCAAGTAGGTTTGGAACTTTTGATTATAGAACATACTAACAGGCTCACTGATTCTGGTGATAAAATCTCAATATAGTATATGTATTACTGACCATAGTAAAAACAGGCAAGTAGGTTTGGAACTTTTGATTATAGAACATACTAACAGGCTCACTGATTCTGGTGATATAATCTCAATACCGTGTATGTATTACTGACCATAGTTAAAACAGGCTAGTAGGTTTGGAACTTTGTTTATAGAACATACTAACAGGCTCACTGATTCTGGTGATATAATCTCAATATATTATATGTATTACTGACCATAGTTAAAACAGGCAAGTAGGTATAGAACGTTCGTCTACAGAACATATCTATAGGCTCATTAATTCTGGTGATATAATCGCAATAGATTATATGTATTACTGAACATTTGTCTACTGAACATACTTAAATACTCATTTTTTCTGGTTGTAGAATCTCAGTATATTTTATGCATTACTTAACATTGTTACAACAGGTGTTATGTATTCATGTTTATAATTTGAACTTGCTATATATCTATAACTTTTATCTATAATTTCAATGCTCTAAAATATGTTGTTCTATATTTAGAATATTTAGAAGTTCTTAGAATCTTCTAGAAGATCATGGAATAGTAGAGACTATGAATGAATAGTATAGAAATATGTAGATTGTTCTAGAAGTTTATATTGACTGGTAAACAAGTTCAGTCACACGATCTTATTTTGTCGACAGAGTTCCCTGAAAGTCTCTAGCAGTTTAATGGTAAACACAAGTGGTCACATGATATTCAAGAAATTATATGACAGTCCAACACCTAACAGTATGTACATGTACATGTATTTATATAGAAATTAAAATTCACTGCTTTATCTTGGATCTTTGAAAGTCATCAGTGCACTAGACGTTTACTTGTGAATAGCTGATACAGATATTATCTCTGGATTATTAAACAAGAGCCCCATGGGGCATATTTCGCTCACCTGAAAATAGCTGAAAAAATGGAGATAATAATTTATGTCCAGGACTGACCTAGATATGCAACAGACCGGAACAATTTGAAAAAAAATGTAAAGTATATTTAAAAGTGTCATCATACCGAATATAAAAGCTTTGGCCATATTAGTGTCAGAGAAGAAGACGTTTGAAATTTTCTCTATATAACTCTATGTAAAACTGTGACCCCCGGGGCCGGGGCCAATGAACAAACTTGATAGAGGACCTGTAGGCGATGCTATGTACCAAATATCTAAGCTCTGGCCCTTGTAGTTTTAGACAAGAAGATTTTTTAAGTTTTCATCGAAAAAAATCTATTTTTAGCTCCTGTGACCTAGTTATACAACCAACCAGAACCATCTGAACATTTTTGGTATAAGCATCTAGAAGTGTCCCCATGCCAAATATCAAAGCTCTGGCCATATTAGTTTCAGAGAAGAAGACGTTTGAACATTTCACTATATAACTCTTAAGTAAAACTGTGACACCCGGGGCGGGGCCAATTTTGACCCCAGGGGCATAATTTGAACAAACTTGATAGAGGACCTGTAAGCAATGCTATGTGCCAAATATCTAAGCTCTGGCCCTTCCATTTTCAGACAAGAAGATTTTTTAAGTTTTCATTAAAAAAAATCTATTTTTAGCTCCTGTGACCTAGTTATGCAACCGACCAGAACTATTTGAACAATTTTGGTATAGAACATCTAGAAGTGTCACCATGCTAAATATCAAAGCTCTTGCCACATTAGTTTCAGAGAAGAAGACGGTTGAAAATTTCACTATATAACTCTATGTAAATTTTTGACCCCCGGGGCGGGGTCAATTTTGACCCCAGGGGCATAATTTGAATAAACTTGATAGAGGACCTGTAGATGATACTATGTGCCAAATATCTAAGCTCTGGCCCTTGCAGTTTTTTACAAGAAGATTTTTTAAGATTTCCTTATTTTTTCACTTTGGTTGCCATGGCAACCAGAGTTCTACATTGTTTTTAATTCTTTGAACAAATTTGAAAGAGCTTGACCCAAGGAACATTTCTGTAAAGTTTGGTTGAATTCTGTCAAGCGGTATAGGTGGAGATGTCATTTGAAGCAATTGTTAATGACGCCGGACGACGCACGACGACGGGCCATCCCAATAGCTCACCTTGAGCCTTTGGCTCAGGTGAGCTAAAAAGGTGGGAAATCAAATTAAAAGTGCCAGTGTTTTATTATTCAAAAAGACAGGAATTAGATTATGTTAGGACTTTAAACATCAGGTATTTATGAAAGAAAAGAAATGTTTTCTTTATCCTAGCAGCTGGTAGCTCAAAGCTTAAAGCAGACTCAAAGTAAAGCAGAATGCAACTTAAGGTGCTTTCTGCTTTACTTTCAACCTGCTTTAGGTGGTCACTTGTCTTCAAAACTAAAAACAGGATATTGGGTCAATACATTTCTCTCATCTTCCCTTATTGGTTAGATTCTATACATTGTGTGCGAGTAATTACAAGAGGCCCAGAGGGCCACATTTCGCTCACCTGAGACATTGTACCATAGAAGCTGACTGGGCAAGACAACATTTTGATATAGCTGATATAACTGATAAGCCCCGGGGCGGGGACAAATTTGATCCAGGGGTCATAATTTGAACAATCTTGGTAGAGGACCATAGGGCAAAGCTACATGTCAAATATAAATGATCTGGGCCTTACGGTTTCAGAGAAGAAGATTTTTAAAGGTTTTCCTATAAAAACTAATAAGCCCCAGGGCGGGGCCATTTTTGGCGGCCTGGGGATCATAATTTGATCAATCTTGGTAGAAGTCCACAAGGCAAACCTATATGTCAAATATTAAAGATCTGGGCATTACAGTTTCAGAGAAGAAGATTTTTAAAGGTTTTCCTATATAATTCAATGTAAAACTGATAAGCCCCGGGGCGGGGCCAATTTTGACCCAGGGGTCATAATTTGAACAATCTTGGTAGAGGCCCATAAGGCAAAGCTACATGTCAAATATTAATGATCTGGGCCTTACAGTTTCAGAGAAGAAGATTTTTAAAGGTTTTCCTATATAATTCAATGTAAAACTGATAAGCCCCAGGGCGGGGCCAATTTTGACCCAGGGGTCATAATTTGAACAATCTTGGTAGAGGCCCATAAGGCAAAGCTACATGTCAAATATTAATGATCTAGGCCATACGGTTTCTGAGAAGAAGATTTTTAAACGTTTTCCTAAGAAAAACTGATAAGCCCCAGTGCGGGGCCATTTTTGGCCCAAGGGTCAAAATTTGAACAATCTTGCTAGAAAATCATTAGGTTATGATACATACCAAATATCAAAGGTCTGGGCATTTGGGTTTCTGAGAAGAAGATTTTTTAAGATTTTCTTATGCATTAAAAGTTGTCTATACGGTCATGTTAGAAAACCTGGTCCCACAGCAAGGGGAATAACTCTAGCCAAAATCGTTGAACAAGATTTCGTTCCCCCTTGTCACTGATGCTTCTGACAAAGTTTGGTTGAAATCGGGTCGGTGGTTTCAGAGGAGATGTTGTTTGAAAATGTGGACGGACGAAGAGCGATCACAATAGCTCATCCTGAGCCTTTGGCTCAGGTGAGCTAAAAATCCATTCAAAATTGTAGTTGTTCGAGTATAGATAGTTAAACAGGGCTCCAGTTAGGGGTAGTTTTTCCAAACAAAAATCTTGATTTCTGCATTAAACCCTATGGTGTTACTACTCATTAGATTTCTAACGAGTAGTAACACCATAGGATTGGTACTGAAATGAGTGAGAAAGTGTTGAATTTGTTCAGTAAACTCCTTCTTATCTGGAGCCCTGGTTAAATATGGTATTTTCAACACATCAAGGGCAGTTAACTCTTGACCAAATTGACTCTTTAGTCACATTAACCGGATAATCTGAGGGTAACGGTTACAGTAACTTTTCTGAGTAACTGACAGTTCTCGGACTATTGCCGTCTTAAGTTAGCAGAATCTAACTCTTTCACTGCCAGTTTTATTCTCTGCTTTAACCGCTCTTACCGCCAAAATATCGTCTGCATTGGTAGTGTCGTCTGCAATCTTTTTAAAGTCAGCGTTAGGGCTGTTTTGACTTTAGAAATGTCGATACGAGTGTCAATTTTCAGTTTGTATCCTGATCAGACGCCGCGTCACGCGGCGTCTAATCAGGATACAGACTGTTTAGCGAAGTCGCCTTTTGGTGAAGTTGGCAGCGAAAGAGTTAATAGTAGTGGAGCATGAGGAAGGAATTTTTATAATCTTAACCATAGACATCTTAAAAGACTAGATCGGGCACCTATTGCTCGACGGTCAGAGTGACGCCATTTTGGTGGGTGTATCAAACACTCATTTCCCTCCGATGACAAAATATGATTTTTTACTTTCATTTCAGAATGAATACAGACTACATACATCTTGTAACATAAATATGCACCGTAAAACGACAATAAAACGATAATAAGCACAAAATGATGCTAACTCCTATTTAACAGACTAAAATCATCGGTTATTCATAGCAACTATGGAACAGTTCTTAGCAACTTCTGTAGTCAATGATGCACCGTCAACGTAGACGGGATTATCTGCGCACAGCATGTAATGTCTCCAATCTACACCAATACGATGTGTACCAGACCAATGGAAGGAGAATAGCATACACCCTCCAAAAATGCTTCTAAATGACCGCCGCTGATTGGCCTGTAGCCGATTTAGATTATTTTAAGATATCTATGATCTTGACCACAGGTGCTTGTATTGTATGTATGTTACATCTACATAGGTGCAATAGTCTACCCCAAAAACCTTAATGTTTTTATTTTTATGATCTACAAATAATAATTATTATTACACATCTACATAGGTGCAATAGTCTACCCCAAAAACCTTAATGTTTTTATTTTTATGATCTATCGGTACAAACACGGAGGTAACATACATACAATACAAGCACCTGTGAACTTAAACTGTATGTCAACAATTACATTTTAAAGATATTTTCACATATAGTGTTCCCTCTCTACAACGACACTCAATGGGAGACACAGTGTGTGTATTAGGGAGTCGTTATAGGGAGGGACATTTAAGACTTGGCTTACATTTGCTAACAGCTTGAATCCAGACAAGAGGCCGCATATCTTGAGTCAAGCTGTTTGTCACTCGTCATTATATTTATTCTATCAAAATGTCCACTTATATATGTAACTTTGAGAAAAATCAGCAGACAACAATTTTAAGCAGACAATATTGCAGCAGTAAAAGATTGTTATGATATTTTACGTCGCTTTTAACAGTATTTCAGTCATATCGCAACATCCAGCTAAGACCCCAGAAGCCCTTTATGCACTGCTTTAGGCACAAATCGGCAA
This sequence comes from Gari tellinella, assembly GCA_922989275.2. Lineage (NCBI taxonomy): Eukaryota > Metazoa > Mollusca > Bivalvia > Cardiida > Psammobiidae > Gari > Gari tellinella. Next base: position 82,887,739 of record OV277864.1, on the reverse strand, counting down.
CTGGATAGAACCACCGACCTTCCGCAGGCCAGCTCGAGGGCTTTCCTACATGAACAAGAGCACCGCAGTGCGGCAAAATACGCCCGTCACGGCCGGCGGGTGTCAAAGTCGTCCAGACTCAGGCCGACTGGAAAAAGTCGCCCGGAGTGTAGGTCCGACTATCGATCTCAAAAAGACTATGCTGTAGTATTGCGATAGCTCAAGTACTATCCTGATAGTATTGCGATAGCCGATAGTCAAGAAAAAAGTTCTGGGTTTTTTAAAAAATGCCCATTTTTGACAATAAAGGGGGCATAACTCTGCTAAAAATAGTCGCCAACGTCTGAAATTTAACAGGAACCAAAATTCACAGGTGCCTTCCCTGTATGATGAGAAAGTTAAATATGAAATTTGGTTACAATAGACAAAATGTAAGTAAAATTATTATCAGGAAACAATATATTGTTAAAAAAATTGTGTGAAGGGGCATAACTCGGAAAATACAGAGTCAAACCAAAAACCCGTAATATATATTAAGTCACTTCATTCATTGTATCACCATATCAAATTTGAAATCAATTGAATCAAAAATAAAAAAGTTCTGTTTTTTTTTTTTTTAAATGCCCATTTTTGACAATAAAGGGGCATAACTCTGCTAAAAATAGTCGCCAACGTCTGAAATGCGAACTCGTCCGAACTATTGTGGTATGGAATATTTGTAGGAAGTTTAATCAAAATCGGTCAATAAATGAAGGTGAGAGAGCCCTAAGAAGAAAAGTTAACGGACGAAGTGTGGCTTATTTTAAATTTTAAGGATGTAAAAGGGCATAACTCATAGAAAAATAATTTAACAGGAACCAAAATTCACAGGTGCCTTCCCTGCATGATGAGAAAGATAAATATGAAATTTGGTTACAATAGACAAAATGTAAGTAAAATTATTATCAGGAAACAATATATTGTTAAAAAATTGTGTAAAGGGGCATAACTCTGTAAATACGAGGTCAAACCATAAACCCGTAATATATGTTAAGTAACTTCATTTAATGTATCACCATATCAAATTTGAAATAAATTGAATAATTAAAAAAAAAGTTCTGTTTTTTTTTTAAAAATGCCCATTTTTGACAATAAAGGGGCATAACTCTGCTAAAAATAGCCGCCAACGTCTGAAACGCGAACTCGTCTGAGCTATTGTGGTATGGAATATTTGTAGGAAGTTTAATCAAAATCGGTAAATAAATGAAGGTGAGAGAGCGCTAACAAGAAAAGTTAACGGACGGACGGGGCTGGGTATACCATAATACGACCGTCGATGACGGGCGTATAAAAATCCGAATGACCAGACTGGGATTTGAACTCACAGCGGCGAGGAGCTTAGTGATGTAAGTCACAGTGACTCTACCATCAGGCCTCGGAGGCACCTTGCAGCAGTAAAAGCGTTAGACATAATTATCTTGTTTAGGGAAGTGCGGCAAGGGTTGTTGTAAGTTGGGGGTCCTTGTTGGGAGGGCCGTTGAAGGGAGGGAGCTGTGTATTATTTTAGGATATATTTTTAATTGTCAATTTGCCATCTATCTCTTCTTCCATGAAACTTCTAAATGACAATTCCAGTTTCTGATTGGGTCTAATTTAACTACAGTAAAACCCTCTCTATTACCAGGGCTCCAGATAACAGGGAGTAAACTGAACAAATACACCATTTTCTCACTTATTTTAGCATAAAATCCTATGGTGTTACTACTCATTAGAATCGTCTCGAAGAGACGATTCTAATGAGTAGTGACACCATAGGGTTTAAAGCAGAAATAAAGATTTTAATTTTTGAAATACCCCTTATCTGGAGCTCCGCTATTACAACCACTAAAAGACGGCTAGCTGATTGTATGAAATACAGACAACAGCTTCAGGCAAGGTGAAAGTGAAACAGAAAGCTCCAAAAACCTTTCTGTTTTATTTTCACCTTGCTTTAAGCAGTCACCTGCATTAAGCACAATATAATTAACTTAGTTTAGTGATCAATGTAGAGAGGTTTATTATAGGGTTGTTTGTTACGATGTATTCTAACACACTTCGCGCATGTTCCTATATAAACAAAGAAGGAACGTATCTGTGTTTAAATTCTCAATAAAACATACACGCGCTGTAACGTCTTAGCGTGACGTAATATGGCTTCGAAAATGCGTACGCCAAGAAATGTAACTCCCGGTGAAAATTGTGGTTAAAATGAAGTATCGAAATACATGTAATGAATTAATACCATCGTTTTATCGTACAATAAACACGGGAAGATAAGAAGTTAAGATATGTGTTTGAATAACCCTTTTCTCCAGAGATATGCCTGTTTATGCATTTGATTCATTCCTCCACTGCAGAAAATAGTTCCATTTCATGATGTAGTGAACGTGCAACACAAGAAACATATAACCCTTTGCCTGCTGATCGCGACTTTACTGATTTTCGCAAACAGTTTAGATCCAGATCAGACGCCACGTAACACGACGTCTGGTCTAGATACATACTGTTTTGCACTCTCCTTTAGGCTTCTTTACTTAACAAGAGCCCCATGGGGCATATTGCGCTCACCTGAAAATAGCTGACAATATGGAGATAATGATTTATGTCCAGGACGGGGTCATTTTTACTCGAGGGGCATAATTTGAACAATCTTGATAGAGGACCTGTAGATGATGATATGTGCCAAATATCTAAGATCAGGGTGCTAGGGTTTTAAACAAGAAGAATTTTTAAGTTTCCATTGAAAAAATGTATTTTTAGCTCCTGTGACCTACATATGCAACAGACTGAAACCATTTGAATCAAATAGGTACAAGACACAGGGCCGGATCCAGAAATTTGTCAGTGGGGGGGCACAGGTGGGGAGGGTATGGGAGGGGTATAACTTGCATACTAAATGGTGCATTCTGAGGGCATTCTAAGAAGAAAGTTAACATCGATAGAATGATCTAAATACCCCCAATGAAACACCCAAAAAAGTGGTTTCATAAGACAAAGAGAAGATAAAATCATAATAGAATTAAATCTGGAGAATTTTTTAATAGCTTTATCTCCATTCTCAGAAATCTATTACTCCACACCATGGTCATACAAAGATTTTCATCAGTGCATTCAAAACACAGGCCTCCAATTGATCTCAATGCAAAAAGTAGGAAAAAAGTAGGAGTTTTTGAAGTGGAAAAGTAGGAAAAAGGAGGAAGATTTTCAATTAAATAGCAGGACTGTTTGATACAAAATACCACAAGGAATCAACGTGCTCATATAAATTAAAGTAATCCGCAATCTCGAGTTAAAGACATTCTCACCCATAGCCATTTTATTTTATGGTTATAATTTATTCAACAGGCCAAAGATGCGATCCAACAGTTTTAGGGGGGTCCGGGGGTAACCCCCCTGGAAAATTTTGAAATCAATTAGCGCTTCATTTCCTGCATTCTGGGCCATACTGAGGGTGCTTGAAGACTTATTAGGCAAAAAGTAGGAATAGAAGGAGGTTTTGGTAGAAAAATGGGAAAAGTAGGAAGGTGATCAAAAAGTTGGAAAATGGTAGGATAGGTACGAAAAAATAGGAACGGTTGAAGGCCTGAAAACAGGTAAAATACTAACATAAATCTATGTAAGAAATCGACTCAAACTATTTTTTTATTTAATCATTCTATGGTGAAAGGTTGTCGTCCAGCCATTAATCTCTAACCCTATCCCTCCTATTCATATACACACTGTTACTAGGGGGGTCCTGGCGCACGCCCCCTCCTCCCACCCCCAGATTATTCCCAGATGATCAATAGTGCGTTCTGATGGGAGTTTTTTCGCATTCAAAATAGGTAAAATACTACATAAATCTATGTAAATATTCGATTCAAAATAACATCTCAAATTCTTTAATATAGGATAATACCTTTGACATATTGTTTTCTGGCCGTTAACCTGAAACCTATCCCTACCCCCTCTGATTATTGTTCACACTGTCACTAAGGGGGTCCAGGAGGATGCTCCTCGGGATCTTTTTAAGTTCTAGATGGTCTCTGGTGCGTTCTGTTACTACAGCCTGTGTGGGGTTCCAACACAGACCAGGCACAGGGGCAATTTTTGATTTACTGGCCTGTAGGATATGCAATTTGGGGGCACAGGCGCAGGCAATTTTATTTTTTGGTTGGGGGAGGGGGGCACACTGCCGCGCGCCCCATCCTTGTTACTACGGGCCTGTGTCGGGTTCAAACACAGACCAGGCAAACTGAGGATTTGAGGGGGCACAGGGAAAATTTTGGATTTACCGGCCTGTATGATATGCAATTTGGGGGCACAGGCATTTTTATTTTTTTGGTTGGGGGAGGGGTGGCACAGGGGGCATAATGCCGTGCCCCCATCCTTGTTACTAAGGGCCTGTGTTGGTTGGGGGAGGGGGGGGGGGGGGCGCACACTGCCGTGCACCCCATCCTTGTTACTTCGGGCCTGTGTCGGGTTCAAACACAGACCAAGCATACTGAGGATTTTAGGGGGGCACAGGGGCAATTTTAGATTTACTGGCCTGTAGGATATGCACTTTTGGGACACAGGCATTTTTATTTTTTGGTTGGGGAGGGGGCACACTGCCGTGCCCCCCATCCTTGTTACTACGGGCCTGTGTCGGGTTCAAACACAGACCATGCATACTGAGGATTTAAGGGGGCACAGGGGCAATTTTGGATTTACTGGCCTGTAGGATATGCATTTTGGGGGCACAGGCACAGGCATTTTTATTTTTTGGTTGGGGAGGGGGGGGGCACAGTGCCATGCCCCCCATCCTTGTTACTACAGGCCTGTGTCGGGTTCAAACACAGACCAGGCATACTGTGGATTTGATGGCCAGAGATAAGAGACACAAGGCATTGCAGCAGCTCCAGTTAAGTTCAAACAGGCCAGCTGAGGGACATGTGCCCCCAGTGGATCTGTACCTGTAATGTCATATGCCAATGCGACCATAATACCAAACTAAATTATGAATATATGAATCAAGCAAAAAAAATTTAAAAAAATCAGGCCAGCTGGGGGGGCACGTGCCCCCTGTGCCCCCCCGGTAAATCCATGCCTGAGACATCTAGAAGTGTCACCATGCCAAATATCAAAGCTCGGGCCATATTAGTTTCAGAGGAGAAGACGTTTGAAAATGTCACTATATAACTCTATGTAAAACTGTGACCCCCGGGCAGGACAGGGGCATAATTTGAACAAATCTGAGAGAGGACCTGTAGATAATGCTATATGTCTAAGCTCTGGCCCTTGTAGCTTTTGACGAGAAGATTTTTTCTAAGTTTTTATAGATCTATATCTATTTTTAGCTCCTGTGACACCTAGATATGCAACAGACTGGAACCATTTGAACAAAATACATAAAATATATTTAGAAGTGTTACCATAACGAATATCAAAGCTCTGGCCATATTAGTGTCGGAGAAGAAGACGTTTGAAATTTTCACTAGAAACAGACTATGAGGTAATGGGTTAAGGTGCATTCTGATTTACAGTGTTCCCTCTCTACAACTGCTTAGGTGAGCTTAAAATGTATAAATCTTATTTAGCAATTTCTATGACAAACGATATCACCGCAGGATAAGTGTTAAGATGTGCCTTAGCCCATTACCACATAATAATGCCTATTTGCTCCTTTAATTTATTCCTCCACAAAAAAATATAGTTCCCATTTATACAGTCACAAATTTATATCTGAAGATATATTTGCTATTTTCAAGTAGATGGTTACTTTAAGAGGATAAAAGTAAAGTAGAATGCTCCTTAAGGCGCATTCTGCATTACTTTCAACCTGCTTTAAATGGTCACCTATCTTCAAAACTAGAAACAGACTATGAGGTAATGGGTTAAGGTGCATTCTGATTTACAGTGTTCCCTCTCTACAACGGCCCTCCCAACAAAGATTCCCTCCTTACAACCACCCTTGCCGCAATTCCCTAAACGGGACAATTATTTCTAACGCTTTTACTGCTGCAATGTCGTCTGCTTAAAATTGTCATCTGCTGTTTTTCTCAACTTACATATTCGACATTTTGACAGAAAAATACTTAATGATGAGTGACAAACGCGGCGTCTGATCTGGATTCAAGCTGTTTGTAAATGTAAACCAATTTTCTCTCTCTTTAACGACTCCCTCTGTACAACGCACACAGTCACTGTCTCCCATTGATTGTCGTTGTAGAGAGGGAGCGCTGTACTTTCAACCTGCATTACTTTGTTGTTGTTGTTGCTGCTAAGGTTTATAGTTCCGCATAAGCTTTATCAGATGCGTTATCCCATTGTCTCAGGATTGGGACAATGGTCAGCATCACCTGCTTTACGTGGTCACATGCCTTCAAAGTGAAGAAACAGGCTAATTGGATAAAGCAGACTAAAAGTTTAGCAGAAACTCCTACAGGAGCTTTCTGCTTAACTTTAAGCTTGCCTTTAACTTATAACTCTGTAAAAATGCTTATGCTTTGTATTTTTTTATTTTTCTCCATTGAAGAAAATACTTTATTTAGTCATGAATATGAACCATAACAATTGTTCTGTATCCTTGCAGATGGTAGCTTAAAGCAGGCCTAAAGTAAAGCAGATTGTGCCTTAAGGATTATTCTGCTTTACTTTAGTTTAAACAATATTTTATTCAGAAGAAAAGGATTGGACAACAGGCTTTACTTTCAACCGGCTGTAAGCGACCACCCTTCTTCAAAACTAGAAACAGGCTATTGGTTAAAGGGTTCAGGCTCATTCTGCTTTACTTTCAACCTGCATTAAGTGGTCACCTAGAAACGTTGTTTCCTCCGATAACCCTTATCTTTTATACTTTTCTTAACTCTATTAACAGGCACAGATCGTGCACTGCCCAAAAATACCGGTGAGGGAGTGAGGCAGAATGGCTAGATATATAAATACAGTAATCCCTCCCTACAACGGTCCTCCAAACAACAACTCCCTCCTTACAACGACCTATGCCACAGTTCCCTACACTGGACAGTTATGGCTACATGTAACGCCGTAACTGATGCAATACCGTCTGCTTAAAATTGCCGTCCGCTGATTTTTTACATAAAGGACATTTTGACAGAAAAAACACTTAATGATGAGTGACAAACAGTTTGAATCCAGAATAGACGCCGTGTTCCGCAAATGTAACCAATTTCCCTCCCTATACCGACTCCCTCCAAACAACGCACACATTTTTGTCTCCCACTTGGTTATGTGGTATTGGACGTTGTAAGGAGGGATTCGTTGTTTTGAGGACCTTTGTAAAGCTGGAACACCCTGTAGTAAGAAAATGAATGGTCACAGTTGGGTGTTTGAGTGAATATGGCAATTTTCTGACTGGAAATCAGATGAACTATCAGCTGCTAGGAGATGAAAAACAACTTTTTTCAGAACTTGGTATTAAAACTTGTATCATTAGACAGGAAATGAGCTAATTAAGAAAATGAATGGTGACAGTTGGGTATTTGAGTAAATATAAGAAGTTTTAAGTCTAAAAATAAGCGGAAACTTCTCAACTCATTCAATCGGTCATCAGCTGCTAGGAGCCCTTAGCTCAGATTTCCGCATTGTATTTCAAAATGCGGAGAAAATGCGGAAATGTTGCGGAAAAGTTGCGGAAATCTTCATTTTCCGCAGAAACTCCGCAAAAAGATTTCCGCGCTTTGTGGAGAAACTACGCATATGCGGAGAATATGCGGAGAACATGCGGAAAAATGGCACTTAGAATTTTTTCAGTTGCGGAAATTCAGACTCTGACAATTTCATGATGCGGAGAACCTTCTCATATGCGGAGAACATGCGGGAAAATGGCACTTAGAAATTTTCAGTTGCGGAAATTCAGACTCTGAACATTTCATGATGCGGAGAATTTATACTTGGAAAAATTTTGATGCGAAAAACTTGGACTTATATTTTTTTCAAGATATTTATATTTTAAATCGATTAATTAGATTTTACAAGATGTTCTTTCTGATTAATTTTGGCATAATATGAGTACTATGACAATTCAATGGGTTTAATAAAATTCCTTTCAAAGCATTTATAATTTTTAACAAAATCCTGTCACAATATTCAGTTACAATGTAGTTGAATGTGGACAGTATTGGAAAAAGAAATAAAAGAAGTAGAAAATTGAATTAGTTTACTAAATTTAACCCAAATCCATATATTGTCCCACTTTTATTAAGGGCTATTAATGTGACCTGCATTCTGAATTTCTGATGTCCTAATTATACTTAAAAACACCAATAAAATATTGTCAAACTGCCTTTTCACATTTAATGCAACAATTATATATACTAAAAAATAATCACAGGTACTTGACACATACATCTAGATCTATTACCTATTAACACCCCCCCCCCCTTTTTTTTTTTTTTTTAATATTTTTTTTTATTTTTTTCCCACTATACTTCTCTTATAAAAATAGAAGTATAGTAAAAAAAAAAGAAAAAAAAGGGGGGGTGTTAATAGATCTAGATGTATGTGTCAAGCACAGGTGCTTGTATGGTATGTTTGTTTTCCCTGTGTCGATTTTTAAAAAAGATGTATGTAGATCTAGATCGATTTAAAAAAAAAAAAAAAAAAATGTTTTTTTTGTAGACTACGGTAGACCTTGTATATGTATAATAAAGGTTTATAATATTATACATATACAAGGTCCACCGTAGTCTACCAAAAAAAAAAAAAAATTAATTTTTTTTTAAAAAATCGATCTAGATAAAACAAACATACAATACAAGCACCTGTGGTGTCAAGTACCTGTGAAAATAATTTAGTTTAAAAAAAAAATAATAATAATAATATTGCTGTTTTATATATAAAAACATTTATCCTCAGTTTGAAAACTAATTATACGTTTGGCTGTTTCAGATATAAAACTTTTATCCCCCGTTTTACCCTAAAAAGGAGTATCTATTTACACCAAGTGCCGAAACCGATTGGGGTCGAAATAGTATGGTCCGAGTTCCCGCGCAATTTTAACTCTTCAAGTCGGAGGGCAGTGAGACGCCAAAATTCAAACTCCGATTAGCCTAGACTTTAAAATTACTTTATTTACAAGTGTTTGAACAAGAAAGCGTGCCTAATATGTAGAAGAATCGTTCGTACAGACATACACACAAGCAATGATAGTATTGATACCTCAGCTTTCACCTGTACGTTGAGCTCGATGCCGACGAAGGTAAGGAATGCTTTGAGCCTGACGACTGAACGTTCAATCGTTAAATTTTGTCGGGAAGTTTGACACTTAAGTTAAGGTCGTTCACTAGATTTAATGCAGATAGAAATAGTTAAATTTATTTGAAAATTCGCAAATCGTAGTTAGCAAATACTTAAATCTTTCTATCGTTTGAAAATCTTTCCAAATATCAAAATAATCCCGGGTCAACTCGGCCCCTCGTCAAATCGACCCGGAGTTATTTCGACCTATTACACTATAGAATGATGCCTGCCGTGTATATAACGGGATAAGGTTAAACAGAAATAGATATGGGATTTTATGTAGCTTGAATTTTAAACCTTCTTAAAACAATTTAAATGCTAACAATTCTTTTTAAACTTGGATTTCAGAATGCATGTAAAGTAAATGTGCTCAACTATGTTTACTCACAGTATCAGGGCCAGTGGTCTCCCTCTGGTATCGCCTGCCGCAAGTCCTCGGTTTCCCGGTATATACGAGCTGCACCAATATTACTGGGCACTGGATTTGAGACGTCTGTCTTGTGTAGAATCATATAACGAAGTGAAGGTATACACTCACCTTCTTGGGATATTCCCCAGGATCTCGTGCAACCTATGACATTACGGGTACATGGGGAAGTCACATGATACTATCATGACCAACTTTCACAACACTCCTCCCCACTTTATAAAACTGATCTGTATCTCCTCAACAGACATGTACCCATTTTAAGAAAGTAAACATACTCCCCTGAGTATTCTGCAATGTAACTTGATTAATGACAACGCCTTGGTGTCATGTGTCCAATATTAATGACAATGCCCTGATGTCACGTGTCCAGTTTTAATGACAATGCCCTGATGTCATGTGTCCAATTTTAAATTAAATCTCTACCCAGGAGAAACCCCAAATAGAGCTTGCCCTGCCCACTCCCCTCTCTAACAAAAGGCATACCTTTCCAAAATCCTGGCCAGCTTCTATAGTAATCGGATCTCCCCCTGGATCCCATTTTCTGTTCTCCTGCTCCGTAACTTTGTGTATCCTTGACATAAAGTCACGTATCTGGCATACCTTATCAGACACTGTAGGCTCAGCATCAGTATCCATGTTGGAACCTACCTGAGTGCTGCCCGGTTGAAGAGCTACCATATCTAAAGAAATGGACTTTACAGGTTCTAACATAACTACCTCAGCTTCAATATCCTCTCCCTGGTCTTCTCCCACCTGGGAAGTTTCTTGTGAGATTTCAACCTCTGCAACCTGAAAATCCACTTTTTCAGCAACACTCTTGGAATATCCGCCCTCGGACAAATTAACCGGTGAAAGGTGTTCAATACCTAGGCCTTCAATTTGGGTGGGGAGTCGGCCTTCGGTCCCAACCCTTTCCCATTTAAAGTCTGGGTATCAAAACTCACCTGATTCACCTCAGGACAATATGCGCGGAAGTGACCCGACTGTCTACAATTAAAGCAGACGTAGCTAGGTGAAGATGGTCTACCTGTGCTTGGGCTGCTGCTTCTATCCCTGCTTGAATCGAAATCTGAAGCTTGTTGGATCAGAACAGTCTCAGATAGATTGTCGCAAATTTGTTCAACTTTCGTCATTTGAGTGTCAGAACTCACTGACTTCTTTAGAAGATCTGTATCCCTGTGATCTCGCCTCCCCCTTTCTTGCTTTACTTCCCTCAGTAACTTTTGATGTCTTCGGACTCTCGGAACTGGTTCATCTTCCTCAGATGATTCGGAACTGGAATCTTCCTTGTTGGAATATGAAGATGTGTGGTAGCCGTCCCTCGTGAAACGCTTATCCATCTGAGCGAGAAGAGTTTTGAAGTTTGGCGCCTCCCCAACCTCACACAGCATGGTGTAAAACTGGCCAGCCTTGCCCCTCAACCTCAGACAAAGTGCATCTCGCTTCTCTTTCCCTGACCAACCAGAAGTCTCAGTGTACTGCATAAATTTCTCCTTAAAAAGTTTCCAGTTTGACTCTCCATCATATTTAAAACTTTTCGGAAGAGTTGAAGGATGAAACTTATGCCTACTGCTACCCTTCTTGTCCTTGACAATTCTCACCCTGCACTTTGGTAATCTTTCTTCTGACTCAGACCCTTCCGAATCAGACTCAGTACCAGAATCTTGGTCCCTGTGATAAAGAGGAGGACACTGTTCCGTCTGGCGCTTGTCTGTGTCTCGGTCTTCATACGGGAACCCCGTTCTACCCTGGGCTTTGTTAAGACATTGTGACCTATCTTGCAGCCAACGGGAACTTTCTTCTGTCTTAAATTCTGTATTAGGCATAAAATCGATGATTTCCATAAGTTGCCTAGTCACCGTAAGCGTTGTTACCTTAAAGATATTAGCATATGTAAGATTTCCCTGATCTTTCCTAAATTTAACTATTTTCTTTGCAGTTTTATGTGCAATCCCTGGCAACATAACCAACTCCTGTCCCGTTAAAAAATTAATTGCAACTTTAGAATAAAAAGCCATGATGATGCAAACTCAATAGAATTCACAAACCCTCAGTGAATAACCAATTTCTAAGATAAAATTATTTTTAATCAAATTCTATTCCAATCTTTTTTTTTTTTTTTTTTTTTCAATTTAACTCTACTTTCACTTTCTACGGTCTCCATTCTCTACTTATATTAATTGTTACAATACTAACTCAATACCCTGACTGAGTTTGACAATTTCGGACAATGAAATATAATAAATTAATCCAACTCAACTTACCGACTTCGGTAAGGATAACAGGTCAAATTAATTATTGAAAACTTATTGAAAGTCGTTCTCGACTTGCAATTTACCAAATAACATGATTCCAAATTTGGTCTGAAAATATTATAAATAAAACTATTGAACGCTTTAAATATCGAAATTGCCACTTGGCACTTTCAATCCTTATCTAAAAATTATATTTGCAACTCTGAATTACCGAGTAAACAAGTTAGCTTCGGTTTACTTTCATTTTCTCGGTTCCGTGGCTATAGGCGGAAGTTTACACTGCAACCGGACGTTGTTGATGCGTACGCACCACCATGTGCTTTTTCGCCGAACTTGAGTCACGGAAACAGCCGACCTCGGCCGAAACCAAAAAATACTAAAAATACAGAAATTTGGCGATAATTTCCACCAATTATGCAGGTACCGTTGAAATTAATGCACCGGCAACTGCTTGCAATTCACAACGCCCTCGTTGCAAATCAATATCAGTTTACAACGCCCTCGTTGCAAAACAAAAACATAGTCTGAATTTGTTTTCTAGCAGACGCTGGTAAACACGACCTCGTGTTGTTTCTTTGAAGTTTTTTCCTCGTCGCCAATAAAGTAAATGTGCTCAACTATGTTTACTCATAGTATCAGGGCCAGTGGTCTCCCTCTGGTATCGCCTGCCGCAAGTCCTCGGTTTCCCGGTATATACGAGCTGCACCAATATTACTGGGCACTGGATTTGAGACGTCTGTCTTGTGTAGAATCATATAACGAAGTGAAGGTATACACTCACCTTCTTGGGATATTCCCCAGGATCTCGTGCAACCTATGACATTACGGGTACATGGGGAAGTCACATGATACTATCATGACCAACTTTCACAACACATGCAGTCGGCCATTTGGAGATTAATACCAAACATCTAAAACAAGTCCATTGGCCAGACAGGATCACCAGGCTAGCTTTACACACTAAGGACAGTCAAGGGTAAGGATAAATAAAAGAAATATGTCGTAGTAAGTGGTTATGTGATCATACATACTCCTAGTCTGAGTAGTCACTTCCAAAAAATATTGCAGTATGAAATAATAAATATTAATATGTTAATGTCACGGATAGATCCTTTAATAAAACAGTTAAGAGTTTAGATCCTGATCAGGACCTGTCTGAGATGGGTCTACACTGTTAAACAGTTAATTAGTTATAAATGTAAACTTACAGTGAGTGTGTGTGGGGTGGGGGAAGTCCATTTCTGAGTACAGTAACCTTATTCGACCAGGCCATTTTTGGAGCAGTGGGTGCCATCAGATATCTGTTGCAGTACAAATTAAAAAAATAATGCTCCAGCCTTGGGACTGGGAGGTAGACAGCATGTAGCCATGATGGCATGAAGACCCTGGGACGACACGGCTGTCACAAATTTGTGTGTCGTCACGGGTTCAGTGATGAGGGTTAAATCGCTGAGTTTTTTTGTCCATCAAAAGTTCTTTTTATTTATTATCATTCAAATCAATAAATATGAAATGAGACCGCTCAGGTTACTAAATCAGTAAACATTGGTATAATAACCGTATAAAAAGGTTATTATATTAATTATATACCTATTCTAAAAATAAGCCATTATACAGACCCAATTATTATCTTTTTCCTTATCAGAATTTCAGATCATGATGGTCCGTATTAGATGACATATGCTACACAATGTTGACGTCACTGCTTTTATGCCACACAGAGATTGTACGACAATCTATTTATATAAAGAAGCGTTCAATGTGACTTTTCGGAATTCCAGGTCCCGATGCTATTTTTAAAAAAAGTTGGAATATTTAAACTTTGAACAGTTGATTTCCATTTTAATCGTGAATTATATGCATCGGCAATCGGTTACTTAAAATGAAAACACTGCATATATGCTACACAATGTTGACGTCACTGTTTTTATGCGACACAAATTGTACACAATCTATATTAAGAAGCGTTGCGTGTGACGTTTCGGAACTCCAGGTCCCGATGCTATTTTTAAAAAAAGTTGGAATAACTTTGAACAGTTCATTTCCATTTTAAGCATGAATAACCCACAACACCCACTTTTACTAATGTTTTCCTCCAAAGGATAAGGTTTAAAACAGTTCAACTCGCACTCTAAAACGCTTAAATGACCATTATTTGCAAAATGCCACTTCTAAATAACGGATTCAATCGAGAACAAAATAATCAAACAAATAATGACGTAACTTATTGGTGGTCACATGACTTTCATAAATAGTTTCAGATTGCATAATTATGAACACAGGAATTTTAATATACTAGGGGCTTACATGTAAGCGTATATTTGATTATTCAGTTGAATAACATTTAGATCTAGATCCAAACAGTTTAGGTATATAATAAAAGGAATATCACCACAGTTGGTGATCCTGGTCTTGAATCAGTTCTCGTTGGTTGTGTAATCCAGATCACACGCGAGGCTATGCCTCTCGTGAGATCTGGATTACACAACCAACAAGAACCGATACAAGACCCCGGATCACCCACTGTGGTGATATTCTGTTTGTATATCATGCCCTTCTGACTTTAGGGAAGTAATTATTGTTTCAGTGCTGGCTGATACAGTCATGTATTGAGGTTGGTTCAGATTAAGTTAGGACCCAGGACAGATTTTAAAGCTTTAAGCAATATAAGTTGAACTCAGATTATTGTACATATAATTTGATTAAAATGCAATTTATACTGGTTACTTCAGTGGTAAGCATATTATTTGTCAATGTTTTTTTCTATTTCAGTCAAGATCTCAAAACCTGTATTCGTCCTACGATGCTGCCATGCAGTGTGACAAGACAATGTCAAACAGAAAAGGCACCAGAAGTAAGCTAATTAAGAGTTCTAACACACCTCGCCCACACCCCTATATAAACAAAGAAGGAACATGTCTGTGTATAAATTCTCCAAAAAAAATGCACACTGTTACATCCAATTGAAACTGTGGTTGCCAATCTTAAAAAACATGGCCGCTAGTGGGTGGGGCAGATTTTCCTTATATGGCCATATATAGTGAAAACTTGTCTGAAACGTAGGTCCGATTTGAAAATAATTTCACACAAATGATCCATCGGTGACCCTCTACCAGATTTCTTAAAATAATTTTGATATCTAAAAAATCATGGCTGCCAGTGGGTGGGGCATGTTTTACTTATGTTTCTGTATAGTAAAAAGTTTAAATATCTTCTATGAAACTACTTGTCCAAATTGAAAATAATTTTACACAAATGATCAATTGATGACTGATCTCTACCAGATTTCTTAAAATAATTGTGTTATCTTAAAAAACATGGCTGCCAGTGGGTGGGGCAAGTTTTGCCTTATATTTCTGTTTAGAAAATCTTTAAAAATCTTTTTCTCTGAACCTATTGGCCTGATTTAAGAATATTTATACACAAATAATGATTCGTTAGTGACCCTTTGCCAGTTTTCTTCAAATAATCTTCCTAGCTCAAACAACATAATACTGGCAAAATCAATAGTGGGCTTTTTTGAACCGGGTTGTAAAGTTGGGCGTTTTGGACCTGTCAAGCCAGCGGATGGGGGTGAATTTATGGATGATGACTTATAGTGAAAACTTAATAGTTACTGGTCCATTACCATGACCGTAACCATGGGTACCAGGTGAGCGATTTAGGGCCGCATGCAGCTCTTGTTCTGCTATGCTTCATTACGGGAGTGTCTCGTAAGAACACACTGTAACAGCTTAACATGACGTAATATGGCTTAAAAATGGGAACGTCAAGAAATGTAGTGCAGTTGCGTCGGTGCAAATTGTGGTTAAATTGAAGCGTAGGAATCAAAATAATAAATTAATGCCAGTGTTTCATTGTGAAATAGAATAAGGGTAGGAGTTGAGATGCATAGTAATAATAATTACATCACGATGCCGAAGGCAGATTAATGTAATTACCTGGTGCATCTCAACAATTAATAAATTCATACAAATGTTTTATAGTGCAATAGAACACTGGTAGGAGTTGAAATGCGCAATAATTAAATCAGGAGGCTGTAGACCAAGTGATTTAATTACCAGCATCTCAAGGGCTAACACTTCAATTTAACAACAATTTGCACAGTCGCTATGGCTTTAAATTTCATGGTACACAGACAGTTATCAAAGCCATGTTATGTAACATGAAGGTGTTACAGAGTTTGCTTGTTTGATAGAGAATTTAAACATAGAATGAGATACGTTCCTTTATTCTTTATATAGGGGTTTGCACGAGGCGTGTTAGAAAATTTTATATTTAAAAGAATACACCTTTTTAGCTCACCTGAGCCAAAGGCTCAAGGTGAGCTATTGGGATGGCCCTGTATCCGTCGTCGTGCGGTATACCGCTGAACAGATTTCAACCAAACTTTACAGAAATGTTCCTTGGGTCAAGCTCTTTCAAAATTGTTCAAAGAATTAAAAACAATGCAGAACTCTGGTTGCCATGGCAACCAAAGTGAAAAAATAATGAAATCTAAAAAAATCCTCTTGTCAAAAACTGCAAAGGCAAGAGCTAAGATATTTGGCACATAGCATCACCTACAAGTCCTCTATCAAGTTTGTTCAAATTATGCCCCTGGGGTCACCGTTTTACATAGAGTTATATAGTGAAATTTTCAAACGTCTTCTCCTCTGAAACCAATATGGCCAGAGCTTAGATATTTGGCGTGGTGACACTTCTAGATGTCCTTTACCTATTTTGTTCAAATGGTTACGGTCAGTTGCATATCTAGGTCACAGAAGCAAAAAATAGATTTTTTTCAATGAAAACTTAAAAAATCTTCTTGTCTGAAAATACAAGGACCAGAGCTTAGATATTTGGCACATAGCATTGCCTACAGGTCCTCTATCAAGTTTATTCAAATTATGCCCCTGCGGTCAAAATTGGCCCCGCCCCCGGGGGTCACAGTTTTGCATAGAGTTATATAGTGAAAATTTCAAATGTCTTATTCTCGGACACTAATATGGCCAGAGCTTTGAAATTTGGTATGGTGACACTTCTGAATATCTTTCACGTATTTTGTTCAAATGACTCCGGTCTGTTGCATATTTAGGTCACAGAGGAGCTAAAAAAAGAATTTTTCTATAAAAATTTAAAAATCTTTTTGTCAAAAACTACAAGGGCCAGAGCTTAGATATTTGGCACATAGTCATCACCTACAGGTCCTTTATCAAGTTTCTTCAAATAATGCCCCTGGGGTCAAAATTGGCCCAACCCCGGGGGTCACTGTTTTACATAGAGTTATATAGTGAAATTATCAAACGTCTTCTCCTCTGAAACTGATATGGCCATAGCTTTGATATTCGGCATGGTGACACTTTTAGATGTCCTTTACCTATTTTTGTCTAAAACCCTAGTACCCTGATCTTAGATATTTGGCACATACCATCATCTCTTTCAAGATTGTTCAAATTATGTCAATCGGGTAAAAAATGACCCTGTCCTGGACATAAATCTTTTTCTCCATTTTGTCAGTTATTCTCAGGTGAGCGAAATATGCCCCATGGGGCTCTTGTCATTAAAAAGTAGACTGTTTAACTGTAATGCCATTTATGGTGGACTTGAACTTTTACTTTAATCAAGATACTTTATTATCCCGTCTCAATATTGGAAATCCTTCCACATGATTGTTGTCAGGAGTTTAGTATTCTGAAATTTGTCACTCATCTGCATTAAAGACAATGAAGGCAAATCAAAAAAGTTTGAAAATGCACTCGTCTTGCACAATAGACAGAGAAGGGACAAATCATGCAGGACAAGTGAAATTTTCAAACGCCGGCTCATTTGTAATGTATGTGCGTTCCAACGCCCTTTGTCAGTACAGGCAACTTAAATTACCAAAGGACTTTCATCAATCTTCATACGAACAAACGCGTTTTTATTTCACATGTCATGGTCAATGTCACTGTGGCTGCTTTTTAGAAAAAACGTGTCATTGCTGTGTCAACTTCATTTCTCAATGGATTTTCATCAGACTTCTTGCAAGTGTACAGAATAACAATAAAAACAAAGCCTTATATAAAAACAAAATTAAATAATCAATGTAAAAGATTTGTTTATTTGTTATGAATGCTTAGAAAAAATCCACTTTAACACAGAATGACAACTGACTCAGCTGAACCCTAAAATTTGAGCTGTTTACATGTGACTCAGGATTGGTCTTGAATGGTTATCATTTGAATGATTATGCTGCTTTTATGTTACTGAAAATCGGATATGGCATAAAAAATGTAAATGGATGTCGGGTGGTTTTATAGGCATGTAAATTTTTAGTAGTTTAGGTATTAAATGAACTTATGTATTTCAAAGAAGTTTTTTTTATAGTCAGCTTGGCCAGGATTTTAACACAGGTTAGAAAGGCCGGCATACAAAATTGAGAGTCCTACACTCTATTACCTTTTGGCCACTGTGCCATACTTATATCCCAATTCTGTTTTATCTCACTGAACTTCTGAAGTGAATGGGATCTACTTTGGTGTGAAGTTTAAAATTAGATAATTACACCGTCTACAGGCAGAATAAATTTTGCAATAGAATTCTTTCTACAAAAAATAGAAGATTTTGATATTTTTCTTGAATGGTTTTATGCCATGATCTGGTTTTCAGTTTCCTTAAAATTCTCTTCTATGATTGCTCTGTTGACTTTCAATTTTGCAGAGATTTAAAACTTTAAATTTGATTTACAGAAATTTCCAACTGTGACAAACCGGTGATCAATTGGAAAGTGGCAGACATGATACAAAGCCTTCGACTCATCGCTCATCAAATGAGGCAGTTAAGCATCAGGCGTGTAAAGAACCCCTTTCATCCAACTGAATTTCAAAGGACCTGTGATTTTGTTCAATCTGGAGATATTACAGATTTTTCTAATGAATCTTTTAATCAACAATATTTATAGATCCCTTTCAACCAAGTGTTGTTTGAAGAACCAGTGTTTAGTTCGATCTGAAGATGTTACAGATTTTTTAAAGAACTTTTAAATCTGACAACATATAATTTTCATATATTCAACCTTTGATATCATATTTATTGCAATGACACAGTAGTACATTTAACAAATCTTGTTTGTTTACTACCGGTAGGCCATATTATTTAATAATGTTTATACTGTTGATTGAGAATGGAATAAATGTTTATCATTAAAACTGTTAAAACCAACTTGTGATGTAACTCTCTATCATAGAATTTGTCACAATAATGGCTATTTAATGGGGCTTAGAGAATGGAATTCAATAGTTTCATATATTTAATTTAGGTCCACTTCTGGAAAAGTATTCAGCCAAAAGCTTTTAACTTGTAACAATTATTAGAAATGATAAGAACATTGCATAATTAGTCTAAGAACCATAACTCTTTGGATTACCATTTCTGGTATACATGTACTGTATTAGTATGGACCTAAAAAAAAAGTCCTATATCCTATGAGATGGTAACGCTTAAAGTAGGCTGAAAGTAAAGTAGAATTCTCCTCCAAAGGGCATTCTGCTTTACATAAAGCCTGCTTTAAATAAGCAACACTCTTTCTTCGGAAATCAAGCTACATGTATATGGTGTTCGGGGTTAATGTATTATACTGATATTTGCTATCATGAGATTATACCAATGACCTAAACTCTGTCCTGGCTTTAAGCTTTTGGTGTCTTAGTTGTACCTCAAAAGGAAATGGACACACCGCAAGACAACTGTTTGGTGCTGCAAGGCAGAGCTCTTGTTTAGTATTGTCCACTTATTTTATGCATCATTGCTCAATTTTGAATCATGTCTCAGACTAGTTGTGATTCATATTGTTTTGGCTCTGTGTCTGCCCTTCATGTCTGCTGGTGCTGTGCTGGATAAATGTCGGCAAAGAGATGCGGATTATTTCCGCATGCGGAGAAAAATCCGCATCTACAGCAGTAGAAATGTCCGCATTTCATGCGGAGAAACTCCACATTTAATGTGGAGAAACTCCGCATTTAGTGCGGAGAAACTCTGTATTTAATGCGGAGAAACTCCGCAATCTAATTTCCACATCTCCGCAAATTCTCCGCAATCCAGTTTCCGCAATCCAGATTTTCTGCGGATTTCCGCGTCCGAATACTCCGCATTTTTTCCGCAAAATATGCGGAAGAAATTCTGCGGAATAAATGCGGAGTTCCGCATTATTTGCGGAGATCTGAGCTAAGGGAGATGAAAAACAACTTTTTTCAGAATTTTGTATTAAAACTTGTATCATTAGACAGGAAATGAGCTAATTAAGAAAATGAATGGTGACAGTTGGGTGTTTAAGAGAATATGAGAAGTTTAAGACTGAAAGCAGAGGTCAAAACACCAAATTGTGCAACTGTTTTGTTTTGTCATAAACTGCTCAGAGATGAAAAACAATTTTTTTCATAATTTTGTGTTAAAACTTGCATCATTAGACAGGAAATGAGTCAACTAAGACAATGAATGGTGATAGTTGGGCGTGCTGGTGTTTATAACGAGTTTTACAGGCTTTACTGTCTGGGCTTGTAGTGTTTAAAGTGTATTGACCATGTCTTGTTACTGTCATTATACTGACACTTTGTCACCTTCAGACCAGGACAAGTACGGAGGAAAGTCTCCATGTCTACCTGTCCGTCTGTGACCTCTGTCACTGTTACATTGATTAGTTCTACCTCAACATAACGTGTTGTCTGGGAAATACTGCGTGTAAACTCATGCAGGGCTGTCACTGGTAATGTAACATACTTCAGTTGAACCCGCTCCACACAGTGTGACACAGACTGAAGATTATCTACAGACATGTAGTACAGAACAAGTCTCTGTATGTGTGTCATAGTAGACACATCTATTCTAGGTCTACACTGTATGCCATGGTCTGTACAGACTAACCCCAGTAATAACTCTCTAATGGTGGGTGACTGTGAGAACCTGGCTATTATTTGTTCTATATGTTTATGTGTCATATAACAACTCAGCCCCAGTGCCATTAAACACTTGTTACTACTGAGACTACATAGGGCAGTAACTAACTCATCTGTAGCTGTGATATGACTCCTCAAGAACAGGCTTGTAAGAGTGTTGATGTTGTTGTTTACTATTACTGTCACTGTGTCAACATGTATATAGCAGGGATCGAGGTCAAACAGGAACAGTCTTTGTACTGAGTGACAGTGTTGTAACTGACTAGTTATAGCTCTCAACTGCTCTTTATCAGTGCCTTCAGTCTCAATGTATACAGACTTGACCTTTGACCTTTTAGTGCATACAAACAAAGGTTTTACATGACAGAGGGTGGTTTTAGTGATATAAAAGTCAGCTAAACATAAATTGTCATATGTGTAGCCATGATAGCTACCCTCTACTACACAGTCAGTTATACATGCTTGTATGTCTCGTATTAAATGTGGTACTAGGAAAGTTTGTCTGTATTTCTGTAACTGTTGGTGTTTGTCAGCAGTCACAACATGAGTGAAATGTGTCAATAACTGTTGTGTTAAGTCTGGCCTTAGCCCTGACATAAACATATATACCTGAGACATTTCTAAACATGTACCTATTGTACTGCAGAAATATGTCATTTGGTTGATTGGACTTTCGCTTGTTTTTGTGAAGATCCGCTTCAGAAAACCCAGAGAATCAACATAGCCTGCTATGAATAGTGACGCCAGAAATTCTTGAAACTTTTTATGTATAAACGAAAGTTTTTTTTCACTAACTGAAACTTTGTCCAACACTTTGCTCTGTGACAAAATGCCAGATTTTAAACACATATGTATTGCCTCTTGTCCTAGACCAAATAACTCCATCTGCGAGGTTCTAAACACTAAACTGTTTTCTCGTATTTTGTCAATTAATGCCTCAAATGCTATCCTAGATAAACAATAAATCAATTGCCTATGGCTTTGACAACATGGGTGGTCCTTAAAACATTGGGGCAAGGACCTGTTTGCTTGAACATCTTTAGATGTTACGGTAGTTTCTTTAGATATGCTTTTATTGGCCTTTGTAAGAAGGTGCTCTAAAATGTCACAGTACAGCTGTACTTGCGACTTTGGCAGATCCTGGCATTCAAACCAAAGGCAAATAAGCTGTACGAGTATAACGGGTATCGTTTTAAAGTGATCAAGGCCTCTCTGTTTTAGTGTCATAAAAAAATCTCTTTTCTTTCTGCAACATGTTTTACTCTTTCTCAGTATTTTAATGACTTTACTGCAAAGTTGAGAAGCAGATTGCTCACTTATTCCTATGAGTTCAACATGCTTATCAACTTCTGAGCTTTTCAGCTGTAGCACATCAAACTTCCATGGCCGTGTTGTGGTCAGGAAGACACTGGTTTCAATTGTTAAATCCCTGCCTGGGATACCAGAGTTAACAAAATGTGGAACAGTCCTACCCTCAGGACACACCCACTCATCAAGGCCATCACATATAACAAGACAACATTCATTTTTCAAAAAGGCAGCGGCATCAACACCTTCAACAGAATCATAGTGTTGTAAAATCTGTGACTGAATCATATCACTAATTTCATATTCTGAAAGGGAATCTCTTAGTGTTATATAAAACAACAGCTTAAACTGTTTCAGCATGTGTCTGTCCTCTTTACTCCCGTCTTTACTTTGCTTATGTCTCATTTTCTTGTCATCATCCTCGTCTGATTCACTGTCACTTTCTTCACTCTCGACTATATTCAAACCACCATGTGCTTCACACCATAGTCTAACTATATTTCTACATAACATGTTTTTACCTGTACCAGCATCACCTGTAATGTATATGTTTCTACACTGGTAGTCGTTAGTGTAGAAAACTTGTTTACACGACATATTGGTCACCTCTTCTTCCACATTCTGTAAACCATCCCTCCCCATACTTTCTCTCAGGACCTTGATTGCTGGAGTAACATACATGTACTCTAGGCCTACATCATTGGTATCTAAAGGATTCTCGATAACAAGGCAAGAGTGTCTGTAGTGGGACATCAGCACTGCTTGTAGATCTATAATGTAAAACACATATATTATATAACCAATACTCAAAGTAACGAGAGCACCGCAAACGGTACATTATACGCCAACGGGCAAACTAATTAATATATAGTTAGATCAAAATCTATTCCTAGTTTTAGCCACTAGAGCATAAAGTTTAATTAATTCTGAAATAAAGCCTTTTCTAGCATATCTGAGTACACCAAGGGCAGACAACTCTTGATAAAATGACCCGATTTCAATAATAACCAAACCTTTTCATGAAGTTATACTTATACAATTAAACTGTGGGCAAATATAATCAAAATCCATTCAAACTGTAGTTGCTACGTGTAAACACTGTTAAATGAAGCCTATTATAGCATATCTTAGTACATCAAGGGCACATAATTCTGTAACGACTCATCAAATGAACCCCAAGTTTCCCAAAGCTTCAGATCTTGATGCATATAACACTTGTGTGAAGTTTTATAAACATCCTTTCAATGGTTTTCCGAAAAAAGTCGGGACAAGCTTTTTAAGCATATTTGAGTACACCAAGGGCAAATATCTCTGTAACGACAAGTCAAATAAACCTCAAACTAAACTCAGCTTCATATTTTGATGCATATAACGTTTGTGTGAAGTTTCATTAATATTCTTTGCTGAAAGCATATATGTGATTACATCAAGGGTGAATAATCTGAATAAGGTGAGATCCTTTGAAGGCACAGAAAACAAATCAAATACTGAATATTGCAGACACGGTTTAATTGAGTTCATGAGCAATACTTAAATATGCAACAGTGCTCACGCCCCCTAGCATAAACTCTGTCACTTAAATCCAAATGAACCTCAAACTCGACTCAATTTCAGATTTTTATGCATTTAACACATCTGTTAAGTTTCATTAGTATCCTTTGTATAGTTTTCCGTACAAACTCCGGATAACGTTTTATAGCATATTTGAGTACATCAAGGACACAAACCTCTGTAAAGAAAATTCGAAAGAACAACATACTCGAATTAGCTTTAGATCTAAATGCATTTAACATATGTGTGAAGTTTCATTAATTTTTTCGGAAAAACTTCTGACAAACAAAATGTTGACGGGCGAACGGACGGACGAACAGGGCCACGCAAATATACGACCACCTTTAGAGGTGGGCGTATAAAATGGCAATTACACGACTACTCAAAGCAAGAGGGTCATGATGGCCTCGATATCGCTCACCTTAGGATGTTGAACCTGACAGTTTTAGTTTTGGATTTCGCGGATATCCAGAACTTAAATAACAGTTTATATAATTTTCACAGCCCATTCAAATGTGTAGACAGTAGAGTGTAAATGTTGTTGAACTATTACCTTACTTGGGGACCTACGTATTTACCGTACATGATACATTCTGTCTTTTTCTCGTGTATAAAATGGCAATTACACGACTACTCAAAGCAAGAGGGTCATGATGGCCTCGATATCGCTCACCTTAGGATGTTGAACCTGACAGTTTTAGTTTTGGATTTCGCGGATATCCAGAACTTAAATAACAGTTTATATAATTTTCACAGCCCATTCAAATGTGTAGACAGTAGAGTATAAATGTTGTTGAACTATTACCTTACTTGGGGACATACGTGTTTACCGTACATGATACTTGAACGGCCTTACTGTACAAGTGCGCTTTTATGGCGACGTGGTTACGGTGGTAGAGTGCATGACTGCGAACCTGGCGACCCGGGTTCAAACCCGGGTCGGTGCGGGTGTTTCTTTATAAAGAACAACCGGTTACATTGGGCGCAAAAAAATTGTTTGCGGGGGTATAAAAATTCGTAGCAGACGGACAAAGTTTGGGAGCGCTTCCTACTGCATTTTTTTTCACAATGAGTGTAAATAATTTATATCAATATGAATATAAAATCTATATATATTGGTATTTAGTGTTTGAAAAAAAGATTGGGAAATAAACTAGATTCAATCTAGGTCAAATACAACATGGATTTCTAATTTTAAAGTAGTGAAGATTAATGCGCAGCGACTTAACCCTAAGCTCTTCCTCCTAAGGTTTGAGTGTCTATAAGAAATGAACACCTATTTTTACAATGGAAAGAGATAGGGCGAATGTAAATATATAGTAACCAACTACTAGTAGTCGCTTGTTTCTATTACTAGAAGCCAGTTGTTAGTAGCCGACGAATTGTTCTATTACTAGTAGCCGACTTTTTTCTATTACTAGTAGCCAGCTTAACTAGTAGCCGATTTTTTCTATTTCTAGTAGCCAGTTACTAGTAGCCGATTTTTCCTATTACATGAACTAGTAGCCAGTTACTAGTAACCGATTTTTCCTATTACTAGTAGCCAGTTACTAGTAGCGGAATTTTCCTATTACTAGTAGCCAGTTACTAACTTACTAGTAGCCGATTTTTCCTATTACCAGTAGCCAGTTACTAGTAGCCAACTTGTCTCTTTCTAGTAGCCAGTTACTAGTAGCAAGCTACTAGTAGCAAACTTTTCCTATCTTACACTCTGTCTTTTACTCATGTATAACATGCATCTTTATCTTAAAGATTGAAACACAGGAAAGTAGAAACCTATATTGATCAGAGAGCGCGCTGCAGCTGATCTTTTGTTTGAGGTAGAAGACTGTAGTTCTTAATTCATTCATTGTCCAAATTCAACTGTATATGTAGTAGCATTGGAAAACTGTACCCGTGTCTTACTGGTTTAGAACTTTACATCGGCATCATCAAATCAGTCTATGTTCTAGCAGATGGTAGCTTTAAACAGGCTGAAAATAGAACAGAAAGCATCTGAAGGCGCATTCTGCTTTACTTTCAGCCTGCTGTAAATGGAAACCTATTTTCAAAAGTGTAATCAGGCTATTTGGTTATGTCCAAACACCTGGGTCAACTCTACCTACCTTGGCATTGGTCATCCCAACTCCTTGAACTGCCAGCTACAGAGGTATCTGGTTTGGGCTGCAAATGGAATTGTTAAATTAATCAATCTTGATACTAGTATGTACTTCACTGTACCACCAAAATCAAACAATCTAGTACATGTATTGAAATGATAAATACTCAACTGAAAAAGAAATGCATGTTTTGTTTTTTAATTTGAACATCATATTACTAGATTAACTGATGTTTCACAAATAGCTCTCATTCATGCAACTATACAATAGATCAGTCAGTTTGACTTTCAATAGTTACAAAAATCTGAATAAGGGGAGATCCTTTGAAAGCACAGAAAACAAAGCAAATACTGAAAATTGCAGACTCGGTTTAATTGAGTCTGTTCATGAGCAATACTGAAATATGCAACAGTGCTCACGCCCCCTAGCACCAGCTTAAGCGGAATTCAACTTTCAACTGTAAATGCGCTGAAATCAATGATTCCAAAGGACCAGAAAGTATAACAACACTGAGAATAAAGTATGGGGCGACTCATCATGGCATAATATATCTTTAATGGTCGTTTGACACATGTTTGACTGTACATGCCCACTTTCACTGCTGTTTCACAAGCTACTATACAAAAGAGCAGTAAGACTAACTTCAATAGTTACAAAGTATACTCTTCCCGTGCTTAACTTACAATAAAATCATATATGTTACGTGCCACTATACTCTATGTTTGCATAATTACATGCACAGAAAATATCATTGCTGAAGAACTTGTTTCAATAATACCAGGATAACGTCACAGTGAAAGTGAGCATGTACAGTCAATGCAACTACCAATTAGAGAGGTGACTATGCCTGTAACACACATCTTATGCATCCTACAGTGGAGAATCTGTTATTCTTTCCCAATAAACGCGTTTACGCTAAAACTATTATTTGCAGTGCAAACAGTTTGGAGCCAGATCAGACGCCGGGTAATCCGGCGTCTGATCAGGCTCCAAACAGTTTGCCACCAAGATAAACAATAATTGTCAGAATTGTCCAAAAGTTGTTCTTTTCTACGTTTTAGTGCTTTGCGTTTGCGTACGTTTGCGTTTAAACGGGAAAGAATAACAGATTCTCCACTGTAGCTGCAAAAATTTTATTTACAAAAAGATTGAAGCAGATCAAAGTGCTGAACACATGTACATACCTACAGTATACCTGCAAACACTGTGTCAAATTATATGTTTGTAGCTATAAAACTGTAGGAGTAGTGAAACACAAAGTATGTGCTGCATTTGTGAATGCACGGACGAACTAACAGATGGACGGACAGACAGGGCTAAACCAGTATGCCCACGACTGACTGTCGAGGGGGGGCATAAAAGGGCTATACAAAATTATTACATTTGTAATATTTATGTCAAATGGCAGCTTAATACCGGGCAAAGGTAATGCATAACGCTCTTACAGGAGCCTTCAGCGTGACTTGAGCTACGCATCAAGGTGTCCCCTGTTTTTAAAGATGATGTTGCAAATACATGTATCAGTCTAGGGTAAGTCTTCTGAGAAATTATCTCTGTGCCACAAGAACCACGACTGGCTATCAATGGAGCATACATTCTTGTCTTGACTAACTACATGTATGCCAAAACAGGACCAATATTGAAATTTAATGAATACAAGGGCCACCATGGCCCTAAATCGCTCACCTGGTTCACCATGTAAAACTTGACCTATAGTAATATAGATTACAACTGGACATTACCAACAATAAACCTCTAAAGTGTTAACAAGAATTTTCTATGATTTGACCTAGTGACCTAGATTTTGACCAGACACAATCCACATTTGATTTTGACCTAGATTCGATGTAGGCAAACATTCTGACAATTTTTTATTCAGATCTAATGAGATTTGCAGCCTCTAGAGGGTTAATACTTTTTTCTTTGATTTGACGTAGTGACCCAGTTATTAACCAGACATGACTTATATTTGAACTTGACCTAGATATCAGTTAGGCAAACATTCAACCCAAGTTGCATTAAAATCCAATGAAATTTGTAGCCTCTAGAGTAATCACAAGGTTTTTCTATAATTTGACCTAGTGACCTAGTGTTTGACTGGACATGACCCACATTCACACTTGACCTAGATATCGATAAGGAAAATATTTTGACCTAGTGTCATGAAGATCGAATGAGATTTGTAGCCTCTAGAGTGTTAACAAGGTTATCCTATGATTTGACCTAGTGACATAGTTTTTGACCTGACATGACTCATAATTGAACTGGACCTAGATATTAATTAGGCAAACATTTTGATCAAGTTTCATTAAGATCCAATGAGATTTGTAGCTTCTAGAGTGTTCACAAGGTTTTTCTATAATTTGATCTAGTGACCTAGTTTTTGACCCGACATGACCCACATTCAAACTTGACTTAGATTTCCTGAAGACAAATATTGTCATCAAGTTTCATGAAGATCGGGTGAAATTTGTTGCCGCTAGAGTGTTCACAACCAATTGTGAACGGACGGACGGACAGACGACGGACATCGAGCGATCCTAAAAGCTCACCTTGGCACTTCGTGCCAGGTGAGCTAAAAATTAAACATATTTAGACACTGATCGAGAATGTTATGCTAGTACCTATGCACATTGGATATTATAGAATCCCCGGGCGGGGATCGAACCCGGGGCGCTGGCGTGACATTCCAACACCATAACCTCTGAGCTAAATGGTCAACTCCATAGCGCAGGAGCTAGGTATCGCATATGTCATTCCCGGTGTCGCTATGCTATTTATAGTACACACAGAGAGGTCAGTGTGTGGGATGTAACACTTGAGAAGCTGCCATGACATTCAAAGAAACGCTTGATGCTCACTGTTCTGACTTTAAGGAACATAACAACTATAGAGACCAGCCTTTTCAATTCCATGTTCGAATAACATGACATTTGGAAGCTAATAGTTCAGAAAGATATCTTGACAACCTTACAGAATGAGGCTTTTGGCAGATTTTGTTTCACGTGTCAAAGCAATAGGCACTATTCAGCCCAGTATTTTTGCCAGCTGAACATCTACTGGCCATGTTGGATTGTCAACCGAACTAACCAGGAACATCCCAGGAATATTAACAGACATTGACACAGGAATGAACAAAGAGGGCCAGTATAGCCCTGAATATCTCACCTGGTACCAAATGGTCATGGTGACAGTGACAATTTGCAAGTGGTTTAAAAAAAGAAGATCAAAATGTCATTTAATCGCGCAGCCATGTTTTGATGCTGAGAAATTTATCATGAAAAATCTGGTCGAGCGTCACCTATGGATACTTTTTGTAAAATTATTTTTAAATGGGGAAAGTGTTTTTCAGACAAGAAGATTGTTTTCATTGAAAAATTCTATTGTTATAGCTCCTGTGAGCTAGATATGCAACGGATTGGTACATTTCAACTTCATTGGTAAAGGACTTTTATACACCATACAAAATATCAAGGTCTGACTATAAGTTTCAGAAAAGAAGATGTTTGAAGATTTCACTATATACCTCTGCGTATTATTGTGACCCGGGTGGGCCATTATTGGCCCAGGGGAAATAATTTGAACAAACTACATCAAGGACCTGTAGAGGAGGCTATGCATCTGATATCTAAGTACTGTGCACTATGGTTTCAGACAAGAAGAATTTTTAAAGTTTTTATTGAAATGATCTATTTTTAGCTCCTGTGAAATAGATATGCAACAGACGGAAACCAATTCAACAATTGTGGTAAAAGACCTCTAGAAGTTGCATCATGCTAAATATAACAAGAGCACCGCAAGCCGGGCACATTATACGCCCGTCAAATCGATCTTAGAATGTGGTCATACTAAAACCCTATCAAGGTAAAGTGGAAAAAAGGGGAAGAACCCTGAAAGTTACGGGTCATATGCTGATCAAGTTTCAAAAGGATTGGAATAAATTTGTTTGAGTTAGAGAGTCGACAAACTAAAAAATGCCCGGTTTTTGACATAAAAAGGGGCATAACTCTTGAATGTCTGGGGCAATCTTGCTTGTTATCGAACTTGACTGAGATATTATGGTCATACACATGTTCTGACCAAAGCGCCAGGACATCTGAAGACGGGCGTATAAAAATCTGGCCATATTAGTTTCAGAAAAGGTGTTTGAAGATTTTACTATATAACTCTATGAAAAACGGTAACCAATAATGTGGGGGGTGGGGGGGATTTTGGCCCCAAGTGGCAAAATTGGAATAATCTTGATAAAGGACTAGATTCCCTAACCTTTTCTCGTTGGTGGCCACAGCAACCAGACTTTTTCATTATTTCAAATTCTTTTAACACTTTGAAAGAGTTTGTCACAATAAACAATCCCTGTAATGTTTGGTTGCAACCAGGCATGTGGTCAAGAACAAGATGTTTCAAGAAAGTGTTGACACACAGCGCACGACGGCCCACATTGACTGACCACAAAAGTTTACCTTGAGCACTCCGTGCTCAGGTGAGCTAAAATATTTGGGTTTCCTTTATTTTAATTTACAATAGTTTCTGCCAACTGTAGGCTAATCGGAAATTCCAGACGGAGGGAAGCCGATGGGATCTCAGTCAAAAGTCGCATCCAAAGGACTTGGTCTGGAGTTATGCACCAGACACTTATGGATGGACAGATTATAGACTTACGGAATGACCAACAGACAAAGTGGTTCCTAAATAGCCCCACTAACTTATGGGGTAAATCAAATAGAGCAGTTTTTAGCTTTGAGCTTACCTTAATTTGTTCTGCTAATGAGACCATCTTCTGATCCTGCTCATCCATTCGATGCTCCTGATGTTCTAACCTCTTGTTTTGGTTATTTAACACCTGATCCTGCTGGTCAAATTTCTTGTCATGTTCCTTTAATTTTGTCGACAGCATAGCAAGGTCCTGTTCTAGGCCATTGTCTTGCAGGAATTTCTCAAATCTTTCCTTTGATTCTTCAAGCTGAAACAAGATACATGGAGTGTCTTTTGTTTGATTTCTGTGTCTTTTTAGCTCTGTCTATTCATTCTGTATTTTCATTTGGTTTACAATGTTTGAAGCTGTTCATAAACAGCAGGATAAAGACAAACTAGAAACATCACATCAAACAAAACACTTGGTGAACTCGTTAATAAATTTGGCAAAAAACAAAATATATTCATTCGTTAGAACGAACGAACAAACATACAGACCAGAAACAATATGCCACTTGATGTTTTATCTACAGTTCATGAAGGCGACTACATGTACACATTTTGAACAAATTTCTTGTGATTTGGTGAAACATTAAAACCCCGAACGTTTGAAAAAAATCAACATAAAAAGTGTCTTTGTATTTCTTTATTATAGTTCAGCAACTACAAACACGTGTACATCCTATTGATGTATTAAATTAATCTGATATTCCACAGGTGGCCACTTAAAGCAGGTTGAATACCTAACCGCACCTGCTTTACGATCTCACTTTGATTATGTTATTTTCTTTTTCTTATCTCATAAGACATGGATCAGTGCATCTTGTTGTAGTATTTTGTTTTCAAATGGAATTTATTGTTACGTCACATTCACCAAGGACATTCTGCTGCCCAAATCATGCGACTATAACACCTCTGTAAATCATTTGCGATATCGTAACTGTAGGTATTAATGCCGAATATAGTCTATTTAGACCTTTTGTCTCGAGCACGAATGAAAAACGACGGGTGTACTTCCTCCGTGTCTCGAGTTAATTACGGCATCGACTGAGAACAATGTCACGCTAGTTTGCTTTAACCTCTTTACAGTGATTTAATAGACGAAAGTAATGTCACAGACATTCGTGTATCTATATATATCTGGTTAGGTAGAATGCTACAGAAGCATTCTGGTTCTCTTCCGACTGCTTTATGCATCAACATATACACGGAGTAAATACAGAATATATAAAATATATGTTGACCAATGCAAAATGGTTTACCCACATGATGGCCGCATCACAATTGAATTAGTTATGTAACGCGTACCAGGCCAACGGTATACGCCCCACCGGTCACCCATCCAGGTACTAACCGCGTAGAGCGTTGCTTAACCTCGCAACCTAGACAAACACTTAAACAATCTGTCTATAAAAGCCGGCTTCCACAGTCAGACTGTAGAAGTGTTTACATACCGTCGATTTACGCCACTGACGGTCAAGATCATTCCGTGAACAAGTTACTAACTATCTCCTACACAGTCAACAATGGCGTGAAAATGCATTTCTACTTGGTAAATTCTTTTAAAAAAGTAATTTTAGAACACAACAATTATAAGGAAGTTGCGATTTTTAAACCTTTTGTTCGACAAGGCCCATTGTTATTGTTACGACGATTGCGATTGTTATGTTTACGACAGTGTTTTAGATTATGACAAAATATGTAATACATGTATGTGCGCTTATAGTTACGACGCTCGTGGTTATCTTTACGACGGTTGTTATTTTTACGTCAGTGTTTTTTTTTCTATCTTTATCCCTCTAAACCATTACTTATAGTTACGACGATCTTGGAATTATCTTTACGACGGTTGTTATTTTTACGTCAGTGTTTTAAATTTTGGCCAAAAAATAATATGTGCGCATGCGCGGCCGGAAATTATTTTTGACGTAAAAATAGAATCTCAGTTATGTTTACGACTCGTCGTAAACATAGCCACTGCGTAGTTACTATTGTTCTTCTTTATGTTGTATCCTGATAATTCTGAAATACTGAAAGTAGTAGATCCAAACAAAAGAGTGTCAACCAGACTGGCGCTGTATTTATTTGCACCTTACCTTTCCTCAGTACAATGGTTTTGTATCAACAGATAGAAATAGAGGAAATCATCAAGTGAAAGCAACAATTTGAAATTTCAGCTGTGTTTGTGGAGTTTGACTGAGAATCATGGAAATATCTTTTCCAAGGTATGTTTGCAGCAAACATGACTGGTGTAGGTCAAAACGTAAAGACCGTATGCACACTTTTAAAAACTTAAATACATATTTTAAAACTAAAACACAAAGGCTAAGGTCAAGATGGTCAGATAGAAACGTCTTGTCCAACAGTATATATTTCCCAAATATTAGAGCTGTAGATCAACAGTTAAAGTCGCTGTGAGCACTTTTCAAAACATTAACGCAGAGACTGAGGGTACAAATTATCTCATGGATGGAAAGGTCTTGTCAAAAAGTGTAAGTCAAAGGGTATCGTTATTGTGAACACTTTTTAAAACTTAACACAAATTTCTAAACTTAAAGGCAGAGAATGACTGCAGTCATAGTCAAGGTCACTGAGGACAAAACATGTTCACATGGACGGGAAGACCTTTTATTATATGCCTTCTAATGATATCGAGTGTTTTCGCGTGTATCTGCAGAGTAAAATACAAGAGTCTGTATCACCCACCTTGTATCAGCCATCTTGTATTTTACTCCAGCCTCGTTTTCGATTGAGCGTGACGTCGTTTACGTTCAGGTACAAGTCCCGCGTTATTCTTTGTGGCCTACAATAATTCTTTGTTCTGCTTCAAATAACTAATGTTTCTGGATATAAAATGATTTAAACAACTTTTAAGTTGTTTCTGGTTTGTATTCAAGGCATATAATAAACACATTACCAGTTGGCAGTGCGCAACAGAGTGTTGCATTTAGCTCTCGACGTTTTTTGGCAGAAACAACCGATCAGACTCGCGCCAAGGCGCTCGTCAGATCGGCAATTTCCGCCAAAAACGTCTCGAGCTAAATACATCACTCTGTATCGCACAGTCAACTTGTAATGTGTATGTACCGATCAGAGTGTGTGGTCCAGTATGAACGCTGTAGGTCAAAAGCAAACGAAGTCATGAGGCTGAAGCTTTAACCCTTTACCTGATAGCCTATTTCTAGTACTTAAGATAGGTGTCTACTTAAAGCAGGTTGAAAGTAAAGCAGAATGCGCCTGAGGGCGCATTCTGCTTTACTTTCAGCCTGCTTTAAGCTATAATGTGCTATGATATAGAAACTATTCCCTATAATACATATTCATTACTGATTAAATTGGAACTATTTTCTTCAGCGGATGAATAAATCATATCCGCTAAAAGTCGCTTCTATAGGGTAAAGGGTTAAGTGAAAAGGTACATCAGTGGGAGAAGCCTGATTGTAGCTTTAACCCTTTCACTGCCACATTTTTCGTTAGATTTTCACCGTTTGATTGTCATTTTCTTCAATTTTGTTGTCTGCAATGTACTTTCAAACTTAGTTTTAAGAAAGTATGGCTGACAAAGCGTACACGGCGTCTGATTAGGATCCAAAATGCGAGAGAAAGAGTTAAAGACAAGTGACCACTTATAGCAAGTTGAATGTAAAGCAGAATGCACCTTAAGGTACATTCTGCTTTACCTTCAACCTACTTTAAGCCACAAGCTGCCTCGTATCTCGCTTTGATTTTGTTACATTCTTTTTCTTATCTCAAAAGACATATTTTGTTTTCATATCTATTTTCAACTGGGAGTTATTGTTAATTCACATTTACCAAGGTGCTCTGCTACCAAAGGTCCAAGTACATAGTAACTGTGAACACTTTCTTGAATCTTCTAATGCAAATGATAACAACTACAGAAACGGCAACGCCTACGAATGGGTGACAACATACGTTCGTCCAGCGAACTAAAAAGGTATATGATGTCCAAATGCGTTTCTGTTGAAAGCTGGGATTCAGATGATGATGAGTTGTGTTTTACGGCACTACGACACAAAATATGTCATATAGCGCGTTGAATGATTAGGGATGATGAGATTAGATAATGACTTAACTGGTCTACATTTTGTTAGTTTCATGTTGTTTGTTTATTACGCTAATTAAGTAAATGATGTAGTTTTACAATTGTAGAAGACTACCTCTTTTATCCGTGTCTCCAACTCTTGTTCTGTTCTGCTGTGGTCCTGGTGAGTTTTGTCGTGGTCAGTAAGCTTCCCCCTGAGATCTGTCAGCTCATTATCGACAGCTTCCATCCTTGAATGAAGGGCAGAAACTTCTTTGTTACGAGTCAGGTCCATTGTTTTGGATTGTAACTACAAATAAAGCATCACCCAAGAACTAAAATTGCAGTATATCAAAATCCTGAGTATATGCACATTTGTAGTATAAAGTGTAAAGTAATAAAGTTGTAGCTAGAAAACTGTAGGAGGAATTAGACAAAGTATTACCGTACATGTGGACGGATGGAAGAACGAACCAATGAATGGATGGGCGGGGGTAAAACAGTATTTCCCTGACTAAACGTACAGGAGGCATACACATTTACCTAGGTAACAGAGATCAAGGTCAAAGGAGTTTGTAATCAAACAGTAATGCAACATGCTTTTCTTATTATGGCGTATAGTCCTTTAAAGTTTGGTGAGCGCGGCTGCATTACTAAACCATAACCAAGTTAAAGGTTAGATAATTACATACAGATGGTCAGACTGTTGCATATTGCCAAGGGTTACAATTAATATCCAATTGAAATATATTATAAATAGTGATTGCCGAAAGCCTTGGCCTTTAGTTTTAAAATTAGAATAGAACATATCGCCTTGACAAAACCCAGTCTTCAAAGTCATTTGATTATCTATGTTATGTTTACCCAAAGACTTCAGTTCAGATGTTAAAGTGTACCTCATAGAGGACTGTTAACCCTTTCCCACATAGCCTGTTTTTAGTATTGAATATATGTGTCCACTTAAAGCAGGTTGAAAGTAAAGCAGAATGCGCCTTAAGCGCATTCTGCTTTACTTTCAGCCTGCTTTAAGCTAGTATCTGATAGAATATAGAAAATATTTCTTATAATACCTATTCATGACTGTATAAATTGGAACTATTTTCTTCAGTGGATGAATAAATTAAGTGTGCTAAAAGGCGCTTCTATGGGGGAAAGGGTTAATAAAGGACAATACCTGCAAACTATGTAGAGCAAGCAAAGCATTTACACTTTGTTACTCAACAAACATGTTGTAAACATAAATTGAATCTGTTATTTATTATTGAATTTGGTTCTATCTCAAGAATTTAAATCAATCAATCACTTCCAAGATATTATATAGTTAAGAGATCTACTCTTGTGTTATCATCAACATGAAAGACTTACATAGGCAATGCCTGTTGTCCAATCCATTTCATTATTTGAATAAAATATTGTTTAAACCAACATGAAAGGCCACTAATTCTAATCCTGACCAGCAGCTTAGCGTTTCATCAGGATCCAAACTGTTTGTTAAATAACATTATACTCTAGACAAGGAAGACTAAAGAGGTTACATATTTATCTCGGATATAGTGTCTATTCTGTCTCATCAGGACACAAAATTGTACTTTAGACAAGGAACAGTAAAGGGGTTACAGACTTACCTAGGTTATATTGTCTATTGCATTTTGTATAGATTGTATTTCTGTTGGCATGCAGTTCAGGTGTTCCAGACTCACCTTGGTTATATTGTCTATTGCATTTTGTATAGATTGTGTTTCTGTTGGCAAGGCAGTAAATGGGTTACAGACTTACCTAGGTTATATTGTCTATTGTAGTTTGTATAGATTGTGTTTGTGTTGGCAAGGCAGTAAAGGGGTTACATACTTACCTTAGTTATATTGTCTATTGCATTTTGTATAGATTGTGTTTCTGTTGGCAAGGCAGTAAAGGGGTTCCAGACTTACCTAGGTTATATTGTCTATTGTAGTTTGTATAGATTGTGTTTGTGTTGGCAATGCAGTAAAGGTGCTTACTACTTACCTTGGTTATATAGTCTATTGCAGTTTGTACAGATTGTGTTTGTGTTGGCAAGGCAGTAAAGGGGTTACATACTTACCTTAGTTATATTGTCTATTGCATTTTGTATAGATTGTGTTTCTGTTGGCAAGGCAGTAAAGGGGTTCCAGACTTACCTAGGTTATATTGTCTATTGTAGTTTGTATAGATTGTGTTTGTGTTGGCAAGGCAGTAAAGGGGTTACATACTTACCTTAGTTATATTGTCTATTGCATTTTGTATAGATTGTGTTTCTGTTGGCAAGGCAGTAAAGGGGTTCCAGACTTACCTTGGCTATATTGTTTATTGCATTTTGTCCAGATTGTGTTACTGTTGGCATGCAGTTCAGGTGTTACATACTTACCTTGGTTATGTTGTCAATTGCAGTTTGTACCGATTGTGTTTCTGTTTGCAAGGTAGTAACGATGCTTACGACTTACCTTGGTTATATTGTCTATTGCATTTTGTCCAGATTGTGTTACTGTTGGTATGCAGTTCAGGTGTTACATACTTACCTTTGGTTATACATGTATTGTCTATTGCGGTTTGTACAGATTGTGTTGCTGTTGGCAAGGCAGTAAAGGAGTTCCAGACTTACCTTGGTTATATTCTCTATTGCAGTTTGTACAGATTGTGTTTCTGTTGGCAATGCAGTAAAGGAGTTCCAGACTTACCTTGGTTATATTGTCTATTGCAGTTTGTACAGATTGTGTTTGTGTTGGCAAGACAGTAAAGGTGTTACATACTTACCTTGGTTATATTGTCTATTGCAGTTTGTACAGATTGTGTTTGTGTTGGCAAGGAACAGTAAAGGTGCTTACTACTTACCTTGGTTATATTGTCTATTGCAGTTTGTACAGATTGTGTTTCTGTTGGCAAGGCAGTAAAGGTGTTACATACTTACCTTGGTTATATTGTCTATTGCAGTTTGTACAGATTGTGTTTTTGTTGGCAAGGCAGTAAAGGAGTTCCAGACTTACCTTAGTTATATTGTCTTTTGCATTTTGTATAGATTGTGTTTCTGTTGGCAAGGCAGTAAAGGGGTTCCAGACTTACCTTGGCTATATTGTTTATTGCATTTTGTCCAGATTGTGTTACTGTTGGCAATGCAGTAAAGGGGTTACATACTTACCTTGGTTATATTGTCTATTGCAGTTTGTACAGATTGTGTTGCTGTTGGCAATGCAGTAAAGGGGTTACATACTTACCTTGGTTATATTGTCTATTGCAGTTTGTACAGATTGTGTTTCTGTTGGCAATGCAGTAAAGGAGTTCCCGACTTACCTTGGTTATATTGTCTATTGCAGTTTGTACAGATTGTGTTTCTGTTGGCAATGCAGTAAAGGAGTTCCAGACTTACCTTGGTTATATTGTCTATTGCATTTTGTACAGATTGTGTTTCTGTTGGCAATGCAGTAAAGGGGTTACATACTTACCTTGGTTATATTGTCTATTGCAGTTTGTACAGATTGTGTTTCTGTTGGCAATGCAGTAAAGGAGTTCCCGACTTACCTTGGTTATATTGTCTATTGCAGTTTGTACAGATTGTGTTTCTGTTGGCAATGCAGTAAAGGAGTTCCAGACTTACCTTGGTTATATTGTCTATTGCATTTTGTACAGATTGTGTTTCTGTTGGCAATGCAGTAAAGGTGCTTACTACTTACCTTGGTTATATTGTCTATTGCAGTTTGTACAGATTGTGTTTTTGTTGGCAATGCAGTAAAGGAGTTCCAGACTTACCTTGGTTATATTGTCTATTGCAGTTTGTACAGATTGTGTTTCTGTGGCAATGCAGTAAAGCGGTTACATACTTACCTTGGTTATATTGGTCTATTGCAGTTTGTACAGATTGTGTTTCTGTTGGCAATGCAGTAAAGGTGTTACATACTTACCTTGGTTATATTGTCTATTGCAGTTTGTACAGATTGTGTTTCTGTTGGCAATGCAGTAAAGGTGTTACATACTTACCTTGGTTATATTGTCTATTGCAGTTTGTACAGATTGTGTTTCTGTTGGCAATGCAGTAAAGGAGTTCCAGACTTACCTTGGTTATATTGTCTATTGCAGTTTGTACAGATTGTGTTTCTGTTGGCAATGCAGTAAAGGGGTTACATACTTACCTTGGTTATATTGGTCTATTGCAGTTTGTACAGATTGTGTTTCTGTTGGCAATGCAGTAAAGGTGTTACATACTTACCTTGGTTATATTGTCTATTGCAGTTTGTACAGATTGTGTTTCTGTTGGCAATGCAGTAAAGGTGTTACATACTTACCTTGGTTATATTGTCTATTGCAGTTTGTACAGATTGTGTTTGTGTTGGCAAGGCAGTAAAGGTGCTTACTACTTACCTTGGTTAAATTGTCTATTGCAGTTTGTACAGATTGTGTTTGTGTTGGCAAGGAACAGTAAAGGTGCTTACTACTTACCTTGGTTATATTGTCTATTGCATTTTGTACAGATTGTGCTTGTGTTGGCAAGGCAGTAAAGGTGCTTACTACTTACCTTGGTTATATTGGATATTGCAGTTTGTACATATTGTGTTTCTGTTGGCAATGCAGTAAAGGTGTTACATTCTTACCTTGGTTATATTGTCTATTGCAGTTTGTACAGATTGTGTTTGTGTTGGCAAGGCAGTAAAGGTGCTTACTACTTACCTTGGTTATATTGTCTATTGCAGTTTGTACAGATTGTGTTGCTGTTAGCAATGCAGTAAAGGAGTTCCAGACTTACCTTGGTTATATTGTCTATTGCAGTTTGTACAGATTGTGTTTGTGTTGGCAATGCAGTAAAGGTGCTTACTACTTACCTTGGTTATATTGTCTATTGCAATTTGTACATATTGTGTTTGTGTTGGCAATGCAGTAAAGGTGCTTACTACTTACCTTGGTTATATAGTCTATTGCAGTTTGTACAGATTGTGTTTCTGTTGGCAATGCAGTAAAGGAGTTCCAGACTTACCTTGGTTATATTGTCTATTGCAGTTTGTACAGATTGTGTTTCTGTTGGCAATGCAGTAAAGGGGTTACATACTTACCTTGGTTATATTGTCTTTTGCAGTTTGTACAGATTGAATTTCTGTTGGCAAGGTAGTAACGATGCTTACGACTTACCTTGGTTATATTGTCCAGGGCTCCAGATAAGTTTTCTTCTAATCAGTACAGTACTGATCAAATTTGAAAACAATCAGTCCCCAGATTTTTCAATCAGCACACATGGATTTTCAATTAATCGGCAGATCGCGGGTTAAATTTTCAACTTTTGAAGAAAGGAGAAACAATGCCTCAGTAATAATGCTATACACAATTTCAAATAACCTACTAGACCATACATCTCCATCCATCAAGAAATCTCAACTTTGTCATACCTTTCTCTACTAGGACACAGTATCACTCAAACTCATTCTTTCCACGTACCATCAGACTTTGGAATAATCTACCACACAGCACTACGGCCAGTCAGTGACAGTCTCACAAGCTTCACTGCCAGCCTCAGATCTCACAACCCCTAACTTATGCTTACTGCATAAGTTGTTTTCAAACTTGTTTAACCTCTGTTTAAAAACTTTTTTAACCTCTGTTTATAATTGACCTTTTAGCTCTGCATTGTTTATCATTATGTTTTACTTTTTTTAACACTGTCCCTTACCTCCCTGTCATTGTCAGATATTGACAGTACTTAGGGAATAATAAAGTAGAAGTAGAAGTAGAAGATACATGTATGTAAATTACGATTTTCAAGAATCTTACATTTTAGCTGCTTA
This sequence comes from Gari tellinella, assembly GCA_922989275.2. Taxonomy (NCBI): domain Eukaryota; kingdom Metazoa; phylum Mollusca; class Bivalvia; order Cardiida; family Psammobiidae; genus Gari; species Gari tellinella. The sequence goes on along the minus strand of OV277864.1, from coordinate 82,847,448 downwards.
TGCGGGGGTTTTCTCCGCCGATGAAACAATGTTCGAGTTTATATAATCGTTCAACATACCACAAGTTTCATTAGGTGTTAGTTCCTTTTAAATCAGATAGCTGACAACCGACGGTTTTCAACTATCTATCGTTTTTCTGACTCTTCCATGCTAAGATTTTGACATTTTGTTGCGAGGTTTTCAACCAAAACACTTTTCGGAGAACTTGGATTTTATCGTGGTTTCATATATCATTATGAAGATATAGATGTATATGAGTATGCAGTAACCTCCCTTTTCTAACGGTGCGCAAGTAAACGATGAAACGAAGCTTCATTACGAGAACGCCAATCAATAACATTTGACTTATTTGCAAATCTCGGTATGACAAAAACTCGGCTTTTGAATTGATACACGCGTCCCCGGGAATTTCTCGCGTACACAGTACTTCAATATTTTGAAATTAACGCGTACACGGTCAAAACGTTCGCGTATTTCACTGAGTACGCGGGCTTATCTGGAGCCCTGTTGTCTATTGCAGTTTGTACAGATTGTGTTTGTGTTGGCAAGGAACAGTAAAGGTACTTACGACTTACCTTAGTTATATTGTCTATTGCATTTTGTCCAGATTGTGTTACTGTTGGCATGCAGTTCAGGTGTTACATACTTACCTTTGGTTATACCTGTATTGTCTATTGCGGCTTGTACAGACTGTGTTGCTGTTGGCAAGGCAGTAAAGGTGCTTACTACTTACCTTGGTTATATTGTCTATTGCAGTTTGTACAGATTGTGTTTGTGTTGGCAATGCAGTAAAGGTGCTTACGACTTACCTTGGTTATATTGTCTATTGCAGTTTGTACATATTGTGTTTCTATTGGCAATGCAGTAAAGGGGTTACATACTTACCTTGGTTATATTGTCTATTGCAGTTTGTACAGATTGTGTTTGTGTTGGCAAGGCAGTAAAGGGGTTACATACTTACCTTGGTTATATTGTCTATTGCAGTTTGTACAGATTGTGTTTCTGTTGGCAATGCAGTAAAGGAGTTCCAGACTTACCTTGGTTATATTGTCTATTGCAGTTTGTACAGATTGTGTTTCTATTGGCAAGGCAGTAAAGGGGTTACATACTTACCTTGGTTATATTGTCTATTGCAGTTTGTACAGATTGTGTTTCTATTGGCAAGGCAGTAATGGGGTTACATACTTACCTTGGTTATATTGTCTTTTGCAATTTGTACAGATTGTGTTTGTGTTGGCAAGGAACAGAAAATGTGCTTACAACTTACCTTGGTTATATTGTCTATAGCAGTTTGTACAGATTGTGTTTCTATGGGTGATAGCTTGACCAGACTTTTCAGCAGATCTATCATCTTATCTGTGTCCTGCTGTAGCTGGTTATCACTAACTATCAAGTCAGAGGAATGCATTAATCTGTGACGTATAGCCAAAACCTGTAAGGGAAATAGACAATAACATGAAGCAGATCTATCATCTTATCTGTGTCCTGTTGTAGCTGGTTATCACTAACTATCAAGTCAGAGGAATGCCTTAATCTGTGACGAATAGCCAAACCCTGTAAGCGAAAAACCAAATGTCAAAAACTGTTTCCAGGGTTCTAGATAAGGGGAGTATTTCAAAAATTAAAATCTTTATTTCTGCTTTAAACCCTATGGTGTTACTACTCATTAGAATCGTCTCAAAGAGACGATTCTAATGAGTTGTAACACCATAGGATTTGGTGCCGAAATAAGTGAGAAAATGGTGGATTTGTTCAGTTTACTCCCTCTTATCTGGAACCCTGTGTTTCTCTTTATTTCGTCCATTATTATTTCAGAAATCTGGCAGAGGTTCTCTTATTGATCATTTGTGTTCGATTATTTTTAATTTGGAACTGTAGTTTCAGAGAATATTTTTTAAGTTTCACTGTATGTCATCATAGGTAAACTTCCCCTATCCACTGGTTGTATGTATTTTAGCTAGGGAATTTATTTTAACCCTTTCACCGCCGGATTCGCATAAAGTCGAATTTGCAAACAGTTTTGATCCTGATCATACGCCGCGTTACGCGGCGTCTGATCAGGATCAAAACTGTTTGACACCCGTTTCGATATTTCTTATGTCATACTCTCTTAATTCTAACTTTAAAATGATATTTCAGACAATCATATTGAAGCAGACGACACAATAACGGTGTAGGGGTAAATAAACTCAAAAAAAAACTTGGCGGTGAAAGGGTTAAGTAATCTGCTGGCAGAGGGTCATCCATTAATTATTTGTGTAAATTGATTTCAAAACCAGATGAGCAGTTTCAGAGAAGAAGCTTTTCTAAGTATTACTTATCTAATAATTTACTTAACAGTAATTTCACCCACTGGCGGCCATGTTTTTAAGATAGGAAAACTATTTTGAAACATCTAGTAACGAGTCTTTCATGGATCATTGGTGTGAAATTACTTCAAAATGGGACTAGTGGTGCCAGACAGGAATATTTTTAAAGTTTTCACTATAAATAAAAGCCATATAATGACAATCTACCCCAACTACTCGCGGTCTTATTTTTATAATTATATCAGAAATCTGATAGAGGGTCCCCTATGGATCATTTGTGTAAAATAATTTTTAATTTGTTTCAGTAGTTTTGACAAGAATAGTTTTAAAGCTTTTTCAATTGATTGCCATTGGATGGCCTATATTTGAAGAAATACGAGACAGTACCCAACAAGGAACAATCCTATGAAGTTTTTATGAAATTGAATTTGACAGGGGGGTCACAATTGTTTACTTTGGCACCTAGATGAGCTTAACCCATTACCTCTTAGCCTATTTCTAGCTTTGAAAACAGGTGACCACTTAAAGCAGGTGGAAAGTAAAGCAGAATGTGCCTTAAGGCACATTCTGCTTTACTTTCAGCCTGCTTTAAGCTACCATCTGCAAGGATATAGAAAATATTTCTTCTGATACATATTCTTGGCTGTATAAATTGGAACTATTTTCTTCAGTGGAGGAATAAGTAGAGGCGTAAAAAGGCGTTTTTAAGGGGTAATGGGTTAAATGGACTAAACCAATATATAAGTATGGAAGAATCCACTTGGCAAAATTGGTTAAAATTAATTTAACTTTGAAGTCTATCCTTCCCAAACTGACTGTCATATGTTATGCTCAATTGTACAATATGTTATAGTACATTACGGAATTATTCTGTATATGCATGTAATTATGTGAGTGCAGAATGGATGTCGACGATTTGTTTGCATGTTTAATCATTATAGCTACTTTTGCATACAATTTTGCAAGTAAATGTCAGCAGTATAGGCCGAACACATGAATATGTAATGATTTAGTTGGACTTCTTAATAGGAAAACCTATCCCATCTGGCACAGTCACTCAATGATTATTTGTGCAAAATTGTTTTTAAATAGGCTCAATGTTTTCAGGTAACAAGAGGACATAACAAGGCTAAATAACCCCGGGCAAAGGTCACTTATCTTATCTCACGTCTTTGTGGTTTCTGACTAGAAGATTTTAATTCTTAATGTGTTCATTAACAAGAGGGCCATGGACCTTAATTCGCTCACCTGAGGACATTGTACCTTAGCTGACTAGGCAAGACATTTCAATATAGCTATAAATGGAGTTATCTTACCGACAAGAAATTTTACAAAGGGGAATAACTAAAAACAAGACTGCGCGTTCAATAAACGCTTATGCCCCCGGTGGCATCCTTGACAGTATATTTTGATTTTTTTTCTAGGACCAAATTAGGTCAAAGTCAACCTGAGCTTGGGTAATATGGGTCAGTTGGTAATGGTCAAAGGCAATAACTGTATAAGTATTGAAGCATTGCAGTAAGAAGTGTTGATGCTAGACAAAACGGTAAAATCTAGTTAACCAAGAAATAGCCTATCCAAAATATTCTAAGTCCAAATCAGGTCACGGCCAAGGTCAAAGTCAAGGTTCGGTGATATTAATGGATAGGGAATGGTCCAAGGCAACAACTGTATAAGTATCCAAGCATTGGAGTAAGCGGTGTTGATGCTAGACGAAACGGTAAAATATAGTTAACCAAGAAATAGCCCATTCAAAAAAAGTCTAAGTCCAAATTAGGTCAAGGTAAGGGTCAAAATCAAGGTTGAGTGATATTGTTGGATAGGGAATGGTCCAAGGCAACAACTGTATAAGTATCCAAGCATTGGAGTAAGCGGTGTTTATGCTAGACGAAACGGTGTAATCTAGTAAACCAAGAAATAGCCCATTCAAAATATTATAAGTCCAAATTAGGTCAAGGTCAAGGTCAAAATCAAGGTTGGGTATTATTGGTGGCTAGGGAATGGTCCAAGGCAACAACTGTATAAGTATACAAGCATTTGAATAAGTTTTTGTTGATGCTAGACGAAACGGTAAAATCTACTTAACCTGGTTACGGACGGACGGAAGGAAGGACGTACGGACAGGACGATTACTATATGCTCCCGTATCTGTTGATGCCGGGGGCATAAAAATCGTTTGTAGGCAGGGTTAAGGCCCTTATCCATGACACTTCCTATTATCAAGCTATTTCCATATATGGTATCTTATGCACATTCTGCTTTACTTTCAACCTGCTTTAAGCTCTATCATCTACTAAGATATAGATACTATTTCTTACATTTTTGACTGTATAAAGTGAAATTATTTTCTTCAGTGGAGGAATATATTAAAGGCAGTAAAAAGGCATATATATGGGGTAGTGGGTTAATTAAAATCAGTAGATTTGGAGTAATCTCCTAGCCAAGAAAATATGACAAGGGGAAATAACGCATCAAAATAACATTGACCTTTGTTGGACATGAATCAAGTTGTACAAAAGAAAGAAAAAAGTTGTTTGAAAAGAGCTTCTTGAGTTTAGTACACATTACAAATATATAGTCTCTATCACATGCAGTTCTAAAGTTATGGCTATTGTTAAATTACCCTATTTTAAATCCAAATGACCTATAGATGACCTTGACCTTTGTTCGGACATGGCCAAAATTGTACTGAGCTCAAGAGTTTCTTGAGGTGAGTACATCGATATACCAAATATAAAGTTTCTATCTAATGTAGTTCCAAAGTTATTGCCAAGATTAAATTGTGGACTGACAGACAGACAGACAAACAAGAGCCCGGTGGGGCATTAGTCGCTCACCTGAGAATAGCTGTACATCAAAATGGAGATAATGATTTATGTCCAGGACGGGGTCATTTTTTACCCGAGGGGCATAATTTGAACAATCTTAATAGAGGACCTGTAGATGATGCTATGTTCCAAATATCTAAGATCAGGGTACTAGGGTTCTAGACATGAAGATTTTTTTAAGTTTCCATTGAAAAAATCTATTTTTAGCTCCTGTGACCTACATATGCAACAGACTGGAACCATTTGAACAAAATAGATAAAGGACATCTAGAAGTAACACCATGCCGAATATCAAAGCGCTGGCTATATTAGCTTCAGAAAAGAAGACGTTTGAAAACTGTGACCCCCGGGTGGGGCTAATTTTGACCCCAGGGGCATAATTTGTACAAACTTGATAGAGGACCTGTAGATGATATGCAATCGACCAGAACCATTTGAACCTTATTGGTATAGGACATCTAAAAGTGTCACCATGCCAGATATCAAAGCTCTGGCCATATTAGTTTCAGAGGAGAAGACGTTTGAAAATTTCACTATATAACTCTATGTAAAACTGTGACCCCCGGGGCGGGGCCAATTTTGACCCCAGGGGCATAGGTTGTACAAACTTGATAGAGGACCTGTAGATGATGCTATGTGACAAATGTCTAAGATCTGGCCCTTGTAGTTTCAGACAAGAAGATTTTTTAAGATTTCCTTATTTTTTCACTTGGTTGCCATGGCAACCAGAGTTCTACATTGTTTTTAATTCTTTGAACAATTTTGAAACAACTTGACCCAAGGAACATTCATGTAAAGTTTGGTTGAAATCTTTTCAGCGGTATATGAGGAGATGTCATTTGAAGCAATTGTTAAAGACAACAATGACTGTATAAAGTGAAATTATTTTCTTCTGTGGAAGACTAAATTAAAGACATAAAAAGGAATATGTATGGGTTAATAGGTTAATAAATATCATTATTTACATTTTCTAAATATAAGAAACTATATGTAAATGAGTGGCAAATAGTTTGGATCCAGATTAGATGCAGCATTATGTGGCATCTGACCTGGATCCAAACTGTTTGCAAAATTTTGCCTTTAGTATAAGGGTAGCTTCTTAGCCTGGAAGGTACAGTGGGTCTCTATAAAAACGGTTCATTAGACTGTCAGACTTGCATCAAGTGGCCCTGAAAATCGCTAGGTAGGGGTCTAATTTGATCCTAGGGTTTTAATTTTAACAATTTTTAAAGTGATCTAGTAGAAGATACTATATACTAAATATCTTAGCTGTGGGAATAGTGGTTTTTGACAAGAAGATTTTTTAAAGTTTTTCACTTTTTTTAGTAAATTTCAATAAGTTGAAAACTTTTCCATTTCATTTGAACAATTTCTGTAGAGAAGCCTCAAAGAAATATCATGAGCAAATTAACATCTCACTCCACTACTCGGTATCAGAGGAGATGTCGCTTGAAGTAAATTTGAACGGATGGACAGACGGACGGCGGGTGGTCACAACAGCTCACCTTGAGCCTTTGGCTCAGGTGAGCTAAAAAGCTAAATTTAGATCATGTGACCTAGATGTTAGATATGTAAATACTATTCGCAAAGGACAAATTGAAGTTACACCTTAATTGCAAAACATCAAAGTCCTGGTCATAACAGTTTACGATTAGAAAATATTTAAAGTTAAAGATTTTCTAATTGGTTGCCATAGTCACAGTTTTCGTTGGATGGCCTATATCTGATTGCATCTGACAAATAATCCTCGAAAACATACATTCCTGTGGTGTTGTAATGAAATTGACTCTGTAGTCTACTAGAAAAATGTGACTAAAGAAACCGTTGACGACACAGCAAGACTAATGTTGCCAGACATGAGGTTATCATAACAACTCACCATGGTACATGTATATACATGTAGTGCAAGTTGAGCTAAACAAGGTTGAATGCATGAAACATGTTTAGAGGAAAATGTTTAAATCTTTCTCACCTCGTCAACTATTGTGGTGTTGATGAACTTAGCCATAAAACGACAAGTCTTGAGTATTTTCAGTATTGCAGCCACATCCGCATCCTCTGCAGACTTGACGTTCTCCGAGCCAACCGGCAGAAACCATTTTGCCACTTCCCATGGATCGGAGGGCCAGAGTTGAGGCTTTAAGTTGGCACGGGCTATGTTACATGTGGTGCCATGTATATGATAACCCATGATGTATTGTATCCAGGTGCTGCAGACATTAGAGGGGCACCTGATTCTCAATGTATTTCTCTGTATATCATTATATGAACAGGTAGTGCAGACCTGCATAGACGATGATGATTGCTGTTGAATGGCAGGACCATGTCTGGAATATGGCTGAGGTATAGTTCTATGCAACTCCTCGTGGAGGTCTGATACTCTCTTGTCTGTGAAACCTTCTATACCATCTTTTAGAAATAAGAGGGCAAGGCTATCATGAAGCCAGTTTTGATATACATCATCTTGCTGTCCTGGTGTTGCTGTAGCCATACTGTAAAAAACAAAAAGTAACAAATATTTTTATCCTTTAATCCATAGATAAACATGTACATTGAAAATCGTTCCAATTTATACATTCCAGGGTTCGACATTGGCCTACGTCCGATAGACATTCACTAGTAACGGCGATGTTCGGTCTAGTGATCCCTCGCAGTTACTAACCCGAATGGTCTAGTTAAAATCTGAGGATGATTTTTTTAAATTCACGCATTTAGAAAATGACATCATTATGTTCAAGCTAAAAATCCTACCCAGTTCGCCACTGTGGTTTCAGACAAGTAGGTTGCTCAGACCTCAAAACTGTTTCCGCATCTAAATAAAGCACGCAGTCGGGAAATCCTTGTTCTAAAATTAGCAGTAGTAACTATCCCACAGTAATTAGGGCGATGAGTAAAATCCAGTTCAGTTACGAAAAATATCGGTGTGATTAATTGATCATCTCGCGCTATACTTAAAACACCTGATTGTGTTGATAACAGTTACGTTTTGAATGTTTTTAGAATTGATCATTTTTAATTAGAAAGGTACAATATCCGAAAAGGTAACTGCAGTCTCAGTTTTTGGGATTGAAAATGACAATTTATTCTGCGAACTGATATTTCTCGGTAGTTACCGGATATTACACTTTCCCACGCTTTTCACTACCATGATTGTCGTAAGTATCTTCAATGCAATTATTTTACCTAAAACACAATTTTGTATCAATTTTTACGTGCGAAACCGAAATCAATCCCAATTCTGATATATTATTTGTTTTGTTAACGAAAATATCCATTTTTCTGCCAAGTATAAGTACGACATTCAGTGAACGCTTCTTTGTTTGTGTACATCGTAACGTCAAATCATGTCAGATTTATTCAGCTTCGGTTTTAATGGTAAGAAAAAGGAAGAGAAAGGGGCAAGTACAGCTACGGCGGAGTCAAAGACACGCTATGAAAAGCAAAAAAGACAGAGAAAGTTTTGCGAAATTATTGAAGTTTACCAAAGATTCAGTTGTTTCTGTTTGGTCTACCAACTTTTTGGTCTGGTCTAGTAATGTTTGCAGGCTACAAGACCGAATGTCTAGTGAAAAAAAAGTTAATGTCGAACCCTGCATTCATTAATTCGTATCATAAGAAATATTTTCTATACTCTAGCAGATGGTAGCTTAAAACAGGCTAGAAGCATATCAGAATAGGCCTTGATGTAAGATAGCTAATTAGCAATTAAAATGATGGATCCATCCAATCCATGCAAACATCGCTCTTAAGTTTAAACAAACTAATTGTTAAATGCAATTAGAGTAGTTTGCCATTTATAACCAAGCACTAACCTACGTATACTTAACAGTACATGTATATGCTCTGACAAAACAAGAGCGTGTCCCAGTTACACGAATGCCCCCGATGATACAGGGAGGGGAATCCAGACTATCAAACGTAAAAGTTAGAGAGCTGAAACTGTAGTGGAGCGCCATTTTGAGGACTTCAAGGGCCATTACTCCAAAGGGCCTAGCATAAATTGGTGCCGCTGGTTATCCAAATTGGTCTCCATTTTATGTCAACAAACATTTTCAGAAAGTTTGGTGAAGATCAGATGAAAAGCAATGTGTTTGTGAAACACAAATGCCCCCAGGCAGCGTCATGTTCTGTAATGTAATGCTTATTTGCAAAAGTAGGTCAAAAGTCATGGTCGCATGGTAAATGAAACATTGGCATGGTTGAACAAGTCTTAACACTAGAAACATACAATGTACATGTACATACAAAGTATGGAAGCTCTAGGCCTACTGGTTCAAATGTTATAGGCATATAAAGATTTATACAAAAGCCGGTCAAAGGTCAAGGTCACAAAGGCAAAAGCGTAGGTATGGTTGGAAAGTTCTTGACACAAGAAATATATAAACAAAATATGAAAGCCGTAGGCCTACTGGGGCAAATGTTATAGCCATTTAAAGATTTTAACAAAAGTAGGTCAAATGTCAAGGTCACAATGTCAAAAAGTTTTGTATGGTTGGAAAGGTCTCGCCACAGGGAAGACCCCTGCCAAGTATAAAAGGCCCAGGTGCAAAAATGCAAAAGTTATAGCCAAGGTTAAGGTTTTTGGTTAAAGTTTGATTAAATAGGTCAAAGGTCGAGGTCAAGGTCACATGGTCATAGACTTTGGTATAGTTGGAAAGGTCTTAACACAAGAAATATGCATACAAAATATGAAAGCCCTGGGCCAACTGGTGCAAATGTTATAGCCATTTAAAGATTTTTACAAAAGTAGGTCAAATGTTAAGGTCAAGGTCACAAGGTCAAAAAGTTTTATATGATTGGAAAGGTCTTTCCATGAGGAATACACATGCCAAGTATAAAAGGCCCAGGTTTAAAAATGCAAAAGTTATAGCCAATATTACGGTTTTGGTTAAAGTTTGATTAAATAGGTCAAAGGTCAAGGTCAAGGTCACATGGTCAAAGATGTTAGTATGGTTGGAAAGGTCTTGACAAAAGAAATATGCATACAAAATATGAAAGCCCTGGGCCTACTGGTGCAAATGTTATAGCCATTTAAAGATTTTTACAAAAGTAGGTCAAATGTCAAGGTCAAGGTTACAAGGTCAAAAAGTTTTATATGGTTGGAAAGGTCTTGCCATGAGGAATACACATGCCAAGTATAAAAGGCCCAGGTTTAAAAATGCAAAAGTTATAGACAAGGTTAAGGTTTTTGGTTAAAGTTTGATTAAATAGGTCAAAGGTCAAGGTCAAGGTCACATGGTCAAAGATGGTGGTATGGTTGGAAAGGTCATGACAAAAGAAATATACATACAAAATATGAAAGCCCTGTGCCTACTGGTGCAAATGTTATAGCCATTTAAAGATTTTTACAAAAGTAGGTCAAATGTCAAGGTCAAGGTTTAAAAAAAGCAAAAGTTATAGCCAAGGTTAAGGTTTTTGGTTTAAGTTTGATTAAATAGGTCAAAGGTCAAGGTCAAGGTCACATGGTCAAAGATGTTGGTATGGTTGGAAAGGTCTTGACAAAAGAAATATACATACAAAATATGAAAGCCCTGGGCCTACTGGTGCAAATGTTATAGCCATTTAAAGATTTTTACAAAAGTAGGTCAAATGTCAAGGTCAAGGTCACAAGGTCAAAAAGGTTTGTATGGATGGAAAGGTCTTGCCATGAGGAATACACATGCCAAGTATAAAAGGCCCAGGTTTAAAAATGCAAAAGTTATAGCCAAGGTTAAGGTTTTTGGCACAGACAGACGGACGGACAGACGGACAGACCAACAGACATGACAAAAACTATATGCCCCCGAATCGTAGATTCTGGGGGCATAAAAACTATTCCAGACGGCTTGCCTATCCCACTTCCTAATATCTATGCAACTCACAGTGTACAGATATAATACAATGAAACTCAAGGAGTATTCTTTAACCCATTGCCCCATAAATATGCCTATTTACTCCTTTATTTTATTCCCCCACCATAGAAAATAGTACCAACTTATGTAGTTATGAATATTCACCATAAGCAATAGTTTAGTTTCTATATTCTAGTGACTGTTAGCTTGAAGCAGGCTGAAATAAAGCAGAATGCGCCTTAATACAAATTGTGTTTTACTTCTAACCTGCCTTAAGCGGTCATCTATCTTTAAAACTAGAAACAGGTTATGGGGGAATGGATTAAGTGAGAATTTGAGACAAAAAGTTCACTATATAACTCTATGTAAAACTGTGACTCTCAGGACGGGACCAATTTTGGCACCAGGGGCAAAATTTAAACAACTTGATAAAGGACCTATAGATGATGGTAGATGCCAAATATCTAAACTCTGGCCCTTGTGGTTTTTGACAAGAGATTTTTAAGATTTCCTTTTTTTTTTACTTTAGTTGCCATGGCAACCATAGTTCTGTATTGTTTCAAATTCTATGAACAACCTTGAACTTGACCCGAGGAACATTCCTGTTAAGTTTGGTTGAAATCTGTCAACTGGTTTGGAAGAAGAAGATGTTTAAGGAAATTGTTGACACACGACGCACAATACACAAAGGCTGGCCACAGAAGCTCACGTTGAGCACTTCGTGTCCAGGTGAGCTAAAAAATCGAGGCTATATTTCGGCAGGGCATTCGGGTCTATGCTGTTCCCATTAATGATGAGTACATGATTGTATACTCACTACAATGGTTTAACTCTTTCCTCCCTGAAACTTTAAATGGACAATTCCAGTTTCCATTTTAGTCTGGTCCATTTCTGACTTTTAGGGTAGTTTTTGTCAATGTTTGGCTTTATGACAAACAGTGAAGACCCTGATCAGAGGGCTCCTTTCGAAGCCCTCTGATCTGGGTCTTCACTGTTTGCATAGGACAAGTGTTCTATTAACATGTATTAGTATTTGATTATTGTAGCAATTAAGTGCGCGCGAATTTTCACGCACTATCTGTATCTAAACTTTCTATATCTAATACGTCGTAGAATATCACGACGGGGGAGACGAGTCGTCATTAGTTGTTATTGGCGATAATATCATATGGCTGGTACCGCGTAGGGCTGACTTGAAAGATTGCACTAGTAATTTTTGTGCGAGATTTTCGAAATCTATGCGAGAATCGGACATCATAGCTGCAACACTGTTTTAAGAACAGAAACATTGTAGGTGTGTTCGTAATAATAGTAAAGTAAGAAATTCATTTGTGAAAGTTTGTTAGAACAGTAATTTGCAACACAGCACTCTTGCTAGACATGCAGATCTGTAGAGCATACAGGCTTCCGTTTTTGGACAGAATCACAAAGAACAGAATTCTTATAAAGTCAAGTTGACCAAAGCTATTGACTTAAGAGCACATTGAACTGGAAAGATCAGAAACATGCAGGTTTAATGAAATAAAATGAACAAACTATGCTTACTATGGCATTTATAGATTTTAATATTCATTGATTCATTTTCAGTGTCAAACGTTAAATAAAGTTAAATGGGAAAAAAACCCAGACGGGTGTAGCAGTTGGTTCACATTCTTGTAGTTGGTGAAAAAAATTGGGACCCATATTTTTTCTATGGGACCCATAGATTTCAAAGTTATGGGTCCCAAAGGACCCATTCTTTTTTTTTCTAAAATGATTACTGGGCCAGATTTGTTTTTCTGTATAAGAATTTATCATATACCGGTCAAAGAGGTTTGATAGATGTAATGTCGATGTAATAGCCATTCCAGTTTCTAAATATGGTGAGAAAGTAGTCCCAACTACATGTACTGTAACTGTATTAAAAATTCAGGATTTTTCCAGTAAACTTTCTCTCTGTGAATGGAAAAGACTTACAAAGCAAACAAATAACAGTGCAACTTGAATATCTATTTCCAAAGCACATTCTAAAAATACAGGTCGCGGTTGTTTTCTTAACCCATTTACACACATAGCAACGACCTAAGGGTCTGTATCACTATCACTCCGCTAGTGTCATATGACCGTCGACCAATGGGAGCTTAGTGTTAAGTGCCCGATGTAGTCTATTTGAAGAAGTCCACGAATAGCACGGGGGAAATCCGAACTGGCTAAAACCAGTTCGGAAGTGAGGGTTCATCGGCAGATGTACCGCATATTTTTAATAGGATTACATAAAGACTTTACAGGGTGAATGTAAATATAAACTAATGCAGGTGCAAATGGCATAATTATTACTGCAAATATTTCGTGGATTTGGAGGATTTTATAGTGGTGAACCCTGGTTAGAGGTGGATTTGGGTGAGCATTTCTTTAACCCTTTACCCAATGGCCTGTTTATAACATTAAAGACAGGTGATCACTTAAATCAGGTTGAAAGTAAAGCAGAATGTGCCTTAAGGCACATTCTGCTTTACTTTCAGCCTGATTTAAACTAAAATCTTCTAGGCTATATAAAAATATTTGTTATGGTAAATGTTCATGAGGGTATAAACTGGAACTATTTTCTTCAGCGGAGGAATAAATTAAATACGCTAAAAGTCGCTTCTATTGGGAAAAGGGTTAAGTACAAAAACTAATGCAGGTTCAAATGGCATAATTATTACTGCAAAGTACCCGATTGACATTCCGATAATGAAAAATATAACAGATAATGACATATAGAGTGGATTTGGTGGCTTTTTATAGGGTTTACTCCTAGATTTGCACAGAGATTTGATACACTGCTTTATTAGGGTTGACTGAGTTAATCTTTACCTTACTTCAGTATTACGACCACCTCTCTGTCATGACCACTAAAAAGAAGGCTAATAGATTGTAACTATGAAACAAGGAGCTTTCTGTTTCAGTTTTACCTTGCTTTAAGTTGTCACCTGTCTAAAACACCTTAATCTAATATCGTATAATGGGATAATTTTACTGCTGTAAAAGTTTACTGATTTGGGGTAAAACCCCTTGATTTCAATGTTTATGATTTTAATTTTTACTAATTACAATGATCAGTAAAAATTGCACTAATAATAATAATCAGCAAATGCATAGTTAAAATCAGATATAAATAAAATTGCTGTAAAAATAACAAGAGGCCCCTGGGGACCTAAATATTGCTCACCTGGTAAAACCTAGACTGGGTTATGTCCCTTTATCTTCAGACAGATAGGGACAGGCAACGGAGAAAAATGGCGGCATCCATGAAATAGAGGAAACCGGGAACCATAATGATAAATGGTGGGTGGAGTTATATGAGCTTAATAGGGAGTTTTCTTATAATAGGTGGTTCACGATAAGCCATTGTAGCGAATGGGAACAGTTTTATACAAAATTACATTAGCCCTATTATCGGATAATATACAGGTCCATTGACATTTCGGATAAATAAAACCTCGCCAGATTGTAAGATTATTGAATTAAGGACATACGCGCCCAGATAGGGTTAGGGTTAGGGTTAGATAACAAAATTATACGCATCGGAATCACATGTAAAGTTTCTATTTTTGCTGAGTATAGTTAGAGGGGGTAAACTAATATGAGTATGTAGGGTAGGGGTTGGAGCTTAATATCTGGAAAGCAACCTGTCGAGAAGTGTTGTCGAAGATTTAAATATTTGGGGTCATTTGGAGTATTTTTTACATGTACTGAGCAAAAGTAGAAACGTCCCACACGATTACAGGAACATTTGCTGGAAAGTTATAATGTTGATGGTCTAAAACCTTTACCGAAAATGAAGTTTGTCATTTTTAATCCATATCAGTTAGCCTCATACTGTTGTGATGAGTTTTTTTTCGAGTGATGTAATAAAGAAGTTGGTAGGGGGTCAAAATGAAAAATATGAATAAAAGGTTTTTTTTCTTGAAATGTTTAGGTGTTTAAATGAACAAGGGCCACTATGGCCCTAAATCGCTCACCTGGTACACCATGGCAAACTTGACCTATAGTGACCTAGATTATGACTGGACATGTATACCCACAATCAACCTATAGAGTGTAAACAAGATTTTCCAATGATTTGACCTAGTGACCTAGTTTTTGACCGGACATGACCCATATTCAAACTTGACCTAGATATCAATGCGACAAACATTCTGACCAAATTTCATCAAGATCCAATAAGATTTGTAGCCTCAAGAGTGTTCACAAGGTTTTTCTATAATTTGACCTAGTGACCTAGTGTTTGACCAGACATGACCCATATTCAAACTTGACCTAGATATCAATTAAACAAACATTCTGACCAAGTTTCATCAAGATCCAATGGGATTTGTAGCCTCAAGAGTGTTCACAAGGTTTTTCTATGATTTGACCTAGTGACCTAGTTTTTGACCAGACATGACCCATATTTGAACTTGACCTAGATATTAGTTAAACAAACATTCTGACCAAGTGTCATCAAGATCCAATGAGATTTGTAGCCTCTAGAGTGTTCACAAGGTTTTTCTATGATTTGACCTAGTGACCTAGTTTTTAACCAGAAATGACCCACATTCAAACTTGACCTAGATATCAATGAGGCAAACATTCTGACCAAGTTTCATTAAGATCCAATGAAATTTGTAGCCTCTAGAGTGTTCACAAGGTTTTTCTATGATTTGACCTAGTGACCTAGTTTTTGACCCGACATGACCCACATTCAAACTTGGCCTAGATTTCATCAAGACAAACATTGTCATCAAGTTTCATGAAGATTGGATGAAATTTGTAGCCGCTAGAGTGTTCACAACCAATTGTGGAAGGACAGACGACGGACATCCAGCGATTCTAAAAATGTACCCCACCCACTGGCGGCCATGTTTTTTTAGATATCAAAATAATTTTAAGAAATCTGGTAGAGGGTCATCAATTGACCCTTTGTGTAAAATTATTTTAATTTAGCCCAGTAGTTTCAGAGAAGAAGATTGTTAAAGTTTTTACTATACAGTAACATAAGGAAAACGTGCCCCACCCACTGGCGGCCATGTTTTTTAAGATAACAAAATGATTTTAAGAAATCTGGTAGAGGGTCATCAATTGACCATTGTGTAAAATTATTTCTAATTTGGACCAGCAGTTTCAGAAAAGAAGATTTTTAAAGTTTTTACTATACAGTAATATAAGGAAAACTTGCCCCACCCACTGGCGGCCATGTTTTTTAAGATAACAAAATGATTTTAAGAAACCTGGTAGAAGATCATCACTTGACCATTTGTGTAAAACTATTTTCAATTTGGACCAGTAGTTTCAGAGAAGAAGATTTTTAAAGTTTTTACTATACAGTAACATAAGTAAAACTTGCCCCACCCACTGGCGGCCATGTTTTTTTAGATATCAAAATAATTTTAAGAAATCTGGTAGAGGGTCACCCATAGATCATTTGCATAAAATTACTTTCAAATCGGACCAGTAGTTTTTGACAAGAAGATGTTTTCACTATATAGCCATATAAGGAAAATCTGCCCCACCCACTAGCGGCCATGTTTTTTAAGATAGGAAAATTATTTTAAGAAATCTGATAGAGGGTCACCAATGGCACATTTGGGTAAAATTATTTTGAATTCGGACCTGTAGTTTTTGACAAGAAGATTTTTAAAGTTTTTTTCAATTGGTTGCCATGGCAACCACAATTTCAATTGGATCACCTATATTTGAAGAAATCTGAGAGAGTACCCTACAAGGAACAATCCTATGAAGTTTTGATGAAATTGGCCCAGTGGTTTCCAAGAAGAAGATCTTTGAACAAAAAGTTTGACGACGGACGACGGACACAGGGCGATCACAATAGCTCACCTTGGCACGTCGTGCCAGGTGAGCTAATTATCATAAAAAAGTCTAAAGTTGTATTCGGTATGATTAATATCGTAAATGGCCACTATTTGCACCAACACACACTTCATTTCTACGGCGTAGCGTAACGTTCAATAAGTACCTCAGTCCTCCACTCTTGCCTGTGAAGCCTGTCTCAAATCTTGACTGTTGAATCTTGAATGTTAAAAATTTGCGTAGCCTACCATCTGTATTGCTCGGTGAGATTCGTCAGGAAAGTTAAGAGAACTGGGTGCCAGTCTGCCTGCTTCTAATTCAAATAACGCCGTGACCAAAATTTAACATAGCACCACGCGTCTAAATTTTGACCTAAATATGGTCGTCATGCTCTGATTGGTTGAGCATTGGGTCGCAAGCGAACACTAAGGTATGTGTGTGTGTATGCGTTCTCGGGTTCACACTAAATTTCACGTTAATATTTCTCGATTAATAGAGATTGTTTGAAACCGAAAGTATCAACGAGAGGTAACCGACACACACGATTTCGTTGAGTAACGATTCTTGGATTATCATACTTTGTTAGCACGAATTGGGCGCGTATGTCCTTAAGTTGTCTTATTTGTTGGAACACTAGCCTTATTTTCGGCTATTATATATATCAGTTCGATGTAACATCCATACTGAGCCGTTGGTGTATTGGTTAGGATCCCTGTTTCTCGTCCAGGCGGCCCAGGTTCGATTCCCGTCACCGGAATGTATTTTTCTTTATTGGTCACAACTTTTTAAACACAGTAAATAATAAATATAATCTATTTAATAATTTATTTTTCGGAAAACCAATAAACTATAACTAAACTAATATTTGATTTACTACTTAACTCTTTGAACCCTAGTCCCGCATATAGGCGTGCTTTTCAAACAGTGTACATGTGAATAGTACACTTGTCCTATGCAAACAGTGAAGACCCTGATCAGAGGGCTCCTTTCGGAGCCCTCTGATCAGGTTCTTCACTGTTTGTCACAATGCCAAATATTGACAAAAACAACCCTTAAAAGTCAGAAATGGACTAGACTAAAATGGAAACTGGAATTTTCCATTTAAAGTTTCAGGGAGGAAAGAGTTAAAGTTTAATTAGCACCAAAGGTACGCCTTCATAGATTGACTACCAATTAATGCATTGACCCTATCACTGTCTCACCGTATAACTTCCCAAATATGTTGTTCAATTCCATCCAAACATGGAGAAATCAATGCTATAGGTTCATTTTACAGATTCTGATACATATTTAAATTTGTTCAGGTTCCGTAGTGGAAAATTGAGGAAATTCTGAGATTTCATCAACGTTTTTAAACTCACTGAATTTTATATTTTAATGTTCTTAGAGGTGTTATTCGATGGTAAAACTATTTAACGTTTTATATTGAAAATACATTTCCAAATAAAATGTATGTTACAATAACCCAGCAAACATGCCTAAATGGGTCCCATATGGGCTATGTCCGGGCCAGCCCATAAGGGCTTAACAATGTTGGGCCCATACAAGCCCAATATACCAAGCAAGCCCGGTTAAATGTGCCAAATGTGGGTTATATCTAGGCTAGCCCATATGGGCTTACAATGGGGGCCGATATAGGCCCGATATATCCAGCAAACATAGGTAAATGGGCCCCATGAGGGCTATATTTTGGCTAGCCCACATGGGCTTACAATGTGGGGCCCATATAGGCCCAATATATCCAGCAAACATGAGTAAATGGGCCCAATGAGGGCTATATCCTGGCTAGCCCATATGGGATTACAATGTGGGGCCCATATACACCCGATATAGCAAGCAAACATGGATAAATAGGCTAAAAGTGGGCTATGTCCGGGCTAGCCCATATGGGCTTAACAATGTGGGGCCCATACACGCCCAATATAGAAAGCAAACCTGGCTAAATGGGCCCCATGTGGATTATATCCGGGCAAGCCCATATGTGGTTACAATATGGGACCCATATAGGCCCCATATGTGATTTCAATTCAGGTATTTTATTTCCTCTAAAAATGCATGAAATGCCAAAAAAGACACCACAAAGGTTGAAATGTAAACATATAGTTGAAAAAAGTCCCCCTAATGCATATTTATTTGATCTGTATCAGCGGATATTTCCTTTTCCTGTCCATATGGGACCCGTGTTGGTCCTTTATGTCCGATTTATTTTCAAATATGTGGGATATATCTGGGCTACCCCATATAGGCTTATCGGTACAGTATGGGGCCCATATAGGGCCTCATATGATTATGTGATTTAAATTCAGGTATTTTACTTCCTCTCAAAAATATATCAAACGGCAAAAACAGACACAACATAGGTGGTAGTTAATGGTTAATTTATAATTAATTATTGATTGCTGCTGACCGTACCAAGGCGGGTTCCTATGTTCACTTTGCTTTATGTTTGTCTTGCGTGTTGTTTTCTATTTAGTGTGTAGATGAAGGAATGAGATTGTGCGTGTGTGTTTGTTATGGTATGACTGTGTGTGTGTTCTGCTCGAGAGGTGGGTGTATTGTTTGTGTTGCGTTTCCTGCTTGAGTCTTTCGTATTTATTTATAGATTGAAATGTTAACATGTTGTTAAAAAGGGTTCCCCTAATACATATTTAATTGATCTGTATCAGCGAATATTGGACCAATATTGAACATATCTGGGCTGCCCATATAGTACCCAGCTTTTACCCAGTTGCACTTTCCGTGTGGTGCCCATCTGGGCCCATATAGAAACCCAAATGGAGCCATATTAGAAACCAACATTGGGCCAATATTGGTCCCATTTCTAATGTTTTCTTGCCCATACTGGGCCAGTATTGAACCCATATTGATCTATCTGGGCTGTCCATATAGGACCCAGCTTTTACCCGGTTGCACTTTCCGTGTGGGTCCCATCTGGGCGGCCAATATGGGTCCCATATATAAACCCACATTGAACCATACAAGAATCCCACATTTGGCGCATATGGGTCCCTTTTATAATGTTTTCTTGCTCATACTGGCCCAGTATTAAGACTCATATTAAACTGTCTTGGCTGCCCATATAGGACCCAGCTTTTACCCGGTTGCACTTTCCGTGTGGGTCCCATCTGGGTGACCCATATGGGTCCCATATATAAACCCAAATGGAGCCATACTAGAAACCCACATTGGGCCCATATGGGGCCCATTTATAATCTTTTCGTGCTCATACTGGGCCAGTATTCGACTCATATAAAACTGTGTTGGCTGCCCATATAGGACCCAGATTTTACCTGGTTGCACTTTCCGTGTGGGTCCCATCTGGGCGGCCCATATATAAACCCACATAGAGCCATACTAGAAACCCACATTAGGCCCATTTATAATGTTTTCTTGCTCATAATGGGCCAGTATTGGACTCATATTAAACTGTCTTGGCTGCCCATATAGGACCCAGCATCCGTGTGGGTCCCATCTGGGTGGTCAATATGGGGCCCATATAGTAACCAACATTGGGCCTATATGGGTCCCATGTTTGCTACCTATCTGGGCTGTCATATAGGGCCACTCTTTCACCCGGTTGCACTTTCCGTGATGGTCCCATCTGGGCAGGCCATATAGGGCCAATATAGAAACTCATATTGGACCCATATAGGTCCCATTTATAATGCTTTCTTGCCCATACTGGGCCAGTATTGGACCCATATTGAACTATCTGGTCTGCCTATATAGGACCCAGCTTTTACCCGGTTGCACTTATCGTGTGGGACCCATCTCGGCGGCCCATATGGGTCCAACATAGAAACTCACATGGAGCCATACTAGAAACCCACATTGGGTTCATATGGGTCCCATTTATAAAGTTTGCTTGCCCATACTAGGCCAGTATTGCACAATATTGAATTATCTTGGCTGCCCATATAGGACCCAGCTTTTACCCGGTTGCACTTTCCGTGTGGGTCCCATCTCGGCGGTTAATATGGGGCCCATAGAGTGACCCACCTTTTGCCTATATTGGTCCCGTTTATAATGTTTGCTGGGTATGAATTACCTCACTTTAAAAGCAAAACTTTACCATTTCGCATATTTGCATAATTGAGTATCTTTGCTTGCTTTTTTTAAATAATGTATGCATTTTAATAGTAATCAAGGTTCATATTCTATTCTTTAGATAAGAAATTATACCACACGGAAAGTGCAACCGGGTAAAAGCTGGGTCCTATATGGGCAGCCAAGATAATTCAATATTGTGCAATACTGGCCTAGTATGGGCAAGCAAACTTTATAAATGGGACCCATATGAACCCAATGTGGGTTTCTAGTATGGCTCCATGTGAGTTTCTATGTTGGACCCATATGCCTTTTTTATGGGCCGCCGAGTAGGGCTGAAACGATTCAAAAGAATTCGATTCGATTCGATTTCGAATAACACGATTCGATTATTTTCGATTCGATTTGATTTTACATTGCAATAAACCAATGTACTAAGTAGATGACATCCTGCAATAACAGTTAATATTAAAAACAATATACATGAACATTCAGGGCCAAAAAGTATGGGTTAAAGTTTGGAAAACTGCATGGAAGGGTTTAGTACATGTATATTTCTGACTTATATGATTTTGATCATAACAATACACCTTATTTATTATGTGGATGGTTTGCAGTATTGACATACCAATTCTTCTATGTTATTATGATTTTCTATGCGCAAGCAGCAGTGTAGACCATTGTCATCAACCATTTTACAGCTGCCTGGTAACGGTCTACTCTGTTAGCAAGGTACAGAAGGGTGTAAAGGAGTGGATAGTTATTGATCTTAAATGAAGATTGTAATAATCGATACATCTGAATATTACTGTTCCTGAATTTCACTCACCGGTTTAAGTTCGTTAACAATGCTGTCAGTCGCCTTTGCTTTCGATTTTGGAGCGAACTTTGATTGTTACTTGACATATCGCGGGAATTCACCATACATTCTTACAAATATTATCCGGGTGTTGAAACGTATATCGGGCTGTATATTCGGTATCAAAAATAAATCACAATAGTTTATAATTTAATTTTCTTACCTGATTTTAAAGTAATGAGCGTATTAGGTTGAAGGTAATAAAATATCCAACGTTTACAGAATTATTAATTTATTTGAAATAGTCGAAGCAGTACCGAGATACGTAATGAGAACGAAGAATTACATCACAATTGAGACAAGCAATTGCTCACGCATGCGTAGAATGACACAGGAAACCGGCAAAGTAAACATAGACGTACTCGTAACGGATGAAAAAGCCTGTGCGGGATCTCTAATCTTTCGAACTAATACTTTACCGTATATAATAGAGGTCGTTTTAATTCGCTATTTATCACACAGAAGCGCAGCTGCACGTAATACTCATATGATGGTGTTGCAGTATGAAAAGATAGATAGATAGGGATAGAAGCCAGTTTTCTACATATAAATCGAATCGAAAATGACATTTCCTAAATCGAATTGAATCAGATTGAATCGAGGGCATAAAATCGCGGTTCAATCCAGATCGCGATTAATCGTTTCACCCTTACCGCCGTGATGGGTCCCACACGATAAGTGCAACCGGGTAAAAGCTGGGTCCTATATAGGCAGACCAGATAGTTCAATATGGGTTCAATACTGGCCCAGTATGGGCAAGAAAGCATTATAAATGGGACCTATATGGGTCCAATAATTATGAGTTTCTATATTTCCAAAAACTAATAAAACAAACTCATATACAGATGGTTGAAAATAAAGGAAAATAACTCTTGTAAAGACGCGATATGGAGGTTTGTCAAAGACCCAATATGGTTTATGTTTGGTTTTCTGGTGACCTTGATTGACCAACAGCGTGACGACTAGAATTTAGTAGGAGGAAAGCTAAGAACTATCTGGGCTGCCCACATAGAACCCAGATTTTACCCGGCTGCACGTTCCGTGTGGGTCCCATCTGGGCGGCCAATATGGGGCCTACAGGTATATATAAACCCACACAGAACCATATAAGAAACCCACATTGGGCCCATATATAATGTTTTCTTGCCCATACTGGGCCAGTATTGCACCCATATTGAACTATCTGGGCTGCCCATATAGGACCCAGATTTTAACCGGTTGCACTTTCCGTGTGGGTCCAATCTGGGCGGCCAATATGGGGCCTACAGGTATATATAAACCCACACAGAACCATATAAGAAACCCACATTGGGCCCATATATAATGTTTTCTTGCCCATACTGGGCCAGTATTGCACCCATATTGAACTATCTGGGCTGCCCATATAGGACCCAGATTTTAACCGGTTGCACTTTACGTGTGGGTCCAATCTGGACGGCCCATATGGGTCCCATATATAAACCCACATGGAGCCATACTAGAAACCCACATTGGGCCCATATGGGTCCCATTTATAATGTTTTCTTGCTCATACTGGGCCAGTATTGGAACCATATTAAACTGTCTTGGCTGCCCATATAGGACCCAGCTTTTACCCGGTTGCACTTTCCGTGTGGGTCCCATCTGGGTGGTCAATATGGGGCCCATAGAGTAACCAACATTGGGCATATATGGGTCCCATGTTTGCTACCTATCTGGGCTGTCCATATGGGGCCACTCTTTCACCCCGTTGCACTTTCCGTGATGGTCCAATCTGGGCAGCCCATATAGGGCCAATATAGTAACTCATATGGGATCCACATGGGTCCCATTTACAATATTTGATACAAATATGGGCTGTCCATATGGGGCCACTCTTTCACCCGGTTGCACTTTCCGTGATGGTCCCATCTGGGCAGCCCTTTTAGGGCCAATATAGTAAATCATATGGGATCCATATGGGTCCCATTTATAATGTTTATGGGCTGTCCATATAGGGCCACTGTTTCACCCGGTTGCACTTTCCGTGATGGTCCCATCTGGGTAGCCCATATAGGGCCAATATTGTAACTAATATGGGATCCATATGGGTCCCATTTATAATGTTTATGGGCTGTCCATATGAGGCCACTCTTTCACCCGGTTGCACTTTCCGTGAAGGTCCAATCTAGGCAGCCCATAAAGGGCCAATATAGGAACTCATATTGGACCCGTATGGGTCCCATTTATAATGTTTACTGGGTTTTTAATAATAAAATAATTTCATCGGGTTATCAACTGAACTTTTACTTTGGTGGAATGTGTGTAAACAAAAGTTGCATATAGAACTATGTAAGGTAAACACTGAAAGTTTAAACAATACCCTGAATGCACTGTTGAAAGGACAAGGATAGGAAATCCAAGTTTATTTTCCTACTGATACCCAATTATATTACAAATCATGGCTTCTAGATTGTGGATACCCAATCGAATTAGAAACCATGGGGTTGTGGTCAATGCAATACCCAATGAAATTTCCAAAACACCCAATTCATTTAAAATCCAAGGAGTGATCCCCAATTCCAAATCAAAGCTTATCTACAAATCTGATTAAATATGGCATTTGTCCTGCTCTATGATTTATTGCTATGCGTTTGCGTTTCGTTTGCGTTTAAACGGAGAGAATAACATTTTCTCCTCTGTTTACGCACTTTTCTATCCAAGTTTCCTGAGGCAAGTTCACTGTACTTTATTTTAAACAATTCCATGAATATCATGGTTTGCAGGTGCCCGTTTCATAAAACTTCGTACGACAAATGTTGTCATGAGTCAGATTGTTAAATTCTCAATTATTATTTATTTCTCCATCTAATCCTGTCTTGTGACATCTCTTTGGAATCGTCTTGAAAGAAAGAATTAGATAGAGAAATCAGACATTAAATGTATTTTAAAGTTTTGACTTACGATCGTTTTTGTCGTACGAAGTTTTATGAAACGGGCCTCCGGTGTCTACCATAATGAAGTTTTTAAAAAAAGACACATCAAAAAATATTACAAAAATAAACTCTAGCGGGTATCAAACCCATAACCCTTACGTTGGTAGCAAAGATACACAGCCACTGAGCTATTACCGACTTTAGTTATCTTTATCAAATAATATAATCAAATTCGAGTCATCGTTGAATGGCTTAATTATTTACTATACACTGTTTTGTTGTTTCCGGAAAATAAAAATAGCTTACGGAAAAAGACGGAATATTCATAAACTGACAGGTCAAACCTTATCGACAATATATGTTGCTAAGTATAGGTAAACAAGAGCAGTGAACCATGAATGTACTTTACAACTTGGCACTTTCCACGATCGATTTAGGGGTGTCTGCATTGCTGCAGTCTATCTAACTAAGCTCTCGCTACGCTGACAGAGTGCTGACTCCCCCTGAAAGTGGACTGCGTTAAATATTATGGTTCACTGCTCGTTGTTTACTTATACATGTTCTTGTTGATTTTTATCAAAACATTCAACGGAAAATCCCGACTTCATCGACGAAAGTTGACGGAAAGTGATGAGTGCCAGTTAAAAAATCATCGACAATAACAGAGGGGTTTTACTGTACATAAATGTTATCTGCAATGTTTTCTGTTTGCAATAATTGTCACAGTCAGTATACTTGCATTTTCTGTAAGAAAATATCAATCTTGTTAGTTTGGATCCAGATGAGATGTCAAGTTACTCAGCGTCTTGTTTTGGATCCAAACTGTTTGTAACAGTTATCACTTAATGCCCACAAGCATGAACAGTGTTAACCCTTTCCCCCATAGAAGCAACTTTTAGCACTTGCATTTTATTCATCCGCTGAAGAAAATAGTTCCATTATTATACCGTATTAAATGAATATGTGTCATATTTAATAATTTCCTTATTCTAGCAGGTAATAGCTTAAAGCAGGCTGGAAGTAAAGCAGAATGCGCCATATGGCGCATTCTGCTTTACTTTCAACCTGCTTTAAGTAGTCTCCTATTTTCAAAACTAGAAACAGGCTATGGAGGAAAGGGTGAAGAAGAGTTGATGACTAAACAATAGAAAATTAATCCTTTTACCTTTGGTTCTCTCAGTTCATAGAATTCCAGACTCCTCCTGAATCAAAGCCCGCTCACTGTATGCCAGACAGTCTCAACACTTCCCAAACTAATAGGCCTAGCTAAGTGCTACACCCTTTTACCGAGTTATGATTGGCTAACTAAATTTAACTACAGCAAATTTCCGGGTTTTAGTGGTACTCATTAAACATGTGACAATCAAGCTAAACAAACAGGCAATCAAAGTACTGAAAGTACTATAATATATATAGATATATATACCATATGGAAGATGATATTAGATCCCATACAAGCACAAATTTAATGCAAATACACATATACTACAATATACTTAAAAAGATGGCCATGATGGTCTTGGATTGCTCACCTTATGGGGTTGTGCTATTGTCATGGGTAAATTAAAATTGGGCAAGTTGTTTTAGAAAAGAAGATTTGCAAGCTTTCACTGAAGTCATATAAGGAAAATCAGTCCCGCCCACTGGATGCCATGTTTTTTAAGCTAAGGAATTTATTTTGAGAAATCTGGTTGAGGGCCAAACATTGATAATTTGTATAAAATTATTTTTAAATTTTTTAAATTTTCTGGTGTCTGTGGGCAATATCCAGCACTTTCGGACGGAAAGAAAAATCACTATTATATATAATAATCAGCGCTCCAGATAAAGGGGTATTTCAAAAACTAAAATCTTTATCTCTACATTAAACCCTATGGTGTCACTACTCATTAGAATGGTCTCTTTGAGACCATTCTAATGAGTAGTAACACCATAGGATTTGGTGCTGAAATAAGTGAGAAAAGATTTGATTTGTTCAGTTTACTCCCTCTTATCTGGAGCCCTGTATATGCTGTCGCATAAACACATTTGTATGAGAAAAAGTAGGAATGAAATGCATTTTCCATAAGTAATAAGTGAAGATATCAAATTATCTACCCATATCACTACCTAAATATGTGTTAGACGATTGTTTCCGAACTCCTGAGGAAATATGCTATACGATAGTACCAAAAGGTTGTATGGTGCTTTCACCGCAAATAAAAGTGGTCTACAGCTTAGACTAAATGTGTGTTCTATAAGAATAGAATAAAGATATGAAATACATTTCTATGAGAGTATGCCAATAGCGGTTTGAATTCTATGAGTATGAGAAATAGGTGTATATGTCTATGACAATTGGGTAAGGGTGTAAAATGTATTTCTTTAAGGAATATGTGAAGCAGTGAATTGCATTTTCTTTGAGGAATAAGTAAAGTAGGAAAATGCATATCTTAGTGTAATAAACCACTGTGTGAAATGCATTTCTGTGATGATGTGGTAAGGGTGTGAATTGCATTTCTATGATGATGTGGTAAGGGTGTGAAATGCATTTCTATGATGTGGTAAGGGTGTGAATTGCATTTCTATGAGGAATATGTAAATTTGAGAAATGAATTTCTATTAAATTAGTAAAAGGTCGATCAATGTGTAAAATGCATTCTTTTGATGAATGATTAAGGGTGTGAAATGCATTTCTATGAGGAATAGGGCAATGGAGGTGTGAAATGTATTTCTATGAGGATAAGGCAATAGAGGTTTGAAATGTATTATTAAGGCCAATAGAGGTGTGAAATGCATTTCTATGAGGAATAGGCCAATAGAGGTGTGAAATGTATTTGTATGAGGAATAGGCCAATAGAGGTGTGAAATGTATTTGTATGAGGAATAGGGCAATGTAGTTGTATGAGGAATAGGGCAATAGAGGTGTGAAATGTATTTCTATGAGGAATAGTCCAATAGCGGTGTGAAATGTATTTCTATGAGGAATAGGCCAATAGAGGTGTGAAATGTATTTGTATTAGGCCTAAAAAAAAAAGATGTGTGTTTCCGGTTTCCCGACCGACCCTATTTTTTACCCCCGACCCTAAAGTTTTTAAAGGAAAATTAAAAAAAAAAAAAAAAAAAAAATATTTTTTTTTTTTTTTTAGGGAAAAGTTTTTTGGGTGAGGAAAAAAAGATACTGGAGGGGAAGGGGCAATTTTTCGGCACCTGTTACAGAAGGAAAAAAGGCTTGTGTTAAAAGCAAACACACCACATTTTTTATTAAAATATAATACCGGTATTTATTTGATGCAATGGTTTTCAGATTGAAACAAGAACTATTTCACATAATTATATTATGAAATACCTTGCAAATCAAGATAAATCATTTCAGACACTTTCAATGTTGAATACAACAAGAGCAAGGTCATTATTTGTCATATAAACCCATCCTTTGATTGTAAAAAAAATCGCATATATGCCCTATATAAAAACTTTTTAAAAAATAAAAACTTTTTCCTACCGACCTACCCTAAAATTTTGAGAGGGTGAAACCAGAAACACACATTTTTTTTTTTTAGGCCTTAGGAATAGGCCAATAGAGGTGTGAAATGTATTTCTATGAGGAATAGGCCAATATAGGTGTGAAATGTATTTGTATGAGGAATAGGACAATAGAGGTGTGAAATGTATTTGTATGAGGAATATTCCAATAGAGGTGTGAAATGTATTTGTATGAGGAATAGGCCAATAGAGGTGTGAAATATTTCTATGAAGAATAGGCCAATAGAGGTGTGAAATGTATTTGTATGAGGAATAGGCAAATAGAGGTGCGAAGTGTATTTGTTTGTGGAATAGGCCAATAGAGGTGTGAAATGTATTTCTATGAGGAATAGGCAAATAGAGATGTGAAATGTATTTCTATGAGGATAAGGCCAATATAGGTGTGAAATGTATTTGTATGAGGAATAGGGCAATACAGGTGTGAAATGTATTTCTATGTGGATAAGGCCAATAGAGGTGTGAAATGTATTTCTATGAGGATAAGGCCAATATAGGTGTGAAATGTATTTCTATGAGGATAAGGCCAATATAGGTGTGAAATGTATTTGTATGAGGAATAGGCCAATAGAGGTGTGAAATGTATTTCTATGAGGAATAGTCCAATAGCGGTGTGAAATGTATTTGTATGAGGAATAGGCAAATAGAGGTGTGAAATGTTTTTCTATGAGGATAAGGCCAATATAGGTGTGAAATGTATTTGTATGAGGAATAGGGCAATACAGGTGTGAAATGTATTTCTATGTGGATAAGGCCAATAGAGGTGTGAAATGTATTTCTATGAGGATAAGGCCAATATAGGTGTGAAATATATTTGTATGAGGAATAGGCCAATAGAGGTGTTAACTGTATTTCTATGAGGAATAGTCCAATAGCGGTGTGAAATGTATTTGTATGAGGAATAGGCCAATAGAGGTGTGAAATGTATTTCTATGAGGAATAGGCTAATAGAGGTGTGAAATGCATTTCTATGAGGATAAGGCAATAGAGGTTTGAAATGTATTTGTATGAGGAATAGGTCAATAGAGGACTGTTGTGAAATGTATTTGTATGAGGAATAGGCCAATAGAGGCGTGAAATGTATTTCTATGAGGAATAGGCAAATAGAGGTGTGAAATGTATTTCTATGAGGAATAGGCCAATATAGGTGTGAAATATTTCTATGTGGAATTGGCCAATATAGGTGTGAAATGTATTTCTATGAGGAATAGGGCAATAGAGATGTGAAACCAAACCAACTTTTCTAGATAAACGCCAAAAACGCATTTGCAGACGGTTTTTTCACAAATTTTAGCGTACAACCAAAAAAAAAAAAAAATACGTTGTCAATGTTTCAAAAGACAAACAAGAGCTGCATGCTGCCCTAAATCGCTCACCTGAGGAACTATTGTGTTAGACTTAATGCAAAATGAAGTTTATCATTGCATGTATGTGGACTGTTGCATGAAAAAGTAACTCAGAATCCGTTTATCATTATTACTGTTTGAGCAAAAAGGAAAAATATGGAAACGATATAAAAAGTCCTAATAAAGGGTTTCTTAAAGCGACTCGCAACCAGATGGTGCATTAAAAATAGTAATTTGTAAATATGTGTCAAACGCTTATATAAATGGTAAAGAATTAGTTTAGGATAAGAAATTCTGTTTAAAAAAAATGTATTTCAATAAAAAACAAGACTGCGCGTTCAATAAACGCTTATGCCCCCAGTGGCATCCTTGACAATATATTATGAATCTTTTCTAAGTCCAAATTAGGTCACGGTCAGGGTCAAACTGAGCATTTGTGAGTTAGTAATGGTCCAAGGCAACAACTGTATAAGTATCAAAGCATTGTAGTCAGTTGTGTTGATGCTAGACGAAACGGTAAAATCTAGTTAACCAAGAAATAGCCTATTTAAGATTTTTAAGTCTAAATTAGGTCAAGGTCAAGGCTTGGTGATGTTGGTGAGTTGGTAATGGTCCAAGGCAACAACTGTATAAGTATAAAAGCATTGTAGTCAGTTGTGTTGATGCTAGACGAAACGGTAAAATCTAGTTAACCAAGAAATAGCCTATTTAAAAAAATTTAAGTCCAAATGAGGTCAAGGTCAAGGTCAAAATCAAAGTTTGGTGATGTTGGTGGATAGGGAATGGTCCAAGGCAACAACTATATAAGTATCAAAGCATTTGGGTAAGCGATGTTGATGCTAGACGAAACGGTAAAATCTACTTAACCTTGTTACGGACGGACACACGCACAGACGGACGGACGGACAGGACAATTACTATATGCCCCGCATCTGTCGATGCTGGGGGCATAAAAATATTGGTCTCTGGTGGGATTCTAACCCGGGGCCCGGCATTGGCGGACAGAAGGCAAAATAGGGGAAACCGCTTAGACCAATGGACCACGGAACTATCCGTTTATCTCGGATCGATTTAACGTATTTCAATGTGTAGCGATCGAAAGTGCATACAACTTCGTCATTCGGCTCGGGTTTATGTCTGAGCCCGTGTAGAGAAGCAACAACAACAACTATACCGTCTACTAGTCGGTATAGATAAACAATGGAAAATATCTAAAAATCTAAGATTCGGTGACGATTCTTGAGACTTTTTTTGGACTGATCATATTTGTTTAATGTCAGAAGCCAAATAAAATTTTGACAAGTACACCATCCGGTTGCGAGTCCCTTTAAATAATATTAATAATATTATTGAATTCTGACAATGGTTACAGTTTCAGAGTAGTAGATTTTTAAAGGGTTTCCTGTACAAGTCTATGTTAAACTGATAAGCTCCGGGACAGGGCCATTTTTGACCAGGGTCATGATTTGAACAATCTTGGTAGGGGACCATAAGGCAAAGCTAGATGTAAAATATAAAAGGGATGGGCCTTACTGTTTCAGAGAAGACGATTTTTAAAGGTTAAATTCCTAAATTAGTCTATGTGAAACTGATAAGCCCAAGGGCAGGGCCATTTTTGACCCTGGGGTCATGATTTGAACAATCTTGGTAGAGGTCTGGACTGTACTGTTTCAGAGAAGAAGATTTTTAAAGGTTTCACTGCATACGTATATGTAAAACTGATAAGCCCCCAGGCAGGGCCATTTTTGACCCTGGGGTCATGATTTGAACAATCTTGGTAGAGGACCATAAGGCAAAGCTACATGTACATGCCAAATATAAAAGGTCTGGGCCTTACGGTTGCAGAGAAGAAGATTTTTAAAGGTTTTCCTATATAAGTCTATGTAAAACTGATAAGCCCCGGACAGGGCAATTTTTGAACCAGGGGGTCATGATTTTTACAATCTTGGTAGAGGACCATAAGGCAAAGCTACATGCCAATTATGAGAGGTCTGGGCCTTACGGTTGCAGAGAGGAAGATTTTGAAAGACTTCCTATATAAGTCTATGTAAAACTGATAAGCCCCAGGGCGGGGTTATTTTTTACCCAGGGGTCATGATTGGAACAATCTTGGTAGAGGATCATAAGGCAAAGCTACATGCCAAATATAAAAGGCCTAGGTCATACAGTTTCAGAGAAGAAGAGTTTTAAAGGTTTTCCTTTGATAAGCCCCGGGGCAGGGCCATTTTTGACCCAGGGTTCATTATTTGAACAATCTTGGTAAAAGTTCACAACATGATGCAACATACTAGTATGAAATTTGGTTGTCCTAGGGCTTATGGTTATTGACAAGAAGATTTTTGAGTTTGGTTGTCAATATTACGTAAATACGGAAAATGACCACGCCCTCTGGCCGCCATGATTTTTGACCGATCAAAATTCTTTGAACAAGTTTGAAGTATATAAATTGAGAAACATTTTGGTGAAAACTAAATTGAATTCGGACAAGTCGTTGATGAGAAGAAGATTTGTTTAGATACATGTATTGTGCATGGTTGCCATAGACCGATGGCCCCACCCACTTTTTTGAACATTTTTTGAAGCTCACAAGAATAGTATGTATCTGACCAAGTTTGGTTAAAATTGGGCCATCGATTTCAGAGAAGAAGTTATTTAAAACAAATTGTGAACAGACGACACCGACACGGACGTACCACGACCGATCACAATAGCTCACATTGAGCACACAAGGTGAGCTAAATTGTCAGTGGATCCGCCAGCTAAATGAACAGTGCCCCCCCCCTCCTCACCACCAAGTAGCAATGAAGAGTGTGCCCCTCCCCCTCATTTTCCTTCCTACGGGCCTGTATGTCACGTAACGCGGCTTCTAATCTTGATCCAAACTGTGTCCACTCATCTTCAACCTTTCATCAATTTGAAAAGCTTAAAAAACTAATTTTGAATTATTTTCGAAGACGATATATTTGAAGCAGACGACAATTCATCATGAAACATAATTTAAGATTTTTGCTATATAGGAAGCATACACTTCATAACACATGGGCCTCAGACATCTTGGATCTTGATCAGATTTCAAGTTAGTTAGTGTTAGATCAGTTTTCAAACAATTAAAGTTGATAAATGTCGGTCAAATGACACGTGACACAAAGCAGGATAACAGTTTAACTCTTTCACTGCCAAGTTTTATCGTCTTCTTTAACCATAATACCGTCTGCATTGGTAGATCTAGTGTCGTCTGCAAATATTTTCAAAATCTGCTTTAGAGCTGTTTTGACTGAGGAAATGTCGATACGAGTGTCAAACAGTTTGGATCCTAATCAGACGCCGCGTTGCGCGGCGTCTGATTAGGATTCAAACTGTTTGTGAAGTCGGTTTTGGCGACGTTGGCAGTGAAAGGGTTAAACATAAATGTTATAGGAGAAATGTTTAAAAGTGTTTGCGGAACAGAACAATCAGAGCACCAGATAAGCGTAGTTTTTCAAAAACTAAAATCATTATTTCTGAATTAAACCCTATGGTGTCACTACTCATTAGAATCGTCTCGAAGAGACGATTCTAATGAGTAGTAACACCATAGGATTTGGTGCTGAAATGAGTGAGAAAATGTTGGATTTGTTGAAATAACTACCTCTTATCTGGAGCCCTGGAACAATGCATATATGGACATTTATATCTCTGCCTCTTATCAACCAGGATATTTTATCACTTGTATAAGTATACATGTTATTCACTTTAACCCTTTCATGATCAAATTATTCAGGAAATTGTTTTAACCCCATCTTCGTTTCATTGTCGTCTGCTTCAATTTTGGTTTTTTGGAAGATCGTTTCAAAGTAAGATTCTATGTAATATGACTTAAAACATATCGATACGAGTGTCAAACAGGTTGGCGCATCATCACTATTCTCATATGAAGTTTCCTGACCCTCTGTACAGTAGTTATGTCAGAACAGACTTCAGCATATGCTCTCCTGGACATTCATCCGGCGAATTAAAAGCAAGAGCTTGAGGTCAAGGTCACAGGGGTCAAACATTTTGAGAAAAGTATTGTGCATATACAAATGTATACGAAATATGAAAGCAATATCTCAAGGGACATAGGATTATAAGCATTTTTCGAAACCTAAACGCAGTTTTCGCAAACAGTTTTCGCAAACAGTTTTTAACTAAAACGCCGGCCCGAATCCAAAGGTCACTCCTGGGTCAAACTTTTTGTGTACACATGCATAAAGTTATAGAATATGAAAGCAATATCTCAAAGGACATTAGCATTTTTGGAATCCTAAACATGTTTTGAAACCTAAACGAGGGCCCGAAGTTCAAGGTCAATGTCACTGGGGGTCGAACTTTTTGATTGTGTGGAAAGGTCCTGTGACGTCCATATACAGAGCACCAGATAAGGGTAGTTTTTCAAAAACTAAAATCTTTATTTCTGAATTAAACCCTATGGTGTCACTACTCATTAGAATCGTCTCTTCGAGACGATTCTAATGAGTAGTAACACCATAGGATTTGGTGCTAAAAATAGTGAGAAAATGTGGGTTTTGTTGAAAAAACTACCTCTTATCTGGAGCCCTGCATATACACATGCATACCAAGAATGAAAGCAACCTCTTAATGGACATAGAAGTTGTTTAACCCATTATCCCATGGCCTATTTCTAGTTTTGAAGACAGGTGACCACTAAATGCAGGTTGAAAGTATCAAGCAGAATGCGCATGAAGGTGCATTCTGCTTTACTTTCAGCCTGCTTTAAACTACTACATGTATCTGATAGTACATGTATATAGAAATTATTTCTTATGATGCATATCCATAACTGTACAAAGTGGAACTATGTTTTTAGTGGAGGAATATATTAATAGGCATAATTATGCAGTGTTTAGGCTAGAATCCTAACTTTATGGGTCATTTTGACCCATTACCACTCAAAACAGTGGGTCATTTTTTAAAATCTATGGGTCAAGATAAATTTGAACGAAAAGTGTCTGTTCTCAGTGTAAATGCATTAGATTTCTTTGTGTTGATGAACAATTTACAAAACATTTTATTTCTTTCATTATCGTAAGTAAGCCAAGATGCGTAGATAAGGAGCCATTTCTGTTGAAACCTGTCTACAAAAAGGGCCAAAAATCTAAAGCAAGTAACTATAGCTAGCTAGCATGTCGGCCATATTATAGCTAGACCTATCTCTTTGACCTGTATTGCCTCAAAACTGTTAGAACACATAATTGTCTCCAGTCTAATGAAACACTTTGATCATAAGGTATTGGAACAACCTCCCAGGTCAAATCAAGTCAAGCCCCAGTCTAGATGCCTTTAGGGTGGGACTGGGAGCAGTCACATTCTAAGCACTGATAGCTTGCTTTTATCTTTTTAACCTATCATTGCACCCTATCTCTGTACAATATGTATTCTCAGCATGCCCACCAGGTTTTACAATATGGGGTACATGTACCCCTTACCCTTGAAAATTTGGGGTACACAATGTAAATCTGGGGTACATGTCAAGAAGACCTTCAGTTTGATACTAAA
Organism: Gari tellinella; assembly: GCA_922989275.2. Taxonomy (NCBI): domain Eukaryota; kingdom Metazoa; phylum Mollusca; class Bivalvia; order Cardiida; family Psammobiidae; genus Gari; species Gari tellinella. The sequence continues at coordinate 82,812,466 of OV277864.1, read as the reverse complement.
ATGCTTTAGTTTTGTGTATTTTGCAATTTTATCTATTTCTTTTTGTACTGTCCTGCTAATTTATTGTCATCAGATTATGTCATAAATTGTGTTAAGATATAGAGTTGAAAGATCGAAACTGGATAAAACAAGAATATCGTTCCCAACGATGGATGCTCCCCACAAGGAAAAAACCCAAGGTATAGCATGTTTAGAAGGTGAACACAGTATCAAGTTTCATCAACTTATGATTTAACGTTCAGGAGATATGCTTCCGACAAAAAATGAAATTTTTATGAAAAAAGGGAGACAATTCAATATTTGGAGATGACAGAGTTATAATTCTTGTGTACTACACTTCTTTTTGTCATACTCTAACACATAATCATGTTTCATCAAGTTAGAGTGCATCAGAAAATTTGACTTTTTATAAGAAAAGGGAGATAATTCAATATTGGGAGATGGCAGAGCTATGGTTCTTGAGTACAGCACTCCCTCTTTCATCCTGTATCTCTGTATCAAGTTTCATCAACTTACAATGCAATACTCAGGAGATATGCTCCGGTCAAAATTTGATTTTTTTTTAAATAGAAAAAGGGAGACAATTCAATATTGGGAGATGACAGTCATGGTTCTTGTGTACTGCACCTCCTTATGTCATCATCTATCACTGTATCAAGTTTCATTAACTTTCGGTGTAACAATCAAGAGATATGCTCCGGACAAAATTTTTAAAAAATTTAGAAAAAAGGACATAATTCAATATTGGAAGATGACAGAGTTACCGTTCTTGTGTACTGCACTTCCTGATGTCATCCTCTATCACTGTAACAAGTTTCAACAACTTAGGGTGTAACAGTCTAGAGTTATGCTCTGTCCCACAACTGGCCAGGTTAACGTCACAAGGAAATGGCCAGGTTAATGTCACAAGAGACAGCCAGGTTAATGTTTTTCAATTATGGGGCTAAGAATTTTAGTCACGTAAGTACCCTCTCGTAAGCACGGACAGACGGACGGAAACACGGACGGACGGACAAAGCGGCGACTATATGCTTCCCCCCCCTAAAGGGGAGCATAAAAAGTTACAATAACACCAAAAGTATTCACGGATTTTTTAGAATACGCTTCAATTTAAATGAGTACGTTCAGGCAATGGGATGCTTTGATCATTCTAAGTTTCGACCTACAGCCGGTATGCTTACCTTATTTCGTTTTCAAACCGGTGTATTTCTTGCATATCGTTATATCATTTTTAATCTTTCTATCGGACGGTTCAGAACCCTTTAACAAATCCCAAAATGATGCCATACAGGGCTCTTATATTTTGCTGAAGCTTCCACGAGCGGTTTCGGCCCGGCATTTTGATTGGAAATAACATTCGGAATGCTCTTAAGGGATTCCGTCAATTGGTCATTCATAACAAAATGTCAATGTTTGGGAAAACGCACCAACAGAATAGAAACTTGTATTTTACGCCCGTTTTCAATCACTTTGTACCATTTTAATATACAAAATAAGCTTCAGAATAACAAAAATATCAGTTGAATGTAAAAAACTTAAAATTTAATCGGCTCTAAGGAAATTATTATGCAAGAGTCAACTAGAAAGAACGATAAGTTCGGATGACTCTATACAACTTTGTGTGAGTTACTTCCCGCACCATTTGGTATGCTTCGAGATTTTTTCCCACTTCAATAATACGCCCGAGATGATGTGAATCACGATACATGGTGTCTGCACCGGAACTTCCATTTGAAAGTCCGTTTTTGATCGCTTTCTTATCAAAAAAGATTTTATTAAAGTACCAGTAGATTCAGTTTCTTTTTACTTTCCTTCACTTTTTTCAATAGATTTAATACGTTTCCAGTTTTGCGTGCATGTACCCGAGCACACTGGAAAAGAGAATGTATGCTTTTGCTGTGTAGCAACTCGCGATCACATGATATTGAAATGAGTTCGAGAACTTCAAATCGACGAACCCTCTTTACGCACAATGACATGGATAAGGGTTAATAATAGCGATTACTGAAATATTTGCTTTTCCCGTCCATCACCAATATGGAGGTTCAAAGCCCAAGAGTGCGTGGGAAACCAAGAAAGACTTGGTCAGATTGTGTGAAGGCTGACATTAATGGGTGCAACCTTGTTGATGTAGATCCACTTGACAGAGCTGCTTGAAGATCAACTATCAGGCAGACTAGCCGCCTGCTGCCTACCCCAGATGCTGGGACACCCGCAGCAGATGACAAATGAAATCAGGATTAAGAAAAGTGCTACATCACACACCCTTCTTTCGGCAATGAATTAAATAGCGAGCACGCGCACTTGGGGACAACAAACACGAAATTGACATTAGCGGGGTTTGTTTTTTCTCCGAGAAGTTAGATGTCATCCGAATTGTCTCCAGTCTAATGAATCACTTTGATCATTATGAACTTCTATCCCCCTACCAACACGGTTTCAGGTCCAAGCGCAGCTGTGAGACACAGTTGATATCCTTCACACAGGAAGTCTTTGACTCAATGGAAAGTGGCAGACAAACTGACGTAATAGTCATGGACTTTTCAAAGGCCTTTGACAAGGTAGACCACAATAAACTAATATACAAGTTGAAAAAGTTTGGTGTTAATACACAGGTATTACAATGGATCAGATCTTTTCTCACTGGAAGGTCACAGAGAGTTGCAGTGGAAGGTCATCTCTCCGAGGAAGCACCAGTTCTTTCTGGAGTTCCTCAGGGCTCAGTGGTCGGCCCATGTCTCTTTCTCGCCTACATAAACGACTTACCGGACAGCATCAAAAGCCGTGCACGACTCTTCGCGGATGACACGATCGTGTACCTGACGGTTAAATCCCAGGGCGACGCGTCTGACTTACAAAAAGACCTTGACAGACTAGAACAGTGGGAGAGGGACTGGTCAATGGACTTCAACGAGGACAAATGCGAAGTCTTACGCATCTCAAGAAAGAAAAAGACAGTCATTTATCCCTACAGACTCCATAACACTGTTCTAAAGGACACAGACAATGCCAAGTACCTAGGGGTTAACATTAACAAAGACTTGAACTGGACTGGACATATTGACAATACTGTTGCAAAGGCAAAAAACACACTACGATTCATTAAAAGAAATGTTAAGACATCCAAACAAAAGACCAAAGAAGCTGCATACATGCCTTATGTTGGCCCCCAACTGGAATACTGCTCTGTCATTTGGCACCCCTGGCAAAAACACCTCACCAACAAGGTAGAAAGTGTCCAACGTGCAGCAGCCAGATACATCTTCAACGACTATGATTATACAAGTAGCGTGTCACAAATGATTCTTACACTTCACTGGAACACTTTAGAACAACGTCGAATTCATAACTCCTTACTTATGCTATACAAAATACAGCGCCAACTAGTCTATGTCGATCACCACCACCTCACTCCAACCAGATACCTTAATTACCTGATACCACAGTCTCGTACCCAATACCACATGAACTCGTTTTTCCCCAGAACCATACGATATTGGAATAACCTCCCAGGTCAAACTAAATCAAGCCCCAGTCTAGATGCCTTTAGGGTGGGACTGGGAGCAGTCACATTCTAAGCGCTGAGAGCTTGCTTTTATCTTTTAACTTAACCTTGCACCCTATTTCTGTACATTCTGTAAACTTTGTTTTATCTATCTCTTATCTATGATCTTTTAATTTAACACTTTACTAACACTGTCTTTCCCAGACAACGCGCCTCCCAATCATAATCTGTCTTGATTGTTCGGGAGTATGAAATTGATGTTGATGTTGAATGAAATGTGCAAGAGTATGCGTAAGGCAAAAAGAACCTGGATGACTGGAAAAGAGAATACCTACCACTTTCTTGCAACAATTTCATAAACAAATTAAAACCTGTCAGATCCGACAGTGATGTCACCGATCTTCAGTAATTGAAATGACATAATTGATGACGTCATTTCAAGTGAAATCATTATGTTGATCTGAATCTGAATATAGTACGTCGTAGAATCCTATAAAGGCTTTTACACGACGGATGTGAAGATACGCCATTTTATTGGCGATGATCTCGTAGGGCTGTCTTAAAAGCCTCTACGGAATCAGCATGCACTGTGCTGTCTGGCAGTTTGTTCCACTGCAGGGTTCCCACAGGCTTTTCATTTTGAGGGTGCATGCACGTACTAGGGCTAATTTTTGGGGGTGCAGACTAATTTCAGAGGGTGCATATGAAACGTGTTTCTGTTTCTTCTGATGCGAGGGCACCAGGGACAAAGTACGATGAGGCCGGGGCCGAAAGGCTTATGACGTATCTACGACGAGTGGTCCCATTACAAAGTAGCAATCCGTATACGCACCAGGAATGATCTTTGGAAATTTGTGGTTCCACCGCTAAATTTTTATATCATTTGTTTGGATGTGTACTGTTCGTATCTCTCACATTATTTCTTAACCAGGCCGTCAATTGAGACTTAGCCGACATATTTGCAGACTACACGAATGCGTAGGGCCTATGCTAAGACTGTGTCTCGCTAAATGAGGCATTTCCGCAACATTGTTTATAGACGGGATAAAATACATCTGATAACCCGTCCAGTTATTCGACTGTGTCGTTTGGATTTCGCATAAAAAATGGTGTCGCTATTTTGAAATCAAAAGTGACCAGAATTAGACCTATGACCGGACTTTTTGTTTTAATAATTTGTCAGCATTTTTCAAACACGTAATTCTCTAAATACGTATTGAATTCTTATAAAAACAAAAATTGGCCGAAAAAATAGCGATTTTATTAGGCACAGAGACGGGAAATCCCACAATCTATTTTAAACCGCGTAATCGTCATATTCGCGATGCGGGTGAACCAGGTGCTTTACGTATTAAGAATAATAAGAATTGTCAAGCGCCTGGCAGACACTATAAGGAAAATGAAAACAAATCAAAACTGACGCGTCGGACTTTGACGTTTAACTTGTATTTTGTTGTTTGTTAATAAAACTGGTCTTCTTACATCCGATTTCGGCATTATCTGCAACATAAATCTGTACGTGCATGCACGTTCAGGGCATTGATTTTATGCGTGATTTTTTGAAATTATACGTGAATCACGTACATCTGTACGTGAATGGGAACTCTGCACTGCATCATAGTGTCTACAAAGAAGGAATGTCTGTACTGTTGGGTTTTGCTATTTGGGACTGTGAGTCCTCTTGTGTTGTTGCATACCTGGTTTTCAATTATATTATTCGTACTGTAATCTTTAAATTTCGTAGCTTTAATGTTTCTTCTTGGTTTTGCTGGTTTGGTAAATGTTTGTGTTGGTAGAGCTGGTACTAGACCTTCTACTACCTTGTACATGAGTATTAAACGAAGGCTTAGTCTCCTGTCTTCAAGGGTCTCTAGTTCCAGCCGTTCTCTCATTTTGGTGATAGCTCCTGTCTCTCTGTCTTTGTAGTTCTTTGTTATAAATCTGATTGCTCGGTTTTGGATTTTTTCTAGTTTGTCGATGTCCCCTTTGAGGTAAGGATTCCAGATTGTTGCTCCATACTCCATTATTGATCGTACTACTGAAATGTATGCTGTTTTTCTGCATTTTTCGGGTACGTTTCTAAGATTTCTTCTAAGGAATCCAAGTGTGTAATTAGCTTTCTTACATACATTGTTTATGTGCACATTCCATTTGAGGTCTTTGGATATCTGTATCCCTAGATACGGATTATCTTGTACCTCTTGTAGAAAGTGGTTATTAAGTTGATAGAATTTGGTTATCTTTTTGTTTATGGAGAGTATGTAGCATTTCTTTGTATTGAATCTCATGCCCCATTTGCGTGCCCATGTTTCTAAGCTATTTAGGTCTGTCTGTAGTTTTTCTTGGTCTGTACTACTTTTGATTGTCCGGTACAGTAGGCAGTCATCTGCAAACAGTCTAACAGATGATTTCACACTGTCTGGGAGGTCATTTATGTGACAAAGGAACAGGATTGGGCCAAGAACAGTTCCTTGGGGGACTCCGGAGTCCACTGATGTTTCACCCGACTGATCCCCTTCCACAATGGTTCGCATTTTACGAGTGGTCAGGAAATTGGTCAGCCAGGTATGAATACTTCCTTGGACTCCGTATTGTCGTAATTTATAAAGTAGTTTGTCGTGAGGTACGGTGTCAAAGGCCTTAGAGAAGTCTAATATGGCGACGTCTGTCTGGTTCCCCTTGTCATGTTCTTGGAGGAAGTCATTTAGTGTAGTTAGGAGTTGTGTCTCACAGGAGTAGCCTGTTCGGAATCCATGGTTCAGGTTTGTAAGGATTTTGTTGTTTTCGAGGTGTATCATTAGGTGTCTGCATATTATGTGTTCTAAAATTTTACAAATAACTGATGTTGTAATTTCCTGGTTATATGGAAATAAGTTATATATGGCAGAAATCGATCAACACTTACCTCAGGACCTTTGAGGAACACTCGTGGTGATATTTAGTTTCTGCTCTATATTGAGGCTTCTGTACTTGTTTATGCTTGGAATCGAACTGCCGGGACGCTGGCGGGGGTTACAGATTCAGGGTCAAAGAGTAGGCGGAGTCAATATTATGACGTCACGCAGTGACACCGGAATCTATTTATAGGTATGGAAAATTCCCCACAATGAGGTGGCAAAGTTTACAGGTCAAGGTGGACGATAAATATAGACGGACGAATTTTCCCGCCGTTACTCTATATATATATAGTGTTGATGTTGAAATTTTCTAAGAATCTCACCGGTTGACGACGAAGGCGCATCTTTAGAGGGCTCTTCACTTGTTTCTTTGCTGCCGGTAGCGAAAAGGAATGAATAGACATTTGCGCGCCGCATGGACTCATAAAGCCTAAGTGGCTCGTAATCGTCTGGGCGCTGTATTGTTAAAGAGTCTTGTTTAAATCAAGCGCCTGAGGTAACGGAATCGACTTGGCTAAAACACGGACCTGAGATGCGGACTTCGGCCATTTTTTCGGGCCGATATACGATGCGCCAAAATTACCCATTTTTTTTTTTCATGCGCCATTTAAAAAAAATCCGCGTCAATGGCGCAAAAACGCGGCCTAGCCTAAACACTGATTATGGGTAATAGTAGAGAGCATCTAGCGTCAAAAATCGAAATAAAGGGAAAAAAATGCACAGAATTGATTTTTGTGTTTTCATATGCTCCAATATGTACCGAATGACAGAAAAAAAGTCTAGGAAAATCAAACGATGCGAAATATGATTCCTGGGTGCTCCGACAAGTCAACGGAGGAATCTACAAACACAACAACAACAACAATGGCTAAAATAATAGGTGAAAGCACACATTTTTGGGATTTCCAAACTGCGATCGTAGAAATCAATATAAAAGCTTCAAATCTACAGGCTAGACAAATATTAATGTCAGCTGTGGAATTGTACTTGTTAAGATAAATAAATTTTTCAAAAAAATGATTTTTGGGGTGAAATTGTCAAAATATTAAACCAAAATCACAAATTTGAGGATTTCAAACAGACCCTGACATCGCATACCAAATAAAGGAAATGGTGCACAGAGTTGATTAATATGTTATTATTTGCCTAAATATGTACCAAATAACAGACAAAAAGTCTAGGAAAATCAAACGATGCGAAATATGGTTTTGGGGTAAAATGGTTGAAATAATAACTGAAATCGCTAATTTTTGGGATTTCCCTTCTGTGATCGAGGATATCGATATAAAATCTCGAAATCTACAGGCTAGACAAGTATTCATGTCAGCTGTGGAATGGTACTTGTTAAGATAAATAAAAATTTCAAAAAAATGATTTTGGGGTGAAATTGTCAAAATATTAAACCAAAATCACAAATTTTGAGGATTTCAAACAGACCCTGACATCTAAAAGCAAGTAACGGAAATGGTGCACAGAGTTGATTTATACGTTATTATCTGCTTAAATATGTACCAAATAACAGACAAAAAGTCTAGGAAAATCAAACAATGCAAACTATGTTTTTTGGGTAAAATGGTTGAAATAATAACTGAAATCGCTAATTGTTGGGATTTCCCTTCTGTGATGGAGAATATCGATATAAAATCTCGAAATCTACAGGCTATACAAATACTCGTGTAAACTGTGGATTGGTACTTGTTAAGATAAATAAAGTTTTCAAAAAGCTGATTTTTAGGGTGAAATTATCAAAATATTAAACCAAAATCACCAATCCTTGTTTGTAAAACAATCTAGGAAAATCCAACAAAGCCAAATATAAATTTTGGGGTATACTGATTAAAACAATTAATGTAATTGCATGTTTTTTGGAAATTCCACACTATGGCCTTAGCCAGGAATATGGAAGCTACACATTTACAGGTAAGATACATATTACTGTGCACTGTAGCCTTGTACTATTGAGGATGAATTAAGCTTTGAAATGAAAACCCTTATCTTTTCACTTCACTACGGTGACCTTAGATATGAAACCAAACGTTCAAAGTCTATAACTTACACACATACACCATTTTAATGTAGCTTAGTTAAAGTAAAGACAAATCAACCAGTAAAACATTTAAACAGACACATGTTTTTAATGTATTGTGACTTTAAATATGATTAAAAAAGCTCCAAATCCATTTAAAAGGCAACAGGCACCATGAAATAAAGCCTATAGCACTAGTACAAATAAATTATGATTTCTAAAATTAATAAATTTTTGTGATAAGATATAAGTTAAACGAAAACAGTTTTCACTGAGGATTTTTACAGTGGCATTGGATGTGACCATCAAGGCACTACAGTGTATTTGTTAGCATAGTTATATAAGTTTCAATGAAGTAATATACATGTATAACTTATAATACTTAAACAAAAAGACAATATCTTCAGTATATTGTTACAGCAATATAACATGAATGTAAAACTTAAAAATATAGTTAAGACAAATATATAAATGGAAACTTTTTATAAGTAAGGATAACTACCATTTTGAATTTCATTACTATAGTCAAACAACTAGGTCTGACGTGTCAAAGGGTGGCCGAGTCCATTTATAAGGGAGATGTCAGGTCCCCGTGTCAAGTTTTAAAGGAAAAGGTTTGGTTATCGGTACAAATAAACGAATTAGTTATTGGAAACATAACGTAGTGGATAAGACGTATATAGGTAGAAGTATATGATCGGATAACATTTTATCAAGCACGGGTTCGAATCTCGCAGCAACCTATGATATTGTTTTGCCAAAACAATATTAAAGATTATATAATTACATTGCATTAAGGTAATGCAGAAAGCCTCCTGAAGAAAGTGACTAAAACTTATATTGATATTCATATTTTATCATCGATTTGTTTTGTGAAAGTATGGCTATTATAGGGCTAGAAATCCATGCACACCTGCCCCAAATTTGACGAACATGTGTATAAATGGTTAGTATAATCACACAATATGAAATTAGAAAATTCATTTTAGATTAAAAAAAAGGTTGAGATCGACGCGGGATTCGAACCTACGCTGTGTACCTATATTTACCTACTGCTCTAAAGTGCTAACAATAATATCGCCTTCATTTGTATCTAATAATTATACTAATCTTGATTGTATAAAAATGGTCGGAGAACATGCGGAATGCTGCTCTCCTTAAAAATGGACTCTGCTGACCTTTGGCACGTCAAGCCCAGTTGCTTGGCTATATGACTGTGGATATGACCAGTAAAGCTTCAAATGTACAAATAAGTTATATGTTCTTTCCAAAACAACAGCTTACTAAAGATGATAAATACAAAGTTTGAAACTAACTTTTTGAGGAAAACATTAAAAAATATACATAAAACAGCAATTTTTTAATATCTGTATATGGGGGAGGATATGAATTAATAATAAAAACTCCAAATCAATAGGCTAGATACAGTTCTTTTAGATGAGATATGTAACTAGTTTATCCAAAATCACACATAACAATTTATAAATATATAGGGTTTTGGAAAAATACACCCCCTCCACCAATAAAAAAAATCAAAACATAAACGAACGAACAATTTTCTGCCATGTTGGATTTTCTGCGCAAAACTGGTTGGTTCTGATGTTGGTTGGAAACTAATAGACATGAGCTATCCTGTACTTTGAGCTGTAATAATGGAATCTGACAACTGTGTGAAATATCAGCAAATCATAGTATACGCACATTGGGCATACATCGTACATGTAATTTATGTAATTAATTGATCTAACAGTGCTTGCTATATATATGAAATAACTGATAGTGTATATATCACCAGGTCAATAACATTCAACATTCGTTTTGTGGTGCTTATTGTCTACTATCAGTACACACTCTGATTTGACAAGCGGCATTTTAAATGCTGCCTCTAAGCTAGTACACTGGTTTAATTGTCAAAATGCTGTAATTTAACCCTTATTGTGTGCGATGCGAATATAGGTTGTTACTTAACCCTAATTGTATGCGGAACAAGAATATATATCATTTGAGGACCCAAATCAGAGTGAGTATAGCCTACAGTACAAAGTATAATGTGTCTTACCTGTAAATTTAAAGCTTTTACATTTATATCTAAAGCCATGTTGTGGAAATTCCAAAAAATCAAATTTAAACTAATTTTTTAACCAGTTTACCCCGAAAAGTCATATTTGGCTTTGTTGGAGTTTCCTTTATTTTGCTGTTATTTAATACATATTGAAACATACTAAAACATATAAATCAATTCTCAATACTTTTCCCTTTATTTGCTTATAAGGCTTTATTTTGAATTTTCAGGTCAGGAGATCTCTGCTAAATTCTCGAAAATTGGTGTTTTTTTGTTTAATTATTATAACAACTTTACTGCATAAATCAGTTTTTTGACAGTTTATTCATCTGTATCAGTACCATTCCACAGCGCAATTGAATATTTGTTTAACCTGTAGATTTGGAGCTTTTATTTTAAAGCGACTCGCAACCAGATGGTGCATTAAAAATAGTGATTTGTAAATATGTGTCAAACGCTTATATAAATGGTAAAGAATTAGTTTAGGATAATAAATTCTGTTTAAAAAATGTATTTCAATAAAAAAAAATATTGGTCTCTGGTGGGATTCGAACCCGGGGCCCGGCATTGGCGGACAGAAGGCAAAATAGGGGAAACCGCTTAGACCAATGGACCACGGAACTGTCCGTTTATCTCGGATCGATTTAACGTATTTCAATGTGTAGCGGTCGAAAGTGCATACAACTTCGTAATTCGGCTCGTGTTTATGTCTGAGCCTGTGTAGAGAAGCAATAACAATAACTATACCGTCTACTAGTCGGTATAGAAAAACGATGGAAAATATCTAAAAATCTAAGATTCGGTGACGATTCTTGAGACTTTTTTTGGACTTATCATATTTTTTTAATGTCAGAAGCCAAATAATGCCACAAATTTGCTTTTATTTGAGTATTTTATTTTATTTTGACAAGTACACCATCCGGTTGCGAGTCCCTTTAATAGCTACCATCACAGTAGTAAAATCCCGAAAAAGCTCATTTACATTTTATTTTTCAACGATTTTACCCCAAAACACCATATTTGGTATTGTATGATTTTCCTAGATGATTTTTCTATTAGTTTGTACATATTAAAGCATATGATAACACATAAATCACTTTTGACTTTGATGGCGGGGATTGTCTACGAAAATCCCCAAAATTGGTGATTTTGGTTTAATATTTTGACAATTTAACCCAAAAAACCAGTTTTTGAAAAGTTTTATTTATCCTTACTAGTACCTTTACACAGTAAAAATGATTTTTTGTCTAACCTGCATATTTGGTGTATTTATATTGATATCCACGTTCACAGTAGGGAAATCCCAAAAAATCGCGTTTTCATTTATTATTTCAACAATTTTACCCCAAAATTCATTTTTCAAAGTTTTAGCTATCCTTAATAGTACTATTTCACAATAGAGATGTATAAGTATCTAGCCTGCAAATTTGGAGCTTTTATAATGATAACCAACGACACAGTACTGAAATCCCTAAAATTGGCGTTTTCATTTATTATTTCAACAATTTTGCCTCAAAAAACATATTTCGAATAGTTTGATTTTCCTAGATTTTTCTTCGGTTATTTGGTACATGCTCTACCATATGAAATCACAAAAACTATTTCTGTGCATCTTTTCCTTTATTTGGATATTTGACACCAGGGAAGCTCTACTAAAATCTCCAAAAAATGGGGTTTCGTTCAATATTTTCATGATTTTCACCCAAAAAGAACCATTTTTGAAAGTTTTATATATCCTAATTAGTACTATTCCATAGTGGATATAACTGCTAGTCTAATTTGTAGATTTGAAGCCTTTATAATGATACCCAGGGTCACAGTATGGAAATTCCAAAAATTATCATTTTCGTTTATCAATTCAATCATTTTACCCCAAAAAATCATATTTCGCATCGTTTGATTTTCCAAGACTTTTTTTTCTGTCATTCGGTACATATTGGAGCATATGAAAACACAAAAATCATTTCTGTGCATTTTTTTCCCCAAAATTTTTAAATGCCCTCTACTATAATGGGTTAAGCTTTTTCCTAGAATTGTTTAAACCGTTTATGACGCGGCTGAGTGACAACACTGACGACAGCAACTACGTCGGTAGCATAAGCTCGTCATGTACTTTGTATAAGTGATCTTATGAAAAACCCATAACAAATTAACTTGAGAAATTTGCAGATGAAAATTTTGAAACCAATTATAATTTTGCCACAAATATCAGTTCAGTCAATTTTCGATAGGTACGTACCAAATTGGCTTGATTCAATTTTTTCCCATTTATTTACGCTGAATTTTAATTTTTTGCCTCTCTTAAAGCGACTCGCAACCAGATGGTGCATTAAAAATAGTAATTTGTAAATATGTGTCAAACGCTTATATAAATGGTAAAGAATTAGTTTAGGATAAGAAATTCTGTTTAAAAAAATGTATTTCAATAAAAAAAAATATTGGTCTCTGGTGGGATTCGAACCCGGGGCCCGGCATTGGCGGACAGAAGGCAAAATAGGGGAAACCGCTTAGACCAACGGACCACGGAACTATCCGTTTATCTCGGATCGATTTAACGTATTTCAATGTGTAGCGATCGAAAGTGCATACAACTTCGTAATTCGGCTCGTGTTTATGTCTGAGCCCGTGCAGAGAAGCAACAACAACAACTATACCGTTAGCTAACGCTATGGAAAAACGATGGAAAATATCTAAAAATCTAAGATTCGGTGACGATTCTTGAGACTTTTTTGGACTGATCATATTTTTTAATGTCAGAAGCCAAATAATGCCACAAATTTGCTTTTATTTGAGTATTTTATTTTATTTTGACAAGTACACCATCCGGTTGCGAGTCCCTTTAAGTACCGTGGAGAAACGTTATTCTTTCCTGTTTAAACGCAAACGATACGCAAACGCATTGCATTAAAATGAAGAAAATAACAACTTCTTGACAATTCTGAATGTTGATTTTAACCTTGATGGCAAACAGTTTGGAGCCTGATCTGACGCCGGGTAACCCGGCGTCTGATCTGGCTTCAAACTGTTTGCACTGCAGATAATAGATTTAGCGTAAACACGTTTATTGGGGAAGAATAACGTTTTCTCAACTGTAAGTCGAAGTTTGACTGTAACTATAAACAATCTAACGTTCCCTCTATGGTTCTTTTACCCATAAATAAGCCTTTTTACGCAAATTTATTTCTTCACCAAAGAAAATAATTCCAATTTATACATTTATTAATATGTATAATAAGAACTATTCCATTTTCTAGCAGATAGTAACTTAAAACAGGCTGAAAGTAAAGCAGAACGCGTCTTACAAATTGGCATGGAGAAAGGACAAAGTATGTGGTTAAATAATAAACTAGGTCTATTCATCTGTAAACTACATGTCTACCATATTACACATCACAAAGGAATGTGACACATTACGTAACCGTCCCAAGAACACGCACCAATTAGCAGGACATTTATAAGCGTCATAAAACTCTCCCAGCATGAAGTCCATGCTTCTTAAACATGCCGATTATCTATGAAGTGCATGTTAGGGAACTGGACACCAGGGGATTGCCACTTTAATAAAAAAAAAAAAGACCAATGCTACCCGTGCGTGTGACTTGAACCTGTGTTTTTGACTTCTGTAACCGCATGATGTTTATATATTATACAAATCACAAAAAAATAAAGATAATAGAATTGAATTGGGAAAAAAAACCAAAAACAAAACCCAACATCAATGCACCTGGTTTGGTTGATGACTGGATTAACCCTCTCATTACTGAATATCAGTAACATGATGACTATTGCAATTGCAAACAGTTGTAATCCAGACCAGGCTGCAAAAATGTCGGATTCATAGAGTATGTCTCTTGAAATACAGTTTACCCCTTTTTCGAATTAAGCTCTTTATGACACATTTTACCTTTTCTCCGCATGAGGATCATCAGAGAGAGAGAGACAGACAGACATTCATACAGAAAGATGGAGACAGAAAAGAAGAAGCGAGAGACTGACAGACAGAGATAAGAGAAAAACAGATAGACAGAGAGACAGCCACAAAGAGAAACAGAGACATAAATACAGACAGTGGCAGAGAAATATAGACACACACAAACTTCGTAGGTAAACGAAAAAATACGTTTTTCTCTCGTTTTCAAAACCTCACTAAACTATCAATTTATAAGATATCGCCTCAAATTTTGTACTACGCGTAAGATCATGGTCTAATAAAACATCTGTATTAAAATTTATAACGAAAAGATGACATTAAAAGCATTTCTATTAACACCAAACTTCGTAGGTAAACGAAAAAATACGTTTTTCTCTCATTTTCAAAACCTCACTAAACTAACAATTTATAAGCTATCGCCTCAAATTTTGTACTAGTCGTGAGATCATGGTCTAATAAAACATCTGTATTAAAATTTATAACGAAAAGATAACATTAAAAGCATTTCTATTAGCACCAAACTTTCGTAGGAAAAACGGAAAATACAGTACTGTACGTTTTCTCTCTCATTTTCACAACCTCACTTAACAAACAATTTATAAGCTATCGCCTCAAATTTTGTACTAGTCGTGCGATCATGGTCTAATAAAACATCTGTATTAAAATTTATAACGAGAAGATAACATTAAAAGCATTTCTATTAACACCAAACTTTCGGAAAAACGTTGTTTTCTAGCCGCCAGCGAGCGCCGCTGATTGACCGATTATGAACGACAAGATAAATCGCGAGCAGGCCGGATACTTCTCCATTTGTTCTTTCTCCATGAAATTGGTCACCTATTTCAAAACTAGACACAAGTTATATGATAATGGGTTAATCCATTATGTCTGGTGGATTATTTCAAGTTTATATATTGAATAAGTACATCAATTATCATTAAAGGGATATACATGTATAGTCTAATTTTATATAATCATTCTATAATAATTTTATTTATCACATAAACGTGCAAAATATAGAGGGCCGTAAAAATCGTATGGCCCACTGGGCATATATTTTAAAAGTGAAAGTAAGACCTTTCGGATTTTCGTGTCATTTGGTGTTTATGTGATAAATAGGATATTAAATTCGTGTTTTTTCAGTAATAAATTTATTGAACTCGTTGGATAAAAATGATATGTTGCTCGCCAAGGCTCGCAAAATATCATTTTTATCCAACTCGTTCAATAAATTCATTACTGAAAAAACACTCATTCAATATCCTCTATTTCTGATAGAAATTCCTGTTTGCAAACAGTGTATACTCAGATCAGACACCACATTATGCTATGTCAACTACAATTACAATTTGATGACATATAGTTGAAGAAATCTGAGAGAGTACCATACAATTAATGAACAATCCTTTGAAGTTTTGATGAAATTAGCCCAGTGGTTTCCAAGAAGGTTTTTAAAGAAAAAGTTTTGACAACCGACCGACGGACGGACGATGGACGATGTACACATGGTGATCACAAAAGCGCACCGTGGTGCAAGGTGAGCTAAGTCAAAGTCAAGAGTGTCAACGACTTTGGATCCTGATAAGATCATAAGACACAGCTTAACATACCATCTCATCAAGCTTCAAACTGTTTCCTAACAATATTGTCTAATCGCTTGCGTGCTAAGAGTTATTTTGATTCGGCTTTCTTCTTTTAAATTAATAATATTTAACAATACAACACGATTTCAACACCAAAGGCCTGTTAAAAATCATATTTATTTCATTTGCAAACAGGAGCCCTCTGATCTGGGTCTACATTGTTTGCTAAGTCGAACCAATATTTATTAATATACCCAGAATTCTAAGTAGACTGGTTCATGTTTTGGTAACTAAAATAACCCAAACGGGAACCAACTAACACATAAAAGTTAATTAGTGTTGCAAGATTTAATTATTATACTCTATGTAGAGATGGATGTCTCAAAATTTAATTTTCTTTTTTAACCCTTTTCCTCATAGAAGCGACTTTTAGCACATTCATTTTATTCATCCGCTGAAGAAAATAGTTCCAAATTATACCGTAATGAATATGTGTCATATTTAATACTTTCCTGATTCTAGCAGTTGATAGCTTAAAGCAGGCTGAAAGTAAAGCAGAATGCGCCTTATGGCGCATTCTGCTTTACTTTCAACCTGCTTTAAGTAGTCACATATCTTCAATACTAGAAACAATGCTATCAGGTAAAGGGTTAAAAAAAGTTAAAAGGTAACTCTTATCATGCTAAGCGCGGCTTGGCTTACATTTGCAACACAGTTTTGATTCAGATAATATGTCACGTAACGCGGCTCCTAATCTGGATCCAAACTGTTTCACTCGATCATCTTCAACCTTTCATCAGTTTGAAAAGCTTAAAAAACTAATTTTGAATTATTTTCGAAGACGATATAATTGAAGCAGACGACAATTCAGCATGAAAAATAATTTAAGTTTTATATCTATACATGTAGATAGGAAACATTAACTTCATAAAGCTTAGGCTTCAGACAATTTGGATCTTGATAAGATTTCAAGCTAGCTGCTGTTAGATCAGGATGCATACCATGGATGTCGATACTTGTTGATTCTTTGACACGTGACACATAGCAGGATAACAATTGTAGGGGAAGTGTTAGCGGAACTGAACAATCCAAATCTGCAACTGAACAATACATATGTGGACGGTTATATCTCTGCCACTTATTAACCAGGATATTTTATCCTTTATCACTTTAACGCATTCAACTCTAGCAATGAGTATACATGTACTTGTCATTAACATCCTGCAGGAGCCCTCTGCTCTCTGATCAGGGTCTGCACAGTTTATTATTTTGCAATATAATTATAATTGACAAGTTTAAATTGGAAATTGGAATTGTTCATTAACTATTTCCCTGCCAACGGCACCAAAAGGCGACTTTGCAAACAGTTTGGATCCTGAGCAGACGCCGCGTAACGCGGCGTCTGATCAGGATCCAAACTGTTTGACACTCGTATCGATATGTTTTAAGTCATATTACATTGAATTTTACTTTGAAACGATCTTCCTTGCGAAAAACAAAATTGAAGCAGACGACAATGAAACGGTGAAGGGGTAAATATCTCACCATTTATTTGGCAGTGAAAGAGTTCAAGGTTTCAGGAGACCAAGGTGATTGAGCTATTCCATTGCCAGGGCTGCCATAAGTTGACATAAAAAATCCTAAGATTTCCAAATTTGCATTTTTAAAAGCGATTTTACGTATCGTACCTTTACCACTATCGTCTGTTTATAAGAAATAGTTTTGTTGACAGGTGGCTGTTTTAAGCAGGCTGGAAGTAAAACAGAATGCGCCTTAAGGCACATTCTGCTTCACCTTCAGTCTGCTTAAGCTACCATGTACAAGAAAAAAATCCGAAGATTTAGGGAAAATCCAGAGAAATGGCAGCCCTGCATTGGTCTGCTTGTTAAATATTTCATGATCAAATTTATTGTGAAGTTTTTACCGGCGATAGTGACCCAATGGTAACACCATTGGACTACGGTACCAGGGGTCGTGAGTTCGATCCCGCGCCGGACCAGCGGTCCGACTAAGGGATTTTTTCTGAAATCCCGATGATGTACAGGAATGTCATTGAGCAAGACATGTACCGCGAATTGCTCCTCTCTACCCAGGGGTTAAAATGGGTACATGTGAAGGTACTGCGGCTGCATTTGACTGCGCCTTTATGTTAGCAGTGCTCAATATTGTAGGCAAGATGGCTCAATGATCAGGGGAGTATATACATATACAGTCGGCTGAGCGTTCAATCGGACTGAAAGTAGACTATAACTAGGTATATTACTCTTTTTTTACCCCTTCACCGTCATATTGTCGCCTGCTTCAATATTATTGTCTGCAATATCGTTTCAACGTTATATTCAAGGCAGTAACTGTCATACACTGATATAAGTTAAAAACAAGTGTCCAACAGTTTTTATCCTGATTAGACGCCGCGCCGCTTCTGATCACTGATAAAAATTGTTTTCAAATGTCATTGAGAGTGAAAGGGTTCAACATTGTATTCTTTGTATTTTAACCCTTTCCCACATAGAAGCGCCTTTTAGCGCATTCAGTTTATTCTTGCCCTGAAGAAAATAGTTCCAATTTATACATTCATAAATATGTATAATACAAAATATTTTCTATATTCTAGCAGATGATAGCTTAAAGCAGGCTGAAAGTAAAGCAGAATGCGCTTAAAGCGCATTCTGCTTTACTTTCAACCTTCTTTAAGTGGACACCTATATTCAATACTAGAGATATGCTATGTGGGAAAGGGTTAACCCTTTATTCTATTGTAGCCGGGTTGAGTTTCCTACGGGCCTGAACTACATGTAGATTATCTATTTTCTTCAGCGGAGAAATAAACTGAATGCGTTTCTATGGGGGAAACTGAAAGGGTTAAACACTTGAACAGTGAACAGATCATCTGACTCACAACTGAAACCATAACAATCCACGATTTATATTCCGTATGTCCATGGAGTAAATACAGACGGAGAGGTATCCTCTTATTAAAATCTGCATTTTCCTGAAAATGCTGTCGTTGATTACCTGTTTGCGGCGCGATAACGCTTCATCGATCGATAATTCAAGACAACTACACCGATGCGCCGAAAGCGGGCTATCGCGTTTTTTTATCGCGTTGAATGGTTACCTACTGTTAGTTTAAGTTACATAAAATCCTTAATTTTCACCTGATTTTCATTATAATGGTCTTAAAAGAAGGCTAAGCTATTTATCTTTCACTTGTAAAAATCACAGAATTTATTTTTTTAAATTGATCATTTTTATAGCTGTTAAAGAGCGGTTACCAAACGAATTTGCCGATAAAAGAGAGCAAGCGCTCGCGCAAAAATATATCACGCCCCGTTACAAAACCTTTCATAAAAAACTCAATTTTAGGCCGATTTTCATAACAATGGTCTAAAATGAAAGCTAAGATATTTTTCTTTCGGTTGTAGAAATGCACGTGTTTATTTTTAAAATCGACCAATTTTATGGCGAGTTAAAGAGCGATTGCCAAATGAAATAGTCGATGAACGAGAGCAGGCGATCGCGAAATATATACTACGTCCCGTTTCAAAAACTTGAATTTAATCCTGACTTTTCGTCCGATATTTTTTTTTAAAAAATGGTCTTGACATAAAGCCGTGACACTTATCTTTCGGTTGTAAAGATACCAGGGTTTTTTCTTGAAGCGAAAAAAAAGTAAAACAAAACAGTCCGATTTAGAATCAGCATTACTAAGAGAGTCGCCGAGCTTTCGGCGACTCAATAACCCTTGAGTTTCATGTACCATAAATTTGTTAGTTTGGTTAGTAAAATCCATTGAAATAACCCTTGAGTGTGAGTGTGTGAGGGCCTCTCAGCTAGACAGCTTGAGATTAGATCTAGTGGCATTGGCTTTGCACACTTTACTACTGCGGTAAACCTGTATTCTCGCACCTACTGAGATTAGTATGACCGCTGACAGCTTAAATTATGCTGGATGCTTTTTCACGCCTATCGAGAACAATGGGGGGGGGGGGGGGGGGGGACTCCATCAATGGACTGAGGAAATATCTATAAACTTTGAAATGTGTGTTTAAATTTGGAAAAATCCTTATAAATCCTTTGTTCTTTGCGGTATTGCTTTTATATTTGGTATGCACATGTATATGGAGAAGGCCTTAACATATATGCAAAATTTCGACCCCAATGACGTTGACCTTAAGCTTTGGTCAACCATTTACGTTTCAGCGTCTGTATTTAAGTTTCGAAAAATACTTTTAATCCTATGTCCCTTCAGGTCTTGCTGATACGCATGTGTACATGTACATGGTATGGACAAGTTCTTTCCATGTTTGCCACAAGTTTGACCCCAGTGACATTGACCTTGAGCGTAGGGCCTGTTGTTAGGTTTCGAAATTTGCGGTTAGGTTTTGAAAAATGCTTTTAACTCATATACATGCTATACCTCTATATTTTGCTTTCATATTTGGTGTGCACCTGAATATGGACAGGATCTTAACATGTACGCAAAACAATTGACCCCATTGATGTTGACCTTGAACAAAGGGTCCGCATTTAGATATCAAAATATGTGGTAATTACGTCATTTATACTGCCTTTAATCTAACTTTGAAACGATATAGAATACAACAATGTTGAAACAGACGACAATCTGGCGGTGAAAGGGTAAAAATGTCACGATAAGTTTGATCATTTCCAACACTTTAACTATTTACCCCATAGCCTGTTTCTAGTACTCAAAATAGTTGACCACCTAAATCAGGTTGAAAGTAAAGCAGAATGCGCCTGAAGGCGCATTCTGCTTTACTTTCACTCTGCCATTAAGCTACCATCTGATAGGATATAGAAATCATTTCTCGTGGTACCTATACATGGCTGTTTTAAAAGGAACTATTTTCTTCAGTGGCAAAAATAATCTGAAGGCGTAAAAAGGCGTTTTTATGGAGAAGTGGGTTAAGGACAGATACTCTTGACCTAACAGTCCAAGTTTTATCATAATCGAACTCATCCGAGAATGTACGATCTGAGCAAAATTGAGAAAGAATGATTCATTATAAAGTTCTCTCATATTCTCTCTATTGCTCTTATACTATTACTCCATAAATACACCTTTTTACGTCTTTGGTTCATTTCTCTACCGAGGAAGATAATTCTAATCTATACAGTTATGAATATGTATGATAAGAACTTTTTCCCCATTCTAGCAGACAGAAGCTTTAAGTAGGCTGACAGTTAAGCAGAACGTGCCTTTCAACCTGCTTTAATTGGTCACATATTTTCAAAACTAGAAACGATAGAAATTCCTGTTTGCAAAAGTGTAGACTCAGATCAGACGCTGCAGTTTGCGACGTCTGATCTGAGTCTACACTGTTTCCCCATTTCCCATTTATTGGACGCTAAGCACAGCTGGATTAAATGAAGGTTGACTGTAACTGGGATTTAATAGACAGATAGATGGATAGATACTTTATTCAGTACAAAAGCCAGTGGCTTATCAGTAGAGCACATTCGCTTTATAGAACAGAACAGAACAGAACAGATGTTTTATTTTGACTTAAGCATACAAGCTCATCATCATAACATATATACATAATAACATAAACTGATGGTTATGAGATACAAGGCATGTTTAAAACAGAAATATCAACATGGACCATGTATCCCGAGAGTGCTCATCATTAGCACAGGGCTTCTACTAGTTGACTAGAAAATTCTAAGATTTTCAATTTTATTATTATTATTATTTTTTTTTTTTTTTTTTTTTTAAACGCGATAACTTAAAGCAGGCTGAAAGTAAAGCAGAATACACCTTAAGGCGCATTCAGCTTCACCCTCAACCCGGTTTAAGCTACACTCTGCTTAGTCTGCTAGTATAAAAATCCGAAGAATTTTGGAAAAATCTTGAAAATGGCAGCCCTGTTAGCAACATAAGAAAAGAAATTTTCATTCTCACATTTAACCCGAAGTCAGCGCAGCACCACCGCATCTGCGAGTAGCGTTACTCGAGGATACGGCAGTATTGCACTGAATAGATTTAAAACTATACTAGAGTTAGATCTAGTTAAACGCATTTAACACAATTAAGAAACTATTTGATATAGTAATGCACATCAACAAACAAATCACAAATATTTCACTAAGTTATTAAAATTTGACCTTGCTTATAAATTAAGATTTAGATAGATCTATATAAATCTTTAAACCCACAAACATTTTCCCCCCACTACACATCACGTCATCGTATACGTAGCAATGATGACGTACATAGATGACGCCATAAGCCACGTGGGGAAAAGTGTGTACTATTTTTATACACTTGTAACTTCTTCGTAAAATACTTGTGACGTAATTACATTACGTCATAGCTACCTCATCAGAACACGTGATGGTAACTAACAACATTACACCATAGCGACACATATACTTATCAATAACAACAATATCTTTGCGGAGAGTACGCTTGTTTTATGCAAACAGTAAAGATTCCGATCAGAGGGCTCCTTAATGAACCATCTGATCAGGCCCTGTACTGCTTGTCATTATAATCGTTAAAATGGAATTGGCTTTTAAAAATTGGAGATTGGAATTTTTCTTTTGAATTTTCAGGGGATGTCCACTAACTGCAGGCCGAAAGCAACGCAGAAAACTCCTTCAGGAGTTTTCTGAATCACCCCCTCCCCCACCTAAGTGTCTTAGGAGATTACACATTTTTACATCTATTAGACAAGGCTCAATCTATAATAATTCCTATGGAGAATAAACAACATAACTAACCGTACCAAACATACATCACCCTGGTCCAAGTCTACAGAGCCCTTAAGCCGAGCAAGAGACCGGTCCCAAGCATCCGACGGACCAGACCCGAGCAAAAGCTCAAATCTGACCAATCAAACACCCGAGAACGATTCCAGACCCAACACAAACGCCCCATAACCCCGGACCCTGAAAAACTTATCTACAATGCATTTAGTTTATCGCTTCTAAGCTTAAAACTTTTGATGCAATAGAGTGCCAGTTTGTTTAAAACTGTTTTATTTTCTGAATTTAACAAATTTATAAATTTATACATGCTCGGCCGAGTTGAGTAAAACATTGGAATATATATATTTCTCATATGGTTATATAAAGGGCATTTCAGTATAAAATGGTACTCGTCTTCTAAATCATTCAAATGACATAAAGTACATAACCTTTCATTCCTTAAAATATTTCTGTGACGGCCAGTTTCAATATTTAAATCATGAGAATTCAACCGTATTCTTGCTAGAACACATCTATATTTTGGATTTGCAATAATATGTAGATAACAAGCTCGACTTATATTAGTATGAAGTTGTCTGTAAAGTGACATAGATGTGCATGCTTCCACGCCCATGTGCCATTCTGTTTGGTATATATCTCTGAGGCGTTTACTTAATAAAGGAATAAAAGCTTTCATGTTAATTGATTCTGGAAACAGCCACACCTCTGCAAAACCACATGTTTGTAAAAGATTTCTCACTTTTGATGACCAGTTTGTAACTGTGTTATCATTTAGAATTTCTAGTCTTTGTTCATCTACTGTGGTCCGTATTATGCAATTTTTTTGCTTACATCCATACAGTTTTAACCAGTATTTAACAATTCTCGTGTATCGATTGATATAAAGTGGGAATCTACCTAGTTCTGCATACAGAGACAAAGTATTCGTGGACATTTTAACATGTAATATCCATTTGCAGAATTTTCTGTGAATACGTTCAATGTTTTCTGCTTTCAAAAATCCCCATATTTCTCACGAATAATTTAGTACAGATAGCACATATGAATCAAACAAGTTAAACATTATATTAACAGGAACTTCCATGTTTCTAGTAATACTAAATAAAGCATTCATAGCCCGTAGGCCTTTTCCTGCTAACGTTCTTGTTGCATGAGCAAAAGAGCCCCCGCTTGAAAACACAACACCTAGATAATTAAATGTGCTAACTATTTCTATTTCGTTGCCTGCATAATACCATCTACAGTGTTCACCCAATCTGCCACCCTTTTTAAAAACAACAATTTTAGTTTTATTCACATTAACAGTTAGATTCCATCTTTTACAATAGGTCTCCAAATTGTTCAGTGAACACTGCAGATCTGCTTTAGTATACGAGAACAAAACTGCATCGTCTGCAAATAAGAGCAAATATATAGATAACTGATCAATAGTAATACCTGAATCTAGATTCTGCTGTAAGTGCAGTTCAATATCATTTAGAAACAGGGAGAAAAGCATCGGTGAGGTTATTTCCCCTTGCAATAAACCAAGGTTACAATTGAAAAAGTCTGATAATGAGTTCATGTGGCGTACGCATAGTTTAATATTTGCATACATTGACCGAATTACAGACAACAATTTGCCATCTATACCAGATCTAATCATTTTGAACCATAAACAGTTCCTATCTATTAAGTCATATGCTTTCTTAAAATCTATGAAACAACACATTAAGGACGATTTATCTTTCAACTGTCTTTCAATCAGAGAGTTCAATACAAATATAGCGTCAACAGTACTGTAATTAGATCGAAATCCGAACTGAGCATCGGTCATTTTATCATTTTCCTCTACCCAATGTTTAAGCCTGTTATTTAAAACTACTGTAAATAACTTAGCAAAACAGCTTATCAGAGTTATACCTCGATAATTGTTTGGATCGCTTGAATCACCTTTTTTAAATAACGGTATAACAACTCCATTTGACCAACTGGGTGGAAACTCTCCTTGGTCTAAAATGTAATTGAATAATAGTCTGATCGATTCGCAAATTACGTCAATACTAGATTTAAAGTATTCGTATATAATGTTATCCAATGATGGTGCTTTGTTAACTGATAGTGACTTTGTTGCCTTAAGAATTTCCTCCGACGTAATAGGCGAGTCAAGTTCACTAAACGTACTTAAATTTTCGAAACTATCGAACTGATTAATGAACTCTGTACATTCTTCGTTTTCTATTAATTCGTCAGCTTGAGCTAAATTTTTGAAGTGATTAAAGAAATCCTTCATGTCTATACAATCTGCGGACTCATTTCCTGATCTTTTCTTAAACATTTTCCAAAATTGTTTTGGACTACTATGTTTCATTTCATTCATTTTCTGACATAATTGTCTGTTATATTCATTTTTATATTTCCTACAGCAATACTTGTAATTTTTCTTCTTGTCTAATAATACTTGCCTTGTATTGTTATTTTTACATATATTATATTCAAATACGGCTCTTTTATATGCCTCACATTTATTTTTACATTCATCATTATACCATTTTTGTCTATTTTGATCTTTCGATATAAATTCTACATTCTTTATAGTTACAGTTTTTTTAAAGTATAAATCACCTTTAGTTGTTAAAAATTGTGTTAATAGTGTGACTAAATTGTCAACATTACAGTTGCTTTCTATTCCCTCATGCATAGATCGTTGTACTTGTTCTATACCACTCTGTATATCACTCACAAATGCTTCCGCATGTTGCGGTTTCCACCTATAAAACGTTTTTGTATACTCTGTGCTATTTTGTGGTTGCGTATTAATCTTAAATGAAAATGAAAGTGGTGCATGATTTGAAAATTCATTAAATTGTTTAACTTTGAAATAACATAAACTATCCATATTAAAATCGTATGATAACAAATAGTCAACTACACTTTCTCCATTATGAGTCATACATGTGAAATTTCCAACTGACTTGTCTTCGTGCAATCTACCATTCACAACCCGCAAACCCGTAGCTTTACATAAATCTAAAAGATAGTCACCAAATCTATTCGATGTAAAGTCCCGTGAACACCGAGGTAACGGTATATCAATGTATTGATCGCCGTGAATGGCATAATCTTGTAGAATATAGTCAGATTTATGTGCTATTCTACTATTAAGATCTCCCGTTATAAAAACTTTGCCCTCATCGGAATAGAATCTGTAGTGAGCACCGGTCGCTGGTACCCGATCGAGTGTGCCGAGAGCCAGCGAACTGCCTACGTCACGGACACGCGAACTCCTACGTCACGGACACGTCATCATCCGGGAGCTTTGAGCAACAAGAGTCACTCTTGAAGGTTACCTCTTGCTGTGAAGACGCACACTCAAGACATCTACGAACATCCAGCTCTACGCTGAACATCGGTTGGTGAGTTGACTTTATAATTATCCCTAGTAGTAATAACATTGCATAGAATTACTATATTGGTGGCAGCGATAATTCGACAACCCAATTTCGCTTTTAGTAAAACGCGCTACCTTAGCGAGAATTGTGTTTGGACAAAAGTGCCAAACTTGATATCTCGTGTTTGTTTTATTGATGAACGAGTATTTGCAGCTTACTGACGAGTAATTTTGTGATACTATTCATCTTATTGCATTGGTTATTTGTGAATATTTTGGAAAAAAGACCTTTTTCAAAAAAATTATTCGCACGTGGCCGGTGCCGTTTTCGACATTTTGTATTTTAAATTACGCGCTCTGTTTTCTAATTGGAGCTCTATTTTTAAAGGCGTGCTTTTTTAATATAGCTGTGGTTAGCGATAGGGAGCGTGGTTTTTTTTTTGTGTTACTTATATTTTGAATTGCCAATTTAACTCCGCAAATGTCGGATAAGGATGTTTCAGCTATAGGGTTGGCAGGAGTTCGTGTGCCAGAAGTAGCGCAAAAAGTTGCTTCTGATATTGATGAAGATTATTGGGAAACAATGCCTGATACCCGAATCCCTATTAATTATAGTCCGGTGGAGGAGCTAATAAAGATTCCGGGTATAGAGCAAAGACTTGCTAAGGCTATTGTTGCGGTCCGTGTTGGTTCGGGAAACATTAATTTGGAAATTCTCCAAACAATTGCTCGGCGTCATTTTGATGATGCAACAGTTGCTTTAATTGATTTCACTCCAAATGCGGACTACATAAATCCTAAAGAATCCTCCGAAAGTGAGGATGAAGGGGAGGGTCAAAAGTTACCCAATCCTGAATCACAAGAAGGGGAGGTAAGTGTTGAGCAAAAATTGCCGAAATATGAGGTAAAAACACCTGAGGTTCGTACCCCTAAAAGGGAATATATTACCTCTCCATATGTGGCCAGTAAACTCAACAAGAAGCCGGCATTCGAGGTAAGTAGGGTTGAATATTCAGATTCCGAGGAGGAGGAAACTGCGGAAACTTATGTAGGAGCAATGATGA
Organism: Gari tellinella; assembly: GCA_922989275.2. NCBI lineage: Eukaryota > Metazoa > Mollusca > Bivalvia > Cardiida > Psammobiidae > Gari > Gari tellinella. The sequence continues at coordinate 82,785,290 of OV277864.1, read as the reverse complement.
AAAAGTATCTGCCACCTCATGTGTTGCAGATTATGAAGGATTTAAGAGAGTCAAAAGTCAGGCTTGCTCAACGCGATACTGACAATGACACTTTCTTAGATTCCTTGCCTAAAACTCCAGATAAGTTACCCCATCATGATTTCTTTGATATGGGTCACTCTTCTCCAACCAGACCCTATTTTAGATTTTTAGGCTTAGCAAATTATCATAGATCATTTGTTAAAGATTTTTCTAAGATATCAGGTCCCTTGTACGAAGTAACTGGCCAGAAGTCTTTTGTTTGGGGCGAAGCTCAGAAAAGAGCTTTTGAGAAGCTTAAGGATGCCTTAACGACACCGCCTGTTTTGGCGCTGCCAAATATGGAGGATGGTTTCATTCTCGATACAGACGCAAGCGACTTTGCAATCGGTGCCGAACTCCTTCAAATACAAAATGGGGAGGAAAAGGTAATCGCTTATGGTAGCTTTGCTTTGACTAAGGAGCAAAGGAGGTACTGTACAACTCGAAAAGAATTGCTGGCAGTGGTAAGGTTTACAAGACAGTATCGTTACTATCTGTTAGGCAAGCCGTTTGTAGTAAGAACTGACCATTCAAGCTTAAGGTGGCTTATGAGATTCCGGGAACCACAGGGGCAGCTTGCGAGATGGCTCGAAGAGCTGGCGCAATATAACATGGTGGTTAAACACCGTGCGGGGCGTTTGCACAATAATGCGGATCCATTGTCCCGAATTGCAACCAATTCGGAGCAGTGCGATGCTTATCGTGCTGGAGTACGCCTGGGGGATTTGCCGTGTGGGGGATGTAAGTATTGTGAAAAGGCACATGAAAATTGGGCTTCTTTTACGGAAATAGTGGATGACGTGGTACCCTTGGCTAATATGAACGGGTCTAGAACTGTTTCTATGGTGTCTAAGGGTGGTCAGGTCATTCATGGGGATTACATCGAATCTGTAGGTCCAGTAGGCGACAATGGCAAGCCGGTTCTTGAGCAAATAGGGTCTGGTTGGAGTTGTACAGAACAACAAATATTCACTAAAATTGAAAACCCAAGTTTAGTGGATCTGCAAGATCACTCTGATGAGCTGGAAGTTTTCCAGAATGTGGTAAATAATATTCCATGGGAAGCCGACGGGATCAATGGTAGCCCGGAAGTGGTAAGTGTTAATATGGTTTCCACAAGAACGAGAGTAGAAATTCAGGGTAACGTGGAGACTGGATCTAATAATCCAATAGGTGGTGGCGGACAGTCAGATTCCACTGGTGCTGAAAGGCGTGTAAGTTGGGGTTTCTCTCTGGATGAGCTAGAAAAAGCTCAAATAAATGATAGTGATCTGAAGGTAATAATAGACTGGATTAAGGATGATGGGTACCCTGATGTGCAGTCTTTATTCAGGACAAGTCAGGCAACTAAGTCACATTGGCTAAATAGGGAGTTGTTTGTCTTGATTGATAAGGTTTTGTATCGGTCAGACCCCGATACAGGTGATAAACTGTTAGTTCTTCCTCAAAGTCTTAAGGAAGCAGCTATGGCAGCTAATCATAATTTGCCGTCCGCTGGTCACCAGGGGATAGCTAGGTCTCTGGAGCGAACAAAGGAGAAATATTATTGGTATGGTATGCGACAGGACATAACTAGTTATGTGACCAGCTGTGAGGTGTGCAATCAGAATAAGAAATCTGATCGACGTGGTAAGTATCCGATGTCCGAGTATCAGGCTGGGGCACCGATGGAGCGCGTACACCTAGACTTTTTGGGGCCATTACCAAAAACACCTAGGGGTCATGAGTATATTCTGATGATGGTGGACCAATTCACCAAATGGGTTGAATGTGTTCCAGTGTCAACACAAACGGCAGAACAGACAGCAAGAGCTGCTATAGATCAGTTTTTTACCAGATTCGGTATGCCATTTCAGGTATTTTCTGATCAGGGTCGAAACTTTGACTCCCAGTTATTCACTGAAATGTGTAAATTGCTAGAAATACATAAGGCAAGAACTACGCCTTATAGACCTTCTAGTAATGGACAGGTAGAAAGGTACAATCGGACCTTGATGGATGCAATTCGTTGTTTCATAGGTAAGTCACAAAACAAATGGGACTTGCATTTACAGCAAATTGCTGGTGCTTTAAGGTCGTCAGTGAATCGTATGACCGGGTTCACTGCCAACAAGCTGATGTTGGGTCGCGAGGTAAACACTCCGGCTCATCTGATGTTTCCGCAAGGAGCAGGTAAGGTCGAAAGTACCGAGGAGTATGTTGTTCATTTGGGGTCTAGTATTCAGAAAGCTCATGAAGTTGCTCGCAATACCCTACGAACAACCTCACGTCGAATGAAACGTGACTATGACCTTCGTTTATTGGAGCGTAGTTATGAAATAGGGGATCCGGTTTATATTCTTGATACCGCAGTATTGAAAGGGAAATGTAGGAAGTTATGCCCACCTTGGAAGGGACCAGGGGTTATTGTAACCAAGTTATCCTCTTGTCTCTTTCGAGTGAAGGTAAGAAATGCTGTCTTTGTGGCGAACCATGACCGGCTGAAACCATGTCGGGATAGGAAGCTGCCGCATTGGATCCAGCACTGGAAAAACAATCCAGAGGGAACTTCCACTGTTCGGGGGGCAGATAGGGTCTATTGTTTTTGCCGCAAACCTTGGCAAGGCAGGTTCATGATCCAGTGTGACTATTGCAATGAATGGTTTCATGGATCATGTGTAGACATTACTCCCACAGATGCCCTGGATATAGATAAGTTCAAGTGTAAGGAGTGTGTCACAAGGGCACGTCGCACTTAGTAAACCCAAGTTCTTTCTTTTCAGAATAACTACAAATAAACCAAACAAACAAATCTCAACAAAAATGAGCAACAAACAAATCAACTCTACCTGGGACTCTCAGTTAAATCAGCTGAGAGAGTCATCAGCCAAGAACAGGCTAATGAAAACGGACGACGTGACTAGGATGGCGGCTATGCATCCTAGTGGCCGACGCACCGAAGCTGAGCAGGCATTAAAGCAACAGGTAGAGATTGCTAAACAACAGGGACAGACCAGCTGGCTAAAGGCATGCGCCGAAAAACTGGACACCATGGCTTTTCAAACTAGGGAATGGTTGTCAGAAAATGTGCACCAGCTGGGGAAAAAGGCAAAGCCTGCAGAGTCTCCCATGCCAATGGGCCAAACCCGTGATATCCGTTTGAAGACCCAACCGGATATCAAGGTCATGGGAGAACACTTGGAGCTATTTGAGATGGACACGACCGAGGAGGAACGATTGTTGTTATTGTCTTCACCGGAGCCAAGTCCTACGCCGTCGAAGCCTGTAAGTCCCGTGAAGCCCATGAGATCGTACAGCGATGTGTTGGCATCAAGGCCAGCCGTTTCTTCACCTGTTGTGGTTGCTGCTCCGGTTAGCAAAGTGAGGGAGGAGCAATGGCAGCAGGTGGGGCCTGGGCAGAGGATCACAGGTGGGTCTTCTAGTCGAGAGTTTCAAGAGAACTCGAACTCTGTTAGTCAAAGAGGGAGAGGGAGGACTGTTCGACTAGGTCGCGGCTATAGTAGGAACAATTACAACAATAATCGGGACCGGTATAATGAAAGACCCTCATCTGGTAATCGACGCCCACGGTCCGTATCTGGCAGTAGAGGTTCCAGTCCTTTGCGTAAAAAACAGCATACTGGTACCCCGATCTGTCCGGTGCAGGGCTGTGACGCCAAGTTAACCTGTGAGCACGCTTTTAGTGTTCATCTCCCACTTCTATTCTACCCAACTCTACATGGCTCTGGAGTAGCAAGTAGGCGAAGAATAGCTCTAGTACACCTTCAGAGGATGGTCATAGGCACTCACAAGTCTCTCAAAGACCTGGCAGACATGGCAGCATCAACTGATGAGGAAACCCGATTCGAGGACCCTGAACCCAACCTTGTTAAGGGCATGAAGGAATTCCTCATCACACTTAAGGCCCCAACGCCGAAGAGTTTCCGGATGTATCCGAACTACGGGGGAGTGGAAACTTTACTCCACTGGAGGAGATTGCTCATCACCGTATCCATCTTATCGGAAGACAAACGGGCATCCTTCCGTGGACTCTTCGAACCGTCGCCAGAGGAAAGGGAGATGCTGCCACAACTTCCCAAGGGTTTTGACAGTCATTGCCATATTGATAGGTCATCATACAAGCTACGATGTGTGAATGATTGTCAATCTGTCATTGGAAGTCTGCCAGTGCCTATGGAAAAAGCGGTAGACATCGTGGGAATGGTGGGTGTGTTTTGTGACCCCCAGACCTATCCAAAGGTACAGGAATTAAGGAACTTAGTGAGTCAGAACGTTTTTCCAGCGGTTGGACTCCACCCCAAAACAGTTGATGTGACAGAGAAGGACTGGTCAACGCTGGAAACTCTTCTCAAACAACCTGAAGTGGTAGCCCTGGGTGAAGTGGGTTTGGACAGAACCGTGGCCTCTTCTATGTGGACAAGTCAAATACTACGTTTGGAAAGAGTCCTGACACTTCTAGAGGATCGTCACGTTCTAGTGCTACATTGCCGCAGTGCCGGAGGAAGATCCCGCTTGCCCCAGGACGAGGTTTGGCTCACTATGTTGCATATCTTGCTGTCGTCTAAAGTTAGTCACTCTCAACGGATCCATTGTCATTGTTTCACTGGCACGCTGTGGATGATGAACCGGTGGTTGGAGTCATATCCTGACTCCTACTTCGGGTTCACCACTCACGTTAGCGGCCTTTCAAGTGAGGACCATGGGGAGGTCATCGACGCCATTAGACAGTGTGCACCAAGCCGGATTCTTCTCGAAACTGATGCTCCATATTTTCCCATTGATCCAAATCTGAACTCTACACCAGCGTTCCTTGGATATTCAGCGGAGGCAGTTGGACAGATTAGGGGAGAATCCTGGCAGACAGTTTTAAAGTACACGGCAGACAACGCAAGATTCCTGTACCTTGGAGTATCCTCTGAAGGGAAGTAGTTTGGCTTACTGGACAGGAGTGGGTTTGGTGAGTATGTTGTATCTTACCCATAGTGACTTTGTTTGGGAATCTGGATTTAGCAATCTAGTTGTTGAATAGAATCATTTTGGGTTTGTAGTAACTTTTTTATAGTTTCTGGCTTAGCAGTTACTAAGGATGGTTTGTTCATATTGTCTGGATTGGCAATCTGGCTGTTGAATAGAATCATTGTTAGTTCTGTCATTGAACTGAATAAGACGGTAAGAATTATACTCTCCTTTGTTTCACTTGTCCGGTGTGCCGGCTGAGAAAACTGGAACCAGTTAGTAATATTCAAAGACCTGGATATTGCAAAAAGGACTGACCAGTTTAGTAATATTCAAAGACCTGGATATTGCTACTCGAAAGTAAAGTCATATTTGAAAGCATAACCGAAAGCATGTCTGAAAGCATAACCGGATGACCAGAACCTTTGAATATGGAGGGGAAGAGTGTAGTGAGCACCGGTCGCTGGTACCCGATCGAGTGTGCCGAGAGCCAGCGAACTGCCTACGTCACGGACACGCGAACTCCTACGTCACGGACACGTCATCATCCGGGAGCTTTGAGCAACAAGAGTCACTCTTGAAGGTTACCTCTTGCTGTGAAGACGCACACTCAAGACATCTACGAACATCCAGCTCTACGCTGAACATCGGTTGGTGAGTTGACTTTATAATTATCCCTAGTAGTAATAACATTGCATAGAATTACTATAAATCTTACATCATTTTCTAACTGTTGAAATAAGTCAATGTCGTAAATATCATGAAAAGGAGAGTTCTCTGGTGGGATATAAGTCACTGCTAGATAATAGTCTTCCTGTAAATTGAAAAAAGATCTTTCTAATTTTAACCAAACTATACAATCAACATTATTCTTGCACAGCTTTATCCCTTTTCGTATATTGTCTTTTATGTATACTATAATTCCACCACTATACCTTTTAGCCCTCCTGTGATGGAATCGTCTAAATGAATGAATTGGCTTACTATAACCCTTAAGTTCAATATCTGATGTTTTCCCCGTCCACGTTTCAGTAAGGCATATAACGTCGTAGTCAATAATATGCTTTAGGAACTCGTCTGATGATCTTTTAGCTAATGTTAAACCTTCTACATTCCAGGCACAAACCTTAAGAACACTCTCGATATTTTCCTAATCACTCTCTCTATACAGATTCTTCTCGATGTATAACTTGTCAACACTCAGGTACGCCTCTTTACCCTCCGATCGAGCTTTCTTCATCACGGGAATGAGCCTCTTGCGCTTCTGTACGATTTCTGGTGGAAATTGCTCCCCTATTCCATATGGTGTATCTCTGAGCAATCTGGCTGATTTTCTAATTTTCTCTCTGTCTGGGAAATTGCTGAATTTTGCAACAATTGGTCGAGTTTTAGATGAATTATATGCTCCGATCCGATGAACCCTCTCCAGCTTTATGCTGACTTTTGCATTTTCAATTTCTAGTTTCGATTCCATCAGATCTATAATCTTGGTTTCACAGTTTTCATCTTTTCCTTCCGGAATGTTGAAAAACAACAGATTGTCTCTCATGCTTCTGCATTTAAGGTCGATTATATCCCTTTTTAAATCTTGCTCTTTAGCACGTTGTTCCGTTTCAAGATTACGTAATCTAGACAGCGTTGATTCAATTTGCTTTTGCTTTTTGCTGATTTCTTCTAAGGCATTGCTGTCAAACTGCCGACTGTTTTCAATATCTTGAAATCGAACATCAAACCCCTTGATCGTCTGCTCAACCGAATTCATACGTCCTGTTAGTTTTGAGACTGATTGTTGGATAGTATCTAACTGAGTCAATTTCTTGTCCATTGATTCTAGACGTTGTAAAATGACAGAAAACATATCCGCTTGATTAGAAACAGGTGAAGCTGCACTCATTTGCATAAACTGACTGTTGTTATTTTGGCTGTTATAATGCATAGGACTTGCCATTATAAAGTTCTGACCTGGTAAAGCTGGTTGCAGTTGGCTGCATTGTCCACTTTGACTTCCGATTATTCCGCCATCTTGATCCATAGTTGACAACCTCGTGGTCGACTTTTCTATATCAGGAGCCACTCTGGACTTATTTCGAGTCCCACTGCTCTTGCTTTCACCCTTTTTAGGCATTGATATAGTCCGCACTTATTCACATAGAAAGTGTTTCAATTCATGTCGAATAAAGCATCACTAATCCAATTTTTTGAAATTTTATACACCCTTGAAAACATTTCGTCACCATCTTGTTTATGACGTCATTTCGCGAACACAAGTATACATGTAGTTATGTCAATGGCGGAACAGTCAAATATTAATGATAGTATAATCATTGAAAACCAGTCGCAAAGTGTAAACTTTTAAACTTTTAACAAGAAATATCTTTAAAAAAAATATTCCGTCGCAGGGTTAAGTTTTTTGTGGGATACAGTATTCACTCAAGTGTATACACTGATTCTGGCTAACATCTTTCGTAAACGGACTTTCCCACAAGCTAAATTTAGAGCTTATCCACGCTAAATTTAGAAATGATGACATAGTAACGCAGCAATAATTTAGACTGCATCTCATTGTTTTGCCAGGTTTACACTCGCAAGATAGATGTGAAAAAATAACAGAACGCCAGTCTAGGCCATTTTGGCATATTGGCCGATAAGAGTACTGCATTTCAAGCACGTGGTCATTGACCAGGATTTCTGATCATTCCTGATTGGTTAAATTGTTTCATACAGCAGGGCTGCCATTTCTCCGGATTTTTCCTAAATCTCCGGATTTTTTTCCACTACACGGTATCTTAAATCAGACTGCAATTAAGCAGAATGCGCCCTAAGGCGCATTCTGCTTTACTTACAGCCTGCTTTAAGTAGTCGCATGCCAACAAAACAAGAAAAAGGCTATAGGGTAAAGGTACGATTCGTAAAATCGCACTTGAAAATGGAAATTGGAAATCTTAGGATTTTTCATGTCAACTTATGGCAGCCCTGATACAGTAGCGGTCAAATTGGGTCAATAGACAAAACAGACCCGTCTGCGACGGGAAAAATATTTACTAATATACTGTTATAAAGTTTACATTCCCGCTATTGTTCTTTAACCTTTTCACTCTCAATGACGCTTAAAAGCGCGTTTGCAAACCGTTTGTGTCCTAATCAGACGCCACGTGACGCGGCGTCTGATCAGGACCCAAACTGTTTGACACTCGTTTTGAAATTGTTTCAGTCATACTGCCCTATATTTTAACTTTGAAACGATCTTGCAGCCAACAAAATTGAGGCAAACGACAATGAAACGGTGAAGGGGTAAACATCTCACGAACAATTTGGCAGTGAAAGGGTTAAGAGCTATAAGTGAACAGATCCGTTTATTCGCCCACGTTCGCCAGTTTTATTAATATTGTATGACAATGGTACTGGTTTAACTCTTTCGCTGCCAAATTAATCGTGAGATTTTTACCCCTTCACCGCCAAATTGTCGTCTGCTTCAATATTGTTGTCTGCACTATCGTTTCAAAGTAAGATTTAAGGCTGTATAACGGACGTTATTTCAAAACAAGTTACAAACAGTTTTGATTCTGATCAGACGCCGCGTTACGCGGCGTCTGATCAGGATCAACTATGTTTGTAAATGCGCTTTATGACGTCATTGAGAGTGAAAGGGTTAATTTATATTTGAACACAGTCAACCCACATATCTTGTTCTCAGTATTGAAGACATGTTGTTGCTTAAAGCAGGCTGAAAGTAAAGCAGAATGCTCCTTGCTTTCAGCCTGTTTTAAGCTTTTTTTACAGCCTGCTTTATTTCTTCAGCTACAATCTGCTAGAATAAGGAAATATTTCTTAATTTTGTCATATTCATGATTGTTTAAAGTGGAATTATTTTCTTCAGCGGAGAAATGAATTTAGGCGTAAACAGACGTATCTATAGAATAATGGGTTAAACCAAGAAAGGTGAATTTGGAGAATTTAAAATGCATGCAGTGTTGCAAACAGTTTGGATACTGATCAGACGCCGTGTAACGCGGCGTCTGATCAGGATCCAAACTGTTGACACTCCTATCGATATGTACTAAGTCATACTACATTGAATCTTACTTTCAAACGATCTTGCAATCAACAAAATTGAAGCAGACGACAATGAAACGGTGAAGGGGTAACAAACTCACGGACAAAATTGACAGTGAAATGGTTAATGAAGGATAAAAGTTTCTTTCTGAATTCCTTTTGTACTGTATAAAGCAGCTTTTTCTATTTTGAGATTTCCATGCTACTCCACTCAGTGGTTGCTATGCACAAGTTGGCTCAAGGTTTCTGTCTTTACTTAGTCTTTTGTACAGAAGAAAACTGAACATGAATATAAGTACATGTATTAACAATCAGATTCCTGCATATTCTGATTAGATGACTGCATGGTACAGTGGAGAAAACGTTATTCTTTCCCAATAAACGCGTTTACGCTAAAACTATTATTTCTATTGCAAACAGTGTGGAGCCAGATCAGACGCCGGGTAACCCGGCGTCTGGTCAGGCTCCAAACTGTTTGCCACTCTGATAAAAATGAAGTCACAATTGTCAAAAAACTGTCCTTTTCTACATTTTATTGCAATAAGTTTGCGATTCGTTTGCGTTTAAACGGGAAGGATAACGTATCAACAATCAGATTCCTGCAATTCCAGGTTAGATGACTGGTTACATAACAGCTGATCTGGGTCCAAACTGTTAAATCACTTCACAGAAATCTAAAGGGTAAGGGTTTGCCACTCTTAAACCTTTTCCCAATAACCCGTTTATAACATTAAATACAGGTGACCACTTAAAGCAGGTTGAAAGTAAAGCAGAATGTGCCTTAAGGCACAGTCTGCTTTACTTTCAGTCTGCTTTAAACTACATTCTACCTAGGCTATATAAAATATTTGCTATGGTAATTGTTCATGAGGGTTTAAACTGGAACTGTTTTCTTCAGCGGAGGAATAAATCAAATACGCTAAAAGTCGCTTCTATGGGGGAACGGGTTAAAACTTGCGATGAGAATGGGAATTTTGTGATAACCAATCTGCCCATATAAGGAAATTTATAACGACCAGTCTGCCTTAGAGAAGGAAGTTTTACAAGTACAAGACCGCCAGAACGGAACAAGATAATAGTGGGCACTACAGTTAGCCAGCTGAAACCAATTTGTGTAATCAGTTGAAACAAGAGGGTCATGATGGCCCTATAACGCTCACCTGGGGAACTAGTGTGCTATACTGAATGCAAACTGAAGTTTGTCATTGCATTCATGTTCTGTTCTGTTTGTATGTGAACTGTTGCATGTAAAACCCGTCTGGACCTTACAGTTTCAGAGAAGAATATTTTTTGAAAGGTTTTCCTATATATGTCTATGTAAAACTGATATGCCCCGTGGCGGGCTATTTTTTACCCGGAGGTCATAATTTGAAAAATCTTGGTAGAGAACCATAAGACAAAACTACATGTCAAATATTAAATTAATAATCTTGGCCTTAGGACTTCAGAAACTATTTTTAAAGGGTTTCCTAATTTATAAACACAAAGGCTAAAATATGCCATTTTTGGCCCAGGGGTCATAATTCGAACAATCTTGGTAGAAGACTATAAGGTAATGGTACATACTACATTGTACATGTAAATATCAAAGGTCTGGCAGTTTCAGGGTATGAGAGGAAGAGTTTTAACCTAACCCTAACCCTGTATACGGCATGTTAGAAAAACTTGCCCACAGCAAGAGGAATAACTGTAGCCAGAATAACTGATGCTCCTGAAAAAGTTTGGTTAAATTCGAGTCAGTGGTTTCAGAGACGGGATGTTGTTTGAAATCGTGAACGAACGACGGGCGCCGGATTCCAGACGACGGATACCATGCACCGGACGACGGACGGAGAGGGGTCATAAAAGCTCATTCTGAGCCTTCGGCTCAGGTGAGCCAAACAAGGTCCCTTTGTACATTAATATACCAAGTATACTTCCTATATCCTAGCAGATGTAAGCTTAAAATAGATTGAAAGTAAAACAGAATGCTCATTAACCCTTTGAACCCTAGTCCCGCATATATGCGTCCTTTTCAAACAGTGTACATGTGAATAGAACACTTGTCCTGTGCAAACAGTGAAGATCAAGATCAGAGGGCTCCGAAAGGAGCCCTCTGATCAGGGTCTTCACTGTTTGTCATAATGCCAAACATTGACAAAAACAACCCTTAAAAGTCTTAAATAGACTAGACTAAAAAAGAAACTGGAATTGTCCATTTAAAGTGTCAGGGAGGAAAGAGTTAAGGTGCATTCAGCTTTACTTTCAACCTTCTTTAAGCAAGCATCTGTTTTCAATAATTAGAAACAAGCTTTGGAGGAAGGCGTTAAATGTAATTTATCCATTTATTGTGAAGTCTATAGTCAGCGTTATCATATATTTTATTCACTGTGACTAAAGCTATGATGGAAATGGTTAATTCTATGCTAGCTGAGGCTACATATGTGCCACAGTGGTTGCCTTTCCAGACAGGGCTGCCATTACTCCGGATTTTTCCTAAATCTTCTAGTATATGGTAGCTTAAAGCAGACTGAAATTAAAGCAGAATGCGCCTTAAGGCGCATTCTGCTTTACTTCCAGTCTGCTTTAAGTAGTCACGTGTCAACAAAACTAGAAACAGACGATGGGGGTTAAGGTACGATTTGTAAAATCAAACTTGAAAAATGCATATTTGGAAATCTTAGGATTTTTCATGTCAACTTATGACAGCCATGTGCAAACAGTTTGGATCCTGGATCATCAGGATCCAAACTGTTTGACACTCTGATCCTGTTTTGAAAAGATATATTGAACATTCTATTTTTAGAATAGTAGCAGAAGATAATTGGCAGACGGAAACATTACCCAGCATGCAAAGCGTTATTGGCATTTACCGGTATCCATTTGTTGTGAATTTTAGTCTGAAGCTTTATTATATTTTGATTCACTACTCATCAATACCTATGATGTGGACTACAGACTCTACAGAAAGTTGGTGTGAAATTACAAGTAACTAATCTCAAGTTGTCTAGAGAGGCACTCACATACTCACACTCAAGGGTTTTTTCAATGGGTTTTACTAACCAAACTAACACTAATTTAAGGTACGGGCCTCACATGAAACACTTGGATGAGTATATCCCTAGACAATATAGCAGTAAGAACAAAACCTGCACATGGCTGCATGCTTTGATAGCTTGTTAGGTGTTATGACCGAAAGGTTGTCAGGAGATGTCTTTACCTTTGCAGACGGAAAAATTACCCAGCATGCAAAGCGTTATTGGCATTTATCCATTTGTTGTGAACATTCTATTTTTAGAATAGTAGCAGACGATAAAATGTCATTTATCCATTTGTTGTGAATTATAATCAGCTTTATTATATTTTGATTCATTGTGATTTTATAAACATCAATTGATACATATGATATGGTCTACAGAAAGTAGACATTTACAGTATTTACCTTGAGGAAACGCTGCGTTACGTGACGTCTCATCAGGATCTGCACAGTGTGCCAGTTCATATGAAATATTCTGCAGCGCTTGAGCACCAGATACGGGGAGTATTAAAAAAAACTAAACTCTTTATTTCTGCATTAAACCCTATGGTGTCACTACTCATTAGAATCGTCTCGAAGAGACGATTCTAATGAGCCATAGGATTTGGTGCTGAAATAAGAGATACAATGTTGGATTTGGTCAAATGCATTCTGCTTTACTCTCAGCCTGCATTATGGAAAAAAACAAACATTCTAGGGATAGATATTAATAACTGTATAATTTGGAACTATTTTCTACAGTGACGGAATAAATTAAAGACGTAAAAAGTCGTAATGACAGGGTAATGGGTTATCTGGAGCCCTGCTGCTGTATGGTCAACAACTGCAGTGTTTTAGACCACCCTTGTATAACTAAAGTGGAATCTTCCAGCAAGCACACAGGGAGAGTTTATTGCAATATCCAGGCCTCAATGGGTTAACACATTCAACCCTAGCGACGAGTATACTCGTCATTTACAAACAATGTACCTGTGAGGTTTACATTTGTCCCATGCAAACAGTGTAGACCCTGAACAGAGGGTTCTTTGATCAGGATCTACACTGTTTGTCATTTGAAATGTATTGTCTAAATCACCCCTAAACAGTCAATAATGGACAAGACATATTTTAAAATTTGAATTGTCCATTAAACGTTTCAGGGGCGAATGAGTTAACCTGCTAAACAAATTATTACCTTAACAATTCTGACCCTCCCCCCCCCCCCCCCCCACCCCCACCCCCATCAGAGTTTTCACATTTCATATAGTATCACTGGTTTGATACTGTGAAGTTATAACATTATTATTGGCCTGTCTGTTTGTTTGTAAACTGAGAAGACACAGAAAATATAGTTCACGTAGGAACTGTCTGATCAGGGTCTGCTCTGTTTGCATATGAAATTCCATAGATACGCCTTTTTACGCTTTAAGTAGTCACCTATTTTGGAAATGAGAAACAGGCTAAGGGGTAACGGGTTTATCATGCTTTGTCTTGATTCTTCTTATTATTATTATAGCGGGGCAGATAACTGTAACAACATTTCACTTCCGGAAACAAGCACCGAAATTGGCACATGTATTCCTTAGGTATTACTCTTTTGAAGAAAAACAAACCGTTAGCCACTTGAAAATCCAAGATGGCCGCAGAGGAATATACAGAAATATTGCAATTCGCAATAAATATACAAAAACTTGTCCTGTTTCAATGGTCTGTGTGTCAAGTAATACTTTTAGACCTTTCTTGACCTTTTACCTATTTAATCAAACTTTAACCAAAAACCTTAACCTTGGCTAAAAGTTTTCCTTTTTAACAACGAGAATTTTATACTTGACACATGCCTTTTATCTAGGCCTTTCTAACTATGTGCACAATTTTGCCCTTGAGACATTGACCTTGGCCTAAAGTTGACATACTTTTGCAAAATTCTTTAAATGTTTATAACATTTGAACCAGTAGGTCTAGAGCTTCCATACTTTGTTTGTACATGGTAACTTTCTTGTGTTAAGACTTTTCCAACCATGCCAATACGTGTTACCATGCAACCTTCACTTTTGACCTCTTTTTTCAAATAAGCTTTACATTACCGAACATGATGCTGGCTGGCGGCTAATTTCTTGATTGTAAATGTATTTATTTGTCTTTTTATTCCACTTTATTAGTACATCATTAAACATGTATATAGTTCCATGTGAAGCTTTATAAGTGTTGTTTATTAGTGGAGCAGATAATCGCAAATTTGAGGAGAATATTTCACTTCCGGAAACAAGCACCAAAATTGGCACACATAGTCCTTTGGGATTGCTCGTTTGAAGAAAAAAACCCGTTAGCCACTTAAAAATTCAAGTTGCTACCGGAAGCCATGAAGCAATTTCACATGGTAAAAGCACTGGTATGGTTGGAAAGTATTGACACAAGAAATACACACACCAAATATGGAAGCCCTAGACCTAAAGATACATACCAAATATAGAAAGTGGTTTTTTTAAGTAAGTCAAAGGTCAAGGTCAGAAGTGAACACATTTTGTCATGGATGTAAATGCCTCAACAAAAAGCAGACACATGCGCATTATAAAAGGCTCTGTAATAGTGCTAGAGGTATCACTAAGGTTAAGGTTTTTTGTTAAAGCTTGATAAAAGAGGTCAACGGTCACGTTCGCGGTCACTGGTCAAAATATTGGTAAATATCAAGTGGGATCTCCAGCCTATCTTTCTAAGGGGACTTTTACGTGCCGGTTACGAAGTAGTTTCATATGAGGGGCTTGAGCTGTGTCAGCAGGGGTCTTGTACCCAGATAGCGCCACGCAAGCTGAATTGGTCATGCCCTGATGGTCGAAAAGTAGCCGGACATACTTTTCTTATAACTTCTTTCTTTTATCTATCCCGCACCGTTAATCTTGTCAGGATCTTTTCTAACTTTATCTATCTATTTCCTTTTTGTCTTTTCTTTTTCTTTTTGCGCACCGTTGCATAATTGTCAAGACTGACAGAGCAACGTATCAACATAGATGTAGATATGGTTGGAAAGGTCTTAACACAAGAAATATACATAGATCTACCAAATAAGAATACCTTAGCCATATACTGGTTCAAATTTATAAGCATTTAAAGAATGTTACAAAAGTAGGTCAAATTTCAAGGTCAAATTCACAAGGGCAAACATGTTTGTATAGTTCGAAAAGCCTTGCCAAAAGGAAAACATATGCCATATATAAAAGTCACATATACAACAGTGCAAGAGTTATAGCCAATGTTAAGAGTTTGGGTTAAAATTTGATTAAAAGGGTTGATTAAATAGGTCAAAGGTCAATGTCACATGGCCAAATACATATTTGTACGGTTAGAAAGGTCTTCATACAAGAAATATTCACATCAAATATGGAAGCCCTATGCCTACTGCTTCCATGTTATAGGCATCTAAAGATTTTTACAAAAGCACGAATGAAGAACAACGTTGTTCAGTTGTTCTTCGTTCGTAACAAAAGTAGGTCAAATGTCAAGGTCATTGACACGATACATGACTAGGTGAAGGCTGTTTGTATCTTTATCTGAAATTGTCAAGATACAACTCCGAAACGATATCCGCTGACTTTACCACATTCTTTTCGCGGGTGTTTCCCACTTAAAACAGTTTTGTACATGGACACCGGTGAAGAAGATGACTTCCGCTTTCGGTTTCTTTTTTACCGTTTCTTGTGCTGTCAGATTAAGATCTTTGTTTGAATGGCCATGATGTAAAACAGATATATTTCCAACAATCAACACTAACATAGGTATTTGTACTTTGGTTGCTCAATTATTTAGGTGTCCTCGGGTGACGGACTAAGCGCATTACGCACCAAGCGTACACAAGGTGTCGGCCCGGTCTAATTTCGCCCTATCTATACTGCAGGGCTCCGGATATGAGGGAGTAAACTGAACAATTGCAACATTTTCTCACTTATTTTAGAACCAAATCCTATGGTGTTACTACTCAATAGAATCGTCTCGATGAGACGATTCTAATGAGTAGTGACACTATAGGGTTTAATGCAGAAATAAAGATTTTAGTTTTTGAAATACTCCCCTTATCTGGAGCCCTGCTATAGTAACTTTCAGACCCAACAGCTCACTTCAAAACAGGATCCATGCTATAAAAGTCATACCCTTCAATTTTATGGACATTTGAACTTTCATCCCATTCACTGTGTTTCAGTATGCATCCGCCTGTGGAAAATATACAGCCTGTATAGCTCAGTGGTAGAGCGTCCGCTTGCAGTGCGGGAGGTTGCGGGTTCAATCCCAGGCCGGGTCAAACCAAAGACTTAAAAATTGGTAGTAATGGCTTCCCTCCTTGGTGCTCAGGATTTCAGGTTAGCATTACGACTGGTTCATCGGTGTCAGGATAAAGTGACCGGCCGGGTACAGTCCCAATGGTGCACCTAAAAAGTGCCCCTTCCCATAATCATCAGTATTGATGGCGTAGAAGTAATAAATAGAATAGAAAAGTACTGAAATGAGATGCCTAAAACTGAGCCATTTAAAATAACCATTCAAATTCACAGGCAACACTTAACATTGCAAATCTTTCAAGGGACTAGACTACTTTTGTAAAGTCAAGGAATCTTTCAAGGGACTACTTCTGTAAACTATAGGACCCTGAAGTGACTACTTGTTGTTGTTGCTGCTAAGGTTTATAGTCCCTCATAATTTAAGCTTTTACTGGTGCGTCATCCCATTGCTCAGGATTGAAGTGATTACTGACCAGGTCGACACCATTTATAAGCGATTTCAGGACTTCTCGCTACCTGGATTTTCGCTACCTTAAAGCATGTTCGCTACCTTGATACAGATAGTATACCTTTGTTGTAGCTTTCGTGACTGGTCTTTTCACCACCATGACTTTTTCGTTTCCCAGTTTTATTTTTCACACCTCCTATTTTATTTACTAATATGCAGGCACATTAGTGTGGTCACATAATGGATTTTTTATACTGATGATGATCTGGATCCCAACTAACAACAGCAATAGAAGAGGTTTTATTTACTAAACTTGATTCACTGCAATTAACAGACAGGAATAAAAACAACTTTTGAGATTTTTATTATTTGATCTGGATCCAAATTAATGGAATCACCATATAAGTGATTTTTTAATAATCTGGAAGGCTACCATTTCTGGCATAAGCGTACCACACATGAAATTATATGTAACTTATGGGAGAAAAATATGCAACCACATCGGGATTCCAACCAGTGGGACACCTCAGTAACAGTAACAGAGAGATTGACAGGGCTCCAGATAAGAGGGAGTAAACTGAACAAATCCAACAATTTCTCACTTATTTTAGCACCAAATCCTATGGTGTCTCGAAGAGACGATTCTAATGAGTAGTCACACCATAGGGTTTAATTCAGAAATAAAGATTTTAGTTTTTGAAATACTCCCCTTATCTGGAGCCCTGGATCGAGTGCTGTACCAATTGAGCCATTCAGTCCGCTTGCAAATTTCTCACCTTTTAACCCTTTACCCCATAGCTAATTTAATTGTTTCTAGTTTTAAAAATAGGTGACTACTTAAAGAGACTCGCAACCAGATTTAGCATTGAAAATAGTAATTTGTAAATATATGTCAAATGCTTATATAATTATATGGTAAGAATTAGTTTAGGGTAAGAAATTCTGTTTAAAAAATGCATTTCAATAAAAAAAAAAATTGAGCTCTGGTGAGATTCGAACACAGGACCCGCAGTGCGGGGACAGACAGGCAAAATAAGGAAACCATTTAGCCCACTAAGCCACCGGACTATTCATATCTGTGATCGATTAAACGTTCTTCAGTGTGTAGCGATGGAGAGTACATAATTAGACAATGTTTATCTCTGAGCCCGTTTATGATCAATTTCTATTGCGTCTTTCGATGCCTACATATAAAACGATGGAAAAAATCTAAAAAACTAAGATTTGAAGAATTTTCTAGAATGTGTTTTTAGACTGATCATACTTTTCTAATGCCAGATGCACGATAATGCTACACATATTTGAGTATTTTCTTTTGTTTTTGCAAATACACCATCTCACCGTTGCGAGTCGCTTTAAGGGGATAGGTGCACCTTTGGAAAGTAATAACCAAATTCTTCAAACTTTGCATACTGATAGTAAAATTAGTTTCCATGACAAAACTGGTGAAAACAAATTTTTGTACAAGAAAGATCCTAATTTGTATTACCATAGTAAGAATAAACCCAGAAAATAATGTTTTGTCAAGATCCGCCCAAAAAATTCAAGATTTGAATGGATAGTAGTAAAATTTACCCCACCCACTTTTTTATAATGGGAGATTAAGGCACAGTGAAAATTGCCCTATGAATAACAGCAAACTAATTACCAAACTTTTAATTTTTTGTTAATAGTCCAGAGAGGTTTGGCATTCGGAAGTTTTATTGTAATCATAACATAGAGGCTAAGAGCTTGTAAGGGGCATATGGATTAGATATTTGAACTGCACTGATATTAGGAACTATTCTGTGTTTTCAGGACTTTCTCACTTTCAAGTAATGTCAGTTTTCAAGAAACTATGGGGTGCTCAAGACAAAGACTCGAAAGGGGTAAGTAAGTCAGGGCTCCAGATATAGGGGAGTTAACCAAACTATGCAACATTTTCCCACTCATTGAACTCCAAATCCTATGGTGTTACTACTCATAAGAATCGTCTCTTTGAGACGATTCTAATGAGTAGTGACACTATCGGGTTTAAAGCAAAAATAAAGATTTTGTTTTAGAAATACTCCCCTTATCTGGAGCTCTAAGAGTTCATCTTGTATTAACCCATTAACCCATAAATACACCTTTAATTTATTCCTCCACTGAAGAAAGTAGTTTCAATTTATACAGTCATGAGCATGTACCATAAGAAATATGTTCTACATCGTAGCAGATGGTAACTTAAATAGGCTGCAAAAAAAAAGCAAAATGCGTCTTAACCCATTACCCCATGGCCTGATTCTAGTTTTGAAAATAGATGACCACACTTAAAGCAGGTTGAAAGTAAAACATAATGCGCCTTAATGCGCATTCTGCTTTACTTTCAGCCTGCTTTAAGCTACTATCTGCTATCTGCTATTAAATGGAAAATATTTCCTGTAATATAATTACGTTCATGACTGTATAAAATGGAACTATTTTCTTCAGTAGAGGAATAAATGTTAAGCGTAAAAAGGTGTATTTATGGGTTAATGGGTTAAGACATATTCTGCATTTATTTCAACCTGCTGGTCATCTATCTTTAAAACAAGAAACAGGCGGTAATGGGTGAACGCTTTTCTCAATAGCCTGCTTTAAGTTTTGAAGAAAGGTGACCACTTGAAGCAGGTTAAAAGTAAAACAAAATGCACCTTAAGACCTGCTTTAACCCATTACCCCATAAATACACCATTTTACACCTTTGATTTATTCCTTCACTGAAAGAAAATAGGTCCACTTTATACAAATACTTTCTATATGCTGGAAAATGGTAGCTTAAAGCAGGTTGACAGTAAAGCAGAATGCGCCTTAAGGCACATTCTGCTTTACTTTCAACCTGCTTTAAGTGGCCACATGTTTTCAAAACAAGAAACAGGCTATGGGGTAATGGGTTCCCTTACGAAATTCTTTTATAAGTCACTTATAAGCCAAATATGTAAGTAACTTATACTTCACTTACTCGTTAGACTTACAAGTCACTTATAGGGATTTTAAATGCAAATGAGATGTAAGTGCAGTATAAGTGACTTACAAGTCACTTATAAGTAAAGTGTATTGCCACTTACAAGTCACTTATAAGTGACTTGTAAGTCACTTATAAGTGACTTGTAAGTGGTGCGAAATGACACTTACAAGTCACTTATAAGTGACTTACAAGTCACTTATAAGTGACTTGTAAGAGTTTTTATGTCTATAAATAAATTATGAATTTCAAATAAATCCAGTGATGTCAAAATTGCGCCAAAAACACAAAGAGAAAACATTAGTCTTTAAATTACAAAAACACCTAAAAATACCTTGCAATATCGACAGAAGGCTAGAGAAGAACCTTATAAGTGACTTGCAACTGTTTATACACTTCTACAAATAAATAATAAATTTCAAATAAATTCAGTGGTGTTAGAATTGCACCTAAACCACAAAGGGAAAACACTAAATTCTTTTAATTACATAAAAAACACATATAAATACCATTTAACATTCATACAAGGATAAAGAAGAATACTTAACAAACCTTTTCCAACCCCCATAATAATCAAGCAATGAAAACTTACCATAATTGAAAAACAGTTTTCTTCTGCTTGTTTTGATCTATCCTTTTTCAAAACTAACCGACTTGCTATTGGCTTAAACATGAGCAGAATTCTGGGACGAGGCTAAAAATATGACCTAGACATGTGAATAGTGAATAAACTAAGTCTGCACCCTGGCACTCTATCCTTTTTGTAAGTTGTTTGTAAGTTAAGTATAAGTGACTTGTAAGTTACTTATAAGTGACTTATTTGAGAAAACTGAAAACAACAAGTATTTTGTAAGTGAGTTGTATTAGTCACTTATAAGCCACTTATACTAGAAAAGAGCTGAACACTTACAACTGACTTATAACTGACTTGGACTTATCATTGACTTAGTTGAAGATCTTTGAAACTTATAAGGCACTTAAAAGTGCCTTATCGGTTGCCGATAAGTTACTTACACTTCACTTACAAGTGACTTACAAATTTGCCTAAGTCAGTTTCGTAGGGGTTAACACTTTTCTCAATAGCCTGGTTTTTGTTTTGAAGACAGGTGACCACTTGAAGCAGGTTGAAAGTAAAACAAAATACACCTTAACCCATTAGCCCATAGGCTGTTTCTAGTTTGGAAACTAGTTTAGTTTAAACATATTTTTATTCCCTCAAATATACATGGAATTGGGGTTGGGTCACAAGTTATAACATTAGATCCGACCCTCCCCCTACAATGTAAATATACAGTACAGGAACAATGGCATATAGATGAAATACATGTATGACGAAATTACTTAACTATTTTGCTGAAGAAAAAGACTACAGAAGGAAAGAAGAAGGAAAGAGAAAGACTGTCAGAGAAAGAGAGAGAGAGAGAGAGAGAGAGAGAGAGAGAGGTGTAGCTAGATATACATTCAATTCATTCATTGGAAACTAGTGACTACTTAAAGCATGTTGAAAGTAAAGCAGAATGTGCCTTAAGGCACATTCTGCTTTACTTTCAGCCTGCTTTAAGCTGCAGCTAAAATATACAAACTATTTCTTCTGATACATATTCATAACTGTATAAAGTTGAATTTTTCTCTTCAAAGCAGGAATATATAAAAGGCGTAAAAATGCGTATTTGTTAGGTAATGGGTTAAGAACTGTTTTAAATAGTCACCCATCTTTGAAACATTTTAGAAACAGACTGTAGGAGTGCTATTTAGGGTCATGTGACACTTTGTATGTCTGGTCAATATCTATCAGATAAACGCTGCCTGAAACAATAGAAACATTTTAGAAACAGACTGTTGGGTAAAGTGCTATTTAGGGTCATGTGACACTTTGTGTGTCTGGTCAATACTAAATCTATCGGATGTTTGTGTAAAGCAGCCTTAAAGTAAAGCTGAATGAGCCTTAAGTTTTAAACCTGCTTTAATCAATTACCCCATAGACTGTTTCTACTTCTACTACTACTACTATCGGATTTTTGATTAACGTGCAGGCTCAGGAGCAATATCCACATCAATGGGCCCCCTTCCAGGTAGCTGGCTTGCTGTACGCATGGCAGTTTTTACAACTGATCTCCAGGTGTCTCTCTCGAGGGTCGATTGCAGAGAGGTTCCAATCTCTGCAATCCCTCTCTGTCAACCCTTTCCAGGTCATCCCAAGCCCTACAGGCCCACGTGTGCCAGCAACATGTATGTTACTGGCTACCTTCAATGCCCCGCTGGATCTCTCCACGTGACCGTACCACCTCAGCCTTCTTTCCTTTAGGATGATGTCCAGGTCATCCAGGCCAAGCTGCACCAGGAGCTTTTTCGATCTGGTGGTGGCAATTTCTAATTTTGAAAATATGTTACCACTTAAAGCAGGTTGAAAGTAAAACAGAATGCGCCTTAAGGCACATTCTGCTTTACTTTCAGCCTGTTTTAAGCTACTGTCTGCTAGAATCGAGAAAATATTTCTTATAAAACATATTTTTAACGGTATGAATTGGAACTATTTTCATCAGTGGAGGAATAAATTAAAGTAGTTATGGGGTAATGGGTTAATTGGTCACCTATCTTCAATACTAAAAATAGCTAGACTATGGGGTAAAGGGTTGAATAAGATTTAAACTTTTAAAAAGAAATTATGATTAAATGGTCACCAATATTTCTAACGGATAATTAGACGTTCGAACCGTTAACCTCATCCCTGTTTCCATGACAACTAGGTTTTACTGTACATGTACTTTTATTTCAGAGGGAACCGTCCGTAGATGAGCTAACAGAGTACCAGCCATTTAATCCCTTCACAGAAATCCTCTTCCTGGAACAGCATAAAGATATTGTCCGACTCCTGGTGAAAATAGACTCGAAAAGGTGAGTCGTTGTTGAAAAGCACACTGTCAAACATCAATACAGTAAAACCCCTCTAAACCGGAACTTCTAATACCGGAATTCTCTCTAAACCGGACAAAAACTTTGATCCCGTTTCCCACCCATTTTACGCCTTTGATTTATTCCTTCACTGAAGAAAATACATTCATGAACATATATCATCAGAAATATTTTCTATATTCTAGCAGATGATAGTTTAAAGCAGGTTGAAAGTAAAGCAGAATGCGCCATAAGGCGCATTCTGCTTTACTTTCAACCTGCTTTAAGTGGTCAGCTACCTTCCATACTAGAAAAGAGCTATGGGTTAAAACCCCTCTAAGCCGGAAACCCCTCTTAACCGGATGTTTTTGTTGTCCCCACACATGTCCGGTTTAGAGGGGTTTCACTGTATTTTGAACTTGCATCAGTCAAGTGTGAAACATATCCGTATGCCATGTTTGAACTTTGAAATATGGATCTGTTCGACTAACCCGAGTTCAGAATGATCAAATTCAACTGTAGAATTACAAGTAGTTTTGATGTTTCCAAAGAGATGTCACAAGGATTATATTGAGAAATAAATAATAATTGAGAAGTTAAAAATCTGATTACGAAAATATTTGTTGTAAAATGTTTCATAAGACAATCCCAAGCTGCCTATCTTCATTGTACAGTGCTCCCTCCTTACAACAACACTTTTCTCTGGTCCCCAAACAAGACATTTATGTCTACCATTTTCATGGCTGCAATACCGTCTGATTAAATTTGTTGTCTGCTGTTTTTCTCAAAGTTACATATAAATGGACAGTTTGATAGAATACATATAATGACGAGTGACAAATAGCTTGAATCCAGATCAGACCCCGTATTACTCGGCGTCTGATCTGGAGTCAAGCTGTTTGCAAATGTAAGCCAATTCTTAATTTTCGCTCCCTATAACGACTCCCTCCGAACAACATACTCAATCTGTGTTGCCCAGGGCTCAAGATAAGAGGGATTTAACTGCACAAATCCAACATTTTCTCACTTATTTCAACACAAAATCCTATGGTGGTACTACTCATTAGAATCGTCTCTTCTAATGATTAGTGACACCATAAGATTTAAAGCAGAAATAAAGAATTTAGTTTTTGAAATTCTCCACTTATCTGGAGCCCTGTCGCCCATCGGATGTCGTTGTAGAGAGGGAGCACTGTATGAGCAACAGGTTGATAAGAATAGACAAATCCTAGTCATAATTGTGGAGATGGGATGTTTCCGTCAAGTACTTCACTATATTATCATAATCTGTGGACTACAAAAAGTTGCTATCTACAGGCACGTTACATATAAGCTACATGTACCTCAGTACGCGCGGGAATCCACATTATTTGGCTAACATTGAGAAACAGTTTGGATCCAGATCAGACGTTGCGTAATTCAAACTGTTTGCCATTCATATTCAGCTGCTCTTCAGCCCCCACCCCCATAAGGCCCTGGATCGGCTGGGAACCTAGGCAGTCCCTAGACCCCATGGCTTGTGAATCCACTTCATTTGTGCCTTTCTAGGCGCCTGATCTTTGACCACAATGAGGACAATAGCAACTTTAGTGTGCTTCTGCAGCTTCAATCAGGACCATCTAACTAACTGCAGTTTATGAAATACAGTAAAACCTATCTGTTACGACCGCTAAAAATAAGGCTAATTGTTTGAATAAAATGCAGGTGACAGCTTAAAGTAAGGTGACAGTAAAACAGAAAGCTCCTACAGGAGCTTTCTGTTTTACTGTCACCTTGCTTTAAGCAGTCACCTGTTCTTAACGCCTAGTATTTAAACACAATTTAGTGGTCGTAATAGAGAGGTTTTCCTGTAAATATACATCCCCAGATATTCAAATGAGTTGATCAGTATCTTTCAAAATGCATCTGTCTTTAACCCATTACCCCATAGCCTGTTTCTAGATTTGAAGACAGATGACCACTTAAAGCAGGTTGAAAGTAAAGCAGAATGCGCCTTAACCCGTTACCCCATAGCCTCATTCTAGATTTGAAGACAGGTGACCACTTAAAGCAGGTTGAAAGTAAAGCAGAATGCGCCTTCAGGCTGTAACCTGCTCTAAGCTACTATCTGCTATTTTCTTTGGCAGAGGAATAAATTAAATGCGCCAAAAGGCCCTTCTATCAGGTAAAGTGTTAAAAATCATCATTCATCTATGTTCAGACTGCAGTGATCATTCATCCAAAGTTTGCCCAGGGCTCCAGATAAGAGAGAGTAAACTTAACAAATCGCACATTTTCTCATTTCAGCATCAAATACTATGTTGTAACTACTCATTAGAATCGTCTCGAAGAGACGATTCTAATGAGTAGTGACACCATAGGGTTTAGTGCAGAAATAAAGATTTTAGTTTTTGAAATACTCCCCTTATCTGGAGCCCTGCGGGCTGACTATACATGTATTGTATTGTATTGTATTGTATTATAGTTGTGTTTAAAGACATAACCCCAGTCCATTTAGTGATTTCATCCCCCAATGAATAGCATGAAAGTAACTGTAAAAGCATCAAAGCACCAGATAAGGGTAGTTTTTCAAAAAATAAAATCTTTATTTCTGAATTAAACCCTATGGTGTCACTACTCATTAGAATCGTCTCGAAGAGACGATTCTAATGAGTAGTAACACCACAGGGTTTGTTGCTAAAATTAGCCAGAAAATGTTTGATTTGTTGAGTTTACTCCCTCTTATCTGGAGCCCTGAGTATGAAACCTTTGGGATAGTCATCTGAGTTTGTCTAGAGAGGCCCTGACATACTCAAATTCAAGTTTTTTTTTTAACCAAACAATAAAAAATAGGAGACAGGCCTAACATGAGATGCTTCACTGATTTATTGCAGAGACATTTTTACAGGTATGGCAGACTTCGCACGCTTATTTGTCAATTATTTATCAGACTAGGTACATGTAACCACCCAAGCTAGATACATGTAACGTCTTTAATCCATAACCCCATAAATTTGCCTTTTTATGCCTATAATTTATTCCCCCACTGAAGAAAATAGTTCCCTTTTATACAGTTATGAATAAGTGTCATAAGAAATATTTTCCATATCTTAATAGCAGATAATAGCTTAACTCTTTGAACCCCAGTCCCGCATATAGGCGTCCTTTTCAAACAGTGTACATGTGAATAATACACTTGTCCTATGCAAACAGTGAAGACCCAGATCAGAGGGCTCCGAAAGGAGCCCTCTGATCAGGGTCTTCCCTGTTTGTCATAATGCCAAACATTGACAAAAACAACCCTTACAAGTCAGAAATAGACTAGACTTAAATGCAAACTGGAATTATTCATTGAAAGTTTTAGGGAGGAAAGAGTTAAGGCAGGCTGAAAGTAAAGCACAATGCGCCTTAAGGCGCATTCTGCTTTACTTTCAACCTGCTTTAAGTGATCATCTGTGCTTAAAACTAGAAACAGTCTATGGGGTACTGGATTAAGAAAATTTAACCCTTAGCCCGCCAAATAAATTGTCGTCTGCTATATTTCTCGTCTGCTCCAAGTTTCAAAGTGCTTCAAAGTTGCTCAAAATTGCTGAAAATGTTGTCCGAGTGTCAAACAGCTTGGATCCGGATGAGACGCCGAGTTACTCGGCGTCTCATCCGGATCCAAGCTGTTTGCATATGGAGCTATAGTCGTGAGTGGCAGGCTAAGGGTTAATGTATTGGCAATTCTGCACTTGGCAAATTTCACTCAAGTGGTTGACTAAAGAAAAAATGAGAAACAGGATGGGAGGGACTAAGAGACCCCATTATGGAGTTTCCTGTTTAACTTTCATCCTACTTTAACCAATTACTCCATAGCCTTTTTCTAGTTTTGAAGGAAAGTGACCACTTAAAGCAGGTTGAAAGTAAAGCACTACTTTACTTTCAGTCTGCTTTGAACTCTTTCACTGCCAACGGCGCCAAAAGGCGACTTTGCAAACAGTTTGATCCTGATCAGACACTGCGTAACGCATCGTCTGATCAGGATCCAATCTGTTTGACACTTGTATCGCATGTTTTGAGTCATACTACATTAATTAAATCTTACTTTGACACGATCTTGCAAACAACAAAATTGAAGCAGACGACAATGAAACGGTGAATAGGTAAATTAATTTGGCCATCAGTATTCTGCTAGGATATAGAAAATATTCTTTTGGTACATGTTCATAAATGTAGAAATTGGAACTATTTTCTTCAGTGGTGGAATAAATTAAATGCACTAAAAGGCGCTTCTATAGGGGGAAGGGTTAAGCAGTGATCAGCCTTAACTAACTGGACTCTAAGTTTCAAAATATCTTTTGCATACATCAGATCTCAAGGTCAGCCTGAGTAGGATAATAATGGCAAGCAACTGGATAGTATGGGGGACATAAACCCATTACCCCATAAATATGCCTTTTTACACCTCTAGTTTTATTCATCTATCGAGAAAATAGCTCCAATTTACACAAATTTGAATACATGTATGTACCATAAGAAATACTTTCTGTATTATAGCAGATTACTGCTTAAAGCAGGATGAAAGTGAAGCGAAATGCACATTCTGCTTTACTTTCATCCTGCTTTAAGTAGTAACTTGTTTTCAAAACTAGTAACAGGCTATGGGATGATGGGTTAATTCTCAGTTTTGAACCAGTGGTAATTTTTAAGCCATGGTTTTTGGTGTACATGTCAAAGATTTTATACTCAGGGTGAAAGGACAGGGACTGTGACAAACTCACTCGCAGGAAGAAAAAGAAAATTCGTGGAAAGAACTAACGCATTTAGTCTAACAATTACAGCCACTTGAAAGAAGGAGTGTTTACGTAGTTTAACTCCTTTTTTCCGCTAACAGGTCAAGAGTCTTGTGTCTTTAAAAACTGACTTTTATATTGCTGTCAGTGATTATTTGCTTTTCAAACAGTATGGATCCACATCAGGCAACGTATTACCCAGCGTCTAATAAGGATATGGAATTTTTGCAATTTGGGCTGATTTTTTTTTTTTAAACGATTCAGTTATTTAATTTTAGAAATTTAGCAGATAACATATTTGAAACTGACAATGATATTTTAGATCTACAGAGCTAAACCTTTTATCGTAAAAAGTATTGTCTGGTCGAATCTGGTCACTGTAAAATGCTGCTTTAATATTGTTATCTGTACGATTGTTGCAAGGCAGTTTGTATAAGAAATATCGATACGAGTTCAAAAACAGTTTTGATACCTGACAAGATGCCAACTTTCTCACGGCTTCTGATTTGACTTTGCAATACATGTTTAATATGTCAGTGAAGAGGTTTAGAAAGCTAGCAGTTGTAGGCAGATGCTTCTTGCTTAACCCATTACCCAATAAATACGCCTTTTTACACCTTTAATTTATTCCTCCAATGAAGAAAAGTTCCAATTTATACAGCCATGAATATGTATTGTAAGAAATAGTTTCTATATTCTAAAAGACAATAGCTTAAAGCAGGTTGAAAGTAAAGCAGAATGTGCCTTCAGATTAGGATCTCTGTCCGTTCACAATTGGTTCGTTAACACTCTAGCGGCTACAACTCTCATTGGATCTTAATGAAACTTGGTCACAATGTTTGCCTCAATGGAATCTAGGTCAAGTTTGAATGTGGGTCGTGTCCGGTCAAAAACTAGGTCACTAGGTCAAATCATCGAAAAACCTTGTTAACACTCTAGAGGCTACAAATCTCATTGGATGTTAATGAAACTTGGTCAAAATGTTTGCCTCTTAGATATCTAGGTCATGTTTTAATGTGGGTCATGTCAGGTCAAAAACTAGGTAACTAGGTCAAATCATAGAAACAGTGTTAACTCTCATGAGGCTACAAATCTCATTAGATCTGAATAAAATATTGTCAGAATATTTGCCTACATCAAATCTAGGTCAAAAACTTATGTGGATTGTGTCTGGTCAAAAACTAGGTCACTACATCAAATCATAGAAAAATCTTGTTAACACTCTAAAGGTTTATTGTGGGTCATGTCCAATCATAATCTAGGTCACTATAGGTTAAGTTTACATGGTGTACCAGGTGAGCGATTTAGGGCCATAGTCGCCCTTGTTACCTTTAAATAAAGCTGAAAAGAAATACGGGCGATTCACAACATTGGAAAGATACTCTGGGTCTATTCTCAACACAGGGTCAGCATTGAACACGTGTACCGTAAGACCTGTACCCGCCTGCATAGTGGTAGAGTGTCTGCTTGCAGTGCTGGAGGTCACAGATTTAATCCCTGGCAGAGTCAAACCAAAGACCAAAAAGTAATTGCTTCCCTCCTTGGCGCTAAGGATTTTGGGTTAGCATTATGACTGGTTTGTCGGTGTCAAGAATAAAGTGACCGGCCTGGTTCAGTCCCTGTTGCATCACATAAGTTCCCCTGATAGTAATACCCGAAAGGGGATTATAAAGCAGTATCAAAATAAACAAACAAACTCGGTGTTTAACCCATTAACCCTTAGCCTGTTTCTTGTTTTGAAGATAAGTGACCCCTTAAAGCAGGTTGTAAGTTAAGCAGAATGCGCCTTGAGGCGCATTCTGCTTTTCTTTCAGCCTGCTTTAAGCTATTATCTAATAGAATATAAACAATATTTCTTATGAATACTATTTGTAACAGTATAAATTGGAACTATTTTCTTCAGTAGAGGAATTAAAGGCGTAATAAAAAAAGTAATATACCAAGTTAAAGTCTACTTTCAGTCCGAATGACCGCTCAGCCGACTGTACATATACTCCCCTGATCATCGAGCCATCTTGCCTATGAGCACTGCTAACATATGGCGCATTCAAATGCAGCCGCAGTACCGACTCAGACCCTTCACAGGTACCCATTTTAACCCCTGGGTGGAGAGGAGCAATTCACGGTACATGTCTTGCTCAAGAACATTCCTGTACATCATCGGGGATTCAGAAAAATCCCCTAGTCAGACCGCTGGTCAGGCGGGGGATTGAACTCACGACCCCTGATACCGTAGTCCAAGGTGTTAACCATTGGGCCACTACCGCCGTAAAAAGGCATATTTATGGGGTAATGGGTT
The DNA here is from genome assembly GCA_922989275.2 of Gari tellinella. Classification (NCBI taxonomy): domain Eukaryota; kingdom Metazoa; phylum Mollusca; class Bivalvia; order Cardiida; family Psammobiidae; genus Gari; species Gari tellinella. The sequence continues at coordinate 82,755,600 of OV277864.1, read as the reverse complement.
AATGCTTGCAATGCCTCAGATGACCATTGCAGTTCAGTACTGTAGAATAAGATACAGTGCTCCCTCTCTACAACAACACCCAATGGGAGACAAAGATGGTGTTTGTTGTTCCGAGGGAGTTGTTATAGGTAGGGAAAATTAAGACTTGTCTTACATTTGCAAACAACTTAAATCCAGATCAGACGCCATGTAACACTGTGTCTGATCTGGATTCAAGCTGTTTGTCGACCCGACATTATGGTTTTGTTTTCTGCCGAATGTCCGCAATATGTAACTTTGCGAAAAACAGCAGATAACAATTTTAAGCAGACGATAAAGGCAGAACAGAGAGAAAGGGTCTGACATAATTGTCTTGTTGGCAAACAGCGGCAAACGTTGTTATGTAAGGAGGGGATTGTTGTTCGGAGGGCCATTGTATCTAAAAACTGTACCTGAGATCCATCATCATCATGGTAACTCAGAACTCATGTTTCTCTGGGTTTAACCCTTACGGCTTTCCCCCATAGAAGCGACTTTCAGCGTACATGTATTTAATTTATTCCTCCGCTGAAGAAAATAGTTCCAGTTTATACCCTCATGAACAGTTACCATTACAAATATTTTATATAGCTTAGCAGATTTTAGCTTAAAGCAGGCTGAAAGTAAAGCAGGGGTTACAAATTTACATCATCATCATCATCATCAACGGATTTTTGATTAACGTGCAGGTTCAGGGGCAATTATCCACATCAGTGGGCCCCTTTCCAGGTAGCTGGCTTGCTGCACGCATGGCAGTTCTTACACCTGATCTCCAGGTGTCTCTCTCTCGAGGGTCGATTGCATAGAGGTTCCAATCTCTGCGATCCCTCTCTGTTAACTGTTTCCATGTCAACTTGGGCCTTCCAGGCCCACGTGTTCCAGTAACCTGCGTGTTGCAGGCTGCCTTCAACGCACCGCTAGATCTTTCTACGTGGCCATACCAACGCAGCCTTCTTTCCCTCAGGATGAGGTCCAGATCATCCAAACCAAGCTGTACAAGGAGCTCTTTCGACCTTGTGGTGGCAATGTCCTGTGGTTTGACGTTACAGAGTTGTCTGACCATTGCTCTTTCATTTCGCATGAGACGCTGGAGGTTTGGCTTGGACAGTGGCCATGTCTCGCTGGCGTGAAGCATTACACTCCTCACACAAGTGCTATATACTCTGCCACGTGTCTTATACGAGAGATGGCGTGATGTGAGGATAGGTAACAGCTCCTTAAACTTTCTCCATGCAGCTTTAACACGGGTTATGGTAGATTGGTCACAACCCCCTGCTGCAGAAAGCATGTCTCCAATATAGCAAAAAGAAGCTACTACCTCCAATCTGTCTGTTCCTACTTGGACCTCAGTCTGTGGTCTTCCGTCCAAAGGCCGTGCTGTACCCCTACACCTCGCGCATTTGAATGCAGGATCTTCTTTCAGATGCTTTAATCCACTACATTTCTTGTGGACCCACTTTCTGCAGCGACCGCATAAGATGCTATTGTTGCCCACGCCAGTGCAACATACTGCACAAGGAAATTTGCCTGAGCCTTCAAGGACGTCCAGGTCTGTGCCGCAGATCATGATTTTGGTCTTTCTGGCATTAACTCTAAGGCCTTTCTTTTCCATGCCATCCTTCCATGTGAGAAGCCTTGTTACGCACTCCTCCAATGATTCGGCGATGATAACAAGGTCATCTGCGTAGAGGTCCTCCCAGGGGACGCCTGAACGAAACTCACGTGAAAGGGCTTCGAGCACTATGATGAAGAGAAGTGGACTGAGTACTGATCCCTGATGCACACCAACCCTCACCTGGAACTCATCACTGCATCCTTCCCCTATGCGAACACAGCTGCGTGCATTGGTATACATGCCCTGAATCAGTCTTACAATCCACTCCTCCACACCCAGTTTTCTGAGAGCCCACCAAATGACCTTCCTTGGGACTCGGTCGAACGCCTTCTCCAGATCAACAAAGGCCATGTATAGCTTTTTGTTGACTGAGAGATATTTCTCTTGCAGCTGTCTGACCACAAAGATTGCGTCGGTTGTACCTCTGCCTGGGACGAAGCCAAACTGTGATTCGTCAATTGACACAACTTGTCTGATGAGGCCGTCCATAATCCTCTCCAGGACTTTCATGGTCTGTTCAGTGAGCTTTAGGCCCCGATAGTTGCCCCTGTCCAGTGCATCACCTTTTCCCTTGTAAAGGCAAACGATGAAACTTCTCTCCCAATCTGCCGGCACCTTTCCATCTTTAATGATAGAAGCTGCTAGATCGCGGATCATGGTAGCGCCAGTGTTGCCTGCTGCTTTGATCATCTCTGCAACTATGCCTGATGGTCCCGCAGCTTTGCCCAGCTTCATCTTTGAGATGGCCTTCATTACCATCTCCAAGGTTATTGGGATGGGTGGACCTTCCACAGGTGGCTCGTCAGATAGTTGTGCAGGGTCCCATTCAAACTCCACATTAAGAAGCCGCTCGTAATGCTCCAGCCAGGCTTTCTGCTTAGAGTCCTCACTCAGTGACATCTCTCCTGCATCATTCCTGACTGGTTTGTCCCCTACAACATCAGTGTTTTCTCTGCGCATCTGCTTGGCAAGACGGTAGACCTCTGATGACTTAGGGTCTATATTGTCATAGACCTCCTTGTCCGCATCATGACGAGCATGGTGCACTGCATGTCTAGCAGTCCGCTTGGCCGCATCGTATGTTGCTCTTGAACCCTTACCAGTCCTCCAAGCCTTGAACGCCTGCCTCTTTGCTGTGATTGCTTTTCCTACGTCCTCACTCCACCACCAAGTTTCTTGACGCCAACGATGGGGGCGTGTTTTGCCACACACCTCCTCTGTTGTTTTGAGCAGGCTTGTTTTCAGGTTGGACCAGATATCCTCTGTATGTGCATCACCTGTGGATGCATTCACATGGGAGTTGAAAACCTCTTGGAAACGGTTGCATGTTTCAGGGTCCTTCAGCTTCCAAACCTTTAAACGGGGAGTGAACTTTTTCTTTTCTTTCAGTTGAACGGCTATCCTTAAATCACAAACAAGGAGCTGGTGCTGCAAGGCAACTTCCTCACCTGGAATGACCTTCACATCTTTCACAATTCTGTGCATACTCCTACGGTACAGGATGAAGTCTATCTGCGTTGTTGCGTTTCCTGACATGTAAGTAATGAGATGGCTGTCACGTTTCCTGAAACATGTGTTCCCTATAATTAGGTCATGTGCAAGTGCATATTCCAGGATCCTTTCACCCTCTACATCCGGTTCAGGTCTGCCAAAGCCCATCCCACCATGTACCTCACTATACCCAGTGCAAGCACGGCCTACGTGGCCATTCCAGTCTCCGCAAGGGATAAGAAGTTCCGATGTTGGGATTCTGACAGTCACAGCACGCAGCTGGTCAAAGAACTGGTCTTTAACTTCATCACTAAGATCACTTTGTGGAGCATAAACAGACAGAAAGGTAAGCACTTGCTGGCCGACTATAAGCTTCACCAGGATAATCCTATCTGATATGCGCTGGACCTCGAAGACCTTCTCGATCCACTTTTCAGCCAATAACACTCCTACTCCAGCTGTGCCTTTGTTGTTTCCGGACCAGTACAGCTTGTACCGGGAGTCCTTGCCCTTGATTGTGCGGCAGTGGCCTCCACGGTATCTGGTTTCCTGAACGCAACAAACATCCACCTTCCTGCGAGACAGCGTCTCCACCATCTCACAGATCCTTCCTCTCAGGGTGTTAACATTGAGTGTACCCACCCTGAACTTACTCAGGTGCTTACTTGATTCGCCGCTAGGGCCCGACCCTGCCCCCCACACCTGATAGGAGGCCAAGCCGGAGACGCCACCAACAGAACCATGCTGTCTGCTGGCATCGTCTAACTCTGGTTCTGTCTGTTGAATTGCCATAGTTAGTTTGGAACGAGGTCTTTAACGGGATCGCCTGTCCTGGCTGTCATCCCAACTCAGATCTTACGTGATCTAGGAGTGTGCGCCGTTCCCTCACTTGGGCAATGTGCCTTGCCGTTGTCCTTGTGGAAAAGGATCTTCCGCCAAGCCACAGTAGCTAGAGCACCAAGCCATCAGTTTATCGATGGTTGCTGTCTAGCTCTGCCACCCAGGTTGTGGCAGCCTCATAACCCTGAGGTAGGGAGGCAGTTTAACGTCATACCCGGGACCATAGAGTTAAATAGTGAAATCTTTAAACGTCTTCTTCTCACAAACTATTGTGGCCAGAGCTTTGATATTTGGCATGGTGACGCGTCATCTAGAGCATGGAGAAAGGACAAATGGAGAAGTATCCGGCATGCTCGCGATTTATCGTGTCGTTCAATCAGCGGCGCTCGCTGGCGGCTAGAAAACAACGTTTTTCCGAAAGTTTGGTGTTAATAGAAATGCTTTTAATGTTATCTTTTCGTTATAAATTTTAATACAGATGTTTTATTAGACCATGATCTCACGACTAGTACAAAATTTGAGGCGATAGCTTATAATTTGTTTGTTTAGTGAGTTTGTGAAAATGAGAGAGAAAACGTACAGTACTGTATTTTTCGTTTTTCCTACGAAAGTTTGGTGTTAATAGAAATGCTTTTAATGCTATCTTTTCGTTACAAATTTTAATACAGATGTTTTATTAAACCATGATCTCACGACTAGTACAAAATTTGGGGCGATAGCTTATAAATTGTTAGTTTTGTGAGGTTTTGAAAATGAGAGAAAAACGTATTTTTTCGTTTACCTACGAAGTTTGGTGTTAATATAAATGCTTTTAATGTCAACTTATCGTTATAAATTTTAATACAGATGTTTTATTAGACCATTATCTTACGCGTAGTACAAAATTTGAGGCGATAGCTTATAAATTGATAGTTTAGTGAGGTTTTGAAAACGAGAGAAAAACATATTTTTTCGTTTACCTACGAAGTTTGTGTGTGTCTATATTTCTCTGCCACTGTCTGTATTTATGTCTCTGTTTCTCTTTGTGACTGTCTCTCTGTCTGTCTGTTTTTCTCTTATCTCTGTCTGTCAGTCTCTCGCTTCTTCTTTTCTGTTTTATGACGCTGATAATTGTCCTGCTAATTTGGTGCGGGTTCTGTATACGGTTACGTAATGTGTCACATTCCTTTGTGATGTGTAATATGGTAGACATTTTGTAAGTAAATAAAGCTAAGGACGAGTGTCAAACATTCTGGATCCAGATCAGACGCCGTGTTACGCGGCATCTGATCTTGATCCAAGTTGTTTGCAAAAAAAAAGTAAAGTTGCGATCAGCAGGCAAAGAGTTAAGCAGTCAGTAAAATAGATTGCTTAACGCATTAGCTGCTTTATAATTTACTCCGTTATATAAGACATAAGTAAAGCAGAAAGAAACGGAGATCTCATGTTATCATGTTTGCAATTAATTTCTGAAGATAATGCAAACTGTTACCTCTTTCATAGAAATGGGACGGATAATATGTATATTTTAGTCTGGATGTAAAACTAACCCTAAATTCATTTTTTTGAAGTAATATGTTAATAATTCTAATTTTCCTTTCAATAATAATAATGATCACATACGACATAATAATACAGTTACAACTTTGGCCGTTTTGGATTTTGGCCGTTTGACGCGCACTCCTTTCAAATGTCTCTTTACATACAAAATGGATTTTTTTTTGCCTCCAAGGAAATATTTCCTCCATGTAGAACATTGTAACAATGCATGAACACATTTTTAGAAGTTTAGAAGTTTGCTTAAGTTTTTATACGGAAGGAATTCTTTTCTTACGCGAGTTGGTCTAGTCATTTCATTAGCCAGCAACCTTTGTAGGTCATCATTACTTTTTTCGCGTCAAGAAAAACCCTGGTATTTTTACAACCGAAAGATAAGTGTCACGGCTTTATATCAAGACCTTTTTTTTTAAATATATATATATATATCGGACGAAAATTATGGATTAAATTCAAGTTTTTGAAACGGGACGTAGTATATATTTCGCGATCGCCTGCTCTCGTTTATCGACTATTTCATTTGACCATCGCTCTTTAACTCGCCATAAAATTTGTCGATTTCGAAAATAAACACTTGCATTTTTACAACTGAAAGAAAAATATCTAAGCTTTTCTTTAAGACCATTTTTTTGAAAATCGGTGGAAAATTGAGGGTTTTATGAAAGGTTTTGTAACGGGGCGTGATATATTATGCGCGAGTGCTTGCTCCCTTTTATCGGCAAATTCATTTGGAAACCACTCTTTAACTCGCCATAAAACTGATCAATTTTAAAAATAAAATCTGTTATTTTTACAAGTGAAAGATAAATATCTTAGCCTTCTTTTAAGACCATTATAATGAAAATCGGGTGAAAATTTAGGATTTTATGTAACTTAAACTAACAGTAGGTAACCATTCAACACGATAAAAAACGCGATAGCCCGCTATCGGCGTACCGGTGCAGTTGAATTATCGATCGATTAAGCGTTATCGCACATACAGGTAATGGACGACAACATTTTCGGGAAAATGCAGATTTGAGTATAAGTTACTTCTCCATTTGTCCTTTCTCCATGTCTAGAGGTACTTAACCAATATTGTTCAAATGGTTCCAGTCCATTGCATATTTAGGTCACATGAGCTAAAAATAGATTTTTTCAATGAAAACTTTAAAAATCTTCTTGTCAAACACCACAGTACCCTGAGCTCAGATATTTGGCACAACGCACCATCTACTCAGCAAATGGCACTATCATATTGGCATAATTTCTCAGCTAAGATATTTTACATTTACATCAATGGTTCCAGGTGAGAGATTTAGGGCCACATACGGCTCTTGATATTTTTACACCACTTCCCATTGCAACAGTCTCTCTTCTGTTTCTGCCATGTGGTATAATATCTAATAATTGGAATTGTTGTCTTGTATTTAGATGTGTTTCCTCAGCAGACGACAATTTGGCCATAATCTGGGATATGCAGCTGGGCTACAGGCTGGTTACCCTCAGTGGTCACTCTCGACCAATCACAGCCATGCTACCTTTGCCAGCCAAGGGAGATAACTGTCAGCAGCTTATCACAGGCTCTTCAGATAAACAAATCAGGGTAGGTAACTCCTGTTCAGTCAATCTTGTATCAAGCAACCACTTATCACAGTACATGTAGTCTGAAGAACTGGGAAGACAAGTCTGCTTAACCCTATACCCCATAAATACGCCTTTTAAAGCCTTTAAGTTATTCCTACTGTAAAGTATGTGGTATGCAGGGCTGCCATTTCTCCGGATTTTTCCTAAATCTTCAGATTTTTTTCTAGTACATGATAGCTTAAAGCAGGCTGAAAGTAAAGCAGAATGCGCCTTAAGGCACATTCTGCTTTACTTCATGCCTGCTTTAAGTAGTCACATACCAACAAAACTATAAATAGGCTATGGGGTAAAGGTACGATTCTTAAAATCGCACTTGAAAAATGCAAATTTGGAACTCTTAGGATTTTTCATGTCAACTTATGGCAGCCCTGGGTATGTTGGTAAATAAGGCTTCCCAAACAATTGTATGTTTGGAAGTGAGTGAATATATATATAGGGGAACAAACATCTCTTGATGTAAGCTTAATTAAGCTGTTCACCGACAGGGTTTGTTGTTGCTTGGTCACTCTGTTTGCACTTTACACTACACTGATGAAAAATAGTTTTAATTTATACAGTCATGCATATGTATCATAAGAAATATTTTCTATATTCTTGCAGATGGTAGCTTAAAGCAGGCTGAGAGTAAAATAGAATGCACCTTAAGGTGCATTTCATTTTACTTTCAACCTGCTTTAACCCTTTGAACCCTAGTCCCGCATATAGGCGTTATTTTCAAACAATGTACATGTGAATAGTAAAATTGTCCGGTGCAAACAGTGAAGACCTAGATCAGAGGGCTCCAAAGGAGCCCTCTGATCAGGGTCTTCACTGTTTGTCAAAATGCCAAACATTGACAAAAACAACCCTTAAAGGTCAGAAATGGACTAGACTAAAATGGAAACTGGAATTGTCCATTTCAAGTTTCAGGGAGGAAAGAGTTAAGAGGTCCCCTGTCTCGAAACTGAAAACAACCTATAGGGTGATGGGTTAATGGAAGATAATAATGCAGTAAGCTCCTATGTTTTTATCCTGCATTAACCCTTAGCCCGCCAAATAAATTGTCGTCTGCTATATTTCTCGTCTGCTTCAAGTTTCAAAGTGCTTCAAAGTTGCTCAAAATTGCTGAAAATGTTGTCCGAGTGTCAAACAGCTTGGATCCGGATGAGACGCCGAGTTACTCGGCGTCTCATCCGGATCCAAGCTGTTTGCATATGGAGCTATAGTCGTGAGTGGCAGGCTAAGGGTTAATGTATCCAGTCTATAGCTAGAACAGGTGATTGTTTAAAACAAATGCTCCTGCAATAATTGCCTTTTCGCAATAGTCAGGGCTGCCTTAAGTTGATAAAGAAAATCCTAAGATTTAAAATTTTTCAATTTTTCAAGCGCGATTTTCCGAACTATACCTTTTACCCATAGTCTGTTTCTAGTTTTTATCTCACCTGAGATAGCTCAGGGTGAGCTTTTGCAATCCTTGAATGTCTTGTGTCCGTCGTTCGTTGTCCGTCGTCAACAATTTTAGTGTTTACACTCTAGAGGCCACAATTTTAATCCAATTTTTCTTAAACTTGCTTAGATTGTATTATACCATAAGAGTTCGGATGAGTTCGATTATTGTTGAAATCTGACCAATAGGTCCAGAGTTATATACCTTTGAATCACTGAAAATGACATATTTAACTGTGTTTTACACTCTAGAGGCCACATATTTTATCTAATCTTTCTCAAACTTGCTCAGATTGTATATGACCACAAGAGTTTGAATAAGTTCAATTATGGTGGATATCGGACCAATAGGTCAAGAGTTATCAACCTTTGAATTGCTGAAAATGCCATATTTAACGGTGTTTACACTCTAGAGGCCACAATTTTAAATCCAATCTTCCTCAAACTTGCTCAGATTGTATATGACTATCAGAGTTCAGATTAGTTGGATTATGGTTGAAATCGAACAAATAGGTCAAGAGTTGTCTACCTATGAATTGCTGAAAGTGCCATATTTAACAATGTTTACACTCTAGAGGCCACACTTTTTATCAAATCTTTCTTAAAACTTGCTCAGATTGTATATTACCATAAGAGTTTGAATGAGTTTGATTATGGTTGTAATCAGACTAATAGGTCAAGAGTTATCTACCTTTGAATTGCTGAAAATGCCATATTTAACGTTGTTTACTCTCTAGAGGCAACAACTTTATCTAATCTTCCTCAAACTTGCTCAGATTGTATATGACTATAAGAGTTCAGATGAGTTTGATTATGGTTGAAATCTGACAAATAGGTCAAGAGTTATCCACCCTCGAATTGCTGAGAATGTCATATCTAACAGTGTTTACACTCTTGCAACTACAGTTTTCAATGGATTTTAAACATACTTGCACACACTGTATATAGCTATAAGTTCTCAAAGGAGTGCAATTATTGCTGAAATCTGATCATTGTGGCAAGAGTTATCTGCCCTTGATATACTTTGAAATGCTAGAAAATGCTTCATTTCAGTATTATTAAGGTTCTAGTTATCTGCCCTTGATGTACTCTACTATACTAGAGTATGTCGTATTCCAATGTTGTTTACATGCTATACTACAAAGAATGGATTTAGAATAAAACGGGTGAAATTCAAAGGTAAAATTATCAGGCTTCATTACAAATGGTGAGCGATATCAGGGCCTTCAGGCCCTCTTGTTAAGACATGTGATGCTAAAACCAGGTTGAAAGTAGAGCAGAATGCGCCTTTAGGCGCATTCTGCTTTACTAGCTTCCATATGTTGGAATAAAAATCCGAAGATTAAGGAAAAATCTGGAGGAATGGCAGCCCTGAATAGTTTGTAAAAAATGTGCTGAAAATAGTCACTAAAAAGACTAGATAGAATTAATGGTAAACTGGACTTGTCAATTTGTAGTTACAGGCAGAGCTCCAGATAAGGGGAGTATTTCAAAAACTAAAATCTTTATTTCTGCATTAAACCCTATGGTGTCACTACTCATTAGAATTGTCTCTTCGAGACGATTCTAATGAGTGGTCACACCATAGGAATCGGTGCTGCAATGAGTGAGAAAATGTTTTCTGCTTTCCGAAAATGTTGGTTTGGTTCAGTTTATTAACTTATCTAACTGGTAAAGCTGACATTTTTCTAGTTTTAAAGACAGATTACCACTTAACCCTTTACCCTATATCCTGTTTCTAGTGTTGAAGACATGTAACCAATTAAAGCAGGTTGAGGCGCATTCTGCTTTACTTTCAGCCTGCTTTAAGCTACTTTCTGCTAGGAATGATAAAATATTTCTTATCGTACATGTTCATGACTGAACAAATTTGAACTATTTTCTTCAGCGGAGGAATAAATAAAATGCACTAAAAGTCACTCCTATTGGGAAAAGGGTTAAAGCAGGTTCAAAGCTAATCTGTTAGAAGATAAAAAAAAATTTCTTATGGCATCTATCCATGACTGTATTAAAAGGAACTATTTTCTTCAATGGATGAATTTAAAGAAGTGAAAAGGTGTATTTATAGGGGAATGTGTTAAGCCAACTCTCTGTTATATTATAGATCTGGAATTTTGATACCGGAGACTCTCTGTTATATTATAGATCTGGAATGTTGATACCGGAGACACTCTGTTATATTATAGATCTGGAATGTTGATACCGGAGACTCTCTGTTATATTATAGATCTGGAATGCTGATACCGGAGACTCTCTGTTATATTATAGATCTGGAATGTTGATACCGGAGACTCTCTGTTATATTATAGATCTGGAATGCTGATACCGGAGACTCTCTGTTATATTATAGATCTGGAATGTTGATACTGGAGACACTCTGTTATATTATAGATCTGGAATGCTGATACCGGAGACTCTCTGTTATATTATAGATCTGGAATGTTGATACCGGAGACTCTCTGTTATATTATAGATCTGGAATGTTGATACTGGAGACACTCTGTTATATTATAGATCTGGAATGCTGATACCGGAGACTCTCTGTTATATTATAGATCTGGAATGTTGATACCGGAGACACTCTGTTATATTATAGATCTGGAATGTTGATACCGGAGACTCTCTGTTATATTATAGATCTGGAATGCTGATACCGGAGACTCTCTGTTATATTATAGATCTGGAATGTTGATACCGGAGACTCTCTGTTATATTATAGATCTGGAATGCTGATACCGGAGACTCTCTGTTATATTATAGATCTGGAATGTTGATACTGGAGACACTCTGTTATATTATAGATCTGGAATGCTGATACCGGAGACTCTCTGTTATATTATAGATCTGGAATGTTGATACCGGAGACTCTCTGTTATATTATAGATCTGGAATGTTGATACTGGAGACACTCTGTTATATTATAGATCTGGAATGCTGATACCGGAGACTCTCTGTTATATTATAGATCTGGAATGTTGATACCGGAGACTCTCTGTTATATTATAGATCTGGAATGCTGATACCGGAGACTCTCTGTTATATTATAGATCTGGAATTTTGATACCGGAGACTCTCTGTTATATTATAATCTGGAATGTTGATACCGGAGACTCTCTGTTATATTATAGATCTGGAATGTTGATACCGGAGACTCTCTGTTATATTATAGATCTGGAATGTTGATACCGGAGACTGCTTGAAAGTTATCACAGAACACGGATCTTCTGTTAAGGTAAGAAATATGAAAAGTTTAGACTACCATAATTACCCAAGTATTGGGACAGACAGGCCTAAGGCCTTAGCAAAGAATTAGGAATTACAGCACTAATACCAGATGTCCCAACTTTTAGATTTATTACAGCAGTTAAATATCTACAGAGTGTCCTAAATTTTAGTATCATTACAACAACTATACAGGATGTCCCAGAGCTTGGTTTAATTACAACAGTTATTCAGGGTGTCCCAAATTATAGGGTAATAACAGCTGGTATACAGGGTGCCTAAATGTTTGAATAATTACAGAAGTTATACAAGGTGTCCAAAATTATAGGGTTATTACAACAGTTATACAGGGTGTCCCAAATTATACGGTTATTACAACAGTTGTACAGGGTGTCCCAAATTATAGGGTTATTACATCAGTTATACAGGGTGTCCCTAATTATAGGGTTCTTACAACAGTTGTACAGGGTGTCCCAAATTATAGGGTTCTTACAACAGTTATACAGGGTGTCCCAAATTATAGGGTTATTACAACAGTTATACAAGGTGTCCCAAATTATACGGTTATTACAACAGTTGTACAAGGTGTCCCAAATTATAGGGTTATTACAACAGTTATACAGGGTGTCCCAAATTATAGGGTTATTACAACAGTTATACAGGGTGTCCCAAATTATAAGGTTATTACAACATTTATACAGGGTGTCCCAAATTATAAGGTTATTACAACAGTTATACAGGGTGTCCCTGATTATAGGATTATTACAGCTGTTATACAGGGTGTCCCAAATTATAGGGTTATTACAACAGTTATACAGGGTGTCCCAAATTATAAGGTTGTTACAACAGTTATACAGGGTGTCCCTGATTATAGGGTTCTTACAACAGTTTTACAGGGTGTCCCAAATTATAGGGTTCTTACAACAGTTATACAGGGTGTCCCAAATTATAGGGTTCTTACAACAGTTGTACAGGGTGTCCCAAATTATAGGGTTATTACATCAGTTATACAGGGTGTCCCTAATTATAGGGTTCTTACAACAGTTGTACAGGGTGTCCCAAATTATAGGGTTCTTACAACAGTTATACAGGGTGTCCCAAATTATAGGATTCTTACAACAGTTGTACAGGGTGTCCCAAATTATAGGGTTCTTACAACAGTTATACAGGGTGTCCCAAATTATAGGGTTCCTTTAACAGTTATACAGGGTGTCCCTAATTATAGGGTTATTACAACAGTTGTACAGGGTGTCCCAAATTATAGGGTTATTACAACAGTTGTACAGGCTGTCCCAAATTATAGGGTTATTACATCAGTTGTACAGGGTGTCCCAAATTATAGGGTTATTACAGCAGTTGTACAGGGTGTCCCAAATTATAGGGTTCTTACAACAGTTATACAGGGTGTCCCAAATTATAGGGTTCCTTTAACAGTTATACAGGGTGTCCCTAATTATAGGGTTATTACAACAGTTGTACAGGGTGTCCCTAATTATAGGGTTATTACATCGGATGTACAGGGTGTCCCAAATTATAGGGTTATTTCATCAGTTGTACAGCGTGTCCCAAATTATAGGGTTATTACATCAGTTGTACAGCGTGTCCCAAATTATAGGGTTATTACAACAATTGTACAGATTGTCCCTTATTATAGGGTTCTTACAGCAGTTATACAGGGTGTCCCTAATTATAGGGTTATAACAGCAGTTGTACAAGGTGTCCCAAATTATAGGCTTCTTACAACAGTTATACAGGGTGTCCCTGATTATAGGGTTATTACAGCAGTTATACAGGGTGTCCCTGATTATAGGGTTATTACAGCTGTTAGACAGGGTGTCCCAATTTATAGGGTTATTACAACAGTTATACAGGGTGTCCCAAATTATAAGGTTATTACAACAGTTATACAGGGTGTCCCTGATAATAGGGTTATTACAGCAGTTATACAGGGTGTCCCTGATTATAGGGTTATTACAGCTGTTATACAGGGTGTCCCAAATTATAGGGTTATTACAACAGTTATACAGGGTGTCCCAAATTATAAGGTTATTACAACAGTTATACAGGGTGTCCCTGATTATAGGGTTATTACAGCAGTTATACAGGGTGTCCCAAATTATAGGGTTATTAGAACAGTTGTACAGGGTGTCCCAAATTAAAGGGTTATTACATCAGTTATACAGGGTGTCCCTGATTATAGGGTTATTACAGCTGTTATACAGGGTGTTCCAAATTATAGGGTTATTACAACAGTTATACAGGGTGTCCCAAATTATAGGGTTATTACAACAGTTATACAGGGTGTCCGAAATTATAAGGTTATTACAACAGTTATACAGGGTGTCCCAAATTATAAGGTTATTACAACAGTTATACAGGGTGTCCCTGATTATAGGGTTATTACAGCTGTTATACAGGGTGTCCCAAATTATAGGGTTATTACAACAGTAATACAGGATGTCCCAAATTATAAGGTTATTACAACAGTTATACAGGGTGTCCCTGATTATAGGGTTCTTACAACAGTTATACAGGGTGTCCCAAATTATAGGGTTCTTACAACAGTTATACAGGGTGTCCCAAATTATAGGGTTCTTACAACAGTTGTACAGGGTGTCCCAAATTATAGGGTTATTACAACAGTTGTACAGGGTGTCCCAAATTATAGGGTTATTATACGCCCGTCATCGACGGTCGTATTATGGTATACCCAGAGCTGTACGTCCGTACGTCCGTTAACTTTTCTTGTTAGCGCTCTCTCACCTTCATTTATTTACCGATTTTGATTAAACTTCCTACAAATATTCCATACCACAATAGCTCGGACGAGTTCGCGTTTCAGACGTTGGCGGCTATTTTTAGCAGAGTTATGCCCCTTTATTGTCAAAAATTGGCATTTTTAAAAAAAAAATAGAACTTTTTTTTTAATTATTCAATTTATTTCAAATTTGATATGGTGATACAATGAATGAAGTTACTTTACATATATTACGGGTTTTTGGTTTGACTTCGTATTTTCAGAGTTATGCCCCTTTACACAATTTTTTAACAATATATTGTTTCCTGATAATAATTTTACTTACATTTTGTCTATTGTAACCAAATTTCATATTTATCTTTCTCATCATGCAGGGAAGGCACCTGTGAATTTTGTTTCCTGTTAAAAAAAATTTCCTATGAGTTATGCCCCTTTACATCCTTAAAATTTAAAATAAGCCACACTTCGTCCGTTAACTTTTCTTCTTAGCGCTCTCTCACCTTCATTTATTGACCGATTTTGATTAAACTTCCTACAAATATTCCATACCACAATAGTTCGGACGAGTTCGCGTTTCAGACGTTGGCGATTATTTTTAGCAGAGTTATGCCCCTTTTAGTCAAAATGGGCATTTTTAAAAAAAAAAACAGAACTTTTTTATTTTTGATTCAATTGATTTCAAATTTGATATGGTGATACAGTGAATGAAGTGACTTAATATATATTACGTGTTTTTGGTTTGACTCTGTATTTTCAGAGTTATGCCCCTTCACACAATTTTTTTAACAATATATTGTTTCCTGATAATAATTTTACTTACATTTTATCTATTGTAACCAAATTTCATATTTAGCTTTCTCATCATACAGGGAAGGCACCTGTGAATTTTGGTTCCTGTTAAATTTCAGACGTTGGCGACTATTTTTAGCAGAGTTATGCCCCCTTTATTGTCAAAAATGGGCATTTTTTAAAAAACCCAGAACTTTTTTCTTGACTATCGCAATACTATCGGGATAGTACTTGAGCTATCGCAATACTACAGCATAGTCTTTTTGAGATCGATAGTCGGGCCTACACTCCGGGCGACTTTTTCCAGTCGGCCTGAGTCTGGACGACTTTGACACCCGCCGGCCGTGACGAGCGTATTTTGCCGCACTGCGGTGCTCTTGTTACAACAGTTATACAGGCTGTCCCAAATTATAGGGTTATTACATCAGTTGTACAGGGTGTCCCAAATTATAGGGTTATTACAGCAGTTGTACAGGGTGTCCCAAATTATAGGGTTCCTTTAACAGTTATACAGGGTGTCCTTAATTATAGGGTTATTACAACAGTTGTACAGTCTGTCCCTAATTATAGGGTTATTACATCGGATGTACAGGGTGTCCCAAATTATAAGGTTATTACATCAGTTGTACAGCGTGTCCCTGATTATAGGGTTATTACAGCTGTTATACAGGGTGTCCCAAATTATAGGGTTATAACAGCAGTTGTACAAGGTGTCCCAAATAATAGGCTTCTTACAACAGTTATACAGGGTGTGCCAAATTATAGGGTTCTTACAACAGTTATACAGGGTGTCACAAATCATATGGTTTTTACAACAGCTATACAGGGTGTCCCAAATTATAGGGTTATTACAACAGTTATACAGGGTGTCCCAAATTATATGGTTCTTACAACAGTTGTACAGGGTGTCCCAAATTATAGGGTTATTACAGCTGTTATACAGGATGTCCCAAATTATAGGGTTCTTACAACAGTTATACAGGGTGTCCCAAATTATAGGGTTATTACAACAATTATACAGGGTGTCCCAAATTATAGGGTTCTTACAACAGTTGTACATGGTCCCAAATTAAAGGGTTATTACAGCAGTTATACAAGGTGTCCCAAATTATAGGGTTATTACAACAGTTATACAGGGTGTCCCAAATTATAAGGTTATTACAACAGTTATACAGGGTGTCCCTGATTATAGGTTTATTACAGCAGTTATACAGGGTGTCCCAAATTATAGGGTTATTACATCAGTTATAGAGGGTGTCCCTGATTATAGGGTTATTACATCAGTTATACAGGGTGTCCCTGATTATAGGGTTATTACAGCTGTTATACAGGGTGTCCCAAATTATAGGGTTATTACAACAGTTATACAGGGTGTCCCAAATTATAAGGTTATTACAACAGTTATACAGGGTGTCCCAAATTATAAGGTTGTTACAACAGTTATACAGGGTGTCCCTGATTATAGGGTTCTTACAACAGTTTTACAGGGTGTCCCAAATTATAGGGTTCTTACAACAGTTATACAGGGTGTCCCAAATTATAGGATTCTTACAACAGTTGTACAGGGTGTCCCAAATTATAGGGTTCTTACAACAGTTGTACAGGCTGTCCCAAATTATAGGGTTATTACAACAGTTGTACAGGCTGTCCCAAATTATAGGGTTATTACATCAGTTGTACAGGGCGTCCCAAATTATAGGGTTATTACAGCAGTTGTACAGGGTGTCCCAAATTATAGGGTTCTTACAACAGTTATACAGGGTGTCCCAAATTATAGGGTTCCTTTAACAGTTATACAGGGTGTCCCTAATTATAGGGTTATTACAACAGTTGTACAGGGTGTCCCAAATTATAGGGTTCTTACAACAGTTGTACAGGGTGTCCCAAATTATAGGGTTATTACAACAGTTGTACAGGGTGTCCCAAATTATAGGGTTATTACATCAGTTGTACAGGGTGTCCCAAATTATAGGGTTATTACAGCAGTTGTACAGGGTGTCCCAAATTATAGGGTTCTTACAACAGTTATACAGGGTGTCCCAAATTATAGGGTTCCTTTAACAGTTATACAGGGTGTCCCTAATTATAGGGTTATTACAACAGTTGTACAGGGTGTCCCTAATTATAGGGTTATTACATCGGATGTACAGGGTGTCCCAAGTTATAGGGTTATTACATCAGTTGTACAGCATGTCCCAAATTATAGGGTTATTACATCAGTTGTACAGCGTGTCCCAAATTATAGGGTTATTACAACAATTGTACAGATTGTCCCTTATTATAGGGTTCTTACAGCAGTTATACAGGGTGTCCCTAATTATAGGGTTATAACAGCAGTTGTACAAGGTGTCCCAAATTATAGGCTTCTTACAACAGTTATACAGGGTGTCCCAAATTATATGGTTATTACAACAGTTATACAGGGTGTCCCAAATTATAGGGTTATTACAACAGTTATACAGGGTGTCCCAAATTATATGGTTCTTACAACAGTTGTACAGGGTGTCCCAAATTATAGGGTTATTACAGCTGTTATACAGGATGTCCCAAATTATAGGGTTCTTACAACAGTTATACAGGGTGTCCCAAATGATAGGGTTATTACAACAGTTATACTGGGTGTCCCAAATTATAGGGTTCTTACAACAGTTGTACAGGGATCCCAAATTAAAGGGTTATTACAGCAGTTATACAAGGTGTCCCAAATTATAAGGTTATAACAACAGTTATACAAGGTGTCTCAAATTAAAGGGTTATTACAGCAGTTATACAAGGTGTCCCAAATTATAGGGTTATTACAACAGTTATACAAGGTGTCCCAAATTATAGGGTTATTACAGCAGTTATACAGGGTGTCCCAAATTATAGGGTTCTTACAATAGTTATACAAGGTGTCCCAAATTATAGGGTTATTACAACAGTTGTACAAGGTGTCCCTAATTATAGGGTTATTACAACAGTTAAACAGGGTGTCCCAAATTATAGGGTTATTACAATAGTTATACGAGGTGTCCCAAATTATAGGGTTATTACAACAGTTGTACAGGGTGTCCCAAATTATAGGGTTCTTACAATAGTTATACAAGGTGTCCCAAATTATAGGGTTATTTCAACAGTTATACAGGGTGTCCCTGATTATAGGGTTATTACAACAGTTGTACAAGGTGTCCCTAATTATAGGGTAATTACATCATTTATACCGGGTGTCCCAAATTATAGGGTTATCACATCAGTTGTACAGGGTGTCCCAAATTATAGGGTTATTACATCAGTTGTACAGGGTGTCCCAAATTATAGGGTTATTACAACAGTTATACAGGGTGTCCCAAATTATAGGGTTATTACAACAGTTGTACAGGCTGTCCCTGATTATAGGGTTATTACAACAGTTATACAGGGTGTCACTAATTATAGGGTTGTTACAACAGTTATACAGGGTGTCCCAAATTAAAGGGTTATTACAACAGTTGTACAGGGTGTCCCAAATTATAAGGTTATTACAACAGTTATACAGGGTGTCCCTGATTATAGGGTTATTACATCAGTTGTACAATGTTTCCCAAATTATAGGGTTATTACAACAGTTATACAGGGTGTCCCTAATTATAGGGTTATTACAGAAGTTATACAGGGTGTCCTAAAGTATAGGGTAATTACAGAAGTTAAAGAGGGTGTCCCAAATTATAGGGTTATTACAACAGTTATACAGGGTGTCCCAAATTATAGGGTTATTACAACAGTTATACAGGGTGTCCCTAATTATAGGGTTATTACAGCAGTTATACAGGGTGTCCCAAATTATAGGGTTCTTACAACAGTTATACAGGGTGTCCCTGATTATAGGGTTCTTACAACAGTTATACAGGGTGTCCCTAATTATAGGGTTATTACAACAGTTGTACAGGGTGTCCCTAATTATAGGGTTATTACATCAGTTGTACAGGGTGTCCCAAATTATAGGGTTCTTACATCAGTTGTTCAGGGTGTCCCAAATTATAGGGTTATTACAACAGTTATACAGAGTGTCCCAAATTATAGGGTTCTTACAACAGTTATACAGGGTGTCCCTAATTATAGGGTAAAAACAGCTGTTAAACAGGGTGTCTGACATGTGATTGCAATAGCTTATCTTGATGTGAGCTTAACCCATTACCCCATAGCCTGTTTCTAGTTTTGTAGATAGGTGACTACTTAAGTTAAAGCAGGTTGAAAGTAAAGCAGAATGCACCTGAAGGCGCATTCTGTTTTACTTTCAGTCTGCTTTTAGCTATAATCTGCTACAGTATAGAAAATAATATTTCTTATGATATATACTCATGACTTTATAATTTGAACTATTTTCATCAGTGGAGGAATAAATGAAAGGCCTAAAAAGGCGTATTCATGGGTTAATGGGTTAGCATACAGTTCTTCTGTTCCAGTTAATTTAGATCATGTGATTATCTTGCTGTTCCAGTGTCTCATCGTATTTGGTTCACCTAGTATGTTCTGTTCGGCTGGTGAGGACTTGTGTATTTGGAGCAGAATGGGGCACCTAAAGGCTAGCTTCAAACAGAGCGATGAAGAAAGTATGATATAAAACACATTACCGTACTGATGCAGGGGCTGTCTTATGAAACAGCGTACAACAAGTATTGTCGTATTGTCACTAGTCAGATTCTAAAATTCTTAAAACAAATTCTCCATCCAATCCTGTCTTAGGACAGACGGACAGACACTCAGACGCCGGACAGTTTGATTACTATATGCCTCCCAAATTGGGGGCATAAACATCTTTTTGTCCTAAATTCTTGTTACAACTCTTTGGATTTGTCTTGAAAAGATGATTCCAAAGAGATGTCACAAGACAGGATTAGATGGAAAAGAATTTTAAAATTTTGACTGACGACCATTTTTGACGTACAACGTTTTGTAAGACGAACTCGCTTTTTAACCAGATAACAACCAATTATTGTTATTTATTTTTCATATTCATCTAAAGGAATTGATTATTTTATTTATTATATACATTTTAATGACGTTTTTGTAGAGAAAACACACAAAATTAATTGTTTACGCTCGACTTCACAAAAGATATTGTAACGTGACATCACAAAAAGGATATCTCCACTGCAAAAGTGATATCATGATCACTAGTGATGATATCAACTGTGACGATATGAAATTTATCTAACTGAGAAATCTGTATAGATCATTGATAGGTATACAGTCGAACTTCGATATCTCGAACTCGCTTAATTCGAACTAACCGATATTTCAACACATGAAATATAATATTCCATGTTCGGTAAAGTCGAACATACCAGTAGTTCAAAGTTAAAATGTGGCTAAGCCACGTTTTAACTTTGAACTAGGGGTATGTTCGACATTACCGAGTTCGAGATATCGAAGTTCGACTGTATAATAAATGTTATTATAATAGGACTCCAGTCAACTGAACATTTCAATCTCCTAAATGTTTCAAGAAATATACCCCATGTTGTGACTACTTTTTGAGACGATTCTAATGAGTTGCTACATCATAAGGTTTGATGAAGAAATAAGGGCACCAGTATTTTGAACTTCTCACCTTATGTGATTTGCTATGTTATATATATCTGGTATCTGATGTTTGCAATTAACACTTATTAGAGGATACACAGTTAAACCTCTCTATTAACGACCATTAAAACGAAGGCTAATTGATTGTATAAAAGACAGGTAACAGCTTAAAGCAAGGTGCCAGTAAAACAGAAAGCTCCTTAAGGAACTTTCTGTTTAACTGGCACCCTGCTTTAAAAACACGTAATAGAGAGGTTGTACAGTATGTTTATCATTGAATCATCAAAAATTGGAACATGGATCAACACCTTTACATTTTTGGTCTACTACAATTGATTGATTGACTGATTGATTGACTGTTTTACAGATGATGTCAGTTTCATGATCTCCATTAAGAATGACAGACTTGTTACTGCAGCTGACAAACATCTCAGTAAGTAGAATATTTAATACTTTGTACACTGCAAACATCTCAGTAAATATAATACTTAATACAGTACACATATAAGTATAATACTTAATACAGTAAACATATAACTATAATACTTAATACAGTACACATATAAAGTATAATACTTAATACAGTACACATATAAGTATAATACTTAATACAGTACAAACATCTCAGTAAGTATAATACTTAATGCAGTACACATATAAGTAAAATACTTAATACAGTACAAACATTTCAGTAAGTATAATACTCAATACAGTACACATATAAGTATAATACTTAATACAGGACACATATAAGTATAATACTTAATACAGTACAAACATTTCAGTATGTAGACTATTTAATACAGTACACATATAAGTAAAATACTTAATACACTACAAACATCTCAGTATGTATAATACTTAATACAGTACACATATAAGTATAATACGTAATACAGTTCAAACATTTCAGAAAGTATAATACTCAATACAATACACATATAAGTATAATACTTAATACACTACAAACATCTCAGTATGTATAATACTTTATACAGTACACATATAAGTATAATACTTAATACAGTACAAACATCTCAGAAAGTAGAGTACTTAATACAGTACACATATAAGTAAAATATTTAATGCCGTACAAACATCTCCGTAAGTATTATACTTAATACAGTACACATATCAGTAAAATACTTAATACACTACAAACATCTCAGTAAGTATTATACTTAATACAGTACACATATAAGTAAAATACTTAATACAGTACAAACATTTCAGTAAGTATAATACTTAATACAGTACACATATAAGTAAAATACTTAATACATACCAACAATTTAGTAAGTATAATACTTAATACAGTACACATATAAGTAAAATACTTAATACAGTACAAACATTTCAGTAAGTATAATACGCAATGCAGTACACATATAAGTAAAATACTTAATACAGTACACATATAAGTATGATACTTAATACAGTACAAACATTTCAGTAAGTATAATACTTAATACAGTACACATAAAAGTAAAATACGTAATACAGTACAAACATCTCAGTATGTATAATACTTTAAAACAGTACACACATCTCAGTAAATATAATATGTAATACAGTACAAACATCTCAATAAGTATAATATTTAGTACAGTACACATATAAGTAAAATACTTAATACAGTACACATATAAGTATAATACTTA
Source organism: Gari tellinella (assembly GCA_922989275.2). Lineage (NCBI taxonomy): Eukaryota > Metazoa > Mollusca > Bivalvia > Cardiida > Psammobiidae > Gari > Gari tellinella. Next base: position 82,733,078 of record OV277864.1, on the reverse strand, counting down.
ATACAGTACACATATAAGTATAATACTTAATACAGTACAAACATTTCAGTAAGTATAATACTCAATACAATACACATATAAGTATAATACTTAATACAGTACACATATAAGTACAATACTTAATACAGTACAAACATTTCAGTAAGTATAATACTTAATACAGTACAACAACAACAAAACCGTAATACAGTACAAACATCTCAGTATGTTTAATACTTTAAAACAGTACACACATCTCAGTAAATATAATATGTAATACAGTACAAACATCTCAGTAAGTATAATACTTAATACAGTACACATATAAGTAAAATATTTAATACAAAATTCAAACTTTTCAGTAAGTATAATACTCAATACAATACACATATAAGTAAAATACTTAATACAGTACACATATAAGTATAATACTTAATACAGTACAAACATTTCAGTAAGTATAATACTTAATACAGTACACATAAAAGTAAAATAGGTAATACAGTACAAACATCTCAGTATGTATAATACTTTAAAACAGTATACAAATCTTAGTAAATATAATATGTAATACAGTACAAACATCTCAATAAGTATAATATTTAATACAGTACACATATAAGTAAAATACTTAATACAGTACACATATAAGTATAATACTTACTACAGTACAAACATTTCAGTATGTAGCCTATTTAATACAGTACACATATATTTTAAATACTTAATACAGTACAAACATTTCAGTAAGTATAATAGTTTATACTTAGTACATTACAAACATCTCAATAAACATAATACTTAATACAGCACAAATATTTCAGTAAGTATAATAATTAATACATATTTAATTGTACTTTAATAGCTGTATACACTGTGAGTGAAATGGAAGATGGCCATGGAAAGTCCTTGAAAATATCACAAGTCAAGAAGTTGCCTCCTCATAGGGAAGCCATCAAAAGTCTTATCAACATTGCAGGTATGTGCTCATACTTTGATGACATGACATAGATCTATCTATGTGCTCATACTTTGATGACGTAGGACTAGCTATGTGCTCATACTTTGATGACATAGGTCTATCTATATGCTCATATTTTGATGGCATAAGACTAGCTATGTGCTCATACTTTGATGGCATAAGACTATCTATGTGCTCATACTTTGATGACGTAGGTCTATCTTTGTGCTCATATTTTGATGACACAGGATTATCTTCGTGCTCATACTTTGTTGACATAGGACTAGCTGTGTGATCATACTTTGATGACGCAGGTGTATCTATGTGCTCATACTTTGATGACATCAGTCTATGTGCTTATGCTTTGGCGACATAGAACTAGCTATGTGCAAATACTTTAAAGCATAGGTGTATCTATGTGCTCATGTTTTATGACATGTTTATTTCTGTGCCCATACTTTGATGGTATAGGTCTATTTGCTCATACTGTGATAATAAGAGACTAAAATTCTACAGATTGTAGCTTAAAGCAGACTGAAAGTAAAGCAGAATGTGCCTTAAAAGTTGTTTTAAGTGGCTACATGTCTTCAAAACTAAAACACATGCTATGGGGTATAGAGTTAATACGTTGCCCAATAGCCTGTTTCTAGTATTGAAGATACATGTAGGTGACCACTTAAAGTAGATTGAAAGTAAAGCAGAATGCGCCTGGGGGCACATTCTGCTTTACATTCAGCCTGCTTTAACCTATCGTCTACTAGAATATAGAAACTATTTCTTATGATACATACTCATGACTGAACAAAGATTTTCTTTTTCAACAGTGGAGGAATACATTCAGGCGTAAAAAGTTGCCTTATGGGGTAATGGGTTAATGTATTATTGTGTTTCAAGATGACAAGTTTGCCAGTGGTTCTATAGATGGTACCACTGGTGTAATTGTGTTTCAAGATGACAGGTTTGCCAGTGGTTCTATAGATGGTACCATTATATTGTGGAAGACAGACACTCTCTTCTCTCTGAAGTTCTTCAATAACGTACAGGACCATGAGTATAAAGGGGCCCATAACACGTACCCATACAGCGTGGAGCAGATGATATGTATAGACAATGTAAGTCTGAAACGTATAACATGTATGAGTATTTTACCTAATAAAGGTAAGCAGCTTACTCATTCAGCTCTGAAACTTTTTATAGAAATGTCCAGTTCCAAGTAAGTCGAGTTGATCTAAGACTATTTAGGGTTGATTTCTGCAATATATTCAAAAATGACAAACAATGCAGACCCTAATCAGAAGGCAAAATGGAAGTATAAATTCTAGGCTTTAAAATGTGTATCTACGGAGTAGTTGGTTTGAAATGTTCACTGACCTCACTTTCTTGCGCCCTGATTTAATAATTAACCCAATACCCCATAGCCTGTTTCTAGTTTTGAAAACAGGTGACCACTTAAAACAGGTTGAAAGTAAAGCAGAATGCTACCTAGAATCTACCTAGTTACCTGAAAGACATTCAGTCTGAAGCCAGCTTTAGAAAAAAACTGAAAACATATCTCTTTAGTCAAGTCTATGAACATTAAGTGTGCTCCTGTCAAATACAAAATATTGAGAAAAAAACAGTATTAATATCTATAGACAAGTCTAAATCTTAAGTTCTAGATTCCTATATTTTGATTGTATATTCTCTATGTGTGTATATAATTATTTAGTATCATATTCTAATTGTGTCTTATGTGATTGTGAAGCGCAATAGAATATTTTATAATTTTTGCGCTATATAAATGCCATTTAATTGTAATTGTAATTAAGGCGCATTCTGCTTTACTTTCAGCCTGCTTTAAGCTATTATCTGATAGGATATAGAAAATATTTTGTATGGTACATATTCATAACAGTATAAAAGAAACTATTTTCTTTAGAGCATGCATACTTTAAAGGCCTAAAAAGGCGTATTTATGGGGTAATGGGTTAATCTCCCCTGAAACTTTAAATGGACAGTTCAACATTTTCCAGTTTCAGCGAATTCATTTGTGACAACTAAGGGCTGTTTTTGCAATATATTTCAAAATGACAAACAATGCAGACCCTGATCAGATGGCTGTTTTAGGATATTTATATCTTTATAGATATTGTTTCAGCAATTTAATAAGATTTATAGATATGAGCCGTCCCATGACAAAATCTGCCTTATTGCAAACAGTGTAGAACAAGGCCATCCGCCGTGTCAAAGACGTGGCGACCGGTCTTTATCTACATTGTTTGACACCCACATGCACATAAAGCATTTTATGTAGCTGTATTATATACGATATTTGGCATTGTTGACCAAACTCAGATACAGAGCCTGTGATGACAACGTTGCTTGGTCTGTATACAATGTTGCAATGCAATAAGGCAGATGCTAAATAACACTGTATATATATTGCTTGTTTCAGAACTTTATCAGTTATATATCATGTCTGTTTCAGAACTTTATCGTAGCCGCCATTGGAGCTGGTTTTGCTGTCTACGATACAGAAACAGGACAGACAGTGTTACAGAAAGTTACTGCTCATTATTCCAAGATTACCTGTCTGACTTTCACCTGTGCTGGGTAAGTAAACCAGATTACATGTTTAACCTTTACCTGTGCTGGGTAAGTAAACTTTCACCTGTGCTGGGTTAGTAAACCAGATAACCTGTCTGACCTTTACCTGTGCTGGGTAAGTAAACCAGATTACCTGTCTAACCTCCACCTGTGCTGGGTAAATAAACCAGATTACCTGTCTGACCTTTACCTGTGCTGGGTAAGTAAACCAGATTACCTGTCTAACATTTACCTGTGCTGGGTAAGTGAACCATATTACCTATCTGACCTTCACCTGTGCTGGGTAAGTAAACCAGATTACCTGTCTAACCTTCACCTGTACTGGGTAAGTAAACCAGATTACCTGTCTAAACTTAACTTTGCGGGGTTAGTAAATAGTGGATAATCAATTCCTTTGGATTGATATGAAAAATATATCACAGAATGGGTTGTTATCTGGTTAAAAAACGAGTCCGCAGGATGAGCTTTTAAACCAGATAACAACCCATTCGAGTGATATATTTTTCGTATCCATTCAAAGGAATTGATTATTCTATTTATTATATACATTTGAATGACGTTTTATGACGCTTTACATTTGAATGGCGTCTGATGACACGACTATATACGAGGGGTGTTCAAAAAGTATGTGGACAGATGCTGCCGTTCCCTCAGTTTTTGACTGAACGGCGCGAAACGTGCACATAATGATGCCCAAGAATTCTGTATTCAGAGTGTAACTTTGCCAATATTATGTTTACTCATGATAAATGTATGGTTGTTATGGTAACGTCACCTGGCCCAAAATGTAACAAGACGCAAACTTGTGTCGCTCCGAAAATGACGTCTATCACTTGCATCTGGTCCAATATCGTCTCCAAATTTTAGCACAGTATGGCACCAGATCTTGAAACGACGTCACATTAACGTCTGACGTCATTTGAGCGTTGGCAGCCATTTTGTTTATACAAGATGCATCAAAATGAGCGTCAAACAGAGAACGGCGGTTAAATTCTGTGTTCTCAATGAAAAAAAAAGAAAATAAACTATGGAAATGTTGGTCAAGGCATACAGCGATGCTGCTATGAAGAGAGCGGCATTTCATAAGTGGTACTTGCGGGGAGAAGACGGATACGTAAGTATGATGGACGAACAGCGCAGGGGACGGCCTACGTCAATAACGTTGCAGAAAGTTCAGGAAATCAAAGAACTCTTGGATAAAGGTGTATCACGGTTAGGGAAGTTAGCCAGCTGGTAGACTGTAGAGTTGGGACAATACATATACATACTATAGTTCATGACAGTTTAAATATCAGCAGATTATGCGTGAGATGGATCCCTAATATGTTGGCGAAGTGTCAGAAAGCTCAAAGTATTGAGTCGTCAACGTGACGTTTGATGACCTTGGGCCGGGTGTGACGACCCAACGTTACCATAACAACAGACGTTAATCATGCTTGAAGTCAATTGTATCAAATTTTCACTGGAAGTACAGAATTCTCTGGGCATCATTATGTGCAAGTTTCGCGCCGTTCAGTCAAAAACTGAGGAAATGGCAGCATCTGTCCGCATATTTTTTAAACACCCCTCGTACAATGTCATGTTTTGGTCGAAAAAAGTGCACACAAAATGCAATTATTTCGTTATTTGTATAATGTTTTAAAGATTTAAATGGGAGAAAAAAAATCCACCAGTGTTTTTGTTGATGTAGGATAGGAATTTCTCCCCCGAGGGTCAGAAAATTCATGCAGGGACAAGGCTTGAATTTTCTGACCCTCAGGGGAGAAATTCTTATCCTACATCAACACTCATGATGGATTCTTATAATCTCAGGTTGTACTTGGCCACTGCTGCAGTTGATGGCTCAGTTAGACTGTGGAGTTATGTTGAAATACTCAAGGATGCCATACAAAATGATGACAGAACTAAAACTGTCATATCTACACATAATGAGAAAGGGTAAGTAAGTCTTCTGTCAGGGCTGCCATAAGTTGACATGAAAAATCCTAAGATTTCCAAACTTGCATTTTTCAAGTGCGATTTAACGAATCGTACCTTTACCAATTAGCCTTTTTCTTGTTTTGTTGACATGCGACTACTTAAAGCAGGCTGTAAGTAAAGCAGAATGCGCCTTAGGGCGCATTCTGCTTTACTTTTAGCCTGCTTTAAGCTACCATGTACTGGGAAAAAATCCGGAGATTTAGGAAAAATCCGGAGAAATGGCAGCCCTGTTCTGTTTAACCCTTTCATGATCAAATTAATAGTGAAATTTTTACCCCTTCACCGCCATAGTGTCGTCTGTTTCAATATTGTTGTCTGCAATATCGTTTCAAAGTTAAATCTAAAGCAGTATGACTGAAGAAATTTCAAAATGAGTGTCAAACAGTTTGAATCCTGATCAGACGCCGCATAATGCGGCGTCTGATTAGGATCCAAACTGTTTGCAAACACACCTTTTGGCGTCATTGGGAGTGAAAGGGTTAACCCTATTCCTATTGAAGAATCATACAGCCAATTACGCCCATTATGAAGAAAGACGGTACCATCCGCTTTTGCATTGACTTTAGGAAGCTTAACCAGAGGACGAAAAAGGACGCCTATACCATTCCTACGGTTACGCTTAAACTATTATTTTCATTGCAAACAGATTGGAGCCATATCAGACGCCCGGTAACCTGGCGTCTGATCAGGCTCCAAACTGTTTGCAACTCATGTTTGCAACTCATATTAAAACTGGTAGTCTGAATTGTCAAAATTTTGTCATTTTCAAAATTTCATAGCGATGCGTTTGCGTTTGAACGAAATAATTACATTTTCTTCACTGTATTCCAGACTGGTAGCCAAATCGCAATCGATGGCCATCGATTTCTTTACTGAACACACTATTGGTATCTATCATCTGAACAGATAATACAGTTAGAAAGGAGCCATCTGATCTTGATCTGCACTGCCAGTTTTGGCATTAGCAGGAGCAGGATGAGCTTTGTAGAAAAGTGCTCACTTGTCTTCAAACTTAGAAACAGGCTATGGGGTAAAGGCTTCAAACTTAGAAACAGGCTATGGGGTAAAGGCTTCAAACATAGAAACAGGCTATGGGGTAAAGGCTTCAAACATAGAAACAGGCTATGGGGTAAAGGCTTCAAACTTAGAAACAGGCTATGGGGTAAAGGCTTCAAACATAGAAACAGGCTATGGGGTAAAGGCTTCAAACATAGAAACAGGCTATGGGGTAAAGGCTTCAAACATAGAAACAGGCTATGGGGTAAAGGCTTCAAACATAGAAACAGGCTATGGGGTAAAGGCTTCAAACTTAGAAACAGGCTGTGGGATAAAGGCTTCAAACATAGAAACAGGCTATGGGGTAAAGGCTTCAAACTTAGAAACAGGCTATGGGATAAAGGCTTCAAACATAGAAACAGGCTATGGGGTAAAGGCTTCAAACATAGAAACAGGCTATGCGGTAAAGGCTTCAAACATAGAAACAGGCTATGGGGTAAAGGCTTCAAACTTAGAAACAGGCTGTGGGGTAAAGGCTTCAAACTTAGAAACAGGCTATGAGGTAAAGGCCTCAAACATAGAAACAGGCTATGGGGTAAAGGCTTTAAACTTAGAAACAGGCTATGGGGTAAAGGCTTCAAACTTAGAAACAGGCTATGGGGTAAAGGCTTCAAACTTAGAAACAGGCTATGGGGTAAAGGCTTCAAACTTAGAAACAGGCTATGGGGTAAAGGCTTCAAACTTAGAAACAGGCTATGGGGTAAAGGCTTCAAACATAGAAACAGGCTATGGGGTAAAGGCTTCAAACTTAGAAACAGGCTATGGGGTAAAGGCTTCAAACTTAGAAACAGGCTATGGGGTAAAGGCTTCAAACATAGAAACAGGCTATGGGATAAAGGCTTCAAACATAGAAACAGGCTATGGGGTAAAGGCTTCAAACTTAGAAACAGGCTATGGGGTAAAGGCTTCAAACATAGAAACAGGCTATGGGATAAAGGCTTCAAACATAGAAACAGGCTATGGGGTAAAGGCTTCAAACTTAGAAACAGGCTGTGGGATAAAGGCTTCAAACATAGAAACAGGCTATGGGGTAAAGGCTTCAAACTTAGAAACAGGCTATGGGGTAAAGGCTTCAAACATAGAAACAGGCTATGGGGTAAAGGCTTCAAACATAGAAACAGGCTATGCGGTAAAGGCTTCAAACATAGAAACAGGCTATGGGATAATGGCTTCAAACATAGAAACAGGCTATGGGGTAAAGGCTTCAAACTTAGAAACAGGCTGTGGGATAAAGGCTTCAAACATAGAAACAGGCTATGGGGTAAAGGCTTCAAACTTAGAAACAGGCTATGGGATAAAGGCTTCAAACATAGAAACAGGCTATGGGGTAAAGGCTTCAAACATAGAAACAGGCTATGGGGTAAAGACTTCAAACATAGAAACAGGTTATGGGGTAAAGGCTTCAAACTTAGAAACAGGCTATGGGGTAAAGGCTTCAAACTTAGAAACAGGCTGTGGGATAAAGGCTTTAAACTTAGAAACAGGCTATGGGGTAAAGGCTTCAAACTTAGAAACAGGCTATGGGGTAAAGGCTTCAAACTTAGAAACAGGCTATGGGGTAAAGGCTTCAAACTTAGAAACAGGCTATGGGGTAAAGGCTTCAAACTTAGAAACAGGCTATGGGGTAAAGGCTTCAAACATAGAAACAGGCTATGGGGCAAAGGCTTCATTTTGGAGAGAATAACATCCTCTCTCAGGGCTCCAGATAAGAGGTAGTTATTTCAACAAATCCAACATTTTCTCACTCAGTTCAGCACCAAATCCTATGGTGTTACTACTCATTAGAATCGTCTTGAAGAGACGATTCTACTGAGTAGTGACACCATAGGGTTTAATTCAGAAATAAAGATTTTAAGTTTTGAAAAACTACTCTTATCTGGTGCTCTGTCTCTACTGTACAGTGGAGAAAACGATATTCTTTCCCATTTAAACGCAAACGAAGGGCAAACGCAAAGTACTAAAACGTAGAAAAGTTCAACTTTTGGACAATTCTGATTATTCATGTTTATATTTGTGGCAAACAGTCTTGAGCCTGATCAGACGACTAGTTTGAGCTTTTACACGTTTATTAGGAAAGAATGACGTTTTCTCCCCTGTATGTGATGTTTAAACCTTTACTCCATAGCCCTTTTCTAGTATTGAAGATAGGTGACTACTTAAAGCAGCTTGAAAGTAAAGCAGAATGTGCTTTGAGGCACATTCTGCATTACTTTCAGTCTGCTTTAAGTTACTATCTAATAAGATATTGAAAATATTTCTTATGGTATATTTTCATGACTAAATAAAACAGAACTTATTTCTTCTGTGGAGGAATAAATTAGAGGTGTAAAACGGTGTATTTCTGGGATAATGAGCTAACCTTTTTATTGCAGTATATACCAGTTGTGTTGGACTAACAGAAAGCACAGATATGATCTGGCATTGGTTGGAGAATGCCTGGCTCACTCAGGCTCTGTACAGGTGAGAGTTATAACTCTTTAGTATATACCTATTGATGAGTTATAACTCTTTATTATATACCTATTGATGATATATAGAGATTTATAAGAGAATACCTTGCTCACTCAGGCTCTGTACTGGTGAGAGTTACTACTCGTTATTATATAGTACCTATTGATGATATATAGAGATTTACTGGAGAATGCCTGGTTCACTCAGGCTCTGTACAGGTGAGAGTTACTACTCGTTATTATATACCTATTGATGATATATAGAGATTTATTGGAGAATGCCTGGCTCACTCAGGCTCTGTACAGGTGAGAGTCACTACTCGTTATTATATACCTATTGATGATATATAGAGATTTACTGGAGAATACCTGGCTCACTCAGGCTCTGTACAGGTGAGAGATATAACTATTTATTATATACCTATTGATGATATATAGAGATGTATTGGAGAATACCTGGCTCACTCAGGCATGTACAGGTGAGTAATATAACTATTTATTATATACCTATTGATGATATATAGAGATTTATTGGAGAATACCTGGCTCACTCAGGCTCTGTACAGGTGAGAGATATAACTATTTATTATATACCTATTGACGATATATAGAGATTTATTGGAGAATACCTGGCAGGTGTTACTGTTGAAGGGTTAACAGTTTAGTTCTAGTTGCAGGTGTTACAGTTGAAGGGTTATCAGTTTAGTTCTTGTTACAGGTGATACTGTTGAAGGGTTATCAGTTTAGTTCTTGTTGTAGGTGTTATTGTTGAAGGGTTATCAGTTTAGTTCTTATTGGAGGTATTACGGTTGAAGGGTTCTCAGTTTAGTTCTTGTTGCAGGTGTTACTTTTGAAGGGTTATCGGTTTAGTTCTTGTTGCAAGTGTTTTTAGCTCACCTGGCACGAAGTGCCAAGGTGAGCTTTTAGGATCGCTGGATGTCCGTCGTCCGTCCGTCTGTCTGTCCGTTCACAATTGGTCGTTAACACTCTAGAGGCTACAAATTTCATCCAATCTTCATAAAACTTGATGACAACGTTTGTCTTGATGAAATCTAGGTCAAGTTCAAATGTGGGTCACTAGGTCCTTAAGGTCAAATCATAGAAAAATCTTGTTAACACTCTAGAGGCTACAAATCTTATTGGATCTTAATGAATTTGGGTCAAAATGTTTGCCTTATTGATATCTAGGTCAAGTTCGAATATGCTTGGTCAAAAACTAGATCACTAGGTCAAATCATAGAAAAACCTTGTTAACACTCTAGAGGCTACACATCTCATTGGAATTTAATGCATCCTAGTCAGAATGTTTGCCTAATTGATATCTAGGTCAAGTTCCAATATGGGTCATGTCGGGTCAAAAACTAGGTCACTAGGTCAAATCATAGGAAAACCTTGTTTACACGCTATAGACTACAAATCTCATTGGAGTTTAATGAAACTTAGTCAGAATGTTTGCCTAATTGATATCTAGGTCAAGTTCGAATATGGGTCATTTCGGATCTAAAATTAGGTCGCTAGGTCAAATCAAAGAAAAACATTATAAACCCTCTAGAGGCTACAAATCTCATTAGATCGAATGAAATATTGCCAGAATGTTTGCCTACATCAAATCTAGGTCAAAATCAAATGTTGATTGTGTCTGGTCAGAAACTAGGTAAAATCATAGAAAAATCTTGTTGACACTCTAAAGGTTGATTGTGGGTCATGTCCAGTCGTAATCTATGTCACCATAGGTCATGTTTTACATGGAGTACCAGGTGAGCGATTTAGGGCCATGGTGGCCCTTGTTTTTTAAATGGTTACATGGTTCCAGATAAGAGGAAATAAACTGAACAAATCCAGTATTCTCTCACTAATGTCAGCACCAAATCCTATGGTGTAACTACACATTAGAATCGTCTCAAAGAGACAATTCTAATGAGTAGTGACACTATAGGGTTTAAGGTAGCTGTTGACGATCGATACTGCAAGCGGATTTTTCTAATTAATTGTCGTGATTGACGATTTCCCCCCAATTTTATAGCTGACGGATGAAAATTGTACACATCCCATCAGAATATGCCAATTTACAAAAAATATTTTAATTTTTTACGATTTTATAAGAACATTTAAAAAAATTCAAACAATGATATCAAAGCCATCTTTATTTGTAAAATGATTAAAATTGCCCAAAATACTCTTTATAAACATATCTAGGGATCTGTGTCTCAGAGTTTTAAAATACCGCTTCAAACCTTTGTTATGTATCATCAAAGATTTTTGTACGGTTTAAAGTCGACCACTATTACGTAACGCTTTATAACGGACCACTGGAGCTACTTATACAATTTCTGAGACACAGTTCCCTCGGGGAGATAATACCCTTTCATCTGCTTCAAACCGCACGAAAATTGAAACCCAACTGCAAAAGTAAGGGGTGTTAAAAAATACCGCTTGCTTCAAATTATGTAATGCCGGAAACTCCAATTAACTGACTGATGTGTCAATTAGGCTCCCGTGACCAAACCGGTATTCAACTAAGACCTTCTTTTTCGACAAATAACATGACCCAGCTTATGATCAACCATTTTATTAAACTCCGCCCCAAACTAACAAAGCCAATCATATAAAAACAACGATTTTAACGGTAAAAGTCGTAAATCACCTCTGACAGCTTCGGAATAAACCACATATCTAGTCACGTAATCTACGCAATTGAGGCACCCAGCGGGGATTCTGACGCATGATTTAGACTTGTAGAAAATACCTTTATCTATCAGGATTTGTAAAAAAGTATAAAACGACTATTTTACCATTTATTTCGTAAAACGCTACCTTAATGCAGAAATAAAGATTTTAGTTTTTGAAATACTCCCCTTATCTGGAACCCTGTGTTTGTTAATGACGAGTATACTACTCGTCGCTAGGGTTGAATGTGTTAATGATTTCAGTTCTTTTTTCAGGTGTTATTGGACTATGAGTGAAAAGGGTTATCACTGTTTAATGATTTTAGTTCTTGTTTCAGGTGTTATTGGACTATGAGTGAAAAGGGTTATCACTGTTTAATGATTTTAGTTCTTGTTTCAGGCGTTATTGGACTATGAGTGAAAAGGGTTATCAGTGTTTAATGATTTTAGGTTCTTGTTTCAGGTGTTATTGGACTATGAGTGAAAAGGGTTATCACTGTTTAATGATTTTAGTTCTTGTTTCAGGCGTTATTGAACTATGAGTGAGAAGGGTTATCAGTTTAATGATTTTAGTTCTTGTTTCAGGCGTTATTGGACTATGAGTGAAAAGGGTTATCACTGTTTAATGATTTTAGTTTTTGTTTCAGGTGTAACTGGACTGTGAGTGAGAAGGGTTATCAGTTTAATGATTTTAGTTCTTGTTTCAGGTGTTGCTTGACTGTGATGGAGAAAGTTTGGCATCTTGCGGTGTAGATAGTCTGGTCATTGTTTGGAAAGTAAGTAATATATCATGTCTTCAATAACGTTAGCTACATTATCCCTTTCACTTCTGAAACTTCAATTTGAAAATATACAGCGCTCTCTCTCTACAACAACGGCATCCAATGGGAGACAAACATTGTGTGCGTTGTTCGGAGGGAGTCCTTATAGGGAGGGATATTGGTTACATTTGCAAACAGCTTGAATCAAGATCAGATGCTGCATCTGATCTGGATTAAAACTGTTTGTTTAAAAAAGTTATTTCTGTCAAAATGGTCATTATGTAACTTTAGAAAAAACAGTAGAGGACTATTTTTAGCAGACGATACTGCAGCAGTAAAACGTTAGACATAATTGTCCTGTTAAGGGAACTGCGGCAAACGTTGTTGTAAGGATGTAATCATGGTTGGGAGGGCTGTTGTAGGGAGGGAGCATTGTACTCTGTCTTCAATAACTTCAGCTCCCTTGGTCCAAGGTTATAAAGCGTTTGAGCCAAGTCTGAATGTGTTCTCAAGCATATGATTGGTCAGATTTTAGCCTAGGGTTTTATAACCTTTGACCCTTATCCCATTCACCAATGAAACTTTAAGTTGAACATTTTTTTTTTCCTATAATGTCTAGTTCTTTTTTCTTTTTTTCTTCTTTTTTCTTTGAACAACATCTCCTCTGAAACCGCTGGATGGATTTTTACCAAACTTGGCAGGAATGATCCTTATATGGTCCTCTTTCAAAGTTGTTCAAACATTTCCGGTCCGTTACATATCTAGGTCACAGGAGCTAAAAATAGATTTCAATGAAAACTTAAAAAATCTTCTTGTCTGAAACCACAGTACCCTGAGCTTAGATATTTGGCACAAAGCATTGTCTTCAGGTCCTCTATCAAGATTGTTCAAATTATGTCCCTGGGGTAAAAAATGACCCGCCCCAGGGTCGTAGTTTTACATAGAGTTATATAGTGAAATTTTCTCTGAAACTGATATGGCCAGAGCTTTGATATTTGGCATGGTGACACTTCTGGAAGCCCTGAACCAATATTGTAAATATTGTTCCGGTCCGCTGCATATATAGGTCACAGGAGCTAAAAATAGATTTTTTTCCAATTAAAACTTTAAAAATCTTCTTGTCCGAAACCACAGTACCCTGAGCTTAGATATTTGGCACAAAGCATTGTCTTCAGGTCTTCTATCAAGATTGTTCAAATTATGTCCCTAGGGTAAAAAAATCGTAATTTTACATAGAGTTATATAGTGAAATCTTCAAACATCTTTTTCTCTGAAACTAATATGGCTAGAGCTTTAATATGTGGCATGGTGACACTTCTAGAAGCCCCGAACCAATATTGTAAATATGGTTCCGGTCCGTTGCATATCTAGGTCACAGGAGCTAAAAATAGACTATTTCCAATTAAAACTTAAAAAATATTCTTGTCCGAAACCACAGTACCCTGAGCTTAGATACTTGGCACAAAGTATTGTCTTCAGGTCCTCTATCAAGATTGTTCAAATTATGTCCCTGGGGTAAAAAATGACCCCGCCCCGGGGGTCATAATTTTACATAGAGTTATATAGTGAAATCTTCAAACATGTATTTATCTGGAACTATTATGACCAGAGCTTTGATATTTGGCATGGTGACATTTCTTGAAGCCCTTAACCAATATTGATTATATGGTTCCGGTCCGTTGCATATCTAGGTCACAGGAGCTAAAATAGATTTCTTCAATGAAAACTCAAAAAAATCTTCTTGTCTGGAACCACAGTACCCTGAGCTTAGATATTTGGCACAAAGCATCATCTTTAGGTCCTTTTTCAATGTTGTTCAAATTATGTCCCTGGGGTCAAAACTGCCAAGGCCCTAGGGGTTGCAGTTTTACATAGTGAAATCTTCTTCTCTGAAACTATCATGGCCAGAGCTTTGATATTTAGCATAGTGACACTTTTTGATGTTTTTTTTTTACCAATATTGCTGAAATAGTTTGGGTCTGTTACATATCTGGGTCACATTAGCTAAAAATAGATTTTTTTCAATGAAAAGTCTTCCTGTCTGAAACCATCCATGTGCAAAATATTTGACAGAACACTTAATTGTCAAGTTCATCAGTAAGATTTTTTAAATTATGTCTCTGGGGTAAAAAATGATCTCACCCCAGGGGTTATGTGACCCTTGTGTTTGTTTTTCCAGGTGAGCGATATTTAGGCCCGCATGGGCCTCTTGTTTTAACTATTAAGGGTGTTTTTGGCAATCTACTGCAACATTACAGTAAAGATTCTGAACAGAGGGCTCCTTGCCATAACTATAGCTACCATCACTCTATAAATAGGCCTTTTACGGCTCAGGGGCCCCGTTTCATAAACTTCTTACGACAAATGTTGTCGTAAGTCTGATTATAAAAGTCTCAATTATTATTTATTTCTCCATCTAATCCTGTCTTGTGACATCTTTTTGGAATCGTCTTGAAAAGACGATTCCAAAAAGATGTCACAAGACAAGATTAGATAAAGAAATCACAGATTAAATGTATTTTAAAGTTTTGACTTACGACAACATTTGTCGTTAGAAGTTTTATGAAACGGGCCCCTGATTTATAACTTCCCTGAATAAAATAGGTCTAATCTAGTCATGAATATGTATCATTAGCAATATTGTCTATATTCTAGCAGATGTTAGCTTAAAGCAGGCTGAAAGTAAAGCAGAATGTGCCTTAAGGCACATTCTGCTTTACTTTCAACCTGCTTTAAGAGGCTATATGTCTTCAAAACTAGAAACAGTCTATTGAGCAACAAAAATCGTCTGTTTGGTGGGATGTTGATATTTACAGATATAAGATCGGAGTGAAAGTAAAGACAGACACATTCTGCTTGCTATAAGCGGTCACCTATCTTCAAATTTTAAACAGGCAGATATAATCATGAAGAAATAGTTACCCCCTAGGGCCTAGGCGACAATTTTAATTACACTATTTCTCATTTTACATGTAATACCTAGAATGTTGATGAGTTTTTCATGACTCTGAGCAAAATTTGTTTTTACCTGTAATTTTCGTAGGCAAGTAGATCTACGTGATCTTGAGAGGAGTTGTGTGTACACGGGGGGAGGTCCAGACCCTCTTCCCGGTTCAGTGATGGGATACGTCACGTGACCCGCCAAACTAGCTCATAGTGCTGACAAAGGAGGTGCGATACCTCCGAAAATTACAGGTAAAAACAAATTTTGCTCAGAGTCATGAAAAACTCATCAATATGTCAAATCCTGAGCTTGGAAACAACCTATTTAGTTGTACCTAGAATGTTGTTTTTATCTTTCTTGTGGCAATACACTGTATTCCCTGGAAGTGTTGTTGTACCTTGTCTTTGTTCTTCAGAAGTATTGTACCATTTCTTTGTTTTTCAGAATAATTGTACCTGGTCTTTGTTTGCTTTTCAGAATGATTGTACCTGGTCTTTGTTTGTTTTTCAGAAAGATTGTACCTGGTCTTTGTTTGCTTTTCAGAATGATTGTACCATGTCTTTGTTTTCCAGAATTATAATCAGAATTAAAATTTATTGAACCTGTTCTTTGTTTGTTTTTCAGAATAATTGTACCTGGTCTTTGTTTGTTTTTCAGAAATATTGTACCTGATCTTTGTTTGCTTTTCAGAATGATTGTACCTGGTCTTTGTTTGTTTTTCAGAATGATTGTACCTGGTCTTTGTTTGCTTTTCAGAATGATTGTACCTTGTCTTTGTTTTCCAGAATTATAATCAGAATTATAATTTATTGAACCTGTTCTTTGTTTGTTTTTCAGAATAATTGTACCTGGTCTTTGTTTGTTTATCAGAAATATTGTACCTGGTCTTTGTTTGTTTTTCAGAATAATTGTGCCTGGTCTTTGTTTGTTTTTCAGAATTATTGTACCTGGTCTTTGTTTTGTTTTTTTCAGAATGATTGTACATGGTCTTTGTTTGTTTTTCAGAATAATTGTACCTTTTCTTTGTTTTTAAGAATAATTGTACCTGGTCTTTGTTTGGTTTCCAGAATGATTGTACCTGGTCTTTGTTTGTTTTTCAGAATGATTGTACCTTGTCTTTGTTTGTTGTTTTCCAGAATGATTGTACCTTGTCTTTGTTTGTTTTTCAGAATGAGAATGTCCAGATGATGAAGAGAAGTCATATTCTTCAGACCCTGATGATTCCTGATGGCATTGTCTGAGTGTCTATTAAACTACCCAGAATTTCAAATTGACTGGTTCATGTTTTAGTAACAAAAATGACACACAATGGAACCTAAAAACCAACAAGAGTTTCTTAGTGCTGACAGAGTTAAGACGGTATACAAAGATATATTGTGAGGAATATGTTCAAAGTCCAAGGTTATAAAGCTTTTCAGTTGCGTCTGAAGTCGTTTTCAAGCATTTGATTGGTCAGATTTGAGCCTAGGCTCAAATCTGACCAATCAAATGCTTGAGAACACACTCAGACTCAGCTCAAACGCTTTATAACCTTGAAGCCAGTTCTGACAAGTGGGTGTGTGGTGTGGGGGAGGGGAAGGTCACTAAGAGACAGTTAGCTTTTTCCTACGCTGTTTCTACAGACCTTGCCTGAGTGTGAAGCAAGTCATGATACAGTCAAACTTCGATATCTCGAACTTGCTTAACTCAAACTATCCGAACTGCATTATTTCATGCTCGGTTAAGTCGAACATACCCATATTTCAAAGTTATAAAGGATTTAACGAGTTCGAAATATCGAAGTTCGACTGTATTTATATTTGCACCATTCAGTTACATTGAAAAAATTGATGTTTATTTCGTATAGATGCAATTGCTCATGGGGCGGGACTTGTGGATATCTTTGGCAGAGGAGGTGGGACTTATGAATCATTTTTCCACGAATCACGGCTTCAGTTATGCGGTTATGGCTGTTCCTTTCAGAGTACACATTATCCGTGTTAACAACCAATAATATGGATTGAACTAATAAAATGTTCATTTAATATTAGAAATTACAGCAAATATAATGTAAATACAAGAAATGAACTGATTTTGTTTGGCGTTTAAGTGAAAAAATGACAGAACAGGATCGGCAAATTAACCATGAATCGCTGGCGCGATTCATGGAATTTGGGGAAGAAACAGTAAACTTTTACCACACTGTTTGTGCAATAGTTTGATCGTTGTGTCAGATTCATTAAAAAGTTATATACAATTGTGCAATACATTTACATGTTTTTATTTTAATTTTATCCCATTGAGCCTGTGTGAAGAGTACACTTGTCATGTGCAAACTGCAGATCCAGATCAAAGGGCTCTGTTACCCGGGGCTCCAGATAATAAGGGAGTTAATCCAACATTTTCTCACTCGTTTCAGCACTAAACCCTATGATGTTACTACTCATTTGAATCGCCTCGAAGAGATGATTCTAATGAGTACTGACACCATAGAGTTTAATGCAGAAATAAGAATTCTATTTTTAGCTCACCTGGCACGTAGTGCCAAGGTGAGCTTTTAGGATCGCTGGATGTCCGTCGTCTGTCCACAATTGTTCGTTAACACTCTACCAGGTTCAAATCTCATTGGATCTTGATGAAACTTGGTCACAATGTTTGCCTCAATGAAATCTAGGCCAAGTTAGAATGTGGGTCATGTCCGGTCAAAAACTAAGTCACTAGGTCAAATTATCGAAAAACCTTGTTAACACTCTAGAGACTACAAATTTCATTGGATCTTCATGAAACTTCATCAAAATGTTTGCCTCAATAAAATCTAGGTCAAGTTCGAATGTGGGTCATGTCCGGTCAAAAACTAGGTCACTAGGTCAAATCTTCGAAAAACCTTGTTAACACTCTAGAGGCTACAAATTTCATTTGATCTTCATGAAACTTCATCAATATTATTGCCTCAATGAAATCTAGGCCAAGTTCGAATGTGGGTCATGTCCGGTCAAAAACTAGGTCACTAGGTCAAATTATCGAAAAACCTTGTTAACACTCTAGAGGCTACAAATTTCATTTGATCTTCATGAAACTTCATCAATATGATTGCCTCAATGAAATCTAGGCCAAGTTCGAATGTGGGTCACTAGGTCAAATCATCGAAAAACCTCGTTAACACTCTATAGAAACTACAAAATTCATTGAATCTTCATGAAACTTGAACAAAATGTTTGTCTCATTGAAATCGAGGTCAAGTTAGAATGAGGGTCATGCCCGGTCAAATACTAGGTCACACGGTGTACATGGTTACCAGGTGAGCGATTTAGGGCCATAGTGGCCCTTGTTTGAAATACTCCCCTTATCTGGAGCCCTGTTTACCTATTAGAGCCCTCTGACCAGAGTCAGTACTGTTTGTCATTTTAACTCGTTCATCCCTGAAATTTCAAATGGACAATTCCAATTTACAATTAAATGTAGTCCATTTTTTAACAATTAGTTTTTTTTAACCATATTTAACAAACTACAGGATCTACACTGTTTTCATAAATGAACTGATTATGATTTGTTCATGACCAGTATATTTGTCACAAGGGTTCAATATGTTAACCCTTAGCCTGCCACTCACGACTATAGCTCCATATGCAAACAGCTTGGATCCGGATGAGACGCCGAGTAACTCGGCGTCTCATCCGGATCCAAGCTGTTTGACACTCGGACAACATTATCAGCAATTTTGAGCAACTTTGAAACTTGAAGCAGACGAGAAATATAGCAGACAACAATTTATTTGGCGGGCTAAGGGTTAATATACTTGTATTCAGAAGGAACGTATTATGGTATGCCAATGTGGCATCGCTCGTCTGTTTTTTCTGCACTTATGATGAGTTGGGTTTTACAGCAATGTGACACAAATATGTCTTACAGTGGAGAATCTGTTATTCTTTCCCGTTTAAACGCAAACGTACGCAAACGCAAAGCGCTAAAACGTAGAAGAGAACAACTTTTGGACAATTCTGATAATTCTTGTTTATCTTGGTGGCAAACAGTTATGAGCCTGATCAGACGCCGGGTTACCCGGCGTCTGATCTGACTCCAAACTGTTTGCACCGCAAGTAATAGTTTTAGCGTAAACGCGTTTATTGGGAAAGAATAACAGATTCTCCACTGTATAGCGTCTATGAATGATGAGATAAGATGATGATTTCAGGAAGATGATTTCGGCTTGTCTCATTTATTGCGAAGCAGCGCCTGGGATCAAAACCTCTGATCTGCCTTCCTTTTAGTTCTTAACCCATTACCCAATAGCTTGTTTCTAGTTTTAAAGAAAGATAACTTAAAGCAGGTTGAAAATAAAGCAGAATGCATTCTGCTTTACTTTCAGCCTGCTTTCAGCTCTTATCTGCTAGGATATGGAAAATATTTCTTATGATACATATGCATGACTCAGATCGTCTAAAAGGGAACTATTTTCTTCAGTGGATGAATAAAATTATAGGTGTAAAAAGGCATATTTATGGGGGAATGGTTTACGTCTGCTTCATTTCAGAAGTAAATCAAGAAACAAGTCAAAAGGAATGTTATATTTATTCATTCATTCATCATTTTTTATTATAAAATAAAGCATATCTATGAAATTTATAATTCAAACAATAAATTTAATAATTTAAAATTACATTTCCCATCTAAACCTCTAGTGAAATTCTGATTATTTTCTCTATACAGTGGGGAATCTGTTATTCTTTCCCAATAAACGCGTTTACGCTAAAACTATCATTTGCAGTGCAAACAGTTTGAAACCAGATCAGACGCCGGGTAAGAATTATCAGAATTGTCCAAAAGTTGTTCTTTTCTACGCTTGAGTGCTTTGAGTTTGCGTTTAAACGGGAAAGAATAACAGATTCTCCACTGTATATAGTTATTACATCTTTAACCCTTTACCCCATAGAAGCGACTTTTAGCGCATCTAATTTATTCCTCCGCTGAAGAAAATAGTTCCAGTTTATACCCTCATGAACAATTACCACAACAAATATTTTTATGTAGCCTAGCAGATGGTTGTTTAAAGCAGGCTGAAAGTAAAGCAGAATGTGCCTTAAGGCACATTCTGCTTTACTTCCAACCTGCTTTAAGTGATCACCTGTATTTATTGTTATAAACGGGTTATTGGGTAAAGGGTTAACAAGGACACACCCACTTCAGTACTTTCAGTGCTTTGATTTCTCTATAGTTATTACATCTCTTTGAATGCTAGGTACATTTTAGAACAATTATTGTCGTCTGCTAATTTTCTAAATATTGAATTTTCTAAATTTCTTTTCAAATCTGGGCCAAAGTGTCAAAAAGTTTGGATTCTGATGAATCTGGGTCAAAGAGTTAAACAGAATTGGACTCTGATGAGATGCCTCATTACGCAGCTTCTCATCAGGATCAAAACTTGTTTGCAAAGATTATATTTTTAACCCTTTCAACCCTACAACCCTCTGTAGAGATTAGCTGATTACGTATGCAAGCAGTGTAGACCCTATATGACTCCTATATGAATGTTAAAATGTATATATACATGTATCGAGTAATGGGTTAAAGGTGCTTCTATTGGGGAAGGGCAAGTAAGAAAATAAAATATTATTTTTTACAATAAACAATTCCCACAAATTGAAAGGTTATACATGTATATGGAATGTAATGCTCATCTCTCAACATTGAGAAGTATGCATAAACAGTGATAGAATGCAAGTGATTCATCATCAACTTTTTGTCCCTTTACTTATAATGATTTTAACACATTCAACCCTAGCGACGAGTATAGTCATCATTTACAAACAGTGTACCTGTAAGGTTTACTCTTGTCTTATGCAAACAGTGAATACCCTGATCAGAGGGCTCCTTAAGGAGCCCTCTGATCAGGGTCTACACTGTTTGTCATTTTGAAATATATTGGTAAAATCATCCCATAATATTCAAAATTGGACTAGACGTATTTTGAAATTGGAATTGTCTTCAAAAGTATCAGGGGTGAATGAGTTAAAACTTGTGTTCCACATTTTGTCACCCCAACTTAATGAGAGGACATTTTGTTTTTGTGCTGTCAATCTGTCGTGCTGTGAGGTCAATAGACACTCACAGGTGTTGATCCACGTGATGGAGATCCGGTGTAAAAACAGCAATGCATGCAGCTAGCCAGTCACCAGGAAGGGAGCCCATGGTGCTCCCAACCCTGCATTTTAACTCTTTCCCCCAAAGTCTGTTTCTAGTTTGTAGATTGGTAACCACTTAAAGCAGGTTGGAAGTAAAGCAGAATGCGCTTTACTTTTAGCCTGCTTTAAGCTACTATCTGCTAGAGTATACAAAATATTTCTTATGATGCATATTCATAACTGTGTAAATTGGAACTATTTTCTTCATTTGATGAATAAATTAAATGGACTAAAAGGCACTGCTATGGGGGAAATGGTTAATCAAAAATCCGATAATGATGATGATTATGTGGGAGGGAATGTATCTTTTGGCTTTTCTCTGTCCATGGTACACATACTCGTCCTTACAGAAGTTTGGACCACTCGGATGATGATGATGGTAATAATGATGATGATGATGTTGAAGTCCTCCTTGATTCACTTTTCTCTACCCATGGTATACATACTCGTCCTTACAGAAGCTTGGACCACTTGGAGGTTCTGCTGGGTAGCCCCTCCTAGAAAACAAGAGGACCATGAGGCCCTGAAGCGCTCAACAGAGAAATTAAATTTCATGAAATTAGGGCAAAAAATGTACTCGAGTACTCTAAAGCTTTTCCTATAGTTTGACCAACTGAACCCCTTTATATTTTCATGTAGTCCATATTACTACAATGCCTAGATTTCGTCAAGGTGATAATTCTGAGCAAATTTTATGATTATGTCCCAAAAAATATGGCTCCTAGTTAAAGGTTTAGGAGCCTTTTCTATGTACTGACCTACTTTTGAACCTAATGTAACCAACATTCATACATTGCCTAGATTTTGTCAAGATGATCATTCTAAGCAAGTTTCAAGAAGATTGAGCTAAAAATATGGCCCCTGCAGTGGCCAAAAGTGTTAACTGCGATTTGACCTACTGACCTATTTTATGACCAGACATGACCAATTTTCATGTATGACATGGATTTTATCAAGGATATAGCACTCACAAAATCTCAGAAAGATATAACCAAAATTACAACTTCTCGATAATTCTTTCATTATTCATTCGATATTTTCGAACACAGAAATGACAATTCCCTCTGGCGGCGATTTTTGACGGATTAAAATTCTTTGAAAAGTTAGCCCATTATCCCATAGCCTGATTTTAGTTTTAAAGAAAGATCATTACTTAAAGCAGGTTGAAAGTAAAGCAGAATGCGCCTTAAGGCGCATTCTGCTTTACATTCAACCTGCTTTAAGCTATTATCTGCTGGGATTTAGAAAATATTTCTTATGATACATATTCATGACTGTATAAAAGGGATTTAGTTTGTTTAGAGGAGGAATAATTTATAGGTGTAAAAAGGCGTATTTATTAGGGAATGGGATAAAGTCTACAATTGAGAAGTATTTTGGTGAAAACCAAATTAAAATCTGACAAGTGGTTTCGGAGAAGATTTTTATAGATATTATGCACGGTTTCCATGGCAACAAAACTATTAACCCCACCCACTTTCTTTTGAAGCTTTAACCAACAGTATGTATTTGAAGAAGTTTGGTTACACTTAGGCTATTGATTTAAGAGAAGTCCTTGATGGACGGGGCCTCCGTTGCCTAGTGGTATAGTCATTGTGACTTACACCACTAAGCTCCTCACCGCTGTGAGTTCGAATCCCAGTCGGGTCGTTCGGATTTTTGATGTGGGGAAGCCTTCTTGCTGAAACAGTGCATAAAGGGCTTCTGGGGTCTTCCTCCACCTGTAATAAGCTGGACGTTGCGATGTGACTGAAATACTGTTAAAAAGCGCCGTAAAATCATAAAATATCAAATTGATGGACTGACGTCGGACAGAGCAGTATCACAAAAGCTAACCTTGAGTACTTTGTGCTCTGGAGAGCTAAGAACAAACAAAACTTAAGGCACATTCTGCTTTACTTTCAGCCTGCTTTAACACATTACCCCATAAATACGGCTTTAATTCATTCCTCAACTTAAGAAAATATTCCAATTTATACAGTTATGAATATGCAAAATACGAATTAATTTCTATATCCTAGAATATTTCAGTTTAAAGCGGACTGAAAGTTAAGCAGAATGCACCTTTAAGCCCATTCTGTTTTACTTTCAACCTATTTTAAGTGGTAAACTCTCTTCAAATCTAAAAACAGGCCCTGGGGTACAGAGTTAAGTGGTCACTTATCTTCAAAACTAGAAAAAGCTATGGGGTAAAACTAAACTAACATAGTTTGGAAATTACCGTCGAAACTCGATACTTCCAACTCGCTTCAATCGATTGTATCAGTATTTCATAAGTTGAGTTGCGAAAATTCGATATCGCTCAAGTCGAACATACCCTTAATATAAAGTTAAAACATGGCTAAGACACGTTTTAACTTTGAAATATGGGTATGCTCGAACTTAAACGCCAGTTGGAAGTATCGAGTTTAGACTGTATAACATTTGACGATGTAGTAGATACATGAATAGTATTTCTTACCTGTCAAGTCTACAACGATGTTCAGCCATTCGAGGGACAGCGAGGTCTACATTTGTGACATCTGCAGAGCTCCACAGCCTCTCAGCCACTGCAGAAGCTCTTGGCCTGAAAATTTAATAATTACAGATTCGTTGAGCAGCCATGTGACCACCTAATAACCTAAAAGGCTATGGGGTAAAGGCTCTTGGCCTGAAAATGTAATAATTACAGATTCGTTGAGTAACCACGTGACCACCTAATAACCTAATAGGCTATGGGGTAAAGGCTCATGGCCTGAAAATGTAATAATTACATATGCTTTGAGCAACCATGTGACCACCTAATAACCTAATAGGCTATGGGGTAAAGGCTCTTAGCCTGAAAATGTAATAATTACAGATTCGTTGAGCAGACATGTGACCACCTAATAACCTAATAGGCTATGGGGTAAAGGCTCATGGCCTGAAAATGTAATAATTACAGATGCTTTGAGCAACCATGTGACCACCTAATAACCTAATAGGCTATGGGGTAAAGGCTCTTAGCCTGAAAATGTAATAATTACAGATTCGTTGAGTAACCATGTGACCACCTAATAACCTAATGGGCTATGGGGTAAAGGCGCTTGGTCTGAAAATGTAATAATGACAGATGCTTTGAGCACCCATGTGACCACCTAATAACCTAATAGGCTATGGGGTAAAGGCTCTTGGTCTGAAAATGTAATAATGACAGCTTGCTGCTGTTCCCCAAACAAGACATTTATTCTTTCACTGTTGTAGTATCATCTGCTTAAATTTGTCGTCTGCTTTTTTTCTCAAAGTCACGTATTGGAATTTTGACAGAATAAAACAGATAATGAAGTGACGAACAGCTTATATCTAATTCAGACGCTGTGATGCCCTAAGTTTGATCTGGATTCAAGCGGTTTTCAAATGTAGGCATATTCCCTCCCTATAAAACTCCCTCCGAACAACACCCACACTATTTGTCTCCAATTTGGTGTCATTGAAGACAGGGAGCTCTGTAGATTATGTTTGTAGATTCCACTTATATGGAGCCCTGTTACAGTCTTCTTGTAGTGGTACTGTTTTAACCTGCTACCCCATATCCTGTTTCTAGTTTTGAATGAAGGTGACAACTTAAAGCAGGTTGAAGGTAAAGCAGAATGCACCTTAAAGTGCAATCTGCTTTACTTCCAGCATACTTAAAGCTAGAATATAGAAAAACATTTCTTATTTTGCATATTCCTGAATTCATAAACTGGAACTATCTTTTGCAATAGAGAAATAAGTTAAAGGTGTAAAAAGGTGTAATTATGGAGTATTGGGCTAAATCAAGTTGTCTGGTTGGACAAATTAATTGAAAGTTGACTTGTCCAGATTCAAAAGTAACTTACCCTAACAGCCCCCCCTGATTACCAAATTACTATCAGCCATACCTTGTACATATATCTACAAAGTACAGGTTTACCTACCATGTTCTAGAAATCAGATTCGTATCGTCCACATATTCACCCCATACACATGCTTCCCCACCCACCACCAAGTCCTTTTGAGCCTTTGTTCCTGTGAATAATAAACATAAAGTCTTAAATATGTAACCAATCAAATGCCTTTATATATGTAACCAATCAAATGTCTTTAATAAGTATATGTGACAAATCGATGTCTTTGATACCAATTAAATGTATTTAATAAATGTAACCAATCAAATGTCTTTAATATATGTAACCAATCAAATGTCTTTAATATACCTAACCATTCAAATGTCTTTACTATATGTAACCAATCAAATGTCTTTAAATATATATTCAACCAATCAGATGTCTTTAATATACGTAACCATTCAAATGTCTTTACTATATGACACCAATGAAATGTCTTCAATATATGTTACCAATCAAATGTCTTTAATATACATAACCAATCAAATGTCTTAAATATACATAACCAATCAAATGTCCTTACTATATGTAACCAATCAAATGTATTTCACTTATTCATCCCTGAGATATCAACTGGGCAATTCTTATGTACAATCAAGTATTCTATTTAAAAAAAAATTACTACCGGTATATAGGGTTGAATTTACCAATATATTGCAAAATAGCAAACAGTGCAGACCCTGATCAGAAGGTTCCTAAAGGAGCTTTCTGATCAGGGTCTACACAAGCTGTTTATTTAGGAAATGTGTGCTCTTACTAAGTTCACTCTTTGTTGGTAATAGGTACCGGTATACTTGTCACTAGGGTTGAATGTATAATTATATAGTATGTTGTCAAACCAATCAAATGACTTTAATATGCTCTGTAACCAACCCAAAATGTCTTAAACCCTAAATTTCTCCTAAGTCTGTTCTTAGTTTTGAAGACAGGTGACCACATTCTATTTTTCTTTCAGTCTGCTTTAAGCTAAGATATGCTAGGATATAGAAAATATTTCTTATGATACAATGTTCATGACTATGAATAGGAATAATTTTATTAAGTGGAGGAATAATTTAAATGCACTAAAAGAAGCTTTTAACCCATTACCCCATAGCCTGTTCTTAGTTTTGAAAAAAGTTGATCACTTAAAGCAGGTTGAAAGTAAGGCAGAATGCGCCTTAAGGCGCATTCTGCTTTATTTTCAGCCTGCTTTAAGCCATTATCTGCTAGAATATAGAAATTATTTCTTACGTTTTTATTTTTGACAGTATAAATTGGAACTATTTTCTCCAGTAGATAAATTAATTAAAGGCGTCAAAAGGCGTATTTATGGGGTAATGGGTTAATGGGAGGAGGGTTAATATGATATCTAACAAGTCAAATGTCTACGGTAGAGATCTACTAGGTATTCCTTTACCACAATAGCTTAGCTCTAGGTTCTGACACCCAAGCTTTTGACAAGAAAACTTTTTTTAAAGATTTTCCAATACAAGTCTATGACATAGACTATATTTAATGTCTATAAAGTCTATTTAAGCCCTTTCCTTATAGAAGCGTAGTTAATTTTGAGTGTAGTTAAATTATTCCTCCGCGGAAGAAAATAGTTCCAGTTTTTAAGTCAAAACATAACATATTTTTTTCTATATCCTAACAGATGATTCTGCTTTACTTTCAACCTTCTTTAAGTACCCATCTGTTTTCAAAACTAGAAACAGGCTATGGGATAATGGGTTAAAACCAGTGGCCTCATGAATGGCTAATTCACACTGAAGAGCTATGTCAGCTCAAAGTGAGCTTTAGCGGTCAATATCGGGCAGCAGTCACAGTTTTACATACAGTTTTAAAGTGAACTCTTCAATCATCTTCTTTGAAACTAATATGGTCAGAGCTTTGATATTTAGCAAAGTATACAGTTACTGCCAGAGGTCCTTTACCCATCTTTCGACAAAAACGGACGTAAGTCAAAACTTTACAATACATCTTATTTCTTATTTCTCTATCTAATCTTGTCTTGTGACATCTCTTTGGAATCTTCTTGAAAAGACAATTCCAAAGAGATGTCACAAGATAGGATTAGATGGCGAAATAAATAATCATTGAGAATTTCAGAATCTGACTTACGATTATATATGTCGTACAACATTTCGTAAGATTGAGCCCAGTTTCATAAAACTTCGTAAGACAAATGTTCTCGTAAGTCAAATTTATAAAAGTCTCAATTATTATTTATTTCTCATTCAAATCCTGTCTTGTGACATCTCATTGGAATCGTCTTGAAAAGACGATTCCAAAGAGATGTCACAAGACAGGATTAGATAGAGAAATCGGAAATTAAATGTATTTTAAAGTTTTGACTTACGACCGTTTTTGTCGTACGAAGTTTTATGAAACGGGCCCCTGGTCTGTTGCATAGCAAAGTCACATAAGCTAAAAATATTTTTTCATCAAAGATAACTTTTAGAATATATTTTTGTCCAAAACCATAGAGCTGAGCTTAGATGTTTAGCAAATAGTAACATCTACAGGTCCCCTATCAGGATTGTTCATACTATGCCCCTGGGATAAAAAATGACCCCCGAGTCACAGATTTACATAGAGTAAAGTACAGTAAAGCCTCGCTATAACGACCACTAAAACGAAGGCTAATTGATTGTATAATAGAGAGGTGGCAGCTTAAAGCAAGATGACATTGAAACAGAAAGCTCCTAAAGGAGCTTTCTGTTTCACTGTCACCTTGCTTTAAGCGGTCACCTATCGTAAACACCCTAATAATTAACAAAATTTAGTGGTCGTAATAGAGAGGTTTTACTGTATATAGTGAAATCTTCAAACATCTTTTCTGAAACTTATGTAGCCAGAGTTAGGGTTCCAGATAAAAGGGAGTTAACTGTACAAATCCGACATATTCTCACTCATTTCAGCACCAAATCCTATGGTGTTACCACTCATTAGAAACGTCTTGAAGAGACGATTGCAGAACGATTCCAATGCAGAAATAAGTATTTAAAATCTTAAAATACTCCCCATATCTGGAGCTCTTATAGTTAAAAGAGGCTATCGAGTAAATGGTTATAAAAAGTGTGATGCCAAAGAAGTTAATGGTAAGACACGGAACTCTTTCAAAGCAAGGAAACTATTTCCTTGATCTTTGCTGCAAGCCATTTGAGGTCCTGATCAGACATAAACTAACTTGAAGTATGATCAGAATCCAATCTGTTTGTGACTAGGATACAGCTTTAACCCATTACCCCATAAATACGCCTTTTTACTCCTCTAACGTGTTCCTCCACTAAAGAAAATAGTTTATATAGCCATTAATATGTACCATATGAAATATTTACTTTATTCTAGCAGAGAATAGCTTAAAGCAGGCTGAAAATAAAGCAGAATGGGCCTTAAGTCGCATTCTGCTTTATTTTCAACTTGCTTTAAGTAGTCACCTGTTTTCAAATCTAGAAACAGGCTATGGGGTAATGGGTTAACCCTTTACCACATAGACTTATCTACACTTTGGGGATCACACTTAACGTAACTCTCCCACTGCGGGCCTATTGCTATGTCGTCTTACCATAAAATTGTTGGGGATCACACTTATAGTAACTCTCCCACTTTGGGCTTATTGCTATGTAGACTTACCATTAAATTGTTGGAAATCACACTTATAATAACTCTCCCATTTTGGGCTGATTGCTATGTAGTCTTACCATTAAATTGTTGGAGATCACACTTATAGTAACTCTCCCACTGTGGGCCTATTGCTATGTAGTCTTACCATTAAACTGTTGGGGATCACACTTATAGTAAATCTCCCACTGTGGGCCTATTACTATGTCGTCTTACCATTAAACTGTTGGAGATCACACTTATAGCAACTCTCCCACTGTGGGCCTATTGCTATGTAGTCTTACCATTAAATTGTTGGGGATCACACTTATAGCAACTCTCCCACTGCGGGCCTATTGCTATGTAGTCTTACCATTAAATTGTTGGGGATCACACTTATAGCAACTCTCCCACTGCGGGCCTATTGCTATGTAGTCATACCATTAAATTGTTGGGGATCACACTTATAGTAACTCTCCCACTATGGGCCTATTGCTATGTAGTCTTACCATTAAATTGTTGGGGATCACACTTATAGTAACTCTCCTACTGCGGGCCTATTGCTATGTAGTCTTACCATTAAATTGTTGGGGATCACACTTATAGTAACTCTCCTACTGCGGGCCTATTGCTATGTAGTCTTACCATTAAATTGTTGGAGATCACACTTATAGTAACTCTCCCACTGTGGGCCTATTGCAATGTAGTCTTACCATTAAATTGTTGGGGATCACACTTATAGTAACTCTCCCACTTTGGGCTTATTGCTATGTAGTCTTACCATTAAATTGTTGGGGATCACACTTATAGTAACTCTCCCACTGCGGGCCTATTGCTATATGTAGTCTTACCATTAAATTGTTGGGGATCACACTTATAGTAAGTCTCCCACTGTGGGCCTATTGCTATGTAGTCTTACCATTAAATTGTTGTGGATCACACTTATAGTAACTCTCCTACTGCGGGCCTATTGCTATGTAGTCTTACCATTAAATTGTTGGGGATCACACTTATAGTAACTCTCCCACTGCGGGCCTATTGCTATATGTAGTCTTACCATTAAATTGTTGGGGATCACACTTATAGTAACTCTCCTACTGTGGGCCTATTGCTATGTAGTCTTACCATTAAATTGTTGGAGATCACACTTATAGTAACTCTCCCACTGTGGGCCTATTGCTATGTAGTCTTACCATTAAACTGTTGGGATCACACTTATAGTAACTCTCCCACTGTGGGCCTATTGCTATGTAGTCCTACCATCAAATTGTTGGGGATCACACTTATAGTAACTCTCCCACTGTGGGCCTATTGCTATGTAGTCTTACCATTAAATTGTTGGGGATCACACTTATAGTAACTCTCTCACTGTGGGCCTGTTGCTATGTAGTCTTACCATTAAACTGTTGGGAATCACACTTATAGTAACTCTCCCACTGTGGGCCTGTTGCTATGTAGTCTTACCATTAAACTGTGGGGATCACACTTATAGTAACTCTCCCACTGTAGGCCTATTGCTATGTAGTCTTACCATTAAATTGTTGGGGATCACACTTATAGTAACTCTCCCACTGTAGGCCTATTGCTATGTAGTCTTACCATTAAACTGTTGGGATCACACTTATAGTAACTCTCCCACTGCGGTCCTATTGCTATGTAGTCTTACCATTAAATTGTTGGGGATCACGTATAGTAACTCTCTCACTGCGGGCCTATTGCTATGTAGTCTTACCATTAAACTGTTGGGGATCACACTTATAGTAACTCTCCCACTGCGGGCCTATTGCTATGTAGTCTTACCATTAAATTGTTGTGGATCACACTTATAGTAACTCTCCCACTGTGGGCCTATTGCTATGTAGTCTTACCATTAAATTGTTGGGGATCACACTTATAGTAACTCTCCCACTGTGGGCCTGTTGCTATGTAGTCTTACCATTAAACTGTGGGGATCACACTTATAGTAACTCTCCCACTGTGGGCCTGTTGCTATGTAGTCTTACCATTAAATTGTTGGGGATCACACTTATAGTAACTCTCCCACTGTGGGCCTATTGCTATGTAGTCTTACCATTAAACTGTTGGGATCACACTTATAGTAACTCTCCCACTGTGGTCCTATTGCTATGTAGTCTTACCATTAAATTGTTGGGGATCACACTTATAGTAACTCTCCCACTATGGGCCTATTGCTATGTACATGTAGTATTACCATTAAACTGTTGGGGATCACACTTATAGTAACTCTCCCACTGTAGGCCTATTGCTATGTAGTCTTACCATTAAACTGTTGGGATCACACTTATAGTAACTCTCCCACTGCGGTCCTATTGCTATGTAGTCTTACCATTAAATTGTTGGGGATCACGTATAGTAACTCTCTCACTGCGGGCCTATTGCTATGTAGTCTTACCATTAAACTGTTGGGGATCACACTTATAGTAACTCTCCCACTGCGGGCCTATTGCTATGTAGTCTTACCATTAAATTGTTGTGGATCACACTTATAGTAACTCTCCCACTGTGGGCCTATTGCTATGTAGTCTTACCATTAAATTGTTGGGGATCACACTTATAGTAACTCTCCCACTGTGGGCCTGTTGCTATGTAGTCTTACCATTAAACTGTGGGGATCACACTTATAGTAACTCTCCCACTGTGGGCCTGTTGCTATGTAGTCTTACCATTAAATTGTTGGGGATCACACTTATAGTAACTCTCCCACTGTGGGCCTATTGCTATGTAGTCTTACCATTAAACTGTTGGGATCACACTTATAGTAACTCTCCCACTGCGGTCCTATTGCTATGTAGTCTTACCATTAAATTGTTGGGGATCACACTTATAGTAACTCTCCCACTATGGGCCTATTGCTATGTACATGTAGTATTACCATTAAACTGTTGGGGATCACACTTATAGTAACTCTCCCACTGTGGACCTGTTGCTATGTAGTCTTACCATTAAATTGTTGGGGATCACACTTATAGTAACTCTCCCACTGTGGGCCTGTTGCTATGTAGTCTTACCATTAAATTGTTGGGGATCACACTTATAGTAACTCTCCCACTGTGGGCCTGTTGCTATGTAGTCTTACCATTAAATTGTTGGGGATCACACTTATAGTAACTCTCCCACTGTGGGCCTGTTGCTATGTAGTCTTACCATTAAATTGTTGGGGATCACACTTATAGTAACTCTCCCACTGCGGGCCTATTGCTATGTAGTATTACCATTAAACTGTTGGGGATCACACTTATAGTAACTCTCCCACTGTGGGCCTATTGCTATGTAGTCTTACCATTAAATTGTTGGGGATCACACTTATAGTAACTCTCTCACTGTGGGCCTGTTGCTATGTAGTCTTACCATTAAACTGTTGGGAATCACACTTATAGTAACTCTCCCACTGTGGGCCTGTTGCTATGTAGTCTTACCATTAAACTGTGGGGATCACACTTATAGTAACTCTCCCACTGTAGGCCTATTGCTATGTAGTCTTACCATTAAATTGTTGGGGATCACACTTATAGTAACTCTCCCACTGTAGGCCTATTGCTATGTAGTCTTACCATTAAACTGTTGGGATCACACTTATAGTAACTCTCCCACTGCGGTCCTATTGCTATGTAGTCTTACCATTAAATTGTTGGGGATCACTTATAGTAACTCTCTCACTGCTGGCCTATTGCTATGTAGTCTTACCATTAAACTGTTGGGGATCACACTTATAGTAACTCTCCCACTGCGGGCCTATTGCTATGTAGTCTTACCATTAAATTGTTGTGGATCACACTTATAGTAACTCTCCCACTGTGGGCCTATTGCTATGTAGTCTTACCATTAAATTGTTGGGGATCACACTTATAGTAACTCTCCCACTGTGGGCCTGTTGCTATGTAGTCTTACCATTAAACTGTGGGGATCACACTTATAGTAACTCTCCCACTGTGGGCCTGTTGCTATGTAGTCTTACCATTAAATTGTTGGGGATCACACTTATAGTAACTCTCCCACTGTGGGCCTATTGCTATGTAGTCTTACCATTAAACTGTTGGGATCACACTTATAGTAACTCTCCCACTGCGGTCCTATTGCTATGTAGTCTTACCATTAAATTGTTGGGGATCACACTTATAGTAACTCTCCCACTATGGGCCTATTGCTATGTACATGCAGTATTACCATTAAACTGTTGGGGATCACACTTATAGTAACTCTCCAACTGTGGACCTGTTGCTATGTAGTCTTACCATTAAATTGTTGGGGATCACACTTATAGTAACTCTCCCACTGTGGGCCTATTGCTATGTAGTCTTACCATTAAACTGTTGGGATCACACTTATAGTAACTCTCCCACTGCGGTCCTATTGCTATGTAGTCTTACCATTAAATTGTTGGGGATCACACTTATAGTAACTCTCCCACTATGGGCCTATTGCTATGTACATGTAGTATTACCATTAAACTGTTGGGGATCACAGTTATAGTAACTCTCCCATTGTGGACCTGTTGCTATGTAGTCTTACCATTAAATTGTTGGGGATCACACTTATAGTAACTCTCCCACTGTGGGCCTGTTGCTATGTAGTCTTACCATTAAATTGTTGGGGATCACACTTATAGTAACTCTCCCACTGTGGGCCTGTTGCTATGTAGTCTTACCATTAAATTGTTGGGGATCACACTTATAGTAACTCTCCCACTGTGGGCCTGTTGCTATGTAGTCTTACCATTAAATTGTTGGGGATCACACTTATAGTAACTCTCCCACTGCGGGCCTATTGCTATGTAGTATTACCATTAAACTGTTGGGGATCACACTTATAGTAACTCTCCCACTGTGGGCCTATTGCTATGTAGTCTTACCATTAAATTGTTGGGGATCACACTTATAGTAACTCTCTCACTGTGGGCCTGTTGCTATGTAGTCTTACCATTAAACTGTTGGGAATCACACTTATAGTAACTCTCCCACTGTGGGCCTGTTGCTATGTAGTCTTACCATTAAACTGTGGGGATCACACTTATAGTAACTCTCCCACTGTAGGCCTATTGCTATGTAGTCTTACCATTAAATTGTTGGGGATCACACTTATAGTAGCTCTCCCACTGTAGGCCTATTGCTATGTAGTCTTACCATTAAACTGTTGGGATCACACTTATAGTAACTCTCCCACTGTGGTCCTATTGCTATGTAGTCTTACCATTAAATTGTTGGGGATCACTTATAGTAACTCTCTCACTGCGGGCCTATTGCTATGTAGTCTTACCATTAAACTGTTGGGGATCACACTTATAGTAACTCTCCCACTGCGGGCCTATTGCTATGTAGTCTTACCATTAAATTGTTGTGGATCACACTTATAGTAACTCTCCCACTGTGGGCCTATTGCTATGTAGTCTTACCATTAAATTGTTGGGGATCACACTTATAGTAACTCTCCCACTGTGGGCCTGTTGCTATGTAGTCTTACCATTAAACTGTGGGGATCACACTTATAGTAACTCTCCCACTGTGGGCCTGTTGCTATGTAGTCTTACCATTAAATTGTTGGGGATCACACTTATAGTAACTCTCCCACTGTGGGCCTATTGCTATGTAGTCTTACCATTAAACTGTTGGGATCACACTTATAGTAACTCTCCCACTGCGGTCCTATTGCTATGTAGTCTTACCATTAAATTGTTGGGGATCACACTTATAGTAACTCTCCCACCATGGGCCTATTGCTATGTACATGTAGTATTACCATTAAACTGTTGGGGATCACACTTATAGTAACTCTCCCACTGTGGACCTGTTGCTATGTAGTCTTACCATTAAATTGTTGGGGATCACACTTATAGTAACTCTCCCACTGTGGGCCTGTTGCTATGTAGTCTTACCATTAAATTGTTGGGGATCACACTTATAGTAACTCTCCCACTGTGGGCCTGTTGCTATGTAGTCTTACCATTAAATTGTTGGGGATCACACTTATAGTAACTCTCCCACTGTGGGCCTGTTGCTATGTAGTCTTACCATTAAATTGTTGGGGATCACACTTATAGTAACTCTCCCACTGTGGGCCTATTGCTATGTAGTCTTACCATTAAATTGTTGGGGATCACACTTATAGTAACTCTCCCACTGTGGGCCTGTTGCTATGTAGTCTTACCATTAAACTGTTGGGGATCACACTTATAGTAACTCTCCCACTGTGGGCCTGTTGCTATGTAGTCTTACCATTAAATTGTTGGGGATCACACTTATAGTAACTCTCCCACTGTGGACCTGTTGCTATGTAGTCTTACCATTAAATTGTTGGGGATCACACTTATAGTAACTCTCCCACTGTGGGCCTATTGCTATGTAGTCTTACCATTAAACTGTTGGGATCACACTTATAGTAACTCTCCCACTGCGGTCCTATTGCTATGTAGTCTTACCATTAAATTGTTGGGGATCACACTTATAGTAACTCTCCCACTATGGGCCTATTGCTATGTACATGTAGTATTACCATTAAACTGTTGGGGATCACACTTATAGTAACTCTCCCACTGTGGACCTGTTGCTATGTAGTCTTACCATTAAATTGTTGGGGATCACACTTATAGTAACTCTCCCACTGTGGGCCTGTTGCTATGTAGTCTTACCATTAAATTGTTGGGGATCACACTTATAGTAACTCTCCCACTGTGGGCCTGTTCTTATGTAGTCTTACCATTAAATTGTTGGGGATCACACTTATAGTAACTCTCCCACTGTGGGCCTGTTGCTATGTAGTCTTACCATTAAATTGTTGGGGATCACACTTATAGTAACTCTCCCACTGTGGGCCTGTTGCTATGTAGTCTTACCATTAAACTGTTGGGGATCACACTTATAGTAACTCTCCCACTGTGTGCCTGTTGCTATGTAGTCTTACCATTAAACTGTTGGGGATCACACTTATAGTAACTCTCCCACTGTGGGCCTATTGCTATGTAGTCTTACCATTAAACTGTTGGGGATCACACTTATAGTAACTCTCCCACTGTGGGCTTGTTGCTATGTAGTCTTACCATTAAACTGTTGGGGATCACACTTATAGTAACTCTCCCACTGTGGGCCTATTGCTATGTAGTCCAAGTACCAGCATGATGACAGCAGTGTCTGATAGCCAAGCTTTGTAACCTTATCTAGTTCATTCTCATAATTTGATTTCCACACATGCACAACTGTATCCGCGGCAACCTTAAATGATACACATGCATAGCAAAATAGTCTAGGAATATATATGTTTTTAACTACAGTTGAACCTCTATATTACGACCACTAAGTAAAGTTGTGTCAAATATTATTCGTTTAAGACAGGTGACTGCTTGAAGCAATGTGAAAGTGAAACAGGAAGCTCCTACAGGAGTTTTCTGTTTCACTTCACATTGTTTTAAGCTGTCACCTGTCCTTTATACGGACAATTAACCTTCTATTTAGTGGTCGTAATAGAGGGGTTCTACTGTATTTTGTTTTTGTTTCATTTAGCTATACATCCTTTTAACCCATTACTCCAAAGATATACCTTTTCATGCACTTAATTCATTCCTCCACTGAAGAAAAGTGATCCATTTTACACAGAAATAAATATGCATCATAAGAAATACTTCCTATATATCCAAGCAGATGGCAGCTCAAAGCAGATAAAAGTAAAGCAGATAAAAGTAAAGCAGAATTTGTCTTAACCCTTTACCCTATATAGCCTGTTTCTAGTTTGGAAGACAGGTGAATACTTAAGGCAGGTTGAAAGTAAAGCAGAATGCGCCTTTATGTGCATTCTGCTTTACTTTCAGCCTGCCTTAAACTAAATCTTCCTAGACTTTGAAAGTATTTTTATGGCACATATTCATGACTTTATAAAGTTGAACTATTTTCTTCAGTGGAGGAATAAATGAAGGCGTAAAAAGGCGTAAATATGGGGTAATGGGTTAAGATGCCTTCTGCTTTAAATTCAAAAATTTATGTTGTAACCTAGCTCTCTTCAAAACTATAGAAACAAGCTAGGGGTAAATTGTTAATAATGTAACACAAATCTCTCACCATTTAGGTATAAACTCAACCCGGCTACACACATCCTCTACACAAAAATTCCCCCCAAATTCTTACTTCAAGAACATTCAACAAGTTCCTTTTTCCCATTTGCAGATGGGTCTGTTTTCTCTTTAGTCTGATATGGATTCAAGCTGTTTGTCACTTGTCATTATTTTTTTCTGTTAACCCTTAGCCTGCCACTCACGACTATAGCTCCATATGCAAACAGCTTGGATCCGGATGAGACGCCGAGTAACTCGGCGTCTCATCCGGATCCAAGCTGTTTGACACTCGGACAACATTTTCAGCAATTTTGAGCAACTTTGAAGCACTTTGAAACTTGAAGCAGACAAGAAATATAGCAGACGACAATTTATTTGGCGGGCTAAGGGTTAAAATGTCCATTGTGCAACTTTGAGAAACACGGCAGACGACAATTTAAAGTAGACCACATTGCAGCCGTGAATAGGTTGGACATAATTGTTCATTGATTGAGTTGGGTTTTACGGCACCGCGACACATGAAATGGTCATATGGCGCCGACATAATTGTTCAGTTTAGGGAACTGTGACAAGGGTCTTTGTAAGGTGGGAGTCGTTGTTAGGAGGCCATTGTAGGGAAGGAGTACTGTATTATTTTCGTATACTCTGTGAGTTATATATTAAACCTGCAGGTTATTTACGTTGAGCGCAAAATGTGGCCAGGGGGTCAAACTTATGAATAAGACATTTTGCTGGTTCCAATATATTTATACTAACCCATTACCCCATAAATTCGGCTCTTTTACCCTGAAATGTATTCTTGGGAACCACTGAAGAAAAAAGTTCCAATTTACAGTCATGGATATGCACAATAAGAATGGACTTACCCCCCATTGTTCTCACTAGGCTTGAAAATACAGGTAAAGCAGGACTAAATACTTGGTGCTATGGTCATGGTGACATTAAAATACTTGGTGTGCTATGGTCATGGTGACATTAAAATACTTGGTGTGCTATGGTCATGGTGACATTAAAATACTTGGTGTGCTATGGTCATGGTGACATTAAAATACTTGGTGTGCTATGGTCATGGTAACATTAAAATACTTGGTGTGCTATGGTCATGGTGACATTAAAATACTTGGTGTGCTATGGTCATGGTGACATTAAAATACTTGGTGTGCTATGGTCATGGTGACATTAAAATACTTGGTGTGCTATGGTCATGGTGACATTAAAATACTTGGTGTGCTATGGTCATGGTTACATTGAAATACTTGGTGTGCTATGGTCATGGTGACATTAAAATACTTGGTGTGCTATGGTCATGGTGACATTAAAATACTTGGTGTGCTATGGTCATGGTTACATTAAAATACTTGGTGTGCTATGGTCATGGTTACATTGAAATACTTGGTGTGCTATGGTCGTGGTGACATTAAAATACTTGGTGTGCTACGGTCATGATGACATTAAAATACTTGGTGTGCTATGGTCATGATGACATTGATATTGGAGATGTTTCCAATTTATAAGTTTTTACTGAAGCTATCATAATACTAGAGTGTAAACACTGTTTAAGATTTTAGCATTTTCTACACATCAAGGGCAGATAACTCATGACCTAATTGTCCGATATCAGCCATAATTAAACTCAGCTAAGAACTTGTGGTTATACACAATCTGAGTAAGTTTGATAAAGATTGAAAAATTGTGGCTTCTAGAGTGTTAACACTGTTAGATATGGTATTTTCAGCTATTCAAGGGCAGATAACTCTTGACCTATTTGTCCGATTTCAACCATAATCCATCTCTTATAGTCATCTACAATATGAGCAAATTTGATAAAGATTAACCCTTAGCCCGCCAAATAAATTGTCGTCTGCTATATTTCTCGTCTGCTTCAAGTTTCAAAGTGCTTCAAAGTTGCTCAAAATTGCTGAAAATGTTGTCCGAGTGTCAAACAGCTTGGATCCGGATGAGACGCCGAGTTACTCGGCGTCTAATCCGGTTCCAAGCTGTTTGCATATAAAGCTATAGTCGTGAGTGGCAGGCTAAGGGTTAAATAAATATTGTGGCCTCTAGAGTGTTAACACTGATAGATATGGCATCTGCAGCAATTCAAAGGTAGACAACTCTTGACCTATGGGTTTGATTCAAACCAAATTCGATCCCATCAAAAATCTTATGGTCATATACAATCTGAGCAAGTTTGGGAAAGATTTGATAAAAATTGTGGCTTCTAGAGTGTTAACACTGTTAGATATGGTATTTGCAGCTATTCAAGGGCAGATTACTCTTGACCTACAGCCGATTTCATGATCCATAATCCAACCCATTCAAACGCTTATGGTCATATACAATCTGAGCACGTTTGAGAAAGATTGGATATACAGTGTGGCTTCTAGAGTGTTACACTAAAATTGTTGATGACGCATGACGCATGAAAGACATTCAAGGATTGCAAAAGCTCACCATCAGCAAGCTCACGTGAGCTAAAAATCTGCCCAAACCATCAGCTGCCATGTCTATTAAGCTATTTGTTTAGAAAATATGGTAGACGGTTACTTTGGATTATTTGTGTACAACTATTTTCAAATTGGGCAAGTACTTTAAAAGTTTTCATTGAAAAAAAAATCTATTGTTAGCTCATGTGACCTTGATACACAATAGACTTGAACCATTCCAACAATATTTGTATAGGACCTCTAACAGTGACACAGAGGCCAATATCAAAGCTCAGGCTGTATTGTTTTCAGAGAAAAAAATGTTTGAAGACTTCACTATAATTGTAACTCTATGAAAAACTGTGCAAGGCCATGATAGAGAACCAGGGGCCCATTTTACTAAACAAGTCAAAATTTTAAATTTAAATTCGTATTTTTTATTATCATTTGCTACAAACAGCAAATAGCTAGATCAGAGGACGCGCTTTTAGCGCGTCCTCTGATCTGGCTATTTGCTGTTTGCAAATGTTTATGATCGAAAAACAAGAGTAAAACGATTTTGACTTATGCAATATTTTTACGTAAGTAGTTTAGTAAAACGGGCCCATGTAGATGATGCTTTGTTCCTAATAGTCCTATAATTTCAGACAAGAAATTTGTATTAACCAGTAGAGAAGGAGGTGTCTTTTAACACTTAAAGTCTTTACTCAATAGCCTGTTTCTAGTATTGAAGACAGGTGGCCACGTAAAGCAGCTTGAAAGTAAAGCCGAATTTTCTTTCAGCTTGCTTTTATTTCGGCTTTTCTTTCAGCTTGCTTTAAGCTACCAACTGCAAGAATATAGAAACTATTTCTTATGATACATATTCATGACTGTATAAATTGGAACTATTTTTTTCAGTTGAAGAATAAATAAAATGCATATGTGTATCCATGGAGTAAGTGGTTAAAGGCAAAGGATGACGGTATTTAAGAATCAAGCAGATGACTAATTTATATTATCTGAAACACTGGCCATACCATGCTACAGATTTGTCATGCAAAACCAAATAAGTTGGAAGGCAGGACTCCAGATAAGAGGGAGTAAACCGAACAAATCAAATATTTTCTAACTTATTTCAGCACCAAATCCTATGGTGGCACTACTCATCAGAATCGTCTCTTCAAGACGATTCTAATGAGTAGTCACACCAAAGGGTTTAATGCAGAAATAAAGATTTTAGTTTTTGAAATACTCCCCTTATCTGGAGCTCTGGGAAGGGGCGAGTGAAAGGGGGCATCATCTTGATTCGATGTTGGGATTCTTACCATTAAAATCATAAGGCTCAACAATATAATATTTTTTCCAGTTGGCACCATATGATATGGAATTTAAATACCAAGGTGATGACAAAAGCACCTTGTAACCAAGGGAGGTCACTCTTGACATTTCTTTCTGATAGCCTCCCTTCCATACTTCCACAACAGTATCAGCTGCAACCTATCATAAAACAAATTCACTCAATGTTACTCCAGATGCTGTGGAGCTTAAATACCAAGGTGACAATGTAAAAAGCACCTTGTAACCAAGGGAGGTCACTCTGACATTTTTCTCTGATAGTCTCCCTTCCATACATCAATACCGTATCGGCTGAAACTTATCACAAAACAAAATAGTTGGGTACCTCGGAACACGTGTGTCACCTGCCAGCAACCATCCAGTCAAACAAGAGTTTAAGTTAAAATGACAAACTTCGTTATAGCAGAAATAATCTACCGCAAAAAAAAGTGTAGAAAAGGGGAATAACTCTCATGGTATTGATGCAAGACACTTCCACTCATCAAATTATTTAAGTAAACTAGAGCTTGTTTTTGAGAAAAACACATGTCTCCCCCCGGTACCCCGCCCCAGCACCCATAAGAGGAATAAATTCACCCCCTGGCAACCTCCACCCTGGCACCTATAAGAGGAATAAATTCATATGTCAAAATACTGACATTGTAAATTGTAAGCAATTTATTTTCAGATTACAATTGTGTGTATACTTACTGTGTGACTTCTTTCATTATTGTTGCAGCCCATATGCCTATCTACATGACCATCCTCACATATAGCTGGTTCATATGTAAAAGTTTGAATGAAAACTCTTACATAGGAGGTGTTAGCTGCACAAGACTTTTTGGCTATATAATCTATATAAGGAAAAATTCCAAAGGGCCATAACATCTGTCAAAATTGTTGGAATCAAAATTCCTAACCACATGACCATCCTCACATATAGCTGGTACATGTGTAAAAGTTTGAAGTAAATCCCTCAAATAGTGTAGGAGAAGTTAGCTGCACAAGAATTTTTCGCTATATACTCTATATAAGGAAAAACTACAAAGGGCCATAACTTCTGTTAAAATTGTTGCAGCCTAAATTCCAAACCACATGACGATCCTCACATATAGCTGGTACATGTGTAAAAGTTTGAAGTAAATCCATCAAATAGTGTAGGAGGAGTTAGCTGCACAAGAATTTTTCGCTATATACTCTATATAAGGAAAAACTACAAAGGGCCATAACTTCTGTTAAAATTGTTGCAGCCGAAATTCCAAACCACATGACCATCCTCACATATAGCTGGTTCATTTGGCAAAGTTTGAAGTAAATCCCTCATAGAGTGTAGGAGGAGTTAGCTGCACAAGAATTTTAACAGACAGGCGGACAGACGGATGGACAGAAAGCACAACACCAATATGTCTCCCTCCCCTAAAGGGAGGAGACATAATTAAATTTTATCTGGAAAGCATGAGTAGAACAAAAGTTATATGCTGAAAATAGAAAATATGGAAAAGGGGAATAACTCTCATAGTATTGCTGCAAGAGTTATCAACCTTAGGCAAGACAATTTCACTCATCAATCTCTTTCCATAAAAGAAATTACATTTCAAAATCTTTAGTAAAACAGAAGAAATCTGCATGAAAAGAAAATGTTGAAAAGGGGAATAACTCTCACAATATTAATACAAGAGTTATGACCCTTGTGTAATACGCTTTCACATGTCAAGCTCTTTCCTTAAATGAAGTTTCATCTTAAAAGCTTCAGTAGAACGGGAGTTATGAACCCAGACACAAAAAGTGTGACGGACAGATGGACGGACAGAAGCCGGAAAAGTGATCCCTAAGTGTCACCTGTGCCTACAGCAGGTGACACAAAAATCACTCCTTATTTATGGAGTGATTTTTCAACTTCTACGTTATTTCTCCTTCAATCCCTATGTAGTGACTACACATTAGAAATGTTTCTTCATGACGAATCTACTGGCAGGACTCCAGATAAGAGGGAGTAAACTGAACATCTCCAACATATCCTTATTTCAGCACCTTTATCTAGAGCCTTGTATGGGCTAGGGTTTGATGAAGTTAAAAATGTTTACTTCCTCTTGTCTGGGGCCTCTTAACCCATTACCCAATAAATATAACTTTTTATGCCTTTCATCTATTCCTCCACTCATGTAAATAGTTTCAATTTATACTTTCATGAATATGAACCTGAAGAGATATTTTCTATATACTAGCAGAGTGTAACTTAAAGCAGGCACATTCTGCTTTACTTTCAGCCTGCTTTAACCCTTTACCCAATAGCCTGTTTCTAGTTTTGAAGACA
The DNA here is from genome assembly GCA_922989275.2 of Gari tellinella. Lineage (NCBI taxonomy): Eukaryota > Metazoa > Mollusca > Bivalvia > Cardiida > Psammobiidae > Gari > Gari tellinella. The sequence goes on along the minus strand of OV277864.1, from coordinate 82,689,952 downwards.
TGTAACCAATTAAAGCATTCTGCTTGACTTTCAGCCTGCTTTAAGCAACCTTCTGCTAGGAATGATAAAATATTTCTTATCGTACATGTTCATGACTGAACAAATTGGAACTATTTTCTTCAGCGGACGAAAAAATAAAATGGGCTAAAATTCGCTCCTATTGGGGAAAGGGAAAGCTATTATCTGCTAGGATATATAGCACATATCTATTATGCTGCATGTTCTTTATTGTATAACATGGAACTAATTTCTTCAGTGGATGAATAATTTAAAGGCATAATAAGGTGTATTAAAGGGGAAATGGGTTAACCCATTACCCCAGAGCCTGTTTCTAATTTTGAAGATATGTGACTGCTTAAAGCAGGTTGAAAGTAAAGCAGAATGTGCATAAAGGCGCATTCTGCTTTACTTTCAGCCTGCTCTAAGTTACCATCAGCAAAAATAAAGAAAATATTTCTTATGAAACATGTTCATGGCTATATAAATTGGAACTATTTTCTTCAGTGGATGAATAATTTAAAGGCATAAGAAGGTGTATTAAAGGGGAAATGGGTTAAAGTAACAAGATTCATGCTTTGCTTTAGCTTATTATGTTCATATATGAAAATCTGCTCCTAATGAACAATTATCATTTGTACTAGTACATTGGCTAGAAAAAGTATGGCAACAGTTATCATTTGTACTAGAACATTGGCTAGAAAAAGTATGGAAACATTTATCATTTGTACTATTGCATTGGCTAGAAAAAGTATGGAAACATTTATCATTTGTACTAGTACATTGGCTAGAAAAAGTATGGCAACATTTATCATTTGTACTAGTACATTGGCTAGAAAAAGTATGGAAACATCTATCATTTGTACTAGTACATTGGCTAGAAAAAGTATGGAAACATCTATCATTTGTACTAGTACATTGGCTAGAAAAAGTATGGAAACATTTATCATTTGTACTAGTACATTGGCTAGAAAAAGTATGGAAACATTTATCATTTGTACTAGTACATTGGCTAGAAAAAGTATGGAAACATTTATCATTTGTACTAGTACATTGGCTATAAAAAGTATGGAAACATTTATCATTTGTACTAGTACATTGGCTAGAAAAAGTATGGAAACATTTATCATTTGTACTAGTACATTGGCTAGAAAAAGTATGGAAACATTTATCATTTGTACTATTACATTGGCTAGAAAAAGTATGGAAACATCTATTATTTGTACTATTACATTGGCTAGAAAAAGTATGGAAACATCTATTATTTGTACTATTACATTGGCTAGAAAAAGTATGGAAACATTTATTATTTGTACTATTACATTGGCTAGAAAAAGTATGGAAACATTTATTATTTGTACTATTACACTGGCTAGAAAAAGTATGGAAACATTTATCATTTGTACTATTACATTGGCTAGAAAAGTATGGAAACATCTATTATTTGTACTATTACATTGGCTAGAAAAAGTATGGAAACGTTTATTATTTGTACTATTACATTGGCTAGAAAAAGTATGGAAACATTTATCATTTGTACTATTACATTGGCTAGAAAAAAGTATGGAAACATTTATCATTTGTACTAGAACATTGGCTAGAAAAAAGTATGGAAACATTTATCAGACACTAGCCAGGCAGATCCTATAAGAAAACAGTGAAGATCCAGTTAGACAGCTCCCTAAGGAGCTGTCTGATCTGGATCTTCACTGTCTAAAAAAGTCAATATACTCTAATTGGTCAAAAGAAGGGTCAACCACTGAATACACGCTGGAGGATATAACTCAATAGATACACATTATTACGCCTTTAAGTCATTCCTCCACTGAAGAAAATAGTTTCAATCTATACAGTCATGACTATGTGTTATAAGAAATAGTTTCTATATTATAGCAGATGGTAGGTTAAATCAGGCTGAAAGTAAAGCAGAATGTGCCTTAAGGCACATTCTGCTTTACTTTCAACCTGCTTTAAGTGGTCACCTATCTTCAATACTAGAAACAGGCTATGGGGTAAAATGTTAATTTAAAATATTTACTTTTATCTGTTCCAAATAGATGTGCTATTGTGAAACACTATGTCCCCATGATCATGACCTCTAGATGACCTTGACCTTTGTCTGGCATGACCCAATTTGTACTGAACTCAATAGGCTTCTTGAGTTGAGTACACAATCCATATATGAACTCCCTACCAAAGGTACATCTTAAATTATGGCTAATGTTAAATTCAGCCTGTTTGACCTCTAAATGACCTTGATCTTGGTCCATTGTCATATGATCTGTTTCTGGTTTGATAAACTGGAACTACTTAAAGCATATTAAAAGTAATGCAGAATGTGCCAGGGCTCCCATAAGTTGACATGAAAAATCCTAAGATTTCCAAATTTGCATTTTTCAAGTGCGATTTTACGAATCGTACCTTTACCCCATCGTCTGTTTCTAGTTTTGTTGACACGTGGCTGCTTAAACCAGGCTGGAAGTAAAGCAGAATGCGCCTTAAGGCGCATTCTGATTTACTTTCAACTTGCTTTAAGCTACCATGTACAAGAAAAAAATCCGAAGATTTAGGAAAATCCGGAGAAATGGCAGCCCTGATGTGCCTTAAGGCACCTGCTGCTTAACTTTCAGCCTTCTTCAAGCAGATAGAAAATATTTATTTATGGTACATGTATATATTCAGGTCTTTATAAAGTTATACTGCATTCTTCAGTGGAAGAATAAATTAGAGGCATATTAAACAAGGTGAATTTATGGGGTACAGCGCTCCCTCTCTACAACGACATCCAAAGGGAGACAAAAAATATGTGCGTAGTTCGGAGGGAGTCGTTATAGGGAGGGAAATCGGCTTATATTTGCAAACAGCTTGAATCCAGATCAGACGCCGCGTCACGCGGCGTCTGATCTGGATTCAAGCTGTTTGTCAATCGTTATTAAGGTTTTTTCTGTCAAAATGTCCATAATGTAACTTTGAAAAAAAAACAGCAGACGACAATTTTTAACCGACAACATTGTAGTCATGAATAGGTTGGACATACATGTCTTGTTTGGGGAACAGAGACAATGGTCGTTGTAAGGAGGGAGTCATTGTTGGGAGGGAGTCGTTGTTGGGAGGGAGTCATTGTTGGGAGGGCTGCTGTAGAGAGGGAGCACTGTTTAATAAATAGCAAGTAGCACTTCTCATGCTATGGTTTAATGGGGCCTCCGTGGCCTAGTGGTATAGTCACTGTGACTTACATCACTAAGATCCTCACCGCTGTGAGTTCGAATCCCAGTAGGGTCGTTCGGATTTTTCATGTGGGGAAGCCTTCCAGCTGGCTTGCGGAAGGTCGGTGGTTCTACCCAGTTGCCGATTTGTGCCTGAAACAGTGCATAAAGGGCTTCTGGGGTCTTCCTCCACCTATAATTAGCTGGACGTCGCGATATGACTGAAATACTGTTGAAAGCGACGAAAATTCAAAAACAAACAAATCATACTATGGTTTAGTGGACCCAGGACTCCAGATAAGAGGGAGTGAACTGAACAAGGAGTGGGTCAAAACAACCCATTAACATCAAAATAGAGGGGTCAATATAGGTTTTAATGGGTCATGGAATTTAAACTTTGATGCTTACTCAGTTTATCTGAAAGATTGACTTGAAATTACTAGTATGTCATTTTTACGATCTGCAAATAATACCTCTGAAGAATTTATGTTTCAGTCAGTGATGAAAATCGGTGGGACAAATTGATCCATTACATTTTCAACAGGGGGTCATTTTGGATTTTTGAGGGTCAATGGCACAAGGGCCCCCTCTAGCCTAAACACTGTGTATTTGGTTAAGAACATGAAGTCTTTTCGCACTTATTTCAGCACCAAATCCTATGGACGATTCTAATGAGTCGTAACACCATAGGGTTTAATTCAGATTTTTTTTTTTTTTATTTGGTTAAGAACCTGAAGCCTTACCTTGGCCCCGTTGTCTATCACCTCCTGCCAGATAATGTATCCTTTATTTAGGCGTTTCACTATCTTCAGAAGACTGTAAATAAAACAAGAAAAGTCACAGTAGTGTGACAAATTCCCTCTTACTGCCCTTTTGTCTGACAGAAATGTGAAGGGATCCAGATAAGAGGTAGTTTTTCCAACAAATCCCACATTTTCTCACTATTTTTAGCACCAAATCCTATGGTGTTATACTCATTAGAATCGTCTCGAAGAGACAATTCTAATGAGTAGTGACACCATAGGGTTTAATTCAGAAATAAAGATTTTAGTTTTTGAAAAACTCCCCTTATCTGGTGCTCTATCTTCAGAAGACTGTGAATAAAAACAAGAGCCCCATGGGGCATATTCGCTCACCTGAGAATAATTGGAAAAATGGAGATATTGATTTATGTCCAGGACTGACCTAGATATGCAACAATTTGAACAAAATATGTAAAGGATATTTAAAAGTGTCACCATACAGAATATAAAAGCTCTGGCCATATTAGAGTCAGAGAAGAAGACGTTTTTCTCTATATAACTCTATGTAAAACAGTGACCCCCGGGGCGGGGCCAATTTTGACCCTAGGGGCATAATTTGAACAAGCTTAAAAGAGGACCTGTACGTAGGCGATGATATGTGCCATATATCTAAGCTCTGGCCCTTGTAGTTTTAGACAAGAAGATTTTTTAAGTTTTCATTGTAAAAAATCTGTTTTTAGCTCCTGTGACCTAGTTATGCAACCTACCAGAACCATTTGTACAATTTTGGTATAGGACATCTAGAAGTGTCACTATGCCAAATATCAAAGCTCTGGCCATAATAGTTTCAGAGAAGAAGACGTATGAAAATTTCACTATATAACTCTTTGTAAAACCGTGACCCCCGGGGTGGGGCCAATTTTGACCCCAGGGACATAATTTGAACAAACTTGATAGAGGACCTGTAGGCGATTCTATGTGCCAAATATCTAAGCTCTGGCCCTTGTAGTTTCAGACAAGAAGATTTTTTGAGTTTTCATTGAAAAAATCTATTTTTAGCTCCTGTGACCTAGTTATGCAACCGACCACAACCATTTGAGCAATTTTGGTAAAGGACATCTAGAAGTGTCACTATGCCAAATATCAAAGCTCTGGCCACATTGGTTTCAGAGAAAAAGACGTTTGAAAATTTCACTATATAACTCTATGTAAAACTGTGGCCCAGGGGCATAATTTGAACAAACTTGATAGAGGACCTGTAGATGATGCTATGTGCCAAATATCTAAGCTCTGGCCCTTGCAGTTTTTGACAAGAAGATTTTTTAAGATTTCCTTATTTTTTCTCTTTGGTTGCCATGGCAACCAGAGTTCTGCATTGTTTTTAATTCTTTGAACAAATTTGAAAGAGCTTGACCCAAGGAACATTTCTGTAAAGTTTGGTTGAATTCTGTCAAGCGGTATAGGAGGAGATGTCATCTGAAGCAATTGTTAACGACGACTGAAGATGCACGACGGACGACGCACGAGGGACGACGACGGACGACGGACACAGGGCCATCCCAATAGCTCACCTTGAGCCTTTGGCTCAGGTGAGCTAAAAATACAGTAAAACCTCTCTTTTACGACCACTAAAACGAAGGCCAATTGATTGTATAAATGACAGGTGACAGTTTACCTATTACTCCATAAACACACCTTTTTATGCCTTTAATTTATTCCAGCATTGAAAACAATAGTGCCAATTGTGATTTTATACAGCAATGTATATAAACCATAAGAAATATTTTCTTTATCCTAGTAGCAGATGGTAGCTTAAAGCAGGCTGAAAGTAAAGCAGACTGCGCCTTATGAGGCTGATTCTGCTTTACTTTCAATCTGCTGTAAGTGATCACCGGTCATCAAAACTAGAAATACCTTATAGAGTAATGGGTTAAAGAAAGGTGACAGTAAAACAGAAAGCACCTTAAGGAGCTTTCTGTTTTTACTGTCACCTTGCTTTAACCCATTACCCAATAAATACGACTTTTTACGTCTTTCTTTTATTCCTCCACTTAAGAAAATAGTTCCAATTTATTCAATCAGTAATATGTTTAATAAGAAATATTTTCTATAGTCTATATGGTGGTAGCTTGAAGCAGGCTGAAAGTAAAGCAGAATGTGCCTTAAGGCACATTCTGCTTTACTTTCAACCTGCTTTAAGTGGTAACATATATTTAATATTTGAAACATGCTATGGGGTAATGGGTTAAGCAGTCAGCTGTCACAAACACTAAATAATTAACACAAATTAGAGGTTGAAATAGAGGTGTTTCACTGTACAGCTCTCCCTCTCTACAACGACCCTCCCAACAACGATTCCCTCCTTACAACGACCTTTGCCGCAGTTCCCAAAACAGGAAAATCATGTCTAATGCTTTTACTGCTGCAATATCGTCTGCTTAAAAATATCGTCTACTGTTTTTCTCAAAATTACATACAGTATAACCTCTGTCGATCGACACCTCTCTTGACCGGAAACCTCTGTTATCCGACCCTGCTGTTTGGTCCCGGCAGTTTCCCTATATATTTTATGTAACCTAACTCTCTCTTGATCGGATCCTCTGTTAACCGTTATCCGACATACCTTGACGGGCCAAAAAAGGCAAATTAAAGGTTTTTCACACCCCGTTATCCAACGGTATGCTGACCTTTTCATCATTGGCCGACTATACACGCGCAGGTGATAATGACACATATTGCTCGGATGGCCGTGTAAGACAAAATGTATTGTTTAAACAATGAGTGAATAATGTGAGGGTTGATAAGATAACTTCCGCCAACACGTGTAAGCAACCCATTCAGGGTCGCAGTGCCGAAAAATACCAACTCATCAATCCTTTCCAACAATAGCTAACCATTATTTCGTGTTCAAATTGGGCAGATATCTGCCAATCATCATCACCGTCAAGTTGTCAACATTAAAAGTAAGAAATATATATCTTATGCGCTCTCCGCATAGGTCGAGTCTAAAGTAATAATCGCAGGCATAAATATGTATGCTAAAGTTATATTGAGAGAAAATATAAACATTCTTTTTGTTATTTTCCCGCTAGTTCGACATAACGAGAGAATAATGCACTTGTATATAAAATGTAAGTATGAATATGCGGGTGTTTAGTCGATCCCTTAATATCTACATGTATGCCTGTTTACTTCCGATTGTACACTGACAATACACGTTTATGCCTACTGTAGAAAGAACAATGGAAAAAACTTGTATATCCGGAGCCGGGGACTCCTATTTTAAACTGGAATAACCTGACAAGGATATGCTGCAGTCATGCAAGCATATTTAATAAGTCAATCGGCATCGAGAAATTCGCCTCGCAGCGACAATCTTTGGGTTTGTAAACTTGTGAACTTAGGCCTAATTCCATTAACCGACAACCTCTCTTAACCGACTTACAAACATGGAACCATGGGGTGTCGGATAATGGAGGTTATACTGTATAAGTGAAAATTTTGAAAGAATAAATATAATGACGAGTGACAAACAGTAACGCTGCGTCTGATCTGGATTCAAGCTGTTTGCAAATGTAAGCCAAACTTTAGTTTTCCCTCTCTATAACAACTACCTCCTAACAACACACACAATGTGTGTCTCCAATTTGATGTCGTTGTAGAGAGGAAGCACTGTATATGGTACTAGGGTATCACTACTTATACAGAGCACCAGATAAGGGTAGTTTTTCAAAAACTAAAATCTTCATTTCTGAATTAAACCCTATGGTGTCACTACTCATTAGAATCGTCTCGTCGAGACGATTCTACTGAGTAGTAACACCATAGGATTTGGTTCTAAAAAGAGTGAGAAAATGTTGGATTTGTTGAAATAACTACCTCTGATCTGGAGCCCTGCTTATACATGTACATGTCATCCTTACAGGGGAGACTTCAAAAACAAACAAGAGGTGAAAAATGGTTGAATATCAGTCAGTTAGCAAGTTATCTGCAAGAATATTGGAAATATTTCTTATAAACCCGTCTTATTGCATTGCAATATTTGACGCGGCGGCTGACCTTGATCTACACTGTTTGCAATGCTTAAGTTTATTAAATGGAACAAGTTTCTTCAGTACTGTGACAGTCAGTTAAGCCATTACCCCTTAAGAACGCCTTTATACACCTCTCATTTATTCCTCCACTGAAGAAAAAAGTTCCAGTTTATACAGCCAAGAATATGTACCAGGAGAAATATTTTCCGTATCCTAGAAGATGGTAGCTTAAAGGAGGCTGAAAGTAAAGCAGAATGTGCCTTAAGGCACATTCTGCTTTACTTTCAACCTGCTTTAAGTGGTCACCTGTTTTTAAAGCCAGAAATAGGTTAACTCTTTCCCCCCTGAAACTTTAAATGGACAATTCCAGTTTCCATTTTAGTCTAGTCCATTTCTGACTTTTAAGGGTTGTTTTTGTCAATGTTTGGCATTGTGAGAAACAGTGAAGACCCTGATCAGAGGGCTCCTTTCGGAGCCCTCTGATCTGGGTCTTCACTGTTTGCATAGGACATTTGTACTATTCACATGTACACTGTTTGAAAAGCACACCTATATGCAGGACTAGGGTTCAAAGAGTTAATTAAGAGGTAATGGGTTAAGCTTGAGGAAACAGTGTAAACTCTGATCAGACTTCTCTCTCATAAGCTTACACTGGTTGCCGTTCATTATTTGCCAGAATTTTGCCATTCTGTTAGCCCTTTACAGGGTGTCTCAAATTTTAGGGAGTTTAAACGTAAAAAGGCATATCTATGGAGTAAAGGGTTAAAACTAAGTAATTATTGTATATGGTACTAGGGTATCACTACTTATACAGAGCACCAGATAAGGGTAGTTTTTCAAAAACTAAAATCTTCATTTCTGAATTAAACCCTATGGTGTCACTACTCATTAGAATCGTCTCTTTGAGACGATTCTAATGAGTAGTAACACCATAGGATTTGGTTCTAAAAAGACAGGGTGTCTCAAATTTTAGGGAGTTTAAACGTAAAAAGGCATATCTATGGAGTAAAGGGGTTAAAACTAAGTAATTACCTCTACAAACCGTTTCAGAGGTATTATAGACAGCTTGAAAGCTGTAGGGCTGAAAATACTTTCACTATATATAAAATGGAACTTGTTTCGGAGCCCCTCTGATCTGGGTCTTCACTGTTTGCACAGGACAAGTGTAATATTCACATGTACACTGTATGAAAAGGAAGCCTATATGCGGGACTAGGGTTCAAAGGGTTAAGACTTGGATTTAGACTCACTGTGTCATGTAATACTCTTCTAGCTTGGCGTAGTCCTTCCCAAACCCACTCACATTCATGAAGTTAGTGATCTCAGGATTGCTTTGCCTGTGAAATAAAAATCAAATAAAACATCCATTTCTTACATAACTACCCTTGTTTCCAATAGCGAACAATGATCATGAATTTCAACATGTGTGAGATCACTTTGATGACATCACTAAATTAACATTTTAAAAAATCAACATATTAAGATTTAATCTAATACCCCATAGCTTGTTTCTTTAAAACATGTTACTACATATACTTAAAGAAGGTTGAAAGTAAAGCAGAATGCGCCTTAGGGCGCATTCTACTTTACATTCAACCTGCTTTAAGCAAAAATCAGGTAGAGTATAGAAAATATTTCTTATGGTACATATTCATAATTGTGTGAATTGGAACTATTTTCCTAAATGGATGAATAAACTAGAAGTGTAAAAAGGCGTATTTATGGGGTAATGGATTAACAACCTACCAGCATCCAAATGACACCTCGTCTCCACCAAGGTGTAGATAGTGGTCAGGGAAGACCGCTGACAGCTCGCCAAAGAACTGCTGCAGAAAGGTATAGGTTGTGTTCGGTACCGGGTTGATTGGCCCATAGTTTCCATTCCAAGCAGCCCCAGAGTAACACTTAGTCAACAGATCTGTTATGGCTTTTCCCCAAGACTGGGAGTGACCTTGAAAATAAAGACTGACCTTGAAAACAAAAACTGACATTGACGAAATGAATTGACCTTGGAAATGAGAACTGACCTTTGACAAAAGAATTGAAAAATGAATTGACCTTGAAAAATCAATACCATACAAGTGGGGGTTTTTTCACAAGAAGGAAATTTTTCAATTTTTGTGTGACATCAAACTCACGTACAAATGTAATTATAATCCACCAAATATTACTAGCTTTCTACAGGGCATTATCGCCTGCAAAGTTCACTCAAGGCAATTCAATCATTCATAGAGAAAATCTAGCCATATGTTAAATCTAGACAGATGGTGCATTCTGCTTTACTTTCAACCTGCTTTAACCCATTACCAAATAGACTGTTTCTAGTTTTGAAGCTATGTGACCACTTGAAGCAGGTTAAAAGTAGAGCAGCATGCACCTTAATGTGCATTCTGCTGTTCTTTTAGCCTACTTTAAGCTACAATTTAAAAGGATATAGGAAATATTTCTTTTTTGTGCATATTCATGACTGTATAAATTAAAACTAATAAATTCTTCAGTGGAGTACTAAATTAAATGCACTCAAGGGCGCTTCTATTGGGGAATATGGTTAAGCTACCATCTGCTAGGATGTAGAAATATTTCTTGTGAGACATATTCATGACTGTATAAATTGGAACTGTTTTCTTCAGTGGAGGAATAAATTGAAGACGTAAAAAGGTGTATTTATGTGATAATGGGTTAAGACTATCTCTTACCTGGGGAGTCAAACTCGGGTATTACACGTATGCCGCGCATTCTGGCAAACTCTATGATCTCTCTAACATTCTCTTGTGTGTACACATGGGTGAACGGCTCATACGCTCCCTGAATATACATGTACATGAGGAGTCAAATACAGTCTACAACCAGTCTACGAAATAGTCAATATTTAGTCTATATCCAGTCTACGAAATAGTTTATATTTAGTCTATAACCAGTCTACGAAATAGTCAATATTTAGTCTATAACCAGTCTACGAAATAGTCAATATTTAGTCTATAACCAGTCTACGAAATAGTCAATATTTAGTCTATATCCAGTCTACGAAATAGTTAATATTTAGTCTATAACCAGTCTACGAAATAGTCAATATTTAGTCTATAACCAGTCTACGAAATAGTCAATATTTAGTCTACAACTAGTCTATGAAATAGTCAATATTTAGTCTATAACCAGTCTTTGAAATAAATGCAGTAAGTCTCATAGCTATCAGGGCTCCAGATAAGAGTAAACTGAACAAATCCAACACTTTCTCACTCATTTCAGCACCAAAACCTATGGTGTTACTACTCATTAGAATCGTCTCTTCGAGACAATTCTAATCAGTAGTGACACCATAGGGTTTAATTTAGAAATAAAGATTTTAGTTTTTGAAATACTCCCCTTATCTGAAGCCCTGGCTATATATCATTACCAGTACATTTGTTTATGGAATAACAAGTCAATCTAAACTCTTTCAACACCATGGACCTGTTTAAAATATACTCATGACATTTGCAAACAGTGTAGACCCAGATCAGACGGCTCCGATAGGAGCCCTCTGATCTGGGTCTACACTGTTTGCTAATTTAGACCAGTATTTATTAAACTACCCAAAATTCCAAGTAGACCTTTTCATGTTTTGGTAACTGAAAATGATCCACATGGGAACCTAATAACCCACAAGAGTTAATTAGTGTTGAAAGAGTTAATTCATAACCAGTCTAAGCAGTCAATACAGCCAATCAATGAAGGCTGAGGTGAGTTCAGTAAAGAAATCTTTGGCCGTCGATGGCCATCGATCGCAAGTTGGCTACTGTGGCGTGTTACCACTGTTTACTGTTTAGGTAAGCTGTTTGTGCCCCGTGTCCAGCGTGCAGAGTACAGTAGAGAAAACGATTTCTTTCTAAATAACCCCGGCTACGCTTAAGGATGTCGGCCTGTCTTTTTGAGCATTATGAAATTTCCGAAAAATTTTACGAACTCGTTTTCAAAAAAATGGTAAGAACTCATTTTTGGTGAATGCATACAGTAATAAAACACTATTTTCCTGGGAAAAAATTGGATTTTCGTTCCGGAAGGGACTTTTTGAGTTTTATGTCCTATTCGTAGTTAACAGCATACACTGTTTTCATAGGTAGGTTGTATTTTGTTACATCCGATTTCATTTCAATTTCTCAGAATATAAGCATGAAATTTTCATGGTAGTACAGTTTTAGTATAAATTATAGATAACTCAATATATAAAATGAAATTTTTTGGAAAAACATTTTTTTGGTAAAAGTACACAAAAAATTGAAAAAATGAGAAAAAAATGGATTTTTTAGATAAAATGATCTATATCTTTTTTAAAAGATACGGGACCCTGTGTTTTTATTTGCTATTTCACTAAAACCTTTTGTTTGCAAGGCTTAAACAACAAATAAAAAATTTGGTATTTAGTTTGCTTCAATTTGTAGGGCAATTTTCACAGTGCCTTTTTCTCCCATTATAAAAAAGTGGGTGGGGTAAATTTTACTCCTTTCTTGGGAAATCAAATATTTTTATTTTGGATCTTGAAAAAACATTATTTTCAGGGTTTATTCTTACTATGGTAATATAAATTAGGATACTATTGGTACAAATAGATTGTTTAAATAAAGATTGAAAAACCGTAGTACAAAAAAGTAGGAGTTTTTATGAAGCTTCAATTTTAGGGGGGTAGCCTTGAAAAATCTCAAATTGTGAAAAAGAAAGGTCCGGTACCCCCACTTTTTTCACCAGTTTTGTCATAGAAACTAATTTTACTATCAGTATGCAAAGTTTGAAGAATTTGGTATTTACTTTACCAAGGTGCACCTACCCCCTTAAAGTATTATTTTCACTGCAAACAGTTTGGAGCCAGATCAGACGCCGGGTTACCCGGCGTCTGAACAGGCTCCAAACTGTTTGCGACTCAGATTAAAATTGGTAGTCAGAATTGTTAAAAAGTTGTCATTTTCTATATTTCATTGCAATGCATTTGAACGGAAGAATAACGTTTTTCTCCACTGTATTTCAGACCGGTAGCCAAATCGCAATCGATGGCCATCGATTTGCTTACTGAACGCATGGCTGGTCTGAAAACACCACAGGATCTGGGCTACAGTAAGTGAGAAATGTTGGATTTGTTCAGTTGGATATAGTGAATCTAACACCACCGTGAGTGTCAGATAAGAATATCTCACCCGAGTTTTGAAAATATTTTTGGAACACGAGGCTTTGCCGAGTGTTCCAAAAATATCTTCAAACGAGGGTGGGATATTCTTATCTGATACTCAACTGTGGTGTTAGATTTATTTTCTCACCTCGTCAACCCTAAAAACGCATTTAACTTGCTATACAGTGGCAAGTTGTATTATAAGGCGCTAATGCATGCATGACGATGTCATGACGAATTCAAAACAACGGCAATAACAACCAATCATAAGATAGTTCCATTAGTTCGGCTTGTCTGTCCTGACAGATAAGGTTATCTCACACCCCCTAGATTTCGGGATACCTCTGTCCGAGAGGTGAGATAACTGAATACAGAAGTGAAAGAATTGGACACTTACCAGTCTACTCATGTTTGGGAAAGTCTTACTCTCGTATGGAAACGACGGATCATCCACAATATGCCAGTGAAACACATTGAACTTGTTCTGCGCCATGATATCCTACAATGAGGAGATAAAATCAGGGCTCCAGATAAGAGGTAGTTATTTCAACAAATCCAACATTTTCTCACTCTTTTCAGCACCATAGGGTTTAATTCAGAAATAAAGATTTTAGTTTTTGAAAAACTACCCTTATCTGGTGCTCTTTAAAATGTAGCATGTGCCGATTACGACGGCACTGTTATTTGCAAACAGTGTGGATCCAGATCAGATGCTGCACAACACTGCATCTGATCTGGAGCCAAACTGTTTGACACTTGTCTGCAGGTTTCTGCAAGATTTTTCAAAAAAATTATTAAATCTTAATTCGACAAGCTTTGCAGACGAAAATTTCAAAGCAGACAAAATTTCTTTAAAACTAGAAACAGGCTATGGGGTACAGGATTTCTGCATGAAACCCTCTGTTGCTACTTCTCATTAGAAGCGTCTCTTCAAGACGATTATAATGAGTAGTCACCATAGGATTTGGCTCTAGGACCTGCCAGGCTACGGGACAAGTGAAATGAAGAGTATCTTCAAAACTAGAAACAGGCTATGGAGTACAGGGTTAAACCAATGATAATCTTACCAAGATTGTTAAGGTTACGGGACAAGTGAAATGAAGAGTATCTTCAACACTAGAAACAGGCTATGGAGTACAGGGTTAAACCAATGATAATCTTACCAAGTTTGTCTTTAGAACTTTCATGGACAGGAAGTGTCTGGATGTGTCTACGAGCAGGCCGCGGTGCTTGAACCTCGGATGGTCTGTGATATCTGTCTTGTTGATCATAAACTGTAAAGAACATAGGCAATACTGGTATATCATCAGAGCTCCAGATAAGAGGGGAGTATTTCAAAAACTAAAAATCTTTATTCTGCATGAAACCCTATGGTGTCAATACTCATTAGAATCGTCTCAAAGAGACGATTCTAATGAGTAGTAACACCATAGGATTTATTGCTGAAATGAGTGAGACTAGAGGGATAGCTCTGTTTGTAAGACTAATATGATTCCCCCGCTGGCCAAAATTTGACTAATTTCAACTGACTGTAATTTTGTGAAAAATTAAAGCAGATCAAAATCCTGTTCACATGCATATGTATGGGTATAATATGTACAAACACTCTGCCCAGTAATAAGGTGGTAGTTGCTTGAAAACTGTAGGTGTTAGCCGGACAAAGTATGTTACTATGTACTGTATGTGGGACGAACGGACGAACGAATGGATGGATGGACAGACAGACAGGGGTAAAACAATTTTTTCTCACATAACTACATGTACCCTTGTTTTCTATAGCGAACAACGATGACGAATATCCTTATCTCCAACATGTGTAAGATCACTTTGATGACGTCACTATAACGTCACTATTCATAACGGCGTTTTGACGTCACCGGGGTTCCAAAAAAATGCAAATTGCTTGAAAAATAGCTTAAATCGTTGGTAATGTGAGAAAAAGAATCTGTCACTCTTCGATGTTTAAGACAAGTTGATCTTAAACTCGTCTAGAATAGAAAAGTTATTAAGCTCGCCAAAGCTCGCTTAATAACATTTCAATTCTAGACTCGTTTGAGATCAGCTTGTCTTAAACATCGACTCATGACAGATCCTATATCTTCACAGGATGGGTAAATTAAAGACATAAAAAGGTAAAGGGTTAATGTATACTTCCACTTTAACCCTTTGAACCCTAGTCCCGCATATAGGCGTCCTTTTCAAACAGTGTACATGTGAATAGTATACAATCATGTCCTATGCAAACAGTAAAGACCCAGATCAGAGGGCTCCGAAAGGAGCCCTCTGATCAGGGTCTTCACTGTTTGTCACAAGGCTAAACATTGACAAAAACAACCCTTAAAAGTCAGAAATGGACTAGACTAAAATGGAAACTGGAATTGTCCATTTTAAGTTTCAGGGAGGAAAGAGTTAAACAGGCTACAGAGAAAAGTGTAACAGTGCTCCCACTCTGCAACAACATCCAATGGGAGACAAAAGATTGAGTGTGTTGTTCTGAGGGATTTGTTATAGGAGGGAAATTGGCTTACATTTGCAAACAGCCTGACACGGCGTCTAATCTGGACTTAAACTGTTGTTACTCATCATTATATTTTTTCTACCAAAATGTCCACTTATATGTAACTTTCAGAAAAAACAGCAGACAACAATTTTAAGCAGAAGATATTGTAGCAGTAAAAGCGTTAGACATAATTGTCCTGTTTAGGGAACTATGACAAGGGTCAATGTAAGGAGGGAGTCATTGTTGGGAGGGAACACTGTAATCAGAGCACCAGATAAGGGTAGTTTTTCAAAACTTAAAATCTTTATTTCTGAATTAAACCCTATGGTGTCACTACTCATTAGAATCGTCTCTTCGAGACGATTCTAATGAGTAGTAACACCATAGGATTTGGTGCTGAAATGTGTGAGAAAATGTTCGATTTGTTGAAATAACTACCTCTTATCTGGAGCCCTGTGTAATACTAGTTAAAAACTTGTTTAGCATGATATGGGTACATAAAAGCTCTACAGCAGTCTTCACCTTAACCCCTTTCCTCCCTGAAACTTTAACTACATGGAAGTGAAACCTGGGCACCATCTGCCTCAGATTTGCAGCGTCTACGTCGAAATGACAGAGCCATGGTCCGTTGGATCTGTGGTGTCAAGTCCCAAGACGACATCACTACAGATGCACTGTATGCAATGCTGGGGATTCAGGAAGTGACAACGGCCCTACGCACAAGGCGTCTGAGATGGTTCGGACATGTATCCCGTGCACAATCATGTATCAACTCGATGATGAGTATGGAAGTGCCGGGATCCAGAGGGCGAGGGAGGCCAAAGAAGACTTGGTTGGAATGTGTCGAGGCTGACATTAGGACATGCAGCCTCGACGGCATTGATCCGCAAAATAGAGAAGCCTGGAGGTTAGGTGTGGGAATCTCTAGCCGCCTGCTGCCTACCCCTGTAGGGACACCCGCAGCAGTTGAAAAATAAACTCAGGATTTAGTTAGTAGTTAGTATTCCAGTTTCGACTTTAGTCTAGTCCATTTCTGACTTTTAAGGGTTGTTTTTGTCAATGTTTGGCATTGTGACAAACAGTGAAGACCCAGATCAGAGGGCTCCTTTCGGAGCCCTCTGATCTGGGTATTCACTGTTTGCATAGGACAAATGTACTATTCACATGAACACTGTTTGAAAAGGACGCCTATATGCGGGACTAGGGTTCAAAGAGTTAATTTACTGACTTGCCCGAGGCCACTTAGGCAAGTTATTTCTGATTCGAGCAAGTGATATTTGCATCATACCGTAATAAATAAATTTGTTCGTTTACCCAGTCTACTTTCACTTTCGACCCACTTCCGGTTAAAAGCACGATCAAACGAACAACAGGGTTAGTTTATTTTGACTTATAAGCGCCGTCTGTCCTTGTTTACAAGCGCATACGCTAAAATAAGCGCATAGAGCCTTAGAGGTGTCACTAATTTACCAAATAAGCGTATACGCCTATATTCCGGATTTTACAGTATTTGCATCAGAATATGGCATATAACAGTGAAAAATACAGTTTTTGTCAGTTTTGGGCAAGTGGTCTGAAGAACCTATGGTGAAGACTGCTACAAATAACTTGTGCTAGATCCCTTACCTGTCCTGTGTTAGTCTTGTAGACTAGCTGACTGAAGGTCTCCAGGCCCCTTAGGGCTCCCCAGGGCTCATTGGCCCTTAGAACAACTCCATCATCACTGACCTGTAGTGTATCTGAAATAAGGCAATCATTGGCAACGATGAATGTAGCAGCGCTCCAGATAAGAGATAGTTATTGCAACAAATCAAACATTTTCTCACTTATTCAGCATCAAATCCTATGGTGTTACTACTCATTAGAATCGTCTCTTCAAGACGATTCTAATGAGTAGTGACACAATAGGGTTTAATTCTGAAATAAAGATTTTAGTTTTTGAAAAACTACCCTTATCTGGTGCTCTGATGTATCCTACCTAATATAGCTTGATACAGGACTTGGATTTGTTATAATTTTACGTCGCTTTTACCCAATAGCCTGTTTCTAGTTTTGAAGATATGTGACCATTTAAAGCAGGTTGAAAGTAAAGCAGAATGCGCCTTAAGGCGCATTCTGCTTTACTTTCAGCCTGCTTTAAGCTATTATCTGTAAAAATGTAGAAAATATTTCTAAGGATTTTTATTTGTGTCAGTATAAATTGGAACAATTTTCTTCAGTAGAGGAATTAATTGAAGAAGTAAAAAGTTGTATTTTTGAGGTCAAAATTAATGGGTTAACAGTATACTTCAGTCATATCGCAATATCCAGCTATTATAATAACAGGTGGAGGAAGACCCCAGAAATCCTTTATGCACTGTTTTAGGCACAAATCGGCCACTCCATGGGCAAAACCATGGACCTTCCACAAGCCAGCTTCAGAATGTTTCCCCACATGAAAAATCCAAAGTGCCCAAACTAGCTGGAATTCAATCACAGTGACTATAACCACCAGGCCACGGAGGTCCCATAAGTTGATAATGAAAAATCCTAAGGTTTCCAAATTTTCTACTTTTCAAGCGCGATTTTATGCCATATTTAATTTCTAGACACGTGACCACTGAAAGCAGGTTGAAAGTAAAGCAGAATGTGCCTTAACCCTTTACCCCATGGGCATTATCAGGGAATCTAGTTTTGAAGATAGGTTACCACTTAAAGCAGGTTGAAAGTAAAGCAGAATGTGCCTTATGGCACATTCTGCTTTACTTTCAGCCTGCTTTAAGCTATCATCTGCTAGGATATAAAAAATACTTCTTATGGTACATGTTCATGACTGCATGAATTGAAACTACATGTATATAATGTTCATGACTGCATGAATTGAAACTACATAATTCTTCAGTGGGGGCACAAAGTAAATGTGCTAAAAGGAACTTCTATGAGGGAAGGAGCCTTTGGAAGTTTTTCTTCTGACTAATTCTTCGAGACGATTCTAATGAGTAGTCATATCATAGGGTTTGATGCAAACATACATGTAAATATTTTAATTTTTGAAATACTCTCCTTATATCTCTGAGGGCCCTGTAAATGATAACATGATTAACACATCCAACCCTAGCGAGGAGTATACTCGTCATTTAGAAACAGTGCACAGGTCTGTGAGGATTACGCTTGTCCTATGCAAACAGTGTAGTCCCTGATCAGAGGGCTCCTTAAGGAGCCCTCTGATCATGCAGGGTCTACACTGTTTGTCATGTTGAAATATATTGTTAAAATCAACCACAAATAGTCAAAAATGGACTAAACTTATTTTGAAATTGGAATTGTCCATTAAAAGTATCAGGGGTGAATGGATTAACTCACATGACTCGTCAGAATCCAGGGTTGGGTAAGCCCCATCTTTACACACTGACATTACATGAACTTGAAGAGTATTAATGACTGCCTGCTTTCCACGGTAAATAGGTCTTCTAAATTTCAAGGCACTCCACTGGGGGCCAAATGTGATTTCCTGGTACCTCACAAAGGCTTGCTCCACAATATCACATCTCTGGTTTGAGGACAAAATAAACCTAAAACAAGAAACAATTAACCCATTACTCCTAAGCTCATTTCTAGTCTTTAAGATAGATGACGACTTAAAGCAGGCTGAAAGTAAAGCAAAATGCGCCTTAAGGCGCATTCTGCTTTACTTTCAGCCTGCTTTAAGCTATGATCTGCTAGAATCTGCTCAAATATAAAAAATTATGAAATATTTCCTATTTATAACATAACAGACGGCGTGAGCGTTGAATAACACCCGTTGTTTAAATGTCATATATAACTAGTTATATAACTATGCAAATGAGGTACGACACGACGTCGCTTAACTTGTGACGTCATTAAAATGCGTTCTATGCGTTCAATTTCCATCGTCTTCATTCCTTCATGTAGATTCAATTTATAGATTTTTGGTGTAATTAATCAATATTAGATCTACATTAAATGGTTTATTAATACACATAATAACATAAACATTATGCTAGTGAACGGGGTTAATTTGGAACAATGTGTTCCCTGTACAGATTTACTAATATCGCGCTTAGCCATTCACTTGACCTCAAAGGCTGCGATAAATAACATTTCTAGGTTATGTTATAAAAAGAATATAACAATCGTGTTAATAATTCAATGAATTTATCAAACTTGTCGTTTTAGAAAACGATAAAAACTCGGAAAAGCCTCGATTTTATCGTTTTCTAAAAGACTCGTTTAATAAATCCAATAAATTATGAACACTCATGTAATATCCTATATGTAACATATATGTTTCTTTAATAAATGGAACTTTTTTCTTCAGTCGAGGAATAAATTAAAGGCGTTAAAAGGCGTATTTAACCCATTACTCCATAAATACATATTTTTACGCCTTTAATTTATTTCTAAACTAAAGAAAACAGTTCCACTTCATACGGTTAGGAATATGCACAATGAGAAATATTTTCTGTATTCTAGCAGATGGTAGCTTAAAGCAGGCTTAAAGCATCTTCTATGGTGCATTCTTCTTTAGTTTCAAGTTCCAACCTGCTTTAAGCATCAACCTCTCATCAAAACTAATGACCGACTATGGAATTATGGGTTTAGGTGATTCTGCTTTACCTTAATTCAGAAGGGTTACAGATATAAGGCTTTGATGCAATTGGCTATTTACTTCTTGATATTTTACAGAATTAGGTTTTTGCAATTTTTATTGGGTACTGCAGGGCTGCCATAAGTTGATCATAAAAATCCTAAGATTTCAATTTTTCAAAATTCATTTTCAAATTTTCAGACGCAATTTTACTAATCGTTCCTAAATTACCCCATAGTCTTTTTGTTGTTTTGATGATACATGTTTGCTTAAAACAGGTTGAAAGTAAAACAGAATGCGCCTTAAGGCGCATTCTGCTTTACTTTCAGCCTGTTTTAAGCTACGATCTACTAGGATAAAAATCCGAATACTTAGGAAAAATCCGGAGAAATGGCAGCCCTGGTACTGGGAGTTTTCGTAATTGGGTATCATTGATATTCTGATTAAGTTTCCAAAATTTCTTTGCTTTTTGCTATAATTCTTTGCTTTTTGTTACTCCTTGTTGTGAAAACCAATTGCTTTTTCCACATTTTTTAAATTGGTAAATACCCAAATACGCGCTTTAGCTGTAACCCTGAATCAGCTACTGTCTAGGATGTAGAAAATATTTCTTATGGCAGGGCTCCAGATAAGAGGAAGTGAACTGAACAAATTCCACATATTCTTACTCATTTTTGCACTAAATCCTATAGTGTTACTACTCATTAGAATCGTCTCTTCGAGATGATTCTAATGATTAGTGACACCATAGGGTTTAAAGCAGAAATAAAGATTTTAGTTTTTGAAATACTCCCTTTATCTGGAGCCCTGTTATGGTGCATATTCATGAATGTTTTTCTAATTATTACTTCTACACCATAAATTCTGATGATTATGAGAATTAAGAGGCGTGACTTTTTAGGTGCACCACTGGGACTGTACCCGTCCGTTGACTTTATCCTGACACCGACGACCAAGTCGTAATGCTAACCCGAAATCCTGAGCGCCAAGGAGTGAAGCCATTACTACCAATTTTCAAGTCTTTGGTTTGACCCTGTCGGGGATTGAACCCGCAACCTCCCGCACTACAATTATTCTTGCTTCTTGTCAATTAGCCACTTTCTTGTAAATTCGCCACCTAAGCAAAACTTAGAATTCCATCACGAGCAGGCTACCAAGGATGTCCGAAAACTACAGAGGATATCCGAACACTAGGACAGTTTCACTCAGGAAGATTCAAGCGCCGAAAATGCGAAAGAAACAGATAAAATAACAATAATTCACAAAAAGTTTTCAATCAAAAGACATGTTGGTAATTTCAATTCTAGCTGTCTGTTGTTACTTTTTTATTGTTAAGTTGTAAAAGTTATGATTTACTTTAAAAAAATTTTTTAAAAATATTTCAAAATCATTAAAAAATGTTCAAGTTTCATGAAATAAACTATAACATACTGACAGAGCCTACATTGACCTAATTGTCGAATGACCAATCAGAGGTGGCGAATTGACAAGAAAGCATCCCGGTGATCCAGAGCAATATGACCTTGTTCGAAAACGGTACAGTTATTTACACTATGTATTTATTTCACGTTTTATTTGTATATATTCGTGTTATTGAAGGTTCAGTTCAGAATTAGATCCGTGAACAAGTAAGAAATGTTACATCAGATAGGCGCATGCGCGAAAAAATATAGCTAAGGGTGGCGAAAACACAGGTAACCAGGCTACTTAGGGTAACGGGTCAAATCGGCCCAAAACCAAATCGGACCCGAGTCAAATCGGCCCAGAACCAAATCGGACCAGGTCAAATCGGACCATTTTTTTTTATTTTAGTGTCGAAGCAGGGAAACTGATTATGCTTAGTTACGGTATAACACTTTTTGACCTTTACATGTTATTTGTATTCCTAAAGTTACATTGATACATATCAGTGACAAGTGAACATGAAGAATTGAAATTAAACTTAAATAATGTCGTTGGTGATTTAATTATTATAACAATAATGCAATGCTATTCAGAAATTGTGTAAATTGCAATTTAACTAAATAAGTCATCAAGGCTATAGTAAAACAAAAAACACACGACAACAAAAACACATCAAACGTGTATACAATACCATTTTGGATACAGGTTGGAAACAGATCTATAAGTTAAGTTTACCTGATCTCCTAAGATGTCACCTGCAGTTGTCGTCTGCTTTTACTTCTCAAAGTTTATTTTGTGCTTTAACATTAGAAAAAAAGTTATGATCATAGTCAGCACTAGAGCTGCAACGGTTCAGGTACTTCACGGTTCGGTTCGGGTTCGAGTAGACCCCTTCGGTTTTCGGTTATTTCGGTTCGGGTATTAGGATAAGAACTTGATAAAATCAACCAGAAAAAAATTCTCATTTACTGGCACATGTCTACGCAGACAATAGATCTACACACTTGTTCGAAAACGCTATCACTGTCAACTATAATTTTATCATATGTACGAGAAAGATGTGCATTTCTTTCTACCATATTAGGACAGATTGTAGCGAATTTAAGGCGTGGTTCGTCCCGACCTGTTTTTCATTGAAGTTTCGTAACTAATCTTTCAGCCTATTTTGTTTGTCATGCTGGCTGGTCTTCCTTAAATGCCTCATCAGCCTTCCATTTATAAGCGCTAGAAGAACTACCTAGCTCCAATTATATTATTATTTTACTGAAAAAGTCATTAATATTTCAGTTTAATTATTTACATCGCCATTCGCAATTTGCGGTCGCTAAGTAATAGACTGGTTACCCTTTTTCTGATGCTGATTCGACTTTGGTACCTTTGAAGCCGGGCTATCAATCGTGCGCATGCGTTAAGTGCTGGATTTCCCGGAATTATAAATAGCCGATATGAAAAGAATGAGACGGACGAGAAGCGAGCTATTTAAATTACTGCAAGAAGAAAATGTTAGAACTGTGATTTAACCTTACATTTGGGAACGTCTGACCATCAAAAATATATACGCAGACTGCACGCTGATTGGTAAATTAGCGGTCTAGTGTAATTTACCATACATCGGCGCACCGAACCGAAAATTTGCGGTGCCGACCCGAAACTCGAACCGAGACTAACGAACCGAAAATAACCGAAATTCGGTGAACCGTTGCAGTCCTAGTCAGCACGTACCGTATCACGTGTCTAATTAGAATCAAAACTGTTGGCAAATTACGACGTGTGAAGACAGTGAAGTGATAACTGATTAACTGTCACAACATGATGTCAAACATCAATTAACACCTTTACTGCAAACTAAAAATTAATGTAGTGGCTGCAATAACACTTTTGGCGACACATTGCCGGACACTTTGGCACATATCTGATTATAGGGTATGTATTATCTAATATTAGAGCCTCCATATATCTTGTTGATCTGCAGTATTAAAAGCAACTGACAAAGCTTAAAACAAAGCACAGCGTCTAATCAGTATCCAGTGACCTGGAAAGATTTTTTTTCTATGTGACTATGGCCCATCATCTATAATTTTTTATGTGACATTTCAAAAATCTATGTGACATTTTGAAATTTTATGGGCCAATTTTTAAAATGCTTAGATTTCGATAAAAATCTATTTCTTCCAAACCTTGGGCCAGCAAAAAATAATTATTTTTATCAGTGTCCCAAGAAAAAATTGAAAATGTTTGGTCCAACATCTAGATCAATGTTGAAACGCATCACTACTAGTAAAACTTATGCCAATATGGCGGAACGTCAGCATCTCTTAACTACTGATGTTTTCCCAAACCGCTGAAAGTTTGATTAAGTTGACAGTAAAAAGTCTAAAATAAATGATATCAGATAATCACCTTGAATGTTTGCCTCTAATAGCATCCAAAATTATCCTCTCTATACATGATACTTTTCATACTGAGTTACTCAGACACGATTTACACACAAGGTGTTAAAACATCAAAGCAGATTTGAGGAGCTCCGCCCATTTTGATTCAATGACCTAGCTCTGTGGGTTCATTTACATATATTTATCTAGATATATATCTGACACTGGACAAAATATGCAGCTGCAGTTTGACACTGAAATCGACAAAAAGTCGTAGACAGTCACCAAAATCTTAACCCTTTGAACTCTAGTCGTCACTAGGGTTGAAGACGGTCACCAAATTTTCATTGCCTTTGATGTTCCCGACACGCCGCGACTTCTTCAGAATACCGGCCACAAGGGCATGGAACACAAAAATAGGGGAACAGCAGCCTACTATAATAATAGACTATATCATAGTAACAGGATACATTTTAAATTTGTGCGTGGCCCCCTGTGGTAATATATCAACAGAGAAATCATCAGTGTAGCCAGGCGGATTTTACTCGAAATCATGACAGGTGTGTAATCAAGGAAAATATTGGCATGCACACTGTTTGATTACGTAATTGCTTATCTCCCAGCACTGGATGAATCTAGCCAAAGGCAATTTAAGTTGTATGGTAAGATAAAAACGGCGAGACGCTGGGCGCACCAGTTGGAAATTCTATGTGACATTTTTTATTTTTATGTGACTATGGCGCATGGCGCGTGGGTTTCCAGGTCACTGAGTATCCAAACTGTGATTGTATATTTCTGATTAGCGACGATAATTTCAAATATATCTGGATACTGCATTCCATATCTGATCAAAATCCAAACAATTTGACACTCTTGTCAATATTTCTCTGTTCAAACTTAAAAAACTGAACCAATAAATCAAGTTCAGTCAATAAGGACATGTCCGCTATATCTGCAATGTTGGGCCGATTTGACCCGCCATTATTTGGCCGATTTGACCCGGCTAATTTTTGGGCCGATTTGACCCGGTCCGATTTGACCCGGGCCGATTTGGTTTTGGGCCGATTTGACCCGGATTCGCTACTTAGCGGACGCTCTACCACTGTGGTATACAGGCGGTATGTATAAACTGGAACTATTTTCTTCAGTTGATGAATAAATTAAAGGCGTTAAAAGGAGTATGTATGGGGTGATGGGCTAAGTTAAGTCTATTCTAAATATATTTTTAAAAAAATAAAATCAAAATGACTAAACAATGCACAGACAGTTGGAACTGAAAGAGCCCTTGCCTGAAGTTATCATCCACTGGGTACTGTGTGTCACTTGACACCATCTTCTGTGGCGCTGGCCAGGGTGCTCCAGTAGTTGGCACGGCAATCTTAAAATCCCGTTCATAATTTCCCTGTGTGTTGCACGCAACCAGAGAAATAAGTGCGAGCAATATTCCGATTCTTCTGACATCCGCCATTTTTCCACATGTATCACGTGGTTATGATGTCGCTCGGGCTTTTCCGTAAAGAAGCTCGTGGACCCGGAAGAGTTATTAAGTTGGGGAACCAGACTCGTATAAACAAACTTTCAGGACACATGTAGACAAAATGAGTAAAGTTCAACAAAACAGAAGGGTGACCCTTGACAGCTATGATGCATATGGTTTTGATCTAGATCATACATTGGCCAAGTACAATCTTGTAGAACAGATCAAGGTCAGTTGGATGTGAACTTTAAATGACAGCTTTTTAATTTAGATAGATATTGCAAAGGATAGTAAATTAGTCACATGAGACAGAGATGCAAACACTCAGATCCTTTGGGACAGAGAGAGAGAGAGAGAGAGAGGTGGGGTGTAGGTGGGGCAAGGTTGATACTTGTCAGGATTGGGACCCTGGCCTGGGAATGGGAGGATCAGAAATAGGAAAAAATAGAGTCTTCAAATTCTTCTTCCTGGTTATCCAGCTACCCCATACTTGTCTGTTGCTGGTTATGAAGACAGCTAGGTGACCACTTAAACTGGTTGAAAGTAAATTAAACAGAATGTGCCTTAACCAATTGGTAGTGACTAGGGGAACGTGACCGTACCTCTAATATTTGAAATTAGCGGTACGGTCACGTACCCCTAGCGAGCCCTGTGAGGGTTGACTAGGGGTACGTGAGTCATTTAAACTATGTAGCAACATATAAGTTTGCCTGCAGATACGTTTTATTGGTGCTAATATTGATAATCTCTCATTTCTTCATTATCTTGTGGATATTTAATGGAGAAAAACAAAGAAACTTCGACATATATTCATCACCCAACTTGTTCTCACGGCAGCGATAAGAATAGATGTATTCCGCATATATGTATAGGGTTATATAATTATCGTCAGAACGCCCGATATCTGAAAATCCGTGGCCAATGTTAAGTGTTTTTCTTATAAACAATTATCCCTTTACAACCGTTATTCGAACACAACCAAAAATCGAACACCTGAATCATTTCGCGTGACATCTATGGTTACAAACAAATTTGCATAACCGCGCGTGACATTTTGACAGTAACACCGGTAGAAATGTCAAGAACACAAAATCGGCAAAAAAGATCAGTAAATAAGTGAAAGGGCATTTGTTGAACTTATCTGAGTATAAATATTGCATTTACATCTAATCCCTGAAATTTCCCAATGCATAATTTTGCCACAAACTACATTTTCTGTCATCAAAAATGACCAATGGTGTATCGGCTGCAAAACTTTTACATTTACCTCATTCCTAATGGTCCAGATAAATAATATTGAGGGTTCAGACCACTAAATTGATTCAAAGCTAACTTAGTTATATAATATTCTTGTTCGAAATTACTGCTGATGTATCTTCCTAACTTAGCGTTGAATATAAAGTGATAGATCTGAGAAAATAAAAACAATCGAAGCTTTGGCTCCCATTAAGCACGGAATTATATATCAGTGTATAATTCTGTGCATTAAGTATCGAACATGTAAGTTTGCTGGTTAATGACCTGTTACAAAAATCAACTCAAAAACACATTTGACAATTGATCGCAATTAGACAGTGCTGTTATTATGGATAATTATACATGCTTGTAAAAAATGTTTGAACGTTCTTTAATTATAGGTATAGTTTTCGCTGCCGTGAAAAAATGCCGATATGGATTTTTTTTTTGATGAAGTTTCTTTGCTTTTCTGCGTTAAACAGTCAGAATAGAAGGTTGAAATGAGATATTATTAACATTAGCATCGATATTAACGTATCTGCAGACAAAATAAAATGTTTCTTAATAGTGTTTTGGACTCACATACCCCTAGTCAACCCTCATAGGGCTCGCTAGGGGTACGTGACCGTACCGCTAATTTCAATTATTAGAGGTACGGTCCCGTACCCCTAGTCACTACCTAACCAATTACCCCATAGCCGATTTCTAGTTAACTGTTTTGAAAATAGTTGCATGAAAGCAGGTTGAAAGTAAAGCGCAGAATATACCTTTTAAAAAGTGCATTCTGCTTTACTTTTAGCCTGCTTTAAGCTTCCATCTGCTAAATAATAGAAAAAATATTTTGTATCATACATATTCATAACTGTATAAATTGGAACTAGTTTCTTCAGTTGAGAAATAGATTAACCCATAGCCTGCCACTCATGACTATATCTCCATATGCAAACAGCTTGGATCCGGATGAGACGCCGAGTAACTTGGCGTCTCATCCGGATCCAAGCTGTTTGACACTCAGACAACATTTTCAGCAATTTTGAGCAACTTTGAAGCACTTTGAAACTTGAAGCAGACGAGAAATATAGCAGACGACAATTTGTTTGGCGGGCTAAGGGTTAAAGACGACAAATGTGTAAAATTAAAATTTTTATGGGGTAAAAGGGGTTAAGACACATATTGTTTTTGTTATTTAGGATATTGGCCTTTTTGCTGTACATTTTAAAATTAAAATTGTAGGAGCTCTCTGATCTGGGTCTACATTGTTTGTGTAGGCCAAGTGTACTATTCACAGGTACACTGTTTGTGGGAAAGAGGCCTATATACTCGTTACTAAGGCTCAATGGGGTAAGCAATGATAGGTCTTTTAGAGATCACCATACAGAGCTCCAGATACGGGGGGTATTGCAAAAACTAAAATCTTTATTTCTGCTTTAAATCCTATGGTGTCACTACTCATTAGAATTGTCTCGAAGAGACGATTCTAATGAGTAGTGACACCATAGGATTTGATGCTGAAATGAGTGAGAAAATGTTAGATTTGTTCAATTGTTCAGGTCTCCAGATACGGGGGGTATTTCAAAAACTAAAATCTTTATTTCTGCTTTAAACCCTATGGTGTCACTACGATTCTAATGAGTAGTAACACCAACGGATTTGGTGCTGAAATAAGTGAGAAAATGTTGGATTAGTTCATCTTACTCCCTCTTATCTGGAGCCCTGATCATATTGTGAAAACCCAGAGCTCTGATACTAAAATGGCTTGTTGTCTACAGGGCTCTGGACAGTTAAGAGGGAGTAAACTGAAAAAATCCCAACATTTCTCACTCAGCACCCGAAATCCTATGGTATTACATGTACTTCTCGTTAGAATTGTCTTGAAGAGAGGATTGTAATCAATAGTGACACCATAGGGTTTACTACCGACATAAAGATTTTAGTTTTTGAAATACATGTACTCTCCCTATTTAGGACTCTGATAATCTGTGGCATTTTATTTTTTTTAAATATATATTCTCATTTAACCCATTACCCCATAGATACGCCTTTTTACACCTAAAGTATTCCTCCATTGGAGAAAATAGTTCCAATTTGAATTATAATGAATATGCAACATCAGAAATATATTCTATATTCTAGTAGATGGTAGCTGAAAGCAGGCTGGAAGTAAATCAAAATGTGCCTTAGGCACATTCTGCTTTACTTTCAACCTGCTTTAAGTGGCCACCTGTTTTCAAAAATAAAATCAGGCTATGAGGTAATGGGTTAAAGACATCTCCTGACGACCTTTCGGTCATAACACCTAACAAGCTATCAAAGCATGCAGCCATGTGCAAGTTTTGTCCTTACTGCTACATGTATCTTGTCTAGGGATATACTCATCCAAGCGTTTCATGTGAGGCCTGACTACCTTAAATCTGTTAGTTTGGTTAGTAAAACCCATTGAAAAAACTCTTGAGTATGAGGGCTTCTCCAGACAACTTGAGATTAGTTACCTGTAATTTCACACCAACTGAGATTGATATACCGGGTGAAAGCTTGTGATTCATGCTTTTTGTCGCCTATCGCGAACAATGGGGGTTGGGTTACATATAAGTCCATCAATGGCGTGAGGAAAAGTCTTTAAGGGTAGTTTTGGGTAGTGGCAGTTTTGAATGTTTCTATGACTGACAATTTCTACTTTTGTTTGTTTCATTTTCAGCTGTCATACAAGAGTGTTGTGAACTACCTTGTACAGGAAAAGGCTTATCCAACTGATATTATCATGGTCTGATATCACTGAATAAATCCAACATTTCTCACTCTTTTCAGCACCAAATCCTATGGTGTTACTACTCATTAGAATCGTCTCGAAGAGACGATTCTAATGAGTAGTGTCACCATAGGGTTTAATACAGACATAAAGATTTTATTTTTTGAAATACTCACCTCTCCTTGGTCGCTGATAATCTGTAGCAGTTTATTTAAAAAAGGAAAGAAAAAAAAGAAGATACTGCTGTACAAAACATGACCATTTCTGTGGCTGTCAATAATTTCGTTTTTTGTTTGTTTCATTTTCAGCTATCATACAAGAGTGTTGTGAACTATCTTGTACAGGAAAAGGGTTATCCAGCTGATATTTGGTCTGACATCACTGAGCTCAAAGACTTTATGTAAGTATGCAGTGGCGTGAAATAAGACAGAGTAAACTGCATGACTTGTACATGAATAGGCCAGCTGCTTGGCTTAATGGTAGAGCGTCCGCTTGCAGTGCGGGAGGTTGTGGGTTCAATCCCCGGCCGGGTCAAACCATTACTTAAAAAATGGTAGTAATGGCTTCCCTCCTTGGCGCTCAGGATTTCGGGTTAGCATTACAACTGGTTCGTCAGTGTCAGGATAAAGTGACCGGCCGGGTACAGTCCCATTGGTTCACCTACAAAGTGCCCCTGCTCGTAATACCCGAAAGGGGCATGTAGCAGTATATAGAGAACAAAATAACACTATAAGCAGCCTATCTTGTATTACCCCATAAATACGCCTTTTTACACCTTTGATTTATTCCTTCACTGTAGAAAATAGTTCAATTTTATTCATTCATGAATATATTTCATAAGAAATATTTGCTATATCCTAGAAGATGATAGCTTAAAGCAGTCTGAAAGTAAAGCAGAATGTGCCTTAAGGCACATTCTGCTTTACTTTCAACCTGCTTTAAAGACAATTTCTACAGTAAGTTTTCTTCCAAGAATTTTTTTATTTTTTCACATTTAGTTGTTCAAAGTATGCTGAATTCAAATAAAACAAGAAAACAGGGGGTTACTGACTTTATTTTTGAGTTTTTACCATGAAATAAATATACATGTAAGGGTGTTGTTTTTCATAACTAGAAACAGGCTATGGGGTAATGGGTTAATTCAACGCCTGCTAACCCATAAATAAGCCATTTTATGCTGTTAACCTATTTATTCCATAGCCTGTTTCTAGTATTGAAGAATGGTGACCACTTAAAGATAGTATTGAAGATAGGTGACCACTTAAAGCAGGTTGAAAGTACTATTTGTTTTCAGCCTGCTTTAAACTGCCATCTATCTATCTATCTCTATATAGTTATACTGCTACACGCCCCTTTCGGGTATTACGAGCAGGGGCACTTTTTAGGTGCACCAATGGGACTGTACCCGGCCGGTCACTTTATCCTGACACCGACGAACCAGTTGTAATGCTAACCCGAAATCCTGAGCGCCAAGGAGGGAAGCCATTACTACCAATGTTTAAGTCTTTGGTTTGACCCGGCCGGGGATTGAACCCACAACCTCCCGCACTGCAAGCGGACGCTCTACCACTAAGCCACGCAGCCGGTTAAAAACATCTGCTAGGATATAAAACATATTTCTTATGGTGCATATTCATGTCTGTAGAGCGGGTTCGGGTATTCATGAACCATAGGCTATTAATGGACACTTTTTAAAAAGCATTCTTTAGTACTTTCGAGTAAAAACAAACACGCCGTTTACACACGCATGCGCCCTCTTGTCTTTTGTCGGCCATTTCATACAGAACAGCGTCCGCTACCACTGAAGATATAAATACGATGAACACAACTCTTCATGTACATATCTGTGTGACCTTGTATTAGACATGTCCTTTATTGATCAATGTTACTATATTTAGCCATTTCCGTTCCCAGAATACGGGATTTCCCGTTTTATTTTCATGAGCTATTTATTTATAGATACAAATTACGTCACGTATCTGTTGGCAACACACTGGGTGCACTTGATTTGTACAAGTGAATTGCTTGAAAATTTCACTCTTCAACCGAGTCTGTCGGGTATTAGTGAACCAATTTTTTGGGCTGGAGTAGCAAACAATTTTTTTTTTAAATCTGTCATTAATTCACATGTAATCGCTATTTCTCTCACTCATTCTCTATTCACCCCTCTGAGGCTGTCTGTCTGTTTATTTCTCTCTCTGTCACTCTCTCTCTCATTCAATTATTCACCCATTTACTCTGTCTCTTTCTCTGTGCATGTTTGATCTGTCTCTCTCTCTGTCTGTCTGTCTCTCTCTCTTCACACGTCTCTGTTTCTTACTTAAACTCTGTCTGTCTGTGTATGTCAGTGTGTGTCTCTCAGTCTGCCTGTCTGTCCGTCTGTCTGTCTCTCAATTATTTACAAATTCTTTCTCACACACACACTCGCTCACTCTTTTATTAATTCACATATTATCGCTATTTCTCTCATTCATTCTCTATTCGCCACTCTCTCTCTATGTCTGTCATTTTTTCTCTCTCTCTCTCTCGCTATTCACTGTCTCTCTTCTTCTATCTCTCTCTCATTATATTAATCACACATTTATTCTCTGTCTCTCTGTCTTACATGCTCTCTCTCTCACCCTCTCTCTTGCTCTCTGTCTGTCTGTATGTCTGTCTCTCTCTCTATCTATCTATCTATCTATCTCTTTTCACTGCTTTATCTAACAAACGTTTTTCCTGTTTAAATAGGATGAGTCGTCAAATTGGAGTAAGACGAAGGTATTCAGACGAAACTTTAAGAGAGGCCGTTGAATTAGTGAAAAGCAAAAGCATCAGTCTCAGACAAGCAGCGTCGGCATATCACATTCCTAAAAGCACGTTATCAAATAAAGTGAATGATAAAATTGCTATTACATGTCGCCCTGGACCGCTGTCAGTACTCACGCACGAGGAAGAAACCGGTCTAGTTGAGTGGGCTAGCAACATGGCAAGAATAGGATTTGGGCGGACATTGTCCGAACTGCTTGACACTGTTAAGAAAATTTTAGATAGAGATGGCAGAGTAACACCTTTCCGTGAAAATAGACCTGGTAAAGACTGGTATTATGCTTTTCTTAAAAGACATCCGGTTTTATCAATGAGAAGTCCTCAACAGTTAGCCAAGGAAAGAGCAGTCATTTCGCCAGAGAGAGTGGGAAAATGGTTCACTAATACCCGACTCGGTGTTCACTAATAGCCGACTGGTTCATTAATTACCGACTACGGCACTTGTTAAAAAGTGCTAGTCTGTATATGTAACAAGCAATACACAGGCAGTTTTAACACCTTAATATAGTAACAAAACATCATACGGCATATCTCTGATTTTTTCGTCACTCAAAACAAAGCAAAAACGAAGGTAGTTGAGGTAAGTGCTTAATGGTTCACTAATACCCGAACCCGCTCTATAAGTTGAAACTTTTTTCTTCAGTGGAGGAATACTTTAAAGGTGTAAGAAGGCATTTTTATGGGGTAAAGTTTTAAACTCTTAAATTAGATATTGAGTAATAGATAAAACAGTTATTCATCTGTATTGAGCGTGGCTCCTGTGTGTTATACACCAGGGCTTCCATAAGTTGACATGAAAAATCCTAAGATTTCCAAATTTGCATTTTTCAAGTGCGATTTTACCAATCGTACCTTTACCCCATAACATGTTTCTAGTTTTGTTGACATGCGACTACTTAAAGCAGGTTGTATAGGAAAAGTCCAGAGAAATGGCAGCCCTGATACACCCGTAGAAAGACAGGACGTATTATGTTTTCACGCAGGCTTGAAACTTCCTTAGGACTTTAGCCTTATTGCTATGAGAGCTTGGACAAGTTATTCACAGAGTTATGGCCCTCTATAGAGTTGCCAAAACAGTTAACGCTCAATAACTTGAATAATTTATAACGGATTACTTTGAAACTTCATAGGAAGGTTAACCCTTTCCCCCATAGAAGCGCCTTTTAGCGCATTAAGTTTATTCCTTCACTGAAAAAAATAGTTTCAATTTATACAGTTTTATTTATGCTTTTCGATGGATTACCGGAATATAGCAGTGGATTATCACTTGGTAATCCACTGCAGTGGATTATCACCAATCGCTGTTTTTCCCGTAGGGCTCCCCAAAAATCGTAGTCAATCGTGTCTTATCGTTAAATTCCGGCAGTCCGATTTGTCGCGAACCACTCAACGGAAGAACACGAATCCAACATCGGGAGCAACGACGTAATTCGGATGACGTCAAATCAATAAATAAGTGACGTCATCGTACGGGAAACTGTTTCGTTAATGTGTTCTATGTAAGCTTGGGGCTCAACACGGGGTAAATCATGTACTTTCGCTTTCACAATTGTCGAACAATTTCGTTTAATAAGTGGCTTAAAAGCATAAATAAATAGAATAATTGTATTGTTCAGTATAAGATCGAATTTAATCCATTTCGTGAACATCAGAAGTGGTCACTTATATTCAATACTAGAGACATGCTATGTGGGAAAGGGTTAATTTCCATGAAAAGTACAATAAAAAGAATTGTTTCCCTTAATGTATGGAGTAATGGCCCTTTGAGGTGTTGCTGAAACAGTTTCCTCTAAAGAACTTGAGTAATCTATAACAGATTACTTTGAAACTCCATATGAAGGTTAATTGCCATGACAAGTACAATAAAAAGAATTGTTTCCCTTAATGTATGGAGTTACAAATGGCCCTTTGAGGTGTTGCTGAAACAGTTTCCTCTAAAGAACTTGAGTAATCTATAACAGATTACTTTGAAACTTCATAGGAAAGTTAATTGCCATGACAAGTACAATAAAAAGAAATGTTTCCCTTTATGTATGGAGTAATGGCCCTTTGAGGTGTTGCTGAAACAGTGTCCTCTAAAGAACTTCAGGGCTGCCATAAGTTGACATAAAAAATCCTAAGATTTCCAAATTTGCATTTTTCAAGTGCGATTTTATGAATCGTACCTTTACTCCATCACCTATTTCTAGTTTTGTTGACACGTGGCTGATTAAAGCAGGCT
Organism: Gari tellinella; assembly: GCA_922989275.2. NCBI lineage: Eukaryota > Metazoa > Mollusca > Bivalvia > Cardiida > Psammobiidae > Gari > Gari tellinella. The sequence goes on along the minus strand of OV277864.1, from coordinate 82,655,483 downwards.
GAAAGTAAAGTAGAATGAGTCTTAAGGCACATTCTGCTTTACTTTCAGCCTGCTTTAAGCTACCATGTACTAGGAAAAAAATCCGAAGATCGAGGAAAAATCTGGAGAAATGGCAGCCCTGGAACTTGAGTTATCTATAACAGATTACTTTGAAACTTCATAGGAATGTTAATTGCCATGAGATCCTGGGCAAGTTCGTTAACCAGAATTATTTGCCCTTTATGTATGGAGTTATGGGGCCCGTTTCATAAAACTTCGTACGAAAAAATCGATCGTAACTCAAAACTTTAAAATGCATTTAATTTCTTATTTCTCTGTTTAATCCGGTCTTGTGACATATTTTTGGAATCGTCTTTTCAAGACGATTCCAAAAATGTCACAATACAGGATTAGATGGAGAAATAAAAATATATTGAGACTTTTATAATCAGATTTACGACAACATTTGTCGTACGAAGTTTTATGAAACGGGCCCATGGTTCTTTGCCGTGTTGCCAAGACAGTTTCTGCTCAATATCTCGTTCCCACTGAATTCATACACTTTCTTCTTACAGGGTAAAAGGACTTTTTGTGGACACAGTGAAGGGAAATATTCTGAAGTTATCGCACAGTGGAAAAATACTGAGGTAAGTACATTTATATCATATTGCGCGGCTCTGCACATGATTAACAGCATTATTTAATTTTGGTAACACACGTAAGTTTATTACACTCTACAACCGAATAATATTCATACGCGCTGTCAAAACAAAAAAATGGCGGACTCTGACTTAGCTGGCAACGATCGAGTGCCAATAGACGGAAAGGGACTAGAAACAATAAAATCAACGGTATTCACTATTCAGAATTTTCGGTGCATTTTATACGGTACGGATCCTACGGCACAACTGACCACGAGTATCTGCGGTTTACCGAGTCAAACCAAAACTAGTAAGTCAGAAGCCCCAAGGGACACAACGTTCGAACTGTTCCGCCTAAAGTTTGGTCATATCATACAAGTCTTGATTGCTGTCCTGTTAGTATCATAATCTATAAGATGACCTACTGGCTACTCTGGTCCCAGCCATCCTTTCACGATTCAAAGCTGAATACATGTAACAACAATCCAGGCCAATCAAATAATGCAGTCGACATCTCGTTCATTATCTGAATCCATCACAGCTCAAATAAGTTTTATATTCCAACACAGTTTGTAGCGAATATTCTCCTATTCATGCACAATCCTTTGCCACAGTAAGTACAGAATCTAGGTCATCAACCCTAGATACATGTCTCTGGCAGTTTCAACATTTTTGGCTCTCCGATTCACGGTGGAAATTTCCATTTTCACAATAGCACAGAAGGGCCGAATGTTCCAAAACGAAGACGGGGTTTGAACCATATCGACAGTGACAGTGATGTGTAGAAATTCAAAATCTGTGTTTGTGTCTTCGTTCAAATGTTGAAATGAAAATGCGGCGCGGACTTGACACAGCCTTATAATGCTAGTAGAGTGACGTCACGACTGTGTTTCCTTTTATGGGAAATATTTGTGACGTTATGATGTGACGTTCTTAACTGTAACTTAAGGGTGTATCAATGTCATGAATTTGGGAACTTTTCAAAGTACATGAAAACACTCTATGATGGTTTTGTATTGAAGAGCTATTTAAGATGGATGAAAAAATAGAAAAAGTGTACATTTTGGTGAACAACAGTTGGCTCTACGGCCATGTAAAATTTACCCCACCCACTTCCTTTTATTTTGTCCTTTTCAAACAGCCCGCTTCAATAAAACCCATTTTAAATGAAAACAAATATGATAATTTGGTTTCGTGTTATTTATTTCCTATCTATGGTAGTATTTCTTCATACAAAAACTAATTTAAGAAACAAAAGGCACCAAATGTGAAATTTATAAAGCTCTAAATATCATCGGTATGGTACTTTTTTGTAAATTTTGTAAGGGGCGATAACTCTTTTTACTTTAATAACTCAAAATTTTCAACACTGACCTTTCAATTTCTTTTCATATTTTGAACTGCCTTAGTATGGGCTTTCATCTGGTAGAATATAAGAAAAAGTTAAATACTAGAACTATTTCATTTTCAAACTTTTTTACTTTTTTTCATAAAATAAAAAATCTAATAAAATCATGCCCTATATAAAGCATATTTTTGATATTCAAGGATCCATATTGTTCAAACCTGGTGCCTGCTTTGTCTAAATTTGGTTTATATATGTGAACATACCACCATAGACATGAAATAAATAAAGAAAACCCAAATTAACATTTTTGTTTTGTTTTGAAATAGATTTTACTGAAGCTTGTACTCTGAAAGGGTAAAATTTGAAGAAAAAAATCCAAATTTGACATACCTTTTTCAAATCGCTGTAGCTCAAAAAAAAGGACACCACCATATATATTTTTTTTCATTTTTTCATTCATCATAAATAGCTCTTCCAAAAAAACAATGATAGAAAAAAAGTTTAATACTTTGAAAAAATGGCTCATGACATTGATACACCCTTAAAATGTTTTTCGACATGATTTTATAATCACCTTTCACAGTTTACTTAATTATCAGAAAGATTCTAAATCTAAATCGAATAATGGCTTATATAGTGACAATAAAAATTCAATAAAACATCGAGACATTTGGAACTTCTTTTTCCCAGGCACTTAGAAAACCTCATTTTGCCTTCCATTGATTGTTTCTATATAAGGAACACCTGACTACAACCTACCTTACTCCTGAGAAATTGGCTATAAATATGAGTGTGTGTTGGATATGATATAAATAAGATCTTATATTCGTGTTCATATTTATCTGATTTATTAAATGAGTCTTTTTGAAAAGATAAAAAACTCGCTAAAGCTCATTTTTTATCGTTTCAAAAAGACTCATTTAATAAATCAAATAAATATGAACACTCATTTAAGATCCTCTATGTAATTCAGGGTTCCAGATAAGGGGGAGTAAACTGAACAAATTCAACATTTTCTCGCTCATTTCAGCACCCAATCCTATGATGTTACTACTCAATTAGAATCGTCTCGAAGATTAGTTACACCATAGGGTTCAATGCAGAAAAAAAGATTTTAGATTTTTTATACTCCCCTTATCTGGAGACCTACATATGTATATCAGGGATCCAGATAAAGGGAGTATTTCAAAAACTAAAATCTTTATTTCTGCATTAAACCCTATGGTGCATTAAGTTCTATGGTTTTACTACTCATTAGAATTGTCTCTTTGAGACGATTCTAATGAGTAGTAACACCATAGGGATTGGTTCTGAAATAAGTGAAAAAGTATTGGATTTATTCAGTTTACGGGAGTCCCTCTTATCAGGAGCTACTCCGCTGCCTTTTCCACCCCAGGGGAAGCCATGGTATGGTCATGTTGTCGCGGGACGAGTTACTGGCCGAGTATGGCGAAAACCTTCAGTGGGAACATTTCAAGCTGGCAAGAGACGCCGTACGACCCCGGGCAGGTTAGTATACAGGGCTCCAGATAAGATAAGAGAAAATTGAACAAATCCATAATTTTCTCACTCATTTCAGCACCAAATCCTATGGTGTGACTACTTATTGCAATACCATAGGGTTTAATGCAGAAATAAACATTTTAGGTTTTGAAAACAACACAACATTAACAGAATTATGCCCCTTTTAACCTGAAATATTGGGACATGCCATTTTCTTGAAAACTAATTACATGTATGATGTTGTCTCCAAGCTTGAAATACTTTATCAATGTTAGTTTTGGACACTTTTCTCGAAGGAGCTTAACTCTTACAACAACTTTGACAGAATTATTCCCCTTTCCAACCTGAAATTTTGTTCTGTAATTTGGGCATGGCATTTTCTTCAATCATAAAATCTGTCTGTAACAGCCACTCTTCCTTAATGTTTTAAATTATTTAAATGTTGTGGGTTGCTTAATGCAAGCTCAGAGTTTTGTTGAAAGCTCCTATCTCAGAGCTCCAGATAAGGCGGTATTTCGAAAACTAAAAAAAAAAAATTCTGCTTAAACCCTATGATGTCACTACTCATTAGAATTGTCCCGAAGAGAGAGTCTAATGAGTAGTATCACCATAGGATTTGGTGCTGAAATAAGTGAGAAAATGTTGGATTTGTTCAGTTTACTCCCTCTTATCTGGAGCCCTGCTATCTGCATGACTTTCAATCAGCATTAACCCCTTTACACGATATCCTGTATCTAGTTTTGAAAATAGGTGACTACTTAACTCTTTCCTCCCTGAAACTTTTAATGGACAATTCCAGTTTCCATTTTAGTCTAGTCCATTTCTGACTTTTAAGGGTTATTTTTGTCAATGTTTGGCATTATGACCAACAGTGAAGACCCAGATCAGAGGGCTCCTTTCGGAGCCCTCTGATCTTGTTCTTCACTGTTTGCACAGGACAAGTGTACTATTCACATGTACACTGTTTGAAAAGGACGCCTATATGTGGGACTAGGGTTCAAAGGGCTGAAAGTAAAGCAGAATGTGCCATATGGCGCATTCTGCTTTACTTTCAGCCTGCTTTAAAGCGACTCGCAACCGGATGGTGTACTTGTCAAAATAAAATAAAATACTCAAATAAAAGCAAATTTGTGGCATTATTTGGCTTCTGACATTAAAAAAATATGATCAGTCCAAAAAAAGTCTCAAGAATCGTCACCGAATCTTAGATTTTTAGATATTTTCCATCGTTTTTCTATACCGACTAGTAGACGGTATAGTTGTTGCTGTTGCTTCTCTACACGGGCTCAGACATAAACACGAGCCGAATTACGAAGTTGTATGCCCTTTCGACCGCAACACATTGAAATACGTTAAATCGATTCATAAATGGAAAGTTCCGTGGTCCATTGGTCTAAGCGGTTTCCCCTATTTTGCCTTCTGTCCGCCAATGCCGGGCCATGGGTTCGAATCCCACCAGAGACCAATATTTTTTTTTATTGAAATTCATTTTTTTTAAACAGAATTTCTTATCCTAAACTAATTCTTTACCATTTATATAAGCGTTTGACACATATTTACAAATTACTATTTTTAATGCACCATCTGGTTGCGAGTCGCTTTAAGCTATTTAATGCTAGAATAAGGAAAGTATTAAATATGACACATATTCATTATGGTATACATGGGAACTATTTTCTTCAGCGGATGAATAAAATGCATGTGCTAAAAGTGGCTTCTATAAGGGAAAGGGTTAATTGACCACCAACCTCATTTACTATGATTAAATTCATTAAAAAGAAAGTTAGGATGTGAATAACTACTGGCAGAGATCTAGTAGACAAAACATTTATTTACCGATTTGACCCTATGATTAAATACGTCACAAATTTAGTGATCGTTGCACTCAGAATTAATTGTACATGTACTTGTATTTTGTTATTCGTTTTCAGCGCCATTTGACCATTGTACAGTGGTAAATACGCTATTCCTACCCACTTAACGCGTTTCTTAAGCGTTTAAAAGAGCCCGGATGAAAGGGTCATCACTTAGCCGACGGACCCCTTAGCAGAGACTGCATTGGTATAATCGTTTATTAACGCGTTCAAACGCGTTATAATCGTTAGGTGTTAATCGTTCGTTAACCATTCGTTAACCGTTCACTATGCATTTCTTGCGCATAGATTAACGAGTAAATGGGTAGGAATAGCGTATTTACCACTGTATGTGTCACTGTGCTGCAAAACCCAACTCAATCAATCAATCTGTTAAACATTTACTTAAAGCCACACCTTTTTAGCTCACCTGAGCCAAAGGCTGAAGGTGAGCTATTGGGATGGACCTGTGTCTGTTGTCGTGCAGTGTGCATCGTCCGTCGTCGTTAACAATTACTTCAAATGACATCTCCTCCTATACCGCTGAACAGAATTTAACCAAACTTTACAGAAATGTTCCTTGGGTCAAGCTCTTTCAAATTTGTTCAAAGAATTAAAAACAATGCAGAACTCTGGTTGCCATGGCAACCAAAGTGAAAAAATAAAGAAATCTATTTTAACATAGAGTTATAGAGTGAACTTTTCAAACGTCTTCTTCTCTGACACTTATATGGCCAGAGCTTTTATATTCGGTATGGTGACACTTTTAAATATACTTTACATAATTTGTTCAATTTGTTCCGGTCTGTTGCATATCTATTTCAGTCCTGGACATAAATCATTATCTCCATTTTTTCAGCTATTCTGAGGTGAGCGAAATATACCCCATGGGGCTCTTGTTTTGTTAACATTTTACTTGTTATTTATGTGGGATTTGTTACATGGCAGTTTGGTATGGAAGGTATCAATCACCTTTAGTGATAGTCCTAGTTACATGTGTTGTGGTTTGTTTGCTAACAGTGTATGATGCAGTAAAACCTCTCTATTATGACCACAAAAAAGGTTAATTTACTGTATAAAAGTCAGGTGACAGCTTAAAGCAAGACGACAGTAAAACAGTTCTGTTTAACGTTCACCCTGCTTTAAGCTGTCCCCTGTCTTAAGTACATAATAATTCACACAATTTAATGATCGTTAAAGAAGAGTGGTAATTACTGAAAGGTAGTCGTACTAGTAGGGTGGTCATAATAGAGAGTTTGACCTAATAGAGAGGTGGTTGTAATAGAGAGGTGGTCGTATTAGTGAGGTGGTTGTAATAGAGAGGTGGTCATTAAAGAAGGGTGGTTGTAATAGAGGGGCGGTCATATTAGAAGGGTGGCCGTTATAGAGAGGTATTACTGTATTGCAGGTAATGAGGCGTTTTTGTTCTGGGAGAATTACTTTGACGTGCCAGGGATTCTAGTTTGCTGTCAGCTGGTGGACTATCTGGATAAAAAGGTACAGTCATATACAGGGCTCAGATATGAGGGAGTAAAAGGGGACACATCCAACATTTTCTCACCTATTTCAACACCAAATCCTATGATGTTACTACTCATTAGAATTGTCTCGAAGAGACGATTCTAATGAGTAGTGACGCCATAGGGTTTAAAGCAGAAATAAAGATTTTCATTTGTGAAATACTCTCCTTGTCTGGAACCTTGAGTCATATATGTTTATAAGTGTGCAAGATGGAATGCCTTCATATTGCAGAATGACAAACAGTGCAGACCCTGATCAGAGGGCTCTTTCAGGAGCCCTCAGATTAGTGTATACACTGTTTGAATAGAATAAGTGTAATCTTTGCAATTTCAGTGCTCCCTCTCTACAAGGACACCCAATGGGAGACAAACAGTGTGTGCGCTGTTCAGAGGGAGTCGTTATAGGGAGGGAAATTGACTACATTTGTAAACGTGGCATCTGATCTGGGTTAAAGCAGTTTGTCACTCGTCATTAAGATTTTTTTCTATCAAAATGTCCATTATGTAATTTTAGAAAAAAAGCAGACGACACTTTTAAGTAGACGGCATTGCAGCAGTAAAAGCGTAAGACATAATTGTCTTGTTTAGGGAACTGCGTCAAACGTTGTTGTAAGGAGGGAATCGTTGTTGGGAGGGAATCGTTGTAGGAAGGGAGCACTGTACATGGTTTGTAGGTGATGTGTATACTTGCGGCTAGGGTTGAATGATCGAATGGAAAGCAATACCTAATGTTACAATGACAAAACTGTTTATTTATTACAGAATGGGGGTCGTCTTGATAATTACCGAGAAATACTGTTTGGTCATGTACCAGCGGCACTCTTACATAACTACAGGTTCCAGGCGTATGCAGGTACTGTAATCTACCTCTAAACCCTTTCCTCCCTGAAACCTTAAATGGACAATTCTAATTTTCAATTTAGTCTAGTCCACTTTTGACTTTTTAGGGTTGATTTTTACAAATTTTGTCAAAATAACAAACAGTGTAGACCCTGATCAGAGGGCTCCTTAAGGAGCCCTCTGATCAGAGTCTACACTGTTTGCATAGGACAAGTGTATTCCTCACAGGTACGTTGGTTGCAAAGGACGCATATATGCATGACTAGGGTTCACAGAGTTAACATATACATCTGATCTGGGTCTACACTATTTACTAATTCAGACAAGTACATGTACAGTGCAACCTCTCAATTACGACCATTAAAAAGAAGGGTAATTGATTGTATAAAAGGCAGGAGACAGCTAAAAGCAAGGTGACAGTAAAACAGACAGCTCTTGAAGGAGCTTTCTGTTTAACTGTCACCTTGCTTTAAGCAGTCGCCTGTCGTAAACACCTTATCATTAACAGAAATTAGTGGTCGTTATAGAGAGGTTTTACGGTATTTATAAAACTACTCAGAATGCCACGTAGACTGGTTCAGATCCACAAGAGAACGTAGTAACCCACAGTAGGTACTTAGTGTAACGGCCGATGTTTGTGTCGGCCATTTTGTTTTTTATCCAATTTGAATCTGGCACGACTGGACGTTACCTGTCTATTATTAGCAGGTAACGTCACGTCGCGTTCGATTACTTTATATGACGTCAGAACGTAATAAAAAGAAAAATAAAGAAAGAAAGAAAACAACAAGAAGGAAAATAAATAGAATATCCAGGAAGGAGAAAAAAATCGACAGTTGTAGAATCCCCCATGAGTGATTGAAGACGAGTAGATGCGCTTTTGTATGCACGCAAAGTAATTAAAGAAATAAAGCACATCTACTAATTGTCTTCAGTCATTCCTGGGGGATTCTACACTTAGTGTTGAAAGAGTCAAACAGAATCCAAGGCCATTCTGCCTCCGGATGTAGAGAGGGTGTAACAATAAGGTTAACAAGTGCAGGAACACTTAGTCTATATAGTATACATTCCTGACGAGTGTGATATAATTTCAGAAAACAGTGGAACATTTTTCCCGAGTGTGAAGCAGAACCCAGGAAAGTACTACTCTCCATGTAGCGAGGGTGTAAAGCAATGGCTGAAAGACCTTAAGCAAAACGAGAAGTTTGTCTTCCTGACTACGTCTTCACATATTGACTTTGCTGAACTTACGGCGTCCCAAGTTCTAGGGTAGGTGTTTGACTCGATACAGTGCTCCAGATAAGAGGGAGTTATTTGAACAAATCTAACATTTTCTCACTCATTTCTGCACCAATCCTATGGTGTGACTATTCATTAGAATCGTCTCTTCGAGACGATTCTAATGAGTAGTGACACCATAGGGTTTAAATGAGAAATAAAGATTTTAGTTTTTGAAAAACTCTCCTTATCTGGAGCTCTGTCGATATATCAGACAACTCTGCTATTGTATACTGTCAACCCTCGTTTAATCCTTTCCCACATGGAAGCACCTTTTAGCGCATTTGATTTATTCCTCCACTGAAGAAAACAGTTCCAATTTATACAATAGTAAATATGTTTATAAGAAATAGTTTCTATATTCTAGCAGATGGTAGCGCATTCTGCTTTACTTTTAACCTGCTTTAAAGACATCTCCTGACAACCTTTTGGTCATAACGCCTTGCCAGATTATTTACTGTCAATTTCCTTGCACAAAGCATGGGTCTTGTGCATATTGAACCATTGAAGCGTCTTGTGTGAGACTCTACCTTTATATTTGATAGTTTGGTTAGAAATAACCATTGAAAATCACTAGAGCATGAGTATAATCAGGTAAACTGCATGTGATTTGACAAGTTACATTGACACCTCCAGAACAATATGCTGGTGGTTCCTCAATGGACTGAGGAAAAGTCTTTAACACCCTGACACAAAGCATCCGGTATAACACTCAAAGGCGACTAAGATGCGATCTATTGCGCTCTATTGACACCTCCAGAACAATATGCTGGTGGTTCTTCAATGGACTGAGGAAAAGTCTTTAAGTGGTCGCCTATTTTCAATATAAGAAATAGGCTATGGGGTCAGAGCTCCAGATAAGGGGAGTATTTGAAAAAACTAAAATCTTTATTTCTGCATTAAACCCTATGGTGTCACTACTCATTAGAATCGTCTCTTCGAGACGATTCTAATGAGTAGTAACACCATAGGTTTGGGTGCTGAAATAAGTGAAAAAATATTGGATTTCTTCAGTTTACTCCCTCTTATCTGGAGCCCTGGGGGTAATGGGTTAAAGGAGCAGTCTGATCAGGGTCTACATTGTTTGTTCAGGCCTGTCTGTCCCAATACTTAGGGTGATTATGTTTACAGCGCTCCCTCTCTTCAACGGCCCTCCCAACAACGGTTCCCTCCTCATAACGACGCTTGCCGCTATTCCCTTAACAAGAAATTATGTCCAACCTTTTTACGTCTTCAATATCTTCTGCTTAAAATTGTCGTCTGCTGTTTTTCTCAAAATTACATATTAGGCATTTTGACGTAACAAACCTTAGTGACGAGTGACAAACAGCTTGAATCCAGATCAGACGCCGCGTTACGCGGCGTCTGATCTGGATTCAAGCTGTTTGCAAATGTATGCCTATTTCCCTCTCTATAATGACTCCCTCCGAACAACGCACACAATTGTTGTCTCCCATTGGATGTCGTTGTAGAGAGGGAACGCTGTAGTAGCCACAGCATAAATTTAGGTGAGGATATAAAGTAGAAAATTTAAATACAGTAAAACCTCTCTATTATGACCACTAAAACGAAAGCTATTTGATAGTATCAAGACAGGTGACAGCTTAAAGCAAGGTGATTGTAAAACAGAAAGCTCATAAGGAAGCTTTCTGTTTTACTGTCACGTTGCTTTAAGCAGTCACCTATCGGAAACACCTAGTAATGATTAACACAAATGTTTGGTTGTAATAGAGAGGTGGTCGTAATAGAGGGGTGGCTGTAATAGAAATGTGGTCGTAATAGAGAGGTGGTCATAATAGAGGGGTGGCTGTAATAGAAATGTGGTCGTAATAGAGAGGTGGCTGTAATAGAAATGTGGTCGTAATAGAGAGGTGGTCGTAATAGAGGGGTGGCTGTAATAGAAATGTGGTCGTAATAGAGAGGTGGTCGTAATAGAGGGGTGGCTGTAATAGAAATGTGGTCGTAATAGGGAGGTGGTCGTAATAGAGGGGTGATTGTAATAGAGAGGTTTAAATGTACTTTATTTTCTTTTATCTACACCAAACCCCAAATTGTGACTTCTAATTAGAAGCATCTCTTGGATGTAGTTACAATGAGTAGTCACTGCAACAGAATTGGTGAAGATGTGATTTTATCTTTGCTGCTAAACCCCTCTTTAGAGTCATTGTAAATTACAGTGCTCCCTCTCTACAGCAACACCCAATGGGAGACCAAAAATGTGTGTGTTGTTCGGAGGGAGTCGTTATAGGGAGGGAAATTGGTTTACATTTGCAAACAGCTTGAATCCAGATCAGACGCCGCTGTTTGTCACTTGTCATGAATTTTTTTTTCTGTCAAAATGTCTAATGTGTAATTTTGAAGGAAAAAAAAAAAAAAAAAAAAAAAAAAAAAAAAAAAAAGCAGACAACAACTTTAAGCAGAAGATATTACAGCAGTAAAAGCGTTAGACATAATTGTCCTCTTTAGGGAACTGCGGCAAGGGTTGTTGTAAGGAGGGAGTTGTTGTAGGGAGGGAGTTGTTGTAGGGAGGGAGCACTGTAGTTAGTTTTGAGAAAACCATAAAGTTAGCATTGTAAGAGTTAGGAATGGTAGCATTAGTTGTATGCTGCAAGGAGCTGCTGGCAGGGCTCCAGATAAGAGGGGGTAAACTGAACAAATCCCACATTTACTCTCTTATTTCAGCACCAAATCCTATGGTGTTACTACTCATTAGAATCGTCTCGAAGAGACGATTCTAATGAGTAGTGACACCATAGGGTTTAATGCAGAAATAAAGATTTTAGTTTTTTAAATACTCCCCTTATCTGGAGCTCTGTAGCTGCAAAAGAATGGATTAACCCATTGACTCCTAGTGACATGTATATGTGTCATATACCAGTATATCATTTACAAACAGTGTACTAGTGAAAAGTACATTTGTCCTGTAGGAGCCCTTTTTTTAAGATCTGCACTGTTTGTGATTTTGCAATAATTTAAAAAAAAAAACACCACCAAGCAACCAGATTTAGCATTCAAAATAGTAATTTGTAAATGTATGTCAAACGCTAATATAAACAGGCTACTTAGTTTAGGATAAGAAATTCTCTTTTAAAAAAAATGCATTTCAATTAAAAAAAATATTGACCTCTGGTTGCGAGTCGCTTTAATTGTCAAAAATAGACTAGTCTTTACTCATTGAGCCCTAGTGACGCTTATATGCATCCTTTACATAATGTGTACCTGTGACGAGTACACTTGCCCTATGCAAACAGTAAAGTCCCTGATCAGAGGACAATTCTTACAAAAAATAACTCTAAATAGTGAAAAATGGACCAGCCTTTATTGCAAACTGGAGTTGTCCATTTTAAGTTTCAGCGGTGATATAGCTTAATCAAAATGATTGTATCAACATGTGTTGCTCATTTTGTTTAAAATCTTTCAGACCAGATTGGAAATCCTATTTTGATATCATAGTAACCAACGCCAGGAAGCCAGGATTCTTCAAGGAAGAGAACCTTTTCCTTTCCCTAGGTGAGTTAACAGATCACTGTCTCAGTATCTTGCAATCCAAACTAAAGGTTATAGCTTGGAACACAGGGTTACAGTAAAACATCTCTATTTTGACCCACGTGTTTACGACAGGTGTATTTTGACCCAGACCACTAAATTGTTTTAAATATCACGTGTTTACGACAGGTGACCACTTAAAGCAAGGTGACAGTCACCCTGCTGTAAGCTGTCGGCTTATGCTGAGACCTTTCCAATTGTGCCAACATTTTGCCTTTGTGACCTTGACCTTGACACTTGACATACTTTTAGTAAAATGTTTGAAAGCCTATAACATTTGAATGTATAGGTATAGGCTTTCATACTTGGTATGTATCTTCCTTGTGTCCTCTCCAACCATACCATCATTTTCTACCTTGTGACCTTCACCTTCATGTTTGACCTACTTAAATTGTACATTACCGAACATGCTACAGTGTTCCCTCCCAACATCGATTCCCTCCTTACAACAACACTTGCTGCTTTTCCCCCAAACAAGACAGTTATGTCCAACCTATTCACGACTGCAATGTCGTCTGCTTAAAATTGTGGTCTGCTGTTTTTCTCAAAGGTACATAATAGCCATTTTGACAGAAAAAACTTAATGACGAGTGACAAACAGCCTGAATCCCGATCAGACGCCGTGTTACGCCAATTTCCCTCCCTATAAAGACTCCCTCCGAACAAGGCACACAATTTTTGTCTCCCATTGGGTGTTGTTGTAGAGAGGGAGTGCTGAACTAGCTAGAGCACTTGTGTTTCACACTTTGCTTGTCTTTAGCCTTATATTCATAATTGTCGCTCAACTCAATTTTGTGGCTACTGACCAGAATTGCTTCTTAGAGTTGTCACAGCATATGTGTTGGTGAAGAAATAAGTATTTCAGCATATTGTTAATTCTACTTTGAAAACCTTTTGTAATTGACACTATTGGTAATTCTAGTTTGTGTGTCTGTTTCTATAGATGGCATCCACGAGTGTGAGTCAGTGGAGTGGCCTGACCTCAAACAACATGAAGTTTACTCAGGTGGTAACCATAGAGACCTGGAGAGATTTATTGCCAAGGTCATAGGGAAACAAAGACCTAAGGTAAACACGCAAACTTTTAATAATAATAATAATAATAACAACTTTATTTTACGTGGATAACATATTTGGCGGGCAGCCAATTTTCAATATGGTCCACATTTTTCAATATTACTTTAAATGTACATTGTGTATTTAAGGGAGGTAATTATATACATGTAACTCATATATATACAGTAAACCACTATGGTACAGTCCACTACCATAATCATACAGTTGAAACTTGATAATTTTAACTCGCATAAATGGATCGTACCAGTTGTTGTTGTTGTTGTTGGCGTACCTGTGCTTAACCCTTTACCTGGTAGCATTGTTTCTAGTATTGAAGATATGTGACTACTTAACGCAGGCTGAAAGTAAAGCAGAATGCGCCCTAAGGCGCATTCTGCTTTACTTTCAGCCTGCGTTAAGCTATTAACTGCTAGAATAAGGAAAGTATTAAATATGACACATATTCATTACGGTATAATTTGGAACTATTTTCTTCAGCGGATGAATAAAATGAATGTGCTAAAAGTCGCTATTATAAGGGAAAGGGTTAACACTCACAGGACAGTTTGATACAGACAGCTGGAGGATTACGTGTATAGCTGTTTTGAATTACCTCGCCATATAGGCAGCCATGCTCCGTCTTCAGAGGAGATCGTACCAGTATTTCATAAGTTGATCTTGTTTAAGTCAAACATATCTGTATTTCAAAGTTAAAACATGGCTAAGCCTGGTGACTGGTGAGTGGCTAAGCCACATTTTAACTTTAAAATATCGGTATGTTTGAACTAACGCGAGTTGGAATTATCGAGTTTTGACATGAGTTAACTATTATAACTGATGATCACCAACTAATTGCCATTTCCAACATGTTATGTTCTTTATTCTATAAAACTACATGTATTGGTCATAACCATTTTATGCTGCATACATATACATCATTATGCAACTACAGCATTCCCTCTCTACAACAACACCCAATGGGAGACCAAAATTGTGTGCCTTGTTCCGAGGGTGTCGTTACAGGGAGAGAAATTGACTTACATTTGCAAACAGCTTGAATCCAGATCAGACGCCGCATAACGCGACAAATAAACAAAGAAGGAGGATATCTGTGTTTAAATTCTCAATAAAACACACATGTGCTTTAACTGCTTACCGTGACGTTATATGGCTCCGAAAATGCATACACCAAGAAATGTACCACCATTGCGTTGGTGCAAATTGTGGTTTAATTGAAGTGTTAGAATCAAAATAATAAATTAATACGTGTTTTATTATGCAATAGAACACGGAAAGTAATTGAGATGCTGGTAATAAAATTTAAATTTAATTACTAGTAGTTACTACGCATCTCAACTCCTACCCCTGTTCTATTGCATGATAAAACACTGTTATGAATGCATTATTTCTTAAGTAAAACTTCTCTAATACGCCAGCTAATTACAGTAAAACTTCCCTATTTTGACCACTAAATTGTGGAAATTAATAGGTGTGTAAGGCAGGAGAACGATTCAAGCAATGTGACAATAAAAACAGAAAGCTAATTTAGGAGCTTTCTGTTTTACTGCCACTTTGCCTTAAACTGTACCCTGTCTTTTATACAATCATGTAGCCTTCTATGGTTAGGGGTCGTAATAGAGAGGTTTCACTGTAATCATGCTCCAGATAAGGAGTGTATCTCGTAAACTAAAATTTTATTTCTGTATTAAACCCTATGGTGTTACTGGTGTTACTACTCCAGAAGTAACACTATAGGATTTGGCGCTGAAATGAGTGAGAAAATGTTGATTTTGTTCAGTTTACTCCCTCTTATCTGGAGTCCTGTGTAATGTTAATTATTTTGGTGTTTAGAGCAGGTGGCTGTGTAAAGCAAAATGAAAGTAAAACAAAACGCTCCTTTGGGAGCTTTCTGTTCAACTTTCAACAGCCTGTTAGCTTTCATCTGCCTTTTCTTACAACCAGCTAGCCTTCGTTTTAGTGTTCATAACAGAGCGTTTTTACTGTACATGTTTGTTGATATAAAGCAGCCTGATTTCATCTCATTCTTTAGGTCGTGTATTTTGGTGACAGTTTATATATAAATTTTTCTCACATAACTACCCTTGTTTTCTATAGCGAACAACGATGACGAATATCCTATCTCCAACATGTGTGAGATCAATTTGATGACGTCACTATAACATCACTATTTATAACGGCTTTTTGATGTCACAGTGGTTCCAAAATGCCTATTGCTTTGAAGAATAACTTAAATTGTTGGTTATGTGAGAAAAAGAATCTGTCACTCGTCGATGTTTAAGACATGTTGATCTCAAATTCGTCTAGAACAGAAAAGTTATTAAGTTCGCCAAGGCTCGCTTAATAACATTTTGATTCTAGACTCGTTTGAAATCAGCCTGTCTTAAACATCGACTCATGACAGATCCTCTATATCTCATCCTTTAGGTCGTGTATTTTGGTGACAGTTTATGTTCTGATGCCTTCCCCGTGAAAACCCTGACAGACTGGGACCTCATACTGGTGCTAGAGGAAATGGAGGCAGAGGGGTACCATCCACATGACCGGACACATCATTACTGGGAACCAGAAGAGAAAGAACGGAAACTTGTCAGGAAGGTAGTGCAGTTTGAAACTAACCTTTGAATACACATAGTTTCAGTTTCAACCAGAGTCAATTCTTAACTACAGTAAAACCTCTCTATTATGACCACTAAATTGTGCTACTTATTAGTTATTTACGACAGGTGACTGCTTAAGGCAATGTGACAGTAAAATAGAAAGCTCCTCTAGGAGCTTTCTATTTTACTATCACCTTGCTTTAAGCTGTCACCTGTCTTTTATTCAATCAATTAGTCTTCATTTTACTGGTCGTTATAGAGAAGTTGCACCGTATATCTATTTAGGGTTGTTTTAATGTATATTTTGCCAAATGACAAAAAGTGTAAAACCTGATCAGAGGGCTCATGTTTTGATTTCTGAAGAGATTCACAAGGGAACTTAATAGCCCACAAAAGTTACTTAGTGTTGAAAGAGTTATAGTGGTGGTAAAACTTTCTAATAGGGGCGGAGCTTTGTCAGTCCTGGCGTTATGTCAACTATGGTACTACAGTCGAACTTCGAAAGCTAGAACTCTGAAAGCTAGAACACGATCGAATTCTCGAACTCATTTCTCGGTCCCGTTCCTTTCTCTATATAATCCTTATTGTTCTACTTCCGTATTCTCGAACACTGAAAGCTGGAATTCTCGAACTGATGTACGGTCCCCGTGAAGCAGTTTGTTCTATATTTCACACCTAATGGTCGAACTGTCAACAATAGTTCGCATCTTATGCTCGAACTGTCAACACGATCAGTTTCGGTCCAATTGTTTCATGTTATAATTACACCGGCGGCGCGTGAAATTTTCACACCTCGTCAAATCAGCACTCGTTACACAAATGTATCAGTGTGTGTTTGCTTTAATTATTTGAAACGTGATCATCTGAATTGTTTATTGATTAAAAATAAGAGAAAAAATACCCACATTTCTTAAATAAGAATGAGAGAGGTAAAAACTTTGGTGCTTTTGAAAGGGAGTTACATGTAATCATTATTAATATGCTAGTTGTGCATTAGGTATATAATGACCATGAATGAAAACAACGGTAATTTTGACGTACGATTTAATTGCAAATGCATATAATAAGCAAGTTGACACCGAACTATTTCTGCCTTATGTAGATTTATGTGTATGATGTAAATGTTAGAGATCGAATTAGTTATCTGTCCAATTGTTGTGTTTAAAACGTACACGTTATTCTGATATACCCAAGTTACCCAACACACAAGTTGTGTGTCTCCATCGCAGTACAAAGTCGAACTTGAATTTCGAACTTCATACAACCTGAATCTCGAACAACCCTTTTCTCGAACAAATTCTAATGTCCCCAGGGTGTTCGAGGTTTCGAAGTTCGACTGTATATGTAATATTATTTGGAGTGGCAGCATAAGTTTGATTTATGTCATAAAAAACTCTCTGTTACGACCTTGAAAGTGTGTTAATTATTGGGTGTTTAATGCGGGTGACTGCTTAAAGCAAAGTGACAGTAAAACAGAAAGCTTTCTGTTGTACTGTCACCTTGCTTTAAGCTTTCACCTGACTTTTGAACAATTAATTTGTCTTCTTTCTAGTGGTTGTAATAGAGAGCTTTACTGTTGTCATTTATTGCAAGTGAACAGGTAACAAATTATTATTTTTATTCGATTATGGATTTTTGTGTGTAAATAAAAAAATAATTTTTTATTTATTTTTTTTTTAAATTTTTTTTTTCTTTCTTAAAAACTTTAAAAAACAAAAATATTATAAAAAACAAAAACAAATAATAATAAAAAAAAAAAAAAAAAAATAGAATGTACAAAAAATAAAAATTTCAGGTGAACTTGGAGGTGAGTGAGGAGGAAGAAGCCTATCTCCTCTCAAGTCAGTGGGGCTCTTTCTTCTACCAGCCTGATGAAGACCCCGCCCACAACCGACACATGAATACATTCTGGGGAGAGCTGATCACCAAATACACTGACATAGCCATTCCAAGTATAGAATACATTGCAGGTAACAATGCATAGCCATTCCTAGTATAGAATACATAACAGGTAACACTACATAGCCATTCCAAGTATAGAATACATTGCAGGTAACAATGCATAGCCATTCCTAGTATAGAATACATTTACAGGTAACACTACATAGCCATTCCTAGTACAGAATACATTACAGGTAACAATATATAGCCATTCCTAGTACAGAATACATTACAGGTAACAATACATAGCCATTCCTAGTATAGAATACATTACAGGTAACAATACATAGCCAATTCCTAGTATAAAATACATTACAGGTAACAACACATAGACAATTCCTAGTATATAATACATTACAGGTAACAATACATAGACAATTCCTAGTACAGAATACATTACAGGTAACACTTCATAGCCATTCCTAGTATAGAATACATTACAGGTAACACTACATGGCCATTCCTAGTATAGAATACATTACAGGTAACAATACATAGACAATTCCTAGTATAGAATACATTACAGGTAACACTACATAGCAATTCCTAGTATAGAATACATTACATGTAACAATACATAGCCATTCCTAGTATAGAATACATTACAGGTAACACTACATAGCCATTCCTAGTACAGAATACATTACAGGTAACACTACATAGCCATTCCTAGTGTAGAATACATTACAGATACCAATACATAGCCATCCCTAGTACAGAATACATAACAGGTAACAATACATAGCCATTCCTAGTTTAGAATACATTACAGGTAACAATACATAGCCATTCCAAGTATAGAATACATTACATGTAACACTACATAGCCATTCCAAGTATAGAATACATTACATGTAACACTACACAGCCATTCCTAGTATAGAATACATTACAGGTAACACTACATGGCCATTCCTAGTTTAGAATACATTACAGGTAACACTACTACATAGCCATTCCTAGTATAGAATACATTACATGTAACATCACATAGCCATCCCTAGTATAGAATACATTACAGGTAACACTACATAGCCATTCCTAGTATAGAATACATTACATGTAACAATACATAGCCATTCCTAGTATAGAATACATTACAGGTAACACTACATAGCCATTCCTAGTACAGAATACATTACAGGTAACAATATATAGCCATTCCTAGTGTAGAATACATTACAGGTAACACTACATAGCCATTCCTTGTTTAGAATACATTACAGGTAACACTACATAGCCATTCCTAGTATAGAATACATTACATGTAACAACACATAGCCATCCCTAGTACAGAATACATTACAGGTAACACTACATGACCATTCCTAGTATAGAATACATTACAGGTAACACTACATAGCAATCCCGAGTACAGAATACATTACAGGTAACACTACATAGCCATCCCTAGTACAGAATACATTACAGGTAACACTACAATCATGGCCATTTCTAGTATAGAATACATTACAGGTAACACTACATAGCCATCCCTAGTACAGAATACATTACAGGTAACACTCCATGGCCATTCCTAGTATAGAATACATTACAGGTTACACTTCATGGCCATTCCTAGTATGGAATACATTGCAGGTAACAATACATAGCCATTCCAGGTATAGAATACATTACAGGTAACACTACATAGCCAGTCCTAGTATAGAATACATAACAGGTAACAATACATAGCCATTCCTAGTATAGAATACATTGCAGGTAACAATACATAGACAATTCCTAGTACAGAATACATTACAGGTAACACTACATAGCCATTCCTAGTATAGAATACATTACAGGTAACACTACATAGCCATTCCAAGTATAGAATACATTACAGGTAACAATACATAGACAATTCCTAGTACAGAATACATTACAGGTAACACTACATAGCCATTCCTAGTATAGAATACATTACAGGTAACACTACTAGGCCATTCCTAGTAAAAAATACATTACAGGTAACAATACATAGACAATTCCTAGTATAGAATACATTACAGGTAACAATACATAGCCATCCCTAGTACAGAATACATTACAGGTAACAATACATAGCCATTCCTAGTATAGAATACATTACAGGTAACACTACTAGGCCATTCCTAGTATAGAATACATTACAGGTAACAATACATAGACAATTCCTAGTATAGAATACATTACAGGTAACAATACATAGCCATTCCTAGTATCGAATACATTACAGGTAACACTACATAGCCATTCCTAGTATAGAATACATTACAGGTAACACTACATAGCCATTCCTAGTATACAATACATTACATGTAACAGTACATAGACAATTCTAGTATAGAATACATTGCAGGTAACAATACATAGCCATTCCTAGTATAGAATACATTGCAGGTAACAATACATAGCCATCCCTAGTACAGAATACATTACAGGTAACAATACATAGCCATTCCTAGTATAGAATACATTACAGGTAACACTACTAGGCCATTCCTAGTATAGAATACATTACAGGTAACAATACATAGACAATTCCTAGTATAGAATACATTACAGGTAACAATACATAGCCATTCCTAGTATCGAATACATTACAGGTAACACTACATAGCCATTCCTAGTATAGAATACATTACAGGTAACACTACATAGCCATTCCTAGTATACAATACATTACATGTAACAGTACATAGACAATTCTAGTATAGAATACATTGCAGGTAACAATACATAGCCATTCCTAGTATAGAATACATTGCAGGTAACAATACATAGCCATTCCAAGTATAGAATACATTGCAGGTAACAATACATAGCCATTCCTAGTATAGAATACATTACAGGTAACAGTATATAGACATTTCTAGTATAGAATACATTGCAGGTAACACTACATAGCCATTCCTAGTATAGAATACATTACAGGTAACAATACATAGCCATTTCTAGTATAGAATACATTACAGGTAACAGTACATAGACATTTCTAGTATAGAATACATTGCAGGTAACACTACATAGCCATTCCTAGTATAGAATACATTACAGGTAACAGTACATAGACAATTCTAGTATAGAATACATTACAGGTAACACTACATGGCCATTCCTAGTATAGAATACATTACAGGTAACAATACATAGACAATTCCTAGTATATAATACATTACAGGTAACACTACATAGCCATTCCTAGTATACAATACATTACATGTAACAGTACATAGACAATTCTAGTATAGAATACATTGCAGGTAACACTTCATGGCCATTCCTAGTATAGAATACATTACAGGTAACAATACATAGCCATTTCTAGTATAGAATACATTACATGTAACACTACATCGCCATCCCTAGTATAGAATACATTACAGGTAACAATACATAGCCATTCCTAGTATAGAATACATTACAGGTAACACTACATAGCCATTCCTAGTATACAATACATTACATGTAACAGTACATAGACAATTCTAGTATAGAATACATTGCAGGTAACACTTCATGGCCATTCCTAGTATAGAATACATTACGGGTAACAATACATAGACAATTCCTAGTATAGAATACATTACAGGTAACAATACATAGACAATTCTAGTATAGAATACATTACAGGTAACAATACATAGCCATTCCTAGTATAGAATACATTACAGGTAACACTACATAGCCATTCCTAGTATACAATACATTACATGTAACAGTACATAGACAATTCTAGTATAGAATACATTGCAGGTAACAATACATGGCCATTCCTAGTATAGAATACATTACAGGTAACAATACATAGCCATCCCTAGTACAGAATACATTACAGGTAACACTACATGGCCATTCCTAGTACAGAATACATTACAGATAACAATACATAGCCATTCCAAGTATAGAATACATTACAGGTAACAATACATAGCCATTCCTAGTATAGATATAGGATATTACATGAGTGTTGATAATTTATTGGATTTATTAAATGAGTCTTTTAGAAAACGATAAAAACGAGGCTTTGCCGAGTTTTTATCGTTTTCTAAAACGACGAGTTTGATAAATCCAATAAATTATTAACACGAATGTTATATTCTTTTTATAACAAAACCTAGAAATGTTATTTATCGCAGCTTTTGAGGTCAAGTGAATGCTAAGCGCGATATAAGTAGATCTATACAGGAAAAAAGTTGTTCCAAATTAATCCCGTTCACTAGCATAATGTTTATGTTGTTATATGTATTAATAAACACTTTCATGTAGATCTAATATTGATTAATTACATCAAAAATATATAAATTGAATCTACATGATGGAATGAAGACGTTGGAAATCGAACGCGCATAGAACGCATTTTAACGACGTCACAAGTAAACGACGTTGTGGCGTGCCTCATTTGCATAGTTATATAACTAGTTATATATGACATTTAAACAACGGGTGTTATTCAACGCTCACGCCGTCTGTTATGTTATAAAATACATTACATCTAACACTACATAGCCATTCCTAGTATATATAATCAAACCAAACGATTTAAAACAAGAGATGGGCCTCACATAAGATGCATGTCTAGTTCTTTGCATTGACATCAGGGCTCCCTTAAGTTGACATGAAAAATCCTAAGATTTCCAAATTTGCATTTTCAAGTGCTATTTTATGAATCATACCTTTACCCTCATCAGCTGTTTCTATTTTTATTGACACGTGACTACTTAAAGCAGGCTGGATGGTAAAGCAGAATGCACCTTAATGCACATTCTGCTTTACTTTCAGCCTACTTTAATTACCATGTACAAGAAAAAAAAATCCGAAGATTTAGGAAAAATCTGGAGAAATGGCAGCCCTGTGACATTTATAAAGGTAAACATGGCTTTGCATGCGTTATTGCAAACGTTTTACTGGACTAGGTAAACCCTTTACCCCATAGTCTGTTTCTAGTTTTGGAAATAGGTGACTACTTAAAGTAGCTTGAAAATAAAGCAGAATGTGCCTTTTGGCGCATTCTGCATTATTTTCAGCCTGCTTTAAGCTACCATCTGCTATGCGTAGAAAATATTTTTTATGGTGTAAATTCATTACTGTTTAAAGTGGAACTATTTTCTTCAGTGAAGGAATAAATT
Organism: Gari tellinella; assembly: GCA_922989275.2. Lineage (NCBI taxonomy): Eukaryota > Metazoa > Mollusca > Bivalvia > Cardiida > Psammobiidae > Gari > Gari tellinella. Next base: position 82,632,249 of record OV277864.1, on the reverse strand, counting down.
AAAGGCGTAGAATGGCATATTTATTAGGTAATGGGTTAAAAGGCGTATCAATTATGTACAGTAATACTTCTCTATTACGACCACTAAAAATAAGACTAATTGGTTTTATAAAAGACAGATGATAACTTAAAGCAAGGTGACAGTTAAACAGAAAGCTCCTACAGGAGTTAAACAGAAAGCTCCTACAGGAGTTAAACAGAAAGCTCCTACAGGAGTTTTCTGTATTACTGTCACTTTACTTTAACTCTTTCCTCCCTGAAACTTTAAATGGACAATTCCAGTTTCCATTCAAGTCTAGTCCATTTCTGACTTTTAAGGGTTGTTTTGTCAATGTTTGGCATTATGACAAACAGTGAAGACCCTGATCAGAGGGCTCCTAGGAGCCCTCTGATCTGGGTCTTCACTGTTTGCATAGGACACATATACTATTCACATGTACACTGTTTGTAAAGAACGCCAATATGCGGGACTAGGGTTCAAAGAGTTAACTCTTTACACCTTATAGAAGCGCCTTTTAGCGCATTCCGTTTTAATCCTCCGCGGAAGAAACTAATTCCAATCTATACAGTCATGAATATATATCAGAAGGAATATTTTCTTAATTCTAGCAGGAGGTAACTTAAAGCAGGCTGAAAGTAAAGCAGAATGTGCCTTAGGGCGCATTCTGCTTTACTTTCAACCTGTTTTAAATAGTCGCCTATTTTCAAAACTAGATACAGGTTATGGGGTAAACAGTTAAGCAGTCACCTGTTCTTAACCCCCTAATAAGTAACACAATTTAGTGGTCGAAATAGAGGAGTTTTACTGTAATGTGTTAAGATGTAGTCAGTGTACTTCACTGAGTGGTGATACAAGATTGACCACTCTCTATCAGGTTTGCCACTCGACCATGAGTTCAGCACGTTTGATCACAGTAAGTAATTGGTTAAGATGTAGTCAATGTACAGTCGAACTTCGATATCTCGAACTGGGTTAAGTCAAACATACCCGTATTTCAAAGTTAAAACGTGGCTAAGCCACGTTTTAACTTTGAAAAACGGGTATGTTCGACTGAACCGAACATAAAATATTGTAGTTCATGTGTCGACAAATCGGATAGTTCGAGCTAAGCGAGTTCGAGATATCGAAGTTCGACTGTACTTCACTGAGTAATGATTTACTTCTCTCTACCAGGTTTGCCACTCGACCATGAGTTCAGCATGTTTGATCATAGTGACGATGGCAACACTGATGGGTTTTCTCCTGCCAAACCAAAACCATTGCTAACCCAACAGACCCAGGCCGGAGCCCAGCAAACACAGACTGGAGCCCAACAGGCCCAACCAGGAACATAAATCCAGGGATGCCCTAGATTGTACTGTGTTCAAACTGTTCCTAGAAGGAGTAAGATGTTATTGAAATTTGTTCCAAACAAACCAGTTACTACTCAAAGAACTGTTATGTTTACTTTCCAACTATATCAGAGTAATTACAACATGGTCTGGAGATTACTAGTGTAGTGTTTACTTTCCAACTATATCAGAGTAATTACAACATGGCCTGTAGATTACTAGTGTAGTGTTTACTTTCCAACTATATCAGAGTAATTACAACATGGCCAGTAGATTACTAGTGTAATGTTTACTTTCCAACTATATCAGAGTAATTACAACATGGCCTGTAGATTGCTAGTGTAATGTTTACTTTCCAACTATATCAGAGTAATTACAACATGGCCAGTAGATTGCTAGTGTAATGTTTACTTTCCAACTATATCAGAGTAATTACAACATGGCCTGTAGATTGTTTGTGTAATGTTTACTTTCCAACTATATCAGAGTAATTACAACATGGCCTGTAGATTACTAGTGTAATGTTTACTTTCCAACTATATCAGAGTAATTACAACATGGCCAGTAGATTGCTGGTGTTATATTTACTTATTACTTATATTATCACATTGCCTGGAGATTGCTAGTGTTATGTTTACGTAATTTAATTATCACATGTCCTGGAGATTGCTATAATAGAGTTCATTTACAGGGCTCTGGATAAGAGGGAGTTAACTGAACACATTGAACATTTTCTTACTCAAATCTTATGGTGTAACTACTCATTTGAATCGTCTTGAAAAGACGATTCTAATGAGTTAGTGACACCATAGGGTTTAATTCAGGCATAAAGGTTTTAATTTTTGAAATACTCTCCTTATCTGTGATCCTAGTGATTATAGAACATTGTATGTATATCCCTATGGTCTATACAGTGGAGAAAAATTTATTCTTTCCAAATAAACGCGTTTACGCTAAAACTATTATTTGCAATGCAAACAGTTTGGAGCCAGATCAGACGCCGGGTAACCCGGCGTCTGATCAGGCTCCAAACTGTTTGCCACCAAGATAAACATGAATTATCAGAATTGTCAAAAAGTTGTCTTTTTTCTACGTTTTAGTGTTTTGCGTTTGCGTACGTTTGCGTTTAAACGGGAAAGAATAACAGATTCTCCACTATATCACTTATGTCTCTTTATCTTTATGTAAAAGTTTACTTTCCAATTATTAGTGTACAGTAATCACGCTCTACTAGGACCACTAAATTGTGTTAATTATAAGTTGTTTACGACAGGTGTTGAGAAAAAACAGGACAGCGGCCAGCTTTTGGAATGCTGGCTGGGTGTCTGCTCAAAGCAAGGGGACAGTAAAACAGAAAGCTCATAGTTTTAAGCTGTAACCATTCTTATATACAATCATTTAGCATTCGTTTTAGAGGTCATAGTAGAGAGATTTTACTGTATATGTTTATCAAAGTATACAAGGCTCTAGATAAGAGCGAGTAAACCAACAATTTACAGTGAGTAAACCAACAATTTACAGTGAGTAAACCAACAATTTACAACAACAATTTACAGTGAGTAAACCAACAATTTATAGTGAGTAAACCAACAATTTATAGTGAGTAAACCAACAATTTATAGTGAGTAAACCAACAATTTACAGTGAGTAAACCAACAATTTTCAGTGAGTAAACCAACAATTTATAGTGAGTAAACCAACAATTTATAGTGAGTAAACCAACAATTTATAGTGATTAACCAACAATTTACAGTGAGTAAACCAACAATTTACAGTGAGTAAACCAACAATTTATAGTGAGTAAACCAACAATTTACAGTGAGTAAACCAACAATTTACAGTGAGTAAACCAACAATTTATAGTGAATAAACCAACAATTTTCAGTGAGTAAACCAACAATTTATAGTGAGTAAACCAACAATTTACAGTGAGTAAACCAACAATTTTCAGTGAGTAAACCAACAATTTATAGTGAGTAAACCAACAATTTACAGTGAGTAAACCAACAATTTATAGTGAGTAAACCAACAATTTACAGTGAGTAAACCAACAATTTACAGTGAGTAAACCAACAATTTATAGTGAGTAAACCAACAATTTACAGTGAGTAAACCAACAATTTACAGTGAGTAAACCAACAATTTATAGTGAGTAAACCAACAATTTACAGTGAGTAAACCAACAATTTTCAGTGAGTAAACCAACAATTTATAGTGAGTAAACCAACAATTTACAGCGAGTAAACCAACAATTTACAGTGAGTAAACCAACAATTTATAGTGAGTAAACCAACAATTTACAGTGAGTAAACCAACAATTTTCAGTGAGTAAACCAACAATTTATAGTGAGTAAACCAACAATTTACAGTGAGTAAACCAACAATTTATAGTGAGTAAACCAACAATTTATAGTGAGTAAACCAACAATTTACAGTGAGTAAACCAACAATTTACAGTGAGTAAACCAACAATTTATAGTGAGTAACCCAACAATTTTCAGTGAGTAAACCAACAATTTATAGTGAGTAAACCAACAATTTACAGTGAGTAAACCAACAATTTACAGTGAGTAAACCAACAATTTATAGTGAGTAAACCAACAATTTACAGTGAGTAAACCAACAATTATAGTGAGTAAACCAACAATTTACAGTGAGTAAACCAACAATTATAGTGTTTTCTACTTTATACTACCATCAAAACCTATGTTATGACTGCTTACTATATAATGTTGTGACTGCTCGCAATTTTGTAACTGCTCACTATGATGTAACTGCTCACTACTAATTAGAATCATTACCTAGTGACAATACTTTATACTACCATCAAAACCTATGTTATGACTGCTCACTATATAATGTTGTGACTGCTCGCTATTTTGTGACTGCTCACTATGTTGTGACTGCTCACTATGTTATGACTGCTCACTATATAATGTTGTGACTACTCACTATGTTGTGACTGCTCACTATGTTGTGGAAGTTCACTATGTTGTGACTGCTCACTATGTTGTGGAAGTTCACTATGTTGTGACTGCTCATTATGATGTGACTGCTCACTACTCATTAGAATCATTACCTAGTGACAATACTTTATACTACCATCAAAACCTTTGTTATGACTGCTCACTATATAATGTTGTGACTGCTCGTTATTTTGTGACCGATCACTATGTTGTGACTGCTCACTATGTTAATGACTGCTCACTATATAATGTTGTGACTGCTCACCATATAATGTTGTGACTGCTCACTATATAATGTTGTGACTGCTCACTATGTTGTGACTGCTCACTATATAATGTTGTGACTGCTCGCTATTTTGTGACTGCTCCATATGATGTGACTGCTCACTATATAATGTTGTGACTGCTCGCTATTTGTGACTGCTCACTATGATGTGACTGCTCACTATTTTGTGACTGCTCACTATTATGTGACTGCTCACTACTAATAGTGACAATTCTAATACATGTACAGTGAAACCCCTCTAAACTGGACATGTTTGGGGTCAAGATAAATTTCCGGTTTAGAGGGGTTTTAATCCATTACCCTATATAGCTTGTTTGTAGTATGGAAGATACCTCGCCACTTAAAGGAGGTTGAAAGTAAAGCAGAATGTGCCTTAAGGCACATTCTGCTTTACTTTCAAACTGCTTTAAGCTATCATCTACTAGAATAAAGAAATTATTGCTGATGTATTTTCTTCAGTGTATGAATAAATCAAAGGCGTAAAAATGTGTATTTATGGTGTAATGGGTTAAAATAAATAAGGGTTTTTGGAAATGGGACCAAAGTTTTTGTCAGGTTTAGAGAGAATTCTGGTATTTAGAGGTTCCAGTTTAGAGGGGTTCCACTGTATGTACATGTGAAGTTACACCATAGGGTTTGGTAGAGATATTGCAGTATTTGAATTCTCACATTTATCTCTCTGTGTTTATATTTTGAATTGCTGTTAACCCATTACCCATGCCTTTGACATATTCCTCCACTGGAGAAAATAGTTCTAATTTATACAGTCATGAATATGTATTATAAGGAATGTTTTTTATATTCTAGTAGATGATAGCTTAAAGCATTCTGCTTTACTTTTAGCCTTCTTGAAGTGGTCACCTATTTTCAAAACTAGAAACAGGCTATGGAGTAATGGGTTAATACTATTTTAACCCAATACTCCATAGGAACACATTTTACCCCTCTAAATTATTCCTCCACTACTAGAACAGAGAACTATTTCTTTTAACACATATTAATAGCTGTATCAAATGGAACTATTTTCTTCAGTGGAAGAATATATTAAATTTGTTAAAATGAGTATCTGTGGAGTAAAGGGTTGAGGTACTTCTTGCTGTTAACCCTTTGAACCCGAGTCCTGCATATAGGCATCCTTTTCAAACAGTGTACATGTGAATAGTACACTTGTCCTGTGCAAACAGTGAAGACCCAGATCAGAGGGCGCCAAAAGGAGCCCTCTGATCAGGGTCTTCACTGTTTGTCATAATACCAAACATTGACAAAAACAACCCTTAAAAGTCAGAAATGGACTAGACTAAAATGGAAACTGGAATTGTCCATTTAAAGTTTCAGGGAGGAAAGAGTTAGTGCATTAACCCATTACCCCATAGCCTGTTTCTAGGTTTGAAAACAGGTGACCACTTAAAGCAGGTTGAAACTAAAGCAGGATGCGCCTTAAGGGGCATTCTGCTTTACTTTCAGCCTGCTTTAAACTATCATCTTCTCCTTAAATATAAAAACTTTTTCTTATGAAACATATCCATGACTGTATAAAGTGGATTTATTTTCTTTAGTGGATTAACCCTATAGCCCTTTTCTAAATTTGCAGATAGATGACCACTTAAAGCAGGTTGAAAGTAAAGCAGAATGTGCCTTAAGGCACATTCTGCTTTACTTTCAGCCTGCTTTAAGCTATGATCTTCTAGGATATAGTAAGCTTTGATATTTGTACAGTAGAATCTCCTGGTGGATCCCTCTATAGTTTGTTAAAATGAAATCCCTAGGGTCACATTTGACACCACCCTGCACAGTTTAAGTGCTGCTCTAGGCAGGTTTTACAGTATTTTTGATTTAGGCAGAACTGTATTTACCTGAGTTACCCTTAATATACTATGGGCAAATAACCAATATTTGCAAACAGTTTGGATCCAGATCAGATGCAACATAATGCTGCATCTAATCTGGATCCAAACTATTTGCCACTCATTTACCAACTTAACATTTTCTAAAAAAAAAAAAAAGTACATTTTTTACACACAGAAGGTATTTAGCAGACATCATTTCAGTCTGGTAAGGGTAAGCCACCAGCAGCAGTGCTGCTAATGCTACAGTACTCTTGCATAATAGTTGACCTCAGTGATCAGGCCAACAGAACTGAACATGTTGTCTGCTAAAGTTTAGAAATGGTTCAGTCTTCTTCATACTTAGAGAAACAGGATCTGGAAGTGATCCACTGACAGTTATGTAATTATGTCTTATGCCATATTTATACATATGTTTAATATTGGTTTTGTCACAGTTATCTGCATGTTTTGTCATTTTTTCTTGTCCAGGATTCAACCCTTTCCCCCAATAAATACTGACGTTTGTTAACCCATTACCCCATAAATGTGCATTTTTAGGCCTTTGATTTATTCCTCCACTTAAGAAAATAATTCCCCTTTAACCCTTTCCCCCATAGCATATCTCTAGTATTGAATGTAGGTGTCCACTTAAAACAGGTTGAAAGTAAAGCAGAATGCGCTTTAAGCGCATTCTGCTTTACTTTCAGCCTGCTTTAAGCTATCATCTGCTAGAATATAGAAAATATTTTGTATTATACATATTTATGAATGTATAAATTGGAACTATTTTCTTCAGAGCAAGAATAAACTGAATGCGCTAAAAGGCGCTTCTATGGGGGAAAGGGTTAAACAGTCATGAAAATGTAAGATGTGAAATAAGTTTCTATATCCTAGTAGATGGTAGCTTAAAGCAGTTTGAAAGTAAAGCAAAGTGTGCATTAAGACCCATTCTGCTTTACTTTCAACCTGCTTTAGGTGGCCACCTATTTTCAAAACTCGAAACAGGCTATGGGGTAATGGGTAAAATGAAATTGCCTATTTGGAAAGAGCCTAATGAGAGGAAGTGCCATTTGCAAAGGCCATAACTCTGACATCATTGTTTTTTTTAGTTATTTCCCTTTGTCATATTTTCTTGTCAAGAAGACAACTCCAGTTCTACTGATGCTATTGTAATGAAATTTTATGTATGGAAAGAAACTGATGAGAGAAAATGCCATGCATAAGGGCAGCAATATTTTGTTTTCCCCTTTGTCATATTTTATTGTCAGGAAAATAACTCCAGTTCTGCTGACGCTAGTGAAATAATTATCATTTACCGGAAATGGAAATAGCTTGATAAGAGGATGTGTCATGGATAAGGGTCATAAGCTTGGCAACAAAATTCACTTTTGTCATGTTTTCTTGTCCGGAAGATAACTCCATTTATAGCTATATTAAAATGTTGTCTTGCCCAGTCAACTTAGGTACAAACTTCAATGTCCTCAGGTGAGCGAATTTAGGGCCATGGCCCTCTTGTTCATTGGAAAACCTTTAAAAATCTTCTTCTCTGAAACCGTAAGGCCAAGATCATTTATATTTGACATGTAGCTTTGCCCTATGGTACTCTACCAAGATTGTTCAAATTATGACCCCTTGATCAAATTTGGCCCCGCCCCCGGGGCTTATCAGTTTTACATAGACTTATATAGGAAAACCTTTAAAAATCTTCTACTCTGAAACTGTAAGGCCCATATTCTTAATATTTGACATATAGCTTTGCCTTGTGGTTCTCTACCAAGTGTTTTCAAATTATGACCCCCGGGCCAAATTTGGCCCCACCCAGGTTCTTATCAGTTTTTATAGGAAAACCTTTAAAAATCTTCTTCTCTTAAACCGTAAGGCCAAGATCATTAATATCTGACTTGTAGCTTTGCATTGTGGTCCTCTACCAAGATCAAATTATGGCACCTGGGTCATAGCTATATCAAAATGTTGTCTTGCCCAGTCAGATTCTATGGTACAGTGTCTTCAGGTGAGCGAAATGTGACCCTCTGGGTCTCTTGTTAGAAATCTTCTCATCTCAAACCACTGGTCTGATTTGCAAATAAGTTTGCACTAAAAAATCCAATTTGTTTTGATATTTTTCTTCAATAAACAAAATGACCCCAACCCCCACTCACTCGAAAACTGAGGAGTAGGGTAGGTTTTACTTACACGTCTATACAGTGCTCCCGCCCTCCAAACAACGCTTGCTGCTGTTCCCCAAACAATAACTTTATGCCCGATCTTTTCATGGCTGCAATATTGTCTGCTTATAAAAAATTGTTCTGTGCTGTTTTTAGCTCACCTGAGCTAGCTCAGGGTGAGCTTTTGCAATCCTTGAATGTCCGTCGTCCGTCGTGCGGCGTCAACAATTTTAGTGTTTACACTCTAGAGGCAACAATATTTATCCAATCTTTCTCAAACTTACTGAGATGGTATATTGCCATAAGAGTTTGGATGAGTTCGATTATGGCTGAAATCTGACAATTAGGTCATGAGTTATCAACCTTTGAATTGCTGAAAATGCCATATTTGTCAGTGTTTACGCTCTAGAGGCCACAATATTTACCCAATCTTTCTAAAACTTGCCCAGATTGTATATCACCATACGATTTCGGATGAGTTCGATTTTGGTTGAAATTGGACAAATAGATCAAGAGTAATCTACCTTTGAACTGCTGAAAATGCCATATTAAACGGTGTTTACATTCTAGAGTTCACAATTTTTATTCAATCTATCTGAAACCTGCTCAGATTGTATATTACTCTAAGACTTCGGATGAGTTCAATTATGGTTGTAATCGGACCAATAGGTCAAGAGTAATCTACCTTCGAATTGCTGAAAATTACATATTTATGGGTTTTTACACTCTAGAGGCCACAAATTTTATCCAATCTTTCTGAAACTTACTCAGATTGTATATTACTATAATATTTCGAATGAGTTTAATTATGGTTGTAATCGAACCAATAGGTCAAGAGTTATCTACCTTTGAATTGCTGAAAATGACATATTTAACTGTGTTTACGCTCTAGAGGCCACAATATTTATCCAAGCTTTCTCAAACTTGCCCAGATTGTATATGACCATAACAGTTCAAAAAAGTGTAATTATGGTTCAAATCGGACAAATAGATCAATAGTTATCTACCTTTGAACTGCTGAAAATGCCATATTTAACAGTGTTTACACTCTTGCAACTACAGTTTTCAATGGATTTTGATTATACTTGCACACAAAGTATATAGCTGTCAGTTCTCGACGGAGTGAAATTATTGTTGAAATCTAATCATTGTGGCAATTGTAATCTGCCCTTGATATACTTTGAAATGCAAGAAAAGGCTTCATTTCAGTATTGTTTAGGCTCTAGTTATCTCATTGAGTTATCTGCCCTGATGTACTGTACTAGAATTATGAGATTGTATTCCAAAATAGTTTACACGTTATACTACAAATTTGAATGGATTTAGATTAAAACAGATGAAACAAAAAGTAAAGCTATCAGGCTTCAGTACAACAGGTGAGCGATATCAGAGCCTTCAGGCCCTCTTGTTTCTCATAGTCACATATTGGACATTTTGACAGAAAAAAACCAACAACACATAATGACAAGCGACAAACAGCTTGACACGGCGTCTGATCTAGATTCAAGCTGTTTGCAAATGTAAGCCAATTTCCCTCCCTATAAAAGCTCCAAACAACACACAAATTATGTGTCTCCCATTTGTTGTTGTTGTAGAGAGGGAGCACTGTACATAGTGAAAACTTTCTGTAGCTATAGACCATGTGCGATAATGGCTTTACTTGAATAATCCTTGTATGAACTTGTACTTCAGATTGTTCTTTTAACTCGTTATCCCCTGAGACTTCCAATGGACAATTCCAATTAACAATAAAGGCTGGTCCATTTTAGAATATTTAGGGTCATTTTTTATGATATATTACAAAATGAAAAACAGGGAAGTCCCTGATTAGAGGGCTCCTGCAGGAGCCCTCTAATCAGGGACTTCACTGTTTGCTTTACACTAGTGTACTCTTTACAGGTTTATTTTGGTAGATGACGCATATATAAGTCACTAGGGCTCAATGAATTAACTCTTTTCATGCTGGTGGTGCTGTGGAATCGTGATAATAGGTCTTACAGTTTGGATCTTGTTGCGATGCCATATAACACAGCGTCTCATCAGGATCCAAACTGTTTGCCACACTGGCCCTACTTTGAAAAGAGATTTTGAAAATATTATTTTTTATAACAACAGCAGACGACACTTTTTGCAGACGAAAACACTACCCAGCATGCATTTCAGTGATAATTAATACTCAGAGAATTATAGTTGAATCTCAATATCTTGAACCTTTTTACGCCTCTAGTTTATTTATCCATTGAGGAAAATAGTTCCAATTTACACAATTTTGAATATGACTCATAAGAAATATTTTCTATATTCTAGCAGATTTTTCCTTAAAGCAGAACTGAAAGTAAAGCAGAATGTGCAATAAGAATGCTTTGAATAAGTGATAACCTGTTTTCAAAACTTAGAAGCAGGCTATGGGGTAATGGGTTAATCCTTTATCCCATAGGCATTTCCTAGTTTTGGAGATAGGTGACCCCTTAAAGCAGGTTGAAAGTAAAGCAGAATGTGCCTTAAGGCACATTCTGCTTTATGTTCAGTCTGTTTTAAGCTGTTATTAGCTGAGATATAGAAAATATTTTTTATGATACATATTCATGACTGTATAAATAATTAATTATTTTCTTCAGTGGAGGAATACGTTAAAGGCGTAAAAATGTGTATCTTTGGAGTAATGGGTTAAGATAAACTTACCCGTATTTCAAAGTGAAATTGAGGTGCAGTGGAAAAGATGTTGGTTTTCCCAATAAACTCATTTGTGTGAAAATTATTTTCCATGCCAACAGTTTCGGAACCAGATCAGATGCCAGAAGCCTGATATTTGATCAGGTTCCAAACTGTTGCTACTTAGGCTACAATAAATCATTTGAATTGTCAAAACTTTCCGAGTCATTTGCATTTCATTTCGTTTAATTTAAATGGGAAAGGATAACATCTTCTCCACTGCATTTTTAACTAGCCAGTTCAAAATAATGAATTCAACTGTAGATTATATGGTGTTGTGCTAATTTTGTTGTGTATTATGTTGTGCTAATTTTTTTACATTAAAGGAAATATTAAATTATATATTTGGATACAGTTTTGTTTGATGTTTTTATTACACCTGCCCCCCTCCCTTTTCCCCTCACAAACAAGGTATGGAGGTATAAAAGAATCACATTGCCCGTCCACCCGTATGTCCAAACTCATAAGTGCAACTCCCTCTAAACTGCTCATTAGATTTGGAAAAAACAATCACAGGTTGATTCAGAGTTCCATCTTAACCCATTATAAATACACATTTTTACGCCTTTAATTTATTTCACCATTGAGGAAAATAGTTCCAATTTACACAGTTAAGAATATGTATGGTCAGAAATATTTTCCATATTGTAGCAGATAATAGCTTAACCCTTTACCTCATGGCCTGTTTCTAGTTTTGAAGACAGGTGACCACTTAAAGCAGGTTGAAAGTAAAGCAGAATGTGCCTAAAGGCACATTCTGCTTTACTTTCAGCCTGCTTTAAGCTAAAATCTGCTAGGCTATATAAAATATTTGTAATGGTAATTGTTCATGAGGGTATAAACTGGAACTATTTTCTTCAGCGGAGGAATAAATCTAATACGCTAAAAGTCGCTTCTATGGGGTAAAGGAAGGTATAAACACCAATTCTCAGCAGCTAAATCCATAAACTTGTATATAATTTTAATTTGTTTTAACCTTTTGGCATTCATGATGTTCTTTTAAATGTTGTTTCTATTAAATCTGGCGCCAACACATAATTCTCAAAGTTGAGAGAGTGTTGTATATATGAAGAAGAAGAAGATGAAAGGGTTAAAGCAGGCTGAAAGTGGTCACATATCTTCAAAACTAGAAACAGGCTATGGGGTAATGGGATAAGTGGTCACCAGTCTTCAAAACTAAAACTGGCTATGGGGTAATGGGTTAAGTGATCATCTGTCTTCAAAACTAAAACTGGCTATGGGGTAATGGGTTAAGTGATCATGTCTTCAAAACTAAAACAGGCTATGGGGTAATGGGTTAAGTGGTCACCAGTCTTCAAAACTAGAAACAGGCTATGGGGTAATGGCTTAAGTGGTCACCAGTCTTCAAAACTAGAAACAGGCTATGGGGTAATGTGTTAAGTGGTCATCTGTCTTCAAAACTAGAAACAGGATATGGGGTAATGGGTTAAGTGGTCATCTGTCTTCAAAACTAGAAACAGGCTATGGGGTAATGTGTTAAGTGGTCACCAGTCTTCAAAACTAGAAACAGGCTATGGGGTAATGTGTTAAGTGGTCATCTGTCTTCAAAACTAGAAACAGGCTATGGGGTAATGTGTTAAGTGGTCATCTGTCTTCAAAACTAGAAACAGGCTATGGGGTAATGTGTTAAGTGGTCATCTGTCTTCAAAACTAGAAACAGGCTATGGGGTAATCGGTTAAGTGGTCACCAGTCTTCAAAACTAGAAACAGGCTATGGGGTAATGTGTTATGTGGTCATCTGTCTTCAAAACTAAAACTGGCTATGGGGTAATGGGATAAGTGATCACCAGTCTTCAAAACTAGAAACAAGCTATGGGGTAATGGCTTAAGTGGTCACCAGTCTTCAAAACTAGAAACAGGCTATGGGGTAATGTGTTAAGTGGTCATCTGTCTTCAAAACTAGAAACAGAATATGGGGTAATGGGTTAAGTGGTCATCTGTCTTCAAAATTAGAAACAGGCTATGGGGTAATGGGATAAGTGGTCACATATCTTCAAAACTAGAAACAGGCTATGGGGTAATGGGTTAAGTGGTCATCTGTCTTCAAAACTAGAAACAGGCTATGGGGTAATGTGTTAAGTGGTCATCTGTCTTCAAAACTAGAAACAGGCTATGGGGTAATGGGATAAGTGGTCATCAGTCTTCAAAACTAGAAACAGGCTATGGGGTAATGGGATAAGTGGTCATCTGTCTTCAAAACTAAAACAGGCTATGGGGTAATGTGTTAAGTGGTCATCTGTCTTCAAAACTAGAAACAGGCTATGGGATAATGGGATAAGTGGTCACCAGTCTTCAAAACTAGAAACAGGCTATTGGGTAATGTGTTAAGTGGTCATCTGTCTTCAAAACTAGAAACAGGATATGGGGTAATGGGTTAAGTGGTCACCAGTCTTCAAAACTAAAACAGGCTATGGGGTAATGGGTTAAGTGGTCACCAGACTTCAAAACTAGAAACAGGCTGTGGGGTAATGGCTTAAGTGGTCACCAGTCTTCAAAACTAGAAACAGGCTATGGGGTAATGTGTTAAGTGGTCATCTGTCTTCAAAACTAGAAACAGGCTATGGGGTAATGGCTTAAGTGGTCACCAGTTTTCAAAACTAGAAACAGGATATGGGGTAATGTGTTAAGTGGTCATCTGTCTTCAAAACTAGAAACAGGCTATGGGGTAATGGGATAAGTGGTCACCAGTCTTCAAAAGTAGAAACAGGCTATGGGGTAATGGGTTAAGTGGTCATCTGTCTTCAAAACTAGAAACAGGCTATGGGGTAATGGGATAAGTGGTCACCAGTCTTCAAAACTAGAAACAGGCTATGGGGTAATGGGATAAGTGGTCACCAGTCTTCAAAACTAGAAACAGGCTATGGGGTAATGTGTTAAGTGGTCATCTGTCTTCAAAACTAGAAACAGGATATGGGGTAATGGGTTAAGTGGTCATCTGTCTTCAAAACTAGAAACAGGCTATGGGGTAATGGGATAAGTGGTCACCAGTCTTCAAAACTAGAAACAGGCTATGGGGTAATGTGTTAAGTGGTCATCTGTCTTCAAAACTAGAAACAGGATATGGGGTAATGGGTTAAGTGGTCATCTGTCTTCAAAACTAGAAACAGGCTATGGGGTAATGTGTTAAGTGGTCATCTGTCTTCAAAACTAGAAACAGGATATGGGGTAATGGGATAAGTGGTCACCAGTCTTCAAAACTAGAAACAGGCTATGGGGTAATGTGTTAAGTGGTCATCTGTCTTCAAAACTAGAAACAGGATATGGGGTAATGGGTTAAGTGGTCATCTGTCTTCAAAACTAGAAACAGGCTATGGGGTAATGTGTTAAGTGGTCATCTGTCTTCAAAACTAGAAACAGGCTATGGGGTAATGGGATAAGTGATCATCTGTCTTCAAAACTAAAACAGGCTATGGGGTAATGGGTTAAGTGGTCACCAGTCTTCAAAACTAAAACAGGCTATGGGGTAATGGATTACGTGATCATCTGTCTTCAAAACTAAAACAGGCTATGGGGTAATTGGTTAAGTGGTCACCAGTCTTCAAAACTAGAAACAGGCTATGGGGTAATGGCTTAAGTGGTCACCAGTCTTCAAAACTGGAAACAGGCTATGGGGTAATGTGTTAAGTGGTCATCTGTCTTCAAAACTAGAAACAGGATATGGGGTAATGGGTTAAGTGGTCATCTGTCATCAAAACTAGAAACAGGCTATGGGGTAATGTGTTAAGTGGTCATCTGTCTTCAAAACTAGAAACAGGCTATGGGGTAATGGGATAAGTGGTCACCAGTCTTCAAAACTAGAAACAGGCTATGGGGTAATGTGTTAAGTGATCATCTGTCTTCAAAACTAGAAACAGGCTATGGGGTAATGTGTTAAGTGGTCATCTGTCTTCAAAACTAGAAACAGGATATGGGGTAATGGGTTAAGTGGTCATCTGTCTTCAAAACTAGAAACAGGCTATGGGGTAATGTGTTAAGTGGTCATCTGTCTTCAAAACTAGAAACAGGCTATGGGGTAATGGGATAAGTGGTCACCAGTCTTCAAAACTAGAAACAGGCTATGGGGTAATGTGTTAAGTGATCATCTGTCTTCAAAACTAGAAACAGGCTATGGGGTAATGGGTTAAGTGGTCATCTGGTCATCAGTCTTCAAAACTAGAAACAGGCTATGGGGTAATGTGTTAAGTGGTCATCTGTCTTCAAAACTAGAAACAGGCTATGGGGTAATGTGTTAAGTGGTCATCTGTCTTCAAAACTAGAAACAGGCTATGGGGTAATGGGATAAGTGGTCACCAGTCTTCAAAACTAGAAACAGGCTATGGGGTAATGTGTTAAGTGGTCATCTGTCTTCAAAACTAGAAACAGGCTATGGGGTAATGGGATAAGTGGTCACCAGTCTTCAAAACTAGAAACAGGATATGGGGTAATGGGATAAGTGGTCACCAGTCTTCAAAACTAGAAACAGGCTATGGGGTAATGGGTTAAGTGGTCATCTGTCTTCAAAACTAGAAACAGGCTATGGGGTAATGGGTTAAGTGGTCATCTGTCTTCAAAACTAGAAACAGGCTACGGGGTAATGGGATAACATATGCAAGGGAGATTATGGGTGGCACAGAGGTTGGATGCATCATGCAATTATTAGATGCTGTGTTAAGCGGCATCTAATCTGGAACCAAACTATTACAATAAGGGTAAAAAAACCACCTGGCTTTTAATATTGATACTAACCTTTTCCCCAATAGAAGCGCCTTTTAGCGTATTCAGTTTATTCCTCCACTGAAGAAAATAATTCTAATTTGTACAGTCATGGATATGTGTCATAAGAAATTTTCTATATTCTAACAGATGATAGCTTAAAGCAGGCTAAAAGTAAAGTAGAATGTGCCTTAAGGCACATTCTGCTTTACTTTCAACCTGCTTAAAGTGGTCTCCCGGCTCCGAAACTAGAAAAAGGCTATGGGGTAATGGGTTGAAGATCGTAATTGATAAACGCCACACCGTCAGATGCGCATGCATATTTATCTATCTCTATCTTCCAGTGAGTCAAACCCCTGTTGGGGACCTAGACTTGACGCGCGTCAACTGTCGAGAATGTTAAGTGAATAAAAGTAAAAGTTAAAAGATACAGAGAAGAATGTTAAAAGCAGGTTTAAAAACAGGTCAGGTTTGATTATGGGGAGATATGTTCAATCTGGCTAACAGCCAGACTGAACTCGGGTAGGGGCAGGGTTACAATGTCAGGGGGTAGAGCATTCCAGTGAACGATGGATCTGGGGAAGAAGGAGTACTTATGGTAGTCTGTTTTAGTTTGAACTTGTTGGAATGCTTTAGGGTGGGACTTTCTTGATGGTCTAAAGGGTGGAGTGATATATTCAGGAAGAGGAACTGCTACAAGATTATTAATAATATTATAAAACATGATAAGTTTTTGGTCAATACGGCGCAAGTCTATTTTAACCATATCGCGAGTATACTCTAATAACTCTATGCAGAGTGATGCGATTAATGAAGATGATGATGATGATGGTAAAAAAGTGACAATTCTAAAGCAGACAACATTCATCAATTGGTTCTAGAATTCTATCTGACATGATTTGCGAATAAGGATCGATTTCTTTCTGCTTGATAATACATCAAATTCCCCACCCACCAAACCCTTTCAAAATATTTACATTTCCCCAATCAATTTTAATAATAGATCTAAGCCTGCTTTCTAAAAAACACAACACTTTTTCTGCTTGCATATATACGTGGTTTGTCCCTGTTTTAGTCTAACCCCATTAATTGGGTGTAGACTTGAAGTACTGTCCTTTGAGAGTTTTGTCTGGGAATGTTATCGTGTTCTGATTGGTTAGATTAGTGACCTACTTGCAGCTCGCGCTGTACACGTGATTTGTGGAGTAGCACTGGGAAATGAATCTCTCATTCATTATCAATTCGATAAAGAGTGAGTGGGTGACAGGTGAAATAGTTTCCATTGAGCCGGTGAATGAAGAACTAAAATGGAGTTTAGAGAAAAGGCTGAGTTAGCGAAAGAAACACTTCAGAAATATCTGAAACTGGACGGCTGGACACAGACTAAGAAATCGGTAGGTCGAGCTTTCTCAGCATCCGTCAGTTTCTGAATCTAGTTTTATTTTGATTTTGAAATGAACCAGTGCTAGATAATGGAGTTTGACTGACTCGGTAAATCTCTAGAGGATAGTTGTCTTTTACCCTTTCATCTCCAAATTATTTTTGAGTTTTTTACCCCTACACCGTTATTGTGTCGTCTGCTTCAATATTATTGTCTGCAATATCATTTCAAAGTTAGAATTAAGAGAGTATGACATAAGAAGTACCGAAACGTGTGTTAAACAGTTTTGATACTGATCAGACCCCGCGTAGCGCGGCGTCTGATCAGGATCAACACTGTTTGCAATTTCGACTTTAGGCGATTCTTGCGGTGAAAGGGTTAAAATCTCGTACATTTTAACGAAATGGAAGAATTTCATAACTGTTTCTAGCAGCTAGATTGGATCAGAGACATAGAGGAAGAGATAAACTAGAACTTGGCGAAATCCCGTGTTAAGTTTATACATGGAGAAAGGATAAATGGAGAAGTAACTTATACTCAAATCTGCATTTTCCCGAAAATGGTGTCGTCCGTTACCTGTATGTGCGATAACGCTTAATCGATCGATAATTCAACTGCACCGGTACGCCGATAGCGGGCTATCGCGTTTTTTTATCGTGTTGAATGGTTACCTACTGTTAGTTTAAGTTACATAAAATCCTTAATTTTCACCCGATTTTCATTATAATTGTCTTAAAAGAAGGCTAAGATATTTATCTTTCACTTGTAAAAATAACAGATTTTATTTTTTAAAATTGATCAGTTTTATGGCGAGTTAAAGAGTGGTTTCCAAATGAATTTGCCGATAAAAGGGAGCAAGCACTAGGGCATTAATATATCACGCCCCGTTACAAAACCTTTCATAAAACCCTCATTTTTCCACCGATTTTCAAAGAAATGGTCTTAAAGGAAAGCTTAGATATTTTTCTTTCTGTTGTAAAAATGCAAGTGTTTATTTTTGAAATCGACAAATTTTATGGCGAGTTAAAGAGCGATGGCCAAATGAAATAGTCGATAAACGAGAGCAGGCGATCGCGAAATATATACATGTACTACGTCCCGTTTCAAAAACTTGAATTTAATCCATAATTTTCGTCCGATATATATTATATATTTTAAAAAAATGTCTTGATATAAAGCCGTGACACTTATCTTTCGGTTGTTAAAATACCAGGGTTTTTCTTGAAGCGAAAAAAGTAATGATGACCTACAAAGGTTGCTGGCTAATGAAATGACTAGACCAACTCGCGTAAGAAAATAATTCCTTCCGTATAAAAACTTAAGCAAACTTCTAAACTTCTAAAAATGTGTTCATGCATTGTTACAATGTTCTACATGGAGGAAATATTTCCTTGGAAGCAAAAATAAAAATCCATTTTGTATGTAAAGAGACATTTGAAAGGAGTGCGCGTCAAACGGCCAAAATCCAAAACGGCCAAAGTTGTAACTGTATCATTATGTCGTATGTGATCATTATTATTATTGAAAGGAAAATTAGAATTATTAACATATTACTAAAAAAAAATGAATTTAGGGTTAGTTTTACATCCAGACTAAAATATACATATTATCCGTCCCATTTCTATGAAAGAGGTAACAGTTTGCATTATCTTCAGAAATTAATTGCAAACATGATAACATGAGATCTCCGTTTCTTTCTGCTTTACTTATGTCTTATATAACGGAGTAAATTATAAAGCAGCCAATGCCTTAAGCAATCTATTTTACTGACTGCTTAACTCTTTGCCTGCTGATCGCGACTTTACTTTTTTTTTTGCAAACAACTTGGATCAAGATCAGATGCCGCGTAACACGGCGTCTGATCTGGATCCAGAATGTTTGACACTCGTCCTTAGCTTTATTTACTTACAAAATGTCTACCATATTACACATCACAAAGGAATGTGACACATTACGTAACCGTATACAGAACCCGCACCAAATTAGCAGGACAATTATCAGCGTCATAAAACTGTCCCAGCATGAAGTCCATGCTTCTTGAACATGCCGATTATCTATGAAGATGGACACCAGCGGGTTGCCACTTTAATGAAAAAGATCAATGCTACCCGTGCGTGTAACTTGAACATGTGTTTTTGACTTCTGTAACCGCATGATGTTTATATATTATACAAATCACAAAAAATAAAGATAATAGAATTGAATTAAAAAAAACAACAAAAAAAACCCAACATCAATGCACCTGGTTTGGTTGATGACTGGATTAACCCTCTCATTACTGAATACCAGTAACATGATGACTATTGCAATTGCAAACAGTTGTAATCCAGACCAGGCTGCAAAAATGTCGGATTCATAGAGTATG
This sequence comes from Gari tellinella, assembly GCA_922989275.2. Taxonomy (NCBI): domain Eukaryota; kingdom Metazoa; phylum Mollusca; class Bivalvia; order Cardiida; family Psammobiidae; genus Gari; species Gari tellinella. The sequence continues at coordinate 82,612,504 of OV277864.1, read as the reverse complement.
TCTCTTGAAATATAGTTTACCCCTTTTTCAAATTAAGCTCTTTATGACACACTTTACCTTTTCTCCGCATGAGGATCATCAGAGAGACAGACATACATTCATACAGAAAGATGGAGACAGAAAAGAAGAAGCGAAAGACTGACAGACAGAGATAAGAGAAAAACAGACAGACAGAGAGACAGTCACAAAGAGAAACAGAGACATAAATACAGACAGTGGCAGAGAAATATAGACACACACAAACTTCGAAAAAATACGTTTTTCTCTCGTTTTCAAAACCTCACTAAACTATCAATTTATAAGCTATCGCCTCAAATTTTGTACTACGCGTAAGATAATGGTCTAATAAAACATCTGTATTAAAATTTATAACGATAAGATGACATTAAAAGCATTTATATTAACACCAAACTTCGTAGGTAAACGAAAAAATACGTTTTTCTCTCATTTTCAAAACCTCACTAAACTAACAATTTATAAGCTATCGCCTCAAATTTTGTACTAGTCGTGAGATCATGGTTTAATAAAACATCTGTATTAAAATTTATAACGAAAAGATAGCATTAAAAGCATTTCTATTAACACCAAACTTTCGTAGGAAAAACGGAAAATACAGTACTGTACGTTTTCTCTCTCATTTTCACAAACTCACTAAACAAACAAATTATAAGCTATCGCCTCAAATTTTGTACTAGTCGTGAGATCATGGTCTAATAAAACATCTGTATTAAAATTTATAACGAAAAGATAACATTAAAAGCATTTCTATTAACACCAAACTTTCGGAAAAACGTTGTTTTCTAGCCGCCAGCGAGCGCCGCTGATTGAACGACACGATAAATCGCGAGCAGGCCGGATACTTCTCCATTTGTCCTTTCTCCATGGTTTATAAGTCTCTGATTGGATACAGACAGATAAGTTGCCGTCGTCTCATCTGTATCCAAACAACAGGACTGCCATAAGTTGGCATGAAAAATCCTAAGATTTCCAAATTTGCATTTTTCAATTTTGATTTTACGAATCATACCTTTAGTAACCCAATCGTCTGTTTCCCAGGTTTTGTTGACACACGACTACTTAAAGCAGCCTGGAAGTAAAGCAGAATGCGCCTATAGGCGCATGCTGCTTTACTTTCAGCCTGCTTTAAGCTACCATGTACCAGAAAAAAATCCGAAGATTTAGGAAAAATCCGGAAAATGGCAGCCCTGAAACTAGTTTGTAGATTTAAATGCTACAGTGTTCCCTCCCTCCCAACATGGACTCCCTTCTTACAACGACCTGCAGTTAGGCTAAACAACACAATTATGTCTAACGCTTTTACTGCTGCAATATCGTCTGCGTAAAATTGTTGTCTGCTGTTTTTTCTCAAAGTTTCATATAATTGGATATTTTGATAGAATAGATATAATGATGATCGTGACAGACAGCATGAATCCAGATCAGACACTGCGTTACGCTTTTTGCAAATGTAATCTAAGTCAGTTATATATTAGATACATATTTATGACTGTATAAATTGGAACTATTTTCTTCAGTGAAGGAATAAACTTAATGCGCTAAAAGGCGCTTCTATGGGGGAAAGGGTTAAACAGTCATGAATACAAATGATAAGAAATATTTTCAATATTCTAGCAGTTGGAGTTAAAAGTGTTGAGGTAGAACATCAAAGGCTACTGAGTGTAAGTGAAAAGTGCTGTCTGAACTGGCAGTTAACAATATTTTGGTCAGTCACATGCTTGAAATGCCAACAGATAAGGTAGAACATCCCAATTTAACTCAGATCTTCCCTGAAACTTAAAATGGACAATCCCTGTTTCCATTTGAGTCTTAAGGTCCAATTCTGACTTTAAAGGGTTGTTTTTGTCAAAGTTTTGCATTATGACAAACAGTGAATACCCAGATCTGATTTGGGTATTCACTGATTGCATAGGACAAGTGCACTTTTCACATTGTGTACTGTTTGAAAAGGACGCCTATATGCGGGACTAGAGTTCAAAGGGTGAATATAAGAGTCAGAGGGCCAATGTCGGTCACTAGACTCCGTGGCCATTCTCATCACCATGCTGAGGCAACTTGGTCTGGATGACCTGGATATCATCCTAAGAGAGAAACGGCTTCGCTGGTACGGACATGTTCAACGCTCTAGTGGTGCAATTAAAACAGTCTGTGACATGCAGATTGAGGGAAGACGTGGGCCAGGGCGGCCCAAGATGACCTGGAAGGCTTTAGCAGAAAGAGACAGATTGGAATGGAAACTCTCTGAAGTCGACCCTAGTGATAGGGATGTATGGAGATCAAATGTTAGATCCGCTATGGGTGCAGTTAGCCAGCTGCCTGGAAGGGGGACCACCGATGTGGACAACACTCCCACTCCTGCACGTTAATATAAATACCGATGATACTTAACCATAGTATGAGAAGTGCTACTTGCTGATACAGTGCTCCCTCTCTACAACAGCCCTCCCAACAACAACTCCCTCCTTTCAACGACCCTAATTGTCTCTGTTCCCCAAACAAGACATGTATGTCCAACCTATTCACGGCTGCAATGTTGTCCGTTAAAAATTGTCGTCTTGCTGGGGTTTTTTTGTGTGTTTTTTTTGTTATGTAATGTTTTATTTCTCAATATACATATACAGACAAATATAAGACACACAATGAAATATTACCATAATACAGTATATATTAGTTTCTTAACAAGTATATTTTCTGTCTATTTATGTATAGCAAGGAATAATTTATGTACAGTGAGAAAAGAAAAAGTTGTGGAAGAGAGTAGGAAAAAAAAAAGTTTGAAGAAGAAGAGTGTTGCTGTTTTTCTCAAAGTTACATTATGGACATTTTGAGTCAGAAAAACCTTAATAACGAGTGACAAACAGCTTGAATCCAGATCAGACGCAGCATTTACAAGTATAAGCCGATTTCCTTCCCTATAACCACTCCCTCCAAACAACACACATTTTATTTGTCTCCCATTGGATGTCGTTGTAGAATGAGTACTGACAATGATATCAATGAGTAGTAACATCATTATGGGGTTTAATGTAGAAACAAAGATTTTAGTTTGTAATACTCCACTCCCTTTATCTGGAGCCCTAAGATACGGATTATAATGTATTCCCTTGCAATTCATCATTTAATGCATGCATTGACATAAAAACACCAGGTATAGTATTGACCAGGCCACTTAAACCAGGTTGGAAGCAACGCGGAATGTGCCTTAACCCATTACCTGATAGCCTGTTTCTAGTTTTGAAAATATGTGACTACTTAAAGCAGGTTGAAAGTAAAGCAGAATGCGCCATATGGCGCATTCTGCTTTACTTTCAGCCTGATTTAAGCTATTACCTGCTAGAATAAGGAAAGTATTAAATATGACACATATTCATTACGGTATATATTGGAACTATTTTCTTCCGCGGAGGATTAAATGTAATGCGCTAAAAGGCGCTTCTATAAGGTAAAGGGTTAAGGTGCATTCTGCTTTATTTTCAGACTGCTTTAAGCTACCATGATCTGCAAGTATACAAAATTTATTACAAAATATTTCTTACCATACATAATTCAATTTATCAATGAATGTATAAATTGGAACATTTTTCTTCAGAGGAGAAATATATTTTAAGATGTAAAAGGTGTGTTTATGGGGTAATGGATTAAAGGAAGGGATTAACCCTTTCCCCCATAGAAGCCCCTTTTAGCACATTAAGTTTATTCCTTCACTGAAGAAAATAGTTCCAATTTATACAGTCATAAATAGATATCATACAAAATATTTTCTATATTCTAGCAGATGGTAGCTTAAAGCAGGCTGAAAGTAAAGCAGAATGCGCTTAAGGCACCTATATTCAATACTAGAAACAGGCTATGTGGGAAAGGGTTAAGCAAATGTCAACCATAATTTTAAAAATGATAGCGCTATAGATGTGTTACTGTCTAAGCTAGAATAAATTGCAAATAGTAGTAACCGTGACTGTACCTGACCTAAATTTGGTGACTGAATGATTCAAGCTTTTGACCCTTTCATTGCCAAATTTATCTAGAGGTTTTAACCCCAGCTTCACTAACATTGTGATAGTGAAAGGATTGAGGTTAAAAGTTACTGGGACAAACAAAACAAACAGATGAAACCTTTGAACTATGTATATCACCTAGCTAGGACAGATAATTTAGGGTGGGTATTTCAAAAACTCATAATAAATTTCCTTATTTCTTCAATAAACCCTATGTTGTCACTACTCATTAGAATCGTCTCTTCGAGACGATTCTAATGAGTGGTAACAACATAGGGTTTGGTGGAAAAATGACTGTAAAAATATTTGAAACCTTGAGTTTAGACACAGTGTTATCTGAACCCCGCCTGCTTACTATATATATCAGCTGGGACATATTGATAATGTCTACATCTTTCAATACCTGATGATACAGGATCACAAGGTTCCAGATAAGAGTAGTTTAATCTTGTATTAACCCGTTACTCCATAAATACACATTTTTACACCTTAATTTATCCCTTAAATTACTACATTATAGCCTGTTTCTAGCTAGTAATTTTGGAAGACAGGTGACCACTGACAGCATGTTGTTGGTGAAAGTAGAGCAGAATAAATACGCTAATATTTCCTGTATCCTAGCAGACGGTTACTTAAACTTATCCAATTTCCCCATAGCCTGTGTTAAGTTTTAATGAATGATGATCACTTAAAACAGGTTGAGAGTAAAGCTGAATGCGCCTTAAGGTGCATTCTGCTTAAGTATTTTCTGCCTGCTTTAAGCTAATTATCTGCTAGGATATAGAAAATATTTCTTATGATACGTATATTCAATTTTCATGACTTTATAAAAGGGAACTATTTTCTTCAGTGGAGGAATAAATTACAGGCATAAAAAGGCATATTTATGGGGGAATGGGTTAAATTTTAAGCAAGTTGACAATAGATAGAACATCTTGAATGCTCCATGAGAAGCATTCTGCTTTACATTCTGTTTTACCTTCTGTTTTACATTCTGTTTTACATTCTGCCTGCTTCAATCAGCCATCAGTCTCGGGGCTCCAGATAAGAGGTAGTTATTTCAACAAATCCAACATTTTTTCACTCTTTTTAGCACCAAATCCTATGGTGTTACTACTCATTAGAATCGTCTCAAAGAGAAGATTCTAATGAGTAGTGACATAATAGGGTTTAATTCAGAAATAAAGATTTAAGTTTTTGAAAAACTACCCTAATCTGGTGCTCTGCTTGAGTCTTCAATTCTATAAACACGCTATGCAGGAAAGGGTTAAACATCTTTATATTGTATGTGTAAGCAGGGCTCCAGATAAGGGGGGTATTTCAAAATCAAAAATTAAAATCCTTATTTCTACATTAACTCTTTCCTCCCTGAAACTTTAAATGGACAATTCCAGTTTCCCATTTTAGTCTAGTCGATTTCTGACTTTTAAGGTTGTTTTTGGCAATGTTTCGCATTTTGGCAAACAGTGAAGACCCTGATCAGAGGGCTCCTAGGAGCCCTCTAATCAGGGTCTTCACTGTTTGCATAGGACAAGTGTACTACTCACATGTACATTGTTTGAAAAGAACGCCTATATGCGGGACTAGGGTTGAAAGGGTTAAACCCTATGGTTTCACTACTCATTAGAATAGGATTTGGTGTTAAAATGAGTGAGAAAATCTTAAATTTGTTGAGTCTACTTACCCTTATCTCGAGCCCTGAAGTTAAAGTGAGCTTGAGATATCAAAGTTCGACTACAGTATTTATTTATTTTAATTTTTTGTTTCTCTTGCAGAAAGATGGAGCAGTGATTTATTACCGAGCATCGACAGAGTTTGATGGGTATCTGTAAGTACTTCATGGCCTTAACCCGGCCTATTATAGCATGCTGGGTAAAGAATTTCGTCTGTAAACAGAATTTTCTAAATTCTTTTCAAAACAGGGTCAGAGTGTCAAATAGTTTGGATCCTAATGAGACGCAACATTTCAATCATCAGGGTTCCAGATAAGGGGAGTATTTCAAAAATTAAAATCTTTATTTCTGCTTTAAACCCTATGGTGTCACTACTCATTAGAATCGTCTCGAAGAGACGATTCTAATGAGTAGTAACACCTTAGGATTTGGTTCTGAAATAAGTGAGAAAATGCTGGATTTGTTCAGTTTACTCCCCTTTATCTGGAACCCTGAATCATGGCATCACTTCAGGATCAATCTGTGTTTGCAAAGGTAATCCAGGGCTCCAGGTAAGGATAGTTTTTCCGAAACTAAAATCTTAATTTCTGCATTAAACCCTATGGTGTTACTACTCATTAGAATCGTCTCGAAGAGACGATTCTAATGAGTAGTAACACCATAGGGTTTGGTATTAAAATAAGTGAGAAAATGTTGGATTTGTGCTGTTTACTCCCTCTTATCTGGAGCCTTGATAATATATACCCAAGCAGATGGTTACATGAAGAAAATAGTTCAATTTTATACAGTTATAAACATATATGATAACAAATATTTTCTATATTCTAACAGATGGTAGCTTAAAGCAGACTGAAAGTAAAGCAGAATGTGCCTTAAGGCATATTCTGCTTTACGTTAAACCTGCTTTAAGTGGTCATCTGTCTTCAAAAATAGAAACAGCTGTCTATCATGGGTAAGGGGTTAAATAAGGTGACTGCTTAAAGCAAGATGGGAGTAAAGCAGAGAGCTATTTGAGATGTATGCTTTACTAATAAAGATGACTTTCAGCTTGCTTTAAGTTGTTTCTTGAAGATATGAAGAAAGATCATATAGGAAGCATTGAAAGGGACAATTCACAATGTAGGGTTTTCTTGAGACATAACACATGAGACATAACACATGAGACATAACACATGAGACATAACACATGAGTGAGACATAACACATGAGACATAACACATGAGACATAACACATTTTGTAGCTCCATATAGCCATAGTGTGGCTAGTAAAATGAGTTGAAGCTCGTACCAATTAAAACCTAAAGGCACATTCTGCTTTCCTTCAGACTGCTTTAACTCTTTGATCCCTAGTCCCGCATATAGGCGTGGTTTTCAAACAGTGTATATGTAATTAGAACACATGTCCTATGCAAACAGTGAAGACCCAGATCAGAGGGCTCCGAAAGGAGCCCTCTGATCAGGGTCTTCACTGTTTGTCATAATGATTAACATTGACAAAAACAACCCTTAAAAGTCTAAAATGGACTAGACTAAAATGGAAACTGGAATTGTCCATTTAAAGTTTCAGGGAGGAAAGAGTTAAGGTGCCATCATTCTACATGCATGCTAGTACATGTATATAGAAAATGCTTCTAATTATGGTACATTATTTGTGACAGATATTAATGGGAACTAATTTTTTCAGTAGAGGAATAGCTTAAAGCTTAAAGGCCTAACCCATTGCCCCATAGCCTATATGTAGTTTTTGAAGACAGGTGAACACTTAAAGCAGGTTGAAAGTAAAGCAGAATGCGCCTTTAGGCGCATATTCTGCTTTACTTTCAACCTGCTTTAAGGCATCATGTGTTGGGTTATAGAAACTATTTCTTGTGATACATATCTTTGACTATAAATTTGCACTATTTTCTTCAGTGGAACAATACATTAAAGGCGTAAAAAGGCGTATTTATTGGGTAATGGGTTAAAAAAAGAAAATAATTGGAACTCCCATATTTCTGTAGTGCGTTACACACCACAGGTTCATGCTTAAACCACTCAATCTGTAGGACATGAATATTCAGTAAGCTTTTAGATATCAATTATTCACAGTCAAATGCACTGAATACAGTAGAACCTCTCTATTACGACCACTAAAAAGAAGACTATTCGATTGTATTACAGACAGGGGGCAGCTTAACCCATTAACTCATAAGGGATAAACAATTATCAATGCTTATCTCAATACATACTAGTGGATTAAAGTGTGTCAAAATGAGTCAGTATGAGAATATAGCGCAATGCATCAATATGAGTCAGTATGGCTTAATGGGTTAAAGCAAGGTGACAGTAAAACAGAAAGCTCCTATAGGAGCTTTTTGTTTTACTGTCACCTTGCTTTAACAAATTAACTAAAAACCTGTTTCTAGTTTTGAATAAAGATGACCACTTAAAGCAGGTTGTAAGTAAAGCAGAATGCACCTTAAGGCATATTCTGCTTTACTTTCAGCCTGCTTTAAGCTACCTTCTAGAATACAGAACATATGTCTTATGATATATTTTCATGGCTGTATAAATTTGAACTCTTTTCTACAGTTGAGGAATAAATGAGAGACGTAAAAAGGCGTATTTATGGGGTAATGGGTTAAGCAGTCACCTGTCATAAACAATTTATAATTAACACAGTTTAGTGTCCGTAATAGAGAGGTTCTACTGTACCGTACTATTACAGTGGTGAAGAAATTATTCTTTCCCAGTAGCCCCTTGGTTTTACAAATGATATCAGATTGGTTTATTTTGGTATTTTTATTGGACATTAGTAATTTGCACTTCCTAAATACGATACTGTGGAAAACAGGAAATTCATTTCCCCCCCACTCCCCCACAGGAATGTTTACATAATAAAGACGCCGTCTGCTTAAAAAGAAAATATCCAGACTCCTTTTAATACGTTTTTTTTCCTTCTGGAAAATTAATTTCAGTGTAAATTTAAATTAAATTTGGTTTTAATAAAAAAATACCCAGCAAATAGTCTTTCATAAAAGATCATTAGTTTTTCTGTTCTAGTTAACCCGTTGCATGCTGAGTAATTGTTTCATCTGTAAAAACTGTCGTCTGCAAGTGTTCTAAAATTAGATTTTTTCTAAATTTCTTTCAAAACAGGGTCTCATCTGGATCCTTAACCCATTACCCCATAAATACGTATTTTTACGCCTTTAATTTATTCCTCCACTGAGGACAATAGTTCCAACTTATACAGAACTTTATGAATATGTATTATAAGAGCTATTTTCTATATTCTAGCAGATGGTAGCTTAAAGCAGGTTGAAAGTAAAGCAGAATGCGCCTTAAAGGCGCAGTCTGCTTTACTTTCAACCTGCTTTAAGTGGTCACCTATTTTCAAAACTAGAATCAGGCTGTGGGGTAATGGTTTAAGACGCATTCTGCTTTACTTTCAGCCTGCTTTAACTACCAGAGATCTGCTAGGATTTAGAAAATATTTTGTGTGATACATATTTCATGACATACTGTATAAATTGGAACTATTTTCATCAATGGAAGAATAAATTGAAGGCGTAAAAAGAGGTATATATGGGGTAATGGGTTAAGTTTACTGGAGCCCTGTAAGTAACCTTGCAAACAGTTTGTATCTCATTGAATCCTTTTTGTAACCAACCACAATATTACTCAGAGCTTCAGAAAAAGAAAGTGTTTAAAAAGCTATATCGTCATGGACCGCCAAACTTTTCATTAGAACTCTCACTAAATGTCACAACTGTTATATGAATAGTCACAGCATATTTATAATGTTTCACTCTTTGCATGCTAGCGACCGATATACCTGCCAGAGTGATAACCTCTTCAAACAGATTGGATCCAGATGAGACGCCGCGTAACGCGGCGTCTCATCAGGATCCAAACTGTTTGCCATTCTGACACTGAATTTAAAAGAAAATTTGAAAATTCATATTTTAGAATGATAGCAGATGACAAATTGTTGCAGACGAAAAAATTACCCAACATGCAAGAGTTAATCAGCTGAGAATTAGATTTAAAGGAGCTGAATAAAAAATCAGCATTGAGATTTTGACCACCTAAAATTTGACAGACGTTCTGATTCTGATCTCAGACTTCAAGCTCCTAGCCTCCAGATAAGTGGGAGTAAAGTGAACAAATCCAACATTTAAATTTCTTTTAAATATATGTATATATGGTATATATAATGTCTGACCGCTGAGCACCAAATCCTATGGTGTTACTTAACTCATTAGAATTGTCTCTAAGAGACGATTCTAATGAGTAGTGACACCATAGGATTTAATGCATAAATTGAGACTTTAAATTTTGAAATACTCCCCTTGTCTGGAGACTTGGATCTGGATCCAAACTATTCAAAGGTCTAAAAAGTACATTTCTGGCATAACACCTTTCCCCTATGCTACATATTCATAAACTTAACTCCACCCACTGTGATCATCTATCAACCGAACTATAACATTGGCTAATAAAATTAAGAAAGTTTCAGGGCTCCAGATAAGAGGTAGTTATTTCAACAAATCAAACATTTTCTCACTTATTCAGCACCAAATCCTATGGTGTTACTACTTATTAGAATCGTCTCTTTGAGACGATTCTAATGAGTAGTGACACCATAGGGTTAAATTCTGAAATAAAGATTTTAGTTTTAGAAAAACTAACCTTATCTGGTGCTCTGAAGCTTTCCCCAGAAAAGACTTGCAGACTCAGTATCATGCATGCATGATAAGACAGATCCTCTTTAACACATTACCCCACAAATACACCTTTTTATGCCTTTAATTTATTTCTACACTGAAAAAAATAGTTCCAATTTAGCTACAGCCGGGTGCTTTAACCCGGCCCGAGTTTCCCCCATAGAAGCGACTTTTAGCTTATTTAACTTATTCCTCCGCTGAAGAAAAATAGTTCCAGTTTATACCCTCATGAACAATTACCATTACAAATATTGTATATAGCCTCGCAGGTTTTAGCTTAAAGCAGGCTGAAAGTAAAGCAGAATGTGCCTTAAGGCACATTCTGCTTTACTTTTAACCTGCTTTAAGTGGCCACATGTCTTCAAAACTAGAAACAGGCTATGGGGTAAAGGGTTAAGTGATCACCTATCTTTAAAATTAGAAACAGGCTATTAGGTAATGACTAATGGGTAAAGACAACAGGACATATACCCAAACCAGACAACCTCCATCAGGAGCTTTATGATCTGGGTCTACATTGTTTTTCAAAATAAGTTGACAAACACTGATATGAGGAAAAGGGATAGAAAGAGCTGAATCAAGCCTTTGATATGTGAAAAATGTAGCAGTACGGGTTATCATAATAACGGGTTTCAAGTCATGTATAATAAAACCTTCGAGATAAACTTACAGAGAAAACCCTTATACAATAGTCCCTCAGGAAAGAGGTAAGACATTCTCTCAATAGATTATTGCTTAATGCAGGACAAAAAGTAATGCAGAAAGCTCCTGTAGGAGCTTTCTGCATTACTTTAGTCCTACATTAAGCTGTCACATTTATTTAAGACTTTGAGTTCATCTTTTAAGCGGTTGCAGTGCACGGGTTTTCTTGTGGCAATATTGTTCAGTTATGTATAAGTTCAGCGTCACCTCAAGCACAAAAATATGTTGACAGTTTTTTAACCCTTAGCCTGCCACTCACGACTATAGCTCCATATGCAAACAGCTTGGATCCGGATGAGACGCCGAGTAACTCGGCGTCTCATCCGGATCCAAGCTGTTTGACACTCGGACAACATTTTCAGCAATTTTGAGCAACTTTGAAGCACTTTGAAACTTGAAGCAGACGAGAAATATAGCAGACGACAATTTATTTGGCGGGCTAAGGGTTAAACAGGTTTGCAGCTTATTTGTACCAAAGCGTCCCATAAAAAGGGACATTTGCAAACAGTGTAAACCCATAAAAAGGGACATAGGCAAACAGTGTAAACCCATAAAAGGGACATATAAAAACAGTGTAGACCCATAAAAAGGGACATTTGCAAACCTGTGTAGACCAATAAAAGGGACATATAGGCAAACAGTGTAAACCCATAAAAGGGACATATTAAAACAGTGTAGACCCTTAAAAGGGACATAGGCAAACATTGTATTTAAACCCATAAAAGGGACATATAAAAACAGTGTAGACCCATAAAAGGGACATTGGCAAACAGTGTAAATCCATAAAAGGGACATAGGCAAACATGTGTAGACCAATAAAAGGGACATATAGGCAAACAGTGTAAACCCATAAAAGGGACATATTAAAACAGTGTAGACCCTTAAAAGGGACATAGGCAAACATTGTATTTAAACCCATAAAAGGGACATATAAAAACAGTGTAGACCCATAAAAGGGACATTGGCAAACAGTGTAAATCCATAAAAGGGACATATAAAAACAGTGTAGACCCATAAAAAGGGACATTGGCAAAAAGTGTAAATCCATAAAAGGGACATAGGCAAACAGTGTAAACCCATAAAAGGGACATATAAAAACAGTGTAAACCCATAAAAGGGACATATAAAAACAGTGTAGACCCATAAAAGGGACATAGGCAAAGTGTAAACCCATAAAAGGGACATATTAAAACAGTGTAGACCCTTAAAAGGGACATAGGCAAACATTGTATTTAAACCCATAAAAGGGACATATAAAAACAGTGTAGACCCATAAAAAGGGACATTTGCAAACATGTGTAGACCAATAAAAGGGACATAGGCAAACAGTGTAAACCCATAAAAAGGGACATTTGCAAACCTGTGTAGACCCATAAAAGGGACATATAAAAACAGTGTAAACCCATAAAAGGGACATATAAAAACAGTGTAGACCCATAAAAGGGACATAGGCAAACAGTGTAAACCCATAAAAGGGACATATTAAAACAGTGTAGACCCTTAAAAGGGACATAGGCAAACATTGTATTTAAACCCATAAAAGGGACATATAAAAACAGTGTAGACCCATAAAAGGGACATAGGCAAACAGTGTATTTAAACCCATAAAAGGGACATATAAAAACAGTGTAGACCCATAAAAGGGACATAGGCAAACAGTGTAAACCCATAAAAGGGACAAAGGCAAACAGTGTAAACCCATAAAAGGGACATATTAAAACAGTGTAGACCCTTAAAAGGGACATAGGCAAACATTGTATTTAAACCAAAAAAAGGGACATATAAAAACAGTGTAGACCCATAAAAAGGGACATATAAAAACAGTGTAGACCCATAAAAGGGACATAGGCAAACAGTGTTAACCCATAAAAGGGACATAGGCAAACAGTGTAAACCCTTAAAAGGGACATAGGCAAACAGTGTATTTAAACCCATAAAAGGGGCATAGGCTGACAGCATAGACTCTGATCAGATGCCATATAATGCGACGTCGGATCAGAGACTACACCTTTTGCTGATAGGAATTTCAATATAAAACAAATTGAAAATGAAATTTTAAACCAGGCACCCCTTACATAAAAAATGAACTAATCCAGTTTATAAGCATGGACGAATCCACTGGGCATAGATGGGTAAATTTAAAGCACAAACAAGAAATAGTTTATATTTCCTAGAAGATTGTAGGTTACAGTTGAACTTTGATATCTCAAACTCGTTTAACTCGAACTATCTGATAGTTCAACACATGAACTGCATTGTTTCATGCTCGATAAGGTCGAACATATCTACCCATATTTCAAAGTTAAAACGCGGCTAAGCCACGTTTTAACTTTAAAATGCTGGTATGTTCGATTTAACCGAGTTCGAGATATCGAAGTTCGACTGTATATGGTTTTAGGTGCATTCTGCTTTACTTTCAGCCTACTTTAAGCTACCATCTGTAAGGGCGTACATAGGGAATATTTCGTATGTTGCATATCAATCACTGTATAAAATGAAACCATCGTCTTTTGTTGAGATGTAAATTAAAAAGCGTTAAAAAGGCGTATTTATGGTGTAATGGGTTAATAACAGCTAGAGGGTGGGTTGGATGAATATGCCATATAATACTGAATGAACTGACGTTTTATTTACAAAATTTATCAATGGAACGAATAGAGCAAGGGTAACAGGTGCAGTCAGGAATGTGTGTATGACTGTGCACTGCCTTACCCTTTACCCAATAGAAGCGACTTTTAGCGTATTTAATTTATTCCTCCGCTGAGGAAAATAGTTCCAGTTTATACCCTCATGAACAATTACGATTACAAATATTTTATATAGCCTAGCAGATTTTAGCTTAAAGCAGGCTGAAAGTCAAGCAGAATGTGCCTTAAGGCACATTCTGCTTTACTTTCAACCTGCTTTAAGTCACGGTCACCTGTCTTCAAAACTAGAAACAGGCTATGAGGTAAAGGGTTAACCCTTTACCCCATAACTTGTTTCTAGTTTTGAAGACAGATGCAGCTATATGCACATGTCCACTTAAAAGAGTTTAAAAGTAAAGCAAAATGTGCCTTTAGGCACATTTTGCTTTACTTTCAACCTGCTTTAAGCTACCATCTGCCAGGATTTAGGAAATATTTCTTATGGTAATATTTCCCATGCCACTGTGTTCTTTTATGCCTTTGGTGATGATAAGAAGGTACGTGTCAGGCCCGTAGGAAGCAAAATTGGATTGGGGGGGGGGGGGGGGGGGGGGGGGGGGGTCACACTCGATATTGGTCACTCATTATTGGGGGGGCACCACCGATTTTTTGTCTTTTGACGTTTTTTTTTTTTTTTGGTTGTGCGTTAAATTTTAGGTAAAAACAAGCGTTTTTAGGCCTTTTTTAGTACAAATATATAAAAATTTGCTTGGTTACTATAATTGGCAAAATTATTGGGGGGGCACGGCCCCCCCTTGCCGCCCCCCCCCCCCCCCCCCCCTGTTCCTACGGGCCTGCGTGTTGCTTAGAATGTTTAAGGGAGGGGAGAGTATATGCTAGACGTCCTCCATGCTAGACGTCCTCCATGTCTTGCATGACTGTGTTCTCTGTCTTGGGTGTTGATAATAATGTCCCCTGCCACAGTGTTTTACTAAGTCTCAGTGTGTTATAAGAATATCTATGGTAGTTGTTAATAGGGCTCCAGATAAGAGGGAGTAAACTGAATAAATCCAACATTTTTCTCGCATATGTCCGCTAAATCCTATGGTGTTACTACTCATTAGAATCATCTCTTCGAGACGATTCTATTGAGTAGTAACACCTTAGGGTTTAATGCAAAAATAAAGATTAAAGGTTTTGAAATACTCTCCTTATCTGGAGCTCTGGGGCCCGTTTTACTAAACTACAAGTCAAAATCGTTTTACTCTTATTTTTCCATCATAAACGTTTGCAAACAGCAAATATCCAGATCAGAGGACGCGCTAAAAGCATATCTTCTGATCTGGCTATTTGCTGTTTGTAGCGAGTGATAATAAAAAAATTAAATTAAAATTTAAGATTTAGACTTAAACAAAAATTTTGCGTAAGTAGTTTAGTAAAACAGGCCCCTGGTTATTAAATGTTTTACAGATATAAGGGAGAGTATACGTTAGATGCGTCCCCCGCCACAGTGTTTTACTATGTTGATCCTCTACCTGATGCCCCCAGAGCCAAGTGGGACAGTAACATGAAAACCATAGAAATTCTAGAGTGGGTTGAAAGGGTGAGTAGATAAAGCATTGATCTTCCTTCACTTAAAGCAGGCTGCTTTAACACAGTCAACCCTAGCAACAAGTATATTCGTTATGAGCAAACAGTGTACACGTAAGGAGTACATTAATTTTGTCCTATGCAAACAGTGAAGACTCTGATCAGAGGGCTCCTGCGGCAGGAGCCCTCTTATCCGGGTCTTGACTGTTTGTCATTTTGCAAGATATTGTTAAAATAACCCCTTAATAGTAAAAAATGGACTAGATTGACTTAACCCATTACCTCTTAGCCTATTTCTAGCTTTGAAAACAGGTGACCACTTAAAGCAGGTTGAAAGTAAAGAAGAATGTGCCTTAAGGCACATTCTGCTTTACTTTCAGCCTGCTTTAAGCTACCATCTGCAAGGATATAGAAAATATTTCTTCTGATACATATTCTTGGCTGTATAAATTGGAACTAATTTCTTCAGTGGAGGAATAAATAGAGGCGTAAAAAGGCGTTTTTAAGGGGTAATGGGTTAATTGGACTATAGAACTGTCCATTTAATGTTGCAGGGGTGAATGAGTTAAGTCAGTCACTATCTTCAAGGATATAGAAAATACTTCTCAGGGCTCCAGATAAGGGGAGTATTTCAAAAACTAAAATCTTTATTTCTGCATTAAACCCTATGGTGTCACTACTCATTAGAATCGTCTCGAAGAGACGATTCTAATGAGTAGTAACACCATAGGATTTGGTGCTGAAATAAGTGAGGAAATGTTGAATTTGTTCAGTGTACTCCCTCTTATCTGGAGCCCTGACTTCTTATGGTACATAATTATTCATGACTATATAAAGTGGAATTATTTTCTCAGGCATAAAATGGCATATTTATGGGAAAATGGGTTAAACCACCTCTTCGATTTGTTGATAAACTACAAGTTTACATTGACATTTATATAAGGGGGTAACCGGGTTTGTCTGCAAAATATATGAAGATATGACAAACAGTGCATATCTAGATCAGAGCCTTCTGATCTGGGTATGCACTTTTTGAAAAGGATGTTAGTCAATCTGTGTAATCAGTCATTTCATGAAATGACTGAAAAAAACACCTTCAGTCGTTTTATGAAAGGGTTTTTTGAAATTTCAGTCATTTCATGAAATGACTGATTACACAGACATATTGACTGTAACATATACATGTATACGTTCTCTATGCTTGCACTGTTGGAGTAGATTCAGAGTACTATCACTCACATCTGTAGAACAGCATGCAACGATCTGCTCAACAATTAAGATAACCAGAGTTTATTGAAGAAAAAAATTAGAAAAAACATTAACCAGCACCAAGATTCATTGTTATATTAAACTTGGTTGCCATAGCAACAGCTTGCAAACTGCTCTGGTAGGATGAGACAAGCTTCACTCTTTGCATGCTGGGAATCTTTATTCGTCTGCAACAATTGTCGTTTGCTATTTTTCTAAAAATGGCATTTTCAAAATTTCTTTTCAAAACAGGGTCAGAATGTCAAACAGTTTGGATCCTGATTAGACGCCGCGTTGTCTCTTCAGGATCCAAACTGTTTGCAAAGGTAATCAGTCCAGGGCTCCAGATAAGAGGGAGTATTCTGAACAAATCCAATCTTTTCTCACTCATACAGCACCAAATCCTTTGGTGTTACTACTCATTAGAATTGTCTCTAAGAGATGATTCTAACGAGTAGTGACTCCATATGGTTTGAAGCAGAAATAAAGGTTTAAGTTTTTGAAATACTCCCCTTATCTGGAGCCCTGTAATCACTTATCCGCCGCTAGCTTGCAAGAAGTTAACACACTATTCCTCTTGCATTGTAAGTTAACTCCTTAGCTACAGGGCTGCCATTTCTCCGGATTTTTCCTAAATCTCGGGATTTTTCCGAGTACATGGTAGCTTAAAGCAGGCTGAAAGTAAAGCAAAATGCGCCCTAAGGCGCATTCTGCTTTACTTACAGCCTGCTTTAAGTGGTCGCATGTCAAAAAAACAAGAAAAATGCTATAGGGTAAAGGTACGATTCGTAAAACCGCACTTGAGAAATGCAAATTTGGAAATCTTAGGATTTTCGTGTCAACTTATGGCAGCCCTGTAGCTATGTTAAGGTTTCAACTTAGAAATACGAGTATGTTGGATCTTAACCCTTTCCCCCATTGAAGCGCCTTTCAGCGCATTTAATTTATTCCTCCACTGAAGAAAATAGTTCGGGGGCAGTGAATTTATAGAGATAAATTAAACATGTAACAAAAGAAATATTTTCTAAATTCTAGCATTCTGCTTTATTTTTAAACTCAGCTTCAAGACTTTAGTGCATGGTCACCTGTATTCAAAACTAGAAACCGATTTTTCTGACCTGTCAGTTATTTTTGGAACAGAATAGTTAATAATGGTAAATAGGTAAGCAAGGTTTTAACATCGAATATGTAATCGTACACTTTCCTACTAAGATAAGTATATAATGATCCTCATGCAGCACGAGACCGCTGCACTAATTTTACTGATATGTTATTCATTCTCAATAAACGTGTTAATTATGTCTATTGCAAACAGGTTGGAGCCAGATCAGACGCCGGGTAACCCGGCGTCTGATCAGGCTCCAACCTGTTTGCTACTCAGATTAAAAATATAGTTAAAGTTTCTAAAAGTAAATTTTCACAGTTTAGTGCATTGCATATGTATTTAAATGGGAAAGAATAATGTATCCTCTACTGTACATTAGACCGCCTTTTGGTGAAAGTGTGTGCCGTTGGCCAATCAGAGTGGGTTATTCAGTCTTTCCTTTTTCGTGAAGACTGGATTATTCCCGCCAAAATGAAAATCTTGTGAGGAAAATTTGATTGGCAGATTATCGTTGCTTGCAGCTTGAAACAGCTGAGTCAGGCGCGTGTATCGAATAGCAACCACCAATTTCACGTCACATTAGTGGCGGAGATTTGTAAACAATATTCCTTATTTGGATTTATGGGCGGTTTAAATCGGTTAGACTGCAAAGGACAAGTCTTCGTGAAATAGACGGGCTCCGCCCCGTCTATTTCACGAAGACTTGTCCTAATGCAGTCTATTTACGCACAAAAATTACAGCCAGCCTCATCTCTAACTAGATTGTAGAAGAAAACACTAATATGCATGTTTCAAAGTTAGCTATGGTTTGACTGTAAAAGTTGGGTTTTAATTCGTGCTACAGTTTCAACAGTTGTGGATCTAGTACCGTATATCCCCCGCTGAAAATCAGGTGCCACCTGAACGACAATCATCGTAGATTCTTATAGATTCGGATCAGACTGCTCCTAAGAGTCATTACGGTAGATTATTTATCAACAAGACCGATGAATTTTATCCTGAAATAGAAACCCTAAATTTAACCCTTTGCATGCTGGGTAATTTTTTGTCTGCAACAATTGTCGTCTGCTACTTTTCTTAAAGTAGAATTTTCTAAATTTATTTTCAAAACAGGATTAGAGTGTCGAACAGTTTGGATCCTGATGAGACGCCGCGTTATGCGGCGTCTCATCTGGATCCAAACTGTTTGCAAAAAGGTAATCACTGTGGCAGATATCCGCTGTTTAAATGAGCATGTAAAAAGTTATAACAAAGGACTTGTAATGGATTTTTTTGGTTGTTCATGAAAAATGAGAAATAGACACGCACCTTTAAGTCACTTACCCTGAAACTTTTAATGGACAATTCCAATTTCCATGTAAGTCTTGTCCATTTTTGACTCTTCAGGATCGCAGTTTATTTCTAAACGAAGGGCCCTCTGATCTGGGTCGATACTGTTTGCATAGGACAAAAACTTCTCTTCATAGATAATTTATTTACAAAGAACTCGTATACTCGTCACTAGGGTTCAACTTGTTCATGATATTGTTATACTGGGCTCGAGCTTTAACCCATTACTCCATAGCCTGTTTCTAGTTTTGAAGACAGGTTACCACTTAAAGCAGGTTGAAAGTTAAGCAGAATGCGCCTTGAGGCGCATTCTGCTTTACTTTCAGCCTACTTTAAGCTACCATCTGCTAGAGTAGCCAAAATATTTCTTATAATGCATATCCATAGTTGTAATGTATAGATTGGAAATTAGTATTATTTTGTTTAGTTGAGGAATAAATTGAATGGGTAAAAGTAAGTCTATATCCTTAGCAAGCCCGGCCGATTTTGAACACATAACACAGACACTACCGGACTCATAGTTTTGAGCTCATTTTCTGAATAAACACTACACTCTGACATCTCAAAACTACTCTGACGTGTCAACACGAAACCGAAAGTGACAATCTATTTTTAGAAGCGCTATATTTAAATCGCGTTCACGCAATACCCAAACGAAAAAAAAAAATGGATCCAGAGCTCAGTTTGAGCTTTGTGAGCTTTGTGTTGACATGTCAGTGTTACTGAATTCCAGCATGAGTGCTATTATAACGGGTTTTGACAAAAAGGTCGAGTACATTTTAAACCGAAAGTAGAAAGATGGACCGTTTTGGCCCCTCTGGCATTCGCCTTTTTCCAATCTTGCAAATTTGTGTCTGGATCCATTTTGGATGCTGCCTGAAAGTGTCACATTTTGCAGGAGACCATTGATATTCTAGAAATAGGCAGTGCCGAACCTGGCCTTTCAGAAAAGTCTTCCAACGCGATGTGCGAATCATAACTCTTCATTCTACGGAAGCCAAAATGTGCCATAAACGTCAAATGTACACTGTTTGCAAAGGATGCCAATATGCAGGACTAGGGTTCAAAGGTTTAACATATTTGTACGTAACATGCAGAACTCTTAGGTACAACAAATAAAAGTGCAGTTACACTGTAGATATTACAATCACTGACAGGTGAGAGTTTAAAGCAGAATAAAGCAGTTTTGTCATTAAAGCAGAATGAAAGTAAAGCAGAAAGTTTTTTGCTTTACTTTTATTCTGCTTTGAGGATCTGCTTCCACCTGTTTTTAACAGCATTGTCACAAGATAAGACTCCTGGGAGTGAACTCATAACCACACACCCTTTTAAAAGGTGTATTTATAGGGTATTTGGTTAAGACTATTGTAATGTTGTCACATGATAGGAATTGGTGCAAATAGGATATAGGATATGGTGAAGATAGGAGTTTTTCTTTGTGAAATGTTTCACTTATCTAAATTTTAAGCCTTCTCAAGTACTGCCGGAAATAGTTGGGCTATTTATAGCTGAAAAGTACAGAACACGGGTAGATTGTTTGTTATTTGACTGATAAATATCTAGGCTCCAAAAATAGACTATCTTGACCAGGAATCACATTAATATAACCCTTTATCCCATGACCTGTTTGTGGTATTGAAGATAGGTGACCACTTAAAGCAGGTTGAAAGTAAAGCAGAATGCGCCTTAAGGCGCATTCTGCTTTAATTTCAGCCTGCTTTAAGCAACCATCTGCTAGGATATAGAAAATATTTCTTTTGGTTTATGTTTATGACTGTATAAAGTGGACATATTTTCTTCAGTGGAGGAATAAATTAAAAGTGTAACAAAGCGTACCTATTGGAGCCCTCTCACTGATCTGGATCTACACTTTGCAAAAGTAATGAGTAATTTTTAATGGTGTTGAAAGAGTTAAGATTCTATGCAGATGACAATTTCAAAGCAGACAACAACTTTGAAGCAGCTAGGTTATATTTTTTCTCTCTGATATAGTGATAGGAGAAAACAGGAATGAATATTTTACCCTTTTTCTGATGAATATTAATAAATATAACCCCGCCCACATAAAAATAACCCCGCCCACATCTAAAAATCTGAACTATTATATTAGCTAATAAAATAAAAATAAAATATTTCCCAAGGAAAATGCAGACTCTGATCATACAGAATCCTAAAAGAAAAAACTGTGCAGACCCTAGTCAGGGTTCAATGTTATAAAGCATTTGAGTTGAGTCTGAGATCGTTCTCAAGCATTTGATTGGTCAGAATGATCTCAACATAATGCTTTATAATCTTTGGGTTAGATAGTTACTACTATTTTCAGGCTCTAGATAAGAGGGTAGTAAAGTGGACAATTTAAACATTTTCTTACTCATTTCAGCACCAAATCCAATGGTGTTATTACTCAGTAGAATCGTCTCGAAGAGATGATTCTAATGAGTAGTGACTCCATAGGATTTTATGCAGAAATAAAGATTTTTTTGTTGAAATACTCCCTGTATCTGGATCGAGCCAGATACAGGGAGTATTTATTTCAACAAAAAAATCTTTATTTCTGCATAAAATCCCATTGAGTCACTAACACTAAAACATCAATAGCATAAGATCATAGGATTACATAAGTTTGTCCACTCTGAGAACTAACGTTGTTTGTACAACCTTGTTGTTTACTGGTATTCTTAAAATAGATATTTCTAGCGTTTATATAAAAATCAAATCGTGAGTGTCACACTGTGCAGTCTGTTTAGCTGGTCTACATTAATTAACTCCTTGTACATGAAGTAACATTGACGTCTGCAACAATAATTGTAGTCTGCTACTGTGTCAGAAAACAGATTTTTTGAACATTTCTTATCAAAATAGGGTCAATGTGTCAAACAGTTTGGATCCTGATGTGCAGTTCTGTAACAGCATTTCTTTGAATGCTGGGTATTGTTTTTTCGTCTGCAACATTAATTTTGTCGTCTGCTATTGTTCTTAAAATAGGATTTTCTAAATTTATTTTCAAAAAATGGTCAAAGTTTCAAACAGTTTGGATCTTGATGAGACCCAGCATTTTCTAAATTTATTTTTAAAAATGGTCAAAGTTTCAAACAGTTTGGATCCTGATGAGACGCCTCGTAACGCGGCGTCTCATCAAGATCCAAACTGTTTACAAAGGTAATCCCTGTGGCACATTACGGCCAAACTGTATACCTTATACATGCATTATTTCTTAATCAGGGTTTCACGGTTTAGCATGCAAAGAGTTAACCCTTTACTCCATAGCTTTGAAGACAGGTGTCCACTTAGAGCAGGTTGAAAGTTAAACAGAATGGCAGGGCTCCAGATAATTAGAGTATTTCAAAAACTAAAATCTTTATTTCCGCTTTAAACCCTATGGTGTCACTACTCATTAGAATCGTCTCGAAGAGACGATTCTAATGAGTAGTAACAACATAGGATTTGGTGGTAAAATAAATGAGAAAATGTTAGATTAGTTTGGTTTAATTACTCCCTCTTATCTGGAGCCCTGGAATGTGCCCAAAGGCCTCCTTTAAGCTACCATTAACTAGGATATATAGAAAATATTTCTTATCGATACATATTCATGACTTATAAAATGGAACAATTTTCTTCAGTGGAGGAATAAATTAAATGCACTAAAAGGCACTTCTATTAGGGAAAGGGTTAAAGTGGCATTTGCTAGGAGTTTAGATCCAGATCAGATTCCGAGTAACTTAGCATTTGATCTGGATCCAAACTTTTTGACACTCATTATCCTGTATACAAATTGCCGCAAATCTAAGTTGGACAAAATGAAAGCAGATGACAATTTTAAAGCATACAATATTGTGACAGTGAGGGGGGTCATGCAAAATTGATTATACATGTGCTAGGCTCGCCCACAAAGTTCCAAATATATCCATTTTATTTTTATCTTCGGTGTTATTTTGGTCACAATGAAGAGTTTATCTCTTTCCCACAATAGCATGTCTCTAGTATTGAAAACACGTGACCACTTAAAGCAGGTTGAAAGTAAAGCAGAATGCGCCTTAAGCGCATTCTGCTTTACTTTCAGCCTGTTTTAAGCTATCATCTGCTAGAATATAGAAAATATTTCGTATGATACATATTTATGACTGTATAAATTGGAACTATCTTATTCAGTGGAGGAACAAATTAATTGCACTTAAAGACTTTTCCTCAGTCCATTGATGGACTATCCCCCCCCCCCCCCCCCTCCCCCCTCCACCCCCATTGTCTCCATACATGTGAATTTAACTGTCAAATCATGCAGCACATGCCAAACCAATCTCAATTTACCTGGTGAGGCTCAGATTATACTCATGCTCTAGTGATTTTCAATGGTTATTTCTAACCAAACTATCAAATATATAAAGGTTGCCAACTTGGGTCTTGCATGAGAAGCTTAAATGGTTCTTTTCTACTAAGACCCATGCTTTTTGCAAGGAAATTTTCTGGCAAGGCGTTATGATCAAAAGGTCGTCAGGAGATGTCTGGCAAGGCCCTTCTATATTTGGGGGGGGGGGGGGGGGGGGGGGGGGGTGGGGGGAACTGTTGCAAACATTTTGGATGATCACGATGATATCTTAGATGAGATGCCAAGTAACTTGGCGTCTCCGACTCTCTAGACCCAAAATATTTGACATTGATAGAATTTCTGGGAAAATTGCAGGGAAAATCAGTGCTTAGCATAAATGTCGCCAACAATTTTGACAATCAAAATGTAAAGCAGGCCTCAGGATCATGATTAGTTCTTCAAAAACTAAAATCTTTATTTCAGTATTAAACCCTATGGTGTCACTACTCATAAGAATCGTCTCGAAGAGACGATTCTAATGAGTAGTAACACCATAAAATTTGGTACTAAACTTAGTGAGAAAATATCATATTTGTTCATCATTACTAGAAACAGGCTATTGGGTAAAGGGTTAATGTCAATTTTTGACAACAGTGTAGACCCAGACCAGACAGCCCTTGAAGGTTCAGCTGGTTCTGCACAAGTTATTTTCTTAACCCATTAGCCCATAAATACGCCTTTTTATGCCTTTAATTCTTTTATGCCTTTAATTCATTCCTCCACTGAAGAAAATAGTTCCCTTTACAGTCATGAATATGTATCGTAAGATATATTTTCTATATCCAAGCAGATAATAGCTTAAAGCAGGCTGAAAGTAAAGCAGAATGTGCCTTAAGGCGCATTCTGCTTTACTTTCAACCTGCTTTAAGTGATTATCTTTCTTTAAAACTAGAAATAGGCTATGGGGTAATGGGTTAAAGGATTCTGTCTAATATTAGTCTTGTTTTCTCCTTTATTTATTTTCTCCTCAATTTTTTCCTTTATTTTACCCTTTCCACCTAGAGCTCGATTTTATAAACACAGTGTTACCTAGCAACAGAATAAAACCCTAAGTTGTGGATTCTCATCAAAAGGCTTGTTTGAGACAATTCTAATGAGTAGTGCCACCATAGGATTTGGTGCTGAAAACGTTGGATTTGTTTGGTTTTACTCCCTTAGACTTACCTTGATAGGTTAATTGCAATGCATTATACAAGGTTAACTTTGTTACACAATAAATATTTGCACAGTGAGTTTGTTTAACTATTTGTATGCTTAGGCAGTGGAATACTGATTATATTTGCAAACACTTTTGATTCTAATGAGACACTGGGTCTCGTTAGAATCCAAACTGTTTGACCTGCTGACCCTGTTTTGAAAAGAAAGTTATAGAATTCTTGTTTTTATGTAACAATAGCAGACAACAATTGTTGTAGACAAGAACATTACCCAGTATATGTACAGAGTATAGGGGTTGTGTTAAGAGTAGAGAAGAAAAGATCTTGTTTTATCAGAGCTCCAGACTAGGGGAGTATTTCAAAAAATAAAATCTTTATTTCTGCATTAAACCCTATAATCCTATTGTGTCACTACTCATTAGAACCGTCTCTTTGAGACGATTCTAATGAGTAGTAACACCATAGGGTTTGGTGCTGACATGATGGAGAAACTGTTTGATTAACTTCAGGGCTGCCATAAGTTGACATGAAAAATCCTAAGATTTCCAAATTTGCCTTTTTAGCTCACCTGAACTAGCTCAGGGTGAGCTTTTGCAATCCTTGAATGTCCGTTGTGCGTCGTCCGGCGTCAACAATTTAAGTGTTTACACTCTAGAGGCCACAATATTTATCCAATCGTTCTCAAACTTGCTCAGATGGTATATTGCCATAAGAGTTCGAATGAGTTCAATTATGGCTGAAATCAGACAATTAGGTCATGAGTTATCAACCTTTGAATTGCTGAAAATGCCATATTTATCAGTGTTTACACTCTAGAGGCCACAATATTTACCCCATCTATCTAAAACTTGCCCAGATTGTATGTATATCATCATAAGAGTTCAGATGAGTTCGATTTTGGTTGAAATTGGACAAATAGATCAAGAGTAAGCTACCTTTGAACTGCTGAAAATGCCATATTTAACAGTGTTTACACTCTAGAGGCCACAATTTTTATCCAATCTATCTCAAACTTACTCAGATTGTATGTGACTATAAGAGTTCAGATGAGTTTGTTTATGGTTGAAATCAGACTAATAGGTCGAGAGTTATCTACCTTTGAATTGCTGAAAATGCCATATTTAAGGGGTTTTACACTCTAGAGGCCACAAATTTTATCCAATCTTTCTCAAACTTACTCAGATTGTATATTACTATAAGACTTCAAATGAGTTCAATTATAGTTGTAATCGGACCAATAGGTCAAGAGTTATCTACCTCTAGAGGCCACAATATTTATCCAAGCTCTCTCAAACTTGCCCAGATTGTATATGACTATAAAAGTTCGAAAAAGGGTAATCATGGTTGAAATCGGACAAATAGATCAAGAGTTATCTACCTTTGAATTGCTGAAAATGACATATTTTACAGTGTTTACACTCTTGCAACTACAGTTTTCAATGGATTTTCATTATACTTGTACACAAAGTATATAGCTATACGTTCTCGAAGGAGTGGAATTCTTGCTGAAATCTAATCATTGTGGCAATAGTTACCTGCCCTTGATATACTTTGAAATGCTAGAAAAAGGCTTCATTTCAGTATTGTTTAGGCTCTAAGTTATCTTCCTTTTATGTACTCTACTATACTAGAGTAGGTCGACAAACTTGAATGGATTTAGAATAAAAAGGGTGAAATTCAAAGGTAAAGCTATCAGGCTTCATTACAAATGGTGAGCGATATCAGGGCCTTCAGGCCCTCTTGTTTCAAGTGCGATTTTACGAATCGTACCTTAACCCCATCGTCTGTTTCTAGTTTTGTTGACATGTGGCTGCTTAAAGCAGGCTGGAAGAAAATCAGAATGCGTCTTTAAATTTTGCGTAAGTCAAAATTTTAATTTTTAATATATATTTTTTATTATCATTTGCTACAAACAGCAAATAGCCAGATCAGAGGACGCGCTTTAGGCGCATCCTCTGATCTGACTGTTTGTTGTTTGCAAACGTTTATGATCGAAAAATAAGAGTAAAACGATTTTGACTTACGCAATAAAAATGCATAAGTAGTTTAGTAAAACGGGCCCCTGGTCAGACAAAGAATTACTCTATTGGCTGTTCAAGTCATAAATATGTGTAAATACAAAAAGGGGTTTTAACTATATTGAATAATGAAGTAATGATTCAGAAAATGCAATTCTGTTGATTTCACAGAAACAAGTGAAAATGCAAAGCGTGAATTTTGTTTGCATATCGTCATGGTAATCGTGTACTAATTTCAATAATAAAACACTTTAGAACACACTTAGGCTAGTTAGGGTAGTTGATTATTCAGTGTGAAGTTTTGTGAGTCTGAATGTCTGGAATGGTATATACCAGAGTCCAGGCGTCCGTTCCATAAAACTTCGTATGACATTAAATGTTGTCGTAAGTCAGATTATAAAAGTCGCAATTATTATTTATTTCTCCATCTAATTCTGTCTTGTGACATCTTTTTTTAATCGTCTTGAAAAGTCGATTCCAAAAAGATGTCACAAGACAGGATTAGATAGAGAAAACAGAAATTAAATGTATTTTAAAGTTTTGACTTACGACCGTTTTTGTCGTACAAAGTTTTATGAAACACTCCCCAGGAGGGTGGGGCGGGGATTTCTACTATTTAACCCTATAACTCCATAAAAACTCCTCTTTAGACATTTAACTTATTGTTCCCCTGAATTATCGATTACACGAAATCAGATATGTTTCCTAGATATATACTAGCAGATGATAGCTAGTAAAGCAGGCTGAAAGTAAAGCACATTCTGCTTTACTTTTAACCCGCTTTAACGTAGGCTGAAAATAAATCACATTCTGCTTTACTTTTAATCTGCTTTAAGTTCATGATCAGCTTTCCAAGAGACCTTTCTTTCTTGCAGAGGTTCTGGGCCTCAATATTTCATTTAACCCATTACCCCATAAATATGCCTTCACTTTATTCCTTGGTGGACAAAAATATTTCCATTTTATACTGTCATGAATATAAACTGTTAGGAATATTTTCAATTTTCTCGCAGATTATAGCTTAAAGCAGGCTGAAAGTAAAGCAGAATGTGCCTTAAGGCACATTCTGCTTTATTTTCAGCCTGCTTTAAGTGTTCACCTATCTTCAAAAAACTAGAAACAGGCTATGGGGTAATGGGTTAAGAGACCTTTCTTCCTTGCAGAGGTTCTGGGGCTCATTAATTCATTTAAGGAATTGTTTTCATGATATCTCTACTGAATGTAAGGAAGTAATTAAATAAGAAGAGTTAATTATATAACACTTTTAACCCATTCCCCCATAAATACGCCTTTTTACGCCTTTAATTAATTTCTCTACTGAAGAAAACAGTTCCAATTTATACTGTCACAAATTAAAATCATAAGATATATTTTCTATATTTTAGCCGATAATAGCTTAAAGCAGGCTGAAAGTAAAGCAGAATGCGCCTTAAGGTGCATTCTGCTGTACTTTCAACCTGCTTTTTCAAAATTAGAAACAGGCTATGGGGTAATGGGTTAACGCATTACCCCATAGCACGTTTCTAATTTTTAAGACAGATTCCACTAGAGGCGCATTCTGCTTTACTTTCAGTCTGCTTTAAGCTACCATCTGCAAGAATGCAGAAATACATATTCATGACTGTTTAAACTGAAATTATTTTGATCAATGGAGGAAAACATTATAGGCATAAAAAGGCATATTGATAGGGGAATGGGTTAACTCTTTCAACACTATAATGTACTTCTCTTTGTGGATTAATCAGCATGTTCCATTAATTGTGGATGATTTTAGTTACCAAACCATGAACCAGTCTCTTGGTAGTTTAATGATTACTGGTCTAAATAAGAAAAGAGTGAAGGCCCAGATCAAAGGGCTCCTATAGGAACCCTATGATCTGGGTCTACACTGTTTGCCAATGTAATGAGAATACTTTAACCCATTCCCCCATAAATACGCATTTTTACGCCTCTATTTATTCATCCACTACAGAAAATAGCTCCAATTTAATATTATAGTCATGAATATGTATCATAAGATTAAAGAAATATTTTCTACATTCTAGCAGATGATAGCTTAAAGCAGGCTGAAAGTTTTTCAACCTGCTTTAAATGGTCACCTATCTTCAAAACTAGAAACAGGCTATGGGGTAATGGGTTAAACGTTAAACAAGTCCATGGTATTGAAAGAGTTAGCCCAAAAGGATGCTTTAGTTAACCTAAAACAGCTGCCCTGCATTGGGCAGTCACCATTGTAAAGTACAGTCGAACTTCGATATCTCGAACTCGTTTGACTCTAACTATCCGATAGTTCGACATATGAACTGCATTATTTCATGTAATAAGTCGAACATATCCATATTACAAAGTTAAATTTTAGCCACGTTTTAACTTTGAAATACAGATATGTTCTACAAAACCTACTTTGAGTTATTGAAGTTTAACTGTGTAGTTCAGATTATACATGTTCATATTGGTACTATAGCTATAAGTGCATTATGTTTGAATATTCAGAAAGAAAATGAATAATCTTTTATTTGCAGCCACATCTACGTGTAAACAGAGCGTGCACGGGGAGTGCGTGTAAAGGCCTTATATCACCACGTGACTTCATAGACATTATCATCACAGACGAAAATGACGAATGCTTCTCAACAAATGGTTTGTTGATACTCTACAATTATCATAATATTATACAGTCGAACTTTGATATCTCGAACTCGCTTAATTCAAACTATCCTATTTGTTGACACAGACATTGCATTAATTCATGTTCGATTAAGTCAAACATACCCGTATTTCAAAGTTCAAACGTGGCTAAGCCACGTTTTAACTTTGAAATACGGGTATGTTTGACCTAACCGAGTTCGAGATATCGAAGTTCTACTGTACAGTAAAACTTCTCTACTACGACCACTAAATCACAGATGAAATAAACATGAATGCTTCTCAACAAATGGTTCGTTGATATTTTACAATTATAATACTATACAGTAAAATTGTCTCTTCGAGATGATTCTTATGAAAAGTGATACCATAGGATTTGGTGCTGAAATGAATGAGAAAATGCTTGATTTGTTCAGTTTTCTCTCTTTTATCTGCATTATAAGAGCCCTGAGTCAGTTTATTATATGACAATATAAAGATTTTGAAGTACTCAACTCATACAATTTGATTTATGCATGTTAGATATATAACAGAGCACCAGATAAGGGTAGTTTTTCAAAATCTAAAATCTTTATTTCTGAGTTAAACCCTATGGTGTCACTACTCATTAGAATCGTCTCTTCGAGACGATTCTAATGAGTAGTACCATCCTAGGATTTGGTGCTAAAAATGGTGAGAAAATGTGGGATTTGTTGAAAAAACTACCTCTTATCTTGAGCCCTGATATAGCAATGTGCTACATGTACACATATTCTCAGGGCTATATCTAAGATAAGGAGAGTATTTCAAAAACTAAAATCTTTATTTGTGCATTAAACCCTTTGGTATCGTTTCGAAGAGACAATTCTAATGAGTAGTAACAGGATAGGATTTGGTGCTGAAATAAGTAAGAAAATGCTTGATTTCTTCAGTTTTCTTTCTCTTATCTGCATAATATAAGAACCTTGGTTCTGTTTCTTATATAACAATAAATGTACAGCGCTCCCTCTCTGCAACGTCCCTCCCAACAATGATTCCCTCCTTACAACGACCCTTGTCGCTGGTCCCAAAACAAGACAATTATTTCTATCCATTTCACTGCTGCAGTAACGTCTGCTGTTCTTCTAATAGTTACATAATGATAATTTTTGCAGGAAAAGCTTAATGATGAGTGACAAACAGCTTGAATCCAGATCAGACGCCGCGTTGCGCGGCGTCTGATCTGGATTCAAGCTGTTTGCAAATGTTTACCAATTTCCCTCCCTATAACGACTCCCTCCGAACAACGCACTCACTGTTTGTCTCCCATTGGGTGTCGTTGTAGAGAGGGAGCGCTGTATAAAGATTTTGAAGTATTCTACATGTTTTTTTCAGCCATGAGCATAAAATATGACAAATGTCCTCCGGAGAAGAAGTTTGTCCGAGGCTGGAACTACCCCTGTGGATTACTGTTATTGAAATTACCAAAGTAAGAGCTTGAATTATTCCATAGGGGACTGTTATAATAAAAGGAAAAGGCTCTTACACTTACACTTACAGTTTTCAAACTACAACCTAATAATTTAACCAAATACCATATATTATACAGTTACATAAAGTGCTTTAGATGCATTTGGGTATCAAACAGTGTAGATCAAGACCAGCTGCCGCGTCTTTGACGCGGCAGCTGGCCTAGATCTACACTGTTTGAAATGCAATAAGGCAGATTTTCTCATGGCACAGCTCATTTGTAATGGATGAAAGACTTGCTGTGTAATTATTATTACATCAATAACAAAGCCTGTTTTAGCATTCATAGAATTATTGTTTGCTTAGGCCAGTTTCCCAAACATTGATTTGTCCATTGATTTAATATCATGCTTCTTGTACAGTATACAGTAAAACTTCTCTAAACTCTAATATGACCACCCCTCTAGTACAACCACCTCTCTAATATGACCACGACTCTAGTACAACCACCTCTCAAATATGACCACGACTCTAGTACAATCACCTCTCAAATGACCACCACTCTAGTACAACCACCTCTCAAATAAGACCACCTCTCAAGTATGACCACCCCTCTAGTACAACCACCTCTCAAATATGACCACCACTCTAGTACAACCACTCTCAAATATAACCACCACTCCAGTACAACCACCTCTCTAATATGACCACCCCTCTAGTACAACCACCTCTCAAATATGACCACCCCTCTAGTACAACCACCTCTCAAATATGACCACCCCTCTAGTACAACCACCTCTCAAATATGACCACCCCTCTAGTACAACCACCTCTCAAATACGACCACCACTCTAATATGACCACCACTCTAGTACAACCACCTCTCAAATATGACCACCACTCTAGTACAACCACCTCTCAAATATGACCACCCCCTATAGTCAACCACCTCTCAAATATGACCACCCCTATAGTACAACCACCTCTCAAATATGACCACCACTCCAATACAACCACCTCTCAAATATGACCACCACTCTAGTACAACCACATCTCAAATACGACCACCACTCTAGTACAACCACCTCAAATATGACCACCACTCTAGTACAACCACCTCTCAAATATGACCACCACTCTAGTACAACCACCTCAAATATGACCACCACTCTAGTACAACCACCTCTCAATTATGACCACCACTCTAGTACAACCACCTCTCAAATATGACCACCCCTATATTATGATCACCTAATTAATATGATCACCTCACTAATACGACTAGTCCTCTATTTCAACCACCTTTCTAATATGATCACCTAATTATGTTCATTAATAGGTTATCATTACCATTACCCCATAGACTGTTTCTAGTTTTGGAGACATGTAACTACTTAAAACAGGTTGAAAGTAAAGCAGAATGCTCTTCTTAATGCACATTCTCATTTACTTTCAGACTATTTGAAGCTTCCATCTGCTAAAATTTTATTATACATTTTCATAACTGTTTAAAGTGATACTATTCTGTTTGGTGGAGGAATAAATTACAGGGGTAAAAAGGTGTATTTATGGGTTAATGATTTAACCCTTTACCTGATAGCCTATTTCTAGTACTTAAGATAGGTGACTTCTTAAAGCAGGTTGAAAGTAAAGCAGAATGCGCCTTAGGGCGCATTCTGCTTTACTTCCAGCCTGCTTTAAGCTATGATGTGATATAATATAGAAAATATTCCCCATAATACAAATTCATTACTGATTAAATTGGAACTACTTTCTTCAGCGGATGAATAAATTATATCCGCTAAAAGGCGCTTCTATAAGGGAAAGGGTTAAAGCAAGTGGCTGCTTTAAGAGTTTTCTGTTTTACTTTCACCTTACTTTAAGCTGTCACCTCATAGGATAAGGTAAATATATCTGATGCATGTGCATATTCATGACTGTATAAATCGGAACTATATATAGTCATGAATATGTGTTATAAGAAATATTTTTTATATTCTAGAAGATGGCAGCTTAAAAGCATGCTGAAAGTAAAGAAGAATGCGCCTTAAGGCGCATTCTGCTTTACTTTCAACCTGCTTTAAATGGTCACCTATCTTCAATACAGTAAAAAGTTTATGAGGTAAAGGGGTTAAGCGGTTTCTGATCTGGATCCCAACTCTTTGCAAATGTTTTAGCACAATAAGGGTTACAAACCTAGATAGTGAACTCTTATATTTGGCTTTGAATACCACTAGGAACATGTACAAACTGTATTTTTTCCTGGAATTTCTTCGACCACAGATATCATGTACAAACTGCTTTTTTTCATGGAATTTCTTTGACCACAGATTTCACCATGGTAACACCAAGAAACAAATAAGTTTATCACAAGTCTTGAAAAACTGAAATGTTTCGCCCTTCCAAACTGAAATCATTCAGATAACAACAGTATGTAATACCAGCTACAGTTGAACTTCGATATCTTGAATTCGCTTAACTCGAACTATCCGATAGTTTGACACATGAACTGCATTATTTTATGCTCGGTTAAGTCGAACATACCCATATTTCAAAGTTTAAACGTGGCTAAGCCACATTTTAACTTTGATATACGGGTATTTTCGATTTAACTGAGTTCAAGATATCGAAGTTTGACTCTATAATAAAAGACATACCAGAGAATTTGTCATCCAGACTACAGTAAACTCCTACAATACTAATCACTCTGCATTATCAGCCACTTTGCTATTGCAACCACTCTGCTATTACAACCACTCTGCTATTACAGCCAATCTTCTATTACAACCACTTTGCTATTAAAACCACTCTGCTATTACAACCACTCTGCTATTACAGCCAATCTTCTATTACAACCACTCTCCTATTACAATCACTCTGCTAGTACAACCACTGTTATTACAACCTTTTTGCTATTACAACCACTGGTTTATTACATTCACTCTACTATTACTACCACTTTTCTATTACGACCACTCTGCTAAGTAGAGTAGTTGTACTTATGCCCCTCACCATCTATGGTGGGGGCTATATAGGAATCACGTTGTCCACAACACTGGCAGAATTATGCCCCCCTTTTAGCTTTAGTGTTTTTTGACATGCCATTGTCTTGAAAACTAGTTATGGTATTGACTACAACTTGAACATATTACATGTATTTGTGTTATGTATGTCTGCTTTTCTCCAAGTTTCATAACTCGTACACACTTGAGTTATTTCCCTTTTCAACTTTAAATTTGCATATTTACAAAGGAAGATGAAAGTCAACTTTTTACTTGCTATTTATGACACAATGTGGTGTTTGTAACAGGTCAGTTTAGAGTGGGGGTATCAATCACCTTTAGTGATAGCTCAAGTATTAAGATTGGTAATGTGAGGTTTAAAATAAGAAAGTGTTAACAAAACTAAGACTTTTTCTGTTTTTATTCCAGTGAACCTAACAAGACAAAATTGGTGAGTTTAATCCAGCCTGACATTGGGGGTATGCTGCCCCGTGCCCTCGTCGACGGTGCCATTCCTTCATCCATGGTGACTTTCTTCTCTGAACTGAAAGAAGCCATGGTCAAAGACGGCAAGCTGCCAAAATGAGGATTGCTTCAATATTAGTCACCCATTAGTATTATTATAGGTCAATAATTCAGGCTCCGATGTTATAAAGCTTTTTACTTGAGTATAAACTCATTCTCAAGCATTTGATCGGTCAGATTTGAGCCTAGGCTCAAATCTGACCAATCAAATGCTTGGGAACACACTCAGACTCAACTAAGACGCTTAATAACCTCGGAGCCAGGACTCCAGATAAGAGGGAGTAAACTGAACAAATCCAACATTTTCTCACTCGTCATTTCAACACCAAATCTTATGTTGTTGCTACTCATTAGAAGCGTCCCTAAGAAACGATTCTAATGAATAGTTACACCATAGGGTTTAGTGCAGAAATAAAGATTTTAGTTTTTGAGAAAACACTCCTTATCTAGATCTCTGGGTCATGTTATGAATTTATCATACTCTTTATATGTTTATAGTATAAACTGTGTGATCAATTGATAATGTGCACTTTGTGATCATGAAATCAGTTGATATTGTGAACTTTGTGGTCATGAAATCAGTTGATATTGTGAACTTTGTGATCATGAAATCAGTTGATATTGTGAACTTTGTGGTCATGAAATCAGTTGATATTGTGAACTTTGTGATCATGAAATCAGTTGATAATGTGAACTTTTGTGATCTTGAAATCAGTTGATATTGTGAACTTTATCTGGAGCTCTGGGTCATGTTATGAATTTATCATACTCTTTATATGTTTATAGTATAAACTGTGTGATCAATTGATAATGTGAACTTTGTGATCATGAAATCTGTTGATATTGTGAACTTTGTGATCATGAAATCAGTTGATATTGTGAACGTTTGTGATCATGAAATCAGTTTATTGTGAACTTTGTGATTATGTGATTTGTTGGATAATATGTCATTGTGTGCTGTCACTCGCTTAATACATTAACGATTACCCCATAGCCTGTTTGAAGTATTTAAAATTGATGTTCACTTAACCCTTTGCCTGCTGGTCGCGACTTTACTGATTTTTGCAAACAGTTTGGTTCCAGATCAGACGCGGCGTAAGGCGGCGTCTGATCTGGATCCAAACTGTTTGACACTCGTCTTGAGGTTTTTTTATTTAAAAAATACGTACATTTAGATTTAACAAATTTTGCAGACGACAATTTCGAAGCAGACGATATTACCGCAGGATAAGGGTTAAAACAGGCTGAAAGTCAAGCAGAATGTGCATTAAGGTCTGCGTTAAATATCCTTTTGTCATGTTGCAGAAAGAACAATTGTACTGGTCCATAAGAAAGCTAACAAGCTTAGAATATGTATAAATATGGTGAAAACAACATTACCAGGTTATGTTATAAAGAGAGTCTAACATTAGTGTTCCTAATTTATTTGACTTATAAAACTCGTCTGTCAGATAACAATAAAAACTTGACAAGCCTCGCTTTTATAGGTTTCTTAAATGGTCGTTTTATAAATCCAATAAATTATGAACACTCCTGTAATATCCTATATTTAAAAGGACACGTTTAAACCATATGTATCGCTATGGGGAATACGTAAGTGTGTTAAAGGACGCTTCTCTGTAGGAAAAGGTTAATAAAGTGAACTTTTTGATCATGTTATGTGTCATTGTGGTTATGTGACTCGCTTATTAAAGTGAACTTTGTGATCATGTTATCAGTTAATATTGTGTCATTGTGATTATTATGACTCCGTTAATTAACGTTAATAAAATGAACTTCGTGATCATGAAATCAGTTGATAATGTGTCATTGTAAATTATGTGACTGTGCGGATGAAGTTTATCCCTGACCGGCTGATAAAGAGAACTTGTGTCATGTGATCAGTTAGCAATCATATCTCTTTGGTCATGTGATCAGTTGAAAATGATATCTCTGTGTTCATGTGATCAGTTGAGGCTGATAAATTTGTGTTCATGCATGATCAGTTGACATTGTAAACTGAGAGTTAATATTATCAATTAATAATGTTAACTCTATGGTAACGTGATCAGTTAATAATATTAGCTTTATGGTCAAGTGATCAGCTGATAATGATAACTTTATGGTCATGTGATCAGTTAATAATGTTAACTTAATTGTCATGTGATCAGTTGATAATGTTAACTTTATGGTCACGTGATCAGCTGATAATGATATTTTTATGGTCACGTGATCAGTTAATAAAGTTAACTTTATTGTAATGTGATCAGTAGATAATGTTAACTTTATGGTCATGTGATCAGTTAATAAAGTTAACTTTATGGTCACGTGATCAGTTGATAATGTTAACTCTATGGCAACGTGATCAGTTGATAATGTAACATATATTTTATCAAGAAAATATAGTTCCATGTTTAAGGCATACATTTTAAATGTACAAAACATGTGGTTTATTAAAGCAGGCTGAAAGCCAAGCAGAAATCTCCTTCAGTGGAGACTTGTAACCCATTTATACCCAGTGGATTCTTCCATGTTTATATATTAGATTAGTCCATTTTTTATCAAAGGGATGCCTGGTCAAAATTTTCATTTCATTTTGTTTTATATTGAAATAATTCCTATCAGCAAACAGTGTAGACTCTGATCAGACGCCGCATAATGCGGCGTCTGATCAGAGTCAACACTGTTTGCCTATGTCCCATATATGGGATCGTGGGCACAAATGGGTTAACTATACTATTATACATGTATATTTATTTTGTTAGTGTATGAACTATGTGTTGTTTTGTATGTATGTATGACTGTCATAAAATATTGTTGAGATATATAAGTGAATGAATATGACTGATATGGTTGAAATACATACAGAATATGAACAAGGCATAGTTTTCCCTGTTCCTACCCTGGTCCAACAAAGAACCATCAGTAACAAACTTTTCATATGTAAAACTTCTCTATTATGAGTCGACCACCTCTCTATAACAACCACTTCTCTATTACGACCACACAATTGTCTTAATTATTAGGTGTTTACGACAGGTGACTGCTTTAAGCAAGGTGACAGTTAAACGGAAAGCTCCTTCAGGAGCTTTCTGTTTTACTGACACATTGCTTTAAGCTGTCGCCTGCCTTTTAAACAATCAATAAGCATTCGTGTTAGCAGCCATAATAGAGAGGTTTTACTTGTAAAGGTTGACTGCTCAAAATGTAGCTTTTTATTTATCAAAATATGAACGAGTCTGCTTGGAATTATGGGTAGTTTAATAAATATTGCTCTTAATTACCATACAGTGTAGACCCTGATCAGAGGGCTCCAATAATAATTGAGAATTTTAGACTCTGACAATATTTGTCGTACGACATTTCGTAATTTGGGCCCCAGGATCATAACACAAGTTTTCTATCTTGGAGATAAATTTGGTTCTGGGGCAATCAGATGGGCTCCCAGTAGGTCTAACTTCTATGTTTACGCTGTTTAAAAAAGTCATCTAGTATGGGTCAATATTTGTTGAAAGTATTCTGATCTGCATCTAAACAGTTGAAAAAATTGTCATAAGGACCACCTTTTTAGCTCGACTATTCGAAGAATATGGAGGGCTATTACAGTCGTCGTCGGCGTTGCACTGGTTAAGGTTTTTTGTGCAACTTACAAATAAGCTTGTATTTCTACAACCAATACTTGGTATTTTATTATAACTTCACCATAGCCTCCCCACTACTGCAGCAAATCATGGCTGGTAACTCTGGTTTGGATTTTGTGTGAGTTATGGCCCTTGATGAACTTAGAAATTTTGGTCAAGGTTTTTTGTGCAACCTAGAAATAACCTTATATCTCTGCAACTGCTGCTTGTATGGGATTATAACTTCACCACAACCTTGCCACTAGTGCAGTCAATCAAGGCAGGTAACTCAAGTTTGCATTTAGTGTGAGTTGTGGCCCTTGATGGACTTTGAATTTTTGGTTAAGGTTTTTTGTGCAACCTACAAATAAGACTGCTGCTTGTATGGACTTAGATATTTTGGTTAATTTTGGCTCTGGTTTGGTTTGCAAGTCTTCTGATCTGGGTCAACACATTATGCAAGGGTCTTTTGAATTTGGTCTACTCCGTTTTCAAGTCTTAATCTTTGTTTACACTGTATTAGAGAGTATTTTGGTCCTGGGGCTCGTTTTAGGAAACGTATGACAAAAATGGTCGTAAGTCAGATTCTAAAATCATCAATAATTTATTATTTCTCTATCTAATCCTGTCGTGATACATCTCTTTGGAATCGTCTTGAAAAGACGATTCCAAAGAGATATACAACACAGAATTAGATGGAAAATATCAGAAGCTGTATTTTATAGATTTGACTTACTACTGTTTGTGTCGTACGACATTTCATAAAACGAGCCCCATATCTTGGTCAGAACTGTTTTCAAGGGTCTTCCGAGCTGAATCTACACTGTTTTTGTGTCACCTGCTGTAGGCAACGTGACTAATAGCGATCACTTTTCCGTCGTCCGTCTGTTATGCTTTTTCCTATCTCACTTTCCTTTCTGACTATAACGCCTGTACTACTGAAGATTTTAAGACAAAATTTCATTTATGGAAAGAGTTTGACAAATAGAAGTGTCTTGCACAAGGGTCATAACTCATGCATCGATGCGCTGAGCGTTATTCCTCTTTTCCACATTTTCTTTTCATTTAGATTACTTCTGTTATACTGCAGCTTTTGAAATGAAATTTCATTAATAGAAGGAGATTGATTAGTGAAAGTGTCTTGCAGAAGGTTCATAACTCTTGCATCAATACTGTGAGAGTTATTCCCCTTTCAAACATTTGATATTTTTCAACCTATAACCTGTTCTGCTTATGCTTTTCATATTTCATTTATGGAAAGAGTTTCACGAATGGAAGTGTTCTTCACGTTGTTTATAACTCCTGAATCAATACCATTAGTGTTATTCCCCTTTTCTTCACTTTCTTTTCGGGCAGATAACTTCTATACTGAAGCTTTTCATTTTGGCTATACAGCGCTCCCTCTCTACAACGACATCCAATGGGAGACACAAATTATGTACGTTGTTCGGAGGGAGTCGTTATAGGGAGGGAAATTTGTTTGCTCACATTTGCAAACAGCTTGAATCCAGATCAGACGCCGCGTAACGCGGCATCTGATCTTGATTCAAGCTGTGTGTCACTCGTCATTAAGCTGTCCATTATGTAACTTTGAGAAAAACAACAGACAAGCATTTTTAGCAGACGACATTGCAGCCGTGAATAGGTTGGTCATACATCTCTTGATGGTGGGAATAGTGGCAAGCGTATTTGTAGGGAGGGAATCGTTATTGGGAGGGAACACTGTAACTCGTTCGACTGATGCTTGCAGGCAAGTCCAACGTGTTCCAAGAAACACCATTCTAGTTAAGAGTTTTCAAGCATCTAGGTTGACTTTGTTTACAAAAAAATTGTGTCTATGTCAACACTGTTCACTTATCATGGTCTTTATTATTTCTTAAATCGTGGTCAACACTGTATCCAAGATTTGTCTGATCCGAGTCAACATTATTTGCTAAAATTCTGAGATGTGTGCCAACACTGTTTGCAAGGGTTTTTATTTAGATCTAAAGTAGGACTCCAGATAAAAGGTAGTAAACTGAAACAAATCCAAGATGTTCTCACTTATTTCAACACCAAATCCTATGGTGTTACTACTCATTAGAATCGTCTCGAAGAGACGATTCTAATGAGTAGTTAAGCCATAGGGTTTTATGCAGAAATAAAGATTTTTGTTTTTGAAAATACTCTTATCTACCAATGATTGTCGACCATTTTCCAGCATCCAAAAGGATTAAGTAATTTTGTATGTTTTCAAAAAAATAAAAATCATAATTGACACATCACACAAAACATGTCACTCCTTTATGATAACATGCAGCACGCAATGCATGTGCATTAACTCCTTGCATGCTGGGTAATGTTTTCGTTTGTAGAAATTGTCGTCTGCATCTGTTCTAAAATTAGAATTTTCTAAATTTGTTTTCAAAACTGGGTCTGACATTTTTAAACTTTAAACAGCTGTGATGTCATCTACATGTGCATAACCACATAACCTGAATATAGTCGGAAGGTAAGTGGACTCCTAAAGCAGGTTGAAAGTAAAGCAGATTTTGCCTGTTTGTAGATAATCAATATACTCGGGGTAAGGCAGAGTAAATATTGTAGCCTTCAATATATTATGTCGTCTGCTTCTATTCCTGAATTAGATTTTTATTTTTTAAAAAAAAGCTTGTAATAGGGTCAAAGTGTCAAAGTTTAGATCCTGATGAGAAGTAGCGTGTTTTGTCCAAACTGTTTGAAAGGTAAATGATAGTTTCGCAGCAAGTGTGCAAAAATCTGAAGACCTGGAGCAAGGGAGGTAATTCTTGTCTTATTGTTAGTTTGTGTTTCTATGTGTATCATTTTATTATAGTCTGGTAGCAGATAAGGATATTTTATCTTAACCTTGCTTGGAGTTGTATAGAAAATGTTTTTGTGGTTTTTGGTAGAATAGACCCTCAGCATCAAGGATCCGATGTATGACCGCCGGTCATCCTTGAGCGTTTCCAGATATTCAAGATGGCGTCCAAGATGGCCGCCAGCATGTATCTGGCTAACTGTTAGGTTTGATTCAATAAGCTATAACGGAATTTTCAGCAAATTATAGTTCAATTTCATTTTGATGACATAATTAAAGTTCAAAATAGAAATATAAATATTCTATAATTCAAAATGGCGTCCAAAATGGCCGACAAAGACCATTTTTATGTGAAATAAAATGAAAATGACACTTTACAAGGCTACGATTTGCTCCAGTTTTTTCCCGTCGTGATATTATAATTGTTCATAATTAATAAAAGAAAAAGCGTGAAAAGATCAAGTTGGCAATTAACTTATTCATAAATGAATTATCAGAGACTGTCACCAGAATACAGTATGCATAAAAAACATACAGCTTAAGTTTACATTGAGTTAGTCCATACATAACGATGTAAAATGACAAGCTGTTGGGTTTGATTTAAATTTTTCAGCAGAATATAGTTCACTTTCATAACGTTTGACATTATTTAAGTTCAAAATAGAAGTAATAATAATAATGCTTTATTCAAATTGGCGTCCAAAATGGCCGACAAAGTATTAAGGTGACGTCCAAGATGGTTGCGAGAATAAAAATGAAACTGCTGTCAGTTTAGATTAGGTAATTGTCAACTGTAAACAAGATTAAAAGTAGTTCAATACTTCTTCGATGTTTAAAAAAGCAAACAGAGAAAAGTATACTGTTAATTTCAAAATGGCGTCAAAAATGGCCGACAAAATATGCAAAACAGATGCTTGTCTCTTCAATATTATATAATAAACAAAAAAACCAGAAAGTAACCACTTTTGTATTCTTAATTATCAGCGTCTCATACATAAACTTATCATTGTGGCCAAATAACTGGCACATTGTATTGAAAATGAAAAGGTCGATAACTCTTTCCGGAAAACAGCATTTTTTATTATAAACTTTCTCCATAGAGGAGATACAATGGTGCTCATATTCAGCCGCTAGAACATTTGCTTAAAGAAAATAAAATCACATTAGACTTTCATGCATCGCAATATTCACGGCGTTATCAAGACTAGAAAGTCTTCAAATATCAAACTACCTCCCTTTGATTTGAAATAAGAATATACCTTGTGTGTTTCATTTTCGTTACATGTGTCGTTTAATATAAATGTTTTACTGGAATACATTGGTGAACGTATGAGCCCTAAAAATCTAAAACAAAACTTGAGTTGATGAAGTACTTCAAAAGATATGGAGCCTGAACATTTACTTAATGTAAAATAAATGTAAAAAGTGAGTATATAATCTATCCACCAAGCATACCATTCTTTTTAGCCTCTTTTTAAGACAAATGAGTGTTTTTAAGAATTACTTAGAATTATGAAATAACTGTTTTCAAAATTTGAGGTTAATTTAGTTTGAGTCACCATTGATGTTTGTGTTTTGAACATGAATAATATGTTTCGTTTTCTAAATGGCAAACAGAATGACTGCCAAAGTCAGCGTTTTTGTTTTGTTTGTTTTTCAAGAAGTAATATTATGTGAGATGTAATATAAATTGGATACTATTCCTGTTTCTGCATGTATTGTAAATTTGAAAATGAGTATGTCGCACACAGCAACCTACTATGTAAAGGAC
Source organism: Gari tellinella (assembly GCA_922989275.2). Taxonomy (NCBI): domain Eukaryota; kingdom Metazoa; phylum Mollusca; class Bivalvia; order Cardiida; family Psammobiidae; genus Gari; species Gari tellinella. The sequence goes on along the minus strand of OV277864.1, from coordinate 82,570,181 downwards.
TTAATAAACATATTGGTTTCGATATACAGTACGTTTATAAATTAGCACATGCATATTGTACTATTATATAAATGAATATTCTTATTAGTAGGGAATAAAATTACACACTATAAATGATATTTAGAAACAAAAGGTCATGTCAGGTTTCTAACATAGCTTGCAATTAAGACATGATCCTGCGTTTTTTTCTCAACTGCTGTGGATGTCCTAGCAACTCAGGTAGGCTGAATGTGGCTAGAATGTCCTCAAACCTGATTTATATGCTCCTCTGACACACAGGACCTGGTCATCTCTTCCATAGTCTAACCATGGCGATTGTGATCTCTTACTAAGTCTAAAGCGCAGAATGGTCCTCCTCGTTATTGAGTTGATGCATGAAGTGGCACACTCCACCTGTCCAAAACATCCCAAACCTTTAGTTCTCATTACTTGTATCTGTGGGACCTCCTCGTCCTGTTTAACGCCACAGATCCAACTGTCACAGGCTCAATTTCTGCAAACTGTCTGCAAGTCTTCGGCAGACGACATTAATGAATAACCTCCATATTAAATGAAAAAATAACAAACAGGTGTTGAACACAATTATACGAGTCTCAAAGGATATAATTGTGCTAGGCCTTTCTTTGAAATGTCCTGTGATTATGACAAGCTCGAATCCTCTTATAGCAAACACCATGTTACAGAAGCTATTCTAGACACCAAACGTAGCCCCATCGACACCTAACTGAGTAAGTGGTCTTCCATCAAAAAGACAAGTTTAGTCCTGACGTCATGGGCATACAAAGTCGACACTGCTTGTAATTTTACAATTAATGTCACATGACTACTGTAATTGAATGTTCTCCAATCTGAAAGTCAGCACAGCAACATTCCCTACAGTCTCGAAGAAGACCAAGCCAATGACTACTCTGAGATCATGAGCCAAGAATTCTTCGTGTTAACTCTCAGTCAACTCGGTTTGATAACATCCTTCCATCCACCTTTTTGGGTTACCCTGTCAGTGAATTTGTGATCACAGAAAATTGTGTACAGAAGCGCCAATGGAACACCTTTGCTAGACTCTTATGACAGAGCATCATACACTAGTAAAGCAGAACATCAAGCACTGGTACAGCAGAGGGTTGAGATCAAATACCTAATGCAAACCATACACAAAAACTTCACGTAGTACTGCCCGCTTCATGTAAGCAGTTTTCAAACTCTGTTTGGCATGCAAATCGCATTCCTCAAACCAAAAGCTCTTCTTGGTATTGAATCTAAAGGCTTTCTCCAGACCAACCAATGCCACATGCAGAGGTTTGATTTCGACCTTTTACTTGTGCTATAGATGGTACACGGTGAAGAACGAATCAATAGTATCTCTACCCTTAACAACGCAAAACTACATGCATCAATGTTGATAATCTCACGCACAGATGTATCTTTTTAATCGGTTCATCAACTTTATTGTCTGGTCCTTGAGCTTTACCACATGATAAGTGTCGCTCATACGAGCTTGTTATTCACTTTTTTATTGTTTATTGTTTGAGGATGTAATTTGCCTCCCTGTCCTCAGAGATCACACAATTACTGAAAATCGCATCAGTCAGTCGTCTTCAAATCTCAAACCCCTTGTTCTCCGAAGCTGCTTTAATCATCTCGGTTATCACTCCTGATAGGCCAGCGGCCTTGCAGTATATCATCATGTCAAGAGTTATGCACTTCTTATACAAGATGACCACTTTTGTAGTGACTGACTTTGACGTTGTGTTTACTTTGGTAATTCAGGAGTAAAGATGTGCAATTTTTTATATTTGAAATTATATGTGTGATGTCATTCTTTCTTATTCTAATCTATGGTTAAGCCAAAAGACTGTTCAGTCAAGTGTCTGTGTAGCCATGTACTCATTCAGCAATATTTCAAAGATATGATGATTCTTTGCAGCAGCAGTACTAGCTTAGAAACTCACATAATACATGTTAAAAGGCTTGATGAAAAGGAATACTGAACAAAGTTTTATACTGAAAGATACTGTACACAGTTATCTGGTTTCAAAGAGGTGCCACCACATCCTCAGGAGACTTGCATCCCAAGAAGAATTATTGGTATCCATTCTACCAATTTATTTCCCTGTTCCTAAGAAGCTCACATGTAATTGAACTATTTAACAAGAAAAGTGACATGTGGTGACAAATGTCACAGTAATGCAAACACAGAACTTTACTTTTGTACGATAATTTCAGCAAAAAAAACAGTGACATTTATATATTAAAGGTAGGTAATTGGGTTCTATGAACTAATTTATAATATTTGAGTTTTGAGTTGACTAATTACTTTTCTGTTAATCTGAAATATTTATTGCATTTTACATCGTTATGCAAGAACTATCTCAATGTACACTTAAGCTGTATGGTTTTTATGTATACTCTATTCTGGTGACAGTCTCTTATAATTCATTTATGAATTAATTAATCGCGATCTTTTCACGTTTATTATTAATTATGAACAATTATATTATCACGACGGGGAAAAATTGGAGCAAATCGTAGCCTTGTAAAGCAACGCACATACTTTGCATTTTATTCTACATAAAAAAGTACTTTGTCGGCCATTTTGGACGCCATTTTGAATTATAGATTATTTATTTCTATTTTGAACTTTAATTATGTCACAAAAGATAAAATTGAGCAATAATTTGCTGAAAAATCTGTTAAAGCTTATTGAATCAAACCTAACAGTTAGCCAGATATATGCCGGCGGCCATCTTGGACGCCATCTTGAATATCTTAAAATGCTCAAGGATGACCGGCGGTCATACATCGGATCCTTGATGCTGAGGGTCTATTCTACCAAAAACCACAAAAACATTTTCTATACAACTCCAAGCAAGGTTAAACGTGTCCGCGGCCGGACTATTAGCTCCCTTGTGCCGAGATCAGAGGAGCTTAAATTGCTAGTGCTACAATGTAGGGTTGACGAGGACCAGATTCAAGATTTTTGACGGGTTGTTTCAAAACTCTAGTTTTGAAGACAGGTAGCCACTTCAGGCAGTATAATAGAATGGGCAATAAATCTCCTTTAACCCATTTCATGATCGAATTTATCGTGAGATTTTTACCCCTTCACCGCCATATTGTCGTCTGTTTCAGTAGTGTTGTCTGCAGTATCGTTTCAAGGTTAGATTTAAGACAGTATAACTGACGTAATTTCAAAATAAGTGGGCACACAGTTTTGATCCTGATCAGAGGGATCAGGATCAAAACTGTTTGTAAATGTACTTTATGACGTCATCGAGAGTGAAAGGGTTAAGCTACTGTCTGCTAGGAACTAGAAAATATTTCTTACGGTAGATCTACATATGATATTTCATAACTATTTCGGAGGAACAAATTAAAAGCGTAAAAATGCATTTATATGGTGTAATGGGTTATTAAAGGAATTCAGTTAACTGAATCAGTTGTACATAACGGTATGAAGTTTTCTGTAAAGTGTAGACTTCTATACAGCGCCATCCCTTTAAAGAGGCTCGCAACCGGATCAAGCATTAAAATAGTAATTTGTAAATATATGTCAAATGCTTATTAAAATGGGTTAAATTTAGTTTAGGATAATAAATTCTGTTAAAAATGCATTTCCAAAAAAAAAAAGAAGAGGCTCTGGTGGGATTCGAACCCGTGACCATCCATGCGGAGACAAAAATGAGGCATCGCCTTTACGCCCTCGGCTACGGACGCTCTCTATATATATGGTAGCGAATTAACGTACTTCAATGATAGCTATAAATAGAACATTATTCGGCTCGGGTTTATGTCTGACCCCGTGTAGAGAAGCAACAACAACAACTATACCGTTAGCTAAGCTATGGAAAAACGATGGAAAATATCTAAAAAACTAAGATTCGGTGACGATTCTTGAGACGTTTTTTGGACTGATCATATTTTTTTAATGTCAAAAGCCAAATAATGCCACAAATTTGTTTTATTTGAGTATTTTATTTTATTTTGACAAGAACACCATCCGGTTGCGAGTCCCTTTAAAGGCCCTCCCAACAACGATTCCCTCCGTACAACAATGCTTGCTGCTGTTCCCCCAAACAAGAAAGTTATGCCTAACGCTTTGACTGCCGCCATATCGCAGATGCTGTTTTTTATCTCAAAGTTACATATTGGCAATTTTGTATAATGACGAGTGATAAACAGTTTGGATTCAGATTTACGTGGCGTCTTATCTGGATTCAAACTGCACTCTAAGGGTATTGACGTTCCCTCCCTATAACAACTCCTCCGAACAACACACATTATGTGTCTCCGCTGGATGTTGTTGTAGAGAGGAGGCACTGTATCATTAAGAAAAAATAAATATATACCAGTGTATCATCGTGCAATAGAACACGGTTAGGAATTGAGCTGTGTACCAGCAACTCAACAACTATGAGTTTATTATTTCGATTGTGACACTTCAATTTAACTACAGTTTGCAATAGCGCTACAATTCTTTGTGCACGTACAACGATTGCGTGCTTTCGACTGTATTATGATCGCATTTTGTCCGGCGTCTATAGTCTCCCCTTAACTCTTTCCTCCCTGAAACTTTAAATGGACAATTCCAGTTTAGATTTAAGTCTAGTCCATTTCTGGCTTTTAAGGGTTGTTTTTGTCCATTTTTGGCATTATGACAAACAGTGAAGACCCTGATCAGAGGGCTCCTTCTTCACTGTTTGTATAGGACATGTGTACTATTCACATGTACACTGTTTGAAAAGCACGCCTATATGCGGGACTAGGGTTCAAAGAGTTAAACTACTGCCTTAGGTGCAACCGAGCTTTAAATATCGGGTAGCTGAAGCTCTAGTTGGAAGAGGGAAGTAATAATTGGTACAATGTTCCCTCTCTACAATGGCCCTCTGAAAGACGATTCCCTCCTTACAACGACCCTGTCGCTGATCGCATTTTGTCCGGCGTCTACCTGTCTGATCGTCTGTCTGTAGTCTCCTCTTAACCCATTACCCTATAGCCCGTTTCTAGTATAGAATATAGGTGACCACTTAAAGCAGGTTGAAAGTAAAGCAGAATGCGCCATATGGCGCATTCTGCTTTACTTTCAGCCTGCTTTAAGCCATTACCTGCTAGAATAAGGAAGTTATTAAATATGACACATATTCATACGGTATATATTGGAACTATTTTCTTCAGCGGATGAATCAAATGAATGTGCTAAAAGTCGCTTCTATAAGGGAAAGGGTTAATCCACTGCCATAGTATCGGGTATGTTCAGTTGGCGCAAGGGGGTTAATAATTTGTTATTGTTTTCTTATGGGGTTATTCCACTTGGTATGGTGTTAAAATGTGCCAAAAACCTTTCTTTATTTAGGGAATATTACGAATATTTATTGTATTCATGGAGGTATGAAAAAAAAAACTGGTCACACTTTATGAAACAGCGAAGCGGTTTCATACAAAAGTGTGACAAGGTTTTTTTCCATATCCGAATTATTCCTCATAACTTAATATCATTACTGAATTTAAGAAAGTAGTTAAATAGAGTATATGACACGAGTGTTCGTTATTTAACACTTTTAAAACGTAGGTTGTAGTCCCTCCGCCATATATATTTTCCGCCAAAACGCGACGTTGTTTTGTAGTAACGTCGTTGTCAATGACGTCATTTGGCGTCATGCTTCATGCAGCGCTTGTGGAGAGAGGTTGGACTAAGAGAAAGTAGTCCCGACAAGGCGTGGCCTAATTTTTTTTTCATGGGCTTATGAAAATAAAATTACAGCCAATCACAGCTAACCAAAAGTGATGAAAACAAACAATATTAAATTATTTAAGGAATAATTCGAATATTTATTGTATTCATGGAGGTATGAAAAAACACACCTGGTCACACTTTATGAAACCGCGAATCGGTTTCATACAAAAGTGTGACCAGGTTTTATTTTTCATACCTCCATGAATACAATAAATATTCCGAATTATTCCTTATAATTTAATATCACTTCTGAATTTAAGAAAGTAGTTAAATGGAGAATCTAACGCGACTGTTCTTTTTTAACGCTTTTAAAACGTAGGTTATAGACCCTCCGCCATATATATTTTCCGCCAAAACGCGACGTTGTTATGTAGTAACGTCGACGTCAATGACGTCATTTGGCATCCTGCTTCATGCAGCGCTTGTGAAGAGCAGTTGGACTAAGGGAAAGTAGTCCTGACAAGGCGTGGCCTGAATTTGATTTTTTTCATGGAGTTATGAAACAAAAATTACAGCCAATCACAGCTAACCAAATGTAATGAAAACAAACAATATTAAATTATAACGAAATATCGTGTCAAAACAACACAATGCCAAAAGTATAGATATTGTGTGCACCGAATCACAAAACTGTCAATATCGCTGTCCACAAAATCACACAAGGGGTTTAAAGTATTTCCTACTATGGGGACATTTAATATGGAATACAGCTATCTTTTACGCTTATCTGAGCAAATATCTGGATGAGCTTTTGTAATCCTTGAATGCCCGGTGTCCATCGTTCGTTGTGCGTCGTCAACAATTTTAATGTTCACACGCTAGAAGCCACACTTTTTGTCCGAACTGTATATGGCCATAAGTTATCCGATGTGTTCGATTATGGTTGAAATCAGACCAATGGGTAAGTGAAAACGCCATTACAGTGGAGAATCTGTTATTCTTTCCCAATAAACGCGTTTACGCTAAAACTATTATTTGCAGTGCAAACAGTTTGGAGCCAGATCAGACGCCGGGTAACCCGGCGTCTGATCAGGCTCCAAACTGTTTCCACCAAGATAAACATGAAATATCAGAATTGTCCAAAAGTTGTTTTTTTCTACGTTTTAGCGTTTTGCGTTTGCGTACGTTTGCGTTTAAACGGGAAAGAATAACAGATTCTCCACTGTAATTAGCACTCAATTTTAACGTTTACACTCTAGAGGCCACAATTTTTATCCAATCTTTCTCAAACTTTTTCAGATTGTTTATGACGCGTACGTACCATAAGAGCTTGGACGAATTTGACTGTGGTTGATATCGGTCAAATAAGCGTTATCTGCCCTTGGATTGTTGAAAATGCCATATCGAACAGTCAACACTCTAGAGGCCACATTTTAATCTATTCGTAAGTTCTTGAATGAGATTGATAATGACTGAAATCGGACCTTTAGGTCATGCGTTATCTGCCCTTGACGTATTAAAACTGCCATATCTGACAGTGTTTACATATTGTATACGACTTTAAGGTCTCAGACGAGTTCAATAATGGATTAAATCGGACCAAATAGGTCAAGAGTTACATGTCATTGATGTGTTGAAAATGCCATATCTAACAGTTTTCACACTCTAGCAACTACAAAAAGTTTTATGGATTTCGCTTATACTTGCACACGTTCTTGAAGGAGTGCAATTATTGTTGAAATCTGATAATTGTGGCAAGAGTTATCTGCCCTTGGTATAGTTTGAAGTGCTAGAAAAGGCTTTAATTCAGTATTATTTACGCTCTAGTGTCTACTCATTTGAAAGGACTGTGATATAACTTTGTTGAAATATATATGGCTGTAAGTTTTCCAATTAGGTCAATTATTGTTGAAATCTGTTGGATTGATCACGAGTTATCTGCTCTTAAGGGTGTATTAACCTCATGAATTTGTGAAATTTTTAAAGTATATAAAGACACTATATCATGGTTTGTTTTGAAGAGCTATTTAAGATGAATGGAAAAATAGAAAAAAGATTATATATTGGTATACAATTATTGGCTGTATGGCCATTTCTAAAAGGTGTGTCAGATTAGGATTTTATTTTTCTCATTATGTCCTTTTCAAAGAAGCCGTTTCAATAAATTCTATTTCAAATGAAAACAAACATGGTAATTTGGTTTTGTAGTATTCATTCCATGTCTATGGTAGTATTTCCTCATAGAAAGACTAATTTAAGACAAAATAGGCACCAAATGTGAAACTTATGAAGCTCTAAATATCATTGATATGGTACTATTTTGTAAATTTTGTAAAGGGAGATAACTCCTTTTTCTGTAATAACCCAACTTTTCAATTTCTTTTCATATTTTGAATTGCCTTTGTTTGGGTTTCATCTGATGCAATATAAGAAAAAGTTAGATTCTAGAAATATGTTTTCTACTAGTTTTTATATATACATGTATATTTTTTAAATCATTTCCCATAAAAACCATGTTGTTGATTCAGAGAATCCTATTTTTCAAATTCTAGTGCCTTTTTGGACTTGATTTAGTTTCTCAATCTGAAAATACTTCCATAGACTTGAAATACATAATAAAAACAAAATTATATGTACCAGGTTTAATTTTATATACAATAGTTTTTGTTTTGCTGAAGCTGATACTTTAAAGACAAAATTTGAGAAAAAATCCGTAGCCGTAGCGCAAAAATATGCACACCAACATATGTATTTTTTCTATTTTTTCATAACAACTCTTCCAAAATAAACATGAAAAATATTTCAAATTTCGCTTATGAGGTTAATGCACCCTTAATGCATTAATTAACTCATTATCCCCTGAAACTTCCAGTGGACAATTCCAGTTTGCAAGAAAGGCTCGTCCATTTTTGACTATTAAGGGTTGTTTTTGTAATAAATTGCAAAATGACAAACAGTGAAGTTCCTGATCAGAGGGCTCCTGCAGGAGCCCTATGATCAGGGACTTCACTGTTTGCATAGGACATGTGTAACCTTCGCAGGTACACATTTGGTAAAGGACGCAAATATGCGTCACTAGGGCTCAATGAGTTAATGCATTGAAACAGTCATCTTTGATAGTGTTTATATTCTAGCATCTACAGTTTTGAATACATTTTGATTATACTTGCACACAATGTATATAAGTATCAGTTCTTGAACAAGTGTGATTATTGTTGAAATCATGTCATTGTGCCAAGAGTTATCTGCCCTTCATATACCCGACTAAACTACAGTATGTCGTATTCCAATATGGTTTACACTCTATAGTCTACAAATTTGAATTGATTTAGATTAAGCCCTCTTGTTATAGTCTGTCTGCTTGTAGCTGATGGCAAATGATGCTTCCGGCGAGCGATATATAATGCCAATGGTCCTCTCATTATTCTGTATTATTTCCCCAAAACACACACAGAAATTATAAAAAGCATAGTAGACGATCAATAAAATTGAGATTAACCCATTTGCGCCCTGTGGATTCTTCCATGTTTATATTTTGGATTAGTTCATTTTTTATCAAATGGATGCCTGGTAAAAAAATTCATTTTCATTTTGTTTTATATTGAAATTCCTATCAGCAAACAGTGTAGACTCTGATCAGATGCCGCATAATGCAGCGTCTGATCAGAGTCTACACTGTTTGCCTATGTCCCGTATATGGAATCGTGGGCACAAACGGATTAAGGAATTAAATGCTTCAAAGTATCTGCACGAATCGTTTGCCCAGTCATATCACAGTGAAGCTCAATTATTACGAAATTGGATATACAGCGCTCCCTCTCTACAACTACATCCAGTGGGAGAAAACAGTTATGTGCGTTGTTTGGAGGGAGTCGTTATAGGGAGGGACATTGGCGTACATTTGCAAACATCTTGAATCGAGATCAGGCGCCGCACTCCTCATTAAGTTTTTTCCTTTAAAATGTTCATTATGTAAAACAGCAGACGACAACTTTAAGCAGACGATATTGCGTCAATGCAAGCGTTAGACATCCCTGTCTTGTTTGGGAAGAGCGTCGTTGTTGGTAGGGCCGTTGTAGAGAGGGAGCGCTGTATTACGAAATTGGATATAATGAAATACTAGATATAACAAAACAAATCTCATTCCCTATCTCTACTTAACGCATAGTAAAATGGACTTGATATAACTGAATTTAGATATAAAGAAATAAATTAGGCGGTCCCGACGACTTCGTCTTCACTGTATAAGCTTCTGTGTCCCAGTTACATGTACAAAGGCGCAGGTAGAGATCGAATATCAGAACATAGCAAGCCTTGGGTTTAACTGTGATTTGTAATGTGATTTAGTTTGACATAGGTTATCAGGATTCGAATTATATTGAATACAATTTATAACGTTTTGAGAAATTATATCTGAGTGCGAAACAGCTTGGATTAACTCAAGCACCCCTGTAACTTTTAATGGAAATTTCCAGTTTCCGAATTAGCCTACATGTAGTCCATCTATGTATGTTTAAGGGTGTAATCTGCCGTATGTTGCGAACTGGCAAACAGCGAATCTCACTTTGGAGCACCCTGATCGGGATCGACACTGTTTGCATAGATTAAGAAGACCCTTTACATGTACACTGTTTGTAAAGGACTAGTATACTCGTCACGAGGGTTCAATATGTTAAAATCAGAAAATGTAAGGACCTCCTATTTGACACACTTATCTAAGTGTTTTCATGTCCTGTTAAAGAGACATATACATGTACATATAATAGGGATTTTGTTTCTAAGTCCTGACAGATAGGTATTTATAGCAGTACACTAGTAAATCACAGCCAGCAAAGCAGAGTTACCAAAACCTTTGAAAGTCAATTTCTGCTTACTTTCGGCCTCGTATAAACACAGAAAAGCCCCGGATTACACATTACCAGTACATACTATAAGGGTTAAATCAGTTTGATAGGGACATAGCAAGGACCTGATTAAATGCTTTAAACAGTTTTGAGATAAAAATACATTTTTGTGTCAGCAGTGCGGTTAAGTAATAGATACACGACGGGTTTCGCCTTAAAAGTGTAGGGTATGAATCGTAATAAGATTGTTTGCAAGGACGACAACAAATTGTCCGAGGCGAAGCCGAGGACATATTTGTTGTTCGTCCGAGCGAAACAGTCTTATTACGATTCATACCCTACACTTTTAAGGCGAACGAGTCGCTGTATCTGACTTATACGTAGATTTTAATAAATACCTTACACCGAGTCAATAACCATTGTGGTCAATGTAATATAGCAAATTAATATATCCATTTCTAAAATATTGAAATTAACGTAAACCAACTAACTATTATTTTCATTGGTCCTTTTTATAACTTGCACGAGCATTCCGTGCAGCCTGTGTGCTGGGTCATGCCGTAAAATAACTACGCATTTGTTTGATTGCGCTCAGAATAAGTTTTCAGCTAGTAAGGTAAGCGCTGTTTTTATCAATTTAGGTGACATCTTATTTTAGGCATTTAGCTTTAAGGTCAATAAATTTTATCATTTTAGCCCGATATATTTCCTTTTCCGTTCCTTCATAATCAAACCAAGGACCAGATATTTTTCTCCTGAAAAGGCACAATATTAAATAGCGTTATTTTACTCTTGCACTGCCATATTGTCGTCTGCTTTGAAATTGCTGTCTGCACTTATGTTTCAACGAAAAGTTTCGAGATTTGATTGCACGTATCAAGTGTCTATCAGTTTGGATCCTGTTCAAACGCTGAGTTACTGTGTGTTTAATACAGATCCAAACTATTTGCAAAAGTTCGTTATCCCTTATCGTGCTGAATTGCCCTCTGCTTCAAACTTAAACGTATCGTCTGCGGAGAATCTCAAAATCTTTCTTATGCTTTTCAAATAAATTGAATTTAAAAATGAGAATCAGTGCCAAACAATTTGGATCCAGATCACATGCCGCGTTACACGGCGTCTTCTATGGATCAAAACTGTTTGCAAATGTTAGCCAAGCGGTACTCACAGTGAAAAAAAACGTTATTCTTTCCCAATAAACGCGTTGACGCTTAAACTTTATTTTCCATTGCAAACATTTTGGAGCCAGATCAGACGCCGGGTAACCCGGCGTCTGATCAGGATCCAAACTGTTTGCCACTCAGATGAAAATAGATGATAAAAAATAAAAATAAAAGTTATTGTTTTGTATTTCTTTTATTTTGTGTTTGCGTTTGCGTTTTGTTTGCGTTTAAACGGGAAAGAATTACGTTTTCTCCACTGTAGCATTGCAAGGGTTACCTCGTCAATTCCCGGGCAGTGCAATAGTTAAACCTGCCACCGCATGCTCACCACGTGCATCACGCCCGTAAAAAGTATACAATAACAGAAACTAAAACAGTCCGGTAACAGAAAAAAGTGTCCGGTATCAGACGTAAGAGGACACTTTTTGAATAGCTCTGCGGGGGGTATCTGCGTATAAATTAAACAAACACGCGGATATTTTACGTCCTTGAAACTTTATCAGGCCTCTCTACCTACACTACTGAATGTTAGGCATTACTGGCCTACGGTGATGTAGATGAAGACGTTCGACGACACTCAAATTTTGACCAATACCAGGGAGATACTCAAAAGGCGTACGTTCGATTTGGACTTTTATAGGCCAAACATGCAAACATCTACGGTTATTTTAAGGGAGTGGAATAAACTGTAGTATTGTCAATGTGGCACGTATATACAGTTTTAAATGTTCAAGGCTAATTCGAAGTCGCTTCCAAAATTAACGTTCATGGAAAAGGGGTGGCCTGTTTCTAAGGAAGTCGTTATAACATTCGTGATTTTCACGTATTAAATCTGCCAATCGTCGTCTACGGGGTGGGGGCTCTTCGCCATCGGAGTCACGGGACAACTCGGCAGCCATTGCATCCCTGTGGTCGTGACAAAACTTATCATATCCTGCTTGACAAATTGTCGTCTGTTTTAATCTCAAAATTGACCGGAACGGCTTAAACTTTGTGAAACTGTTGTCTGAATATCAAACAGTATATATCCGGAAGAGACGCCGGAATACTCTATGTGTCATCTGGATCCAAGCAGTTTGATGATGTCAGAAAATCGTATTTGGCAGAATTAATAGTTTTGTCTCAGAATGTACAATGGAATTGTCGATGATAGACATATCCATTGTGAAAAACTGAGTGTTTTTTTCTCCAAATTATTGATTTTTGTTTTCACCAAATTCGAAGTTAAGCATTCGAAAATATAGCAGAAAGGAACCCCCTGATTTGGATAAACTCCTCTAAAGGGCAGTGGATTTCAAAGGGTTAGCTCAATCGGCGCGAAAGGCAAATTGGTCATATCTTGGCAAATATTTGGGTCCAGATGAGAGCTAGGCCAAGCAACTCGGCGTCTCATCAGGATCCAAACTGATTGACATATTTACCATGCCTGTGCAACGAAGTTTATAAAATATTCACTTTGACTATCGAAGAGGAAAACAATTGTTGCAGACAAAATGATTTGACACCGAAAGAGTAGTTCAGAGACTGAAAACAAGATGGCATATAAAATACTCAAAAGCAAGTATGTGGCATTATCGTGCATCTGGCATTAACACATTGAACCCTAGCGACGAGTATACTCGTCATTAACAAATCATATACATGTCAAGAGTACACTTGTCCTCTATATGCAAACAGTGTAGACCCTGATCACTCTCTGATCACTCTCTTATCAGGGTAAACACTGTTTGTCATTATGTAAAAAAATTGTTAAAATATACCATACTTCTTCAAAATGGACAAGATTTAATTCGAAATTTGAATTGTATATTTAAAGTTTCAGGGGTGAATGAGTTAAAACATGACCTCTCCACTCTAAAAACATCTTCAGGAAAAGTCACCGAATATATTTTATTACGTGTATATTAAATGTTTTCCGTCGCCTTTTCTGCTTCGTTTAGTATAGACGGGGTTAATTTGTTTAATTCGTTGATTCGTTAATAACATATTGCTGCCTCCGTAAAGAATCCAGGTTTTATTAAACATCTAAAGGACGTCCCTCCATGATGTTTGATGTTAATGCATTATAGTTTCTCAATATCAACACTTTTTCCTCAAGTGTAAACTTTACAACGCCTATTCTGTGCGTTTATAATAGAAATAATGCGCGGTATCGCAGGACAAGAAACGAGGCGGTGTAAGTTTATTAGGAGTGGCCTTAGCGCTCAATTTAATCGTGCACAGAAGAGTATATAGAGTTTCGCTACACTTGACATACAATTATTGCTGCTTGTATTTCATTTCAATTGGCCGCTAAATGCATGCGAATACCATAACAAAAAGCTCACGTGGGAGCTTTTTATATTATCGATGTCCTGAGTTCAACAATCACCTGTCTCTTAACCTGAATATAATGTATAGGTTTTTAGTTTTACCAGTTTAGAGAGGTTCTACTGTATCCGCCATTCTAATGAAAAAAGACATTCCCCACAGCCACACAATATCAAGAAAGATATTGATTGCACATGCTTTTTTTTTTAATGTTATGCCCTGATTTACAACGCAATGTTTATATAAAAAAATATAACTTAACTTAGAGCATTTGAAATCATTATGGTATGAATGTGCGATGATGCCGATTTACAGGTTCGTTTGCTTGGATCCATACTGATGGGGTTTAGTGATGATGATCTATGTTATAAGTAATTTTGAGAAGCCCCCGTTATAAATCTCGATAAAAGTTGTCGTCGAACGTCTTCATCTACATCACCGTAGGCCGGTAATGCCTAATAGGATTTCATTTGAACATGACAAAAACAGGTTGACGGGGCTATCATGTACTGCCAGTGTAACGAAGTATTTTGACCCCATCGAAAAATGATCCCGTGTCGAAATTCATCGACCTAGAATGAAACCCTCCAGTCATAATTCGACGTCGAAATTTGACCCCTCTGGTCAAAGTAGTATGACTCCCCCCCCCCCCCCCCTCCCCCATGAAGTATTTTGACCAATCCTAAAAATATTGACCCGATCGAATAATGACCCGACCCTCTCTCTAGCAATTAAGCGATACTGTTTAACCCACTGGGCCCTACCGACGAGTAAACTAGTCATTTACAAACAGTAAACCTGACATTTGTATACTTGTCCTTTGTGAAGACCCAGATCAGTGTTCATAAATGAGCCCTCTCATATGCGTTTGCACTATATGTCAGTTTTGAAATATATTGTATTAAACAACCCTAGCTAGTCGACAATTGACTTGACATAACTTCAATGTCCATTTGAAGTTTCAGGTGTGAAAGATACATACAATTCAGGTGATAAACCTTTCAAAATTAAGATTTATGATAAGGGCGCCAATGCATAGTGATACCGTTGACCTAGTGCCTATCTAATGGACATTGACTGTAAGGATTTCCCGATCTCTTTGAAACCAGCTGACTGCCGGTCTGTGGCATAATTCATGGACATCTTATTTATAAGTTAAGGGTGTAATTCAGTCATGGATTATACAGGTCGACGGGACGGGGTGAATCGCTTGAGAATTTAGTGTTTATTACAATGTAATACATTACTTTACAATTTTACATTTGCATTGACAAAAACGTGCATTATAATACAATTTCCATTTAGCAACGTTTACAATTGTAATGCATTAGAAGCATATCATATATAACTGATAGGTTATTATTTACACGTTCTTTGTCATCTACATATTGAAAGATTCAAAGTTGTTGAATACATTATACAATACAAGTATACAGTTTGAAAAGTTTAAACCGTGTTCATAGTGCCCACTGGGTAATGAAGCATATTTTGTAAGCAAGTGAGCCCTTTACCCTTTCCTCCACAGAAGCGCATCAGAGCGCCTATACCTACATCTGCAAATAAATCTTAAGGTAAAAAAATGACATTCAGTAATGGTTTTGATTACAGGCGTCAGCTAACAGCGAGATTAGTATCCTGACTTGAACACAGTTAAACATAGTCAATTTGCACAATTGGCCTATTAAAGCAAAGGTTAATGCAGATCAAAAGTATTGTACAACAGCTCTTTGAGAAGCTTTCTACATATTTAACCTGTAATATGAACTGACATGTCTTTTTTGACCTGTAGTACTTCTTTACTAAATTGCTGCTATAGAGGGGTACCGAGACAAAATGTTAAATGTCAGTATTGCATATATAATATCATTAAAGTTCTAAATACAATGTAAAGCTTGGGAACAATAAAAATAATAGTAATAATAATACATACGTGACTAAACTATACATGCAAGGGCAGCCTAAAAAGGTTTTACAGTTGTTTTGATACCAACTACAGTGAAACCCCTCTAAACCGGACATGTTTGGGGACAACTTAAACGTCCGGTTTAGAGGGGTTTCCGGTTTGGAGGGGTTTTAACCCATAGCTTGTCTCTAGTATGGAAGATAGCTGATCACTTAAAGCAGGTTGAAAGTAAAGCAGAATGCGCCTTAAGGCGCATTCTGCTTTACTTTCAACCTGATTTAAGCTATAATCTGCTAGAGTATAGAAAAAGTTTCTGATGATACATATTCAGTGTAGGAATCAATCAAAAGTGTAAAATTGCATATTTGTGGAGTAATGGGTTAGAATGAAGAAGGGCTGGAAACGGGACCAAAGGTTTTGTCCGGTTTAGAGAGAATTCCGGTATTTAGAGGTTCCGGTTTAGAGGGGTTTCACTGTATACCTCAGATTTAATGACCGAGATCAAACTCCAGTCAATTTCCCGAGACTAGAAAATTTGGAACTCCGCAATCAAAGCACAGATTACATGTAGATCAAAGTTTGTTGGCAAAACCTAGATACTTTTCAACAGTACTGTTGTGTACCTAAAAAAGTAAATCTGTAGTCATGTTTAAATAATTGAATTAAAAATATTCCTCAGCTTTGGTTACGGAGCTCCCTCAAAAATCCCTCAAAACTTTTGGCCCAGACGTATTGATTTGCCAACTGACAGATAACCTTTTAACCAATAGAGCGTACATGTATGTGTTAAATGGCTGGGTTTTAAAACGGGTTTTAACGAGCGGAAGGCAACCCTAAAACTGGGGTTTTATTAAAAGGTTGTTTACCCTGCAAATGTTACGCAAAATTGTAACATAACATTAGTGAGATAAACAGTTGTCAGGATGGACACCACTGACCAAAAGGTCAGAAAACTAAATAAGTAAAACAAAAGAATAAAATCAGTGTTAACCACTTATATTTTACCAAACAGTTCTAATCTAATCTAATCTAAAGCATAAAATGATTATTTACACAAATGACTAAAGCCAGATAAAAACTTAAAATGTGCTGCTAAAGGACTCGCAACCGGATGGTGTACTTGTCAAAATAAAATAAAATACTCAAATAAAAGTAAATTTGTGGCATTATTTGGCTTCTGACATTAAAAAAATATGATCAGTCCAAAAAAAGTCTCAAGAATCGGCACCGAATCTAAGTTTTTTAAGATATTTTCCATCGTATTTCTATAGCGTTAGCTAACGGTATAGTTGTTGTTGTTGCTTCTTTACACGGGCTCAGACATAAACCCGAGACGAATAAAGTAGTAAAAGTACTATCGATCGCTACTAGTGCAGTACGTTAATTCGCTACTATAGATATAGAGAGCGCTGGTAATGAGGTAGTATAGGAGCTTCCTCATTTGTTCACGTTTCTCTCCGCATGGAGGGTCACGGGTTCGAATCCCACCAGGGCTTCTTCTTTCTTTTTTTTTTAAATGGATTTTTTAACAGAATTTATTATCCTAAACTAAATCTTACCCATTTATATAACCATTTGACATATATTTACAAATTACTATTTTTAATGCTAAATCCGGTTGCGAGCCTCTAACAATAATTTAGAAAAAATGATCTAAATAGCAAACAGCCAAAATGCTTAAAGTAAGAAGTAAAGACCAAAAATGGTGCTAAGTTAGATGGCTTTAAAAGTGACACACTCAATTTAGAAATGTAGTTAAATAAAGCAGAATATGTTCCTAAGTGTATTTAGCAATAAATAAGTTCCACCTAGAACAAAATATAACCTGCCAGTGTAAAGCAGGGTAGAATGCATCTTTCTAGTTGCTGGTCTGAGTAAGTGTGTGTGATTGAGCTTCTCTCTCTGTATTTATAGGTTAGAGTGAGAGCCTTAATCACATGACCCTAATCAAGCCTTCTGATTGGCTGAGGGCAAATCATAGCCCTTTCCTGTGTTAAGGGCTAAATACAAAATAATTACTTATTATAAAGATACATTTTAAATAACTAAAAAGTAACCCAAAAAACAGCTATTAAATCAAAACTATCAAATCTATATTCAGAGTGGCCAAATACAATATATAAGTGATGTTTCAAAATATGAGCAGTTAAGGGACCCAGATATCAGCGGAAAATCATCAAATACACAAAACTACTAATTTATCAAGTTCCCTTAATATATCTATCATAAACTTCAAACCTTAAGACACATTATGAGTATATATCTAGAACTTATAGTAATTTGTTGACAGAGATACAGCCCTAATTGTAAGAGCAAATTCATACTTTTCCAGCTGGCGGCCATTTTGAGGCCTATCTTTATTAAGGATCTAGCTCCTCAACACAATAAATCTAATTTACAGGATTATCTGGCAATAATCAGACAAATGAACATGTGAAAAACATTAAGACAATAAAAGTCTACATAGTAGGCATTTAAATGTGTGACAAATATCACTGTATAAGGAGATATTGCATTTATTAGGCTCTGCATTGGAGATCTGGGTCACCTGCCAAATGTAAACAGATCTACATTTTGGCAGGTAACTCAGGATCCAAACAATGTCATCCACCAAAAACTATTAGAAAAGATAGAACTAAAGTACAAATGCCTAATCAGGCTGAGTTTCTACTGAATTTATGTTTATTTAATAAGATTTCACACCTGAGCCAATCTCCTCTATATATTTATATAGTAGAAAATGGCAAAGATAGAAAATCTCTATTAAAACACTAACAAGAGGCCCATGCGGGCCTAAATATCGCTCACCTGGAAAAACCAACACAAGGGTCACATGACCCCTGGGGTGGGATCATTTTTTACCCGAGAGACATAATTTCAAAAATCTTGCTAATTTACTTGAAAAGTGTTCTGTCAAATATTTTGTACAGGGATGGTTTCTCTCAAATTTTACCCATTCAGAGTACATGCTTCAGTAAAATCTATTTCAAAACAAGAGGCCCATGCGGCCTAGCCTAATTATCGCTCACCTGGAAAACCAACACAAGGGTCACATGACCCCTGGGGTGGGATCATTTTTTACCCCAGAGACATAATTTCAAAAATCTTCCTGATTTACTTGAAAATTAAGTGTTCTGTCAAATATTTTGTACATGGATGGTTTCAGACAGGAAGACTAAAGTCAATTTTAGCTAATGTAACCCAGATATGTAACAGACTCAAACCATTTCAGCAATATTGGTAAAGAACATCTAAAAGTGTCACTATGCTAAATATCAAAGCTCTGGCCATAATAGTTTCAAGAAGATTTCACTATATAACTCTATGTAAAACTGCAACCCCTAGGGCCTTGGCAGTTTTGACCCAAGGGGCATAATTTGAACAATCTTGATAGAGGACCTGTAGATGATGCTTTATGCCAAATATCTAAGCTCAGGGTACTGTGGTTTCTTACAAGAAGATTGAAAAAATCTATTTTTAGCTCCTGTGACCTAGATATGCAACAAACCGGAACCATATTTACAATATTGGTTAAGGGCTTCCAGAAATGTCACCATGCCAAATATCAAAGCTCTGGCCATATTAGTTTCAGAGAAAAATATGTTTGAGGATTTCACTATATAACTCTTTGTAAAATTACGACCCCCGGGGCGGGGTCATTTTGTAGCTCAGGGACATAATTTGAACAATATTGAAAGAGGACTGAAAGATGATGCTTTGTGCCAAATATCTAAGCTCAGGGTACTGTGGTTTCAGACAAGAAGATTTTTTAAGTTTTCATTGAAAAATCTATTTTTAGCTCCTGTGACCTAGATATGCAATGGACCGGAAATGTTTGAACAACTTTGCTTTGAAAGAGGACCATACAAGGCTCATTCCTGCCAAGTTTGGTAAAAATCCATCCAGTAGTCTAGGAGGAGAAGTCGTTTGAAGAAATTGTTGACGACGGACGACGACGACGGACACAGAACAATCAAAATAGCTCACCTTGGCACTACGTGCCAGGTGAGCTAAAATGCAATATCAACCTAAAATATATGCACCGGTAGTTGCGGAAACATATCTCGCAGCTACCGTGACCAAAATCACTACTATATTTGGTCTACAAGTCTAATGAATTCAAGCATGTCGGGTCAACTCCAGTTTTACAACACATGATTCCCGTGGTACCAGAACAAACCGTAAGGTATTTCCAATAGTGCGGACTGTATGTGGGTCGTCTAAATTATCGGTCTATGTATTGTAAATTTTGATGACCCTGATCACATGCCACTTCGGAGACACGGCGGGTAACTCGGGACTATACAACCTACTACGCCCCATTATTACCCCATGTACAGGGGAAGTGGGAGCACATGCTAAACATTTAGTATCAGTTACTCAATGTATCATGCAAGTATTGCGTGCAAACATTAACGTAGCACTAAAGTTATTTGATATGTTACAATGACCTAAGGCATAATAAAAAATATCTGTGTTTCCGGTACCCCGAACGACCCTAGTTTTTCCATCCGGTGTAATGAAATAAAGCGACCCCGTAATAGAGTGATCCCCAATCAAAATATTCCCCGGTCGAAATATTTTAACCGGGGGGTCACTATACTACGGGGGGTCACTTTATTTCATTACACCGGCACTAATTGTTTTCTTTTATCGAAAAATGTATCGGCGAATGTCGGTCATTTTTGCGGCGCATGTGAAAGTCGTTTTTTTGCGGAGCAAGTAATAAACACCGTTTAATTGTTTAAAAAGCTAATTTATAGATGTTTAAGTGTTTTAAAAACTGATTGTTTTAATAAGATTTAGCAACTATCTAAGCGAACTTTTCACTAAATATGTCATAAAGTACATTCCTTGCAGGTATGCTCTGCTAGTTCATTAACCAATGACACATAAAACATACAGACAACACCTTTCATTGACACATTTGACATGCAAACAACACATTTCAAAACTTGATTAATTCCATCTATCATATATACATTATTAGTAAATACTACACGGTCATTTGTTGACCCAATCTCAACATTCAATGCATTATTTACCATTGTTAAACGAACGGTGAAGACATTATTCTTGCCCAATAATTGCGTTTATATCAACAAATATTTCCATTGCAAACAGTTTGGAGCCAGATCAGATGTCTGGTAAAGTTGCATCTGATCAGGCGCCATACTGTTTGCCGCTTGGATTAAAATTATTGTTAAAAAAGTTTTAAAATTTGACATTTTCTTCCTTTCATGCGATGCGTTTTCATTTCCTTAGCGTTTAAAACGGGCAAGAATAACGTCTTTTCCAATGTAAGAAGGTTTTGAGGTTTAGTCTGGTATATGTACACAGGCTAGTTATTTCTAAAGTGTTGTTGATGAGAAGAAAACCTAGGTACCAATTTGATCTTGTTAAATGGACATAAAGCGGAACCAAACACAAGCTATGTTGTTTATCTTTTTATTGTTTGAACTATGGAGAGTATAATGTGTGTGTTTGTGGTGTTTTTACGTTCAAAATTACTTTTCTGTCAAATTCATAGGCAAAGTCGGGGAAAAAACAAGTAGTCACCTATATTCAATACTACAAACAGGTTATGGGTAACACCTTTCACTCTCTCTGACGTCATAAATTGCATTTGTTAACAGTTTTGATCAGGATCAAAAATTTTTGTCACTTGTTTTGAAATTTACGTCAGTTATATACCTGTATACTGAATTAAATATAACTTTAAAACGATATTGCAGGCAACAATAGTGATGCAGACGACAATATGGCGGTGAAGGGATACAAATCTCACGAAACAGCGGGACAATCTATTTACTACTAATAAGTCCTTTAGACATTGGAATCAATGTAGAACCTGATCAGATACAAGGTCGCGGCTTCAAATCAGCGATATGTTTCGTACACAATATTTAAGGTAAATGATACTTTTTGATACAGTTAAACTCTACCGTAACACCCACTCTAAAGAAGGTTACAGTGGAGAATCTGTTATTCTTTCCCGTTTTAACGCAAACGTACGCAAACGCAAAACACTAAAACGTAGAAAAGAACAACTTTTGGACAGTTCTGATAATTCATGTTTATCTTGGTGGCAAACAGTTTGGAGCCTGATCAGACGCCGGGTTACCCGGCGTCTGATCTGGCTCCAAACTGTTTGCACTGCAAATAATAGTTTTAGCGTAAACGCGTTTATTGGGAAAGAATAACAGATTCTCCACTGTAACTGTTGGTGTTTTACCCATTACCCAATTAATACATATTTAACGTCGTTTTTATCCCTCCGTTGAAGAAATAGTTCCACTTTTTACAGCAATGGTTATGTATTATATTTCTTTACCGTAGCAGATGGAAGCTTAACGCAAGCTGAAAGTAAATCAGAGCCTGAAGACGAATTTTCGGTTGTGTCAGCCTATTTCAATTGAACTAATTGGTATAAGACAGCTGGCAGCTTAAAGCAGGATCATAGTAAATCAGAAATCTCTTACAGAATAAATGATATCGTATGATACCTTCTTCTGACAAACACTGTAAAATATGTGTTATTGGTGATTTTCACATAAGATTCTGTCTACTGTTTCCCATTACCCCAAAGCCTGTTTCTAGTATTGAAGATAGGTGCATCTTAAAGTAGGCTGAATGTAAAGCAAAATGCGCCTTATGTCAAATTCTGCTTTACTTTCAACCTGCTTTAAGTGGTCACATGTTTCCCCTGTTTTTAAAAGTAGAAACATGATATGGAGTAAAAGGTTGACACAGAAGTCAGTTTTACGCTGTACAAAAGTAAAGTAGAACGTTTCTATAGACAAGACAATCCATGTTTATTATTTAACATCACTCTTTTTCTTAAGTTCATTTTGTATCATATAAATTGAACTCTTACCACGCTAGCGGCGGATATATCCTACAGTGATGTAAACAGTTTGGTTCAGATGGGACGCCTCGTAACGCGGAGTCTCATCAAGATCCAAACATTTTGACACTTTGACCAGGCTGTTTTGAAAAGAAATTTAGAAAACTCTATTTTTAGAACAGAAGCAGGCGGCAATTGTTGCAGACCAAACAATTACCCAGCATGCAAAGAGTTAAGCATCAACCAATCAGAATGCAGGAAACGTTTACTATGTCTCACAGGGATTGTTGGCAAAATGTAAAAAGCATCTCCAGAGGGAAATGTACAGTTGTTGGCCATAAATAAGTTCCCACCCTGGACATATGTCATAAGTTTTTTATGTATTTGAGTTGTTTAAGGTAAACAGGAACCTGTCGATTAACTTAAAAGTCACTAAAGGTAAATATCTACCAAAAGCTGAATACGGCACTGCTACACAAAATATGTCATATAGCGCCGATGAATGATGAGGGATGATGAGATGAGTTGATGATGATTTCAGGCAGATTATTTTGACAAATCTCATTCGTTGCGATCAAAACCACCGACTTGTTTTCCTGTTAGTTCTTGGCAAATGGTATAATCTCGGTCTAATAAACATAACATATTCACTATGACAATTAAGCCTCAGAACCATGACAAGGTAGGAAATTCTCTGGGGCAAATAAAGAGAGTATTTTAAATGCTAACTTACTTTTGTCTCCATTCTCCAAAATGTATGCTCTAACTATTCAGAAGAAACATTTTAACCCATTAAATCATAGTTGAAACATTTTACGCCTTTAATTTATTCCACCCTGAAGAAAGTAGCAGGGCTGCCATAAGTTGACATGAAAAATCCTAAGATTTCCAAATTTGCATTTTTCAAGTGCGATTTTAGGAATCGTAACTTTACCCCATAGCCTTTTTCTTGTTTTGTTGACATGCGACTACTTAAAGCAGGCTAAAAGTAAAGCCTGCTTTAATCTACTACGAACATGAATATGTACCAGAAGAACTTTTTTATACCCTAGAAGGTAGATACTTGTGGCAAGCTGAAAGTAAAGCAGAATGTGCCTGAAAGTATACCCTGCTTTACATTCAACCTGCTTTTAGTGGTCATTCGCCTTTGAAACTAGAACATGGGCTGTGGGGTGATTGGTTAAAAAGACCATTCTAGTGATAAGAACCTGCAATTAATGGTCACCCGTCTTTAAAACTAGAACAAGGGATGTGGGTAGATGGGTGAAAAAGACTATTATAGTGAAAGGTGACAACAACATAGGATTTTCAGGGGCGTAGAAAGGCATAAATAAAATTGATTCACCAGCGGGGGTCAGGGACCGCATAGGATCCAAACCAGTCTAGGGGATCATGGGGCGGGGGTCAAAGCCCTTTACAGAATTCGAAATATAGTAGTTCAGGTTCTTATAAGCTATATAAATTGATTAAGAACTTTCGGGATATATTAATATTGAAGGTACCTTTATCCTTATCATGCTGAATTGCCGTCTGCTTCAAATATATCGTGTGCGAAAAATGTCAAAATATTTTTTTACTTGGTTGTTTTGTTTCTATTTTTAACTAAAGAAAAAGTTGAATATAAGTGACACACATTTTGGAGAGATCTGACGCCGCGTAACACTTTGGTTATTTACAGCAACATAACAACTTGTGAAGTGTTGATGTTCATTTGCATCCTAATTGTGTTTAATTGGTGATCTACATAACCCTGAGCCACGTGTGAACTTTAGATATTTATTTGCACCCAATATGTTTTTCAAAGGCACCAAGACAAGGAGATGAATTTTTATTTTACTGAATTTGGAATAAAAACTTGTTTCATTCGAGAGCAAACCAGCTTAGTAAGAAACTGAACGGTCACATTTGGGTGTTTGAGTAAATATGACAAGTTTAAAGACATTTCTTCAGTCCTTTGACGGACTCCCTCGTTGTTCTTGATAGGCTTGAAAGTAATTGTAAAAGCATGCATCATATGCTATACCAATCTCAGTTTGCCTAGTGAGGCCCAGCCATACTTATCCTCAAGAGGTTTTTCAATGGTTATTCTAACCAAACTATCAAATACAACCATCGGGCCTCACATGAGACGCTTCAATGATTCGTGGTAGTACAGGTATGCACAAAAAGCGTGATTTTTTTAAGGGAACTATCGACTATGTGATATCACTGAACGTAGGTCAGGAAATGTCTTTAAGACTGGAAAACAGATGTCAAACAAGCAATTTATCAGCTGCTAGGAGATGAAAAACAATTTTTGTCAGAGTTTTGTGTTAAAATGTACATTATTAGAAAGGAAATGAGCTAATTAAGAAAATGAATGGTGACAGTCGGGTGTTTAGGGGAATATAACCAGTAATACGTCTTGAAATAAGTCCCAACTTCTCGACATATTCAATATGTTATCATGCAGCTGCTACGAGATGAAAAACAACTTTTTTCAGAATTTAGTGTTAAAACCTACATTATTAGAAAGGAAATGAGCTAATTAATAAAATGAATGGTAACAGTCGGGCATTTGAGAGAATATAAGGAGTTAAAAATCTAAAATAAGCGGAAACTTCTCAACTCATTCAATCTGTAATCAGCTGCTAGGAGATGAAAAACAACTTTTTTCAGAATTGGGTATTAAAACTTGTATCAATAGAAAGGAAATGAGCTAATTAAGAAAATGAATGGTGACAGTTGGGTGTTTAAGTGAATATGACAAGTTTAAGACTGAAAGCAGACGTCAAAACACCAAATTGTGCAACTGTTTTGTTTTGTTATAAACTGCTCAGAGATGAAAAACAAGTTTTTTCATAATTTTGTGTTAAAACTTGCATCATTAGACAGGAAATGAGTCAACTAAGCCAATGAATGGTGATAGTTGGGTGTGTTAGTGTTTATAACGAGTTTTACAGGCTTTACTGACTGCTTGTAGTGAAGTCTATTGACCATGTCTTGTTACTGTCATTATACTGACACTTTGTCACCTTCAGACCAGGACAAGTACGGAGGAAAGTCTCCATGTCTACCTGTCCGTCTGTGACCTCTGTCACTGTTACATTGATTAGTGTTACCTCAACATAACGTGTTGTCTGGGAAATACTGCGTGTAAACTCATGCAGGGCTGTCACTGGTAATGTAACATACCCCAGTGTAACCCAGTCCACACAGTGTGACACAGACTGAAGATTATCTACAGACATTAAGCCCAGACCAAGGTACTGTATGTGTGTCATAGTAGACACATCTATTCTAGGTCTACACTGTTTGTCATGGTCTGTACAGACTAACGACAGTACTAACTGTCTAATGGTGGGTGACTGTGAGAACCTGGCTATTATTTGTTCTATATGTTTATGTGTCATAAGACAAAGCAGCCCCAGTGCCATTAAACAATTGCTACTACTGAGACTACATACGACAGTAACTAACTTATCTGTAGCTGTGATATCACTCCACAAGACCAGGCTTGTAAGAGTGTTGATGTTGTTGTTTACTATTACTGTCATTGTGTCAACATGTATATAGCAGGGCTCGAGGTCAAACAGGTACAGTTTTTGTACTGAGTGACAGTGTTGTAACTGACTAGTTATAGCTCTCACCTGATCTTTATCAGTGCCTTCAGTCTCCATGTATACAGACTTGACCTTTGACCTTTCAGTGCATACAAACAAAGGTTTTACATGACAGAGGGTGGTTTTAGTGATATAAAAGTCAGCTAAACATAAATTGTCATATGTGTAGCCATGATAGCTACCCTCTACTACACAGTCAGTTATACATGCTTGTATGTCTCGAATTAAATGTGGTACTAGGAAAGTTTGTCTGTATTTCTGTAACTGTTTGTGTTTGTCAGCAGTCACAACATGAGTGAACTGTGTCAATAACTGTTGTGTTAAGTCTGGCCTTAGTCCTGACATAAACATGTATACCTGAGACATTTCTAAACATGTACCTATTGTATTGCAGAAATCTGTCATGTGATTGATTGGAATTTTACTTGCTTTTTTAGCCATCTGCTGGTCAGAAACTGGAGAATCAACATAACCTGCTATGAATAGTGACGCCAGAAATTCTTGAAACTTCTTGTGTAAAAATGAAATTTTCTTCTCACTAACGGAAACTTTGTCTAAAACTTTGCTCTGTGACAAAATGCCAGACCTTAAACACACATTTATTTCCTCTTGTCCAATACCAAATAACTCCATCTGAGAGCTTCTGAACACTAATCTGTTTTCTCTTGTTTTGTCAAATAACGCCTCAAATGCAACTCTTGATAAGCAAAACATTAATTGCTTATGACTTTGACAACATGGGTGGTCCTTAAAACACTCGGGCAAGGGTTTGTTTGTTTGCACATCTTTTGAAGTAATGCTAGTTTCTTTAGATATGTTTTTCTCTGCTTTTCTAAGAAGGTGTTCTAAAATGTCACAGTACAGCTGTACTTGAGACTTTGGCAGATCCTGGCATTCGAACCAAAGGCAAATAAGCTGTACGAGAATAACGGGTATCATTTTAAAATGATCAAGGTCTCTGTGTTCAAGGGTCATCAAAAAATCCCGTTTCGTTTTGCAACATGTTTTACTCTTTCTTAGTATTTTAATGACTTTACTGCAGAGTTGAGAAGCAGATTGCTCACTTATTCCTATGAGTTCAACATGCTTATCAACTTCTGAGCTTTTCAGCTGCAGCACATCAAACTTCCATGGCCTCGTTGTGGTCAGGAAGACACTGTTTTCAAATGTTATATCCCTACCTGGGATACCAGGGTTAACAAAATGTGGAACAGTACTACCCTCAGGACACACCCACTCGTCCAAGCCATCGCATATCACAAGACAACACTCATTTTTCAATAAGGCTGAGACCTTAAGACCTTCAATAGTATCATAGTGTTGTAAAATCTGTGACTGAATCATGTCAGTAATTTTATATTCTGAAAGAGAATCTCTGAGTGTTATATAAAACAACAGCTTAAACTGAGACAGCATCTGTCTGTTCGCTTTACCTCCGTCTTTACTTCGTTCATGCCTCGTTTTCCCGGATTGTCTTCTCTCTAACATATTTTCATCATCCTCGTCTGAATCATTGTCACTTTCTTCACGTTCGACTATATTCAAACCACCATGTGCTTCACACCACAATCTTACTATGTTTCTACATAACATGCTTTTGCCTGTACCAGCATCACCTGTAATGTATATGTTTCTACATTGGTAGTCTTTAGTGTAGAAGACTTGATTACACGACATATTGGTCACCTCTTCCTGCACATTCCCTAAACCATCTCTTCCCATACTTTCTCTCAGGATCTTGATTGCTGGAGCAACATACATGTACTCTAGGCCTACATCATTGGTATCTAAAGGATTCTCGATAACAAGGCAATAGTGTCTGTAGTGGGACATCAGCAATGCTCTTAGATCTGTAATGTATGGCATATATATAATTAAAACGCAACATGAAATGTCACTCATATTACTACTTAGTCTGTTTCTAATTTTAAAGACAAGTGACAACTTAAACAAGGGCTACTATGGCCATATGTCGCTCACATGGTACTTCATGTGAAACTTGACCTATAATGACCTAGATTTTGACCCGACATGAACCACATTTGACCGAGGCCTAGAATTTAATAAGGAAAACATTTTGACCAAGTTTCATCAAGATCAAATGAGAAAACTAGCTTCTAGAGTGTTAACAATACATTTTCATGATTTGACCTAGTGACCTAGTTTTTCACCGGACATAACTCACATTCGTACGCGACCTACTAGTATTTATTATTAAGACAAACCTTTTGACTAAGTTTCATCAAGATCTAATGAGATTTGTATCCTCTAGAGTGTTAACAAAGTTTTTCTATGATTTGACCTAGTGACCTAGTTTTTACCTGGACATAACCACCACTGTGTATAGATGAAATCTAACGAAATTACTAAACTGTTTTGTTGTAGAGAAAGATAACAGAAGAAAAGAAGAAGGAAAGAAACAGACTGTCAGAGAAAGAGAGATAAAGATAGAGAGAGAGAGAGAAGAGAGATGAGGCTAGCTGCTAGATATACTATTCATGGAAAGCAAATGAGTATTGTAGCCTGTAGAGTGTTAAAAAGGTTTTTCTATGATTTGACCTTGTGACCTAGTTTTTGACTAAACATAAGCCATATTCAAACTTGCAGTAGATATCAATAAGGCAAATATTTTGACTAAGTTTAATGAAGATCCAATCAGATTTGTAGCCTCTAGAGTGTTAAATTAAGTTTTGCAATGATTTGACCTAGTGACCTAGTTTTTGACCCAACATGGCCAACATTCAAACTTGACCTAGATTTCTTCAAGACAAACATCGTAATTTAGTTTAATGAAGATCAGATGATACTTGTAGCCGCTAGAGTGTTAACAAACAATTGTTTGTCAGTGCACAGACGATGGACGACGGACATCCAGTGATCCTAATAGATCACCTTGGCAATTCGTGCCAGGTGAGCTAAAATGTTCAAAGTACAGCAGAATGAGTCTTAAGTTCACCCTAATTTAAGCTGCCATAGATCTTCTTATACATGTCCATAGAAATTATTTCTAATTATTCATACTCATGAAACTATTTCCTTGAATGGATGAACATTGAGTTATAGTGTCACATCAACTAGAGGGTCATTTGCCCTAAATTGCCCACCTGAGAATATTTATTAACCTGTTTCTAACTTAGTGGCTGTGACCACAGTGTCAAATTTGACCCAGGGTAATTCTTTGTGCCAAATAAAATTAAGCTCCATCCCAGCAGGCACACCAACGTTGAATCAACGTTGAACTTCAACGTTGAACTTCAACGTTGAAACAACGTACGATTTATATTTGATTTTGAAAGTTGTGTTGACGTTGAACCTCAACGTTGATTCAACGTTGATAATGGTTGAAGTTTCAACGTTGAAATGACGTTGATTCAACGTCAAAACAACATTGTTTCGAGTGGGCTGTCCGTTTTTGTGTGCGTTGTTTTCTCCAGATATTGTTTTATTTTCAAATGCTCCCTTCAACTTAGGTTTTAGGAGCTCTACTCTACTAATAGTAGAGTAGACAACGCATGGGCGTTGGAAGATATTTGATTACAGCTTATCAAATATGGTTGCTTCATTTATTAGTACGCTGAGTATCTATAATTAAACATTTTTACATTGAATTGGTTTGCTTTTCTTGCTTTTTGTATTTTATTCATTTTAATTGTAAACTTGAATGTAAAGTTCAGTGCTTACTATTAAGAACTTAGAACTTATTTCTTTTGCATCTAAACTATGAAGTATCAAATTAATATTTAAGTTGAAGTTGTTATGATTATTTATTAAACAAGAGCTGTCGGAGAACAGCAAAGCTCGCCTAATTTAACCTTTCTTAAATAGGTAACTATCAAAAGAAAAGTGTATCAGTACATTAATATTCAAGCCACAGGGAACCTCCATTCAAAATATCAACTTCCTAATGCAAATATGTCATGTAGTATAAGTGCATTCCAACACTTACTCCTTAACTAACTTTGAAATTTCAGCCCCAAAACTCTAAGTCCACAAAAGGTGTAATTTTGACTAAATTTAAACTTTTTAAAAAAAATAACTACGCAACTTCAATGTTCAACCCAAGGGCACCTCCATTCCAAATATCAGCTTCCTAATACAAATATTTCATGTAGTATTAGAACTCTTACCCCAAAACTTTAACCATGAGAAATCAGCCGAAAAACCTAAGTCCTAAACAGGTAAAATTTTGACTAAATTTAAACTTTTTTTTAAATTTTAACTACGTAACATCAATGTTCAACCCACAGAGCACCTTGATTCCCAATATCAGCTTCTTAATACAATTATTTCAAGTAGTATTAGAGCATCACAACACTTACCCCAAAACTTTAACCATGAGAAATCAGCCGAAAAACCTAAGTCCACAAAAGGTAAAATTTTGACTAAATTTAAACTCTTTTTTAAATTCAAACTACGAAACATCAATGTTCAACCCACAGGGCACCTCCAATCCAAATATCAGCTTTCTAATACAAATATTTCATGTAGTATTAGTGCATAACAACACTTACCCCAAAACTTTAACCATGAGAAATCAGCCGAAAAACCTAAGTCCACAAAAGGTAAAATTTTGACTAAATTTAAACCTTTTTTTTAATTCTAACTACACAACATCAATGTTCAACCCACAGGGTACCTCCATTCCAAATATCAGCTTCCTAATACAAATATTTCATGTAGTATTAGTGCATAACAACACTTACCCCAAAACTTTAACCATGAGAAATCAGCCGAAAAACCTAAGTCCACAAAAGGTGAAATTTTGACTAAATTTAAACTTTTTTTTAAATTTTAACTACACAACATCAATGTCCAACCCACAGGGCACCTCCAATCCAAATATCAGCTTCCTAATGCAAATATTTCATGATGTATTAGTGCATAACAACACTTACCCCAAAACTTTAACCATGAAAAACCAACGCCGACGCCGGGGTGATTCCATAAGCCCCCCCCATTCTCCGAATAGGCGAGCTAAAAATAATAATTTTTACCTACGTCCATTATCTGACAATGTTGATTCAACGTTGATTCAACGTTGATTCAACTTTGGCAGTAGATTTTTAAATTGAATTTTTTTTTTTTACGTTAAGGTGGTTCGACAGCGGGCGGGCCGCATTTCGAGTTCCGGAAATGCTGATGACTTTCACCTGATCTTTGCGGCACGTGCTTATAGTAGAAAATGTAGATAAAGAAAAGTTTGAACTGCTTCAGTGTCTTCTCTGTTAGCGCAGTTGATACGGTGATTGACTTGCGATCCAAATGTTCTAGGTTCGATTCCCACTCGCTTCAACACTTTTTTTTAACAAATTGTCCGATTTTAGTGACTAGTCAATCCATAACGCAGTGATCAAAGGACAGGCTATGTTTAGTCACGTAATAATGAATAATATCAGATGCAAGTATAGTCATGTGACAGCTAGATTTGTGAGGATTATAGCCTATATGACAGATGGCAGCTTAACAAAGGACAAAGGTAATGCTAAAAGATAGATCCTAAAGGAGCTTTTATGCATTACTTTTGTTATGCATTAAACAGCCGCTTGCCTTAAAAGATCTACAGGCTACCGTATTCAATGGTCCCTTATTAGAGGTTTGACTTAAGGTATTATTTAGAGCTGACGGCATTTTAAAGTTGAACTCAAGGGAGGTTACTCGGTTTATGTTAACATTTTGTCAGAATTTCAGGAAATCATGTATAAAAATTAATGCAAATTCCACTGTAGATTTTCATTAAATTTTTGTGACTAGTAGAATTAAGTTTTATCTATCTAATAAGAGTAAAATTCGTGTATGTTAAACAGCTAGATTTTTTGTAATTTGAGATTTTCAGAATTTGACTTTTTTAAAATATTGATATTTCCAGAAAATATGTTATGAAATACTTTTGTTTGCCCACTATCTTATAGTCTATGTACAGTTTACTTGAATGTACAGAAATTATTGAGTTATATCATTCTATAAAGAAATTATTCCTGTTTAATAAAAAATGAGCTTTTCTCGACAAAAGGTCCTCTCAGAAAAAAACGGCACTGTAACTTTTTTTTATTTTAACGATTTTTCACTCTCCATATGGTATATTTCAATTTAATCAAGGTTTCAAAGAATTCTGACACAGAATAAGCTGACCCGCAAACCACCTTAAATCATAGTTTACGTGATGAGACATAACCACTGCAATATAATTTATCAGAATTTTCATTTTCATCGATTTGTTTTTTCCCACGACCATTTTCAACGTTGATTCAACGTTGGCAATAAATTCGGTACCGACCCATGGTCGTCCAAGGGTGAAAAAGGGTTGATCAACGTTGCGACGGAAAATCAACTGCTGGGTGACCATTATCAACGTTGATTCAACGTTGTCATTAGATTTTCTAAATTGAATTTATTTTAACGATAAATCATAGTCGACGTGGGTCGACATTAAACACTGCGATATAATTAATCAGAAATTTCAATTTCAGTATTTTTTAATTTTTTATCTAAAACCATTATAAACGTTGATTCAACGTTGGCTGTAAATTGGCTGCCGATGGATGGTCGTCCATGGTTGAAATCAGGTTGATCAACGTTACGACGGAAAATCAACGTTGATTCAACGTTGAAACAAAGTTGTGTGCCTGCTGGGATGTACTATTTCGAGGCAAGAAGTTTTTTAAGTTTCCATTTAAACAATTTTTTAGCTCCTATGATCTAGATATCGAACGGACTAGAATCAATTATATTGGTACAATATATCTAGAATAGTCACCATGTTTAAATATCAAAGCTCTGGCCATATAAGTTTTTAGAAAAGATGTATGAAAATGTCACTATATAACTCTATGTAAAACAAAAATCCATTTTAGCTGCTGTGACCTAGATATGCTGGAACCATTTCAACAACGTTGGTAAAGGCCATCTTGAAGTATCACCATGCTAAATATCAAAGCTCCGGTCAAATTAGTTTCAGAGATGTTTGAAAATTTCACTATATAACTCAATGTAAAACTGTTACCCCGGGGCGGGGCCAATTGTTATTCCAGGGGCATACATTGAATAAACTTGACAGAAGTATTGTACGAGATGATGTTATATGCCAAATATCTAAGCTCTGGCCCTTGTAGTCTTTGACTAGAATATTTTTGAATATTATTTTTTTTTAACTTGGTTGCCATGGCACCCAACCAGAGTTCTTCATTGTTTTTAATCATTTGAAAAATGTGAAAGAGCTTGACCCAAGAAAGATTCCTGTATATACCCTAGCAGTTGACGGATTAAAGCAGACTGAAAGCAGAACAGGCCGTCAAACGCTTCGATAAGACAGAAGTATTCAGCAGGTAAAGAAAATGTGGAAAAGGGAAATAACTCTCTCAGTATTGATGCAAGAGTTACAAACCTTCACTCATCAATCTCATTTTGAAGCGAAATTTCATTTCAAAAGCTTAAGTATAATGATTCTCATAGTAGTATGGCATGAGT
The DNA here is from genome assembly GCA_922989275.2 of Gari tellinella. Taxonomy (NCBI): domain Eukaryota; kingdom Metazoa; phylum Mollusca; class Bivalvia; order Cardiida; family Psammobiidae; genus Gari; species Gari tellinella. The sequence continues at coordinate 82,536,377 of OV277864.1, read as the reverse complement.
ATTGCCAATCCTTTCTATAAATGAAGAGTTTCTTAAAAGCTTCAGTAGAACAGGAGTTAAAGTCAAAATTAAAAGTTAGACGGAAAAAGCGTGACCGACAGGCAGGCGGACAGACGCAAGAAAAGTGAGCTCTAAGTGTCACCTGTTCCTACAGCAAGTGACACTAAACATATGTCTACACGTATATCCCTATCCAACAAAAAGGGCATAGCTCAGCTTTTATCCAACATGAACAATGGGCCAATGGCAAATACAAGTTATAAATTTGTGAAAGTTTAAAGCAAATCCCTCTAATAGAGTATAGTGTAAGCGTAGTAAACTACACACACAGTTTTCCTATATATTATATGTATGAACAAATTCAAAGTGACACACTTTCTGTCCACTTGGTTGCATAACAAATTAAAAACCACATACATGCCTTCATATAAGAAATGTATCGTGAAAGTTTTGAGCACATCCCTTCAAAACTATGGAAGGAAGCTACAATTGTTTTTCCTGACATATTCTATGTTAGAGCAACAGTCCAAGGGCTCTACGGCACTCACCGAATAAAGTTCCCAGTTTTAATTAGATCTGTCACTAAAGATGATTAAAAAGCCTCCACTAGCGCCTTGTCACAAGAAGCAAACATGTCAGGGTAATGTTGATGTGTGTACTCCATATGAACTAGAGGGTTCAGAATCCTTTTTTATGATTTGACCTAATGACCTACTTTTTGACCTGACATTACTCATATTCATATACATATATTGCTTAGATTGTGTCTATGTGATTATTTCAGCAAGTGTCATGAATGTGGGGCTAAACACATGGCCTGTAAAGGGTTCAGAAGTCTTTTTATGATTTGACCTTTCTTCTATTCAGACATAACCCATAATCATTTTTAGCCTAGAGTTTGTCAGAGTAATTTTTCTGAGCTAGTTTCATGACATTAGGGCAAAAGATGTCAGCCATAGAGTACTTTGACTCTTTTCTGATGATTTGACCTTCTGACCCGCTTTTTGACCCCAAGTAATCCATATTAGTAATTTGCCTAGATTTGGTCAAGGTTATCATTTTAGGCATGTTGTGTGAAATTATGTCTAAAAATATGTTTCTTACAGGGTTTAGAAGCCTTTTCTATGTTTTGACTTACTGACCTACTTTTTAATCTTATGTAACTCATATTCACAGTTTCAGAGTTTACTTGAGTGACCAAAGCTTTTTCTGCAAGTTGACCTACTGACCCGACATAATCTATTTTCATGTATGACTTAAACTGACAAAAACTCATAAAGATATATCAAAAAACTTCTAAAGGGTTCTTCAACTTTTCATTCTATGGTAACGAACACATAAAATAACCACACCAACTCGCATATTATTATTCTTTGAACAACTTTTAAAGTCTATCCATTGAGAAGCATTTCAGTGAAACCAAATTGAAATCGTACCAGCGGTTTCGGAGAACAAAAATATTGTAGATATTTTGCACGGTTGTCATGGTAACAAGACTATTAGACCAACCCACTTTCTTTGAACATCTTTTGAAGCTCAAACCAACAGCATGTATCTAAAGAAGTTTGGCTACACTTGGGAAATTGGCTTCAGAGAAGAAGTTGTTTGCAAGTGTTGACGGACAGAGAGACAGACGGACGACTGAGAGCAAGGGTATCACCAAAGGTAACCGTGAGCACTTAATGCTCTATTGATCTAAAAATATCCAAAGGGTCATAACTTTTATGAACAAGAGCCCCATGGGGCATACTTCGCTCACCTGAAAATAGCTGAAAAATGGAGATAATGATTTATGTCCAGGACTGACCTAAATATGAAACAGACCGGAACAATTTGAACAAAATATGTAAATAATATTTAAAAGTGTCATTATACCGAATATAAAGCTCTGGACATATTAGTGTCAGAGAATAAGACGTTTGGAATGTTCTCTATATAACTCTTTGTAAAGGCGGGGCCAATTTTAACCCCAGGGGCATAATTTGAACAAACTTGATACAGGACCTGTAGGCGATGCTATGTGCCAAATATCTAAGCTCTGGGCCTTGTAGTTTCAGACTAGAGGATTTTTAAAGTTTTCATTGAAAAAAATCTATTTTTAGCTCCTGTGACCTAGTTATGTAACCGACCAGAACCATTGGAACAATTTTGGTATAGGACATCTGGAAGTGTCCCCATGCCAAATATCAAAGCTCTGGCCATATTAGTTTTAGAGAAAAAGACGTTTGAAAATTTCACTACATAACTCTATGTAAAACTGTGACCCCCGGGGCGGGGCTAATTTTAATCCAAGGGGCATGATTTGTACAAAGTTGATAGAGGACCCCTAGGCGATGCTATGTGTTAAATATCTAAGCTCTGGCCCTTGTAGTTACAGACAAGAAGATTTTTAAAGTTTTCATTGAAAACAAATCTATTTTTAGCTCCTGTGACCTAGTTATGCAACCGACCAAGACCATTTGAACAATTTTAGTATAGGACATCTAGAAGTGTCACCATGCCAAATATCAAAGCTCTGGTCACATTTGTTTCCGAAAAGAAGACGTTTAAAAATTTCACTATATAACTCTTTGTAAAACTGTGACCCCCGGAGCGGGACCAATTTTGACCCGAGGGGAATAGTTTCAACAAACTTAATCGAAGACCTGTAGGCAATGCTATGTGCCAAATATCTAAGCTCTGGCCCTTGCAGTTTTTGACAAGAAGATTTTTTAAGATTTCCTTTTTTTTCACTGTGGTTGCCATGGCAACCAGAGTTCTGCATTGTTTTTAATTCTTTGAAAAAATTTGAAAGAGCTTGATCCAAGGAACATTCCTGTAAAGTTGTTTGAATTCTGTCAAGCGGTATAGGAGAAGATGTCATTTGAAGCAATTGTTAACGACGACGGACGACGCACAACGACGGACACAGGGCCATCCCAATAGCTCACCTTGAGCCTGTGGCTCAGGTGAGCTAAAATAGATGCGTTTCTCAGAACACGTGTGTCACCTGCCAGCAACCATCTGCCTAAAAAAAAAGTGTAGAAAAGAATAATAACTTTCATGGTATTGATGTAAGAGAAATGAACCATCACTTCCACTCATCAAATTATTTAGGTAAATGAAATTTTATCTGAAAAGCATGAGTAGAACAGAAGTTATATGCTGAAAATAGAAAAAAATGGAAAAGGGGAATAACTCTAATAGGATTGCTGCAAGAGTTATTCACCTTGTGCAAGACAATTTTACGCATCAATCTCTTTCCATAAAAGAAATTTCATTTCAAAATCTTTAGTATGAAAGAAAAAATCTGCATGAAAAGAAAATGTTGAAAAGGGGAATAACTCTTACAATATTGTAGCAATTGTTATAACTCTTGTGCAATACGGTTCCACCTGTCAAGTTCTATTCATAAATGAAGTTTCATCTTAAAAGCTTCAGTAGAACAGATAATGAAGCGTGACGCAAAAAGCGTAATGGACAGAAGGATGGACGGACAGACATACGTCGGAAAAGTGATCCCTAAGTGTCACCTCTGCCTACAGCAGATGACACAAAAACTGTCACAGCCCATTTTTTGAACCACACAAACACCTTTTAAAGGTTTGAGCTTTTCCCTATATATGTTGGATGAAAATAGAAAAACTATAACGTTTGTCAAAAGGTCTCAGTATAAATTCCAAGCCACATGAACATCTTCCGATATAAATAGTTAATTTGTGACAGTCTAGAACAAATCTCAAAGCAGTGTATGGGGAGCTGGCTGAATAATATTTTTAACAGACAGATAGATTGATGGAAAGACAAAAACACACCATCAAAATGTCCCTCCCTAAAAAGAGGAAAAATAGTTATTTCAAAAAATCTTGCAGAGATTTTCGCATGGATCATTTGTGTTAAATAAATTTTCAAATCGGGCCAGGGTTTCAGACAATACATTTTTAGTGCTTACTACAGGTATCAGATGTCAATTTGCCCCACCCAGAAATCTGGTAGAGGGTCACATCCGGCCAGGGTTGAGGGTGACTCATGAATCAACTGTGTTATACCAAGCTTTATTTTGAATTTAGGCCAATAGTCTACATGTAATAGTTTTTCAAGCATGTTCCTGCTTTTCAGAGTAAATGGCCATCCTGAAAAGCTTAATCCATGAATTTATGGTACTGTTGCTACGAGACTTGGCCAATAACTAACTTAATCTTGGTCGAAGAGGACAAATATGCAGTGCTACTTGCTGTTCCAACTGAGTCGCACGAGCATAATGATTTTTTTATGAATTTACGTCGCTTTTAACAGTGTATCAGTCATGTCGAGACGCCCAGCTAATTGTAGGTGAAGGAAAATAACAGAAGCACTTTATGCACTCTTTCAGAAACAAATCATCAACAAGAGGCCCATGCGGGCCTAAATATCGCTCACCTGGGAAAACCTAGACAAGGAGCACATGACCCCAGGGATGAGATTATTTTCACCCAATGGCATAATTTCAAACATCTTGCTGATGAACACGCAACCATTTCAACAATATTGGTAAAGGATCCCTAGAAGCGTTACCATGCCAAATATGAAAACTCTGAGCATATTAATTTCAGAGAAAAAGAGATTTCACTATATATCTCTATGTAAATTTTTTTACCCCATGGACATAATTTGAACAATCTTCATGGAGGACGTGTAGATGATGCTTTGTGCCATACATCTAAGCTCTGGCCCTTGTGGTTTTTGAAGAAGATTTTTGAAGTTTTCAATGAAAAATGATATCTTTAGCTCCTTAGACGTAGATATGCAACGGACCGAATCCGTTTCGATGATATTAGTAAAGGGCCTCTAATAGTGTCACCATGCCGAATATCAAAGCTCTGGCCATATTAGTTTCAGAGAAAAAGATGATTGAAGATTTCTCTATATAACTCTATGTAAAATGGGAACCCCTAGGGCGGGGCCAATTTTGACCATAGGGGCAAAATTTGAACATTATTGATAGAGGACATATAGATGATGCCATGTGCTAAATATTTAAGATCTGGCCCTTTTGGTTTTTGACAAGAAGAAGTTTTCATTGAAACAATCTTTTTTTACCTCTTGTGACCTAGATATGCAACGGACCGGAAATGTTTGAACAACTTTGAAAGAGGACCATATAAGATTAAGAATCATTCAGGCAAAGTTTGGTATAAATTCATCGAGTAGTTTCAGAGAAGATGTCGTTTAAAGAAATTATTGACGACGAACGAACGACGACGGACGACAGACACAGGACGATCAAAATAGCTCACCTTGGCACTACGTGCCAGGTGAGCTTAAAAGGTAGAATCTTCTGCAAGTCAGCCGGACGATTTCCCCCAAAACCAGCATGAGAAAACATGACTCAAGCTGCAGTATTAAGTTCATTACTTAACGCTTACCGTTAACCTTCATCTAGGCCACAGAGGCAACGGTGAAATGTCAAGGTCATCAACCTAAACTGCAACATGCTTTACTCATCAATGGGCATCAGCATGTAAAGCCGATTTTTTCTATATCCTTGCAGCCGGAAGCTTATATTAGGATGAAATGAAAGCATAGTGTGCCTTGAGGTGCACTCTGCTTTACTTCAAAACCTGCTTTAAGTGTACATCCGACTTTTAAACTAGGTTCTTCTTGGCAAGTATGACAAACCAAATACCATATTTAAACGCATATATGGCCTAAACATTGTAAAGATGAAAACTTAGCATAAGAGGGAAATGCAGAACCGCAGATACCCTTGTTTCTATTTCACTCGTTTATCGTGGGGAGACAAAAACCTCACCTGGATCAACTCTACCTACCTTTACATTTGTCATCCCAACTCCTTGAACTGCCAGCTACAGGGGCATCTGGTTTGGACTGCAATTAGAATTGTTACACTACACAATCTTGATACCATTATGTACTTAAGGGTGTATTAAACTCAACTTTAGCTTATATTATCTCAGGATACCGGTGTAACAGCCTAGAATTTCCCCCCAGTCAGTTTTTTCCCCGGGGAAATTCTGGACTAGTCTAGTTTTCCCCCTTCACAATTTGATTAATGTTGATGTTGGCAAAGTCTTGACTAGTCCAGTTTTCCCCCATCACAATATGAGTAATGCTGAAGTGGGGAAATTCTGGGCTAGTCCAGTTTTTCTCCCCTCTCAAACAAATAACTGTGAAGGTTGTGAAATTCTGGACTAGTGTAGTTTTTTCCCTTCACAATTTAATTAATGCTGATGTTGGCAAAGTCTTGGCTAGTCAAGTTTTTCTCCCCTCTTAAAGTAACTACTTCGAGGTGGAGAAATGCTCGGCTAGTCCAGTTTTGCCCCCCCCCCCCCCCTTCACAACCTGATTAATGCAGAATTTGGTAAAGTCTTGGCTAGGCCAGTTTTTCTCCCCTCTCAGACTTAAACTTCAGAGGTGGGAAATTCTGGACTAGTCTAGTTTTTCCCCCCTCTTAAACAATATACTGTTGAGGTGGGGAAATTCTGGACTAGTCTAGTTTTTCCCCCTCACAATTTGATTAATGGAAATGTTGGCAAAGTATTGGCTAGTCATGTTTTTCTCCCCTCTCAAACTAACTTCTTTGGTGGTGGGGAAATTCTGGAGATACAGTTGCGGACGGAAAACGTGACGCACGCACGGACAGCCGGACGGACAGACCTAAAACAGTATCCCTCTGCCTTTCGGCAGGGGATAAAAAGATGTACGAGGGGCTTTTGAAAAGGTCTGATAATTGAGCGATAAAACTCTAATTATGAGTGTCAATCATATTTGTCCTAGAATTTGCCCATGTCATAAAATTATAAGAGTAGGTTAATAATTTCATTGACAAGGCTTCAGCTTCAAGAAACATGTACAATAAATTAATGTCTAATTCCATTGACAATAATTCAGCTTGAATATAGAGTACCTGTAGATGATGCTATGTGCCAGATATTTAAGCCCTGTGTACTAGAGTTTCAGACAAGAATACCTTTTAAGTGTTCAGTGAAAAAGATCTATTTTTAGTTCCACTGATCTAGATATGAAAAGAAACAGAACCATTTCAACAATAGTGTTAAAGGGCAAACAAATTTAGAAGTGCCACTATGATAAATATCAAAGCTCTGGCCATATTAGTTTCAAAGGAGAAGACGTTTGAAAAGTTCACTATATAACTCTATGTAAAAATGTGACCCCCGAAGCGAGGCCAAATTTGACCCCAGGGCCATAATCTGACAATCTTGATAAAGTCCTGTAGATGCTGATTTGTGCAAAAAATCTAAGCTCTGGCCCTTGACGTTTTTGACAAGAAGATTGTTTAATATTTCATTTTCTTTTTTTACTTCGGTTGAAGATAGGTGACATAGCAAGTTGAAGGTAAAGCAGAATGCATCTTAAGGGACATTCTGTTTTAAATTCAGCATGGCTTAAAATACCATTTGTTAAAATGTAAAAAAAAAAATGATTATACTTATTCACGGCTGCCCCAAAATAAACTACTTTTATTCAATTCAATTCGATTCAATGGAGAAATAAATTAAATATGCACAAATGTGTATCTATGGAGTAATGGGTTAAACACATTTTAATCCTTTACTCCGTACATAGCATTAGATACTCATTTTATCGCATTTTATTTAATTTATTCCTTAGCTCAAGCAAATTGTTCCAATTTATGCAGTCATGAATATGCACCATGAGAACTATTTTCCATATCCTAGCAAATGGTAGCTTAAGACAGGCTGAAAGTTAAGGGGAATGCTTCAGGAATATTCTCCTTTACATCCAGCCTGCTTTAAGCAACCGTCTGTCTTCAATAATGAAAGAAACATGTTGAACAAAGTGTTAATATAGGTTCTTTATGCAAATGGGTTAACCCTTTCACTCTCAATCAGGCCAAAATGCACGTTTGGATCCTGATCAGACGCCGCGTTACCCGCATTCTTTTTGAAATTTCTTCAGTCGTAATGTATTATACTGCCTAGAATTTAACTTTGAAACTATACCACAGACAACAATATTGAAGCAGACGACAACGAAACGGTGACGGAGTAAAACTCTCACAATAAATTTGATCATGAAAGGGTAAAATTGAAGGAAACGATGAAGGAGGCTGAAATTTGAGCAGAAAGATTCTGTAGGAGATTTTTACTTTAATTTAAGACTTAACAAACAGTGACCCAGATCAGAGGGAACTCATTGAACCCTATTTACACATAATCATCATTAAAATTGCACCTGTGAAGAGTACACTTGTCCTATGCAATCAATGTATGAGACCCAGATGAGAAGGATCCTAAAAGAGACCCTCTGACCAGGAGTTTCACTGTTTGTCATGTTGCAAAAAATGGAAACAAACTCATTGAAACATATTACCACATATTTGCATCATTAACAAACTGTGTACCTGCAAAGAGTACACTTGTATTATGCAAATAGTATAAACCCTGTTTAGAGGGCTCCTTATAGGGGCTCTTTGATTACTTAGGGTCTTCACCTTTTGTCATATTGCAATAAATTGTAAGCAAACAAACTTGATATCTAGTGCCACATGACAATCTATCTGCGAAGAGTATACTTGTCTTATGCAAACAGAGTAAACCCAGATATGAGGGACCCTAATTATGCCAAAACTTAACTACTGGGAAACATCTTGAAGTAAATTTGGTGGGTGCAAATTTCCAGGTTGGAGATGTATATTTCCTAGGAAATGTTCCCTAATGTGGGGAAAGGAACAGTTTCAGAAGGGTGGGGTTTATATTTCCTGTTACATTGGGTACCGGGTTTAAATCCCACAAGAGCAAACTATTTTTTTTATTGGAACTGATATTTACGTGTTTAAAGAAGCATTTACAACTTGTATTTTCTATGCTTAATTGGTTTGTCAGTCTCTTTAAAATAACCAATTCTATATAAATATACATGCAGTACAAAATCAATTGGATAACTCTTGCTATGTGCTTACCGTAACGTGTTCTGCTAATGTAAGTATCTTCTGATCCTGCTCATCTATTCGCTGACTAAGACAATCAGTGTTATGCTCCTGCTGTTCTAGCCTCTGGTTTACAACTTGATCCTGCTGATCTATCCTCTGTTTCTGCTCATTTAACTCTTGATCCTGCTGGTTCAATTTCTGGTCATGTTCCTGTAACCTGGTCGACAACCTGGCAAGGTCCTGTACTAGCTCGTTATCATGCAGGAATTTCTCAAATGTTTTCTTTGATTCCTCAAGCTGAAATTGTATGAATAACTTTAACAGCTTGCTATAGGTACAATAGAGTTTCAATTTAAAACCTTGTTAGGAGCAAGAGTATAGTTTACATAAGCTTACTAGGTGTAAACAGTAAGCACATGCATATCAAAAGGATAGTGAAACATAATATAAACAAGAAGGTTATAATGTCCCTGATCTCGCTCACCTTATAATGTTAAAATTATTGACAATCAAAACTATTGGTTTCACCCATAATAAAAGTTATTCAACGTTTAATAACTTTACATTATGTTTGTAAAAGTTTGATCCGATTCTATTCAGCTGCGTTGATTTTGTTTTAATTTACTTCATATAGAAGTTGTCTAAGTTTCATTCAAATCGATTTAAACTTATAGTCTCTAGAGTGTAGACTGTGATTTAATAGTACTTAATCTGTTATACTTGAATACTTCGAGGGAAGGTAACTCTTACTATAGGTAAGCACCTTATGAAAAGTATATGTTATCCAAACGTTTATACTAATATAATTATATTATAAAACGAGGTAAATGAAAGTAAAACCAAAGACCAGGCAGGTTTATAGTAGACACATCTTTGATTATAATAACGTTTCGGCCAGACACTACAGCTTCATCAGGTTAATACAAAACAATAAAATATAACTACTAAGGTACAATGTTAGGTACTATTTAGTCACATGATTTTTTAGGAGTTATTCTTTAGACACGTAAAGAGTGATTGTTTAAGAGTTCCATGTTTTTTAAGTTTATATCAAAGTCAAATATCTATTGACGCAGTGGTATGATTTCAAGCATGATCGAACCAATACCACGACTTAGAGTCATCAACATTGTATGCAAGTAAGATCAAAATTCAATAAATATTATAGCTGATAAATTAGAAACCTTACTATTAGACACTGCAGTTTGGACGCCTAAAGGGCAGATAACTCTAAAACCAATTAGTTTGATTTCAATCATTATCGAATTGCCCAAGTACGTACTTACGATCATACAACACAGGGGTGTGATTAGCCCGACAGCTGAGGGGCTGAAAATAATATCGCCGGGGGTTTCGGGGGCCGCTAAGGCCCCGAATGGGTTCCAAGGGCAACGCCCTGTTGGGGGTAACAGGGGGCAAAGCCCCCTTAAAAAAAATGGCATTTTCAGCATTTCTGAAGGTATTTTGTTGGCTCTCCTGTGATTAATTTAAGAGCTCTAAAGGATGCAAAAGTGAAGATTAAAAAGCAAAATTAGAACTTTTATAAGAACAGTTTCATAATTTAACTAGGGTGAGGAATGACAGACTAAATTTTAATCATGAAACAGTAAAGATGTCTGTAGTAACACATTACTGACTACAGGCATGCATCTTCTTTTCTGTTTCATGATTAAATTTCAATCTGATCTTTTTAGTGTCAATGCCATGAAGTCAATAGCTGTTGGCCATCCTGACTATTATAAGTTTGTCTTGTGTCTCAACTCTTAACAACTCTACGCATTTTGAAGGTCTGAAACTGTGCTCATATGAATAACTGTTTGGAAGTGACAAGCAACATTTTCTTGGTTACAATGTTGTCCAATAATTGAAGAAAAACAGCATAGCCATTATTTCAATATGATGTTATTGAACAGATGATGCAACAGGCTTTGAGCAAACTCTTTTCAAACTAAAAGATAAAGCATTTTGCTTTTACCATTAAGACTGCAAGGCCTCCAAAAATGTGTGTTCTTGTTAGATCCATGGATGAGTTGGATCCAAGGGTGAAAAAGATGGGATGGGATGTAGATTATTATTATTATTGTCTTATACAGCTGTATATATAAGATAGAGTTTGTATCATTGAAGTTGACACTTAAAGATTATTATTATTATTACTATTATCATTATTATTAGTATTGTCTCATAAAGCCATATACAATGTATATAAGATAGAGTTTGTATCATTGAATTTGACACTTAAAAATTATAACAAATATTTCTCATAAAAAATGTTTATAATATACTCTACTTGCAATGAAGCATTACCATAGAGATTAATACCTAGGAGTAGGAGTAGTTTTATTCTTTTACAAGGATACTGTATTGATAATGTGACATACATGGTCCCTTGTTATAGTAAAGTATTGACAGTATATATAGGCCTACTATGATCATACAGATATTTAAAGCCATTTTCACTGAATACAACCAAAGCAGTCCTGTCCAATTCTGTTTCGACACCTGTTTCAAAAATTTTATAGTCCTTTACGAGTATGTGGGTCTATGAATACAATCCGATGCTTCCCTTCCTTGTGACAATATCATATTGTAAAGGGGAAGGTGGACTGATCCCCTAACTTTTCTAACCCACTGAACAAAAAATTGGCATAGGTTACTCTATATATAAGAAAAATTATTAAAATTATTATAATTAGATCTATAATGCCAAATGTGAACAGGCCATTTTCAAAAAATTTGACAATTAAAGGCATGAAGTGTGAAAGGGTGGGGATAGGCATTTCATTTATCCTAATGAAAATAGCTCCCCCTCTCAGCTCGATAGATTTACTCATAAAGTACATGTCCTATAAATGATTTCTAACTAGATTTATAGTTCTTTTATTACAAATGCATTGTTAGTTTGTTACATTGATATAGCCAGTGACCACTACTCAACACATGGGTCTATGATTATAATTCAAAGTTCCCCTTCCTTGTGGCATTATTGTGAAGGGGAAGGGGGACAGACACCATTGCCCCTCTTCCCAAAATATGTTGACATGGGTTACCCTATATACTATATGCAAAAGGATTTCTTTATTATTATGTGTACAGGCCATTCTAAAGTTTGGGATACTTAATAATGGCATGAAATTTGAGAGGGGTGGGGATAGGTATTTCATTTATCCTAATGAAAATACCTCCCCTCTCTGCTCAAAAGGTTTGTTAAATAAAGCACTCACCTCTGTGTCAAGTCTGTGTCATTAATTATACATGAGTTCTGGATAAATTAGTTCTAACTAGATCTATATATTTTTATGAAACCCATGAAAAGTTCTTCCTATTGCTGGCCAAAATCAACAAACCCATGAAAAGTTCTTCCTATTGCTGGCCAAAATCAACAGACTGATTATTTTGCCTGGGGGTTGGTGTCTTCTTCTCCAAAATTTGGCATTGTTTAGACCATGTAGATTGATCTCGCCGCTACCATGGTTATTCAATGTTGAATACATTTCAGACATTCATGTATTTTTACTTTCAATTAGTCTATTTGTATAAAAAGTATAGGTGGGCCGTTTTGATCCGGGGTCGTTACGATCTGGTACCGAATTGAATTCTCGACTCGCTTGCCGTTGGTCTTAACGGGGAAAAAATCAATATCATAATCAAACCCCTTTTAAATTTGGTAACCTTGTTATTTTAGGAAGCTGTCATATTACTGACAATCTATTAACATCGTTCAAACATCAAAACACGAAAAATATTTTGGTCTCGAAAAGCGGTGTTGTCGCGAAGACTGGTTTCCAAGTTTTCAATAGTGTAAGTGCACGCGCAGCCACTAATGCGGTAACCAGTTAAATTGATGTGGAACACTCGGACTTTTCCTGTTCAAGGTCAAGGTCACTGGGCTGAATTGTTTTGCATGCATGGAAATGTCTTGTCCATATCCACATCAAAATATAACAGGAATATCTAAATGAACATAATATGCGTGTAAGGAATCTAGAGAAACCTTAACGCAGATTTCGAAACCTAAACGTGGGTCCTAAGTTCATGGTCAAGGTAACTGGGATCCAACTTTTTGCAACGTTTTGCATTCAAGGAAAGGTCTTGTCTTTATCCACATGCACACCGAATATGAAAGAAATATCTCAAAGGCCATAGGATTTATAGGCATTTCGAGGAAACTAAACGCTGATTTCGAAACGTGGGCCCTTTCTTCAAGTTCAAGGGCACTGGGATAAATACAAGTATGTGCGTGGAAAGGCCTTGTCCATAAACACATGCATAAGCATTTTTCGAAACCTAAACCTAAATACGGGACCTAAGTTCAAGGTCACAGGGGTCCAAATTTTTCTGGGCATGGAAAGGTCTTATCCATACACACACATACCAAATATGAAAGCAATACCTCAAGGGACATATGAGCTATAAGCATTTTTCAAAACTTTAACACAGATTACGAAACCTAAACGCGGGCCCTAAGTTCCATGTCATGGTCACAGGGGTCAACATTTTTCTGAGCATGGAAAGGTCTTGTCCATATAGCCACACATACTAAACATGAAATACCTCAATGGACATATTAGTTATAAGCATTTTTCGAAACCTAAACAACAATTTCGAAACCTAAACGCGGGCCCTACTTAGTTCAAAGACAAGGTCGCATTGGTCCAAACCATTATGAGCATTGGAAGGTCTAGTCCATATACACACACTCGTGTACTACGAAAGCAATTCCTCAAGGGACATATAAATCGTAGGCATTTTCTTAAAATTGTCTACGCCGATCACAACGACGACGATGGTAGTCGGGGATACGGATGGTAGCCGGGGATATTGCAATAGTTCGTCTTGTTCTTCGTATAGATGAGCTTAAAACTGATGCCCCTAATATGAGGGATTGATGATCTGAATTATTAAGAACCATAATAATCTATAATGATTGGTTTTGTGTGACATGTTTGAAAAGAGGCAGAGTCTAAGTTTTATTGAACTTCTTTAACTAATAAAGTGGACAGCAAAAGTGACAGTTAACAATTAGTGCGCAATCTGCTTTCATGAACTTGTAAGATTTATAAATGTGCATCAAGTTATTGTTATTTTGCATTGATTTAAACCCCGCAAAAGTAGTATGTATCTACTAACGGTTAATGGTTTAGTCTGCGTGCTCCCAAGATGCACTTACAAACTGAACTTTAACTCAACATATCAATGCCTGACCGAGATATAGAGTGGACACAATGAATTACTATATATATTGTAATTGCAAGGGTCATAACGCAACCACAAACAGTTTAATCAAACCCATATTCAGACATTGCCTGCTTATTCCAATGATGTACTTATATCCTGAGTTTCAATGCATGGCCAGTATTGAGCGGAAACATAAATTGTAAGAATTGGCAAGGAGCACACCTCTGACAATATTTATTTAATCAAATAAAATTCAAAGTTGACATGTATATTCCAATGAAAAACCTTTATCACAAATTTCCGTTCAAAATGTCAATGTCACTGAAATAATGAGCGGAAACCACATAGTGTTTGACATTTTCAAAATCGAAGAGGCAAACCTCTTTAACCCATTGCCCCATAGCCTGTTTCTAGTTTTGAAGATAGGTGACCACTTAAAGCAGGTTGAAAGTGTAGCAGAATGTGCCTTAAGGCACATTATGCTTTACTTTCAACCTGCTTTAAGCTAATATCTGCTAGATTAAAGAAAATATTTCTTATGATTCTTTTTTGTAACAGTATAAATTGGAACTATTTTCTTCAGTGGAAGAATAAATCAAAGGCGTAAAAGGGTGTATTTATGGGGTAATGGGTTAAACAAGAGATGCCACCGTCAGTGTGACAAATCTCCCTAAAGGAAATCCCCGATATATAAACCTAAATCATGTAAATGAAGGGACAATCTTGACTTTTTGATCGATTGTGGCCTTGACTGTTTAGGCTTAAAAACGTGGATATTGCCAATGCCACATATTTGGAGGTTGTTTTGTTCCAAGTGACTTAAACAAAAATTATGTAAAATAATATGTACAGCTCGGCAAAGAAAAAGTGCAACCTACAATTGTAACCTTGATCAATGAGGTACCCACTTGGGCCTGGCATCCAACACACTATCCGATCCTGAAGTATTTTGGGGTGACATCCACTTATGGTGGAGTTAGAGCCCAGACAAAATTAAATGTTCCCCTTTTCTATTTGTTACTCCTGACTTTGACTTTTACCTTTGAGTTGAAGACCTAGATCTTTTACAACAAAATATGTTGTTTTTGCTAGTTGAATATTCATGCCAAAACTATTTCAATGCATAAATAATTTCTATCAATGCATAATGTAATAGCCCGGAAAAACATTCACGTTTTGACTTCAAACCGTGACCTTGATATTAGAGCTATCTGGTATCTACACATTGTATTCTATAAAAGACAATATCTGCCAAGTATCCACTCATACATGGTGGACTTAGAGTCCAAACAATATAAAGTGTTCCCTTTTACTTTTAACCAAAACAGTTGACCTTGAACTTTAAGCAACATAGCTGCGTTTTACGCATTGCACATATTATTCTTTTAAACAATATTTCTGCAAAGTTATGTTTAAGTCCTACCATGCGCCAAGACACGATGCAAAGATCCCGTTTTTGACAGCTGACACTAAATTGTGACATTTACCTTTGAGATGCAGATCTGGGTCTTGTACATAACACATTGTATTATCTACAAAAGTATTCCTTTATGCAGGATGGAGTTTGAGCCCGGACAGGACAAATTGTTCCGCTTGTTTACCTTTGACATTAAAATTTGAGATATGAGCCCGGTTTGTAATCGTGACACATTTTCTTAATTTGATGAATATTTCCAGCAAGTTACTATAAAATCCATTCATGAATGTAGAAGTTACAGCACGAACACGAAAACTTGTTCAACTTATTGGCATTTGACATTAAATTGTGACCTTGGCCTTTGAGATATGACACGGTTTCTTAATTATTAGACATCGTTTTAACTTGGTAAACTTTGAAGTCCATTTATTCATATAGGAATTACAGACCAGACACGACACAATGTTCAACTTGTTGACATGTGACACTAAGCTGTGACCTTGACCTTTTGAGATATGAGCCAGGTTCCTAATTACGACAAATGTTCATATCCAACAAGTATGCAACATTCATTATTGATGTAGGAGTTACAGAGCGGACATGACAAAATGTTCCACTTTTTGACCTTTGATACTAAACTGTGACCCTCATTTGAGATATGAGTCCAGTCCTTAATTGTAACCTATTGTCTTGATGTAGTGAATATTTCTGCCATATAACATTCAAATCCATTCATACAAGTAGGAGTTACAGAGCGGACACGATGTGGGACAGACACATACTTAGGAAGTCAGACAGTGAGATAACTATATATGCCTTACACAGATTCATCCGCAATAAAATTCAAACTTGACCTGCACATTGCTATGATCCATCTACATACGGCAACTGAGTCAAATATGTACATCTAAGGCAGAGAAAATGATCAGAAACTGAATGATGCGGACAGACAGAAGGACGGAACTGAGTAACGCTGTAAGTTCCCGCCATTTCTTGACAGGGTAATAAACGTTGATGCACATCAATTCACTGAGGAAATGCACATATGTTGTATATTATATAATTTTGTGAAAACATCATGTCGAATTATAAGGTTGTAGTTAGAAAAATGTGGAAATTGGATCAACAATGTATATACCATGTATCTGAACGGGCGAACGGAATGACGGACAGTAAAACAGTGTTCTCCAAACTAATCAGTATTTTTTTTAAGTATTTTTTATTTATTTTATTTAGGTTAAAACACACATCATGTGAAAATAAAACATTTGCCTCACTAATTTACAGTTACTAATATTCCAGTTCTATATTAAGTCAATACAGCGATCGTTAATGGAAGTAGTAGTGGGTAGCCAATATCCAGGCAAATCCCTACTCTTATGTGATATAGCCGTCTGGTTCTTTGGCTTGCCTAGTGCATAGTACTGATACATGGACCTCAGTTTTAATGTTTCATCCGAAGAACATGGTCCGGTGAAAGAAGGAACTCATAACCTCTGGATTGGCAGTCTAACGCACTAGACCACAGTATGCAGATGATAATCTTCTGGTTGAAAGACAGAAAACGTTCATACAATAATTGCCTTCAATCTGAGTTACTTTACAGAAAACACATACCTCCTTTATAGAATCTCCATGTTGTTTAATTGCAGTATCATTAGAGCTGAGCTTAGTATCTTGGCTGTCTACTGTAGTCTTCAGGCTGTCTTGTTCTTTCTTCAAACTTTCCATCGTATTCTCTAGGCGCTTCATCTCTCGGTCCATTTCAATCTGCTTCTGTTGCAATGCTCTGAGTTCTAGCTCTTTGTTTAGAGACAGATCTAATCGGTTTGCTTTCAACTGAAACCACACATGTAAGTAAAGAAGATTATCGACAATATAGAAGTGTATCATTGGTTTATTTTGAGTTGTGATAATGTTTGCTCAAAAAGCATGTCTATGAATCTTAATATCAAAATTATTGCTGAAAAAGGGGCTGGTCTACTTCATTAGTTTTAACTTTATCCTTCACACATCAAGTACTCAATTACAATAGACACTTTCAGTTTGACTAAATAAAATACTTCATAATACATACATGTATCAAATGAATATACCATATGCGCCGCGGGAATAATAGGGAATTTAGAATTTAAGGTAAAGCATGCTCTATAATTGCTATTTGCACTTTTTTCTAAACCTTTTGCCTTTTTACACGGCTCCTCGTCTGAATCCAAATTGTTAGTGACGGTTATTTCAATTTCACAAGAATCATTGCAGAAGGTAACACAAACACAATAAACATTTGTTTGCTTTGACCAAGATGTGTACACCTATTTTTGAAACTCCTGTGCAAACGCTCGTTTTCGGTAAATATAATCGTTAACAAAAAGGGACCTGGTGGCACTATATCGCCCACCTGGGGAGTGAGACTAAGGGGTTATATTGAATACGACTGAAGTTTGTCATCGATTTTACTAGACAGTTCAACTGATGCATGTAGATTACTCCACTCACTTAAACACTATGTGGCAGATTGCATAACCAAAGTTTAGTGTTAAACTTGAGTTTATTCGCGGGTTTAGTGGCTGCCGATTGCATGACAGAAGTTTAGTTAACCCTGTGTTAGCTTTTAAACCACATGGATTGCATAATGCTAGTTTAGGCTAACCTCAGGGTTTATTTAGCCCCGAACCTAGTAAAAAGTTAAACCTGCCAGAGGGTGGTTTATGTTCGGTGTTAGCTGCCTTTTTAGTGCATTCATTCAGAATATATAATATGATTATGAAAGGATCAAAAATGTATTTTTTCCTAGCAGATGGTAGCTTAAAGCATACTTAAAGTAAAGGAAAATTAGCATTAATTTTGTTCTGTTTTACTGTCAACCAATCAAATTACATGATATTTAACCTATCACTCCATAGCAAGTTCTCTGTGTCTAGTTTTGAACGCTGAATACCTTTTAAAGTCAGTTGAAAGTAAAACGGAATGCGCCATAATGTTCATTTTGCTTTATTTTAGTCTATTAATAATAAAAATTGACAATATCTAACCAATTTCTCCATAGATTGTATTTATAGGTTTGAACGCAAGTTACCCTTTAAAGAAGGTTGAAAGTAAAACAGAATTAGTCATTTATAACGTGCATTCTGTTACACGTTAAGCCTGCTTTAAGCGACCGTCTGCTAGGATATAGAAAACATAACATTGTTTATTCATAATCTGTTCATAATCATAGCTCATCATAAACCTAAAATTAGACCAAAGAGTAATGGGTTAAAGACATTTTCTCAGGCCTTTGATGGACTACCCCTCCCCTATTGTTCTCGATAGGCGTGAAAGTAACTGTAAAGCAGTAGCAAAGTGTGCACAGAAAATGTCACCAATCTCAAGTTGTCTAGAGAGGAGAGGCCCTTACATACTCAAACTCAATGTTTTTTAATGGGTTTTACTTACCAAACTATCAAATATAAGGCGCGGGCCTCACATGAGACGCTTCAATGATTCATAGTAATACAGGTACATGTATGCATGAAAAGTATGAGTTTTGCCAGCGAACTATCGGTATTGGAATTATCATGAATAAAAATTATCGCATTGTTTTATTACCAATCAATTCAATATTTTATATAAAGCTCAGTTCAGTTCAGTTTATTCAGCATTGTAGGCCTCCGGCCCATACACGTATATAGATTCCAGATAAGAGGGGGTAAACTGCACAAATCCAACATTTTCTCACTTATTTAAGCATCAAAACCTATGGTGTTACTACTCGTTAGAATCGTCTCTTCGAGACGATTCTAACGAGTAGTGACACCATAGGGTTTAAAGCAGAAATAAAGATTTTAGTTTTTGAAATACCCCCCTTATCTGGAGCCCTGATATACAAAAAATAATACATACATCATGGTACAAATTGTCATGCATAGTGATAGACATAAAGTAACCAACATAATATTTCTATCGAGGTTTGCACCAAGCGCTCTTCATATTATATGATTATAATAATGTGACGTAAGTTTTCACCACATATTTCTCCAAGTCCTATCAATATTCAACATTCAGACATTTTAGTTGAACAAATGGATTTTTTTTCAGTCATTTCATGAAAAGCCTAAAAATCAGGCATTTCGTGAAATCCTCAAGTCGGGACTTATTTATCACCAATCATTACAATGTAATGTATAAAGCTACCAGTCGAATTTGAACCAGTCTGCTGTTCGTATGACAACAAACACCGATGAACATAATTATAAATACAGACCCAGATCAGAGAACACCTTTAGCAGCCATCTGATCTGTGTCTACACTGTTCGCAAATTTTATCAGTGATCTCTACAAAGGAGTGTTGGGTTTAAAGGGGTAAAGTTTAAGGGTTGCCGTTTTAGAAATCCAGTAACTAGTTAGTTCGACGTAAGCGTCAAATATATTCAGAGCAATCAGCGCATGAAGCCAGAAATATGTTATTGTTCCAAAACAGATTGTATCATTAATATTTACACTGTTTGCTTTTTTGCATGACATATTGGTTAATACTGATAACGGTAATTTTTTTTCTGAATATTTTGATTTTTTTTCAACACATTTAATCCTAGCGACGGGTACATATACCTGTAAAGAGTACATTTGTCCAATAAAACAATGTAAACCCAGATAAGAAATGAGCCAACTGACTAGAATCTGCACTGTTTGTGTCATTTTTTAATGCATCTTAAAACTATCCTAAATCGTCAAAAATGGACTTAAAGTCAAATTCGATAACCAATAAGATTGCCCACACAACTATATCCTCTTACTTTATATACTTTATAATGCCTGACATTTGATGGGCGTATACTATGACATTTTTGCACCCTAGTTTACTATTTAGGATTGTTGTCTATAATCAATTTCAATATTTCAATATGACGAACAGTTCAGAGAACTCCTTTAGGAGTCCTCGACACTAGAAATGATAGCCCCGTTAACCCCTGGCGACAAGTATACGCTTCCTCAAAATCAGTGTACCTGTGGATAGTACATTATAGACAAACAGTACAGAACTGAAATCCAGGGCTCTTACAGGGGCTCTCTGTACAGGGTCTACACTGTTTATGATTTTGAAATATATCTTAAAAAATACCCTTAATACCAAAAAGGCCTTAGGGTATAGACTGTAATTGTCTATGAAATGTGTAAGTAGCTAATAATGTCAGAATGGCTGTAACTAAGTCCATTATTTTGTACATGGCACAAATTGGCATGTATGTGAGTGAAAGAGAAAGACGCATGATACAGAGCTACACCCAACAAAAAATTATGTTGTTTTAAATAATCAAGTACAATAACTCCAAACTGATCAGGGGAGATAATTCAGAGACACAAAGTCACAACAACTCGTGCTGGAGAACATTCCTGTAAAGTGTAGCGACTTTGGTCCGAACGGTTTTAGAGATATACACGGCACAACGTTGTTATCTGATATTTAAGTCATCAGGTTTTGTTTTTGTTTGTTAACGTCCGTTTCTGCCATCTAATGGCTAATTGGACGCCCCAGAGAGAGGGGAGCGGATACAGAGAACCCGAGCGCGATACCCTACTCTTATTATCGAAATAGCTCTCTGGTTCTTTTAGATGCCAAGTGTAAAGCACTCATACATCGAACCTCGGTTTATAAAGTCTCATCCGAAGGACTTGGTCCGGCGGGGGATCGAACTCGCAACCTCTGACGTCGTTCAAGGGTACAACAACTTTTTACTAGAGAAAATCCCTGCAAAGTTTGGTGGCCATAGCACCAGCAGTTTCAGAGATATGCGCGACACTTTTGTGACAGAGAGACAGAAGGATGGACAGACGGACTGATGGGTAGACAGACAACTAAACCAAAATAATGTCTCCCCCATAAATGGACAAAAATAGTAACAAAGTAACATTCTGTCTTAAATTAATCATTATTAATCAAAATAACTCACAAATAAACCGATAAATTGAATACATCTACCTAACATTTGACATTAACCAAAGTGCATCAGTGTTGTCATGACAACTACCGGTGCAAAACAGGATGTAGCCCTGTGATTTCCACGGCCTCAGTGCTAGGTTATCTTAACCCCGAGTTTAGTTAACACAGGGGCAGCTAGTATCGGGATAGCTAGCCTCGAGTTTAACTTTTGTTATGCAATCCAGTTTTAAACTTCCTGTGTTAGGCTTAACACAGTGCTAAATTAGACTTATGTCATGCAATCGGCCCTAACGGTCACCTTAAAACACTATTCATGCGCAATTTTTATTGAGTCTGGCAAGTTGTATTAGAATAGACGATTTCCTATAATTCAGTACATAGTTATATGAGGAAAACTGAGAGGAATTCTGACTCCGAACCCTGGTGGTCATGATGATTATTAGATATCGTTATAATTTGAAAAATATGTATAGGTTAGACCATGGTTGCAAGCGAATAAACGATATAGTTCGAGGGGGCGTAGCCCCCGAGAACTATGTCGTTTATTCGCGCGCAACCGTGGTCTAACCTATTTAGCACTGGCTTGGGCTCGAGGAAAACAAGAAGACCCTACGTTTCTACTTTTTGTTTTAGACGAAAAAGTTATTTTATTTGTAATACTTTACTTAAATTGAAAGGTTATTTCAATGTGCAGTTTGAGACATTAAGCATGCTTTAACACTAACATAAATAACGCTTATTGAAGCTCTATATGTAAGCACAATTCATTATTAATTGCCTTTAAAGTTTAGGTCTCACTGTACATAATATGACGTCATCAAGCGAGTGCAGTTCCCCTCCGATCTAGGGTTGTGACGTCAAATTGCCTTGATATGACGGAAGCTTGGAATAAGTGAACAGTGTGTTAGTTATTTCATGGTTTTGTAAAATAAACGATATAATCACAGGTTTTTGAGGCCTCTGATTGGCCGAGAGCTCCAAGCCATGTGCTAATAACAGAAATTCACCTACAAATTGTTTCTGTTGTATATTAATCAAGTAGGGCCACTAGTGTTGGAGAGGAAGAATTTTCAAAGTTTTCTATAAAATCTATAAAGACACGTGGATCCGACCCCTTACAATCATATATTTTAGAATTTATCATGATAAGAGCAGTCCTTATAAAAGATAACTTAAATACCAATCAATATAATGCATGCAAAATATTATTAAACGTTTTTCACGGTTATCCATTATAAGTCTATGTAAAACTGATAATTCCAAGTGCAGAGCTATTTTTGACCTGGGAGTCATATTCTGAACGATCTTGGTTGAGAACCTTCAGGCAAAGCTACATGTAAAATTTTAAAGGGCCGGACCTTAGGGTTGCAGAGAAGAAATTATTTTTTCAAGGTTTTCTTTAAAACTGATTAGCCCTGTGATCAGCCCATGTTTAAGCTGAGGTTATAATTCATAAAATCATAGTAGAGGACCATGATAAGGCAAAGCTACATGTCTAATATTTAAGGCCTGGGCCTAACGGTTTCAGAGAAGAATGTGTTTTTAGGTTTTTCGATATAGATCTACGTAAAACTGATAAATACCGGGACTGAGCCCATTTTGACCCATTGGTAGAGGATCATAAGGCAAAGCTACGTACAGGTCAAGTATTAAAGGTCTGAGTCTTACGGTTTCAGAGGAGAAGAGTTTTAAAGGTTTTCTCAAGTTTATATATGGGTGTGAAGCATGGACTCTACTGGCAGAGACAGAAAGACGAATACATGCTTTCGAGATGAAATGCATGAGGAAGCTACTTGGCATCTCTTACTTGGAGAGAAAAACTAACGAACATGTAAGGGATCAGGTACGCAGCCTTGTCGGCGCCCAAGAACCCCTCCTCAGCACGGTCAAGAAAAGGAAATTGAAGTGGTTTGGCCACACCACAAGAAACAACAGTCTTCGCAAAACTATCCTCCAAGGGACAGTGGAAGGTGGGCGTAGACGAGGAAGGCAGAGGAAGAGTTGGTCCGACAACGTAAAAGAGTGGACAGCACTGTCAATGCCAGAGCTGATAACATATGCTGCAGATAGACCAGGTTGGAGGCAAAGGAGAGCTTCTTCGGCATCAGAATACCCCCTACGACGAGACAATCAGTCAAGGGATAAGTGAGTGAGTGAGATGTTTGGTAACATTGATAATTGCCATATGAGTAAATATAGTCAATTTGTTCTCTATCCTTTTATGTGATGCTGAGTATTTCTTTAACATTATGTTATTTGTGGGCTGGTATAAAGAAATCTTGCTTTTCTTAAATAGTTTTTTTAAGTACATCCCATAAAGCTACATTAATGATGGACGACACAGCATTTAATGTGGTCTACTAGTATATCACAAACATGACACAACCAGCCAATCATACATTTCAAAGTAAATTTTACCTTACATAACAAGGCGGTGGACTTGTACAAAGATAAAAATAGTTGTCATATACTTGGTGGCACTTACCCTTTGTTCTTAATATGATGATATATCATTAGTAAACTTTAATATTTAAGAGTGAATTACTTATACAAACGATGTATAATTCAATCTAAAAAGGCCATAGCAATATTACTCTGATATTTAGAATTGGGCTGCAAACCATTTACAAGACAAACTTGTGAATACTCCAGTTACCTTTTGTATTTTTCGGACTGCGTCCTGTATCTTTTGAGTCTGACTGCCTGTAAGCCCTGTTATTCCTTGCAAGAAGTCGATGATCTTTTGTAAGTGGTTATTGACAGCAGTGTCACTGACTTGAAAAGTTCCTGAATGGAACAGGGCATTACGTATCTCCAGTAACTGCAATGAATGAATACAAGAGTTAGAATAGGATAACAAATCGTTATAAATACTTAAAGAAATTATAGAGCAAACTTATATGACCAACAATTAATTTAAAAGACAGAACATGTTTGTAGATTTGTAAGCCAGACGGCTACCATCTGTTAAGATTATGCATCATTGATTCTATTTTCATTTTCTTTTTTTATAATGTAATGAACTATTCCTACAGTAAGATTAAACATATATTATAACTGATATTTCAAAATATTATACAAAATTTTGACCTAAGTGTAGTTCCTGTACCACATCAGCTAGAGATTGCTACCAAATATGATGGAAGGACAAAATATTTAATGTGTTTTGTTGATGTAGCTGGGCCGGTAAATATACTCAAATACAACTTTTAGTATTCTAATGTCACAGTATCCTAACTGATATTTTGCAACCCAACCATCCGCTAACACGTCATATTTGGTAACAATCTCTAGCTGATGTGGTACAGGAACTACACATAGGCCAATGTTTTGTATAATTGAGGTTAATCTTGAATGCCTCTGATGTTGTAACAGAAATTTGCATTTTTATAATTAAGATCAAATATCTAGGTCGTAGCGACATTCTGCTATCCCCAGAGGTCCCCAGAGGTCGTGCTTATAAAGCGTTTTAGTTGAGTCTTAAATCATTTTCAAGCATTTGATTGGTCAGATTTGAGC
This sequence comes from Gari tellinella, assembly GCA_922989275.2. Classification (NCBI taxonomy): domain Eukaryota; kingdom Metazoa; phylum Mollusca; class Bivalvia; order Cardiida; family Psammobiidae; genus Gari; species Gari tellinella. The sequence continues at coordinate 82,511,450 of OV277864.1, read as the reverse complement.
CTAGGCTCGAACGTAACCAATCAAATGCTTGAGAACGAACTCAGGGTCAACTCGAACGCTTTATAAGCGCTTGGCCTTATGTTCTCATAAAGCTTTTTACATACTAGCTGATACGGTATAGGAAATAGCTTTATATTTCAGATCAAAGTTTTAAATTAAATGTCCTGAAAGTAGTAAATGTCACTCACACAAGACTTGGAATATCAGACACAATATGGTATCGACACACAAGGTTTCGTCAACAGAGAAGCTAACAAATGCATTTAAAATGCAAACATACCATAAACAATCATGCGACCTGATCAATCTGTATCACTAAAGCGATATCGGTAGATTCAGACGCTCTGATTTATGATGTCATAGGGAGGCTCGTGAGGAAATCTTTGCGACTGCAGTTTATTTTAAGATACTAAGATATGTGAATTATTTAAAAGCGAAGATCATGAACAAATTGTTGAGGTAATTTGCTCAAGGCGGTAGTGACGGTAGTTTTGTATTGCAATATGAATGCCATAATTACGACAATGGATGACCAATCACTCAATTAGAACTTTTACAAATCATGTCGTTACAATGCGGTGACTTACCTCATCGAGTAAATCAGCTCTGCCAATATGACGACTAGTGAAGAAGTACTGACTGTTTATAAACAAGGACAAAATACCATGAATGTCACAATCCTTTGCACATGTGTCTGTCCTGCAGCCGTAAGACATGAACAGTTTGGAAGTCTCCCAATGATCCAAATACCACTTCTGGGGGTCTGTGTTCTCAGGAGACAGTTTAGGGCAAGGCATGTCGGTGTGGTGATATATGAATTCTTTTAGCCATTTATCACAGTGTTTACATCTTATGTACCATCGCTGATTGCGGGTATCCCTGATGAGATCTCTGAACGTGCAGCCTGAAGTACATCTTGATGTCCCCGTTCCACATGAACTAAGTAGCTTCGCATGAAACAGCTTGGATATAGCGTCTGAAAAATCTTCAAGTCCCTCTTTCATGTACATTAAGGCAAGAGTGTCCTTCAGCCAATTTTTGTAGTTTGGATTATCAAACCTTGACCCTCCTACAGCCATCTGTAGAAACAAAATCAACGCTCATTAGAACATTTTCTCAAAACAATTAAAGCTGTAAAACATTCAGTCAAATCAAACAAACATAATTATTATATGAAGTTTTCCAGTATCATGGTTATATCAGGATTTCAGGGCTCTACATTTATAGTTGCCTGCGACAAATTAATTAAATCAAAACAGGTTATTTATCGACCAAATCCTACAAATTTATTTAAAGCAAAACATTTACTAGACGAAAAACAAGATGTGTGCGGGCAGGGTTACCGCACTTGCATAACGATTTACAAGTGAAACATGAAGATCAAGATTTAAAATGAGTCCATCTCAACGCCGAATTGTTGAACACAGGACTCATTAACTATACAGTACTCCCTCCCTACAACGGCCCTCCGAACCACGATCCCCTCCTTACAACAACACGTGTCGCTGTTCTACAAACAAGACAATAATGTCCGGGATCCCCTGAAAAATCCACAAAATCGAAAGAAAGGAAGATAGAAACAGTGAATTTATGTTGAACAAAACAGAACGCATATATATGTACGACACTTCAAATATCACTTGATCGTATCTGCAAAGACGGGTGGTAGCTTCAAGCAATATAAAAATATAACTTTCTGCTTTACTTTCATCTTTCTTTAAGCAATCCGTCTTTAAAACACTTCAAACTTAAACCAGTGGACCTAAGGGACGAGTTTTACTTTATATTAAATCTTCACGGCTGTATACCCCTAGAAAAATGGTTGGATCCGCACATGAGTACGGTTCAAGTTATTGTTTTTTTGTATTTGAGGGTTTTATTGCAGAATCTGTTTAAAACAGAGTATAATATATTCAGAAAACCATGTTTATAATATTGTTAATATGTCTCTTGCCTAAAAGGGATGGTTTAACGTAAGATTAACTCTCATTGTCAGGCTCTTTTAAGCTATTCCTGCAGAAAGTGAATAAAAACTTTCAAGCACGTCTATGTGGCATGATTGGATTGTTGCCAATTTCATACCTCCTTTAAGTATCATAAATTTGTTTGCCTTGTGCCCGTTTCTTATCTTGGGTAGGTCAATAGTCTGACTTGGGCTAGATTGACACTCTCGAAAGAAAATTGGTCACCGAAACCTCTAGAGATAGATAACTGCTTAATGCAGGACGAAAGGTAAAGAGAAAGCTCCGTAGGCATGGAGTTTTATCTTTGGATTCTACAGTAAGTAGCTACCTGTCTTAAACCCATTAATAAATTCTCTATTGGGCGTCCGCTGAACAAAAGTTTGAAAGTACATACATCCAAGCCTTAAAAACCACTCAACAAAGCGTTTTGTGAGTATATATCGAGGTTAGGTGGATATTTAGCCCTGGTTGAAAGTGAATCTAATAACGGCTTGATTCCATGTGAGGTAGTTAAAGCAGTGTTAAAGTAAAACAAACATTTTGCTTATCTGTTATCCTTATTTCAAGAGTTGGGTCTACACTAATTGCAAGGATAAATATCCACTTTACATGAACACTGTTTGTAAATGACGAGGAGTATACTTGTCGCCTGGTTTGAATGAGGTAAAAAAGAATGCATGTGCAAACAGGTTTGGTCATAGGACCCGTTTCACAAAAAGCCGTTGTAAATCGAAAATTTAAATTACATTTAGTTTCTTTTTTCTCTATCTAATTCTGTCTGGTGACATAGTCTGACTTAAGACAATATTTGTCGTACGAAGTTTTATGAAACGGACACAGAGCCATACACAAAAATACGACGTCTAATTGGTTTTATGAAAGACAGGTAACAGTTTATAACAGTTTGACAGTCAAACAGGAGCTTTCTGTTCTCCTGTCACCTTGCTTTAAGCAGTCACCTGTATTAAACACCTAATAACTGACACAATTTTAGTGGTCGTAATAGTAAGGTTTTACAGTACTAGTGTACAAACATACTAAAATAACAGGGAAAGCTCCTGTATTTCTGCATAACACTTCTGCGCCACACTAAGCTGATACTTTAATAAAATTTAACTGAATGTTCTCCATTTAAGTATTCGCTTTCCATAATAGCTATGTTTACTACAACTATGAACTTACATATTCAACATGCAAATAAAAAAAACGCATATTTAATGAATACATAGTTATATATGCTGTTACTTCTGATATGGATCATAATTATTTGCGAATAATAATAACTTTACACAATATGATTTATAACGGTCAAATGACCAATGTACTCTTCACAGGTACACTGTTTGTTAATGGCGAGATTTAACCTTTTCAGAGGTGTGGAGAACTTCCGGTGTGTGCGCGCCGACTTTCACTTTTTCCAACTCTACTAAATTCTTCTATTTATTTAGTTTATCTCTTGTCCCCAGACCTTTTGAGGTCATAAATGGTTGGGTAAGGTATTATCTTCCCTGAGAGAATTTGTAGTTTGCTCCAGTTACTCCAGGACTCTAGTTAAAAAAGACTTTTTTTGCATGTATACTCCTGAGCCTCGTTTTGGTTTGACTTTGTTTACATTGTAAAACGAGAACCTCTCCACCCAGCGGAGTGTATAAAGGGTCATGTAGCCGGTAAATTTCAGTATCCTGGTCAGTTTTGACACCTGAATCAGTATATGTAAGTCATGTTTGAGTATCATTTCACGTTATTCTTTGTGATATGTGTGTTAATTGGGAGGAAGTTGCATCCTGTCCACAGTGATGAGGCAAGTTGTGCATATGACAACTGGACATCCATTTTTCAACCGAGAACAGCAAATCTGTCGCCCTCTGTACAGTATGTATTGACATTGCAGCTATGTATGTCCAAACGAAATGGCCCTGTTTGTCGCAAGAAAGCGGTCTTACTTTACCTTTGCATTCTCCTGCTACAACAGTCCTACGCCCCTGAACCCAACCCCGGCCCCAGAGCGCCCAAATTCCCATGTGGTATCTGCCATAAAGCTGTCAAAATGACCACTCCAGGTGTACAATGCACCTCCTGTGACCTATGGTACCACCAGGATTGTATGGGGATGGGGGATCATGTCTACTTTGCTCTCCATAACGTCTCTTGGGATTGTCTGAAATGTTGTCTTCCCAACTTCTCCTCTCGTCTCTTTGATCTGACCTTGTATGAATCTGTGAACTCGTTTGGTGTCTTGCAATCAGACCCAATTATCCAGAACAGAGACTGGGACATCAGTTTCAACCACCCAAGGGCTACTTCATCGCCTCACGGAGACGCTTTCCCAATGAGTATGCAGCACAGGGCTAATCTCCACAGTGATTCATCTCACATTAGCATCAGCGATGACACCAGCCTCATTCATCCTAATCTTTCTGGTATCTCAAGCACAACACAGCCTATACAAGTAAGCAAGAAGCAGAGAAACGACATCCCACTGAAAGTCCTTGTTATCAACTGCCAGTCAGTAGTAAGCAAGAAGTCATCTCTTGAAGTCCTATGTAACTCTACTGCGGCTGATATCATCATTGGTACAGAGTCCTGGCTGTCACCGAATCATGCAAGCTCAGAGATATTCCCGCCTCAGTACAAAGCATACCGTCGTGATCGAACCGGAAGCAAAGGAGGAGGAGTCTTCATCCTAGTCAAGGACAATCTTCAAAGCACAGAACCTGAAGAGCTGACAATAGATGAGGATTGTGAAATGATATGGGTGCATCTACCAGTGCGTGGCGCTAAGAGTTTATATATAGGAGCCTTCTACCGTTCCCCTAAATAAGGATAACCCTGAGTATCTTTCGCATCTAGACACATGCCTTTCTTGTATCCCCGACGGCGGTCAGATCTGGTTAGGTGGGGATTTCAATCTCGGAGACATCGACTGGGAGAAGAATAAAGTCAATCCATCAGCCACAAAGTCTACCCTCTGTCATCAACTTCTGGAAATTGCAAACAACAGATATCTAGAACAACAGGTCCTTGAATCAACCAGAATTACTGAAACCTCTAGTAACACACTTGATTTATTCTTCACAAATAATTCCACTCTTATTAACTCTACCAAAGTAATCCCTGGCATCTCCGATCACGAAACAGTCTACATTGAAGCTAGCCTACACCCACACAGATTACCTGTTTCCAAGAGGAAGATCTTCGTATACAAAAAGGCCAACTTTGATGATATTAACAAAGGACTCCATCAGTTTGGAGATGACATTCAACATATGCATGAGGCCCCAGTCAACTCCCTCTGGACCAAGTTTAACACTTTGACCACTCTAATGGAAAAGCATATACCAGAGAAGATGATCAGGGAGGGTCATAAGGACAAGCCATGGATTAACCGCCAGATAAAGGCTGCTCTGAGAAAAAAGACCAGGCTATTCACCCGTATGAAGAAAACAAAGAAGAACTCTGACATATCCACATACAAGGTCTGTAAGGCTAGAGTACAGAAACTTGAGCGCATGTCTTACCAGTCATATGTAAACGACCTGATTGAGTTGGATGACCCAGATTCTGACAGGCAGCCCAAGCAGAAGAAGTTCTGGAGCTTTATTAAGTCGTTACGGAAGGACAACTCCGGGATCTCTCCCCTGAAGGACAATGGCCGTCTCTTTGACTCACCAACAGACAAGGCCAACATCCTTAACAGGCAATATACACTAAACGACACTTATAAGTGTGCAAGTATAAAAATGCCATTTATTAGTTTATTCCTGGTTTGTTTTCAACCATATTTTTACCAAATAATTAAAACTATATTGCAATAATACCTCGCTATTCATTTTTTAAAAAGCGTGACATCTTCACGGTCCAGTGAGCAAACAAATTAAAACATAAAAATGCACGTGAAATTCGACGCAGCGTGCAAAATGAAATTTTACATGGCGATAAGTAATGGAATAGCTCACGCTTGTATGAAAAACAGAAAAAAATCAAGTATTCTATCCAGCAAGGAGACGTAGCCATGGGTTGAATTAAAGCCGACGTCTGTCAATGCGAAGTTTGCATCTTAGTTTTTGATTTACAAATCAATCTGTGGTACGAAAATGATAAACTCACCAGTGAATAATAAAAAATATTTGTTCTACAGATTGGCATAATCTAATTTTCAAAATTATTTCTCCAATCTAATAAAAAATGAGTTTTACTTGCTCTTATATCATGCCATCTTACACGATACATAGCCCATGTAGGCAATTGATTTTTGAACACAGTATTTTTGAAACATTTTCTAATAAAGTCCAAAAATATTTATGCAACATCGCGCTTAGGAGAAAATCCACAGAGTTCTGAAATTGTTAAAAAATGTTGATTCTATACCAATTTATACTATTGACCTAAGCATACGCCAGCAGCGGAAAAATCGATAATCAATAATGCCTGCATGTAAAGGGCGCAAACACTGTGTTAGATGAAATTGAACGCTGCCTTACAAATCGACACGATGTAAGTTTTTGATATTAAGAATCAACCCAGGGTCAGTTTTCTATGTTAAGAATCGACCCAGGTTATTAAACCTTAATTGTCGATCCCGTTGGGCTCATTTTTAACTTTAAGAATCGACCCATTGTAAAGCAGCTTTTTCTATCGGTTATTAGGTTTTTTTGGAATTTCGTGTGATTCATCAGTCCTTTTTTAACCTCTGTAATTAGTTGGCTATTCATTGATATCAAATAAAATATAAATCAGTGTGAGACATGGTCTCTTAAGCACACATTCTGATAATTTGACTTAATTCGGTTGATGCGTTAAAAAGATATTTAAAAAACAATACTTGCACACTTATAAGTGTTGTTTAGTGTATGTCAGTTTTCACGCATGAGTCTGAAGACGACATACCATCACCAGCAGGGACGCCTTACCCAGACATGAGCGGTATAAAGATCAGTGAGACAGGTATCTTCAAACTCCTGACCAAAATGAACCCAAGAAAGGCTGCTGGTCCTGACAATATATCAGCAAGGATACTGAAGGAGTGTGCAGTGGAGCTAGCACCAATTCTTACCATCATCTTCCAGCGATCTCTGGATGAGGGTACTGTACCAGATGATTGGAGGCGCGCTAACGTCACTTCCATCTACAAGAAGGGCTCCCGCCAAGATCCTGCCAACTACAGACCCGTATCACTCACCAGTCTCTGCTGCAAGCTTTTAGAACACATCATCGTTAGCCATACACTTTGCCATCTTGAACAACACAACATCTTACATGACTGTCAGCACGGGTTCAGGGCGAGGAGGAGCTGTGAAACTCAGCTCCTCACCCTTGTACACGAACTGGCATTATCCCTCAACAAAGGCATACAAACCGACATGATAATCCTTGACTTCAGCAAGGCCTTAGATCGCGTTCCACACCAGCGGCTACTTCAAAAGCTCAACCACTACGGAATAAGAGGCCATGCCCTAGAGTGGATTTCTTCTTTCCTCCACAACAGAACGCAGAAAGTGCTTGTCCAGGGTCAGTCGTCGGAAGAGGCACCTGTTGTGAGTGGTGTCCCACAGGGATCAGTCCTAGGACCCTTGCTGTTCCTTCTATTTATTAATGACCTCCCTGATGGCCTTCGCTCACAGACTCGACTGTTTGCAGACGACTGCATCCTGTACCGCCAGATCAAGTCCCAACATGACCAGAAGACTCTCCAAGAAGATCTGGACTCTCTTGCAGTGTGGGATAGGAAGTGGGGCATGGATTTCCACTCCAACAAGTGCAGCACTCTTCGTATGAGCCGTTCACGGTCTCCACTTCTTTCTACCTATATCCTGAAAGGCATCACTCTCTCAACAGACCAAACTACAAAGTACCTCGGTGTGGATCTGCAAGCTGACCTTGGTTGGAAGACACACATCGACCGGATCACAAAGAAGGCAGGCAACATGCTCTGATTTGTGAGACGCAATCTTCATAGCACCAGCAAAGAGACAAAGACCATGGCCTACATCTCCCTGGTCGGCTCGAATCTCGACTACTGCTGCACCATCTGGAACCCTCACCAGAAGACACTTACGTCTAAAGTCGAGATGGTCCAGAGAAGGGCGGCGCGTTTTGTAACTAACAGGTACCACAACACCAGCAGCGTCACAGATATGCTCGCTAGCCTACAGTGGGACAGTCTCAAAACACGTCGTCTGAAGCTGCAGCTTACAACGCTATACAAGATTGCCAACAACCTGGTCGATATTGACACTTCTCCATATCTCAAGCCAGCAAAGACGCTACCACGGTCAGCCCACAGTACCAGGTTCCTGCCGTATCAAACATCCACAAACTGCTTCAAGTATACTTTCTTCCCTCGCAGTATCCCACTATGGAACTCACTTCCAGCCACGGTGGCTGAGGCCCACTCCTTGGTATCCTTCAAGAGTGGGATCTCCAGCCTACCATTCTAAGGGGACTTCCGTTCCGGTTATGAAGTAGTATCAAATGAGGGGCTTGAGCTGTGTCAGCGGGTCTAGTACCCAGGTAGCGCCACGCAAGCTGAATTGGTCATGCCCTGATGGTCGAAAAGTAACCGGTCAAACTTTGTTTCCTTTCCTTCTTTCTTTACCTATACAGCACCGCTATTCTTGTCAGAGTCTCTTCTAACTTTATCTATCGTTTCCTTTTTGTCTTTTCTTTTTCTTATGTGCGCACCGTTGCATAGTTATCAAGTCTGACAGAGCAACGTACCAACGTAGACGTAGAAACGTAGACGCATAAATACGTTCAAAGTGTGCCGTAATTGTTTGATTGCATTAAAGGTTTTAATCTGCTGTTAGATTTGTGGTTGTAAAGGTTAATCTCTTCACTGCATTATCCGAGGTACACTGGTTATTTAACAGCTTTGATCCTTATCAGGCACGTAACGCGGTATCTGATACTTTGAGAAATAAAAGTAACCGATATAGATCTGTTTCCAACCTGTATTGAATATATTTATTAAAATTAACAGAAATCACAATTTTTCAACAATTGTTATCTTTTTATATACAACATATCTTGACTCAAGTTACAAGTATCAAACAGTTTGGATTGTGACCAGAAGTATTTCTTAATATGTGCATTCTAATATGAAATGAAACTCGTTTTCTAAAACATTGCATTGAGAACAATTTCTATTTTCAAAAGCTGTTCCAACTGCTTTTTCCACCTACCAGCCTATATGTTTTAAAGCAGTCAAACAGTTTGGATTCTGAACAGACATCGCGTTATTCGGTTACTTCTGATTTGGATCGTAACTATTTGCGAATAATAATAACTTTAATAACAATATGAATTATAACGGTAAAATTGACAAATGTACTCTTCACAGGTACACTGTTTGTAAATGGCGAGTTTTTACCTTATCAGATGCGTGACACATAAACACGGTATAATAAGATTTAGGGTCATAATGGCAAACATTTTGGATCCTTATGAGACGCCGCGTTACGCGGCGTCTCATCTGGATCCAAAATGTTTGAAAGGGCAATCACTGTGGTAGATATATCCACCGCTAGTATGCAAAGAGTTAACATTTATACAAATAGAAAACATACATATCAATAGGGAGCTCATTAGTTGGGAATACGCAAATTCATTTGAATTTTTTATAATTTATTATAAAGCCTAAATAAAAAGTAATTCTCATGAATAAACAGATGTTAACCAAAATTTGTTCCATAAGCAATCTTCTCTGATTTTTTATTATGTTTTTTTACTAGTAGCTTACGGTAAAAACTCACAATTACGAACACTAGAATAGTGTAAATTATTAGGTGTTTGAGACAGATGACTGCTTTTAAAAGCAATGTGACAGTAAAACGTAAAACTCCTGTATGAGCTTTCTGTTTTACTGTCAAACTGCTTTAAACTGTTACCTGTCTTTAAAAGAAACCAATTAGCCATCGTATTTTTATGGTTTTAAGAGAGAGGTTTTACTGTAATGTACATGTTCAATTCATTAAATACGTTTTCATTTGGTAAAAGAAAGTATTTAACTTTTTATTGGCAGGGTAAGAAATGACCAAACATATGGAATCGAAGTTACTACTGGATTTGATAACTGTTCAAATAATTATGAAACCAGCAGAATAAGATTTTTTTTCTCATTTCTGAGCAAACATACTACCCGATCTAACATATATCTTAATAAATTTTGCGTAAAAATGATGAAATGTATGTAATAAAGAATTTTTTTTTCGCGGGTACGAAATGACCGAAAATATGGGTACGAAGTGACTAGTGAATTTGAAAGGGTACGAAATGACCAAAAAAATGGGTACGAAATGACCAAAAAAATAGGGTACGAAAAGGCGAGGGTACGAAATGACCAGTTCCCTGGAGAGAAAGGGGTTCTGCGATGCATGGGTGGAAATTGAGGTCAAAATTTGAAGAAAATGAGTTTATGGGTACGCATCAGATGATTTGGTTAGACCTGTTACTTATAAACCGGGCAAGCCTTCCTTTTTCTAGCTTAGTTCAAATCTACTGAAGGTATATCCAAATCTTTTGATTATTTAATTGTTCTGATTCTCAATCATATTTTTAAAACTTTCAATGCTTTAGACTTGAGTCGGCCATCATTGATTGCATTTACATTTAATATTGAAGTTATTATAGTTTGTTGATGTGTGACTTTTAAAATCAAGGAAAGAGTTATTTAAAGCGCACGGGAATAATTGTGTATGGTTTATGTCTATGGGCTATACGAATAACGGGAACGTATATGGGAAGTTGAGGTAGAAATACCTTACTTGTTGTTGTATAGATAGAAGAATTAAAACAGGACTAGAAATAGTAGTAGCAGTGAATGAAGTAGTTAAAGTAGTTATGGTGTAGTTGGAAATGTAATAAACAGCAGATAATGGTAGGTAGTAGTACTATTAAGTAGTATTAGATCTAGTAGTAGAAAGTAGTAGTAGTAGTTAAGTAGTAGTAGTAGTAGTGGTAGTAGTAGCAGATCTAGCAGTAAGAGTAAGTAGTAGTAGTAGTAAAAGTAGTAGTAGTACTCTAGTAGTAGTAGTCGTAGCAGATCTAGTAGTAGTAGTAGTAATGACAGGTTATAGTTTAAGTAGAATAAGTAGAAAGAGTACTAGTAAGGTACTAGTTAGCAGTAGTAGTAGTAAAAGTAAGTAGCAGTAATAGTAGTTGTACTAGTAAGTATATGTAATACTAAGTAGTAGTAGATCTGGTAGCAGTAGTGGTATTAATAGTAAGGAGTAGTAGCAGTAATAATTGTAGTGGTAGTAATAGTGGTAGAACTAGTTGTAGTAGTCTTAGTTATAGTAGGAGGATAAGTTGTAGAAGTTAACTAGTAGATTGTAGTTGTTGGCATATGAAAGTAAAAAATGTTAAAGAAAAATCACTTTTATCTAGAGTCAAAAGGGCTCATCAGCAAAGGAAAATTTCTTTCAAATCAAATCTAAGCAAAATAATTGTTAAAAACAATGCTTCATATTTTGAAAATTGATTTTTCTGTGTATTTGTATTTATCTAAGTACTATAAAATGCAATAAAACTATTTTTTGTGTGAAACTTTCCTTAAGAGCCAAAAGGGCTCATCAACAAATAAAACAAGATATAATAATAAACTTAGCAGCAGGGCCAGGTATTATATCTTCACAATAAATGGTCATGGTTGTCGGTAAGAATGTATAATATCATTCAACATCAACACAAGGAAATACATTAGCAAGTTAAAGGTCGATTCAATGTTAGCAGATTAATTAAGTTATGATGTCAATGTGATGTCTATTTAATTGCAGTAACTGTGTAGTTACAAAATATGGCATATTCATAAAACAATTAGGTATATAATACATAGACATAACAAGAGCGTGTCCCAGTTACACGAATGCCCCCGATGATACAGGGAGGGGAATCCAGACTATCAAACGTAAAAGTTAGAGAGCTGAAACTGTAGTTGAGCGCCATTTTGAGGACTTCAAGGGCCATTACTCCAAAGGGCCTAGCATAAATTGGTGCCACTGGTTATCCAAATTGGTCTCCATTTTATGTCAACAAACATTTTTAGAAAGTTTGGTGAAGATCAGATGAAAAGCAATGTGTTTGTGAAACACAAATGCCCCCAGCCAGCGTCATGTTCTGTAATGTAATGCTTATTTGCAAAAGTAGGTCAAAAGTCATGGTCGCATGGTAAATGAAACATTGGCATGGTTGAACAAGTCTTAACACAAGAAACATAAATGTACATGTACATACAAAGTATGGAAGCTCTAGGCCTACTGGTTCAAACGTATAGGCATATAAAGATTTATACAAAAGCCGGTCAAAGGTCAAGGTCACAAGGGCAAAAGCGTAGGTATGGTTGGAAAGGTCTTGACACAAGAAATATATAAACAAAATATGAAAGCCGTAGGCCTACTGGGGCAAATGTCATAGCCATTTAAAGATTTTAACAAAAGAAGTCAAATGTCAAGGTCACAATGTCAAAAAGTTTTGTATGGTTGGAAAGGTCTCGCCACAGGGAAGACACCTGCCAAGTATAAAAGGCCCAGGTGCAAAAATGCAAATGTTATAGCCAAGGTTAAGGTTTTTGGTTAAAGTTTGATTAAATAGGTCAAAGGTCAAGGTCAAGGTCACATTGTCATAGACTTTGGTATAGTTGGAAAGGTCTTAACACAAGAAATATGCATACAAAATATGAAAGCCCTGGGCAAACTGGTGCAAATTATATAGCCATTTAAAGATTTTTACAAAAGTAGGTCAAATGTCAAGGTCAAGGTCACAAGGTCAAAAAGTTTTATATGGTTGGAAAGGTCTTGCCATGAGGAATACACATGCCAAGTATAAAAGGCCCAGGTTTAAAAATGCAAAAGTTATAGCCAAGGTTAAGGTTTTTGGTTAAAGTTTGATTAAATTGGTCAAAGGTCAAGGTCACATGGTCAAAGATGTTGGTATGGTTGGAAAGGTCTTGACAAAAGAAATATACATACAAAATATGAAAGCCCTGGGCCTACTGGTGCAAATGTTATAGCCATTTAAAGATTTTTACAAAAGTAGGTCAAATGTCAAGGTCAAGGTCACAAGGTCAAAAAGTTTTATATGGTTGGAAAGGTCTTGCCATGAGGAAAAAACATGCTAAGTATAAAAGGCCCAGGTTTAAAAATGCAAAAGTTATAGTCAAGGTTAAGGTTTTTGGTTAAAGTTTGATTAAATAGGTCAAAGGTCAAGGTCAAGGTCACATGGTCAAAGATGTTGGTATTGTTGGAAAGGTCTTGACAAAAGAAATATACATTCAAAATATGAAAGCCCTGGGCCTACTGGTGCAAATGTTATAGCCATTTAAAGATTTTTACAAAAGTAGGTCAAAGGTCAAGGTCAAGGTCACAAGGTCAAAAAGTTTTATATGGTGGGAAAGGTCTTGCCATGAGGAATACACATGCCAAGTATAAAAGGCCCAGGTTTAATAATGCAAAAGTTATAGCCAAGGTTAAGGTTTTTGGTTAAAGTTTGATTAAATAGGTCAAAGGTCAAGGTCACATGGTCAAAGATGTTGGTATGGTTGGAAAGGTCTTGACAAAAGAAATATACATACAAAATATGAAAGCCCTGGGCCTACTGGTGCAAATGTTATAGCCATTTAAAGATTTTTACAAAAGTAGGTCAAATGTCAAGGTCAAGGTCACAAGGTCAAAAAGGTTTGAATGGATGGAAAGGTCTTGATACAGGGAAGATACATGCCAAGTATAAAAGGTCCAGGTACAAAAATGCAAGAGTTATAGCCAAGGTTAAGGTTATTGGCACAGACAGACGGACGGACGGACAGACGGACGTTCTCACAGTTGAACATTTGTTGGGTATATTTTTTGTTTAAAAGTACCCAACAGTACACTAAAATACCCAACAATAACAATAGGGCAATCACGGAATGAATGGAATCTATTGTTCTCCCTACCCAACAAAGGACCTTTCGTGCGCTCGGACGGACAGACGGACGGACAAACCAACAGACATGAGTTGACAAAAACTATATGCCCCCGAATCGTAGATTCTGGGGGCATAAAAAGGGCTCATCAGCACTTGTAACAGCTGTTGAGCCCTTTTGACTCAAACACATTTGTTGATGAGCCCTTTTGGCACTAGGAATAACTGAATTTTGGAAAACAGTAAAAAATTCAAGTGAATATTTTTACGTTTAAAATCAGGAAATCAAGCAAAATATTAATTTCTCATATAGTTTACATTGAATATAAGTCAGTTTTGTCAAAAAGTCAAATTTGACCAAATTATATGTTGTTGAGCCCTTTTGGCGTTTAAGTGACGATATGTTCTTTATATTATACAATAATAGTAACATGTACTTTAAATTTCTTATAGTACATATTACCAACTGAATAAAAAAGAACTGTCACTGTCAGATGACAATAAAAAACCAATGCTTTGACCTTTGAAATGAGAACCAGATGTTACGACACGATCAAATAACAGAAGCTGTCCGTAAGACAGCAAACTCGACTTTCTGCTCCTTTGTACTAAATGCAGTTATGGAATAAAAACAGTAGTTGTAGTGATGTATGCTTTAATGTCTAAGTTCAAAAGGGGAGATAATTCATACAAAATACCATCTATACTTAGCAAAAATTGAAACTTTACATTCTTTAAAGCCGATTTAAGCGAAGTTTTATTGACGTTTCATGAAATATACGCAGATTTCATAATGGAGTAATGGATAAAGACCATACAGAGCCACATTCTCGCTAAGTTGTACCGCGCAGGACGAAGCACGCTTTCCACTTCCGGTATTTAGCACTGACGGCGAGTTGACCTATTCAGCGTTGATTTTATGTTTATCTAATGCAACAGATGCACGCAGGCTTAATCCAAACACCGAAAAAACAAAGTTGTAAACATTTTCGTTTCAAAACTGTGATGCAACAGCTTTCTGAAAATTACAGAAATCAGACCATTTGGCATGCTTACGGCGGACGCGTCAGTAACTGATGTTGCGCGTCATTTTGTACGCAAACGGCAGTCAATTCATATGCTGACTACTCGTTACAGAGTTACTGGGTAGGTCCAAGATCGCCCAATATCGTTGGGGTCACGTAGAAACGACCGCACTCTTACGTTAACGTACCGACGTAACAGCTTCATCCCAGCAACGGTTACGTCTCGGCGTTTTGGATCACTGACGAGACAATAAAGAATCGTCTGTAGCAATTCCACGGTCCTACCCATACCCGTGGACCGTATACTTGGCAGATATAAACTGCACGTACAAGGCCCAGAATAACGACAACGTCATGCCCTGGTCTGCAGTATCACCAGATCTAAAACCCATACAGTAAGCATGGGTTAAACTTGGCGACGGGTGCCGAACAATTACCAAATTGACACGACCAACGACCTCAGACATGCTCGATTACGACAATTGCATGTCATCTCAAATGACGTCATTAGACGGTACATCAGAGAGGGTATGTTGCTTGCATTAGGCGTGACGGTGGGCATGCACGATACTGAAGTGACTTTATGCAAAAAGTCACTTAAAATGAAACCGGAAAAATAATTAAACACATCTTGCGTACACGTTAACATCTCTCATAATTTTTTAATCGACCCCTATACACTTTGACGTCAAATAACGACATGACGTTTGGCAGTTGTTCATCACCATTGTCGAGAACTTTCAGACATTGATCAAAAGTTTTGAATAACAATAAGTTTTCTGCAAAATTGTGTTTGTAGACAGAATTGTACGCATCAGAATCCAATGTAAAGTTTCTATTTTTGCTGAGTATAGAATTATGAGCATCTAGTGTAGGACAAGTAATATGTTTGAGGTGAAGGGATTATTGAATAAAAATATTAGTTGTAGTGATATATGCCTTAAGTGAAGGGCATTTTCTAGGTTAATCCAAAATCTTAATGTGGATGTCTAAGTTCAAAAGGGGAGATAATTCATACAAAATACCATCTAGAATTATGAGTATCTAGTGTAGGACAAGTAATATATTTGAGGTGAAGGGATTATTGAATAAAAACATTAGCTGTAGTGTTATATGCCTTAAGTGAAGGACATTTTCTAGGTTGTTCAACAAGGGCCACCATGACCCTAAATCGCTCACCTGGTACACCATGTAAAACATGACCTACAGTCACCTAGATTATGACTGGACATGACCAACAATCAACCTCTACAGTGTTAATAAGATTGTTTCTATGATTTGAGCTAGTGACCTAGTTTTTGACCAGAACAATCTTCATTTGAGTTTGACCTAGATTTGGTGTAGGCAAACATTCTGACAATATTTCTTTCAGATCTGATAGATTTGTAGCCTATAGATGGTATAACTGCTTTTCTTTGATTTGACCTAGTGACCTAGTTGTTGACCAGACATGACCAACATTCAAACTTGACATAGCTATAAATGAGGCAAACATTCTGACCAAGTTTGATTTAAGACACAATGAGATTGGAAGCCTCTAGAGTGTTAACAAGGACTTAGGTTTTTCTATGATTTGACCTAGTGACCTAGTTTTGACCCAACATGACCCATATTCAAACTTAACCTAGATGTTATAAAGACAAACATTGTCATCAAGTTTCATGAAGATCGGATGAACTTTGTAGCCGCTAGAGTGTTAACGAACCGATTGTGAACACACAGACATACAGACAGACGACTGACGACGGACATCCAGCGATCCTAAAAGCTCACCTTGGCACTTCGTGCCAGGTGAGCTAAAAATCTTAACATAGATGTCTAAGTCCAAAAGGGGAGATAATTCACCCAAAATGCCATCTAGAACTATCCGCCTCTAGTGTAGGACAAGTAAAATGTTTGAGGTGAAATATTATTGAATAAAAATATTAGTTGTACTGATGTATGCCTTAAGTGAAGGGCATTTCTAGGTTGATCAAATATGTAAATGTGGATGTCTGATTTTAAAAGGGGAGATAATTCACCCAAAATACCATCTAGAATCATCTGTTAACAAGTAGTCTGGGGCACGTCAGATGTTTGAGGTAAAGCGATTGTTGATGAAAATACATTAGTTGCAGTGATATATGCTTTAAGAGGATGGCATTTTATAGGTTGATCAAAAGTCTTAACGTGGATGTTGAATTCCAAAAGGGGAGATAATTCACCCAAAATACCATCTAGGATTGTCCTCCTTGATGATTGAGGGCAGGTTAGATGTGTGTGGTAAAATTAGAATGCAACATAAGTGATATATGCTATAAGAGGATGGCATTTTCTAGGTTGATCAAAAACCGTAACATGCGACGCCGACGCCGACATAAGGGTGACTGCAAAGGCTCTCTATATTCTTCGAATAGTCGAGCTAAAAAGTATATGTCAGATGTAAGAGCTTGTGATAAGGGTAGTGGTGTCCAAGTATGAAGTAAATCCATTGACTAATAGGAAGTTATGACCAATGTACAAGTTTTTGAAAACTTAAATACTCAAAGTCAAAGGCGTGTTGTGTCGAAATATTGACTTATTATGACGTTATGGCTAACGTTAGATATTTTTGAAAATTACATCCTCAAGGTCAATGTTATTGATGGGTCAATGTCAATCAAGTATATGTCAGCTGAAAGATATTGTCACAAGGGGTGTTGTTTCCAAGTATGATGTAAATTCATTGACTTTAGATAAAGAAGTTATGACCTATGTAAAAAAAAAATTGGAAAATTAAATACTCAAAATTAAGGTTATTGAGAGGTCAAGGTCAATCCAGTTTATGTCAGTTAAAATGTTTTGTCACAATGAGTGTTGTGTCCATTGACTAATAAGGAAGTAATAATGGCCAATATTAGAGAAGATCCTCAAGGTCAAGGTCAAAAACGTATATATAAATATATAATAAATAATGTCGGCGTGATGCCGGAAACTACCGGGAAAAGCTGTATATATGATTTAAAAAATAGATGATGTATTAGGCATTTAAAAAACAATTTTATTTCTTCAAACGTCATAGAACAATTTTATTGCGCCTGATGATATGGTGAAACGCGTCGCGCATTGTTTGAAGAAATAAAATTGTTTGTTACAAGCCTAATGCATCATCTATTTTTTTAAATCATATATATATATATATCTCAGCTGAAAGTTGTTGTCAAAAGGGGAGTTGTACCTAAGTATAAACTAAATCATTACGGTAATAAGGAATTTATAAGCAATGGTTAAAATTTCGGACGTAATGACTGACGGAATGACTGACGGTTCAACAAATATATTGCCTCCCTTCGGAGACATAAAAAAGAACTACTTTCTTCAGTGAAGAGACATATAGAGGCGTATAAAGGCGTAGTTATGGGGTAATTGGTTAATCCTATTAGTGATGACAGCTGTATTTTAGCAAACAGCTCGGATCCATATAAGATTCCACATTTAATTGGCTTATCTAGCGAAGGTTACAACTGGCAAGACTTAGAGGAACCTCACAAAAGTCTCTTGGTCTCTTATGTGTTTACCACTTTATTCACTATTTGTTCAATTCAATGGTTCTGTTGAAATTTTAAAACCAGGACCAATCATTTGAATGTCGTGCAGATCTGCAGTTAAAGTGAAGCCTTGAAAACTGGTCTAGATTAACTCTACATTTTGTCAGCCAAACAAAGCTCACATGGTTTTTACTTCTTTCTTGCATAACTAGTGACGTAGTCTACTGATTGTGTTTTAAAATAACCATTTCGCTGGATTGTTTTTGAAGAGTAGGGGACTCTTCCAACATACATGTACCAGCAATTTTGTATGGGTCCGTACAATTTTAACTGTAATTTCTGATCGTATCTAGATCTTGCATGTCAAGTTCATCATACATGTGGCATGATTGAATATACCATGATCTTCAACTTATTAATCTAGCATCTATATTTAACCGTATTAAGACAATAACTTTATAAGCGATGTTGTTAATTCAGTTGACAGCAAAACAATCAACCGTAGAGTTAACACCCTAGGATAAGCGTTCAACAGGTGCGTAACTGAGGCACTAATTTTAACGTTGCTAAGGCGGTCGCTTATCTGTGACATCGAGAGAATACCGAGAAAACAACAGCAGGATAAGGGTTAAAGCTTTAGAAAATCTATGTAATACTAATATTTTAGCCCGTTCACTACCTTAACCCGAGCACAAGAGTTTTTTTTACAAACAGTTGGGATCCTGATCAGACGCCGCGTTACGCGGCGTCTGATCAGGATTCAAACTGTTTGACACTCATTTCAATATTTCTTCGGTCAAAATAGCAAAATTTAAAAATTGATAAAATAAAAGCAGACGACACTTGTTTAAAATTGATGACGTCACGGCAGTGAAGGGGTTAAGGAGGGCATACTATGGAGGATAAGTCGTTCGACCAAACGAGTCACCTTCACTCATTAATTAAACAAGTAAATCAACACCGAAGGGAAGTAACTGTATATTGTTTATGTTCTTATGTATTGTATGAGTTGCTCCCCTTGAATGGAAAAAAACATCGTCGGCATTGTTTTTTTCCCTTCCTTTTCAGGTTTAATTCAACATAGTGTTTCATAATCGGCTGATTTTCATAATCGATCATCGGATATAATCGGACAGACCACTTCGATTAATCATCGATTATACAATCGAAATGATATATCTAAATTTTGAGTATAAATTTAGTAATGAAAATGTTAAAATTGACAATAAAAAAATAAGATTTCTTAATTATTATTTCAATTGCATCTGAAGATTAATATACACTAAAATGTAGTAAAATGAGTTCATACATTTTATATCAGAAACAATATCTAGCTGTTTTACATAGAATATAAAGAAACAAATTTTATTTCGATTCATCGATTATTTGATTTTATAATCGATTAGCTATAGAAAGAGCACTTTCGATCAATCATCGGAAATAATCGATCATCGTTTCAACACTAATTCAACATTTATAAACCGGATTGGATTAAATCTTATGGCATCACTATGGTTTGGGTTGTTTTTAAGTGGTTTGGGCAGGTTTGGGTAACTTTGCGGTGGGTCAGTGTCTTTAGACGAATCTAGGTCAAAAGTTGGCAAAACGACCTGTCATACCTACCAAACAAAGTTAAAGATGACTGATGAAACCTGAAAATTGCCTTTCACAGTTGATGTACTTTGATGAAACCTGAAAATTGCCTTTCACAGTTGATGTACTTTGATGAAACATATATTTCAATTAATATCAGTTATGAACACAGCTACAAGACCAAAGCTACAGTTAAGGAGAGTATTTCTGAATTAAACCCTATGGTGTAACTACTGATTAGAAATGTCTCTTCAAGACGATTCTAATGAGTAGTTACACCATAGGATTTGAGGCTTAATTATGTGAGAAAATGTTCCATTTCTTCAGTTTGCTCCCTCTTATCTGGAGCCCTGTTCAAGACCCATCAATTTACAATTTGACTTCACGGCCAATTACATGATTCAGAAAACCTCCGGGTTTTGTTAAAATTGTTAAAGCCGCATTGTGTTTTTAAGAAACCTGCATAAAACGGTTGTTAAGGGTCCCATTTAAACTACATGGGAAGTGATTCTTTCACAAAAAACGGCTTTATATAAGAAATTCGCTTTTTAATTTTCATTTATAATTTGTTCGTGCGGCATGATTAAAAGAGCCTCCCTTGTGAATGGAAAGAAGGACAACTATGTAAATACAGAGCTCCAGATAACGGAAGTATTTCGATAACTAAAATCTTTATTTCTGCTTTTAAACCCAATGGTGTCATACTCATTAAAATTGTCTCGAAGAGACGGTTTAATCAGTAGTAACACCATAACATTCGGTGCAGAAATGAGTGAGAAAATGTTGGATTAGTTCAGATTACTCCCGCTTATCTGGAGCGCTAAAAATGAAGCGGTTAACCATTATTCTGCTGCACAGACGTCTGCTTTGACATTGTCGTCTGCAAAATTTGTTCAGTTTAGATGTATGCATTGTTTTAATTAAACAAACCTTAAGACGAGTGTCAAACAGTTTGGATCCAGATAAGACGCCGCGTTACGCGGTGTCTGTTCTAGATTCAAACAGTTTGTAAACTCCGTAAAGTTGCGACCAGTAGGCACAGGGTTAAAATATGAGATCCAGTCACAACGTGTAAAAAATATTCACGATGGGTGACCGTGTAAAGAAAATACGAAAGATCTTTACCAAGCTTGTTGAAAATGACTGTTTCAGCCTCGTCCGCTCTCTAACTCAAACACTTATTTTTGGATCGTCACCAAACTTGCTATAAATGTTTATTTGTGAATATTTGTGCAGCCTGTAGATTTAGAGCTTTTATATTGATACACTCTATCACAGAAGGGAAATCCCAAAAAATAGCGATTTTAATTATTATTTCAACAATTTTACCCAAAATCATATTTTGCATGGTTTGATTTTCCTAGACTTTCTATCCTTTTTTGGTACATATTTAAGCAAATAGTAACATATAAATCAACTCTGTACACCACTACCTTTATTTGCTTTTTGATGTAAGGGTCTGTTTGAAATCCTCAAAATTTGTGATTTTGGTTTAATATTTTGACAATTTCACCCCAAAAATAAGTTTTTTGAAAATTTTATTTATCTTAACAAGTACCATTCCACAGTTTACATGAATATTTGTCTAGCCTGTAGATTTCGAGCTTTTATATTGATTTCTACGATCGCAGTTTGGAAATCCCAAAAATTCGCGCTTTCATCTATTATTTCAGTCATTTTATCCCAAAAATCATATTTGGCATCGTTTGATTTTGCTAGATTTTTTTCTGACATTCGGTACATGTTGTAGCATATGAAAACATAAAAATCAATTCTGTGCATTTTTTTCCCTTTATTTCGATTTTTGACGCTTGATGCCCTCTCCTATAATAGTAAAAACAAACACTGACTGGCTGACCCCTTCATAGCCAATGGATGCAATTTCAAAGTCTGCGTGAGATGCCGGGATTAGAATTGGCTAGTTAAAAACTCCCCCATCTATATTGTCATAGTATACAATTCCATTAAAATGAACGAAATGGGGTGATTGGCTAGTAAAAACTCCCCCATCTTGACAGTTAAAAGAGGCAATTCCATAGACTGACATAGAGAGGGGGTTGAAGTTTCAAGCCAAATTGTTACCCTTCTTAATATCAAATGAAATAATTCCATAGACAGACAGAATGGGGAGAGGTAGTGGATGGCTAAAACTCCCCCTCCTTGTTAGTCAAAGGATGCAATACCATAGCCTGTCAGAGGACTGGGGGGGGGGGGGGGGTTCTCAAAAGACACAATTCCAAAGACTGGCAGAGAAAGGGAAATAATTGGTCAGCCCCCATCCCTTCATAGCCAAAGGATGCAATTCCAAAGACTGACGGCGAGGTCGGGGTTGATCGGGATGAGAATTGTCTAGCCAATACCACCCCACCTATATTATCGTAGGATACAATTCCATAAACTGACAGATAAGGGAAAACAATTGGTCTGCCCAAAGACCCTCTCATTGGTTGTAATATGATACAAGACTATAGACTGACAGAAAGGGGAAAGGTATTTGCTAGCCAAAATTGTTCCGCCTCATTTGTTTTAGGAAACGATTCCATAGACTGACAGGGTGGTTGGGAGAATAATTTGCAAGCCAAAGCTTTCCGCCCTCCCTGATAGTCATAGAATACAATTTCATAGGCTGACAGAGAGGGGAAAAAGAACTGGCAAGCCAAAAATGTCCAACCATTCTTGATAGTCAAAGGATTCAAATCCATAGAGTTACAGAGGGTTGTTTTTTGTGTGTACTAGCCAAAAATGAAACCTCCTTGATATCAAAAGATACAATTTAATAGAACGACAGAGAGGGTGGGAAAAATTGACTAGCAAAAATTCGCCATCCTTGACAGTCATATGATAAACTCCAACAGACTGATGGAGAGGGGAAGTAACTTGCCAGTCAGAATTCCCCCTCCTTGACAGTCAAAGGATGAACTTCCAAAGACTGACAGAGAGTTGGAGGGAGGAGGGGGAAAATGCTAGCCAAAAATACTTTTCCCCCTCCGATATTGTAATAGAATACAATGCCATAGACGGATAGAGAGAGAGAGGGGGGAAGAATTGACTAGCCAAAACTTCCCCGTCCATGACAGAGAGATGATGCAATTCCATAGACTGATAGAGAGGGAGAGGGGAGGGAGGTGAAATTGCTAGCCAAAACTTGTCCCCCCCCCTCTGATATTGTCATAGAATACAATTCCATATAATGATAGAGAGGGGGGGGGGGGGTTTACTAGCTAAAACTTTTCCCCGTCCTTGACAGAGAGATGATGCAATTCCATAAACTGATAGAGAGGGGGTGGAGAGGGAGGGAGGTATAATTGCTAGCCAAAACTTGCCCCCTCCGATATTGTCATAGAATACAATTCTATATACTGATAGAGAAGGGGGGAGAATTTACTAGCAAACACTTTTCCTCCTCATTGACAGAGAGATGATGCAATTCAATAGACTGATAGAGAGGGAGAGGGGAGGGAGATGAAATTGCTAGCCAAAAAATGCCCCTCCGATATTGTCATATAATTCAATTCCATATACTGATAGAGAGGGGGGAGGAGAATTGACCAGCCAAAACTTTTCCCCGTCCTTGACAGAGAGATGATGCAATTCCATAAACTGATAGAGAGGGGGTGGAGAGGGAGGGAGGTATAATTGCTAGCCAAAACTTGCCCCCTCCGATATTGTCATAGAATACAATTCTATATACTGATAGAGAAGGGGGGAGAATTTACTAGCAAACACTTTTCCTCCTCATTGACAGAGAGATGATGCAATTGCATAGACTGATAGAGAGGGAGAGGGGAGGGAGATGAAATTGCTAGCCGAAACTTTCCCCCCTCCGATATTGTAATATAATACAATTCCATACACTGATAGAGAGGGGGGGGGGAATTGACTAGTCAAAACTTTTCCCCCGCCTTGACAGAGAGATGATGCAATTCCATAGACTGATAGAGAGGGAGAGGGGAGGGAAGTGAAATTGCTAGCCAAAAGTTGTCCCCTCCGATATTGTCATTGAATACAATTTCATATACTGATAGGGAGGGGGAGAGAATTTACTAGCCAAAACTTTCCCCCTCCTTGACAGAGAGATGATGCAATTCCATAGACTGATAGAGAGAGAGAGGGGAGGGAGGTGAAATTGCTAGCCAAAAAAATTTCCTCATCCGATATTGTCATATAATGCAAGTCCATATACTGATAGAGAGGTGGGGGGGGGTTTACTAGCCAAAACTTTTCCCCGTCCTTGACAGAGATATGATGTAATTCCATAGACTGATAGAGAGGGAGAGGAGAGGGAAGTGAAATTGCTAGCTAAAACTTGCGCCCCCTCCGATATTGTCATAGAATACAATTCCATATACTGATAGAGAGGGGGGGGGGAATTTTACTAGCCAAAACGTTTCCCCCTCTATGACAGAGAGATGATGCAATTTCCTAGACTGACAAGGAGTGGGAATGAATTTCCCTAATCTTTGATAGATAGCTAAACGAACCAATTCCATAGACTTACAGAGAGGGGGGTATTGGCTAGCCGAAACCTTGCCCCTCCTTGACAGCCAAAGAATACCATTCCATAGACTGACAGAGAAGGGGAATATTGGCTAGTCGAAAATCCCCCTTCCGTGACATTCATAAAAATGTATTCCACAGACTGATGGAGAGGGGAAATAAATTGCAGGTCAAAACTCCCCCTCTTTAATATTCAAAGGATGCAATTACAGAGACTGACAGAGATGTGCATACCAATTGGCAAGCCAAAACTCATTCCTTCCTTGATACTCTAGGGTATGTAGTTCCATATACTGACAGAGTTTGGGAAGAATTGGCTAGCTCAAACTTCCCTCCCCCTCCATGATAGTCAAAGGATGCAAATTTCAAAGACTGATAGAGAGAGGGAACAGAAGTGGCTAGTTTAAACTCCCCCCTACTCTACAGTCTGGTAATGCAGTTCTATAGACTGATAGGGAGGGAGGAACTATTGGTTAGCCACAACTTTTCTCCCTCCTTGACAGATAAAGGAAACAATTCTGACAGAGAGGTGGAAATAAAACAAATCACCCTCCTTCATGGTCAAAGGGTACAATGTCCTAGACCCAGAGCGGAAAAAGCATTGGCTAGCAAAAACTCACCGTGTTTGATATTTATCGAAAACCATTCCACAGATACAGAGGGGAAATAATTGGCCAGTCGAAACTTCCCTCCTCTTCTTGATAGTCAAAGGATGTAATTCAATAGACATAGAGGTTTGGGGAGTCGGGAAATTGCTAGCCGAACTTTTTCACCCAGCAAAGATTGTCACAAGATACAATTCAATAATCTGACAGAGTCAAAGGATGCACTCCCATAGACTAGCAGAAAGGGGAAATAAAATTGGCTATCCAAGGCTTCTCCCTGCCTTGAGGGCGGCAATTCCACAGGCTGACATAGATATAAACGAATTGGCCAGTCAAACCTTTTTCCCCCTTCTTGACAGTCAGATGAAGTAATTGCATAGACTGACAGGGATGTGGGAACTAATTGCCTCCTTGATTTTCAAGGATGCAACTTCATAGGCCATATAAGAAATGGGGATTTGCTATCCACCCCATCCTTGATATTCAAAGGATGCATTTCCATAGACGGATAGAGAGTGGGAGAAGATTGGCTTGCCAAAGCTTCTCACCTCCATGCTAGTTTTAGCATGCACTTCCATAGACTGGCAGAGAGAAAGAAAACAATTGGATAGCCTAATAAACTCATCCTTGATAGTCAAAGAATGCAATCTCACATACTGACAGAGAGGGTAAAATAATTGGTTAGCCCTCCACCCAATCATAGCCAAGGGATGCAATTCCATAGCCTTACAGAGAGAAGGGGGAGTGAGAATTGGCTTACCATAACTTCCCCCTCCTATATTGACATATGATGCAATTCCTGACAGAGAGGGGGGAAGAATAGGTTAGCCCAAATACACCTCTCCCAGATTGTAATAGGATACAAATCCATAGACTGGCAGAGAGGGCGAAAGGACTTGGCAAGTCAAACATTTCCACCTAGATTGTTGTAGGATACAAATCATTAGACTGGTAGAGAGGGGGAAAGGAATTGGCTAGCCAATTTTTTTTCTACATTGTGTGGTTGGGGGAATAACTTGCAAGCCAAAGCTTTCCGTCCTCCTTGATGGTCATATAATACAATTCCATAGATTGACAGAGAGGGCGACAAAAATTGACAGGTCAAAACTTTCAAATAAATACGAAAAAAGACACAAGCAGGAAACGTAACACGCACAATACACCCACCTCTCAAGCAGAAAACACACACAGTCATACCATAACACACACACACGCACGCAATACCATTTCTTCATCCACACTCTAAATAGAAAACACACGCAAGACAAACTTGATAGTCAAACGATGCAATTACATAGAATGACAGAGAGGGGGAACAGCTAACGTTACCTTTACCCCCTCCAAGAGCGTCATAGGATACAATTCCATAGACTGGCAAAGAGGAGTAAAAAATTGGCTAGCCAAAAGGTTTCCTCCTCCATGAGAGCCGCAGTATGCAATTCCATAGACTGATAGAGAGAGAGGGAACAAATGGTCTTGTCAAAATTCACCCCTACTTGGTAGCCAAAAAAAAACAATTCAATAGACTGGCAGAGAGGGGGACAAGGGCTAGAATTGCCTAGCCAAAACTTTTCCCACTCTTTGACAGGCAAATGATGCAATTAGACTGATCGAGAGGGGGTGAAGAATTGTCTAGCCCAATCTACACCTCAGTGGTAGTCAAAGGCTGCTATTCCATAGACTGACAGAGGAGGGGGTTGGCTAGCCCCCCCGCGCTTCCTTGACATTCAAAGAATATAATTTTAGAGACTGATGGAAAGTGGGTGACAATTGAATAGCCAATTCCATAGACTAACATAGATTGGAAATAAATTGGCTAGCCTAAAAGCCCCTTCCTTGACATTCATAGGATATAATTCCAGAGATTGATCAGTCAAAATTCCGCCTCCTTGAGAGTCAAACGATGCAACTCCATAGACAGACAGGGAGGGTGACGAATTGGCTAATCAAAACTTTCCTCCCGCCTTGATAGCCACAGTTAACTATTCCAAAGACTAACAGAGAAGGGAGATGAATTGGCTAGCCACACATCCCCCTCCTTGATAATCATAGGATACAATTCCAGAGACTGACAGAGGGAGGGATAATAAGTTAGCTAAAAGTTCCCCCCTCCTAGATTGTCATAGGATACAATTCCATAGACTGGCATAGACAAGTAGAAGAATTGGCTAGCCAAATCCCCCTTATTTGATAACCAAAGGGTACAATACCATAGACTGCCAGAGACGGGGGTATTTCTTGCTAAAACATCCTCCTCCTTGATAGTCAAAGGATGTAAATGTTATAGACCGACAGAGTGGGTGGAAAGTGGTTAGAAAGAATTGGATAGTCTAAACCCTGCCCCTCCTTGATAGCCAAAGTATACAATTCCATAGATTGCCAGAGAGGGAGAGATTTGGCTAGCTAAAGCTTTTCCTCCTCCTTGATAGTCAAATGATGCAAATTCCGTAGCCTGATAGAGAGGGTGGAAATAATTGCCTTGCCTTAACCCTCCCTTTACCGTGACTGACAGGTGGGTGGAGGGGGATTGCTAGCCAAACCCTTTTCCCCTCCTAGATCGTCATAGAGGGGAAAATTAGGCTAGCCAAAACTGTTCCTCCTAGATTGACATAGGATACAATTTCATGGACTGACAGCGATTGTAAAAAGAATAAGCAAGGCAACCCCCATCTTGACAGTCAAAGGATGCAATTCCATAGACTAACAGAAAGGTAATATTGGCTAGCCAAAACTGTTCTCCCTCCTCGATAGCGAAAGGATACAATTCCATAGACTGGCAGAGGGGTATTGGTTAGCCAAATCCGTTTCCCCTCCTTGACAGTCAAAGGATGTAATTCCATAGACTGACAGAGAGGGGGAACGAATTAGCTAGCCAAATTTCATCATTCCTTGAGAAACATAAGGTAAAATTCCATAGAATGACAGAGAGGGGTAAGAATTGACTAGCTACCCCTCCTAGATTGTCATAGGATACAATTCCATAGAATGACTAAAGAAAGGGAAATAAAATGACTAGCCGAAAATTTACCCCTTCTTGATAGTCAAAGGACACAATTTAATAGACTGCCAACGGGGGGATTGGCTAGCTAAAACTTCCCCTTCTTGATAGTCAAAGGATGCAAATTCAATACACTGACAGACATGGTGGAAAGAATTGGCTAGCTAAACTGTTACCCCTGCTAGACTGTCATAGGATACAAATCCATAGACAGAAAGAGATGTCGGGGATGAAAAATTGCAAGCCAAACCTTTTCCAATTCCTAGATTGTCACAGGATACAATTTCAATAGACTGACAGAGAAGGGGAAAAGAATTGGCTACCTAAAACTTTCCCTATGAGATTGTTACAGGATGCAAAAAAAAAAAAAAAAAAAAATCTGAATAAGGGGAGATCCTTTGAAAGCACAGAAATCAAAGCAAATACTGAAAATTGCAGACTCGGTTTAATTGAGTCTGTTCATGAGCAATACTGAAATATGCAACAGTGCTCACGCCCCCTAGCACCTGCTTAAGCGGAATTCAACTTTCAACTGTAAATGCGCTGAAATCTATGATTCCAAAGGACCAGAAAGTATAACAACACTGCGAATGAAGTACGGGGCGACTTTTTACAGCCGCCACACAAGCACTTAACATCTGCTGTTGTGAATTATATAAATCTGAATAAGGGGATAGACTAACCGAAAGGGGAAATATTGGCAAACCAACCCGCTTCTTGATAGTCAAAGGATGCAATTTTATAGACTGACAGAAAGGTGAGAAGAGATATTTGCAAAGCAACCCCCCCCCCTCCTTGATATAAACAAGAGGGTCTATAGGGCCTGATATCGCTCACCTCGGGGCATCGCCTGTTGTACTGAAGTCTGATACATTTGCCTTTCTGTTTCATCCGTTTTAATCTCAATCCATTCAAATAAAAAGTTACAATTTCATAGACTGACAGAGAGGGGAGAGAGAGAAAGAATTGGTTAGCCGAAACAGCACCACCTTGCTATGCATAAGTTACATTTCTACAGACGGATAGAGAGGGGAAAGATTTGCTAGCAATTTATTTCCTCTGTCTCGATTGTCATTGGATGCAATCACATAGACTGACAGAGAAGGGGAAAATAATTGTCTAGCTTAACCTCTTTTCCGTGCTCGACCTTTAGATGGTGCAATGTCATACAATGATCAATAGGGGAGAACGAATTCGCTAGCCAAGAGACTGACCTAGATGGGCGAGTGGAATTGACTTCCCAAAACGTTTTCCCCTTTTGACGGGCAAAGGATGCACTTCCATAAACTGATAGAGAAGGGGGTGAATTTGCTAGCCAAAACTCACCATCCTCCCCTTGACAGTCGTAGGATACAGTTCCACAGACTGACAGAGATGGGGGATAATTGGTTAGCTAAAACTGTTACGAGGGTAGTTCAAAAAGTTGTGATAATGGATCAATAACTTCATTATAATAAGGGCAAAATGCATGTGTGATATATCATTTAAAAGAACAATTCTTTTCCGAAACGATGATATAAAGCACGATAAGATCGCATTACTCGCTCAGGCCCAACACGAACCTGTATGACCCCTCTTCGAGGACACTGGAACTTTTTTGTGTAATTTTAGTTAATTTTCTGAACACAATTTGATACCTTAATTGGTATTACGGCTTTATTATTTAGAATAAATCTATGAAATTTTCTGTCAACTTAATTAGACACTTGTACAGTCACTTCTAAGTTTTAAATGTTATTATTATATAAAACATAAAAAAATATAATAAATATGTGATCTACATTTTTTGTATAAAAGTAGTTAGGGAAATAACAAACTCCTTTTTATTATTAAACTAGGCTATAATTAAAGCCATTGAAGTATGGTTTCATGTTTTAAAATCAAAATGTAGATATAATGATCTAGAAAATTTTCACATCTTTCGAACAAACATGTCCACTTTCGCCATTAGCAAAATAAGAAATGTTATTTATGAAAAAAAATACACGAGATTTTAGACAATTTACCCTTTCAATTGAAATAGAATTTTATTTAAATTAAAATTTAGATAACAACTGATATATTCAAAATAATTGTTTTGAAATTGAACTCTTTAAGAGGTTGTTACGTCAAAAAATAATGTCTGAAAAGTGCTTTATGCCAGTGTCCTCGAGTAGGGATCATTTAGGTTCATGCTGTGACATATCGAGTTATGTGATTTTATCTTGCATTATACAATCGTGTAGGTGAATAATTGCTCTTTTAAAATGATATGTCATATATGCATTCATATTGATTTTATTGATCAAGTATCATTATTTTTTGAACAACCCTCGTACCCCTCCTTGATAGTCAAAGTATGCAATTTCATAGGTAGACAGAGAGGGGGATATAATTTGCTAGCCACCCCTCCATGATAAATCAAAGGATGCATTTCCATAAACTGAAAGAGTGTGGGGAAAACAATTGGCTAGCCAAACATTTCCACCCTCCTTGATTGTCAGAGGGTACATTTCCATACACTGGCATAGATGGAATAAGAAGTGGCTTGCCAAAGCTTTTCCCGTCCTTGATAGTTCTGAGATACAATTCCATAGACTGACAGAGAGGGGGTAAGAATTGGCTAGCCCTCTCCCAAGAACTCCGTTCCTAGATTGTCATAGGGTACAATTCCATAGACTGATAGAGAGGGGAAATAATTGGCTAGCCACTCCCCCCTCCGTTCTTAGAGTGTCACACTATACTACAGTGCTCCCTCTCTACAACGAAACCCAATGGGAGACACAGATTGTGTGTGTTGTTCGGAGGTAGTCGTTATAGGGAGGGGAAATCAAGACTTGTATTACATTTTCAAATAGCTTGAATCCAGATCAGACGCCGCGTCACGCGGCGTCTGATCTGGATTCAAGCTGTTTGTCATTCGTTATTATATTTCTTCTATCAAAATGTAACTTTGAGAAAGAATAGCAGACGACAATTTCAAGTAGACGATATTGCAGCATTAAAATGTTAGACATAATTGTCCTTTTTAGGGAACTGCGACCAGGGTCGTTGTAAGGAAGGAGCCGTTGTTGGGAGGGCTGTTGTAGAGAGGGAACGCTGTATTCCATAGACTGAAAGAGAGGGGGTAATAATTGGCTGGCCAAAACGTCCTCCCTCTAAAGCCTCTTTTAACCGGTACTAATTTAATAAATATAGCTCCCCTAGAGGAGAAAAGTTATAGCCCATTTTTACACATTGGGTAGGTTTGAAAATTTCCTGGGGGTTACCATGGTAACCGTTAAATCAAACATAACAGTGACAAATTCGTTGGATAGTAGAATCAGCCAACGCGAGGATAAAGCGGTGGAAGTATCTGGACCGCGTGATACCGAACGGCCAGATTCCTTTCATAGGCGACTATGTACGCATAGTATGTGCCATCTGTAATAAATACTTGCCGACACTCTCTGGAAGATCTGACCAAGTAGAAGAAGCTACTCTTGCTACAAATTTATAAGAACTGTCTTTACATGTAAATAGGCTGCAGATATATATTGAAGGAAACAGCTTAGAAAGGAAGTCTGTCTGCTGGAAGAGTGTTCATGAATGTGACCTCCAGCACTATTCCAGGTTTTCAGAGGTACATATTCCTGACATGTGGGGTATACCAGCTAAAGCTTGCCCCAAGCTTCATTCAAGAACACATGCAAGGCAACTGTGACATAAATGTTCATGCAGAAAATCCCAACCTGATTAGAGTGAGAATGAGAAATCTGAACAAGGGGAGATCCTTTGAAAGCACAGAAAACAAAGCAAATGCTGAAAGTTGCAGACTCGGTTCAATTGAGTCTGTTCATGAGCAATACTGAAATATGCAACAGTGCTCACGCCCCCAGCACCAGCCCAATCGGAATTCAACCTAAAACTATAAATGCGCTGAAATCAATGATTCCAAAGGCCCAGAAAGTATAACAACGCTGAGAATGATGTACGGGGACACTTTTTACAGCCGCCACACAAGCACTTGACATCTGCTGTTGTGAATTATATAAATCTAAACAAGGGGAGATCCTTTGAAAGCAACAGAAAACAAAGCAAATACTGAAAGTTGCAGATTTGGTTCAATTGAGTCTGTTCATGAGCAATACTGAAATATGCAACAGTGCTCACGCCCCCCCCCCCCCCCCCCAGCACCAGCCCAAGCGGAATTCAACCTCCAACTGTAAATGCGCTGAAATTAATGATTCCAAAGGACAAGAAAGTATAACAACACTGAGAATGAAGTAATGATAAGCCGGCATATCTGCAAAAACTTATTTGCTATGGATACAATTCAACCAGACTGACGTAACAGCATGGTTCTGCAAATGCCGTGCAGGATCCCGTGTTGTTGGCGTCTGCTCCCACATTGCTGCTATCATTTGGTATTTGGGATCTGGGATTTGCCAAATACCAAACTGATATCAGTAATGTAGGAGTATGGAATTGGGTAAACAATATTCTGGATGCCAGCGACATCACAAAATGCATCAATTCATCCTCAAGGGCCACTATATTATGTTGGTAACAAATGGTGACAGTAAAATAGAAATAGAATACTCCTTAAGAGTCTCCTTGCGTTAAGCTGGTATATGTCTTTAATACAACGAACTAGCCTTCCTCTTGATTGTCCTAATAGAGAGGTTGTACTGAGATGTCAACATAAAACTTTGTGTCAGTCTGGTTTAATTGTATCAAGAGCAAATACTTTCATCTGTAGCGTATTTCTTCGTTTTAAAGACAATTGACCACTCTAAGCTGATTGGAAGTAAATCAGAATGCGCTTTATGGTGCACTCTGTTTACTTTCAGTCTGCTTTAAGGTAACATATCCTAGGATATAGATAACAAATGCAGACAAAACTATATTCAGCAACCTGTATTTAAGAAGTTTACAGAAAGCACTAACAGGTGCCAATTAGTGCGGGATAAAAATCACGCAGAAAGCTTATGCATAGGCTTTCTGATTTTTTCTTATTCGGCAAATAGCAAATCATATGCTTGTCGTGATAATAGACAGGGACATTTTCCAAGGGTTGCTTAATACATTAATGAAATTACATACTTTATTGTACACTTTTATTGCTGTAATAGTATCTAGATTTAGCTTGTGATGCTTACAATCATTTCCTACTTTTAACATGAATAAAATGTCTTGAATATTTCTGATGTTTCACATTTATTAATGTGTGAAATGGAACTATTTTCGTTAGCAGAGGAATTATGTAAATGCATAAAAAGGCTTATATATCTGTGAAATAAAGGGTTTGGCGACCTTTAACCCATTACCCATAAATAAGCCTGTTTGATAACTAGTTGCCATGGCAACAACATTTTAAAATTTGAATTAAATTTTATCATTTTCATTCTTTCATACCTTATTCTTACACAATTTTCATAAATTTTTGGTAATGGGCCAATTTTGACCCTTCGTGAACCTTGTCCTTTATTAAAAAAAACTGATAGAAGGTCACGCATGGATAGTTCGTGAATATTGTTGTAATCGAATTAGTTGTTTATGACTACATGATTTTTCAAAGTGTTTTCAATCGGTTGCCATGGCAACCGGAAATTCAATTGGATGCTCTTTATTTGAAGAAATCTTAGAGAGTACAAGGAACAACCATAGGCAGTTTTGATGAAATTGACCTGGTGGTCCCCAGAGCAAAAGTGAGCTTACCATGGCACGAAAGCTTGTAAATGTATGCAATTTTTATCATAAAATGCTATTGCTTCTGAACGAACAACATGATATGTATGATGAAGGGTTAAATCTTTGTCCGCCATATTGATAT
Source organism: Gari tellinella (assembly GCA_922989275.2). Lineage (NCBI taxonomy): Eukaryota > Metazoa > Mollusca > Bivalvia > Cardiida > Psammobiidae > Gari > Gari tellinella. The sequence goes on along the minus strand of OV277864.1, from coordinate 82,477,573 downwards.
TCATTGTGTACTGAGTTTAAAGTGATCATTGCCCAGTGATCCCCACACGCGAGGACAGGGGAACCACTTATCAAACTGATCAATAAACCAATATAAAATAGGTGTATCTACGGCATTTCAAACTTGACAAATTCTTCCGTTGTCAATCATTGTACATATAACCTCCGTGATTGAACAAGCGATGCATAATTGCACATGTATTTTGGTTGATAAGAACAGATAATTATAGATATACAATGCTCTTGAAAAGCAGACGGACGGACAAACGTTGTACTTTTCTAAAGGATCCATAAGCAGAAGCGTGATAAGAAATCAATCAAATCTCCCTATTGTTTAGTTAACCAATTGGGTGTTTCTGTTTTAAGACATGTAGCTGTTTAGATATAGCAACCTGGAGAAGTGGAGCCTTATCCAAGTATATAAACTGTTTGTCATTGTTTCCGACGTAATTATTTCACTATTGCTGTTGTCAGATATCAGTGAGTTAGCGTTCCAATACGACACAACTTTTTCAACATGTCAATCCTGTCAGCATTTCTAATTTAAATCCTTAAATACTTACGTTAAGACAGATAGCTTAACTTCCGTGTAAAACATCGAACTATTAAACATGTTCTTAGTACCTGTATAAACTATTGAATGCTTTCGCCCCTAATAAATTCGGACTATAGTCGGTATCATACAAAAGTTGATCGGCTATTCTCTACAACTGTCGGGTCGTTCCGAACCCGATCGCTCTTCGCACCATATCAATATTGACCAACAGTAGCCTGACCTCATTAGTGGTCCTCAGCCTTTAAATGAAAATGGACAGCTGATTACAACTGGATTGTAAACGAAAGTTTATGTTTTCAAAATGCTCAAATTAAGTGTTCCTCAAAAATGTTAAAAATAGCGTTTGGATAGGAATTTTAAGTGTGGATAACGAACCTTCATGGAGGCCGCAATATAGTTTATCTGTGTGTCATAATTTATACCCATTCGGTCTATATTAATAACTAAGGAGAAAGACGGTTTGTAAAAATAAAATTAACTTTATCAGTTAAAATAAGTTGCAGGTCGATTTTATGTTTTTAAATAACATTTTAGTTCATAAATATACTTTGAAATTTCAGAAACTGGCCATAGTAGATCACGTTTCGCAACTTAACGCCTTTGATTTTCTAAAGAAAACTCCTGGTATATTGACACGGTCATTAACGAAGTAAGCAAGACATCAAATGATCCGACCTTTGTCACGGAAAGTAAAGAATGCATTTGTTATCACACATTTCCAAGTCAATGCAAATGGAAGTATGCCTCGACGGATGATTTGAGGGTCTTGTTGATAAGTCTAGTGTTCACTAATTTGATAAGTGGGTTGTTTTCGATGGTAAGGACGGCAATTATAACAAGGGATTTTACAATTTGCAATCAGAATGCAGCATGTCATTGTTATTTCACATAAACGCCAATAATAGACCTATTCATTTCGATTTAAAATAAAACGTGGAAACAATGGTTCACTGAATTTCCCATCTCGTATCATTAAGTCTAATTGAACTTTCATCAACAGTTAATATTTAGTAATTTTTCGAAACTCACTTAGAGTTTTGAATGCCTTTTATCAGAGAAATATTGACTTAAGATGTATGTACCATGTCCAGCCAAAGTATCCGATAACATGCGAGGGTAGAATTGACGTCACAAATAGGATAAAAACTGAGTAATTCCACTATCAAGTAAGAACAGATGGCGGCCTCCTATCTCATGAATGAGGGCTCACCTAGATAGAGTATGCTCTTTTTATTACGATTATGTGCATCCGAGCGACAACGGGATTTAGACATAGGTTGTTTGTAAGGCAAAATCTACAATATAAGACCTGCTTTACCCGAGCTGTCCATTTCCCTTTGATACATGCATTCCAGGTTAGTAAACGTATGAAAAAAAAGTTTCTATTTACGTGTAATATGGATTAAAACTGATTGCAAATGCGAACTAGATGAGCGATACCAAAATTGAACAAATTCTAAGTTTTACAGGGATGGCTATGTGGAGAAACCGATAATGACCAAAATACAAGGAAACCTATCAGACCCAGACCCTTGTTCGTGTGTTACTTATAACTGTTTTACTATTATTAGATATCGTCAAATTTCAGGCTGTCGAACATCTACCATAGTACAGCCTATCATTTAACTTAGTACCCATTTTTAGCCTTTAGATTCAGTCATCCACTGAAGAGAATAGTTCCATGTAACACACTCATAAACATTATCCGTAAAAACAGTTTCTACATCTGAGCAGATAACCCATAACCCAATAAACTGTTTTTAGTTTTGATTACATGTGAATACTTCAAGCAGGTTAAAGGTAAATCAGAATGCAACTTAAGGTACATTCTACTTTATTTTCAACCTGCTTTAGCTATAATCTGCAAGAATATAAACAATATTTCGTATGTTACATATTTATCACTGTATATAATATAACTATACTCAACAAAATAATTAAAGGGGCAAAGATATAAGTTCATATATCTTTTTCAAAAATTCAAACATTTTCAAGTTAAAAGAGTGAATACGTGTTTAGATGCTTTAGAATAAAAAAAAAACAAAAAAAAACGTCACTTTGTGCAAAAATGGTCATGGTAGAATGAATTGAAGCGGACAAGTATCAAAAACACGGTTTTTAACGTTCACTGGATTTTTGCACGATGTGTCTGCCTATTCTTCAACGATTAGTTTTATAGCTGTTTTCATTACATCGAGTGCATATTTGTATCTTAAGCAAAAATAGATTGCATATTGGTACAAAATTTGAAAACTATGCCCCTAAAGACGTCATTAGTCGTTTTCCAACGTCATGTTGCGACGGAGTTTAACGTTAGCAAGGGTGTCGTCGACATGTTGTGGTAGTTGTACCTGGACACTGGGATGGTTAATTGGAGATCAGGTCAAGGTCATTTGCAGGTCATATTTGAAGTAAAGGACCGATGTTGTCACTTATGGCATGACGTCAACGGCTCAGATCCCTCGTTACGCTTAATAGTGTTTATAAACAGACGTTTGGTTACAGTATTTCTGTTCAGATCGTCGGGAATAGACTTCATGCTGCAAACCTATGGGCTAGAAGACCTGTCGTGTGACCGGCCTTGACCCCACACCACCGAAAACGTCATCTAGCGTTTTGCCAGAAACCATGCCATTTGAACGTTTACGTTTTCGCGACGTATTGTGGACTAGTGCGTCAAATGTCATTTTGGATTGAAATGACGACTGCAGACGAATGTAAGTACAGCGAAACGAATGTTTCTTCGACTGTTATGTGGCAGAGCATGACGGACTCAGAAAGGGGTCAGGGCTCCTATGGGTGGGCATATCCTACCACGGTTGCACGGACCTTAACGTCATTAGGAACTGGACTCTGACAAGTGTGGGGTACAGGGACGAGACCCTAGACGCTATTGCACGCGCTGAAGCTGGAGCTTTTGGTTCAGGCTTCATCCCGACAGACGACAAAGCTCGTCCGTACCGAGCAAGTATGGTAGACCAGTACTTGGAACACGAGGACATAGGGCAGATGGACTGGCCAGCAAGGTCAACACACGTCGGTCACATTGAGGATACTTAGTACATGCGGCAACGCCGGATATCCGTTCGAGATCGTCACCTTAGAGGCTAACAGACATGCTTATTGAAGAATGGCACAGAATGTCCATTGCATACATCCTTAAGTTAATTCTCCGATTTCCATGTAGATGCAAGGAAGTGATTAATGCACGTGGTGAACACATATGATACTAGCTGTAATTTAAGAGAAGAACCTAAAAGGTGGGGCTCTTGGTCAAGTTGTTTGTTACCCCACCCACCAAGTCTGACACACGGTAATTTTAGGGTGGTTATGTTTGAAAGGGAACGGCGATATATAGTTCTACTTTTCGAAATACAGTTATACTCTACAACGAAGTTAACATGTAATTTTACATGAAACTGTTAAAAAAATATTGTATGAACTTATTTTTATATATTGGGCCTACCCAATATATTTGCCCCTTTAATTTATTTGTTGAGTATATTTCTCTCAGTGGATGAATAAATCAAAGGCGTTAAATTGTGTATTTATTGGTTAATGGGTATAAGTAGGCTAAGAAGGGCAGAATGTGCCTTTATTTGCATTCAGCTTTACTTTCAATCTGTTGTAAGTGCTTACCAGTCTTCGAAACTAGACACATGCTAAGCGGTAATTGGTTAGCTATCATTAGGAAGGGAACCTGTATACATAACAGTTTGTATTATGACCAGAGGGCGCACAGCGTTACTTTTGTTTAGCAAACTTTGCATTTCGTCTCTCAAGATACGAATAACATCGTTGTACTTTAGAAACTGTTATAAATGTAAATGTAACATTTTATTTGAATTTGTTATTCTGTTCTAAATCTGCTTCTGTTTCCAAATATAATTACTGTACATCTTTTTTACAAGAGCATGCTTTTCCAATGAACATTGTGTGATTATCATAATTATTCATTGGAAAGCTTCACATGAACGTAAAATAGTGATAATACAATAGTCAAACATAGCTAGGCTTTGCATTATGTTATTTCATTAGTGTGTACTGAATTGTATATATAGAGGATAATCAATTTCTTTGGATTGATATGAAAAATATATCACGAGAATGGGTTGTTATCTGGTTGAAAAACGAGTCCGCAGGACGAGTTTTTAACCAGATAACAACCCATTCGAGTGATATATTTTTCATATCTATTCAAAGGAATTGATTATTCTATTTATTATATAATGACATTTTTACTGAAAAAAACCACACAAAATTGATTATTTACGTCATAAAACTAATTATGACGTGACATCACAAAAAGTGATATCATCACTACGTGTAGTGATGATATCAACAGTGACGATATGACATTTATCTAACTGAGAAATCTCTATAAATCATCGATAGGTATATAATAAAATGCAACAAACTGCTATTATATGGAGAGTACACAAAGTAATCTGATATATAGTTTCGTCTCAATATACAGTAACACTGAATAATTGAATGTATGAAACACAATTGGCAGCTTAAAGCGAGGTGGAAATAAAACAGAAAACTCCTACAGGAGCTTTCTGTTTTACTTCCACCTTGCTTTTATCAGTCCACTGTTGTAATATCCCAATATTTAACACAATTTAGTGGTCGTAAGAGAACGGGTTTACTGTTTTGTCTAATAGAAGGATACAATATTGACAAAATGAATTTACCTTTAACATGAATAGTATGACTTGACAGCTAGTTTAAAAAAAGTTGCTATTCAAATCGGAAACCAACAGACTCGGTGTCTGATAGTGAAATCAGTTGAATACGTACTTTGTTACTTCGAAACTTGTGTTTATATAGATCTGTTTCTCAATCATGATCTTATTTAAGACCATCTAACTGTCAAGTTAATGCAACGATTGGGTGAACCTTCATAAAAAGTCTTGTTTGACCTCCAACGTTTTACTGTGACAGTCGGACAGTTATAATTATTATATTAGTTTATCTCCTGTACTAAACTGACGTTCCACAATGGAATTTTGCTGTAATTGATCAAGTGATAGAATGATTGTATATCAATATTGAATTGATATATTTTAAATTGTCGTAAATGCTCTGTTTGTTTTATTCTACAAAGAAGTGTGGGAATGCATATTGCGTTAAAGGCATACAGTTTTATTGCCACTCAACAAATCACCGGCATATCTCTCAAGGAGACAGTATATAGATAAAGCTCCACAAGTGTACGTCGTGTAGCAGGTACATGGCCTATCGATGAACGAAACAGCAACGATAAAATCAATAAATTGGGTATCAACCTTCTACAGGGAATGTATTACATCGTGTACATGCAAAAATGAATAATGATAAAAAGACTATCAGAGATAAATACCACGTTACATGACCACATTCAGGTCAGTGTTAATCCGGGTCAGTACACTATCTTGCATTTACCAGCCATTAAAAATACCTTATAAAAGATTGTATGACACTTGTATTGCTATTGTTTGTCCATTAACCCTGAACATTCTCACTGCCACATAATTAACACTTGAAATCAGTGTAAATCAAATGTAATATGAACCGTTCTCTGACAAAACCGGTCTTAATGACATCGACGAAATTATGTCGAAAATGCGATTTTTTGACGTCATCCAAATCGATCAACATGTCTTCCGCATGGGGTATTGTTTACAGTCGTGATTTAGGTAAAGATCCCGATCAGACGTTGCCTTACGCTGTTTCTGATCTGGATACAAAATGTTTGCTAATATAAGCCAAGTAAAGCTCAGAATGATAGAGGTAAAGTAGATTTTATTTTATTATCTTCGTCTATAACCACCAATAAAGGCATTAATAGACCAAAGAATAAAAATATAATTGTATATTATTTGTGGATGTTACGTAGCTATATGAAAACAGAATATTTTAGCGTTCACAGACGCATATTTGTTAAAAAGCCATAAACTGTCCGAGTTTCCCCGTTTCGAGTCCGAATTACCCCGGTTCTATGTTGAGCTCAATTTAGTTAATTTATTTCATTCGGTTGTTATTTTAGTCTATGCAACCCATGCGGAAATGGAACATTTGGGAATGTTCTACTAGTATCCACTAAATACAAGTGTAGTTAGCCATCCGAGATGGAGCGGGCGATCATGAATAGAATGACGTATGGCATGAAAACCGTCCGAGTTTTACCGAATTGCCCCTATATCAAGCGTATAGCCAGTTGTTCTGACAGTTAGTATGTTAAATTCTATTTATTAGTAAATCGTGAAATTCGCATGGATTAACAGTGGATAGTGATTTGGAGGTGATTTCATTTGAATCAAATTTGTAGCTAGACCTAGAAATGCAAGCGGTATCAGATTTTGTAAATGTAAGACTGTCGAGCGCGTACATGTATATATCTATCTGGTGAATTCAGTTCATTATTAAAGCGGCAATGGCCTCAAAACATATATTAAGACAAAACAATATTTCAAATTATGATATTATTCCCGCAAAATCCAACTACAGTGCTCCCTCCCTACAACGGCCCTCCCTACAACGACCCCATCCTACAACGACACTTGTTCCCTTAATAGGACAATTATGTCCAACCTATTAACGACTGCACTGTCGTCTGCTAAAAAGTGTCGTCTGCTATTTTTCTCAGAGTTACTTAAAGGGACTCGCAACCGGATGGTGTACTTGTCAAAATAAAATAAAATACTCAAATAAAAGCAAATTTGTGGCATTATTTGGCTTCTGACATTAAAAAAATATGATCAGTCCAAAAAAAGTCTCAAGAATCGTCACCGAATCTTAGATTTTTAGATATTTTCCATCGTTTTTCTATACCGACTAGTAGACGGTATAGTTGTTGTTGTTGCTTCTCTACACGGGCTCAGACATAAACACGAGCCGAATTACGAAGTTGTATGCACTTTCGATCGCTACACATTGAAATACGTTAAATCGATCCGAGATAAACGGATAGTTCCGTGGTCCATTGGTCTAAGCGGTTTCCCCTATTTTGCCTTCTGTCCGCCAATGCCGGGCCCCGGGTTCGAATCCCACCAGAGACCAATATTTTTTTTTATTGAAATACATTTTTTTAAACAGAATTTCTTATCCTAAACTAATTATTTACCATTTATATAAGCGTTTGACACATATTTACAAATTACTATTTTTAATGCACCATCTGGTTGCGAATCGCTTTAATGGACATTTTGACAGAAAAAAATTAATAACGAGTGACAAACAGATTGAATCCAGATCAGACACCGCGTTAAGCGGCGTCTGATCTGGAATCACGTTGTTTGCAAATGTAAGCAATTTTCCCTCCGTATATTGACTCCCTCCGAACAACGCACACATTTTTGTCTCCCATTGGATGTCGTTGTAGAGAAGGAACGTTGTATTCGTGAGTCATATTTTTTTGTACAAACATGTAGATCCAGATCTAGCGGAAAAGTATTTGCCCTAGCTAGTTGACCATAAAAAAAATTGATATCAATATGTGTATATTTAATAAAATATATTATATAAGAATGGAGCATAAGTTTCATGTTTGATTTATATACAGTGCTCCCTCTCTACAACGACCCTCCCAGCAACGACTCCCTCCTTACAACGACTCTTGCCGCAGATCCCCTTAAATATGACAGTTATGTCTAACACCTTTACTGCTGCAATATCGTTTGCTTAAAATGATCGTCCGCCGTGTTACATAATTATAAGTAGACATTTTTAATAGAATAGATATAAAGACGGGTGACAAACGGCTTGAATTCAGATCAGAGGCCGCGTTACGCGGCGTCTGATCTAGATTCAAGTTGTTAGCTTATGTAAGCCAAGTCTGGAATGTTCCTCTCTTTAACGAGTCCCTCCGAACAACACACACAATAAGCGTCTCCCGTTGGGTGTCGTTCTATAGAGAGAGCACTGTAGATCTTATATTTTATAAACTTGTAGTTCAGGAGCTGGAAAGCCTGTTCTTAGAACACTTCTGGAGGACAACAATCAGCACTCCAGCAGCTTCCCAGGAACAGGTCGAGAGAAATGCGGGAAGTGACTATGATGAGAAAGAAAACGACCGAAAAGACATTGATGAGAGAGCTCTGCAGTATGTGGATGAATTGAGTAGGCGAGACACTGAAAATGACCGTCCAAGTGACAGTGAACATGATGTTGGGTGCCGAAGTATTCATAATAACCCGTTGCAATCGGACGATCCAGCTATTGTCAGAATAATAAGCAAGTTGATCTGTCCGATCCGTCATTTCGTTGCTTTTTCCCCCTCTCTCTCTCTCTTTATCTCAATCTCTCTCCTTCTCTCTATCTGCTTTCTCTCCCTCTCTCTGGCTGTTTTTCTTTCTGTCTCTTTGCGTGTCTCTCTGCTTCTTTTTCTTTCTCTCTGTCCCTGTATTTCTGTTACTCTCTCTCTCTCTATCTTTGTTTTACTCCCCTATTTCGCCCTATCTCTATCTCTCACCCTCCCTCTTTCAGTTTATCTCTACATCTCTGTCTCTTTGTGTGTGTCTCCCTCTCACTGTCTCATTTTCTCTCTCTGTCTCTCTGGCTGTGTATGTTTGTCACTGTATCTCCCTCCCTATTTCTTTCTTTATCTCTCTTTCTTTCTCTTTTTTTCTCTCTATCTACCATTCTCTCTCTCTCTCTCCCTCCCTCTCTCTCTTTCTCCCTCTCTCTGTCTCTCTTGCTCTCTCTCTCTCTCTCTTTCTCTCTATCTCTCTCTATCTCGTTTTGTATCTAAGACATAAAATATGATATTGTTTCTCTAATTTGAGAATATATCTTTTTCTATATCGAATCTATATAAATCTACTATGTATAGATCGATACCTAATCCAACGCTAGATCTATTAAAGCTGACTTATTTTACAGAAAATGGCATCATCCCGTAAAAAAATGGTTCGTTTCAACGAAACGCTTGATGTCATGCTGTTCAGAGAGGTGTTAGCACAAAACCCCTTCCAGAACAAAAAAGCTGGGAAAGTATCGCCGACGCAATAAGTGATGCAGACATGCTCATTGATGGAAGACGAAACGCAAACACAATACACTAAAATGCAGAAAATTACATTTTTTGAAATTTATCTCAAATTAATTTCATCTGAGATACAAAATGTTGGAAACGTATTCAGGTGCCGGGTTACCCGGCGTCTGATATGGCTCCAAACTGTTTGCAGGGGAAATACTAGTTTTAGCATAAACGCGTTTATTTGGAAAGAATGACGTTTCTCCACTGTAGGCTACATCAAGGATTAGCATAACACAGTAAACTAAAACCTACATCATGCATGATTGTATAAGTTGTCTAATTTGGAAACACGATTTAGACAATACGTGTATACATAATATGTACAGTGGAGAAAACGTTATTCTTGCCCGTTTAAACACTAACGAAACGCAAACGCAGTGTATCAAAATGGGTAAAATGACACATTTTTGACAATTTTGACGACTCATTTTAGCCTGAGTGGTAAACAGTTTGGAGCCTGATCAGACGCCGGGTTACCAGACGTCTGATCTGGTTCTAAACTGTTTGCAATGGAAGTAATAGTTTGAGCGTGTTATTGGGAAATAAGTACGTTTTCTCCACACGTACACGTTCACGTAAAAGAAATCGAAACCCTCTTTACAAATATTTTAGTCGTGAACGGAAACTGGTGGTCACACGTACCCGTACCCGTACAAGTAAGAAATCGAAACCTCTCTATTCTTTGACATTTACCATTTCACCTCTAAGTGACTTACACAGATTTAAACAGACTTTTCCATATATAAATTTTGTCAGATCTATTTTTTACAATTTCGGCATGATTATCAATTTCAATATAATTTCATCAGTTTACCATTATTATGACATAACTAGATACCATGGCCTAATATACAAAACAATGCAGACCTTAATCAACCAAGTCCGCACTGATTGCATATGCTCTCAATTTCTCAAAACCGATTTACGGTGTTGAAAGGGAAAATAAGACAATACTTTATTTGTATATGTCCCAAGTTTGCCCAGTGTATGAATTAACCCTGTACCCTTTGGAACCATTGTATACCAAGTGTAAACAGTGTAAACCAGATCAGCCACAGCATTTCCAACGCGGTGTGTTACCAGGGTCTGCATTGTCTACATTTATAGTAAACTGGTTAATGTTCATTCTGAGTATAAACCCTGATCCGATACTGTGATGAAAATACGGCGTCTCATTTGGGTCTGCACTGCTTGAAGTGTCACAGGGTATTTTTCTTATGAAGTCATTGGAAAAATATACAACTGAACTCAACAGTAATTCAATATTTTTATCAACAGTATTCAAACAGTGCATATATGCTCGTAGATTGAAGACAGACATAATATTTCGACGAATTTTTCATTTTAATGTTTATAGATTATTGGTGTACTTAACCGAGTCATTTAATAATTGCTTTTATTTAGACAATTTCTACTTTGTATCGTCTGATAATCACAAAATTATGTTCAACATTTATGAAATTATTGTCCGTTTCGGCCATCCATGGGTTAATTGGATACTTCACATAGAGGGGAGCGGATACAGAAAACCTTGGCGAGATGCTGTACTTTTATTATCGAATGAGTTTTTCTCTAGGTTCGTTTAGATGTCTTGTGTAAAGCACTGATATAGTAATTTATGATTTTAGTCGTGGTTCTTGGCTAAAAATGTCATAGGAGAATGGTGTGAGATGCGAATATTGAAATGTGGTTAGCGGCGTGAGCCCTGTTTTTATGTCGTCCGTGCAAACTAGGTCATATAAAACATGCAAAGAAGTCTTAAAAATGTTTTATTCAATTGTTGCGTTCAAGAAGGGCCTCAAAGTAAGATTCTCCTTAGTTTGTGATTGAACACCGATTGCCAGTAGCAATCGTCGGACAGTTTGAATGTTATTGATTTCCAGGTCTGAAACAGAATGGTTGGTTGTAGTTGACTGTAGATCTCAATGTATTCTAGCTTGAAATAACATATTCTTTTATTTAAGAGGGGCTTGCGACAGAACAAATAAAAATAAAAAGCAGGCAAGTTTTATTTTGTTATACGTGCCGCCCCCGAAACCATCCTAACTCAGTCAGGCCGATCGAAAGAATAGGTAAGAATAAGCTGAAACGTACCTTTACTTTGTTAAAGCTGATCTGCAAACAAAAACTTCTCAGTTCTAGTCAAATATCTTAATGGAAGATAATATCTTGTGAAGCCAAAGCAGGTGAACAAATGCATTTTCTCTTCATGATCAAAGTCCAGCGGTTTACTAAACTGTAGTTTCTCTTCCTAATCTAAACCACTTTTTAACCTGTATATACGTCACTTCCTCAGCAACCGATAACATATCTGAAGGTGATGTGTAAACAAATACATAGTAACAGTAGCGCTATCGCATTTTAGTTGACCCATCTTGTAGGAAATTGATTGACGGCAGTTTTAGACAGTCATATTACAGCATTTACGCATTAAACCAGATAAGACTGGTAACGACCGCTTTTACCTAAACAAGTATCCCTTAAGCTCAATTATATATACATCACATGTATATATTTTCATGAGTTTATTATGCCTTTAGAGTAACATAAAAGTCCTCTTGCATACCGCAAGCTGGAGGTTTAAATAGGCTTGCAGTAAAGTAGAAAACTCTTTCATTAGCTTTCTATTTTATTTCAGTCTGATTTTAAATAACAAACCGCTGTATCATTCACTAGATAAGGTCATTGCATGAATGGTTATACAAACTTGGTTATAACACTATGTAGGGTAGATACGACCTATTTTTGTTATCTCTTTCAATACTATGTGCCTGTTTAATATATACTCATTACATTTGAACATAGTGTAGACCCAGCTTTGAGGGCTCCTCCGAAGTAAGTCACACTGTTTGCTGACTAAGAGCAGTACTTAGGAAACTAACCAGAATTCAAAGAAGACCGGTTTATTTTTATGTACCTTAAATGGTCCAAAAATGAACACAATAACACATTAGAGTAACTTAGTGTTCAAAGAGTAAATGATATATATGAACTAATATTGGAGTGTTTGTAAACTTTAGATAAAGTTGTAGTAATGGCATATGAAACACCGACTGCAGACACCCAGAATAATGACTTTTTACCGGAATAAAGGTTGTGCCGTTCCCGGAATGAAGTAAAGTTTCAAATACTTTGAAGACGAAATCATCTATTAGATTCCTACAATATGTTTATCTTTTACTACTACTGCACTAGCCAGTTCTAGTAATCACAGTTCATTACTGCCTTAAGGAATTCCAAGACTGAAGATCGACTTTTGTCCGTGTTATCTCGGCATTTTCCGTGTTTAACGGAATATACCGAACACTCCCATATAAAACCTGGACGATAATGTTAGAAATTATCCGAACGTAGTCCGAAATGTTGCAAATCTCGTCTTGTAAATTTGACTGGCCTTCCCCGCACGGGTTCGAATACCGACCGAGCTCAATTCATTTTTCTTTGAAATATATATCTTTATTAAACAAAACTTTTTCCTAAATGAATGATTAGATGTTTATAAAATGCACCTGACATTAATTTGCAAAATTATCTTATTATAAGCTAAAATTATTGTTCAGTCCTTATAAAGTATTCAAGCTCTCCAACACTTTTTCGAAGACAAAATTATTTTTTTCCAGTTAGGTGCGGCCAAATGTCTTCATATTTTGGATATAGATTGCGTAAGTATTGTATAAAAAAATAAGCAAGTGGTTTGCTTTGCTCAAGTTATCATTTGTGTACAAACATACAACCTTTTAAGTCATATAATGTAAAATCGTATGGAAAATATTGCCTATTTTTAAGAGGACGGTTCAGATCTTTTAATTTTTCACATCATATGATGCAAGTATAACTTTTATTTTGTGATGTTCACGTCTTCTGGCATAGGCATGGCATACAAAAATATCAGTATTTTAGGATATAATAGGTAAAAATCACCTTTCAGGAATATTTGTCTTTTAATTTTCTCGCATATTTTCCTACCTGTAAGGCTATATACAATATTTCAAATATTTTCGAGAAGAGATGGCGAAAAGCCTTCATATTTTACACAAGACACGGGAATTACATGTAGTATCCGTTCATAATATCATTTTCAAATAATAATTACCCTAATCCTAATGCTCCCTATCTACAGCACCGACAGGGAGAAACAAATTATGTGTGTTGTTCGGTAGAAGATAATAAAAGGAGGGAAATGTGCTTACAATCTGTTGGCATTTCATGTAGCTGTTGGCATGGTGGTATTTTATGTCGCTGTTGGCATTTCATGTAGCTGGTGGCATGCTGGTATGTTATGTAGCAGTTGGCATTTTATGTAGTGGTTGGCATATTAGTATTTAATGTCGCTCTTGGCATTTTATGTATTGGCTGGCATGATGGTAGTTTATGTAGCTGTTGGCATTTTATATAGCTGTTGGCTTTATATGTATACGTTCTTGACGAAAACTGTCGAAACGGCACGTACGTAAGGAACGTTCTAATCCGAAAACATCACCTTCGACGTAAGGTTGAATTAAGAAATATTCTATGTTCTACCGTTGTGAAACGGTATTTTACAACGGTTGGGAGTTGTGGTGCGCAGGAATTGACCACGAAGGCCGAATGCCTGAGTGGTCAATTCCTGCGCACCACAACGACCGACCGTTGTAAAATACAGTTTCACAACGGTAGATCATAGATTATTTCGACTCTGACATGACCAGATTTAAGGAAATTCATTAGAAAGGAAATCAAATGTTCCATACTTATTTCCTCAGCGGATGAAGTTTTTCGACCGAATAACTTTTTCCGCGGCATTACAACAATCTAACACCCATAAGCAAATTTACAATTACCGATCAATAATCTTGCATAGAACAAACATTACATCAAACAAGACAGAAGAATGAGAAAATTACTGTAACGTTTCTGGTTAAAAGTATATGGTCTTTATGGGCAATATGAATAACGAAAGAAATTTAAAAAACATAACGTATGAACGCACGTGGTCACGTCATGTCATATAACCGCGGGAGGAGCGGGGTAGGGAAGAGCGTGGTATAACGTCTCAGGTATACCACGATAGACCTGTTCTTTGTTTATAGAGACGAATTCACGTGTCATGTTAGAATATACGTTAGACTATTATTTCCCGTTTAAACGCAAGCGAAGACAGACACATTGCTACATGTATAAAACGTAGAAAATGATATTTGTGACTATTTCCTTTATTCTGAGTGGCACACAGTTTAAAGCCTGATCAGGAATGTTACTTGGGTCAAGCTCTTTCACATTTGTTCACATAATAATGAACAATGCAGAACTCTGGTTGCCATGGCATCCTAGGCGAAAAATTAAGGAAATCTGAACAAATCTTCTTGTCAAAAACGACAAGGTTAAGAGATTAGATATTTGGCACATAGCATCACCTACATGTTCCCTATCAAGCTTGTCCAAATTATAAACCAGAAGGTGAGCTGTTGTGATCGCCCGCCGTCCGTCTGTCCGTCTGTACGTCCGTTCAAATTTACTTCAAGCGACATCTCCTCTGAAACCGTGAGTCTGAGGGGAAAACTAAAATGCTCACCGTGTTCCTTGGATGCTTATCTACAGAAATTGTCAAAATGAATTTTCAAGTGGACTACTTATTGTAATTTATTTAAAAAAGTGAAAAACTTTAAACAATCTTCTTGTAAAAAACTGCTAGGCCCACAGCTTTGATATTTGTTTTTTAGTATCTCCTGGTGATTCTCTCTCAAAATTGTAAATATCAAAACTAAAACTGACCATAGGGATTCACCATAGGGATTTTTTCATTGCCGCTTTATGCAGGATTCATTGCCGCTTTATTCAGGTTATACTGTTTTACTGGAGGTTTAAGCAGGGTTTCAAGCACCCTTATACTAAATCACCTATATTTGCAAACAGTTTGGATCCAGGTGACGTCAGATGCTACATTATGCTGCATCTAATCTGGCTCCAAACTATTTGCCATTTACTTACATAGTTTTTAGCTCACCTGAGCCGAAGGCTCAAGGTGAGCTGTTGTGATCGCCCGCCGTCCGTCGTCCGTCTGTCCGCCTGTCCGTCCGTTCAAATTTACTTCAAGCGACATCTCCTCTGAAACCGTGAGTCTGAGGGGAAAACTAAAATGCTCACCGTGTTCCTTGGATGCGTCTCTACAGAAATTGTTAAAATGAAACTTTCAAGTGGACTACTTATTGTAATTTATTTAAAAAAGTGAAAAACTTTAAACAATCTTCTTGTAAAAAACTGCTAGGCCCACAGCTTTGATATTTGTTTTTTAGTATCTCCTGGTGATTCTCTCTCAAAATTGTTAATATCAAAACTAAAACTGACCATAGGGATTCACCATAGGGATTTTTTCATTGCCGCTTTATGCAGGATTCATTGCCGCTTTATTCAGGTTATACTGTTTTACTGAAGGTTTAAGCAGGGTTTCAAGCACCCTTATACTAAATCACCTATATTTGCAAACAGTTTGGATCCAGGTCAGATGCTACATTAGGCTGCATCTAATCTGGCTCCAAACTATTTGCCATTTCCTTACATAGTTTTTTTAATTTAGAAAATGTAAGGTATGATTTGCTTTGCAAACTTCACGTTACAATATGTATAGCAGACATCAATTCAGCGTTATAAGAGTTAAGTTTCCAGCTAGTGGCAGAATTGCATAACTGACCTCAGGTCAGCTGTTGTACACCAACAGAACTGTCTGCTGGACATGCTGTCTGCTAAAGTTTAGAAATGGTTCAGTCTGCTTCATACTTAGAGAAACAGGATCTGGAGGTGATCCACTGACAGTTATGTAATTATGTCTTATGCCATATGTATACATATGTTTAATATTGGTTTTATCAGAGTTATCTGTATGTCTTGTCATTTTTCTTGTCCAGGAGATAATCTAATTAAAAACCCATTCCCCCATAAATACTGATGTTTGTTAACCCAATCATCCTATAAAAATATGCATTTTTAGGTCTTTAATTTATTCCTCCACTAAAGAAAATAATTCTGCTTGATACAGTCATAAAAATGTAAGATAAGAAATAAGTTTCTATATTATAGTAGATGGTAGCTTAAAGCAGTTTGAAAGTAAAGCGGGTGTGCCTTAACCCTTCCCCACATAGAAGCGCCTTTTAGCACA
This sequence comes from Gari tellinella, assembly GCA_922989275.2. Classification (NCBI taxonomy): domain Eukaryota; kingdom Metazoa; phylum Mollusca; class Bivalvia; order Cardiida; family Psammobiidae; genus Gari; species Gari tellinella. Next base: position 82,460,864 of record OV277864.1, on the reverse strand, counting down.
TTTAATTTATTCATCCAATGAAGAAAATAGTTCCCATCTTACAGTCATGAAAATGAACCCTAAGAAATATTTTCTTAATTCTAGAAGATAAAAGCTTAAAACAGGCTGAATTTAAAGCAGAATTTACCTTAAGGCACATTCTGCTTTACTTTCAACTGCTTTAAGTTGTCATATACCTTCAATACTAGAAACAGACCATGGGGTAAAGGGTTAAGGCGCATTCTGCTTTACTTTCAACCTGCTTTAGGTGGCCACTTATTTTCAAAACTAGAAACAGGCTTTAGGGTAATGGGTAAAATGAAATTGCATACAAATGTATTTGGAAAGAGCCTAATGAGAGGAGTGGCCATTGGCAAAGGCCATACCTCTGACATCATTGTTTTTAGCTCACCTGAGCCAAAAGCTCAAGGTGAGCTATTGGGATGGCCCTGTGTCCGTCGTCGTGCGTTGTCCGTCGTGCGTTGTCGTTAACAATTTATTCAAATGACATCTCCTATACCGCTTGACAGATTTCAACCAAACTTTACAGGAATGTTCTTGGGTCAAGCTGTTTCAAATTTGTTCAAAGAATTAAAACAATGTAGAACTCTGGTTGCCAAGGCAACCAAAGTGAAAAAATAAGGGAATCTTAAAAAATCTTCTTGTCTGAAACTACAAGAGCCAGAGCTTAGATATATGGCACATAGCATCATCTACAGGTCTTCTTTCAAGTTTGTTCAAATTATGCCTCTGGGGTCAAAATTGGCCCCACCCCTGGGGTCACAGTTTTACATAGAGTTATATAGTGAAATTTTCAAACGTCTTCTTCTCTGAAACTAATTTGGCCAGTGCTTTGATATTTGGCATGGTGACACTTCTAGATGTACTTTACCTATTTTGTTCAAATGGTTCTGGTCGGTTGCATACCTAGGTCACCGGAGCTAGAAATAGATTTTTCAATGAAAACTTAAAAAATCTTCTTGTCTGAAACTACAAGGGCCATACCTTAGATATATGGCACATAGGGTCCTTTATCAAGTTTGTTCAAATTATGCCCCTGGGGTCAAAATTGGCCGCACCCCGGGGGTAAAAGTTTTACATTGAGTTATATGGTGAAATTTTCAAACATCTTCTCCTCTGAAACCAATATTGACAGAGCTTTGATATTCGGCATGGTGACACTGATAGATGTCCTTTACTTATTTTGTTCAAATGGTTCCAGTCTGTTGCATATGTAGGTCACAGGAGCTAAAAATAGATTTTTTCAATGGAAACTTATAAAAAAAAATAATTCTAAAACCCTAGTACACTGATCTTAGATATTTGGCATAACGCATCATCTACAGGTCCTCTATCAAGATAGTTCAATTTTAATAATGCTCCTCGGGTAAAAAAATGAACCTGTCCTGTACATAAATCATGATCTCAATTTTTCAGCTATTCTCAGGTGAGCGAAATATGCCCCATGGGGCTCTTGTTTTAATTTAGAAAATGTAAGGTATGATTTGCTTTGCAAACTTCACGTGCAATATGTATAGCAGACATCAATTCAGCATTATAAGAGTTAATTTTCCAGCTAGTGGCAGAATTGCATAACTGACCTCAGGTCAGCTGTTGTACACCAACAGAACTGTCTGCTGGACATGTTGTCTGCTAAAGTTTAGAAATGGTTCAGTCTGCTTCATACTTAGAGAAACAGGATCTGGAGGTGATCCACTGACAGTTATGTAATTATGTCTTATGCAATATTTATACATATGTTTAATATTGGTTTTATCAGAGTTATCTGTATGTCTTGTCATTTTTTCTTGTCCAGGAGATAATCTAATTAAAAACCCATTCCCCCATAAATACTGATGTTTGTTAACCCAATCACCCTATAAAAATATGCATGTTTAGGTCTTTAATTTATTCCTCCACTAAAGAAAATAATTCCGCTTGATACAGTCATGAAAATGTAAGATAAGAAATAAGTTTCTATATTATAGTAGATGGTAGCTTAAAGCAGTTTGAAAGTAAAGCGGGTGTGCCTTAACCCTTTCCCACATAGAAGCGCCTTTTAGCACATTTAATTTATTCATCCAATGAAGAAAATAGTTCCCATCTTACAGTCATGAAAATGAACCCTAAGAAATATTTTCTTAATTCTAGAAGATAAAAGCTTAAAACAGGCTGAATTTAAAGCAGAATTTACCTTAAGGCACATTCTGCTTTACTTTCAACCTGCTTTAAGTTGTCATATACCTTCAATACTAGAAACAAACCATGGGGTAAAGGGTTAAGGCGCATTCTGCTTTACTTTCAACCTGCTTTAGGTGGCCACTTATTTTCAAAACTAGAAACAGGCTTTGGGGTAATGGGTAAAATGAAATTGCATACAAATGTATTTGGAAAGAGCCTAATGAGAGGAAGTGCCATTGGCAAAGGCCATAACTCTGACATCATTGTTTTTAGCTCACCTGAGCCAAAAGCTCAAGGTGAGCTATTGGGATGGCCCTGTGTCCGTCGTCGTGCGTTGTCTGTCGTGCGTTGTCGTTAACAATTGATTCAAATGACATCTCCTATACCGCTTGACAGATTTCAACCAAACTTTACAGGAATGTTCTTGGGTCAAGCTGTTTCAAATTTGTTCAAAGAATTAAAACAATGTAGAACTCTGGTTGCCAAGGCAACCAAAGTGAAAAAATAAGGGAATCTTAAAAAATCTTCTTGTCTGAAACTACAAGAGCCAGAGCTTAGATATATGGCACATAGCATCATCTACAGGTCTTCTTTCAAGTTTGTTCAAATTATGCCTCTGGGGTCAAAATTGGCCCCACCCCTTGGGTCACAGTTTTACATAGAGTTATATAGTGAAATTTTCAAACGTCTTCTTCTCTGAAACTAATTTGGCCAGTGCTTTGATATTTGGCATGGTGACACTTCTAGATGTACTTTACCTATTTTGTTCAAATGGTTCTGGTCAGTTGCATACCTAGGTCACCGGAGCTAGAAATAGATTTTTCAATGAAAACTTAAAAAATCTTCTTGTCTGAAACTACAAGGGCCATACCTTAGATATATGGCACATAGGGTCCTTTATCAAGTTTGTTCAAATTATGCCCCTGGGGTCAAAATTGGCCGCACCCCGGGGGTTAAAAGTTTTACATTGAGTTATATGGTGAAATTTTCAAACATCTTCTCCTCTAAAACCAATATGGACAGAGCTTTGATATTTGGCACGGTGACACTGATAGATGTCCTTTACCTATTTTGTTCAAATGGTTCCAGTCTGTTGCATATGTAGGTCACAGGAGCTAAAAATAGATTTTTTCAATGGAAACTTATAAAAAAATTTTTTTCTAAAACCCTAGTACACTGATCTTAGATATTTGGCATAAAGCATCATCTACAGGTCCTCTATCAAGATAGTTCAATTTTAATAATGCTCCTCGGGTAAAAAAATGACCCTGTCCTGTACATAAATCATGATCTCAATTTTTCAGCTATTCTCAGGTGAGCGAAATATGCCCCATGGGGCTCTTGTTTCATGTAATCTTGAGGAAATGGTATTTTCCCCTTATGCTAAGTTTTCATCTTTAGTCAGTTAAGGCTATACATTTGCCGATTTGTGCCTGAAACAGGGCATAAAGGGCTTCTGGGATTTTCCTTCACCTGTGGTTAGCTCAAAGTGCGCTCACATTTGCTCTACGGCGGCCGTACGGCGACCGCAGAGACGTGACATCGAGAGAATCTTACGGCGGCCGTAGAGATTCTACGGCGGCCGTACGGCTGCCGCACGGCGTATCCCAATATCTTACAGTCCGTAGAGGTCGCCGTAGAATTATAACGCGGAGTTATAACATTTTTTCATTTCTACGGCGGCCGTAGAAACACACCCTGCAGAGTGGTTCTACGGCTGCCGTTCGGCAGCCGTACGGTCGCCGTACGGCCACCGTGCGGCCGCCGTAACTCGATGGTCAATTTCCCTATTGAGCATTTGTACTTTTGATCATATATGTAAAACATGAATATTATCTAAAAATGGATTTAGATGTTCTTAAATGCTGTCCAAATGTGTCCTTTGGGTTCATGGTGTTGCTGGACTGATAAGTTGTTTGAACATATAGCAAAACCAAGCTGTGTAGCAGGAGCAGCATTTTGGTTGCAAGGTATCTGGTGGGACTTCCACGGCTGCCGTACGGCGGTCGTACGGTCGCCGTGCGGTCACCGTACGGGAGCCGCACGGAGGCCGTACGTTGGCCAAGATTTTTTAACCCCACCAAAATAAAATCTCGCCGTGCGGCAGCCGCAGCAAATGTGAGCGCAACACACGGCGGCCGTAGGAATTCTGCGCCGGCCGGGGAATTGCTACTCGCCGTAGAAATGATTAGCCGTGGGGCCGCCGTACGGCAGCCGCAGCAAATGTGAGCGAGGCATAAACGTCGCGACATGACTGTCAACTGTTAAAAGCGACCTTAAATCATAATAAATCCTAAATCCTTATGCTAGCTAAGGCGATTTAGAAAGCAAGTAGCACTGCAGTTTTTAGCTCGCCTGTCAAAGTACAAGACGAGCTATTGCTATACCTATGGCGTAGTCGTCGTCTGCATGAACGGCGTAAACTATTTTAAGAAAATGTCTATAAATCATTTGTCCCTTCAGGTATTGTTTTCAAAATTGGTATGGGTGTGTCTATAGACAAGACCTTTCCATGTACAGAAAAGGTTTGATCCTCTGTGACATTGACCTTGAACTTAGGGCCCGCGTTTAGGTTCCGAATTAAGGGATTAGGTTTCGAAAAATGCTTATAACTCTTATGTCCTATGAGATAGTGCTTTTTTTTGGGTATACATGTGTACTTGAACAAGACCTTTCCAAGCCCAACATTTTGTTAACACCAGTGGCCTTGACTTTGAAGTAAGATCCCGCTATAAGGTTTCGAAATGTGCGTTTATGATTCTAAAATGCCTATAACTCCTATGTTTATTGAGATTTCCTTTTATATTCGGTCAACATGGGTATAGGGACAAGACCTTTCCTTGTATGCAATTATTTTGACCCCATTCACCTTGACCTTGAACGCTGGGCTCACGTTTAGGTTTCGAAATTGGTGTTTAGGTTTCGAAAATTGTTTTGGATTCCTATGTCCCTTTAGGTATTATTTTCATATTTTTTTTTACATGTGTATATGGACAACACCTTTCCGTGCTGGCAAAAGGTTTAACCTCTGTGACCTTGACCTCAGAGTGTCTTTTAGTTTCTAAATGTGCCGATGGCGAGCTTAGACTCTCTGACAACTATTGTTTTACCTTGACATTTGTCCTCCTCGACCAAGATCAGAATTTACACTGTTTGACGATAGGAATTTCAATACAAGATGTATATCTTCAGTCACATTATGGTTAGACATCAAGTCAAAAAACAAAATTAACCATGTCATTCAAATAAGAACTATAAGAGACTATTAAGTAGTTATCACAACTTACTACTTCTGAAAGATCATATTTCTAGTATGAGCAGTATAAAACACAAAATATAAACTAAAATCATGTAAATAGTGCTAATCTCAAAACTAAGACCTGTCATAAGGTTTATACTTTAAACAGACATTCAAAACACTGCATTGATATGTCTACAATGCATTGTTAAGAAATAATGATGGACCCCTAAGATATCCATTCTTACCATTGATCAGATCAACACTGCATTGATATTACCACCCAAGCTTGGTCATGTAATGTCTTTAAGAAATAATGATGGACCCCTAAGATATCCATTCTTACCATTGATCAGATCAACTTGTTAAGCGCAATTTACATGGACAAAATTATAGTAAATTTAAATATATATAGACACATGTGAGTTTCCTATTTACACGAGATAAATTTAACATAAGCAAGACAGAAATTAAAATTAAGACCAGAGACCCCTTAGGTAAAACATAGACTTATACAATATATAAGCATGGCAGAATCCACTACGCATAGTACATGGGTTAAAGACATCGAGGTATCGACTTCCGGTATAAATAGATACAGTCGAAACGCGATACTTCGGTGTCTTTATGATCGAACTAACAAGTATGTCATAAATTGAATTTTGACAACTCCTAATTCACTTAAGTCGATCATGCCCGTATTCCAAAGTTAAAACGTTGAGCACTAAGTCACGTTTTAACTTTAAATAACGGCTATGTTTGACCTATGCGGGTTCGATTTATGGAGTTTCGACTGAATTTAGTTCACTGAGCTTACCGAGTACCATGGCAAGAATCTATTTCAAGATCTCATCTGTTTGGGGTGGGGAAAATGGGGTAGAATAAATATATATCCACTAACCGTAGCGGAGTTGTAGCGGAGTTGTAAGACCACCAAAATGTGGCACTTATAAATTTACAGATAAAACAATAGGAATGCACACATGTTATAATAAAACCTTTTTATAACGGAAAGAAAAATCAAAGTTGATATAGGTATATAATAAATCACTGCAAAATTCCATTTGTCTGAGTTGTCTTGTTCTGAAGATTTTTGAAAATGTTCGTATTTTTATGAACTGCAAACGACCTATATGATTTCATTTTTAGTCTAAACTTTTCAATTTCACACACATATTGTAGAAAGCATTACCTGGTAGCTATATGATTATTTACATTTCAAGTAGGTTATTTTGGTGTGCTATACGATCTAAATCGGACTATATATTGATGTGAAACTCACTTAAAGACATCTCCTGACGACCTTTTGGTCATAACGCCTTGCCAGACAATTTCCTTACGAAACGCATGGGTCTTGTGCATATTGAACCATTGAAGCGTCTTATGTGATACCCGACCTTTCTATTTTATAGTTTGGTTAGAAATAACCATTGAAAAGCACTAGAGCATGAGTATAATCTGGGCCTCACCATGTAAACTGAGATTGGTATACCAGCTTGCAGCATTAGCTGCATGGTTTTTCTCGCCTATCGAGACAATGGGGGGTCCATTAATGGACTGAGGAAAAGTCTTTAACCTTAGTTACGATGTGCAACCGACCACTTCACTGCCTTTTAACCAGAGTACAATGGTTATCGCAATCTTTTTGTCCCGATCTGACTATACACTCCGGTGCTATTGTGACGAATGGTGTGTTGTTAATTATCAGGATACAAACGGTTTTAAACTTATATCAATTAACAAAACTTTTGTCAAAGTACCTCAAATGGATATTTGAGAATTAAAAACACAAAAATGTTTATGATCCAGTTGTTATCTACTAACAAATAGTAAATCCTGTTACTCATAAATGAACTACAGTAGAACCTCTCTATTACGACCACTAAAACAAAGGATAATTGATTGTATAAAAGATATGTGACAGCTTAAAACAAGGTGACAGTGGAACAGAAAGCTCCTAAAGGAGCTTTCTGTTCCACTGTCACCTTGCTTTAAGCAGTCAACCCCTTATACATTCAATAATTAACAAAGATTAGTGGTCGTAATAGAGAGGTTTTACTGTATATATCTCTTAATACTGCCAACCCTTCTGTTCCAGTGTACAAGACAGTATACTTACAGTATCGAACGAAATAAAACGCCGTAAGATACTATAAATATAAGATCAAAAGAGTATTCGTATCGGTATACATATGTTAGTATTGTCCGATTTTTCTGACCTGTCGGAGCTATTTTTAGAACAGAATAGTTAATGATGGTAAATGGGTAAGCAAGGTAACATCGAATATGTAATCGTACACTTTCCTACTTCAGATAAGTATGATCCTCGTGCAGCACACGTGACCGCTGCGCTTACTTTACTGATATCTTATTATTTCCCAATAAACGCAATTATATACTAAAAATATTATATACTAAAACTATTATAACCCAGCTTCTGATCAGGATCCAACTTGTTTGCTTCTCAGATTAGAAATATAGTCAACATTTCTCAAAGTAAATTTCCACAGTTTAGAGTATTGCGTTTGCGTTTAAACGGGAAAGAATAATGTATCCTCTACTGTACATTACACACAAAAATTACAGCTATCAGTATCTCTGACTGGATGTAAAGAAAACTCATCCCTTTTAAAATTTTAGAATGTTCCAATCTAAAAATAACTCCGACAGGTCAGAAGAAAACACTAATATAAACGTATATCAAGTTATAAACAAGTACTAAAATTAAATACTGTAGTTACGTTCCGCTTGAAGCTACAATGTTATCTATCGAGGCAGTGCTAGCCAGGGCTGATATAACAACCCTGCTGCGATGTATTAAATGATGACTTTGTTCAATTTTTGCCCAGCATTCCAACATATCAGAACTATTGAATTAAAGCATATTGAACAAGAACTATTTTTAAAAAAGATATTCGTCGCAGGTTTACTTGTTAGGGGTACATTATTCATTATTTACGTATTCATTATGTAAATATGTCAATATCAACGGTTTGTTTTTGTTACATTTATGAACTGAATATTCGAAAACCGGTTTCCCACTAGCTAATTTTAGAGATGATACACACTACTTTTAGAAATAACGATATAACAACAGTCATGATTTAGACTGTATCTCATTATGTTGCAAGGTTTTCAATCTAAGTTCTATTTGTGAGAAACCCATACACTAAACTGGGCCCTTCGCCAATAAGAATATTATGTTTCAAACACGTGAGCGATGACCTATATTTCTGGTAATTTCTGATTGGTTGAAAATCTAAACACAAGGTCCAAATACATACCGTCTGCGATGGAAAAATGCATACAGTGTTTCCTCCCTACAACGGCCCAAACAACGACTCCCTTCTTACAACGACCCTTGTCGTAGTTCTGGGCAATTATGTCTAGCGCATTTACTGCTGAAATATCGTCTACTTAAGGACATACGAGACCAAATGAAATCTTCGATGGATTTCTATGAAAATTTCAGCATAGGTTCTTCAAACAAAACTACAATGGCAAAAAGAAAAACATAGGTTGTAATGGTATTTTTTTGTCTATGGGTATTTGAAATGTATGATGTAGCCATTCTCGGCAAAGAGTCGGCATGCGTTAATTTGCCTTTCTAAAATGATGTAAAGTAATAATTGGCACAAACAAAGTATGGCTTGTTGCCTGATATAAATTGTTTTCGGCTCCAATTCAATGAAAACACTCACTCAATCAAAATCTGCCCGATATAAATTGATGAAACTTCTCACAATAAAAGTTATAGGTGTGAATAATAAGACAATGGTAAAAAAAGCATAAGTTATAATGCTTCTTTTGAAACTATAGGCACTTTCATACATATACCAATGGCCTAAATAAGCCGACGACTATTTCTATGTGATCTCGGGTTCACGCTCATATTCAATTTGATTGAAGTTTTGGGTTATTAACTTAGCCTTATTAGATAAAGTATTTACCAAGATTCACGTACTTTCATTTATCAAGTACACTTTCATGCATTTAACGTCTTTATTACGCAATTAATGGAGATTGTTTGAAACTGAAAGTATTTACGGGAGGTAACCGATATGCACGATTTCGTTGAGTAACTATGCTTGATTTATCGTACTTCGTTAAAAGCCTCTAGGTGTCCCACAAATTGCTGGTGTATGCCGTTAAATTGTCGACTGTTGTTTTTTTCTTAAAGTTACATAATTATAAGTGGACATTTTGATAGAATATTAAGTATAATGACGAGTGACAAACAGCTTGAAACCAGATTAGAGACAGCGTTACACGGCGTATGTTCTGGATTCAAGTTGTTTGCAAATGTAAGCCAAGTCTTAATTTCCCTCTATATATCGACTCCCTCCGAACAACACACACGATCTGTGTCTCCCATTTGGTGTCGTTGTAGAGAGGGAGCACTGTACTACAATGTAAAGCCCGACAACAAGATGTGCGGAACTTAATGTTGTAATATACACTGAGGAACTTGCCTTTCGTGTGTGCGCTTTGTTTACCTCTGTTACCGTTGTATCCTCTGATATCGTAGTATAGGGATGACGGCCGTGGGATATGGAACTTAATGTTGTAAATGTATAGCTGGTTCATAAAACGGACGCGTTCAATGTCATTATAATATTCAGTATTGTGAGTAAAGGAGAAACATCCAGTATCGTTCTGCTTGTAAGTAAGTGATGCGCTGATCTTATAAATGTGAGAATTAGAGAGAGTACAAAGTCAGGGGAGTTAACTGATGCAGGTTTGTGGAGTTTTCAGAATACAAAGTTATCTTCCCTGTACTGTTTTAGCTATCGAGAAGCGAAACAAATGTATCCTGTGTCACGTTGTCTTATTCTTAATCCTCTAAAATATTAAAACAGTGTACATGTGAATGGTACACTTGTTATGTGGAAAAAGTGTAGATCCAGCTCAAAATGTTTGTCATTTTGCAATATATTAAAAACACAAACCACACCAAATAGGCGAAACATGAATAAGACCATATAGTTTGATGCAGGGTTAACTCTGTGGTGTTATTCATATCATTTAAAATCTAAACTTTTCAAATTCACAAACAAAGAATGAAGAAAGCTTAACATTGTAGATTTCGTCCAAATACTTCGGACTTCTTCAGCCAACTGATCTGACTTCAATAATGAATGTTGAGATGAGATGATGGTGAGGGGTGACTTCAGGAAGATGATTTTAGCTCATCTCATTCGCTGCAAAGCACCAAAGGGATCAAAACCACCGACCTGCATTTCTGTTAGTTCTTTGCAGAGCTGATATTCTCTGTCAAATAAACAAAATCATCCCCTATGAAAACTAACCCCAGAACCGCGACACATTAAGAAAGTCTCTGGTGCGTATAACCTGGTCAGACTCAATTTACGCCAAGCCCTTTACAATGGAAAGTATGTGTTGTAAGCACAATGTATTTATTGGAGGAATAATAATTTCAACAGTAGCCTATAGAAGGTTAACCGCTAAAAGTTGTAATTCTTTTACTTCCGTATTTAGATAGAATCATCTTAAATACGGTTGTCAAACAGTTTGGATTTAAATCAGACGTCGCGTTAGGCGATGTCTGATCTGAATACAAACGTTTTGCAAATGCCAGTTAAGTCACGATCATGTAAAATCGTGAGCTTAGAGTAATAAAAGAATTTGATTCTGAATTTAAATTTGATCGGCAGGATTAGGGTTAAGGCGTAAGTTTAAAAGGCCGACTGACAATATCAACTTTCATTACAATAGAAAGGAGATATGATATTACCCGATTAGTTTATAATGGTAAATAGGTAACAGGGTATAGATAAACAGCGAGCATTGAACCGTGATTGTACTTGTAACTTGGCACTGTCCACATTTTCCTACTTGATATAAACATGATCCTCGTGCAGCACGAGACTGCTGCGCTAATTTTTCTAATATATTAAAACTAATATGTATTTAGGCTTTGCCTATGGACGGAAAAAAGCAAAATTGTACTAATGAAACGGAATAGATCTATCACCAGTGTGTGATCAGCGCTCTTGTATCAGTTCGCTGTGTATTCCAGATCACACTCGAGGCTACGCCTCTCGTGATTGAGATCTGAATTACAGAACTCGGACTTTTATTATATACATAAATTGTTTGGGACAAGATCTATATATGTTGTTAAACCAAATAATCAAATAGATTTATAAGCACTCGTGTAGATCTTTACAATGTTAAAAGTTAAAACTCCTCCGACTAGTACACCTATAATGCAATCTGAAACTATTTTTGGAAGTCATATGACCACCAATAATGACGTCATTATTTATATTGATGACGTATTGATAATTCGTTATTTTTATCGGTTCGATTGAGAAGTAGCTTTTTGCAAATAACGTTCATTTAAGCGTTTAAGGGTATGAATTGAACTGTTTGTCCTTGGAGGAAACCATAACGAGTGAGTGTTGTTGGTTATTCATGCTTAAAATGGTTTAAAAATAGCACCGAAATCCGGAATTCCGAAACGTCACACACAACTCTTCGTAAAAGCCGTGACGTCATCATCCAAGATGCCAGCCCCCATGTTTTGTAGTTGCCTAGTTTTGAGGAAATTATTCACGCGCAAATCAAACACTTTTCAAAGTCTGTCAGTGATTGAATAGATTTGGAATACCTTTGATTTTATCATGCATTACTTAAGAACGGAAAAAAGGCAAGCCTTTTTTCCGTATTATTTCCATTGCAAACAGGTTGAAGCCAGTAGCGCGTTCAAGTACCGTATCGATTGTATCGATTGCATCAGAAAACGGTAACAATTTAAATAAAACGACCGTTTGCACGATATCGATTGCGAACGACACGAACGGCCTCAGAGGTAGTGAACCAAAGCGAACAATAAAAAAAATGCCGACCAAATGAATTGAAAACAACCAGCGAACAGTCCCGACTTAATTTCTCATCAATTGACCAACATTTTCCGATACTTAATGTATCAAACAAAGCAGCTTACATCTAAGCAGCTAAATCATATTTTTATATGCGGTAAAATTGATGCATTTCAGTTGATTAGTACACTTTTACGTGAGTTATTCGATTCCTAAATAGTTTGTTCGTACCCTTGAAAAGAAAATAAACATGGGGGCGTATTGGAGAACGTTAGGTGTCGTACTATAAGGGTTGTTTGCATCGGTTAACGTTGCTGTTCGCCTATACGGTACTTGCACGCACTACAGATCAGACGCCGGGTTAAAAACAGGGTGGAGCCAGCTCAGATAACCAGGCATCTGATAAGGCTCCTACCTGTTTGCCACTCAGATTAAAATAGTTAGATGTACAGTTTAGTGCATTGCGTTTGTGTTAAATAGGAAATTATAATGTATTCTTTACTCTACATAACTAACAATAAAAACGGCTATCCGAATCCCTGACTGGTGGTACGTAATATATACTGTTCGAGTTTCGCTTTAAAAGTGTCCGGTAACAACGGTAAGGAGACTGTTTCGCAAGGATGAACAACAAAATGTCCGTGGCAAAGCAGAAGATTTTTGTTCCTTCGAGCGAAACAGTCTCCTAACCGTTGTTACCGGATAATTTTGCAGCGAACGAGTATCGGTATCTGACCTATACGAAGATTTTAAGTCAATTTAATATAGTAAAAAAAAAATACATGTTTCCACTTTTATGATATTGAAATGCACGTAAACCAACTATATTTTTCATTGGCCTTTCTTGCACGAGCATACCTGTGTGCTGGGTCATATCGTAAAGTAACTACGGATCTGTTTGTCTACGCTCCGAGTTAGTGTTAGTGTTTTCTTCTGACCTGTCCAAGACCAAGATAATTTTAGATTGGAACGTTCTAAAACTTTAAAAGGGATGAGTTTTCTCTACATGAGGATAGCTGTAATTTATGTGCGTAATGTACAGTGGAGGATACATTATTCTTTCCCGTTTAATCGCAAACAAAATACACTAAACTCTGAGGAAATTACTTTTAGGAATTATTACTATATTTTAAATATGAGTAGCTAACAGGTTGGAACCTGATCTGGCTCCAACTTGTTTGCAATGAAAATAATAGTTTTTAGTATATAAATGCTTTTAGTGGGCAATAATGAAATACATGTATCAGTAAAGTTAGCACAGCGGTCTCGTGCTGCACGATGATCATACTTATCGCAAGTAGGAAATTGTACGATTACATAGTCGATGTTAACTTGCTTACCTATTTACCATAATTAACTGTTCTGTTCTAAAAATAACTAGGACAAGTCAGAACAATCGTACAATACATGTACTCAGCTAGTAAGGTAAGCGCTGTTTTTCCTTGGGTGGCATTTTCTTTTGGGCATTTAGCATTTAGGTCAATAAATAGTTTAATCTTATAATTTTAGCCCGATATAATTCCTTTCCTGCCCTTTATAATCAAACCAAGGGCCAGAGATTTTTCTCCCGAACAGGCACAATATTAAATTTCACTGCAATAATTTTATTATTGTCGTCTGCTTTGGAATTGCCGTCTGCATTTATTTTCCAACGCAAAGTTTCGGGCTTTGACTGCACTAATATTTATACAAGTGTTATAAGTTTGGATCCTGTGTCAGATGTAAGAGGACACTTTTTGAATAGCTCTGCAGGGGTATCTGCGTATTAAAAGGAATCATCAAGTACGATGATCATCTCATTTACAGTTTTAGAATGTTCCAAACTAAAAATAACTCGGCCAGGTCGGCAGAAAACACTTATACAAAGAGTTTTAGTGTTTGAGGACGAGGAGGTAGAGAAACCAAAAGGCTGTTGAACTTTCTTTATCAATTTGTATCATTGCAGAACAAGCCAGGATTCTATAGAAATATGATTTAATGGCATTATTGATCCATGCGAGTACGATCAGGAAGAAAAAATTGTTGCCATAATGTAATTTAATAGCTCGTCATAAATATGTTTAAATCTGGTTGCCGCTTACTTTAGTTTTGCGCTTAAGGAAACATATTTTGTAAGGTGTTCTTCATTCTTCTTTACTCTGGCTGGTATTTTTTCAATCTCTCATTTTTCTCAAACTCATTCTTTACCATAAGCTTCCGTCGCTTTAGAGAAATATTTTCTAATATCTGGCACTGGATGGTATAGGTAGCTTAAAGAAGACTTCAAGCAGGTTGAAAGTAAAACAGAATGCTTTACTTTCATTCTGCTTTAAGTGGGCAGCAGTATCTTCAATTCTAGAAACAAGTTATTGGGTAATGGGTTAAAACAACGTATTGTTTCAAAAGCTTGGTCCAAGGGAACATGAACTGCGACATAGTTTATGTTTCAGGTCAGTTTCAGTTTTATTTATTTCTCTCTCAATTGGTAACATACGAAAACATGAGAACGGACCCAAACATACTAATTTACACGATTGACAGACCATTTTGATTCTGAGCAGGCGCTGCGTTTCACGACATCCGATCGGGATACAAACTGTTTTCAATGTCGACTAGTGATGACCCCGTTTTACTCTCAATGACGTCAAACAGAAACAGTTTGGATCCAGATCAATCACCGCGTCACGCGGCGTCTGATCAGGATCTAAACTGTTTGAAACTCGTGTCAAAATTGTGTCAGTCATACTGCCTTAAAATTAACTTTGGAACGATATTGCAGACAACAATATTGAAGCAGACGACAATATGGCGATTAAGGGGTTCAGTCACAATGCCTAAACATGTAAAGTTTAGACAGCAGTATACTGTAAAATCGGTTTTATTCGCGAGAATATAATTTACGCGTTAATTCGCGAATGTATCTAGTTTTGAAAATAGGCACATCCTGAAGGCACATTCTGCTTTACTTTCAGCCTTCTTTAAGCTACCACCTGCTAGTAATATTGCATGATGTCGCGAATTAATACAAAATCGCATTACGCGAAATATTCATCACGCGAAAAATACCTGCTTTACAGTTGCCAAAGGATGCGAACGTGAATCATCACCAACAAACACGTGTATTAAACACGAAAGTACTCGTCCATTACAAACAGCTTGGAGCCAGATCAGATGCCGGGTGACTCAAAGTGTGATCAGGTTCCTATGTATCTGCTAATTTAATACAATTCATTTACTCTCTATTTACTATAATAATAATAAAATATAATTATCTATTTACTATATGTCATTGCATTGCGTTAATAGAGGATATTGTATGAGTGTTCATTATTTATCATTTTTAATAAACGAGTTGACTAAAATAATATGACGCGAGCCTTGGCGAGCGTCATATTCATTTTAGTCAACGAGTTTATTAAAAATGATAAATAATGAATACGAATGTGATATTCTATTTATCATATTACAAGTTCAAGCACCTATTAAATTGATTTGAAGCCGTAGTTTGTAGACCCTACGCTATATAGATTTTCCGCCAAACGTTACGTTGTTTACGTTAATGTCATAGTAAATGACGTCATTTGGCACCCTGCTACATGTAGCGCTTATGGACGAACAAGTTAGGCCGGAGCCCAAAAGACGATATTCCACTAGTGGATTACGATATTTATACAATCGCTTTATGCAACTCCCAGACCGCAATTTATGTGATAAAGCCGTTTATACAGAGCTCCCTCCCTACAACAACGCTCCGAACAACGATTCCCTCTTTACAACATGATTGCCGCTGTTCCCCAAACAATACCATGATTTCTAACGCTTCCATTGCTGCAAATAACATATGCTTAAATTTTGCGTTTGTTGTTTTTTTCTCAAAGTTACGTATACATGTACGACGGATGGTGAGCGGTCACAATAGCTCACATTGAGCCTTCGGCTCAGGTGATCTAAAGAAAACAAACAGTCCGTATACCTTTTTCAGCTGAATCAGCATTAAGTAGGGGGTGGGGTGGTTTAAAGCAAGCAGGAAGACATTAACATCTACTGTTGTATCAATTGTCAGTATACAGAAAAACAAAATCATAGAAATAACCTTTATTTACTCACATTTAATTGAAATTATAAAAGATATAATACCATACGTTGTATTTGCATAAACAACGTATTATTTTTATTCATACAAAGTACATCAGATAATAAATAACTAATTGACCATTAAACGTTCCAATGGAAAAATCCAATTTTCATCTAGAAATATCACTAAAGGTGATTTATTTCCCGGTAACAGATGAAGTCACTATCACCTGAAGGTCAAAGGTTGTGGCCATTTTAAATATTTGACATCTGTGACATTGACCTTTGAGTTGACACGTCTCTAATATACATATTCATATTCCTCTTAAATAGAGCAACATGTCAAAGACAAGTCAAGTCAAAGGTAATTTCTCTAAAGGCAGTGATGAGAATCAATGACCGTCGATGGCCATCGGTTGCGAGTTGGCTATCAGTCTGAAATACAGTGGAGAAAACGTTATCTTTCCGTTCAAACGCAAACGCATTGCAATGAAATATAGAAAATGTCAACTTTTTGACAATTCTGACTACCAGTTTTAATTTAAATGGCAAACAGTTTGGAGCCTGATCAGACGCCGGGTTACCCGGCGTCTGATCTAGCTCAAAACTGTTGGCAATGAAAATAATAGTTTAAGCGTAACCGCGGTTATTTCGAAATAAAGCGTTTTCTCTACTGTACACACGGGGCACAAACTGCTAACCTAAACAGCAAACAGTGGTAATTGAACACGCTACTGGCATCCATAATACATACAAAATCAACGATACATATATATTTAACTAGAAGGGTGTTCCTCAGAACTCGTGTGTCACCTGCTACCAAGTATCAGGCGGAGAAGAGGTATAGCTAAAAATGACAAACTGAATGACAAAGTGTAGAAAAGAGAAATAACTTTCATGGTATTGATGCAAGCGTTATGAACCATGTGCAAGACACTTTCATTCATCAGACTCTTTAAACAAATGAAATTTTATCTGAAATAAATCAGTACAATAGAAGTTATATGCTGAACATATTAAAAAATGGGAAAGGGAAACAACTCTCGCAGTATTGTTGCAAGAGCTATGAACCTTGTGCCAAACACTTTCACTCATCTTTTTTTCCATAAATGAAATTTCGTTTCAAAATCTTCAGTATAACAGAAAAATTCTGCATGGAAAGCAAATGTGGAAAAGGGACACTCTGATACATTGATGCAAGAATTATGACCCTTGTGCAATAAACTTCCACTTGCCAAGCTCTTTCTATAAATTAGATTCCATCTTAAAAGCTTCAGTAGAACAGGGGTTATCAAGCGTGACGCAAAACGCGTGACAGACAGACAAACGAACGGAAGGTCATGTAGTGCAGCAGATAATAGCTAAATAACAGAAGAATCTTTCACTTCCGGAAACAAGCACCAAAATTGGCACACATACTCCTTGGGGGTTGCTCTTTTGGAAAAACCCGCTGGCCATATATTTTCAAAGAAAGATCATTAATGTAGGACAAGTATTTGCAAATATATTACAAAACCTAGTATTTCTATGCAGGGCATCTTGAAAATGGCGGCCATCTTGAATCTTTAAGTGACTTAAGGGTACAATGAAGCCATAGAGCTATTTCATGGTCCCAAATTGAATTCTACATAGCCAAAACGCATTTTTTACACATAAACCATTAAAATAGACAAGGTTTTGCATATTTAGGGCAAACATCAATATTTCTGTATATACCTTGGCGGCCATCTTGGAAAATGGCGGCCATTTTGGATTTTCAAGTGGCCAGCGGGTTTTTTCAAAAGAGCAACCCCCAAGTAGTATGTGTGCCAATTTTGGTGCTTGTTTCCGGAAGTGAAAGATTGTTTCAGTTATCTGCCCCGCTAATGTGCTGGAAAAGTTATCTCTAAATATCCCCTCTGCCTACAGCAGGCGATACAAAAATACTGACTTCAATGACATGCTTATACATATAGCTACAATTAATATATACATATAATATGCAATAGATATTTTCAGCATACCAGCTTACTCAACCTATACAAATATCTACATGCGAAGAGCAAACTTATACAAACAGTGAAGACCCAAACCATAGGACTTCTAGAAAGGAACCCACTGGTCTGGACCCACCTCGTATGTCATTCAAACATAAAACAGTTTACATTTTAATTCATTAAATCATTATGACGAGCATACTGGTTCTATACAAAAATGTACATGCGAATAGAACACTTATCAAATACAAACAGATTAGACCCATACCAGGAATCTCCAAGAAAGTAGCCCCACCTCCATGGCATGTAGCCCTACTGTCTCTCATTCAAATATTCTACAGTTTAACGCATTAACCCCTGAAACATTTTATTACCAATTCCAATTTCAAGATAACTCTAGTCCATTTTTGAATATTTAGGGTTGATTTTCACAATATAGTTCAAGTTACAAACATTGTAGACCCTGATCAGAGGGCTCTCTGATCAGGGTCTACACTGTTTGCATACGACAAATGTACTCATCATAGGTACACTGTTTGTAAATATCGAGTAATACTCGTTGCTAGGGTTGAATGTGTTACAGAAATAAATTCTAGCGATAAGCTATCTCGTCCTGTTTAAAGATGTACATGCAAAGAGTACACTTGTCTGATACAAGCTGTGAAGACACGTACCAGAGGGCTCCTTTCTGGCATGGATCCATACTGTTCGTCATTCAAACATTGCAGTTAACAGTCTAACACATTCAACCCTAGCGACGAGTATACTCGTCATTGACAAACAGTGTACCAGTGAGGATAACACTTGTCCCATGCAAAAAGTGTAGACCCTGATCATTTTGAAATATAAATTGTAACATTAAAATCAACCCTAAATAGTCTAAAATGGGCTAGACTTATTTTGAAATTAGAATGTTCCATTAAAATTGTCGGGGTTTAATGAGTTAATTAATTGAACCCTAGTGACGGTCAAATATACACTTGTCTAATGCAAACATTGAATACCCATGCTAGAGGGATCCTATATGTATAAAGAAGCACCCTGGCCTGGATCCACACTGTCTGTCATTTAAATATAAAATAGTTTATGTACAGTTTAACTCATTGAAACCTAACGGCGAGCTTACTCGTTCAATACAAATATGTACATGAGAAAAGTACACTTGGCTAATACAAACAATGAATACATATGTCAGAGGGCTCCTACATGTATAAAGAAACCTCCTGACCTGGATCCACACTGTCTGTCATTCAAATATAAAATACTTTACACTTTAACTCATTGAAACCTAGCGACGAGCTAACTCGTTCAATACAAATATGTACATGCGAAGAGTACACTTGTCTAATATAAACAGTGAAGACCCATACAATATATAAAGTACGGAGTTCAATACAAATATGTACATGAGAAAAGTACACTTGGCTAATACAAACAGTGAAGACCCATACAATATATAAAGTACGGAGTTCAATACAAATATGTACATGCGAAAAGTACACTTGGCTAATACAAACAGTGAATACCCGTACAGTATATAAAATCCCTATCACCTGATGGGCAAAAGTTAATTAATGTCATTTCAACTATATAGTTGGCATTTTTACCTCTGTGACCTTGATATATGATCACACATGTCTAGGATATACATATTCATTCTTCCCTGTTTCAGACCAACATGTGTACAAAATTTGAAGTCCGGGTCAGTTGAGGGTCAATTGTTATTGCCATTTAAAAATTCTGACCTTTGGACCTCGGTGACCTTGACCTTTTACCAGACATGTATGACGTATACATATTCATTATCATCTGTATTAGTGCAACATGTATACAAAATATGACGTCCCGGTCAGTTGAGGGTAAAATGTTATGGCCATTTAAAAATACGGACCTTTTGATCTCAGTGACCTTGACCTTTTACCAGACATGTCTGACATATACATAGCTGTATCCGTCTCACTGAGAGCAACAGGTATTACAAATATGAAGTCCTGGCTCTGAGGTTATAATGCTTTTGACTTGAGTCTAAACATGTTCCAAAGCATTTGATTGGTCAGATTTGAGCCTAGGCTCAGATCTGACCAATCAAATGCTTGGGAACACACTCATACTCAACTAAAACGTTTTATATTCTCGGACCCTGATCAGCTGATAGTCCAAAGATATGGTAATTTAAACAAGAGCCCAGTTGGCTCTAAGGCGCTCGTCAGAGTAAACAGTTACCAAATTTAACTAGACTTATCACTTAAGGTGATTAATATCCCCACTAGCACCTTGTCACAAGAGGCAAATGTGTCAGGATAATGTTGATGGTTGTACTCTATATGAACTAGAGGCTTCATAAGCCTTTTCTATGATTTGAAAGGTCAAGGTCAAGGTCACAGGGACATAAAAAGTGTGTCTTGCACATATACTACTCCTGAGTAACATTTATGCCAAGTATCAAGTAAATCAGGTTCAAATTGAAGGAGGAGTTCAAAGTACAAGATTTTGCCTGCCAATTTCAAGACCAATTTCAAGGCCAAAGGTCAGGACAAGGTCACACAGACTTGAAATTTGTATCTTGCACATCTACTACTCCTGAGTAACAGTTATGCCTCGTATCAAGTGAATCAGACTGAAAGTGAAAGAGGAGTTCAAAGTACAATATTTTGCCTGCCAATTTCAAGACCAATTTCAAGGCCAAAGGTCAAGGTCAAGGTCATAGAGATCTGAAATTTGTGTCTTGCACATCTATTACACATGATTAACATTTATGCTAAGTATCAAATGAATCGGGTTGAAACTGAAGGAGGAGTTGAAAGTACAAGATTTTGCATACAGACCGTCCGACGACCGACGTCCGACGACCGACCGACCGACAGGCTTATTCCAGTATACCCACCTCAAACTCTGTTTGTGGTGGTATAATGAAGAAATATACTTGTGTTTAGGCATTATTACTTAACCTATTTACCCATAGCCTGTTTCTGGGTTTTGAATCAGGTGACCACTTAAAGCAGATTTAAAAGTAAAGCAGTTTACGCCATAATTCATGCGCACTCTGCTTAACTTTAAACTACTTTAAGTTATTATCTGATACCATATAGAAAATACGTATTGTCGGACATGTTAATGACTGTATAAAAGGAACTTTTTTCTTCTTTGAAGGAATTAATTAAATGCGTATTTATGGAGTAATGGGTTGACGAACCAGTCAACTCTCTCTCAAGACAAATGACTGCTGTATACAGGACACTATTAAAGCTTAAACTCTTAATCCATTACCCCATAACCTGTTTCTAGTTTTGAACACATGTTACCACTTAAAACTGATTGAAAGTAAAGCAGAATGCGCATTAAGGCGCATTCTGCTTTACTTCAGCCTGTTTTAAGCTACCTGTTATTAAAGCTTAAACTATTAAACCATTACCCCATTACCTGTTTCTTGTATTGAACACTTGTTAACACTTAAAACTGGTTGATAGTAGAACATACTTCTGCTTTACTTTCAGCCTGTTTTAAGCTATAATCTGCTAGGATATAGAAACTATTTCTTATCATACTTATTCATGACTGCATAAATTGAAAATATTGTCTTCAATGGAGGAATAAATAAGAGACGTAAAAAGACATATTTATGTGGTAATGGGTTAACTTCCTACGCTAATTGATCCAGTAAAGCGGCGTCCTTTTAGTGAGCATTCGGCCCAGATTTTACCGTAATCACATAGGAAAGTTGGAATAAGAGTAACCTGTGATGAGTTCAGTAGTTATGTGGTAATGGGTTAACTTCCTACTCTAATTGGATCTAGTAAAGAGGCACCCTTTTAGAGATCACTTAGCACAGGTTTTATTGTAATCACATAGGAAAGTTGGAATAAGAGCAACCTGTAATTCAGCCCAGGTTTTATTGTAATCACATAGGAAAGTTGGAATAAGAATAACCTGAGATGAGTTCAGTATTTATGGGGTTATGGGTTAACTTCCTACTCTAAATCGACCCAGTAAAGAGGCGTCCTTTTAGTGGTCATTCAGCACAGGTGTTACTGTAATCACATAGGAAAGTTGGAATAAGAATAACCTGTGATGAGTTCAGTATTTATGGGGTAATGGGTTAACTTCCTACTCTAATTGGATCTAGTAAAGAGGCGTCCTTTTAGTGGTCATTCAGCACAGGTGTTACTGTAATCACATAGGAAAGTTGGAATAGAGTTACCTGTGATGAGTTCAGTAAAGAAATTGATGGCCGTCGATAGCTACCGATTGCGAGTTGACTACTGGTCTGAAATACAGTGGAGTCTGATCAGGGTCAAAACTGTTTGCAAATGCGCTTGATGACATCATTGAGAGTGGAAAGGTTAACCGGAAAAAGATGACAACCAACATTTCATCCCGAGTTTGTTACCCAAACTTCTATAAATATTTGACGGGTAAGTTGAGCAAACTAAGACAAGAGCCGTATACGGCCCTAAATCGCTCATCTGGAACCGTTGATGTAAATGTAACATATCTTGGAAAGCTGAGAAATTATGACAATATGATTGTGCCAATTGCTGATTAGATGATGCTGAGTGCAAAATAGCTAAGCTCAGGGTACTCTGGTTTCAGAGAAGATTTTTAAAGTTTTTATTGAAAAAAACTATTTTTAGCTCCTGTGACCTAGATATGCAACGGACCGGAACCATTTGAACAATATTGGTAACGTACATCTAGAAGTTACACCATGCCAAATATCAAAGCTCTAGCCATATATTAGTTTCAGAGAAGAAGAGGTTTTGAAGATTTTACTATATAACTCTATTTTACCCCAGGCACAAAATTTTAACAATCTTGATAGAAGACCTCAAGATGATGCTTTAAACAAAATATCTAAGCTCAGGGTATTGTGGTTTCAGAGAAGAAGATTTTTTAAGTTTTTATTGAAAAAAACCACACTATTTTTAGCTCCTGTGACCTAGATATCCAACGGACCGAAACTATTTGAACAATATTGGTAAAGTACCTCTAGAAGTTACACCATGCCAAATATCAAAGCTCTAGCTATATAAGTTTCAGAGAAAAAGAGGTTTGAAGATTTCACTATATAACTCTATGTAAATGTGTGACCCCCGGGGCGGGTCACTTTTGACCCCAGGGACATAATTTGAACAATCTTGATAGAGGACCTGTAGATGATGCTTTGTACAAAATATCTAAGCTCAGGGTATTGTGGTTCCAGAGAAGAAGATTTTTAAAGATTTTATTGAAAAAATCTATTTTTAGCTCCCGTGACCTAGTTATGCAACGGACCGGAACCATTTGAACAATATTGGTAAAACACTATTAGAAGTTACACCATGCCAAATATCAAAGCTCTAGCCATATTAGCTTCAGGGAAGAAGAGGTTTGAAGATTTCACTAAATAACTCTATGTAAATTTGTGACCCCCGGGGCGGGGCCATTTTTGACCCCAGGGACATAATTTGAACAATCGTGATAGAGGACCTGTAGATAATGCTTTGTGTAAAATATCTTAGCTCAGGGTACTGTGGTTTCAGAGAAGAAGATTTTTTAAGTTTTTATTGAAACGATCTATTTTTAGCTCCTGTGACCTAGATATGCCACGGACCGAAACCATTTGAACAACTTTCAAAGAGGACTATATAAGGATCATTCCTGCAAAGTTTGGTTAAAATCCATCTAGTAGTTTAGGAGAAGATGTCGTTTTAAAGAAATTGTTGACGACGGACGACGAACGACGGACGACCAAAATAGCTCACCTTGGCACTTTGTGCCAGGTGAGCTAAAAACATGTGGAAGTTAGGAGTTATAGTCAAACAATTAGGTCTGACATGTCACAGGGTCGCCGGATCCATTTATAAGGGAGATCAGCATTTCAGATATCCTCGTGTCAAGTTTTTAAAAGAAAATGTTTGGTTATAGGTACAAACAATAAGCAAATTAGTTATTGGAAACATACTTTGGTAAATAATTCACAGGGCTATAAAGAACTATATGACCGGACAACATTTTATCAGGCGCGGGTTCGAGTCTCGTAGCAATCTCAATTTTTTTTGCCAAAACCATATGACAGGATTTTATAATTACATTGCATTGAAGTAATGCAGAAAGCCCCCTGAAGAAAGTGACTAAGACTTATATTGATACAGTGGTAAATACGCTATTCCTACCCATTTACGCGTTTATCTATGGGTATGAAACGCATAGTGAACGGTTAAAGGACGGTTAACGCCTAACGATATTAACAGGTTTAAACGTGTTAATAAACGATTATACCAGAGATGTTACGATTGGTGCGTCAGTTTTCCGTTTCATGCGGAGATTTCGGATCTTATTGATGATTGCCGTTATTGGAGAAATTATATAAATTCAGACAGTTTTAATCTCGATCTTAATGCTGAATGACTCGGCGTCTGAACCAGTTGCTTTCTGTTTGATATTTATTAAAATAATTCCTTCCATGTTGATTTCTTTACAAACGGTTTGAATCCAGATCAGACGCCTAGCTGTATAGATCGGCATAGCATCAGGATCAAAACTGACAGCTTTGAATAAACTCAATTACTTTTCATAATAGTTTAACACTAGCGATTTGGATGTAAATGGGACGCCGAGTAGTTCGGTTCTTATGTTTTACAGCCAAGAATGAAGCATACGATCTTGATTTCATTTTTACAGTTTGGCTCTAGATGGGATCCGATGCCGAGTTACGGGAGTCTTATCCATATTCGAACTATACAGATATCTTTTACTTTGATGAGAGAGAATAATAACTGACACATACTGGCAGATATGATTTGGTTTATTTGGTTTGATATTCCAATCAACCCCAATTAGGATACTTACTTTGATACGCCGCAATTTTATTACCCCATATCCGGGTTTGTTACGCAACACGCTTAGCGGCCTGCCCTGTAACTAACAGCATGTCACACGTGCTATTAGGAATTCCGCATGTTCATAGTAACTCAGCATCTGATCTGGATCCAAACTTTTATTCAAAGCACACACTCAGTAATTTGACATCTGATCGGGATCCAACCATTGCTCCGGATCATATGCTTAGTAAGTTAGTGTCTTGTAAGATTATATTTACTCCACAGTAACGCTATTTGCTAAATTCTTAAGTAGGAAAAGTATGCGGCATCCGGGCTCTTTTAAACGCGTTAAGAAACGCGTAAAGAAACGGCTAGGAACGAAACGCGTAAGAAACGCTTAAGAAATGCGTAAGAAACGCATAAAGTGGGTAGTAATAGCGTATTTACCACTGTATTCATATTTTATCATCGATTTGTTTTTGAATATATGGCTAATATAGGACTCGAAACTAAACTAATTCACCCCTTCCACAACATTGACGAACATGTGAATAAATAGTCAGTATAATTATACAGTATGATCTAAGATACTGCTTAACTATTCATTCTAGATTTTAAAACAGTTTGAGGTCGATGCGAGATTCGAACCCATGCTTAATAAAAATAGTTCTATCGCAATACATTCTGTGTACCTACTGGGCTCTTTTAATCAATAATGACAATAATATGCTGACAATAATTTCGCCTTCATTTGTATCTAATATACAAATCTCGATTGTATGAAAATGGTCCGAGAACATGCGGAATGCTTCTCTCCCTATAAAATGGACTCTGCTGACCTTTGACACGTCAAGCCTAGTTGTTTGACTATACATTGAATATTACAATCATAACCATGTACAGTTAAACCTCTCTATAACGACCACTAAATGAGCAAACTAAGAAAACATGTGAAAGTTAGGAGTTACAGTTAATACAATAATCATAACAATGTACAATTAAACCTCTCTATTACGACAACTATATGAGCAAACTAAGAAAACATGTGAAAGTTAGGAGTTACAGTTAATACAATAATCATAACAATGTACAATTGAACCTCTCTATTACGACAACTATATGAGCAAACTAAGACAACATGTGAAAGTTAGGAGTTACAGTTAATACAATAATCATAACAATGTACAATTAAACCTCTCTATTACGACCACTAAATGAGCAAACTAAGACAACATGTGAAAGTTAGGAGTTACAGTGAATACAATAATCATAACAATGTACAATTAAACCTCTCTATTACGACCACTATATGAGCGAACTAAGAAAACATATGAAAGTTAGGAGTTACAGTGAATATTACAATCATAACAATGTACTATTAAACCTCTCTATTACGACCACTAAATGAGCAAACGAAGACAACATGTGAAAGTTAGGAGTTACAGTTAATACAATAATCATAACAATGTACAATTAAACCTCTCTATTACGACCACTAAATGAGCAAACTAAGAAAACATGTGAAAGTTAGGAGTTACAGTTAATACAATAATCATAACAATGTACAATTGAACCTCTCTATTACGACCACTAAATGAGCAAACTAAGACAACAAGTGAAAGTTAGGAGTTACAGTTAATACAATAATCATAACAATGTACTGTTAAACCTCTCTATTACGACCACTAAATGAGCAAACTAAGAAAACATATGAAAGTTAGGAGTTACAGTTAATACAATAATCATAACAATGTACAGTTAAACCTCTCTATTACGACAACTATATGAGCAAACTAAGACAACATGTGAAAGTTAGGAGTTACAGTTAATACAATAATCATAACAATGTACAATTAAACCTCTCTATTACGACCACTAAATGAGCAAACTAAGACAACATGTGAAAGTTAGGAGTTACAGTTGATACAATAATCATAACAATGTACAATTAAACCTCTCTATTACGACCACTAAATGAGCAAACTAAGACAACATGTGAAAGTTAGGAGTTACAGTTGATACAATAATCATAACAATGTACAATAAAACCTTCTATTACGACCACTAAATGAGCAAACTAAGAAAACAAGTGAAAGTTAGGAGTTACAGTTGATACAATAATCATAACAATGTACTGTTAAACCTCTCTATTACGACCACTATATGAGCAAACTAAGAAAACATGTGAAAGTTAGGAGTTACAGTTAATACAATAATCATAACAATGTACTGTTAAACCTCTCTATTACGACCACTAAATGAGCAAACTAAGAAAACATGTGAAAGTTAGGAGTTACAGTGAATACAATACTCATAACAATGTACAACTAAACCTCTCTATTACGACCACTAAATGAGCAAACTAAGACAACATGTGAAAGTTAGGAGTTACAGTGAATACAATAATCATAACAATGTACAATTAAACCTCTCTATTACGACCACTAAATGAGCAAACTAAGAAAACATGTGAAAGTTAGGAGTTACAGTTAATACAATAATCATAATAATGTACAATTAAACCTCTCTATTACAACCACTAAATGAGCAAACTAAGAAAACATGTGAAAGTTAGGAGTTACAGTTAATACAATAATCATAACAATGTACAATTGAACCTCTCTATTACGACCACTAAATGAGCAAACTAAGAAAACATGTGAAAGTTAGGAGTTACAGTTGATACAATAATCATAACAATGTACAATTAAACCTCTCTATTACGAAAACTATATGAGCAAACTAAGACAACATGTGAAAGTTATGAGTTACAGTGAATACAATAATCATAACAATGTACAATTAAACCTCTCTATTACGACCACTAAATGAGCAAACTAAGAAAACATGTGAAAGTTAGGAGTTACAGTGAATACAATACTCACAACAATGTACAATTAAACCTCTTTATTACGACCACTAAATCATAACTCTTTCACATTTTTAAGGCCGGTGGTACCTGAAAGCATGATGAAAGTAAAGCAGAAAGCTCCTTGTTTTACTTTCATCTTGCTTGAAGCTGTCACTTGTATTTAAACCATCAATGACTCTTCTTTCCAGTGGTCGCTGAAAAAAGGTTTTACTGTAAATAAGAGCTGAACTATCAAGTTTTACTGTAACAAGAGCTGAACTATAAAGGTTCTACTGTAAATAAGAGCTGAACTATCAAGGTTTTATTGTAAATAAGAGCTGAACTATCAAGGTTTTACTGTAAATAAGAGCTGAACTATCAAGGTTTTACTATAAATGAGAGCTGAACTATCAAGGTTTTACTGTAACAAGAACTGAACTACAAAGGTTCTATTGTAAATAAGAGTTGAACTATCAAGGTTTTACTGTAAATAAGAGCTGAACTATCAAGGTTTTACTATAAATAAAAGCTGAACTATCAATGTTTTACTGTAAATAAGAGCTGAACTATCAAGGTTTTACTATAAATAAGAGCTGAACTATCAGGTTTTACTGTAACAAGAGCTGAACTACAAAGGTTCTACTGTAAATAAGAGCTGAACTATCAAGGTTCTACTGTAAATAAGAGTTGAACTATCAAGGTTTTACTGTAAATAAGAGCTGAACTATCAAGGTTTTACTATAAATGAGAGCTGAACTATCAAGGTTTTACTGTAACAAGAACTGAACTACAAAGGTTCTATTGTAAATAAGAGTTGAACTATCAAGGTTTTACTGTAAATAAGAGCTGAACTATCAAGGTTTTACTATAAATAAAAGCTGAACTATCAAGGTTTTACTGTAAATAAGAGTTGAACTATCAAGGTTTTACTGTAAATAAGAGCTGAACTATCAAGGTTTTACTAGAAATAAAAGCTGAACTATCAAGGTTTTACTGTAAATAAGAGCTGAACTATCAAGGTTTTACTATAAATAAGAGCTGAACTATCAGGTTTTACTGTAACAAGAGCTGAACTACAAAGGTTCTACTGTAAATAAGAGTTGAACTATCAAGGTTTTACTGTAAATAAGAGCTGAACTATCAAGGTTTTACTGTAAATAAGAGCTGAACTATCAAGGTTTTACTGTAAATAAGAGCTGAACTATCAAGGTTTTACTAGAAATAAAAGCTGAACTATCAAGGTTTTACTGTAAATAAGAGCTGAACTATCAAGGTTTTACTATAAATAAGAGCTGAACTATCAGGTTTTACTGTAACAAGAGCTGAACTACAAAGGTTCTACTGTAAATAAGAGTTGAACTATCAAGGTTTTACTGTAAATAAGAGCTGAACTATCAAGGTTTTACTGTAAATAAGAGCTGAACTATCAAGGTTTTACTGTAAATAAGAGCTGAACTATCAAGGTTTTACTATAAATAAGAGCTGAACTATCAGGTTTTACTGTAACAAGAGCTGAACTACAAAGGTTCTACTGTAAATAAGAGTTGAACTATCAAGGTTTTACTGTAAATAAGAGCTGAACTATCAAGGTTTTACTGTAAATAAGAGCTGAACTATCAAGGTTTTACTGTAAATAAGAGCTGAACTATCAAGGTTTTACTATAAATGAGAGCTGAACTATAAAGGTTTTACTGTAAAAAGAGCTGAACTATCAAGGTTTTACTGTAAATAAAAGCTGAACTATCAAGGTTTTACTGTAAATAAGAGCTGAACTATCAAGGTTTTAATTAAATAAGAGCTGAACTATCAAGGATTTACTGTAAATAAGAGCTAAACTATCACGGTTTTACTGTAAATAAGCGCTGAACTATCAAGGTTTTATTGTAAATAAGAGCTGAACTATCAAGGTTTTACTGTAAATAAGAGCTGAACTATCAAGATTTTACTATAAATGAGAGCTGAACTATCAAGGTTTTACTGTAACAAGAACTGAACTACAAAGGTTCTATTGTAAATAAGAGTTGAACTATCAAGGTTTTACTGTAAATAAGAGCTGAACTATCAAGGTTTTACTATAAATAAAAGCTGAACTATCAAGGTTTTACTGTAAATAAGAGTTGAACTATCAAGGTTTTACTGTAAATAAGAGCTGAACTATCAAGGTTTTACTATAAATAAAAGCTGAACTATCAAGGTTTTACTGTAAATAAGAGCTGAACTATCAAGGTTTTACTATAAATAAGAGCTGAACTATCAGGTTTTACTGTAACAAGAGCTGAACTACAAAGGTTCTACTGTAAATAAGAGTTGAACTATCAAGGTTTTACTGTAAATAAGAGCTGAACTATCAAGGTTTTACTGTAAATAAGAGCTGAACTATCAAGGTTTTACTGTAAATAAGAGCTGACCTATCAAGGTTTTACTATAAATAAGAGCTGAACTATCAGGTTTTACTGTAACAAGAGCTGAACTACAAAGGTTCTACTGTAAATAAGAGTTGAACTATCAAGGTTTTACTGTAAATAAGAGCTGAACTATCAAGGTTTTACTATAAATGAGAGCTGAACTATAAAGGTTTTACTGTAAAAAGAGCTGAACTATCAAGGTTTTACTGTAAATAAAAGCTGAACTATCAAGGTTTTACTGTAAATAAGAGCTGAACTATCAAGGTTTTAATTAAATAAGAGCTGAACTATCAAGGATTTACTGTAAATAAGAGCTAAACTATCACGGTTTTACTGTAAATAAGCGCTGAACTATCAAGGTTTTATTGTAAATAAGAGCTGAACTATCAAGGTTTTACTGTAAATAAGAGCTGAACTATCAAGGTTTTACTATAAATGAGAGCTGAACTATCAAGGTTTTACTGTAACAAGAACTGAACTACAAAGGTTCTATTGTAAATAAGAGTTGAACTATCAAGGTTTTACTGTAAATAAGAGCTGAACTATCAAGGTTTTACTATAAATAAAAGCTGAACTATCAAGGTTTTACTGTAAATAAGAGTTGAACTATCAAGGTTTTACTGTAAATAAGAGCTGAACTATCAAGGTTTTACTATAAATAAAAGCTGAACTATCAAGGTTTTACTGTAAATAAGAGCTGAACTATCAAGGTTTTACTATAAATAAGAGCTGAACTATCAGGTTTTACTGTAACAAGAGCTGAACTACAAAGGTTCTACTGTAAATAAGAGTTGAACTATCAAGGTTTTACTGTAAATAAGAGCTGAACTATCAAGGTTTTACTGTAAATAAGAGCTGAACTATCAAGGTTTTACTGTAAATAAGAGCTGAACTATCAAGGTTTTACTATAAATAAGAACTGAACTATCAGGTTTTACTGTAACAAGAGCTGAACTACAAAGGTTCTACTGTAAATAAGAGTTGAACTATCAAGGTTTTACTGTAAATAAGAGCTGAACTATCAAGGTTTTACTGTAAATAAGAGCTGAACTATCAAGGTTTTACTGTAAATAAGAGCTGAACTATCAAGGTTTTACTATAAATGAGAGCTGAACTATAAAGGTTTTACTGTAAAAAGAGCTGAACTATCAAGGTTTTACTGTAAATAAAAGCTGAACTATCAAGGTTTTACTGTAAATAAGAGCTGAACTATCAAGGTTTTAATTAAATAAGAGCTGAACTATCAAGGATTTACTGTAAATAAGAGCTAAACTATCACGGTTTTACTGTAAATAAGCGCTGAACTATCAAGGTTTTACTGTAAATAAGAGCTGAACTATCAAGTTTTACTGTAAAAAGAGCTGAACTATCAAGGTTTACTGTAAATAAGAGCTGAACAATCAAGGTTTTATTGTAAATAAGAGCTAAACTATCAAGGTTTTACCGTAAATAAGAGCTAAACTATCAAGATTTTACTGTAAATAGGAGCTAAACTATCACGGTTTTACTGTAAATAAGAGCTAAACTATCAAGGATTTACTATAAATAAAAGCTTAACTAGTAAGTTTAACTGTAACAAGAGCTGAACTATCAAGGTTTTATTGTAAATAAGAGCTGAACTATCAAGGTTTTACTGTAAATAAGAGCTAAACTATCAAGGTTGTACTGTAAATAAGAGCTAAACTATCAAGGTTTTACTGTAAATAAGAGCTAAACTATCAAGGTTTTACTGTAAATAAGAGCAGAACTATCAAGGTTCTACGGTAAATAAGAGCTGAACTATCAAGGTTTTATTGTAAATAAGAGCTGAACTCTCAAGGTTTTACTGTAAATAAGAGATAAACTATCAAGGTTTTACTATAAATAAAAGCTGAACTATCAATCAAGGTTTTACTGTAAATAAGAGCTGAACTATCAAGGTTTTACTATAAATAAGAGCTGAACTATCAAGTTTTACTCTAACAAGAGCTGAACTACAAAGGTTGTACTGTAAATAAGAGCTGAACTATCAAGGTTTTACTGTAAATAATTGCTGAACTATCAAGGTTTTACTGTAAATAAGAGCTGAACTATAAAGGTTTTATTGTAAATAAGAGCTGAACTTTCAAATTTTAGTGTAATAAGAGCTGAACTATAAATGTTTTACTGTAAAGAAGAGCTGAACTATCAAGGTTTTACTGTAAATAAGAGCTGAACAATCACAGTTTTACTGTAAATAAGAGCTGAACTATCAAGGTTTTACTATAAATGAGAGCTGAACTATCACGGTTTTACTGTAAATTTGAGCTGAACTATCAAGGTTTTACTGTAAATCAGAGTTGAACTATCAAGGTGTTACTGTAAATAAGAGCTGAACTTTAAAGGTTTTAATGTAATAAGAGCTGAACTATCAATGTTTTACTGTAAATAAGAGCTAAACTATCAAGGTTTTACTGTTAATAAGAGCTCAACTATCAAGGTTTTACTGTTAATAAGAGCTGAACTATCAAGTTTTACTGTAATAAGAGCTGAACTATCAAGGTTTACTGTAAATAAGAGCTGAACTATCAAGGTTTTATTGTAAATAAGAGCTAAACTATTAAGGTTTTACTGTAATAAGAGCTGAACTATCAAGGTTTTACTGTAAATAAGAGCTAAACTATCAAGGTTTTATTGTAAATAAGAGCTAAACTATCAAGGTTTTACTGTAAATAAGAGCTGAACTATCAAGATTTACTGTAAATAAGAACTGAACTATCAAGTCATCCGAAATATTGTCTTCACTAACAGAACTGTACAAATATGGAATAATCTACCGGAAATAGTTATCTCTTCTAAAAACGTACAAATATTCGAACATAGGCTTGATCAATACTGGAAACATCAAGAAGTAAAATTTAATTTTGAATCAAAATCAACAACCGGAACCGAAACCGAACTAAATAACGACGCTAACCAAGATGTGGAGCTTAGACTAGTGGCATCTTAATGCCAGCTCTAAGAAGAGGAATTGTAAGTATCTGTTAGTATAACAAGACTTGAAGTATTAAGTCCAAATATAAGTGCCAATTTCACTCATTCAATCTGTTGTCAGCTGCTAAGAGATAAAAAACTATTTTTCAAAACTTTGTATCAAAACTGGGATCATTAGAAAGGATCACAGTTGAGCGTTTAGGAGAATATAACAAGTTTAAGATTGAAAAATAGAAACCAGTATCAGCTGCTCAGAGATTAAAAACAACTTTTTTCAGAATTATGTGTTAAAACTTGCATTATTAGAAAGGAAATGAGCTAAGTAAGAAAATGAATGGTGACAGTTTAGTGTTTAAGAGAATATGACAAGTTTAAGACTTAAAGCAGACGTCAAAACACCAAATAGTGCAACTGTTTTGTTTTGTTATAAACTGCTCAGAGATGAAAAATAAGTTTTTTCATAATTTTGTCTTAAAACTTGCATCATTAGACATAAAATGAGTCAACCAAGCCAATGAATGGTGATAATTGGGTATGTTAGTGTTTATAACAAGTTTTACAGGCTTTCCTGTCTGCTTGTAGTGAAATCTATTGACCATGTCTTGTTACTGTCATTATACTGACACTTTGTCACCTTCAGACCATGACAAGTACGGAGGAAAATCTCCATGTCTACCTGTCCGTCTGTGACCTCTGTCACTGTTACATTGTTTAGTTCTACATCAACATAACGTGTTGTCTGGGAAATACTGCGTGTAAACTCGTGCAGGGCTGTAACTGGTAATGTAACATCCACCAGCCTAACCTCCTCCACACAGTGTGACACAGACTGAAGATTATCTACAGACATGTAGTACAGAGCAAGTATCTGTATGTGTGTCATAGTAGACACATCTATTCTAGGTCTACACTGTCTGCCATGATCTGTACAGAATAACCCCAGTGCTAACTCTCTAACGGTGGGTGACTGTGAGACCCTGGCTATTATTTGTTCTATATGTTTATGTGTCATACAACAACCCAGCGCCAGTGCCATTAAACACTTGCTACTACTGAGACTATATAACGCAGTAACTAACTCATCTGTAGCTGTGATATGACTCCACAAGACCAGGCATGTAAGAGTGTTGATGTTGTTGTTTACTATTACTGTCACTGTGTCAACATGTATATAGCAGGGATTGTCGGGGTCAACCAGGTACAGTCTTTGTACTGAGTGACAGTGTTGTAACTGACTAGTTATAGCTCTCAACTGATCTTTATCAATGCCTTCTGTCCTCATGTATACAGATTTGACCTTTGACCTTTTATTGCATACAAACAAAGGTTTTACATGACAGAGGGTGGATTTAGTGATATAAAAGTCAGCTAAACATAAATTGTCATATATGTAGCCATGATAGCTACCCTCTACTACACAGTCAGTTAAACATGTTTGTATGTCTCGTATTAAACCTAAACTAGATCTATTGATAGTTTGCCTGCATTTCTGTAAAAGTTTGTGTTTGTCAGCAGTCACAACATGAGTGAAATGTGTCAGTAACTGTTGCGTTAAGTCTGGCCTTAGCCCTGACATAAACATGTATACCTGAGACATTTCTAAACATGTACCTATTGTACTGCAGAAATCTGTCATGTGATTGATTGGACTTTTGCTTGTTATTTCAGTGATCTGCTGGTCAGAATCTTGGGAATCAACAGAGCCTGCTATGAAAAGTGACGCCAGAAATTCTTGAAACTTCTTGTGTAAAAATGATATTCTCTTCTGACTTACACAAACTTTGTCTAATACTTTGCTCTGTGACAATATTCCAGATCTTAAACACACATTTATTTCCTCTTGTCCAAGACCAAATAGCTCCATCTGAGAGCTTCTGAACACTAAGCTGTTTTCTCTTGTTTTGTCAAATAATGCCTCAAATGCAACTCTTGATAAGCAAAATATTAACTGCTTATGGCTTTGACAACATGGGTGGTCCTTAAAACACTCGGGCAAGGGTCTGTTTGTTTGCACATCTTTTGACGTAATGCTTGTTTCTTTAGATATGTTTTTCTCGGCTTTTGTAAGAAGGTGCTCTAAAATGTCACAGTACAGCTGTACTTGCGACTTTGGAAGATCCTGGTATTCAATCCAAAGGCAAATGAGCTGTATGAGTATAACGGGTATCATTTTAAAATGATCAAGGCTTCTCTGTTTTAGTGTCATAAAAAAAACCTGCTTCGTTTTGCAACATATTTTACTCTTTCTTAGTATTTTAATGACTTTACTGCAGAGTTGAGAAGCAGATTGCTCACTTATACCTATGAGTTCAACATGCTTGTCAACTTCTGAGCTTTTCAGCTGTAGCACATCGAACTTCCATGGCCGTGTTGTGGTCAGGAAGACACTTGTTTCAATAGTTATATCCCTGCCTGGGATACCAGGGTTAACAAAATGCGGAACAGTACTACCCTCAGGACACACCCACTCATCTAAGCCATCGCATATGACAAGACAACATTCATTTTTTAATATGGCTGAAACCTTAAGACCTTCCATAGTATCATAGTGTTGTAAAATCTGTGACTGAATCATGTCATTAATTTTATATTCTGAAAGAGAATCTCTTAGTGTTATATAGAACAACAGCTTAAACTGAGACAGTATCTTTCTGTCCTCTTTACACCCGTCTTTCCTGTGCTCATGTCTAGTTTTCCCGGCTAGTCTTCTCTCTGACATCTTGTCATCATCCTCGTCTGAATCGCTTTCCTCACTCTCGACTATATTCAAACCACCATGTGCTTCACACCAGAGTCTTACTATGTTTCTACATAACATGCTTTTACCTGTACCAGCATCACCTGTAATGTATATGTTTCTACACGGGTAGTCTTTAGTGTAGAAGACTTGTTTACACGACATATTGGTCACCTCTTCTTCCACATTCCCTAAACCATCTCTCCCCATACTTTCTCTCAGGACCTTGATTGCTGGAGCAACATACATGTACTCTAGGCCTACATCATTGGTATCTAGAGAATTCTCGATAACAAGGCAAGAGTGTATGTAGTGGGACATCAGCAGTGATTGTAGATCTGCAATGTATAACATATATTCTCAGCAAAAAAAAAGAAAGTACCCATCGTATATTTCTATTTATATACTAGGAACTGAAATATGTTCTGACTATTTCTTTTATCTGGATTGAAGAACAGTTCCTTAGTGACATTCTGTGAACAATTGAAGTCGACGCGATATTTCTTTTATTGTAAAATATTGAGCGAAATGACATAGGGGTCGATTTAGAAAATGACACTCTCTTTGATACGACTGGTTTCACCAAAAAAAAAGGTTTACTTTCATTTTGAATGTGCTATGAGCACCCTAAATGGGCTGTAAGTATTGAATTTGGAGTCATTATCTCATGTGTCCACCATTTTGTGCAATGCATGTCGTGAATCAGCGGTGCATGCTGTTGACGTAACGCTGTAATAACGGCGCAGGCAAATTTTTCCGTTCGACTTGTAACGATGTCATTTACCGTGTTGATTGTGTGATTTGTTCGAAAACGACGTCCTAGTTCGTCTTACATGTGTTCTATAGGATTTAAATCGGGACTATTTGCAGGCCAGTCTAATATACTCAGCCAAAAAGGAAGTTAAATTTACTTTACCGGTACATTAAGTAAATTTTCAAGCTCCATATCTTTTGAAGTACTTGTTTGAGGTTTTGAAGGCCCATACGATCACCAATGTATTCCAGTAAAAACATTCAGATTAACGACACATGCAACGAAAATGAAACACTTAAAGTTTGTTCTTATTTCAATTCAAAGGGAGGTAATTTGATATTATAAGACTTTCTAGTCTCAATAACGCCGTGAATTCTGTAATGAATGAAAGTCTTATGTGATTCCATTTTCTTTAAGAAAAAGTTTTAGCTGCTGAATATGAGTACAATTGTTTCTCTTCTATGGAAAAGAAATTCTAAGCAAAAATGCTGTTTTCAGAAAAAAAGGGTTATGGACCTTTTATTTTCAATACAATGTGCCAGTTATTTAGCCACAATGAGTTCATGTCGTCTGCTACTTTCTATAAAATAAAACTTAAACACAGTTTATGCATAAGACGCTGATAATTTAGAAAACAAAAGTGGGTACTTTCTTTTTTGGCTGAGTATATAATTAAAACACAACGTAAAATGTCACTATTAAGACTACTTGGCCGGTTTCTAGTTTTAAGACAGGTGGCAACTTAACGAAGGTTGAAAGTACAGCAGGATGTGCCTTTAGTTCACCCTACTTTGGGCTGCAATAGATCTGCTTATACGTGTACATAGAAATTATTTCTAATGATACATACTCCTTGAAACTATTTCCTTAAATGGAGGAATATTGAGTTATAGTATCACATTAACAAGAGGACCATTTGCCCTAAATTGCTCACCTAATAATATTGTTTATCTGTTTCTAACTAAGTAGTTGTGACCAATTCAAGGCTAAATAATCTAATAAATGTAGTGCACTTTAGGACACTTTTACCCAAAGGGCATATTTCGACCAATCGTGATAAAGGACCTGTGGGTGGTGCTATATGCCAAATATCTATGCTCAGGCATTTGTGGTTTTTTGAAGAACCACTGGCCCCTGGGTAGGGCCAAATTTGACCCCAGGAGCATTATTTGAACACTCCTGGCAGAGGACCGGTAGATAATGCTTTGAGCCAAATAACTACGCTCCGTGTACTATAATTCCAGACAAAAGATTTTTTAAAGTTTGTATTTGAAAAATCTATTTAGCTCCTGTGACCTAGATATGCAACGGACCAGCCCAGTTCAACAGTACTGTTAAAATGCATCTAGAATCTTCAGTATGTCTAAATATGAAAGCTGTGGCCATGTCATAATTTCAGGAAAGATGCATGAAAATTCACTACATAACTTTACATGTATGTAAAACAATAATCTAATTTAGCTTCTGTGACCTACATGTGCAACTGACCGCAACCATTTCAACGCTATTGGTAAAGGCCATCTAGAAAAATCACCATGCTAAAATCAAAGTT
Organism: Gari tellinella; assembly: GCA_922989275.2. NCBI lineage: Eukaryota > Metazoa > Mollusca > Bivalvia > Cardiida > Psammobiidae > Gari > Gari tellinella. The sequence goes on along the minus strand of OV277864.1, from coordinate 82,422,541 downwards.
CTGGCCATATTAGTTTAAGAGGAGAATATGTTTGAAAAGTTCACTATATAACTCTATGTAAAACTGACCTCGGAGCGGCACCAATTTGATCATAGGGGCATAATTTGAACAATCTTAATAGAGGACCTGTAGATGATGCTTATAGGTTAAATATCTAAGCGTCCCTTGTATGTTTTGACGATACTTTTTTTAAGTGTTTACTTACTTTTGTCTGCATTCTTTTTAATTATTTGAACAAATTGGAAAGAGCTTGAACCAAGAAAGATTCTTTAATGTTTGGTTGAAATTGTTTAAGTGTAAAAGGAGGAGATGTCATTTCAAGAAATTGTTTACGACGATGGACGACGCAAAACTCACGACTTACAACACACGACGGACGACGACGGACGCAGGACCATCACAAAAGAGTAACTATCTTATTGGACAGATGGACATTTAAACAGACAGAAATAATTATTTATAAAGGACTCCTGCATCTAACATGCAATTAACGAAACCAAACCAACTCACCAACATGGCCAAGATTAACCCATTACTCCATAAAACACCTTTAAAACCTCTAATCTATTCCTGCACTGATTTGATTTGTTATGATTTTATGTCGCTTTAACAGTATTTCGGCCATATAGCGACGTCCAGCTAGTTACAGGTGGGGGAAGACCCTAGAAGCCCTTTATGCACTGTTTCATACATATATCGGCAACTTGGAAGGTAGAACCCAGTTGGAAGTTATTCCTGCACTGAAGAAGATAGGTCCAATTTATACAGTCATTAGTGAAATTTCATTTCTAAAGCGTCGGTACAGTAGAGAAAACATTTTCTTTCCAAATAACCCGGTTACGCTTAAACTATTATTTTCATTGCAAACAATTTGGAGTCAGATCAGACGCCGGGTAACCCGACGTCTGATCAGGCTCGAAACAGTTTTCCACTCAAATTAAAACTGGTAGTCGGAATTGTCAAAATGTTGTTATTTTCTATATTTCATTGCCATGCGTTTGCGTTTGAACGAAAGAATTGCGTTTTCTCCACTGTATTTAAGACCGGTAGCCAACTTGCAATCGATGGCCATTGATTTCTTTACTCTTTACTGAACTCATCAATGGTCCCTCAAATGTCAAGGTCACTGGGGTAAACACGATTGTGTGCATTAAGGCCTTGTCCATATACAAATGCAAATATGGAAGCAATATCTCGAGGGACATGGGAGTGTATAAGCATTTCTCGAAATCTTAACGCAGATTTCAAAACCCAAACGCGGACCCTAACTTCAAGGTTAATTTCACTGGGGTAAAACTATTTGTGTGCATGGTAATGTTGTGTCCATATACACACACATGCTAAGTATGAGAGCAATCCATCAAGGGACATAGAAGTTATAGGCATTTTGAGAAATTTAAACGCAGATTTTGAAACCTAAATGCGGGCCCTAGCTACACGGTCAATGTCATTTAGGTAAACATATGTGTGTGCATGGTAAGGTATTGTCCATATACACATGCATACCAGATATGAAAGCAAAATCTCAAGGGATATAGGAGTTATATATGTATTTTTCTAATCCCAAACGCAGATTTCGAAACGTAAATTAGGGCCTTTTGTTCAAGGCCAAGGTCACTAGGCTGATAATTGCTGTATGCATAAAAAGGTATTGACCATATACATATGCATGCAAAATATGAAAGGAAAATCTTACTGAGCATAGGAGTTATAGGCTTTTTTAAAAATCTTAACACAGATTTTGAAACTTAAAAGCGGGCTCTAACATCAAGGTCAAGGTCGCATCGGTCAAACGTTTTGTGTACATGGAAATATCTTGTCTATATACACGCACATACCAAATATGAAAGTAATAACTCGAGGGACATAGGAGATATAAGCATTTTCTTGAAACTGCTAACGCGAAAGGTCAAGGTCACTGGGGTAAAAATATGTGTGTGCATCGCAAGGTCTTGTCTACATACAGATGCAAACCAGATATGAAATCAACATAAACGCAAATTTCGAAACCTAACCGCGGGCCCTAAGGTCAAGGTCAAGGTCAAGGACACTACGCTAAAACATTTTGTATGCATGAAATCGTTTTGTTCATATACACATGCATGCCAAATATGAAAGGAATATTTCAATGAACATAGTAGATATAGGCATTCGAAAGCTTAACTTGGGTTTTAAGTTCAAGGTCAAGGTCACAAGGGTATACCTTTTGTGTGTATGGAAAAGTCATGTCCATATTCACACACATACCAAAAATTAAAGCAATCAGAGGTAAACTTGCCCCACCCACTGAGGACCATGTTTTAAGTTAGTAAATTATTATAAGAAATCTGGTAGAGGGTGACTCACTAATCAACTAAGTTATATCAAGCTGTATTTTCAATTTAGGCCAGTAGTCTACATGTACTATTTTTTTCATTCGTGTTCCTGCTTTTCAGAGTCAATGGCCATCCTGAAAAGCTTAATCCATGATTGTATGTGACTTTAACTGTTGGACTTGACCCATAACGTTCCTTCTGTAAAAGCTTAACCTTGGTCAAAGAGGATAAATGTCAAAAGAAAAACTGCAGTGCTACTTGTTGTTCTAACTGAATCGCGTGAGCATAAGGATTTAGGATTTATTATGGTTTTACGTTGCTTTTAACAGTATTTCAGTCATGTCGCGACGTACAGCTTAAACTACAACAAGTTTTACTCATCAGTGGGCATCAGCATGTAAAGTCGAATTTTTCTATATCCACAGAGACGGAAGCTTAAAACAGGATGAATGGAAACCACAGCGTGCCTTAAAATGTGCAATCTGCTGTACTTCAAAACCTGCTTAAAGTGGTCATCCGACTTAAAAACTAGAACCTTCTTGGCAAGTATCAGCAAATATCCCATTTAAATGCATATATAACCTAAACAGAGTAAATATGAAAACTTAGCATAAGGGGGAAATGCCGTTGACGCAAGATTCCAGGAAAAGGGATACATGTGTCTCTATTTCACTCGTTCACAAAAACCTCAACTGTATCAACTCTACCTACCTTTACATTTGTCATCATCCCAACTCCCTGAACTGCCAGTAACATGGGCATCTGGTTTGGGCTGCAATTGAATTGGAAGTGTTACATTAGCCAATCTTGATACCATTATAACAATCAGAATCAGATCCAAAATTTAATTAATATGCATTACAAGTATCGACCTGCACAAAGGCACTATGCCATTGCATTATAGTCTGATTGCGATACAAAGAATTGGCATTTGGGACCGGCCAATTTTTTTAGTAATATTCCGCGTGCTCGATTATCAGTCCGGAATTTACGGAAAATAAATCAAGTGGTCCAGAATTCAATTCCAGAACTGTTCTATCAATGCTGCCCGAGGAGGTGGTGTGAGCAGAATTGTGACGTTTCATCATGGTTCCCGGCACAAATTTCAACGTTTCGACAGCAGAGTTATAATAAGCAGGGAACCAGACTACCATATTTGCAGGTGTTCAATTCCGGTTTTACTTCATTTACAAATGCCATGGAATCGTTCCATACAGTTCTGGAACTGATACTCGAGCATGCCCATTGCATCTTTAGGATAAAAAAGGAGTTCCACCAAAAAACCGTCCTGATTGTACAGATGTATACACATTTTATCCATTATCCAATATATAAACCTTTTATTTATTCCTCCACAAAAGAACATCGTTCCACTTTATATAGTGATGAATAGATTACGTGAAATTGTTCTATAATCTGATACATATTAACTTAAAGCAGGATGAAAGTAAAGCAGAATGCGCCTTAACCTGCTTTAAGTGGGCTCATGTCTTCAAAGCTTAATACAGGCTATGGGGTAATGGTTAATGTATTACTGCATTATAAAGTACACCATTTTATGCCTTTAATTTATTCCTGCACTGACGAAAATACTTTCATTTTTACAAAGTCTTGAATATGCACTGTACAAATGTTATCTATATTCTTGAAGGTGGTAGCTTGAAAAACAGGCTTGAATTTAAGCAGAATGTGCCTACATTTTAAACTTGCTGTAAGTGGAAACCTGTCCTCAAAACTAGAAACAGGTTATGTGGTAATTGGTAAAGGCCGTTGGTAGAACGTATTGTCATAATATGTACATGTACAATTATCGTTGTAGATTATGTTGCAAAATAAAGATATTTATATACATGTATGTATATACAGCATTTGTTCGTGTTATATTAAATATGTAGTAACTTGTTTGACAATCCACTTGTTTGACAATCAGCTTATATTATCTCGGGATACTATGCATCGAAATTAAAAAAACTAGGAGGATGTTCCTCGAAAAACATGTGTCACTTGCCAGCAAGACTCATACGAACAAGAGTTATAGCAAAAATGTAAAACTTTAGTATAATTTTTAATAATTATGTATTATCATGTTTTACAATTCACTTGTCTGATATTCAGCTTATATTATCTCGGGATACTGGGTATCAAAATTAAAAAAAACAAGAGGGCCTTGAAGGCCCTGATATCGCTAACCCCGAGAATTTCGAACGAACAGTTTTACGTTTGGGTTTCACCCATAATCAAAATCATTAAAGAACTTACAGCCATTGTTTAGTTTGTGAAAGTGGCCTAGTTTCTGAACGCTTAAAACTCGTTTGATATTTGACCTAGAGTTCATCCAGGGCAACATATAATTCAATTAATTTAAAGATTAGGTGCAAAATGTGGTTTGTAGTGTGTTGCTAAGGTGTTCTTTTATTTGGCCAAGTGGCCTTGTATCATTCAAACTAGACCTACATGTCAGTGAGGCAACCTTTTGATCAAGTTTCATCAAGATCAAGTGAGAGTTGTAGCCTCTACAAGGATTACTACGATTGGACATATGTTTTATCCTACTGTGTCCTCACATTTGAACTTGACTTAGATTTTCATGAGGCAATTGTTTTACCAAGATTTATTTAGATCTAATAAGACTTGCAGCCTCTATAGTGTTAACAAAATATGTCCATGACTTGACCTTCAGACCTATTTTTGCCCATATTCAAACTTGACATAGATGCTATCAAGGGCAACATACAAACTCTAATTAAAATTGATTGCAAAATTTGGTTTCAGGAGTGTAAACAAGCCTTTCATAATTTGACATACTGCCCTAAATTTTGATCTAACATGATATTCAAACCAGGCTTATGTTTTCATTAGACAAACATTTTCACCAAGTTTCGTTAGAGCCACTCATATGTCTCGACAATATGGATTTGTTCAGATCGTGGTCATACATGTACCAGGACATTTCCATGAAGAAAAGTTTGATAAGCTTCAGTGTCTTCTTCTTAGCTCAGTCGGTAAAGTGATTGACTAGCAATCCAAATGTCCTAGATTCAAGTCCAATTATATTAAAAACTTTTTGTTTTAAAATGTACGAGAGGCTTTTGAAAAAATTCTGATAATTGTCCTAGAGTTTGTCCATTACATATAGGATATTACCTAAGTGTTCATAATTTATTGGATTTATTAAACGAGTCTTTTAGAAAACGATAAAAGCGAGGCTTTGCCGAGTTTTTATCGTTTTCTAAAACGACGAGTTTGATAAATCCAATAAATTATTAACACTCATGTTATATTATTTTTATAACATAACCTAGAAAAAGTTATTTATCGCAGACTTTGAGGTCAAGTGAATGCTAAGCGCGATATAAGTAGATCTATACAGGAAAAACGTTGTTCCAAATTAACCCCGTTCACTAGCACACTGTTTATGTTATTATATGTATTTATAAGCACTTTCATATAGATCTAATATTGATTAATTACAATCTATAAATTGAATCTACATGATGGAAAGAAGACGTTGGAAATTGAACGCATAGAACGCATTTTAATGACGTCACAAGTAACGACGTCGTGGCGTATCTCATTTGCATAGTTATTTAACTATTTATATATGACATTAAACAACGGGTGTTATTCAACGCTCACGCCGTCTGTTATGCTATAAATGTAATTATAAGAGTAGTCACAAGGTCAACAATTCCATTGACAACTTTTTGTTTTAAAATGTACGAGGGTTTTTTGAAAAGTTCTGATAATTGAGCGATAACTTGGTTTAAGAGTTAACTCTAATTATGAGTGTCAATCATATTTGTCCTAGAGTTTGCCCATTGCATGTAGTAATAAGAGTGTCAATCATACTTGTCCTAGAGTTTGCCCATTGCATGTAGTAATAAGAGTGTCAATCATACTTGTCCTAGAGTTTGCCCATTGCATGTAGTAATAAGAGTGTCAATCATACTTGTCCTAGAGTTTGTCCATTACATGTAATTATAATAATAGCCCCAAGGTCAATAACTCAACTTCAAGAGACTCGTACAATAAAAAAATGTTTAAAGCCTTTGAAGTGTAACTGTTATATAGTCTATTTCCACTGCTATGGCAAATCAACGTAGGTTTTTTTTCCAAACCACTTGGTCTGAAATATAAAACACTTCAACTCTTTCACTGCCATTGTTGGCAAATGGCGACTTTGCAAACAGTTGGATCCTGCTCAGACGTTGCGCGGCGTTTAATGAGGGTCCAAACTGTTTTACACACGTTTCAACATTTCTTCAGTCAAATCAGCCCTAAATCTTACCTGAAAAAATATAGCAGACGGTAAGAGGGTTAAAGCAAACGATAGAACTTGGCAGTGAAATATTTAAAGAGACTAAACACCAAAAGTTAATGATGTATTTCCGTAATTAAAAGAAATAACTCGAATGCATGCAAATGTGTAAGCATTACCGTGCATCTGACATTAACAAATATGATCAGTCTGAAGACATATATTTTCTATTGCATTTTCAATTCCGTTTACTAAACTGACTAAATATGTTTCCTATTCCTTGCGCACGCGCGGACATAAACAGGAAATGAGATGTCCTTCTTACTTGGTGTACGCTACAGGAAGTTAAATCTGTTACGGTTAATTGAACAGCTCGGTTGGCTCAGTCGATAAGATGTCTGACAGATTTGCTGTCCACGCTTGCTCGGTACCGGTTTTAAATCCTGCACGAGCTAAATAATAGTTTCTTTGAAATGCATTTTAAAACAGAATTTCTCATATTTACTTAAGTAATACTTACGTGTTATATCACACCCTGTCGACTTATTAGGCAGCTTTTTCAGAGCTACTACGATTTAGATGCGAGGACATTTCCGGGCGTTGATAGAGGCCACCAAAACATGGCAGAAAGGTGAGTCAAGTCTCGATTTTGCTTCAAAACAGTAGTTGTCTTCTGTTTTTCTAGAAATCGGGGAATGTCGTTCCACGTAAAAATGTCCAGTTGATGAATTAGTTATCATCGTATGCTCCATTATTGCGATCTGCCGCCCAAATTTCATTCGGCGCAAACGTTACACTATCATTTTAAAACCGAAAGGGGCCAAAACATCAACATTTATGTGCATAAAAGTGCAATGCACGAATTTATCATGCATCTAACGCACCTTTAGGTGCACACGAACACTATTGACTGTTTGGTATACTTTATATGCATCAGAACACGCAACATTGGATATTATGTGCCAATTTTCTTAAAGAGGTGCATTGGAGGTGCCTGATAAGAGTCGAGAAACATACTAGGAGGAGGTTTTTTTGTTGAACATATTTAGGGCTGATATTGTCTAAAGTTGCTATATGTCATCGAAACCATGACCTGTCATGATTCCAAGTGAAGTTCAAAGGAATAATACGCCTTTATATAACCTTAAGTCAGCTTTAAAATGCAATGAAAGGATATAAAGAGTTCTGATTGTTAGCAAATTTGAATATGAACAATTTTCTGAATTGCATAGATGGAAAGTTTGCTTTAAATATGTACTGTATTTTGTACACAAGTGAGATTCAACAACAAATACACAAAAAACTAACAATTAATGAAAAATGGCATAGAAGCAGTAGACCACTTACATTTTCCTTTCGTTTCAGATGGGTGTGTTTCGGGGTAATAGGGGAAAAGGCATGTTCCTGGCGAAGAAAAAGCCTAGATATGCACATCGAAGACACAGCAACACCGCTCAAATCAAATCTTCATATGCTAAATCAAATATTCCACTAAGTAGTACCCTAGCGAAGATTAAAAGGACAATTCAAGATATCAGAAGTGCCAGTAAATATTCACCAGATCTAAAGCGTTTTCGATTTTTGTCCTCTATATCTAAAAACGATGAACTTGATTTGAGCACAAATAGCACAAATAGCACAAAAACTAGACGAACATTATTTGACAAGAGTGCACACATACCAACAAACAATCACATAACGGCGATTCCAGAGAAATAAACACTATCAACTTGTTTAGACGATGAAACATATCTGTATTCTGAGGACTCATTGTGTGACATAGATATGAACAATAACTCATATGATAGTTTTCGAACAGAAACCAAATAATCGAATCAAGAAAGTATAAATGACCTGCTTGAAAGTGTTTTGCCAGTGCTTGAAGAGCAAGCCGTTAAAAATGAAATACACTTCTCATTCTTGTGCAAGAGGAAAAGCTTCCTTTGAGCAATGTAGCATTTACTCTCTTCCTAGATGTCGTGAAATGGTTCAACAGTGATGACACACGATGCATGAGTTTAATATTAATTACACGAGCTTGAAATTCTTTTGGCTTGGAAAAAGACTGTTCGGAGGAAAATAATTAAGTTCATGTGTGGAATGATAATGAAACAAGTGTTCTACTGGGGGAAAACAAGCCTCTACCATCAGAGTCCAAAATAAAGTGTGCATGCCCAAAGGAAAATACGTTGTCAACATTTAATTTTGTATACATGACAAAAGGTGATCACGCATTCAAAAGGTACCACCTTGTTACATTGATGGTGTAGAAATAAATGATCAACGTCTGGTATTAATAGAGGCGATTGTCCTAATAACGCGACGTCAATTTTCGATCAGATTTCCGTGATTTGCTAATACAACACGTTGCAACAAAAGTCCTACCCCTAGACCCCCTAGACATAAGCTATAAGAACGATATGTAGCGTTTTAAGTGCTTGCCTTTTTAGCCGTGGAAGTGTTGTTCTTTCCATTCTTTTGTGTAAAAAGTGTTCATATTCAAATTTGCTAACAATCGGGCTTCTTTATATCCGTTTCATTACTTTTAAAATTTGAATTAAAATTATATAAGCCGTTATATTCATTGGAACCTCATTTGGAATCGTGACAGGTCGATGAAATATAGAAACTTTTGACAATATCAACCCTAAATCTGTTCAACAGAAAAACCTCCTCTTAGTAGGTTTCTTGGCTCCTATCAGGCACCTCATAGCCTCCAAGGCACCTCTTTAAGAAAATTGGCGCATAATATCCAATGTTGCGTGTTCCGATGCACATAAAGTATACCAAACAGTCAATAATGTTCGTGTGCACCTTAAATCTGTGTTAGATGCATGATAAATTCGTGCATTGCACTTTTATGCACAAAAATGTTGATGTTATGGCCACTTTCGGTTTTAAAATGATTGTGTAACGTTTGCGCCGAATGAAATTTGGGCGGCACATCGCAATAATGGAGCATACGATGATAACTAATTCATCAACTGGACATTTTTACGTGGAATTACGTTCCCCGATTTCTAGAAAAACAGAAGAAAACTACTGTTTTGAAGCAAAATCGAAACTTGACTCACCTTTCTGCCATGTTTTTGGTGGCCTCTATCAACGCCCGGAAATGGCTTCGCATCTAAATCGTAGAAGCTCTGAAAGAGCTGCCTAATAAGTCGACAGGGTGTGTATATCAGCGTTTGACATACATTGTACAACTTACATTTCTTTCCATGCTAAATTTGGTTGTCATTCTCCTTTAAACATCCAACTTTATAAACATGTACATGCAGTACGAAACAATGGTACAACTCTTGCTATGTGCTTACCATAACTTGTTCTGCTAATGTGAGTATCTTCTGATCCTGCTCATGAAATCGGCGATACTGCTGGTCTAGCCTCTGGTTTACAACTTGATTCTGCTGTTCTAACCTCTGCTTTACAAGTTGATCCTGTTGCTCTATCCTCTGTTTCTGCTCATTTAACTCTTGAACCTGCTGGTTCAATTTCTGGTCATGTTCCTGTAACCTGGTCAACAACCTGGCAAGGTCCTGAACTAGCCCGTTATCATGCAGGAATTTCTCAAAAGTTTTCTTTGATTCCTCAAGCTGAAAATGTATGAATCACTCAATGTTTGTTTGGTAACTTCCGTTTCTGCCGTCTCTTATCTAATTGGACACCCCAGAGAGAGGGAAGCGGATACAGAGACCCCGGGAGCGACGCCCTGCTCTTATTATCGAAACAGTCCTCTGGTTCTTTAAGATGCCCATTGTAAAGCACTGATACATCAGATCTCGGTTTATAAAGTCTCATCCGAAGGACTTGGTCTGGCGGGGGATCGAACTCACAACCCCTGACGTTGTAAGCGGGTGCTTTACCCCTCGACAATGTCCGCCGGTCCTGATGAATCACTTAAACAGCTCGCTATAGGTACAAAATAGTTCAAGTTCAAAACCTGGTTAGGAGCAAGAGTATTGTTACATATTATGACAAGTTGTAAGCACATGTGTATCAAAAGGATAGTAAAACATAATATAAACAGGAAGGTCATGTTGTCCCTGATATCTCTAACCTAAACAAGCATTGTAGTAGTTTTTGATGAAACGGTAAAGTCTAGTTAACAAGGAATTAGCCCATTCAAAATATTCTAAGTCCAAATTAAGCCAAAGTCAGAGTCAAAATCAAGCTTGGTGATATTGGTGGATAGGGAATGGTCCAAGGCAACAACTGTATAAGTATCCAATCATTGGAGTAAGCGTTGTTGATGCAAGACGAAACGGTAAAATCTAGTTAACCAAGAAATAGCCCATTCAAAACATTCTAAGTCCAAAATAGGTCAAGGTCAAGGTCAAAATCAGAGTTGGGTGATATTGGTGGATAGGGAATGGTCCAAGGAAACAAATGTATAAGTATCTAAGCATTTGGGTAAGCGGTGTTGATGCTAGACGAAACAGTAAAATCTACATAACCTTGTTACGGACGGACGGAAGGACGGATGCACGGACGGACAGGACGATTACTATATTCCTCCGCATCTTCAGATGCCGGGGGCAAAATAATGATAATTAAAAATATTGGTTACTCCCATACTTTTTAAAGTTTTAGAACCTTACATACTGTTTGCATACTGTTTGTAAAAAATCGTTCCGATTCTATTCAAATGCGTTAATTTTGTTTTAATTTACTTAATATAGAACTTGTTCAAGTTTAATTCAAATCCACTTAAACGTATAGTCTCTAGAGTATAGACAGTAATTAAATAGGAATAAATCTGATATACTTCAATACTTCAAAGGAAAGTGACTATTAATTACTACAAGGATAGCACCTTATGAAAAGTTTAGGTTATCCAATAGTTTATACTAATATACCGGTATATTATGTGAAAATAAAATCCCAAACCATGAACGGAAGTTGTTAGAGTAATAACTGTTAACACTGTTAAACATAGCAGGGTTGAAGTATCTGGACTAATTGTCCAGATTAAGGTTTTTCACATAGAAGGCTAGGGTATTTAGCCACACATTTATCTATTCCTGACATTGAACGACCATATCAACGGACATGAAACGAAAGGAAATCGTATTGAATGTTGCTTACCTTGAGCTTGTACATGTACTCAGATGAGCTTACAATTTTAGAAACAAGCAAATTTGTGTCATTCAGATCTCTAGTTTTTTTTCCAAGACATTTTGCAAAAAACGTACATTATTAGGCTATGGTTGGGAATCAAGTCAACTTATTTCTTGGGGGATTGTGTTTATGGCTTTACCAATTAACCCCATCAGTGACAATCTCGACACCATTTATAGTTACAATAGTTTGGACCAAGATCAACAGCTGCATAACCCAGCGTAAACAGACGACATCGTAGCAGTGATAGTGTTGACTCTTTACATGTTAACGGCAGATATGTCTGCCACAGTGATTACCTCTACAAACACTCGACACTACTTATAGTTACAATAGTTTGGACCAAGATCAACAGCTACATAACCCAGCGTAAACAGACGACATCGTAGCAGTGATAGTGTTAACTCTTTACATGTTAACGGCGGATATGCCTGCTACAGTGATTACCTCTACAAACAAGCTCGACACCACTTATAGTTACAATAGTTTGGACCAAGATCAACAGCTACATAACCCAGTGTAAACAGACGACATCGTAGCAGTGATAGTGTTGACTCTTTACATGTTAACGGCAGATATGCCTGTCACAGTAATTACCTCTACAAACAAGCTCGACATCACTTATAGTTACAATAGTTAGGACCAAGATCAACAGCTGCGTAACCCAGCGTAAACAGACGACTCGTAGCAGTAATAGTGTTAACTCTTTACATGTTAACGGCGGATATGCCTGCCACAGTAATTACCTCTACAAACACTCGACACTACTTATGGTTACAATAGTTTGGACCAAGATCAACAGCTACATAATCCAGTGTAAACAGACGACGTCGTAGCCGTGATAGTGTTAACTCTTTATATGTTAACGGCGGATATGCCTGCTACAGTAATTACTTCTACAAACAAGCTCAACACCACTTATAGTTACAATAGTTTGGACCAAGATTAACATCTCCGCAAACAGACGACTTCGTAGCAGTAATAGTGTTAACTCTTTGCATGCTAACGGCAGATATGCCTGTCACAGTAATTACCTCTACAAACACTCGACACTACTTATAGTTACAATAGTTTGGACCAAGATCAACAGCTACATAACCCAGCGTAAACAGACGACATCGTAGCAGTGATAGTGTTAACTCTTTGCATGCTAACGGCAGATATGTCTGCTACAGTGATTACCTCTACAAACAAGCTCGACACCACTTATAGTTACAATAGTTTGGACCAAGATCAACAGCTGCGTAAACAGACGACATCGTAGCAGTAATAGTGTTAACTCTTTGCATGCTAACGGCAGATATGTCTGCCACAGTGATTACTTCTACAAACAGCTTGGATCCAAATTTTAATGCTGCGTCTCATCAGGATCCAAACTGTTTGACACTCTGACCCAAAATTTATAAGAACTTTGGAAAATTCTAATTTTTGATTGATAGCAGAAGACAATTGTTGCAGACGAAACAATTGCCCAACATGCAAAGAGTTAAAACTGTAATCATGTCATTACGACCGTGAAAGTGTTAGTTGAACATTGAAATAAAGAAATACAGAAGATGATGACAAGGCCGAGCAAATGGCAAGTATCTCTTCACGTTTATCAAAAATTGAACTGTGGCAAACTATCATGAGCCTGCATGGTAAAAAGGTAACCATGGTCTTATATGGTTCAGTTGAAGACAGAATTAAAGCTTAGAAGGTTCGGTTATGTCAGTATTGTATTATAATCACAATGTGTTGTATTCCTTTAATTACAATGCTTTTAATCTGTAGAAAACTACCTGTTTGATCAGAGTCTTTGTACTTGTGTAGTCATCATTTAGGGACTGTAACTCTTGCCGTGTTCTACTGAGATCCTGTCGAGTTCTGTCGATGTCACTACATTTCCCCCTGAGATTTGCCAGCTCACTATCAACAGCTTGCATCCTTGAGTGAAGAACAGTAACCTCCTTGTTACGAGTCAATGCCATTGTCCTGGACTGCAACTATACATACAGAGTATTGCGTGTTATAGGCTTCATATATTGATTCTGTAAGACCTCAATTTAGCAATCTTTTTGCTTTGCACTATCTGTTGACCCAGATAATGTTTACACAATTTGAAATAATAGTACACTTGCAGTGTTGTTGTCTGCTTACTTTTTTTTTATACCGGCATATAGTTTAAAATTAAGTTGTAACTGAGAAACATCATACTATTGTCAAACTTATCAGAACCTGTGTCTAATGGGTATTCAAAGAGTTTGCATATTGTCAAGTTATCAACTGTAGTGAACAGCCACAATCACTCAGCTTTCTGGTGTATATCACCTTGATTCATACATACTGGTAGTTGTAATTTTCAGTAGCCTAGATGAACAAGAAAACAATATCACAGGCAAGGACTGATACTCCTACCTGCAGTACTGCAGTGTATGCCATACATCAATTGCACAACAGCTTCAAACATTAAACAGTACTGCTGTTCAAGGACTAATATTCCCACCTGCAGTACTGCAGTGTATTACATACCTCAAATGCGCAACAGCTTCAAACATTAAACAGTACTGCTGTACAAGGACTAATATTCCCACCTGCAGTACTGCAGTGTATGCCATACATCAAATGCACAACAGCTTCAAACAGTCAACAGTGCAATGTACAAAGAAAAGACATTCTCAATACTTTATTGAATATAAACAAGGGACTGGATTTGGGTCAAAACTTCTTTAAACATTAGATTCAGATCAACCCAACCCTTTTCAATGTACAAATGTATATACGCAATGGTAAAAGAAAAATAGTGCTCCGGCCCTAGAACAACACCCAATAGGAGACAAAGAGTATGCCTGTTGCTGGGAGGGGGTTGTTATAGGGAGGCAAAAGTAAATACCCTTAAAGTACATAAGCAAATAATTTGAACCCAGATCAGACACCGGGTAACGCAGCGACTGGTCTGGGTTCAAACTGTTTGTCGCAGTGCGATTCTTGAGAAAAACATCAGTAGATGTCAAAACTGTCGAAGGTAAATAATTTATTCAAATAGTGTAAAAAGATGTTTCTATACAAATGTTTGTCACTTCTCTTTATATTTCGTCTGTCAAAATGTCCCATATGTTACTTTTAGAAAAACAGCAGACGACAATTTTAAGCAGACGATATTGCAGCAGTGAAAGCGTTAGACACAATTGTCTTGTTTGGGGACAGCGGCAATCGCTATTGTTAAGAGGGAATCGTTGTTTCGAGGGCCGTTTTAAGGAGGGAGCACTGTAAACTGACTTACCTTGGTTATATTGTCTATTGCAGTTTGTACAGATTGTGTTTCTGCGGGTGTCAGCTGGACCAGACTTTTCAGCAGATCTATCATCTTATCTGTGTCCTGCTGTAGCTGGTTATCACTAACTGTCAAGTCAGAGGAATGCATGAATCTGTGACGTATAGCCAAAACCTGTAGGTGAAATAGACAATAACATGAAGCAGATCCATCATCTTATCTGTGTCCTGTTATACCTGGTTGTCACTAACTGTCAAGTCAGAGGAATGCATTAATCTGTGACGTATAGCCAAAACCTGTAAGGGAAATAGACAATAACATGAAGCAGAAACCTAATGGGGAAGTAGACAATAACATGAAGCGGATCTTTTCAAAACTGCTTTTAAACTATGTACTATGTGATTGATTTATTAAAGAATTCTGACATAACAGTAACATTATTCCTAACAACCTGCCCAACAAGTACAGCTCTCCCTCCCTACAACGACACCCAATGAAAGACAACACATACGTTCGTTGTTCGGAGGAAGTCGTTGTAGGGAGGGAAGTTGGCTTACATTTGCAAACAGCTTGATTCCAGATCAGACGCCGCGTTACGCAGCGTCTGATCTGGATTCAAGCTGTTTGCCACTCGTCATTATGTGTTTTTTCTGTCAAAATGGCTCATGTAAATTTGAGAAAAACAGCAGACGACAATTTTAAATAGACTATATTGCAGTCGTGAAAAGGTTGGACATAATTATATTGTTTTGGGAACAGCTGCAATTCGTCGTTGTAAGGAGGGAACAGTTGATTGGAGGGCCTTTGTAGAGAGGGAATACTGTAGAACACTGACCGATTCAGATAGGCTCCTAAAAAAGCCGACAAGAGGTGAAAGGTAACAGTCAAGAAGAGAAAACTTCACAAGTGTAGCACATAGTATCACTCGATGCGAAAAGTTGATTAAAGTGGAATTAAAATTCTTCATTGGGTAACAGGGTTAAATGTTGTGACGTTATAATCAGCATGGCTACAATGTAACAAATGCAAACATTAGATCATAATGATCCTAACCCTGCACACAAAAATTATACACATACTTCCGTGCCCTGCACATAAATGAATACCGAAACTAGATTTGCACAGCGCAAGTTTTGCGTGTGTGGCAAATTTGGAAGCATTCCTGATTAAATCGTTTTGTTTTTAATTCAAGAAACATTAGTATACATGCAACAATTATAAACACGTATAAATAACAATGTAATCGAAATAACAGCATCTACGAACTTTCACAAAATATTATTTTATTCAATGCCGAAATGTGAATAAAGTATGCCAATTAAAAACAATGGACGATGTTTCGTTATAATGGTTGCGACAATCTCCAAGTCAAAGCTTTTATTTGAAACAAAATGTGTAGAATCGATGGGAATAAGCTTTTTCCTAGTGAATCAACCCTACAAATACAGGTGCGTATTAAACACGAGTGTCCATTATAAAAACAAGAGGGCCTTGATATCGCTCACATGTTGTAATAGAGCATTATAGCTTTACATTTGATCCAGGTTTCACCCATATTAATCTTAATTCATTCAATTGTGTTGACGATAGAGTGTAAACACTATTAGGCAAACTACATATTCTAGTATAGTCGAGTAAATCTAGGGTAGACAACTCTTCACACAATGACCTGAATTCAACAATTGCACTTTTGAAAGAACTTATTTTTTATATATTGTGTGAAAGTATAATCAAAATGTATTCAAAAGAGTAAACGCCATCAGAAATGGCTTTTTTAATGCATAAAGGGCATATAAATCTTGACCAGTTCAATCAATTTCAACAAGACTTGAACTCATTGGAGAACTTTTGACCGTGTATTAGTTTACAAAGTTTCAAATTTGTAGACACTAGAGCATACACAAGTATATCAAAGACAGGTAACTTTTGCCACAATGATCAGATTTCAACAATAATTGCATATATATGTATCATTAAGAAATTATGGATATATGCATTGTGTGCAAGTATAATCAAAATCTACTGAAACCTGATTTTTTACATGTAGCTTCTAGAGTGTATACACTGTTAAATATGGCATTTCCGACACTTCAAGCGCATATATATATATATGTATAACTCTTGACCTATTAGTTCGTTTTAACCATATTCAGATTTGGTCGAGACCTTACAGTCCTATACATATCTGAGCAAGTTTGAGAAATATTGACATTGATCTCTGAGCTACAGACAAGATATCGTCGGCCTAATATCTAAACTTCGTATAGAGCCAATTTTCAGAAAATCACTTTTTGACATCTTAGGAAAGATTGCGCCCATACGCAGATTCTGACAAAACCCCGTACTTCTATCCCAATGAGAAAGGCTATAAACAGTCACCTGATGAAATGTCGTATACCGATTGGTGCAAAAGTCTTAATTTCAAAACATCGTACTTGGTCAGAAAATTTGTAATTTTGTGATGTGTCTGTATCTCTCAGTCTTTGAAGCGACATGAAGCAATAAATTATAGGTATTGTTTGAGTGAAGGCTTTTACTATTCATTTGTCTAGTTACATAGCCTTTAAATGCCATTTTCTGTTATGATTTTGAAATACGAGGTTTTTACCTATGTCCATTCATGGGAAGCAATATGAGCTATATACGATATTTGATTTGATATATTCATAAATACAATGTATGTGTTAAAATGATGTCAATGAGTCGTAACCAACAATAATTAACTTATTACTCAATTATCCTTTGTACTTAGTCGAAAATCAGTTAGTGACATATTATTGTATGATATCCTAATTATATATTTCAAATTTATAGAGATTTTGTCAATGTTTTAAATAGCTAGACAAAAAAGTATCTCCTGTAAAATTCTAAAAACTTACTATACGAGGTTATAATATTAGGCGGACGATATGGGTCTTGTGAACAACACATTTTCTTCTCTATAAACACATGTGTGCTCATAGTTATTTCAAAATCATCCATGGGTCATAGAGTTAGAGCCAAGTACTAACAATATGTTCCCCTTTTGGATCTATGAACCCAGATAATGAACTGGACCTTTTTGAAACGAAAGCACCGTAAACGGATGCTGGACGCTAGACTTTCTCATACTTAAAATGGGTACGTAGTCTCACTTTATAGCACTTTATAGGCATTTTTCGAAGCCTAAACACCTTTTTCGAAACCTAAATATGGGCCCTCAGTTCAAGGTCAAGGTATTATCCATATAAACACACAATTTAACTAAAAAAGAAACATCTCAAGGGACAAAGAAGTTATAGGCATTTTTCAAAACCTAAACACAGTCTTACAAAATCTTAACCAATATACTTAACCACGCAGACGCTGACGCAGATGCAGGGTGACGACAATAGCTCGATGTTTTGAAAAAGTCAGGCTAAAAACATTTTTCTTTTCATGACACATATTTTTTAGAAAACGGTTTGTTTGAAGTTAATTTTAAAATGCAAACACAAAGCATACACAAAATGGTTTCACCTTTGACACAAGACTGTGACCTTGACCTTTGAGATATGACCCCGGTCTTTATTGTTACATATCGTCTCAATATTAGTGAACTTTTTTTCCAAGTTACATAAACCTCCACTCGCGCATGTACGAATCACTGGGCGGACACAATGTAGGATGTCATAGTCATTCAAACCGACAGAAGTTCAGGCAGTGAGATTACTTTATCGCATGTATCAATTACTGAACGTACACGATGTAGGATGTCATAGGGTTTCAGACAGGCAGTAGTTCAGGCAGTATACTACTTTATGACATGTACTAATTACTGAACGTACACAATGTAGGATGTCATAGACATTCCGGCAAAAGTTCAGGCAGTGAGATAATTTTATCGCATGTATGAATTACTGAACGGACACAATGTAGGATGACATAGGCATTCAGACAGACAGAAGTTTAGGCAGTGAGATTACTTTGTCGCATATATAAATTACTGAGCAGACACTATGTATGATGTCATAGGGATTCAGACAAGCAGTGATATTACTTTATGACATGTACTAATTACTGAACGAACACAATTTAAGATGTCATAGGCATTCAGACAGACAGAAGTTCAGGCAGTGATATTACTTTATGACATGTATGAATTACTGAGCAGACACAATGACGGATGGCATAGGCATTCAGACAGACAAAGGGACAGGCAGTGATTTTACTTTATTGCATAGCTAAAGTTTGAGGGCATAGAAATCTATAAATTAAACTAATTCTAAATGACGGGTTGATGACATAGGATGTTGAAAGTATTGTAATAACGTCTTAAGTACACAACATGATAGCATACCTCATTTGAATAATTTTAATACTGTTTATACACGATAAATAATTAAAAGGTGTCATACAAACATTGTCTAGTCTATTATATAATACATTGTATCTATTATATGTGATTATACTGTCATTTTGACAGGGCGGGATGATAAAACGTGCAATATATCGGAAAATTAAAGATATCAGTTTCTTGTAGGGTAACATTTAACTGTTATTGAATGTTCTCACCTCTTCTACTAGTGTGGTGTTGATAAAATTAGCCATGAAATAACAAGTCTTGTGTAATTTCAGTAGTGCTGCGACATCCGCATCGCCTGCAGACTTGACATTCTCCGAGCCAACCGGCAGGAACCATTTCGCAACTTCCCATGGATCACAAGGCCACAATTGAGGCTGTAAGTTGACACGGGCTATGTTACAGGTAGCCCCAACATAATAACCAATGATATATTGTAACCAGATGCTGCAGATATTAGAGGGGCACCTGATTCTCAATGTATGTCTCTGTATATCATTATATGAACAGGAAGTGCAGACCTGCATAGACGATGATGATTGTTGTTGAATGGCTGGACCATGTCTGGAATATGGCTGAGGTATAGTTCTATGCAACTCCTCGTGGAGGTCTGATACTCTCTTGTCTGTGAAACCTTCTATGCCTTCTTTTAGAAATAGGAGGCCAAGGCTTCCACGAAACCAGTTTTGATATTCATCATCTTTTTGCACTGGAGTTGATGTAGCCATACTGTTAAAAACAAAAAGTAAATAAACCCATTACCTCATTGTCTGTTTCTCCTTTTGAAAGCAGGTGACAACTTACAGCAGGTTGAAAGCAGAATGCACATTAATAAGGCGCATTCTGCTTTACTTCTAACCTTCTTTTACATGTAGCTACCATCTGTTAAGATAATATCTAATATATGTTCTTTATATTATACATGTACAATAATAGTAACATGTACTTTAAATTTCTTATAGTACATATTACCAACTGAATAAAAAAGAGCCGTCACTGTGACAACTTACAGCAGGTTGAAAGTAAAGCAGGAGATGCGTTACTTTCAATCTGTTTTAGCTACCATCTGTTAAGATAATATCTTATACATGTTCTTTATATTATACATGTACTTTAAATTTCTTACAATGCATATTCACAACTGTATAGAAAAGAACTATTTTCTTCAGTGGAGGGATATTTTTATAAATTTCTTATAGTACATATTCATGACTGTATACACAAGAACTGTCACTGTAAGATGACAAATATGCTCCCGAATCGATTCTTTGACCTTTGAAGTCAAGACCAGGGGCCCGTCTTACGAAACGTCGTACGACAAAAACGGTCGTAAGTCAAAACCTTAAATACATGTACATATAACTTCTGATTTCTCCATCTATATCCAGGGCTCCAGATAAGGGAGAGTAAATTGCACAAATCCAACATTTTCTCACTTAATTTAGCACAAAAACCTATGGTGTTACTACTCATTAGAATCGTCTCTTTGAGACGATTCTAATGAGTAGTGACACCATAGGGTTTAAAGCAGAAATAAAGATTTTAGTTTTTGAAATACTCCCCTTATCTGGAGCATACAGGATTAGATTGAGAAAATAAATAATAATTAAAAATATAGGACTCTGACTTACGACCGTTTTTGTTTTCACAATGTCAAAAACGTATACGTCAGATCAAAGATCGTTACACAAGGGGGGTTTAGTCCAAGTATGAAGTAAATTCATTTACTAATAAGGAAGTTATGGCCAATGTAAAGAGGTTTTGGAAAACAGGTAAGGTAATTCAGGGGTCAAGGTAGGAAAAATATATGTCAGTCCAAAGGTGTTGTTCCAAGGGTTGTTGTATTTAAGTTTGAAGTAAATCAATTCAGTAAAGAGCAAGGTTACTGAGGGGTCAAGGTGTAAATATATTGACGAATAACGAAGTTATGGCTAACGTTACATATTATTGAGGGGTCAACTGAAAGATATTGTCACAAGGTTTGTTGTGTCCAAGTATGATGTAAATTCATTGACTAATGAAGAAGTTAGGACCAATGTAAGAATTTAGGGATAATTGAATACTCAAAGTCAAGGTCATTGAGAGGGCAAGGTCAATCAAGTAAATGTCAGCTTAAGTTGTTGTCTAAAGGGGGGTTGTACCTAAGTATGAAATAAATCATTTTAGTAATAAGGAAGTTTTCGGACGGAATAAATGACGGACAGACAGACGGACTGTTTAAAATCTATATGCCTCCCTTCAGAGGCAGAAAAAAAACTATTTTCTTCAGGGTATATATATTTGAAGGCATATAAAGGCGTACTAATGGGGGTAATGGGTTAATCATGTTACCACTTTAAGTCATGACAGTTGCATTAAGCCAACAGCTTGGACCCAGGTAATATTCTATATTCCAAATCGGCTTATATAGCGAAGGTAACAACTGGCAAGACGTAGTGGAACCTCACAAAATCCCCTCGGTCTCTTGTGTGTTTCCCCTTTTAATCGCTATTTCTTCAATTCAATGGGTCTGTTTTTTTGAATTTTTAAAACCCGGACCAATGTCGTGCAGATCTGCGGTAAAAGCGCAGCCTTGAAAACTGATCTAGATCGACTCTACACTCTGTCAGTCAAACAAAACCCAAATGCTTTTTACTTCTTTCTTGCATAACTACTTTTTTTTTTAAATGGCCCTTTCGCTGGATTGTTTTTCAAGAGTAGGGGACTCTTCCCACATACATATATCAGCAATTTAGTACAGGTCCGTGAAAATTTAACTATAATTTCTGATCGTATCTAGATCTAGATCTAGCCTGTCAAGTTCATCAAACATGTAGTATTAATATGCCATGATCTGCAACTATATCTAACTGTTTTAAGACAATAAGCGATGTTGTTCATTCAGTTGACAGCAAAACAATGGACAGTATTACTGCTGTGAAACTATAGGGCACTGTATTCAACGTTGACAAGGCGAGCGCTTATCTGTGACGTCACTGCGATACCGCGAATATAACAGTATTGCCTTTCACAGTTGATGTAATTTGATGAAACATATATTTCAATTAATATCCGTTATGAACAGAGCTTAAAGACCAAAGCTCCAGATAAGGGGAGTATTTCAAAAACTAAAATCTTTATTTCTGAATTAACCACTATGGTATCAGTACTTATTAGAATCGTCTCGACGATTCCAATGAGTAGTTACACCATAGGATTTGGTGCTTAAGTGAGTGAGAAAATATTGCATTTCTTCAGTTTACTCTCTCTTATCTGGAGCCCTGTTCAAGACCCATCAATTTACAATTTCACTTCACGGCCAATCACATGATTTAACTTCTGGGTTTTGTTAAAATTGTTAAATGGCAGTCTTGGCTTAATCTGTAATTTACCTGTAACTTGGTTACATCTGGTCTTCAAACAGTCATATAAATGATATAATCACACTGGTTCTTGTTATAAATATCCTACAGGTAGATACATCCTGAGATGTCGAATAAACTTAACAAAATATTTCATTCTAAAATCTCTTCTTGATCTTCTCCAATCTATCTGGATACTTCCTGGTCAAGAACGACAACTCGGATAGAAAATTAACAAAGCGATTTCAAGAACGATAACTAGGCTAGAAAGCTGAGACGGTCACATGATTCAGAAAACTTCCGGGTTTCGGTTTGCTTACTTAATACATGGCAGTCTTGGCATAAACTGTGATTTACCTGTTACTTGGTAACATCTGGTTTTCAAACAGTCATATAATCACACTAGTTCTATCATACAGGTAGATACATCCTAAGATGTCGAAGAAACTTAACAAAATGTTTCATTCTAAAATATCTTCCTGATCTTCAATCTATTTGGGCACTTCCTGATCAAGAACGATAACTCGGATAGTTTCCAGTTTCAAAGGTTATTATTCAAGTCAAGGCCCAATGAGGGCATGTGAGAAATAAAACAAAATAACTCAAACATACAAAACAATGGCACGGAAAATGGGCAAAGATCTAATTCAACAAAGCTGTCGCCACAGACAGATCCCATGTATTGAAAAAAAGAATTCAAAGACATTTACTAACCTTTACCTGATAGAAATTAAAAAAGCGATTTCAGAACGTTTCGCTACCTGGATGTTCGCTACCTAGCATGTTCGCTACTTTGTTGCTTTCGCGGCTGGTCTTTTCGCTACCTAGCCTTTATCTCTATCCAGTTTTATTTTTCACACCTCTTATTTACTAATATGTAACTGTATATAAATGGATTTTCATTTGCTGATCTGAATCCAAAGTAAAGTACACAAATAGAAGAAGTTTATAAAATTTACTAATCTTTATCCACATCAACCGACAGAAACAAAACAAAAAAGACCAAATGTTTACACAGACACCATGCGTCCACATTAGAAATTTCAATGTTTATTTATTGATCTGGATCCAAACTTGTCAATGGAATCACTAATTAGTTATTTATTATTTTTTAATCTGGATCCAGACTAACGGAAATAAATAATTTTAACTTTGACGAAGTAATTGCACAGACGCCATTCGTCCACATCAAATATATTTACTTATTTATTAATTATTCGCCTACATGATGGTATAATGCACGATAAGATCAAATAACTCGATAAGCCCTCGTAATGCAGGATGTAACCACTATTCAATGTTCTTTTTCTAGATATCCCCTTACCTCTTCTGGGAAAATATGAACAACTGAATTGACTTATCATTGGGGATTAACATCGCTCGAGGCCTTCGTGAGCAATGTTAATGTCGAGTCCAAGATGTGCTGACGAAGTCCGAAGTACTCGGACGAAAGCTACCAGGTAATGCTTTCTATAATATGTGTGTGTAATTGAAAAGTTTAGACTAAAAAATGAAATGAATAACACCACACAGTTAAACGTTCATCAAAATTTGGAGAATGTTTTCACAATTACATGGCTCTAAGTCAACAAATTTGGAGAATGTTTTCACACCTACTCGGCTCTACGTCAACAACTATGGAGAATGTTTTCACACTTACACGACTCTAGATAAGAATGGGTAAATTGAACTTTTCCAACAGTTATTCCTCATGTCTCCATATCGCCCCTTAACTGTGAATAATTATTAGAATCGTTTCAAAGAGACTCCTGATAATGATAATACCTTATTATTTGACTACTCTTCAAGATCATTCTAATGAGCAGTCACAACATAAGCATGGTTCAACTTAAGGGTAGTATTTCAAAAACTAATTTAAAATACACTCCGAGTACACATCCATGTACATATAGTAGTAGAGTAACATGGTAAATATCATAAATTTCAATTTGTACTGTTAGGCCAATCATTAATGTCGACACTGTTTGCAATGTGTTCACTTTGGTACTTCACTTGTTATTGTTAAGATGAAAAAAACTCTACTTCTCATCAGGATCGAAACTGTTTGACACTTTGACCCTATTACAAGCTTTTTTAAATAAAAATCTAATTCAGGAATATAAGCAGACGACATATATTGATGACTACAAAATTACTCTGCCTTACCCCGAGTATATTGATTATTTACAAATAGGTGCATTCCGCTTTACTTTCAACCTGCTTTAAGAGTCCACTTGCCTTCCGATTCTATTCAGGTTATGTGGTTATGCACATGTAGATGACACCACAGCTGTTTAAAGTTTAAAAAAGTCAGACCCAATTTTGAAAAGCAATTTAAAAAATTCTATTTTCTGCATCCGAGCATACTATTATGGTACATGTAGCTTAAAACAGTTTGAAAGTAAAGCAGACTGCGTCTGTTACAAAGCGGGTTAAAAAGCAAGATAGTCATTTTTGGATTAACTTTTATTTATCAAACATCCCAGATTCGTTTTAACATCTATCTCCCTAGCCCTAAATCTAACAACTACCTGCTCTGCTTAACAATCTCTTTATCCCAGCGCCCCCACTGGCATAATTCCACAGGTCAGGTGACCTATCAAATTAGGTGAATCTGCTCTGACCAACACATGTGACTGGTCAGATTTAATCAGCATATCTTATGAATATTAAGCAGTTAGGCCGAACGCTGCCAGGACCTCTTGGAAGGCTTCCCAGTTAGGGGTCAACATATGGCTTATTATGTAAATGCTGCACTCAGCGTCTGATTGACTTATGTCAGATAGTTTCCTGTGATAAGGATATAAGTACTAACACATGTTGCTTTATGCCGGTCAGCAGAATTATTAATATATGTTAATACAATAGAAATATCTTCTGCTACAACATTTTGTATAATTTTGTTACACGTCTTCATGACGTATTCAGCTTTACTTTCAACCTGTTTTAAGTGTCTGTCCTCTTCCAAGGTTGTTCAAATCATGACCCCGGGTCAAAAATTGCACAGCCCTTGGTCTTATCAGTTTAACATAGTAATAGTAATACAATGCTCCCTCTCTACAACAACACCAAATGGGAGACAAAAATGTATGCGTTTTTCGGAGAGAGTCGTTATAGGGAGAGACATTGGCTTACATTTGCAAACAGCTTGAGTCCAGATCAGATCATAACGACTCCCGCCGAACAACGCACACATTTAAAATTGTGTTGTCTCCCAATTGGTGTCGTTGTAGTGTAGAGAGGAAGCACTTTACATGTAAAGTGTACGCGTGTCTCATTCAAACAGTGTAGACCCTGCTTAGAGGGCTCATACATGATCCCTCTGATCAGGGTCTGCATTTTTGTTTTATAATTTTGCAATATATTGTTCAAATTAAACCTAAATAGTCTAATATGGACTAGACTAAATTAGAAATTGAAAGTGTTCATTAACAAGTGTCAGTAGTGAATGAGTGAACTCTCGCACGTGTTTAGCTCACCTGACATGAGGTGCGATGTGAGCTATATATAGACTGTATTATGGTCGCATTTTGTCCGGCGTCCATCTGTATGTCCGACTGTCTCCTCTTAAACTACTGCCTTAGGTGCGGCGAGTTTTATCGGGTAACGGAAGCCCCAGTTGGCAGAGGGAAGTAATAATTGGTATAGTGTTCCCTCTCTACAACGGGTCTCTGAACGACGACTCCCTCCTTACAACGACCCTGTCGCTGTTCCCTTAAATTTGCAAATATGTCTTGAACTTTTCGTGTTGCGATATCTTCTGCTGTTTTTCTCAAAGTTACATAATGAATATTGTGTCAGAAAAAAGAGTTAACGACGAGTGACAAACAGTTTGAATCCAGATCAGACACCGCGTCAAGCTGTTTGCAAATGTAAGCCAATTTCCCTCCCTATAATGACTCCCTCCGAACAACGCACATATTTTGTCTCCCATTTGGTGTCGTTGTAGAGAGGGAGCCCTGTAGTTATTTTCTTATGTTATCACACACGTGGTCTAACGTCTTCCCTACTATGGCGACATATGATAGCTATCTTTTTATACAGTCTGTTTGCATTTAACAGATTACCAATGATGCTACATTGTTAATATATCACTACTATATTATATGATATAATATAACATAATATATCACTACTATATAATATGATATAATATAACATAATATAACACTACTATATGATATTTATAAATATTAGATGGCAGTATGCGTGACATTCAAATTGTCAATCCGAGAAACAGCATGTCACCCCGAGGCGTAGCCGAGGGTGACATTCTTGTTTTCGAGGGTTGACAATTTGAATGTCAAGCAAACTGACATCTAATATTTATTTTATTACACCGAGCTTATCAACCCTGGCTTTAGAATCGTCTCATTTGTATTTTACAAAATGGAGTGTGAAAACCAATTTAGCGCAGACATGTACGTAACATGGGAAACCACGTCTATGACGTGACATTGGTTATAATTGTATAACAAGAAAGAAAGAAGAACGTTATGACAAGTAAATTGAAGAAACAGCGTCTTTACATTGTCTAGGTGGCAAATGTCCTCTTCCGAAATGGTGGCAAATCGTTAAGGAATGGACAAAAGGAAGCAACTTGTACAGAAAATGCCAAAAGTTGATTAGAAGTTACCATGCTCACAGTACGTTTGCGGACGGAGAAAAAAAGTAATGTCCTTTAGAGTGACGTCACAAAAGGAATATCATAAAGAGTAACAGTATATTTCGGATAGATGTAAACCACATGCAAAATGTTAACTGTAGGTCTATGAGAATTTAACATTGTAACTCAAAGCGAGGTGTAATAAGATATAAAATAACATAATATATCACTACTACCCAGGTGAGCGATATAATGCCTGTGGGTCTCTTTTTTCTAAATCATTTTCTAAAAACACCAAATAAATCATAAAAAGTGTAGTTCTCCATCAATCAAATTCAGCATAAAGGGATTAAATTCTTCAAAGCAGGCCCGTAGGAAGCAAAATGTGATTTATTTAAACACTCGACTGAAAATAACAAAATGTGTAATCTAGGATAATAACACCCCCCCCCCCCCGATGGGTGGACACACATCTGGAGCGTAGCTAGAACAATTGATGTATACACCCTTACTAGGGGGCCCGGGGCATACTCCACGGGCATTTTTATTTCTAGAAGGTCTCTAGTGCGTTTTAGGGGCGTTTCCCACATTCAAAACAGGTAAAATACTAACATAAATCTATATAAACATTCTGCTTCTAATATTGGCAAAAAAAATTAGGGGGGGTAACGCTCCCTTACCCCTCCCCCGTGCCCACTCCCTCCGGTTCCTACGGGCCTGCAAATTATCTGCATGCACCTTTGTAAGTGGGTTAAATAAGGGTGAATATTGCAAATTGATAAACAGCACAGACTCTAATCAGAAAGATATAGGTACAGTCAAGCGGATAGAGTTCATAAATTAGATCATAGAAAACCAGTGTTTTAATCTAGCACTCCTTTCTACGCATTTAATGTATTCCTCCACTGGAGAAAATAGTTTCAATTGGAGCAATATGAATATGTATAATAAGATATACTTTCTTAGTTCTAAGATAGCTTAAAGCAGACTGAAAGTAAAGTAGAATAAGGCGCATTCTGCTTTACTTTCAACATGCTTTAAGTGGTGACCTGTTTTCAACACTAGAAATACTAGAAACAGGGTATGGGGTAATAGTTTAACTGTGATTTGTAAAGTGACTTAATTTATTAGGATTCAAATTATATTGAAGGTAACTTTTTGAGAAATCCTACCTAAGTGCATAACAGTTTGGATTAACTCAAGCACCCCTGTAACTTTTAATGGAATTGTTCACTATCCGATTAACCCATTTTCCCATAGCCCGTTTCTAGTTTTGAAGAGAGGTGATCATTTAAAGCACCTTAAGGCGCCTTCTGCTTTACTTGCAGCCTGTTTTAAGCTAACATCTACTAGAATATAGAAACTTTTTCTTATATATTAATGGCTGTATAGAATTGAATTTCCTTCAGTAGAGGAATTAATTAAAGTCGTAAAAATGGCGTATTTATTGGGTATTTATTGGGAAATTGGTCAAATGTAGTCTATGAATGTTTAAATTAGGGGTTTAATCTGCCATATATTTGCAAGCGGACGAACAGTGCATACTTTAATCAGAAAGATCATATAGGGGGCGCCCTGATATATATCTACACTGTTTGCATAGAAGTAGAGGACAGTTTACATGTTCACTGTTTCAGATATTTTAAGAACAGTCTAGAAAAACGTTATTCTTTCCTAATAAACGCGTTTAAGCTAAAACTATTATTCCCATAGCAAATAGTTCGGAGCGAGATCAGACGTCAGGTAACCCGGCGTCTGATCTGGCTCCAAACTGTTTGCCACTCAGATTAAAAGAAATCGTGAGTTATTTCAAGAAGTTGTTATTTTCTACATTTTAGTTAAATGCGTTTGCGTTTCGTTTGCGTTTAAACGGGAAAGAATAACATTTTCCCCACTGTAACTACCTTATGACACGTTCACCTATATGTATTATAGAAATGCGATTCTACCAAGTCCTGATGCAGAGACATATAATAGTGATTTTGTTACCGAGTCTTGACAAGTGGGTATTTAAAGAGGACAAACGTAAAACGCAAAATTTCAAAAGGCGATTTCTGCTTCAATTTCACATAGTATAAACGCAGGAAAGCTTCGGATAAAAGTTGACACAGTACCTTTAGAAATTTACATATCAGGTTTAATCAGTTAAACTGATTAAACTGTTTAATAGAGACATAGCCAGGACATGATAATCAAAGTACTGGAGTAATGCATGCTCGGGGTTTCAGTTTAATGTAGAACAAAAGTAATGTACAAATCTAATAATGGAGTTTCTGCATTACCCTTGTCATGAATTATGCATAGCTTTTTACCCCTTCACCGCTATATTGTCGTCTGCTTCAATATTTTTGTCTGCAATATCGTTTCAAAGTTAGATTTAAGGTAGTATGATTTAAGAAATATCGATACGAGTGTCAAACAGTTTGGATTCTGATCAGACGCCGGGTGACGCGGCGTCTGATCATGATCCAAACTATTTGCAGAGTCGCCTTTTGGCGCCGTTGGCAGTGGAAGAGTAAAACTAACATACAGATATTTTACGTCCTTGAAACTTGATCAGGCCTCTCTACACTGAAAATGAAACATGACTCAACAGGTTCACAGTACAATACTTTAATGTCCGCACATGTACAGTAAAACCTATCTATTTTTAACTACCACTAAATTGTAATCACATTTAAATTATCAGGTGTATATAGTAGGAGGCTGCTTAAAGCAATGTGAAACTACAAGGAAGTTTTCCATACCGGCACAGCGCTCCCTCTCTACAACGACACCCAATTGGAGACAAAAATGTGCGCACTGTTCGGAGGGAGTCGTTATAGGGAGGGAAATAAGTTTACATCACAAACAGCTTGAATCTAGACCAGGCGCAGCGTTACGCGGATCCATTTCAACACTGTGATTGTTGTATACATAATCCCTCCGTTTTGTTCCAGCTCATGTGCTTTGTTATTGAGAACCAGTTTGGATACAGATTAGATGCGACATTATTCCGCATCTGATATGGATCTAAACTGTTGACAAATAACATTCAACTCCCAATCAACAGCATAAGGGTTAATTGCACAGCTATCGTCCCCTAGATTGGTCAACATCTATCAATTAGTACCCTGGGGGTAATGTTATGAGAGACTTGATATACCAATTTAAGTGTCTCATGGGGAGTGCAATTATATGCTTAAACCAGACGTCTTCAAGTCTGCCTATTTTGGATTTTCAAAGGTGGTGTACATGTCTAGCAGAGTTCTGGTAAACAGTTTAGGTCCCGAGTCCCTTGAGGATGGTAATCCGTTGTATTCAAATTCTCCACCTTTGTTAATGAACATAATTATTTTATAACTTCAGATTCAAAATTGGCCCCTTGGTACGAGTTATGATTTGAAGGAATACCGTAAAGAACAATATAAATACGAAAGACTCAAGCAGGAAACGTAACACAAACAATACACCCACCTCTCAAGCAGAACACACACACACACAGTCATACCACAACAAACACACACACGCAATACCATTCCTTCATCTACACACTAAATAGAAAACAACACGCAAGACAAACATAAAGCAAAGTGAACATAGGAGCCCGCCTTGGTACGGTCAGTAGCAATCAACAACCAACTATAAATTAATTAATTATTAACAACCACTGGGGGGTTAAACTGGAATATAATTGTTGAAGAAAGCTTCTGTCGTAGTTTTAGTGGTTTGACTTTTTGTCGTGTACAACAAGTGCAAACTTGGTAAATAACCTGTGATAACAAATATGTTTCCTTTCGACTGATTTAAATTTACAACTTCGAACTGAACTAGTTCAATTTAATATTTGAAATTCTCTACCTATTTATTATAATGTCCTCTTTCTAAGTTATTCTGATTTCACTAACGTCGAGTTGGGCCCTAGCCTGACCTGGAATCTCAACAGCCTCTACTATATTTATATACTAACCTAGAAAAATTTCTATGAGGAATGCATGTATTCTGCTGCAAATTGCTTTTACTATTTCATTTGCTATTTTGACTAACTCTGAGTTTTAGGCTGTAACTATTTCAT
Organism: Gari tellinella; assembly: GCA_922989275.2. Taxonomy (NCBI): domain Eukaryota; kingdom Metazoa; phylum Mollusca; class Bivalvia; order Cardiida; family Psammobiidae; genus Gari; species Gari tellinella. The sequence continues at coordinate 82,391,272 of OV277864.1, read as the reverse complement.
ACGGATAACGACTCACATGATCAGCATCTTGATGGTTGATCCTGGTCTATAATTATAGTATGTCAAAGGTATACTCGTCAAGTGTGAATGCCTACCTTTGACAAGTGGTGTCAAGTTTTGCAGAACTAAACATATATGTTGTTGTCCGCTAGGACTGTAAAACAATTACTGGTCAACTGATCCCTTAAATTTTCAATTAATTCCCACTTTAAGACAAATTCCAGTTTGTAAGCAGAGTAGTTTCTTCTGATATAGACAATGTCCTAGAATGAGAAGCTATCACATTATTTTGATCCACATGTTGTTAGTATAGTACTGGGTTGAGAACCCAGGATAAGACAAATGCTGATGACGATAGCAACTTTATTCTAAGGTCTTCAAATATTGCGTGTTCTTTTCCGTCAACAAGAAATCTTTTGTTTTATTTTCTTTCCTTTTAAATCTTCTTGTAAAGAAGAAGTTCACTTAAAAGTCTGGTGATCTTTCTACGTTTTTGATCCGCGATAGCGCAGCGTAGCGTAGCGTTTTCGCGGATTCATGTATACCAAATTCGCAAAGTAACACATTTCATACTGCAAAACTGACTACAGCTAAATCTAACAAGAAAATAGTGCTTGCTTTTAGAAGTGATCTATGCTTTGATAGCACTACATGTGGGTTGAAGTAAGTTGTATCTCTTCTAATTAATTTAATATGAGATTTTTCAATGATTTCCGGAAGGTCAGAATATGTCTTTTGCTTTATTTTTAAGAAAATGTTGAATAGTATTCATTCGCGAAAATCGCTGATGTCCGTTTTACGAAGCATACTCGGTCCTGTCCGTATAGCCAATAGTTTCGACCGACGAGTATAACGGGGAAAGCCGAGCAGCTGTTCGTATTACATTGCGAAAATCGCTGATGTCCGTTTTACGAAGCATACTCGGTCCTGTCCGTATAGCCAATAGTTTCGATCGACAAGCATACGGGGAAAGCCGATCAGTTATAACGGGAAACGTCTAATCTGGTTTCCGGTACTGTAGGATTATGTGCGTGTTAACCGGGAACCAGAACGAGATAGTTTACGTGGGTAAATAAAACATGCCATTTTGCTGAAGTGGAGATTAACCTTAGCAGAAAGAAAAACACGAAGAGGAGATTAGCAAATTGTTATTTGCTCAGAGAGATTGTCGACGGAATTACTTCAAAGTAAGTACGTAGATATTGGTCATGTTCGAATCATTGAGTTTGTTGACAACGAAAAGTGGGCGGAGCAAATGCGCGAAGATTTACTGATGACAACGATTTTGGCCCGACTCAAATAGACATTGTGGTCAACGTAAACTTTGTATTAGTGTTTTCTTCTGACATATCAGAGTTATTTAAAAGGGATGATCACCGTACTCGTTGATTTCCGTACAGTTAGCCAGGGATACGGAAAGCTGTATTTATTGTGCGTAATGTCAGAGACCTACAGGTCTCTGGTAATGTACAGTAGTCTTTATAGTAGAGAAGAATAAACGCAAACACAATCACTGACAATGCACTAAACTGTAGATGATTTATTTTATCTTTTTAATCTGGTTCAGGTTGGCAAACAGATTGGAGCCTAATCAGACGTCGGGTTACCCGGCGTCTGTTCTGGCGCCAACCTGTTTGCAATGGACATAATAGTTTTTAGCATTTTATAGGATTCTACGACGTTCTATATTCAGATTCAGATTCATAAACACGTTTATTGAGAATGAATAACATATCAGTAAAATTAGCGGAGCTGTCTCTTGCTGCACGAGGATCATGCTGAATATCTCAAGTTTGAAAGTGTGCAACTATATAGATCCGATGTTACCTTGCTTACCTTTTTACCATTATTAACTATATTGTTCTAAAAATAACTTTGACAGGTCAGAAACATCGAACAATACTTCCGGACGAAAGGAAATGAATAAAACACCCTTTAAAAACAGTCGTAATGCCCCCAATTTTTATAAAGGCAGTGGCTAGACGTCCGGAACCGAACAGCTAGCCAACCGTCACAGGACGGGCTAGACGTCCGGGATAAATTTCTTTCAGGAAATATACTGCTTTATATGTGGGTTAGTGCCTGGGTATATTTAAAACAAGTTGAAACAAAACTAAATGCATTTAATTTTCCATAAAACAACAGAGAGCAATAACAAATCACATTTATATAAAGGAATTAAATTACCTTCACTTAAAGCGACTCGCAACCAGATGGTGCATTAAAAATAGTAATTTGTAAATATGTGTCAAACGCTTATATAAATGGTAAAGAATTAGTTTAGGATAAGAAATTCTGTTTAAAAAAAATGTATTTCAATAAAAAAAAATATTCGTCTCTGGTGGGATTCGAACCCGGGGCCCGGCATTGGCGGACAGAAGGCAAAATAGGGGAAACCGCTTAGACCAATGGACCACGGAACTATCCGTTTAACTCGGATCGATTTAACGTATTTCAATGTGTAGCGAGAGAAAGTGCATACAACTGCGTAATTCGGCTCGTGTTTATGTCTGAGCCCGTGTAGAGAAGCAACAACAACAACTATACCGTCTACTAGTCGGTATAGAAAAACGATGGAAAATATCTAAAAATCTAAGATTCGGTGACGATTCTTGAGACTTTTTTTGGACTGATCATATTTGTTTAATGTCAGAAGCCAAATAATGCCACAAATTTGCTTTTATTTGAGTATTTTATTTTATTTTGACAAGTACACCATCCGGTTGCGAGTCGCTTTAAGACCAACGTTCGCATCCGCCAGTTTAATTGGTAATAGACTGTTGCCCTGACTTTGTCGTTATTAGATTAGCACGCAGGACATTTTTGTTGATTTTATTGTAATTTATGCATGTAAATATCATACTGAATGTTAAAATTAGAGATTGAAGTTAAATATGCCGAAAGTATTTCAAATGGATGGACTACGTATGATATCAATACGTTGATTATCGCCAAATCTAATTATCGCAGCCGGTATCTCCATGTCCATAACTGTGAATGTATCGGAAATAACATTAACAAAGCCATGCAAAAAAAATCCATTGTTATTAACAGTTAAGCATCGGCATAAAGTGGCATTTGGAGTAAAAGTTTGAGTAATACATGTATTTATGAAGGTCATTATATTTCGAAAAAAGGAAGACCTTTCCATTACCATAGTTCGCTGTGAAATTCTAAGTTGGAGATATTTCTCTGACATTAAGGAAAACAATTAAAAAAGGGAAACATTCTGTCGTGGACGTCATGTACATTTTTTCGAACGTGTCAGTTTAGCGAAAGGTACAGGTATTCAATCATCAATTAAAAATGCCTGCGAGAGTGCGGTTTTCCTACTAAGGTGGGGACAAAATACGGCAACAACGACAATGGCGGATGCGATCGTAGCTCATAGTGACGGTAAATTAATTCCTTAAAGTGTGACTTGTTTCTGTTCTCGCCGATTTTCTGAAGTTCAAAATTGTATTTAAGGTTGTTTGCCATATATATCCAGGCACACTAACTCACGTAAATTATGCAGTATATCAGACTCAGGGGTGTAAAAATCTTTCAAAAGCTACTCGCCCTGTAGGACTAGTAGCTATTGAAATCCACTCGCCCTTCTGCAACTTTTGCTCGTCCGTGAATTTTCATATATAATTCATATGTACTAAAACTTTCACAATTTTCTTATTCGTTTATTTAAATTCGAAAATATCAACATATAGAAACGCACTGTTTAACTGTTTCAATTCTTGTGGGTCTTGTCATCGTTTCGACATCCCTGTTAATTCTGCTATTTTACTACGAAAACGACTGAAGATAGTTTTGTTAGGTTGTTTACATTTTGACAAGTAGCGGGAACTAACGGTGCTTCTGGTTTTTTCGGCATGTAAAATTTTGACTCGTTCAAATTAGGTACGAAATCGTCGAAGCTTTATATTAAGAAATGTTTGCAGTTTGACAGATGATTGAACAATAAAACACGTTATAACACTGTTATTCATACTTTAATTTTATAATTCGAATAAATATTTGAACCACCCCTCGATACTTTCAACACAAATAAACCTTTTTGGGCCGAAACTTTCGTACTTTGAAGGCCGAATAATACGGAAAAAAAGCTTGCTTTTTTCCGTTCTTAGGTAATGCATGGAAAAAACAAAGGTATTCCAATTCATTTCAATCACTGATAGACTTTGAAAAGTGTTTGATTTGCGCGTGCATAACTTCCTTAAAACTAAGCAACGATGGGACATGGGGGCTGACATCTTGGAAGTAGTTAGGCCTTGGGAATCCAACAAATGCAAATAGCCGCCAGTTTGAAGCTCTTGATTCAAATTTTCGTTTTGTTTAATTCAACTTATGATGTTTAATGAAGCAATAATTGATGAAGAAAGACGTTATTTACGTTGTTGTGAGTGACCTCTAGGAACTACTTCGCGGAAGTACCGGTACTACTTTATGTACATGCGCGGGTCAGGGAAGGTAATAAACTGGCCCATTGCGCCATTTTGGGTGAGTTCATTGCCACAGAGTGGGTGAGTCAATTAACTTAAAGTTACTCTTGAAAAAGTCACGTTACATTGGAACCGAATAAACCCCCGATTATTAGCGATTAAACTTTGTGGGACTGTCGAATTATACTGCACCCAAGATGGCTGACAACAAGTTGAACAACGCGGTAGCCCCGAAACGACGAACTCTTTGGATTGTATGATCTATGTTTTGATATGTAAACTCGACATCAATAAGAAATGTCTGAAAGAATGAAGAGCTAGAGACCACCAGTCGTTAAAGGTGTGTTTAAGCGCCACAGGCTTCTGTGAAAGAAATAGAATTGTTTGATCCCAAATTGCGGAGAGTGAATTACCACTGATTGCTGTTTAGGTCTAAGCAGTTTGTGCAAAGTACACTTCAGTAGTAAAAGCATTTTCTGTCCAAATAATCCCGGTTGCACTTTTATTTTCATTGCAAACAGTTTGGAATCAGATCAGACGCCGGGTAACCCGGCGTCTGATCATCCTCCTGTACTGAATATAGGGAGTGTTAGGCCCTCGAGCCTAACGTCCGGACTTTTGGCTCAATGGTTATAACGCTCGCCTTGCAAGCGGGAGGTCCCGGGTTCGATTCCTGGGCCCGGTCACTATACTCCAAACTGTTTGCCACTCAAACTAAAACTGGTACCGTAGTTGGAGTTGTCAAAAAGTTGTCATTTTCATTGCATTGCGTTTGAAAGGAATAATAATGTGGGAATGCCATTTTCGTAATCGAGCATTTCTGAGGTTGTTGGTCGTGTCAATCGGGTATTTGTTCTGCACCTGTCGCCAACATTATCCTGAACATGTTTCTATCTGTGGTAGACGGCCGTCGACCCCCGCCCACAGTAGCTCTCCGGGATGGTACGACAAGCATCAGAACTCCGTTCCCGGGGGCCAGTGCTATCTGCGTTCGACGGCCTTCGACTCCTGCAGTAGCTCGCCAGGCTGGTATGGCGTGCATCGCTCGGTGCCCCGTGGCCAGCGCTATCTGCGGAAGACGCCCGTCGACCCCCGCCCCGCAGTAGCTCGCTCTATTTTTGTTCATGGGACTCGCAACCGGATGGTGTACTTGTCAAAATAAAATACTCAAATCAAAGCAAATTTGTGGCATTATTTGGCTTCTGACATTAAAAAAATATGATCAGTCCAAAAAAAGTCTCAAGAATCGCCACAGAATCTTAGTTTTTTACATATATTCCATCGTTTTTCAATAGCATCAGCTGACGATTTTGTTGTTGTTGTTGCTTCTCTACACGGGCTCTGACATAAACCGGAGCCGAATAATGTAGTATTAATCGCTACCAGTGAAGTACGTTAATTCGCTACCATATATATAGAGAGCATCCGTGGTCTAGGCGGTAAAGGCATGTCCTCATTTTTCTTGTTTGTCTCCGCAATGGAGGGTCACGGGTTCAAATCCCACCAGAGCTTCTCCTTTTTTTTTGGAAATGCATTTTTTAACAGAATTTATTATCCTAAACTAAATCTTACCCATTTATATAATCATTTGACATATATTTACAAATTACCATTTTTAATGCTAAATCCGGTTGCGAGCCTCTTTAAGTATAGTAAATTGAATGAAAACAAGAGAAACACTATACCCCCTTAAGTTAGAAGTCTCTAAATAACCATGACCTTTGTCTGACATTACCCATTTTGTACTCAAGCTCAAAAGCTTTTTCAGTTGAGTACACATGCAGGTACATGTAATCAACAAATTACAAAATAAAAAATATTAGATTTATCTTAAAATATTCTCATCATTCATGAAAGAAGTAAATGCATTTCAACTGCCTTTCAAAGATGGAATTTGACACTGTCTATATTTAAAATTCTTTACCCCTATGAATCAAGCAGTAGATCCATCTCGGTGCAAAATGTACCTTCTGCTTAATCATTTGATGTAGCCTGGTTACCTGTGTTTTCGCCACCATTAGCTATATTTTTCGCGCATGCGCCTATCTGATGTAACATTTCTTACTTGTTCACAGATCTAATTCTTAACTGAACCTTCAATTACACGTACATGTATTGTTCGACAATATTGACCTGACGTTGAACTTTATGCATGAATGAATTATAAAAAGATGACACAGTATAAATCAATATTCGATAGCTTACGTACAGTTTCGGGTTGTTTCGGCTGATTACGTGAAACTTGTTACAGTTGTAATCCGCAGTGGATTACATGTAACTCTCCACATTGAGCAAGTTCAAAAGATTATTGTTGATAAACTATTATTCCCGAGTCTCCTAGTATAATCGCATCTACTAAAACGCATCATGTTGCGCTTTCGAGTGGGTTTTAATCCAGGTAAGATCATCGATGTTCTCACCTGCGACTCTTGCCAATATATACCTAATTTACAACCCCCAGATGTAACTAATCTGCAATAGGTGTGTCGTTAGAGCAAGGGATTTGTAACATCGAGGTTCCGGGTTCGAATCCCGATAGAGGGCAAACTATTTTTATCTTATAAAATGTTATTTTATAGACCAAACAGACGCTATGACATAATGTTTTTAAAAATAACAAAAGAATCATGTTCCAATCGATATAAATGTTGTATGATAACTTAAAAGAAACAGCATAAATAGTAAAAAAAAAAAATGTGAACAAATGTACGAGTATTGCATGGGATTCGAACCAATGACTGTACGGAAAAATAATCTATAGTCATCTTCCTTACTACTTGCGCTAAATACCTGTCGATATTTGTAGAACCGGGCAATGCTATATTTTCTCGGTGCCGATGTGGTTACAATGTGCGTTCTCGTATAAATGATAACGAAGTGTTCCGAAGCTATATTTAGAAATGCAACAAAGTGTGTAATTATGCTAATAGAGGTCGCCAACGTCAGGTCAATATTGTCGAACAATATAAGTACAAATAAAACTTGTCAAATAAATACAAAGTGTAAATAACTGTACCGTTTTCGAATGAGGTCATTGCTCTGGATCACCGGGATGCTTTCTTGTCAATTCGCCACCTCTGATTGGTCGTTCGATAATTAGGTCAATGTAGGCTCTGTCAGTATGTTATAGTTCGTTTCATGAAACTTGAATATTTTTTAATGATTTTGAATTATTTAATATTTTTAAAAGTAACTCATAACAACTAGAATTAAAATTACCAACATGTCTTTTGATTGGAAACTGTTTGTGAATTATTGTTATTTTATCTGTTTCTTTCACTTGAAATCTACCTGAGTGAAACAGTCCTAGTATTCGGGGATCGTCTGTAGTTTTCGGACATTCTCTGTAGCCTGCTCGTGACGGGATTCTAAATTTTGCTTAGGTGGCGAATCGATGACAAGAAAGTGGCGAATTGACAAGAAGCAAGGATATACCCCCCTGTAACCAGGACTAAACAATACTTATTGATGGAATAAAAATAGCTGACAACTTACAGCACAGTGAAACAATTAAAAGCAGAAATCATCTTTAAATGCTATCTGCTTTACTTTTATCTTTCTTTAAGTGACCACCTGCCTCATACAATAAATGATTACTGTAGCTTCAGTTGTGGCCACAGAGTGGTTTACTGGATTGCAAAACCTCATCCTTGGCAACTCTCAAGACCTTCACTCTTTGATTTATGTTGGTTGTTTATTGTGAAAACTTACACATAAATTGACATATTTCTAAATTATTTCAACAGGGGCAATGGTAACATGGTATGGATGGATCCAATGGATGAGTCAGATTGTATGGCACCGGTCCACAGCACAAACTGGGTCACATAGCACCGATGGATGATGCGGGATGAAGAGATGAAGATGATTTCAGGACAGCTGATTTCATCTAATCTCATTGATTTCGATGAAGGGCATGGTAACGTCACACTAACATGATACACCAGACCTTTCAAGGGGAATTCAACAGCCATACAATGGGACATACAATAGGTAAATTATTGCTTCTTTCATTAAAAAAAATACATAAATTTAGAAAAAGTTAAAACTTATACACCAGTCAGCTGAGGTTAACCTTTATTGAAATTGCAACATAGTGGAAAAAAACCTGTTACTCATCTGAGACTTGCAAACAGTTTTGATACAGATAAGGCACCACTTATGTGGGGCCTGATCTGGATCTACTCTGTTTGACATTCAGATTCTTATTCTGTTATGTAAAATAGATTTTTAATTATGCCTCCAAAGCTAAGCTTTGGGCACATATAGTAAACGCACCTTGTGTGGGTTGGTGTGTGTGTGTGTCAGTGGGTGGGTGTGTGTACAAAAGATTGGAGTCCGGAGCATATCTCCTATTAGACCTTACCAGCTAGGGATTCCAAATTTGGAGTGTGAGTATATCTTATGATGGTGGAGTGTCGCATACCACTTTCAGGTTACTTTGACCTTGACCTTTAACCAAATGATTGTCCAGAGCAAAATCTCCTATACCTTACCAGCTAGGGACTCCAAATGGGGTGTTTGAGTACATCTTGCGATGGTGGAGTGTCGCCTATAACTTTCAGGTCACCTTGACCTTTGACCTCGATTTAACAAAAAGTTTGTCCCGAGTATATCTCCTATACCTTACTAGCTAGGGATTCCAAATTTTTTGTGTGAGTACATCTTGGGATGGAAGAGTGCCGCGTACCACTTTCAGGTCATTGTGACCTTGACCTTTGACCTCAATTTAACGAAACGCTTGTCTGGAGCATATCTCTTATACCTTACCAGCTAGGGATTCCAAATTTGGTGTGTGAGTACATCTTGGGATGGTGGAGTGTCGCGTACCACTTTCAGGTCACTGTGACCTTGACTTTTGACCTTAATTTAACAAAAAGCTTGTCTGGAGCATATCTCCTAGACCTTAACAGCTAGGGATTCCATATTTGGTGTGTGAGTACATCTTGGGATGGCGGAGTGTCGTGTACCACATCTAGGTCACTGTGACCTTGACCACAATTTTACAAAAAGCTTGTCAGGAGCATATCTCATATACCTTGCCAGCTAGGGATTCCAAATTTGGCGTGTGAGTACATCTTGGGATGGCGGCGTGTCGCATACCACTTTCAGGTCACTTTGACGTAGACATTTGACCATGATTTAACCAATAGCTTGTCCAGAGTATAATTCCTTAACCTTACCAACTACGGATACGAAACTTGGTTTGTGAGTTCATCTTGGGATGGCAGAGTGTCGCATAGCATTTTTAGGTCACTCAGACCGTGACCTCTGACCTCAATTTTACAAAAAGCTTGTCCGGAGCATATCTCTATTGAGGAGTGTCGCAAACTGTTCTGTTTTTAATGAAAAGAATTGACTCCTGGGTCATTTTTAACAGTATCAAAATTTTATGTTACACCTCCATTACATTGTCTGTAAAAAAAATCGCCAAAATGCATTTGGGTGTCAAACACTTTGGGGGCATATGTCAGGCGTGGCGACTGTACTTGTTTATCATACAATACTGAGCATGTAGCTATTTTGTGTAGACTATGTGTAAATTAATATATAAGACATGTAAAGGGTTGTACCTTCAAGTACTTGAACCAGATACAAACTACCTTTGCAAACAGTGTAGAGCCACATGCAAAATATGAAGTATCTATCAAATGAAGTTGCAAAGTCGAGGCCTGTGTCAAATTCATCCTATTTGACCTTTAGATGACATCTACATGGCCTTGATATGTGTCTGACTTAACCAAAGTTGTACTGTTCTCAAGAGATTCTTTAGTGCACATGCCAAAATGAAGTCTCTATCACATGTAGTCACAAAGTTATGGACTTATGGCCAATGTTAAATTCTGCCTAGTTGGCCTTTAAAAGCTGAGTCTCCTTACAAGACAAGAAGTTTTACTTAAAAATGCAAAATATTTTCGTATGTTATGTTATAATTTAGAGAGCCTACAAAGTACAGTATATAGTAAATAATTGAAAGAAAACATTTGAAAGACAAGTTAAAGGCAATGTGTGTGGGTCTTTAGATTGAAAAATAAGGCAGTTATGTGTACAGTCCTGACACAAACAGTATAATAATTTTCATTTCAGTCCATGAAATCTGATATATAATTACGAGTCAGATATCAACATAAGTAATCAGACCAAATGCAGCTTTTCTTCATGTCAGCACCAACGCCTATGGTGTTACCATTCATTAGAGTTGTCTCGAGAACAGGATTCTAATAAGTAGTCACACCACTGGGTTTAATGTAGACATAAAGAATTTATTTTCAGTTATCTGTAGCCCTGTATGAGTAGAACTATGTCAACATTAATTTATTATCATTCTGATTTGGCTTTAGCTCCATTTATTGAATACATTTACCAGACATGCTGAAAAATTCATGGGAAAGTACAAATTAGCCAAAACCATGCCTTATTCACATGTTTCCATAAAGCCAAATAATACTTAACATTACCTCCAAATTTCAGCTTATGCTTTATAAAGAATAGTTAAAGAACCTTCAACCTAACCTCCTGCTTTTGCACAAGTAACTAAATGCTAAAGCAGGAAATTGTTAGAGACCACTAGTGTCACTGTGCGGAATAAAACCTGCTATTTGGTCAATATGTTAAGTCGTACAAAAATTATAAAAGTAAACAACACAAAAGTCCTGAGATGTTTGAGGTCTGTAGACTAGAGTGCCTTATACATAACAATAAATTATTTATTTACTATCTATTGCAGAATCAGCATAGCCTTTATGGTGGTCAACAATGTAGGACAAGCATCAACCATGACATTCAGCAGTTTCCTATCCAAGATGGACTTTCATACAGATAGTCAGAGAATGTGATGCAAATTAAAACTGATTTTTTTTCTTCAAAAGAGAACAACATAATTATGTGCTGAATTGGAGTAATAAATATATGAACTGATCAGAGCGGTGGATAAGTTAAAATGGATCAAATTCCATGTCAGCACCAAATCCTATGGTGTATTTTAACTAATCATTAAAATTGTATCTTTAAACCAATTCTAATGAGTAGTCACACCATATGGTTTAATGCAGATATAAAGATTTAAGTTCTTGAAGTACTCCCCTTATGTGGAGCCCTGTATCCATGTTAATTATTTAAAAGAAAAACTATGCTGTTGTAATTTGTGACAAATGAGTTTAATGTAGTCTATAAAAGCTGTAATTATGTATATAATATATATTTGAAATATATATATGAAATTGAAACGTAACTTTAGTGTTATTGTGTTTTTTACTGCTGTGTATTATCAGAACTGATGAAAAAAGAAAAAAAAATCCTGTTGTGTTTATAAATAATTCCTAAAGTGCCAGTAACAAAAAATCAGAATTGAAAGCCCTAGAGAACCTTAATTTTAACAAGATCATGTTTTTCTTTTTGTCAATGTGATATTTCAATCTCTGACAGACTTATTTTGAATCTCATGCCAACAATTGTCTCATTTACAGTAAAACATCTAATACAACTACTACATGAGGTCCAATTGTTAGTGTGCAAAACAACTTGTCAAGTGACTGCATTATGCAAGAATATTTAGATAAAAATAAAGCACAAAGTCCTTTAGGTGCTTTCTGATTACTTTCACCTTGATTTACCCCTTTCCTCCATAGCAAAGAGTGCAAATCTCCTATATCAAACCAGACCTACTAAAACCCGTGACGGTTCTGTCACGGGTTTTCTTCTTTTTGTCACGGGTTATCAAACTATGTCAAAAACACTGACTGCTTAAAGTAAGATGAAAGTAACTTTTTGCAGGGAGCTCCTGTCAGAGCTTTTTGCTTTACTTTTATCTTGCTTTGAACTACCTCATGTGTTCAAAACAGTCACTTGGTAGCAAGTACTCATTTGATATCCTTATACTGAGGTGTAGGTAGAGGTGCTGGAGGCACTTCTGTGGAGGAAAGGGTGAATGATATGGTGTCTGTTATACTGCAAAAGAATGCAAGTTTTGACCACACAGCACTGCTGTATTTTGCATCATTTTTATGCCCCGCACGATTTAGTTGGGAGTATAATTGTTTTTGGTCTGTTTGTCTGTCATCTTTAATCTTGGCCATAACTTTTGAATAACATGGGATAGAGACTTTATATTTTGTATGTGTACTCATCCCGAGAAGCTCTTGAGGTCAGTACAACTTTGGTCATGTCCTGTAAAGGTCAAGATCATTTGAGGTAAAATCCGGTGAAAAGGGAGATAACTCATCCTATATTATTTCAAGTGAATAGGAAGGGAGGTAACTCATCCTAACTGGCCATAACTCTTTGTTCATTTGATCATTTCTTAATTTAGAAATAAGTCCTCATTATGATATTTGACAAACCTTGTTATGACAGATGACGTCATCATGACAGATGACGTCATGATACTATGGTGATGATGCATTTGAATAAGCTAGAACAAGCGTTTTTCTTTATCAGTCCTACACTTAATGTAAGTTTGCCAAATTGCCACTAGTGTTAGGCTTTGACAGCGGAGTATGAATCTCATGCTCTTACATACAGTAAAGGGTAGGACTGTTATATATTGCAACACAACAACAAGAAGGAGTACAATTATAGCCTGCTGTATGATTTTATTTGAAAGCCAAATGAATACATTGCAGTGACAAAAACCTCGGCCGTCGGGGGCATTTGTCACTTTCTGTGACACCATTCTTGTTCGTCATCCTATTTTTATTAGTTCACCCGATACTTTTCAAGCCTGAACTATAGTGATCAGTAGATGTCTGTTGTCCATCAACATTTGGTTTGGTACACTCTTAGTCTAGCGGCCATAGATTTACCCCTATCAAGATCATATTTGCTCAGGATATTAATCTTGAAGAGTTATAGCTCCACTTTGAATATGGGTCGTATGGGGTCAAAAGCAGGTCACAATGTCATATCTTAGATGATAATTTATTAATATTCTAGGTAAAAGTACCACAATATTGTCAAAATCAAGAAGCATTAAGTTTTACTTATTAGTACAATTTTGCTTTTTTTTCGTCCATAGGCGAAGCCTAAATACATATTATAAAGAAGAAACAAGCAGGTGCCCGTGAATCGGAACGCCTCCAAACTCGTTGTCGATAATAGTGAAATGCAAAACATTGTAGAAAATGTGTCGTTGATGTTGACACACGCGGAGAACTTCAGCCGTTTTAATTTGCACTCTAATTACACTGCCCAAAAGATCCACTCGCCCTTAAGGTCGAGTATATATTTGAAAGCACTCGCCCGACTTCAAAACCTACTCGCATTGGCGAGCGGGCAAGTGGAATTTGACACCCCTGTATATGCTCTGACGAAAATCTATTCCGGACGTCTAGCTTACCCTCACAGGGCAGGATAGCCCTCCGGAACCGGACGGCTATAGCCACTTCCTTTTATAAACGCATATAATGCCATGCGGTCTGGATCCATTCGATTAATTGAGGTCTTCATGTTTGTTTTATCTAGTGACACAAATCACATGGTATAAACATGGTCACGTGACTAAATCATCGCTCGATTTTAGGGTTTGTTAACATTTTGTCAACGGAAAACATCAAGTTAGTGGTGAGTTGACAACTATTCCAACTAACGCGAGTGTTTACACCCCAGAGGCCACACATTTTCTCCAATCTTTCTCAAACTTGCTCAGGTTGTATATTACCATAAGAATTTAGATGAGTTTAATTATGGTTGTAATCAGATCAATAGGTCAAGAGTTATCTACCTTTAAATTGCTGAAAATGATATATTTAACACTGTGTTTTCACTCCAGAGGCCACAATATCTACTCAAGCTTTCTTAAACTTGCTCAGATTGTATATGAACATACAAGTTCAAATAAAGGTGATTATGGTCGAAATCAGACAAATGGGTCAAGAGTTATCTACCTTTGAATTGCTGAAAATGCCGTATCTAACAGCATTTACACTGTTTCAACTACAGTTTTGAACAGATTTTGATTATTCTTGCACACAATGTATATAGCTATAGGTTCTCAAAGGAGTGCAATTATTGTTTAAAACTTATTGTGACAATAGTTATCTGCCCTATTGTGACAATAGTTATCTGCCCTTGATATACTTTGAAATGCTAAAAAAGGCTTCATTTCAGTATTGTTTAGTGTCTAGTTATCAGCCCTTGATGTACTCTACTATACTAGAATTATGAGGTTGTATTCCAAAATGGTTTACATGCTATACTGCAAATTTGAATAGATCTAGATGAAAACGGGTGAAACAGAAAGGTAAAGCTATCAGGCTTCAGTACAAAAGGTGAGCGATATCAGGGCCTTCAGGCCCTCTTGTTCTATATTTAGAATCAATGTATTATAAATGGAATCTGTCTCAACCTTACTCACCATAATAAAATATCTGTCTTGTCCAACCATAATTGATTGTTTATCAAGGTGGCTTAATTGCCTAAGGACTGCCTTTGGAGACCTCTGATCTGGAGCAACACTGTTTGCATAGTCATGTGTACCTTCAGAGGTGCACTGTTTGTAAACGACGAGTAAACAAATACTCATTACTAGTCCTGATTGGATGTAAATGAGTGTCTATCCATTTTTCCTAATTTGTTGATATTGCTTTGGTTAGCTCTGATTAGCTGTAACTTTTGTTTCATAACCCCATGAAAAAAATAATTCAGGCCGCGCCTTGTCAGGACTACTTTCTCTTAGTCCAACAGTTACTGCTCTCCAAAAGCGCTGCATGAAGCAGGACGCCGAATGATGTCATTGACGTTACTACAAAACAATGTCGCGTTTTGGCGGAAAATATATATGGCGAAGGGACTACAACCTACATTTTAAAGTGTTAAATAATGAACACTCGTGTCAGATTCTCTATTTAACCCTCTTAAATTCAGTAGTGATATTAAATTATGAGGAATAATTGGGAACATTTATTGTATTCATGGAGGTATGAAAAAAAACCTGGACACACTTTTGTATGAAACCGCTTCGCTTTCAATATATTTAAAAGAAGAATTTTTAGAAAACTCAGAACTATACACAGCAAAAATAGAAACTTTACATTGGATTCTAATGTGTATATTTCTGTCTACAAACACAATTTTTCAGAAGGCTTAAGTTAGTGTTATTCGAAACTTTGGATCAATGTCTGCAATTTCTCAACAATGGTGATGAAAAAAAATCCAAAAGCAAACGTCGTTATTTGACGTCAAAATGCAAAGGGGTCGATTTTAAAATTATCAGAGATGTGAACGTGTACGCAAGATGTGTTTTATTCATTTTACTGTTTCATTTTAAGTGATCGACTTTTTTTGCATAAAGACAGTTTAGTCATAAGTTAAGATCTGCCCTGTATACGGTCTACTGGTACGGATAGGACGTAAGAGTGTGGTCGTCTCTATGTGACGTCAACGATCTCCGAGTCCGACGATCCCAGACATAACCCGTAGCTCTCAGTCTGTAACGAGTAGTTAGGATATGAATTGTCTATCTTATGCGTCCAAAATGACGCGCAACATCAGTTACTGACGCAACCAAAGTAAGCATGCCAAATGGCCTGATATCTGTGATTTTTAGCTCACCTGAGCTAGCTCAGGGTGAGCTTTTGCAATCCTTGAATGTCCGTCGTCCGTCGTGTGGCGTCAACAATTTCAGTGTTTACACTCTAGAGACCACAATATTAATCCAATCTTTCTCAAACTTTCTCAGATGGTATATTGCCATAAGAGCTCAAATGAGTTCGATTATGGTTAAAATCGGACAAATAGGTCATGAGTTATCTACCTTTGAATTGCTGAAAATGCCATATTTTACAGTGTTTACACTCTAGAGGCCACAATATTTATCAAATCTTTCTAAAACTTGCCCAGATTATATATGACTATAAGAGTTCGAATGAGTTTGATTTTGGTTGAAATCTGACCAAAAGATAAAGAGTTATCTACCTTTGAACTGCTGAAAATCCCATATTTAACAGTGTTTACATTCTAGAGTTCACAATTTTTATCCAACCTATCTCAAACTTGCTCAGATTGTATATTACCATAAGAGTTCAGATGAGTTTGATTATGGTTGAAATCAGACTAATAGGTGGAGAGTTATCTACCTTTGAATTGCTGAAAATGCCATATTTAAGGTGGTTCGACAGCGGGCGGGCCGCATTTCGAGTTCCGGAAATGCTGATGACTTTCACCTGATCTTTGCGGCACGTGCTTATAGTAGAAAATGTAGATAAAGAAAAGTTTGAACTGCTTCAGTGTCTTCTCTGTTAGCGCAGTTGATACGGTGATTGACTTGCAATCCAAATGTTCTAGGTTCGATTCCCACTCGCTTCAAAACTTTTTTTTTTAAAAATTCTCCGATTTTAGTGACTAGTCAATCCATAACGCAGTGATCAAAGGACAGGCTATGTTAAGCCACGTAATAATGAATAATATCAGATGCAAGTATAATCATGTGACAGCTAAATTTGTGAGGATTATAGCCTATATGACAGATGGCAGCTTAACAAAGGACAAAGGTAATGCTAAAAGATAGATCCTAAAGGAGCTTTTATGCACTACTTTTGTTATGCATTAAACAGCCACTTGCCTTTAAAGATCTACAGGCTACTGTATTCAATGGTCCCTTATTAAAGGTTTGACTTAAGGTATTATTTAGAGCTGACGGCATTTTAAAGTTGAACTCAAGGGAGGTTACTCGTTTTGTGTTAACATTTTGTCAGAATTTCAGGAAAGCATGTATAAAATGCAAATTCCACTGTAGATTTTCATTAAATTTGTGTGACTAGTAGAATTAAGTTATATCTATCTAATAAGAGTAAAATTAGTGTATGTTAAACAGCTAGATTTTTTGTAATTTGAGATTTTCAGAATTTGACTTTTTTAAAATATTGATATTTCCAGAAAATATGTTATGAAATACTTTTGTTTGCCCACTATCTTATAGTCTATGTACAGTTTACTTGAATGTACAGAAATTATTGAGTTATATAATTTTATAAAGAAATTATTCCTGTTTATTAAAAAAGGAGCTTTTCTCGACCAAAGGTCCTCTCAGAAAAAAACGGCACTGTAACTTTTTTTTATATTAACAATTTTTCACTCTCCATATGGTATATTTCAATTTAATCAAGGTTTCAAAGAATTCTGACACAGAATAAGCTGACCCGCGAACCACCTTAAGGGTGTTTACACTCTAGAGGCCACAAATTTTATCCAATCTTTCTCAAACTTACTCAGATTGTATATTACCATAAGACTTCGGATGAGTTCAATTATGGTTGTAATCGGATCAATAGGTTGAGAGTTATCTACCTTTGAATTGCTGAAAATGATATACTTAACAGTGTTTACGCTCTAGAGGCCACAATATTTATCCAAGCTCTCTCAAACTTGCTCAGATTGTATATGACCATAAGAGTGCGAAAAAGGGTGATTATGGTTGAAATTGGACAAATAGATCAAGAGTTATCTACCTTTGAATTGCTGAAAATGCCATATTTTACAGCGTTTACACTATTACAACTACAGTTTTCAATGGATTTTGATTATACTTGTACACAAAGTATATAGCTATACGTTCTCGAAGGAGTGCAACTATTGTTGAAATCTAATAATTGTGGCAATAGTTACCTGCCCTTGATGTACTTTGAAATGCTAGAAAAAGGCTTCATTTCAGTATTGTTTAGGCTCTAGTTATCTGCCTTTGATGTACTCTCTTATACTAGAGTAGGTCGACAAATTTGACTGGATTTAGAATAAAACGGGTGTAATTCAAAGGTAAAGCTATCAGGCTTCATTACAAATGGTGAGCGATATCAGGGCCTTCAGGCCCTCTTGTCATAAATCTGTGGCATCTCATTTTTGAAACGCAGGTGTTTACAAGTTTGTTTTTTCGGTGTTTGGCTAAAGTCTGTGTGTGCCGTGCTGCATTAAATAAACTTTCAAAAAACCTGACTAGGTCAACTCGCCGTCAGTGTTAAATACTGGAAGTGGAAAGCGTGCTACGTTGTGCACAGTACAAATTAGCGAGAGTGTGGCTCTTTATGGTCTTTATCGATAACTCAATTGTGAAATGTGCGTATATTTTATGACACGTATAGTACCTCATTTAAACATCGCTTAAACCGGCTCTAAAGTATGTAAAGTTTCTATTTTTGTTAAGTTAAGTAAATTAAATGAAAACAAGATTTGTTTGCAAAACGCTATGCCCCCTTATGTGACAGGTCTCTTAAAAACCGTGACCTTTGTCTGACATTACCCAACTTGTACTCAAGCTCAAAAGCCTTCTCAGTTGAGTACACATGCAGGTACATGTAATCAACAAATTACAGAATAAAAATAATAGATCTATCTTAAAATATTCTCATCATTCATGAAAGAATTAAATGCAATTCAACTGTCTTTTAAAGATGGAATTTGACACTGGCTACATTTCAAATTCTTTACCCCTGTGAATCGAGCAGTAGATCCATCTCGGTGCAAAATGTACCTTAAATTGAATTCTGCTTAATCATTTGATGTATACCCCTCTGTAACCAGGACTAAACAATACTTATTGATGGAACAAAAATAGCTGACAACTTACAGCACAGTGAAACAATTAAAAGCAGAAAACATCTTTAAATGCTATCTGCTTTACTTTCATCTTTCTTTAAGTGACCACCTGCCTTATACAATAAATGATTACTGTAGCCTCAGTTGTGGCTACAGAGTGGTTTACTGAATTGCAAAACCTCATCCTTGGCAACTCTCAAGACCTTCACTCTTTGATTTATATTGGTTGTTTATTGTGAAAACTTACACATATTTTTTAACTACATGTATTTCAACAGGGGAAATGGTAACATGGTATGGATGGATCCCATGGATGAGTCAGATTGTATGGCACCACAGCACTAAATGGGTCATTTAGCAGTAAGCACCGATGGATGATGAGGGATGAAGAGATGAAGATGATTTCAGGACAGCTGATTTCATCTAATCTCATTGATTGTGATGAAGGGCATGGTAACATCACACTAACATGGTACCAGACCTTTCAAGGGGAATTCAACAGCCATACAATAAGGTAAATTATTGCTTCTTTCTTTAAAAAACTACATAAATTTAGAAAAAGTTAAAACTTATACACCAGTCAGCTGAGGTTAGCCTTTGTTAGCTGCTAGCTCAGGGTGAGCTTTTGCAATCCTTGAATGTCCTGCGTCCATCATCCATCGTGTGTCGTCCGTCATCCGTCGTCCGTCGTCAACTATTTTAGTGTTTACACTCTAGAGGCCACAATATTTATCCAATCTTTCTCAAACTTGCTCAGATGGTATATTGCCATAAGAGTTCGGATGAATTTGGTTATGGTTGGAATCAGACTAATAGATCATGAGTTATCTACCTTTGAACTGCTGAAAATGCCATATTTAACAGTGTTTACACTCTAGAGGCCACAGTTTTTATCAAATCTATCGTAAACTTGCCCAGATTGTATATGACCATAAGAGTTCAGATGAGATCGATTTTTGTTGAAATCGGACAAATAGACCAAGAGTTAACGACCTTTGAATTGCTGAAAATGCAATATTTAACAGTGTTTACACTCTAGAGGCCACAGTATTTATTCAATCTTTCTAAAACTTGCCCATATTGTATATGACCATAAGAGTCCAGATGAGTGCGATTTTGGTTGAAATCCGATGCATAGATCAAGAGTTATCTACCTTTGAATTGCTGAAAATGCCATATTTAACAGTGTTTACATTCTAGCGTTCAAAATTTTTATCCAATCGATCTCAAATTTTCTCAGATTGTAGATGACTATAAGAGTTCAGATGAGTTTGATTATGGTTGAAATCAGACGTATAGGACGAGAGTTATCTACCTTTGAATTGCTGAAAATGCCATATTTAACGATGTTTACACTCTTGATGCCACAAATTTTATCCAATCTTTCTCAAACGTACTCAGATTGTATATTACCATAAGACTTCAGATGAGTTCAATTATTGTTGTAATCGGATCAATAGGTCAATAGTTATCTACCTTTGAATTGCTGAAAATGATATATTTGTGTTTATGCTCTAGAGGCCACAATATTTATCCAAGCTCTCTCAACTTGCCCAGATTGTATATGACCATAGAAGTTCGAAAAAGAGTGATTATGGTTGGAATCAGACAAATAGATCAAGAGATATGTACCTTTGAATTGCTGACAATGCCATATTTTACAGCGTTTACACTCTTGCAACTAGAGTTTTCAATTGATTTTGATTATACTTGTACACAAAGGATGTAGCTATACGTTCTCGAAGGAGTGCAATTATTGTTGAAATGTAATCATTGTGGCAATAGTTACCTGCCCTTGATATACTTTGAAATGCTAGAAAAAGGTTTCATTTCAGTATTGTTTAGGCTCTAGTTATATTCCTTTGATGTACTCTACTATACTACAGTAGGTCGACAAACTTGATTGGATTTAGAATAAAATGGGTGAAATTCAAAGGTAAAGCTATCAGGCTTCATTACAAATGGTGAGCGATATCAGGGCCTTCAGGCCCTCTTGTTGAAATTGCAACATGGTGAAAAAACATGCTACACATCTGGAACAGTTTTGATACAGATAAGGCACCACTTATGCGGGGCCTGATCTCGATCTACTCTGTTTGACACTCAGATTCTTATTCTGTTAGGTAAAATAGATTTTTAATTTATCATACAATACTGAGCATGTAGCTATTTTGTGTAGACTATGTGTAATAGATAATACATGTTAAGGGCTGTACCTTCAAGTACTTGAACCAGATACAAACTACCTTGGCAAACAGTGTAGACCCACATGCAAAATATGAAGTATCTATCAAATGTAGTTGCAAAGTCGTGGCCTGTGTCAAGTTCGTCCTATTTGGCCTTTAGTTTACATCTACATGGCCTTGACATTTGTCTGTTTAACCAAAGTTGTACTGTTCTCAAGAGATTCTTAAGTGCACATGCCAAAATGAAGTCTCTATCACATGTAGTCACAAAGTTAAGGACTTATGGCCAATGTTACATTTTGCGTATTTGGCCTTTAAAAGCTGAGTCTCCTTAAAATGCAAAATAGTTTCGTATGTTATGTTATAATTTAGAGAGCCTACAAAGTACAGTATATAGTAAATAATTGAAAGAAAACATTTAAAAGACAAGTTAAAGGCAATGACTATGTGTTTGGGTCTTTAGATTGAAAAATAATAAGACAGTAATGTGTACAGTCCTGACACTAACAGTATAATTATTTTCATTTCAGTCCATGAAATCCGATATATAATTACGAGTCAGGGCTCCACATAAGTTGGAGTAATGAGACCAAATGCAGCTTTTCTTCACGTCAGCACCAACGCCTATGGTGTTACCATTCATTAGAATTGTCTTGAAAACAGGATTCTAATAAGTAGTCACACCACTGGGTTTAATGTAGACATAAAGAATTTTACTTTTCAGTTATCTGAAACCCTGTATGAGTAGAACTACGTCAACATTAATTTATAATCATTCTATTTTAGAACTTTAACTCCATTGATTGAATATATATACCAGACATGCTGAAAAATTCATGGGAAAGTACAAATAAGCCACAACCATGCCTTATTGATCACATGTTTCCATAACGCTAAATAAAACTTAAAATTGCCTCCAAAATTCAGCTTACGCTTTATAAAGAATAGTTGAAGAATCTTCAACATAATCTCCTGCTTTTGCACAAGTAACTTTGCTAAAGCAGGAACTTGTGAGAGACCACTAGTGTCATTTTGTGGAATAAAATCTGCTATTTGGTCAATATGTTAAGTGGTACAAAAATTATAAAAGAAAAAAACAACACAAAAGTCCTGAGATGTTTCAGGCCTGTAGAAAGCCTTATGCATATGATAACAATCAATTATGTTTGTACTATCTATTGCAGAATCATCATAGCCTGTGTGGTGTCTCATAACCAGTGCAATTTTTGGAATGTTTCCCTGCCTGAAGTGGTAAACAATGTAGGACGAGCAGTAAACATGACATCCAGCAGTTTCCTATCCAAGATGGACTTTCATAAACAGAGTCAGAGACTATGATGCAAATTAAAACTGACTTTTTTCAAGGGCGAACAACATAATTATGTGCTGAATTTGAGTAATAAATATATGAACTGATTAGAGCGATGGATATGTTCAATTGGATGGAAATTCCATGTCAGCACCAAATCCTATGGTGTGGTTAAACTTATCTTTAGAATTGTCTCTTTGAACCAATTCTAATGAACAGTCGCACCATATGGTTTAATGCAGACATAAAGATTTAAGTTCTTCCCTTATGCGGAGCCCTGAATCCATGTTATTTATTTGAAAGAAAATTATGCTGTGATTTTTAACTAATGATTTTAATATAGTTTCTCAAAAAGCTGTTAAATTGAAACGTAAGGTTTACAACTTTATAGTGTTCACTGTTGTTGGTATTTTTAACTGCTGTGTATTATCAGAACTGATGAAATAGGAAAAAAAGCAAATTAAATATAAATTACATATTTTTCCTGTTGTGTTTATAGATAATTCATAATATCTTGATACAGTATAAGTGCGAGTAAATAAAATCAGAATTGAAAGCCCGAGATAACCTTAATTTTAACAAGATCATGTTTTATACGCCCACCTCTAAAGGTGGTTGTATATTGGCGCGGCCCTGTCTGTTCGTTTGTTCGTCCGTCAACATTTTGTTTGTCCGGAGATTTCTGGGAAAACTTTTGGAGGGATATTAATGAAACTTCACATAAATGTTATATGCATCAAGATCTAAAGCTGAGTCGAATTTTAGGTTCATTTGAATTTTTGTTACAGAATTATCTGCCCTTGATGTACTCAAATATGCTATAAAAAGCTTGTCCGGAGGTTTTTGGGGAAACTATTGGAGGGATATTAATGAAACTTCACACATGTGTTATGTGCATCAATATCAAAAGCTGAGTCAAGTTTGAGGTTCATTCAACTTTTCTTTACAGAGTAATTTGCCCTTGATGTACTCAAATATGCTATAAAGAGCTTGTCCAGAGTTTTCTTGGAAAACTATTTCAAGGATATTAATGAAGAGAGATTTTATGCATCAAGATCTGAAGCTGAGTAAAGTTTGAGATTTATTTGATATTTTATTACAGAGTTGTCTGTCCATGGTGTACTCAAATATGTTATAAAAGGCTTATTTGACAGTGTTAACACACTTAGCAACTACAGTTTTGAATGGATTTTGATTATGTTTGCCCATAGTATAATTATAGAAGTATAAGTTCATGAAAGGGTTAATTATTATTGAAATCGGATCATTGTGCCAAGAGTTATCTGCCCTTGGTGTATTCAGATATGCTAGAAAATGCTCTATTTCAGTATTGTTTATGCTCTCAGAGCTCTAAGTGTCTACACATTAAAATGAAATTTGATAAAACTATATATTTCTTTGCCAGTGGTAGTATAATGTACCGTTTGCGGTGCTCTCGTTCTTTTTGTATGCGACATTTCACTCTCTGATGCTTATTTTGAATCTCGATGCCAACAATAGTTTCATTTACAGTAAAGCACATCTATTACAACCACTACATGAGGTCCACTTGTTGGTTTATAGGACAACTTGTCAAGTGGCTGCATTATGCAAGATTATTTAGATAAAAGTAAAGCTGCTAAACAGAAAGCTCCTTAGGTGCTTTCTGATTACTTTCGCATTGCTTTACCCCTTTCCTCCATAGCCAAAAGTGCAAATCTCCTATATCCAACAGTGAGTGAACTACATTATGTCAAAACACTGACTGCTTAAAGTAAGATGAAAGTAACTTTTTGCAGGGAGCTCCTGCCAGAGC
Organism: Gari tellinella; assembly: GCA_922989275.2. Lineage (NCBI taxonomy): Eukaryota > Metazoa > Mollusca > Bivalvia > Cardiida > Psammobiidae > Gari > Gari tellinella. The sequence goes on along the minus strand of OV277864.1, from coordinate 82,367,023 downwards.
TTTTTGCTTAACTTTTATCTTGCTTTGAACTACCTCATGTGCATTTTTTGACATCTCATTACAATAAATTAAATTACTTATACTGCAACATAATGCAAGTTTTGCCCACACAGCATAAATCTATTTCGATTTCATTTTTATGCCCCGCACGACTTAGTCGGGGGCAAATCGTTTTTGATCTGTCTGTTTGTCTGTACACAACCTTTACCTTGGTCGTAACTTTTGAACAACAGTGAATAGAGACTTTATATCTGGCGTGTGTACTGACCTCAACAAGCTCTTGAGGTCAGTACAACTTGGGTCATGTCTGGCAAAGGTCAAGGTCATTTAGAGGTAAAATCGGGTGAAATGGGAGATAACCCATCCTATATTATTTCAAGTGAATAGGAAGGGAGATAACTCATCATAGCTGGCCATAACTCTTTGATCATGTGATCATTTCTTAATTTAGAAATAAGTCCTCAATATGCCATTTGACTATAAAATCAAATGAAGTTGAAAATTGATTTTCAGTTCTGATTTTTTTTCTACCATCAATATTTTTCGGCTCTAAATGACCATTGGTGTCGATGGGCCATAAAACACTAATCAATCGATCAAAATCAATATAACATATGATCTTGTTCAGTATCAAACGGCAAGCTCATTCCAAACAAAACAGGCCACACTGAGACTTGTCATTCCTGAGTTATCGCCCTTGTTATATTTACATAAATTTTGTAAAATTTAAATATCTTAAAACTATGAAAGGTAATAACTTCAAACCTTGCATTCTTGTTAAATATCAAATGATAACTAGTTACAACAAGACAGGTTACTGTTTATTTGAAACTTCCAATACTTGTTAAGTATCAAACGGGCAACTAATTACAACAAGGCCGGCAAAGATAGTGTACTTGTTTATACTTACTGATTGCTTTAAGTGCACTTAATAGGTGTAAAATCTTCAATACGTTCAATTAAACTAGATCATTTCACTAATCGCGGATCTCTCAGTGCTTTCAGCACTTTGATTTAAGAAGCGTCTGTAGTACCTGTCAAATGATAGAAGCGCATGTATTGTATTTCCTCTGATTTTCTAAATGCTCTTGAAATCATCAGGTCATCCAAACAAATGACGCCGACTGTCATGTATTAGTCACCTAAAATGTCTTCCTTTTGGCGTTGGTAACTCGCTTGACTATAACATAACCCAAAAGACATCTTATCATATTCATCAAATCCTAATTGCCCAACGGGAAAGCTAGTTCTCTTTTTGTGTGTCTCTTCCACTACGACATTGTGGTACTCGGGTTTCAATTCCAATGCTGGAAATAACTTGATCGTCAAACACTTCTTTCAGTTAATAGGACGCCGCGATACGCGATTCAAGCTGTTTGCAAATGTAAACCAATTTACATTCCTATAACGACACCCGCTGAACGACGCACACACATTTTGTCTCCCATTGGGTGTCGTTTTAGAGAGGGAGCACTGTATATACTTATTTATATGAATAAAATATTTACTAAATGTTTTTTGAAATGTCACGGGATCAGGTCAGTTGCTATCATCATCACATCATTATCATCACATCATTATCATCACATCATTATCATCACATCATTATCATCACATCATTGATCATCACATCATTATCATCACATCATTATCATCACATCATTATCATCAAATCATTATCATCACATCATTATCATCAAATCATTATCATCAAATCATTATCATCACATCATTATCATCACATCATTATCATCACATCATTGATCATCACATCATTATCATCACATCATTATCATCACATCATTATCATCAAATCATTATCATCAAATCATTATCATCACATCATTATCATCACATCATTATCATCACATTATTATCATCACATCATTATCATCACATCATTGATCATCACATCATTATCATCACATCATTATCATCAAATCATTATCATCACATCATTATCAACAAATCATTATCATCACATCATTATCATCACATCATTATCATCACATCATTATCATCAAATCATTATCAACAAATCATTATCATCACATCATTATCATCACATCATTATCATCACATCATTATCATCACATCATTATCATCAAATCATTATCAACAAATCATTATCATCAAATCATTATCATCAAATCATTATCATCAAATCATTATCATCACATCATTATCATCACATCATTGATCATCACATCATTATCATCACATCATTATCATCACATCATTGGTCATTAGATTGCTCATCTCATTATGCATTATAAGAAAGTCCATTAGAAACTCACCCCGTTTCATCTCATTTTATCGCATTTCATAGTATTTCATAGTACCCACAAGTGGTTACCACCATATCCATGTTCATCTTATCGTTTGACTTCCTGCTACTAACCGGTTTTGCTAACACGTACCTAGTATTAATGTTTTCATCTGACCTGTCAGAGTTATTTTTAGATTGGAACATTCTAAAATTTTAAAAAGGATGATCACCGTACTCGTTAATTTCCGTACAGTCAGTCGGGGATAAAGAAAGCTGTATCCATTGTGCGTAATATACAGTATAGAAGACATTATTATTTCCCGAATAAACACAAAGACAATGCACTAAACTGTAGAAAATTAGAAAATCTGGGTGGCAAACAGGTTGGAGCCTGATCAGACGCCGGGCTACCCGGCGTCTGATCTGGCTCCAACCTGATTGCAATGGATATCATAGTTTTTAGCATAAACACCTTTATTGAGAATGAATAACATATCAGTAAAATTAGTGCAGCTGTCTCGTGCTGCACGAGGATCATACTTATCTCAAGTTGTAAAGTGTATGACTATATAGATCCGCTGTTACCCTGTTATCTATTTACCATTATGAACTATTCTGTTCTAAAAATAACTCCGACAGGTCAAAAAAATCGGACAATACTAATTTCAGATAACACATGCGCACGTTACTTTCGCCATAACCGTTGAGGCTCACACGGACGTTCGGTCATGTTAATAAAGTAATTACAGTGCTGTGCCTTGGTTTTCAGATATGTTTGTGTTATGTAGTTTGGTTCAACCATTTATCGTCAATGTTTCATTTATACATTTACATATTTCATTTGTTTGTAAACTTCGTCTTTTTGACCGAATTGACTTTACTTTCGCCATACCCGTTTAGGCTCACGCCGAAATTTGGTCGTGTTAATAAAGTAACATTCACAGTGCTGTACCTTGATTTTCAGGTATTAATGTGTTATGTAGCCATTAATCGTCAATGTTTCATTCATACATTTACATATTTCATTTGTTTGTAAACTTCGTTTTTTTGACCGAATTGACTTTACTTTCGCCATACCTATTGAGGCTCACGCCGACATTTGGTCGTGTTAATGAAGTATCAATCACAGTGCGGTGTCTTGTGTTTCAGGCAGCCATATCATCACAAATATCCTCAAAGACGAACCCATGGTTTAATGCATGTTGCAGTCCCGGTGACATAATTTTATTATATAGATGGAGAGACCAACAGACAGACAGATAGACAAAGCTAAAGTCCACAAGATGAATCCTTAATGGTATAGCATCAAATAATGACTAGTAGAATAACGTTTGATTCGACAAATATTTGTAAAATATAAATTATCAAGACAAGAGTTTTTCTGTGTTACAGTTTGATCAAATGTGTACTTCATTCATATCGATATGCCCGAGTACAAATAAAAATCTAAAATCTAGATATTAATACATCAACAAGTCAACATTTTTTAAGTACACCGTGTTGTGGAAGTTACGTGGTTTAAATTTAGCATTACCCTTTGATGGAAAAAATATGTTGCTAATAAAAGATTAAAAGTTCAAATTAACCCTTATCCTGCGGTGATATCGTCTGCTCCGAAATTGTCGTCTGCAAACTTTGTTGAATTAAGATTTTTATATTTTTTGAGTAAAGAAACCTCAAGACGAGTGTCAAACAGTTTGGATCAAGATCAGACACCGCGTTACGCGGTGTCTGATCTTGATCTAAACTGTTTGCAAAAATCAATAAAGTCGCGACCAGCAGGCAAGGGTTAACCTTAGACAGTCAATCACATTCTTGAAGCACACGGTGTTGTGACAGTCACAGAGTTAAAGTAAACTTTAGCATTAGTGCTCCCTCCCTACAACGGTGCTCCCAAAAACGACTCCTTCCTTACAACAACGCTTGTTGCTGTTCCCAAAACAAGACAATTATGTCTAACACTTCAAAAGCCGCAATATAGTCTACTTAAACTTTTCGTCTCTTTGTTTTCTCAAAGTGACATATTAGTCTACATTTTGACAGTAGAAAATGTAATGACGAGTGACAAACAGCTTGAATCCAGACCAGACGCCGCGTTACATGGTATCAGATCTGGATCCAAGCTATTTTCAAATGTTAGCCGAATCTTTATTTTTCCTCCCTTTAACAGCACCCTCCGATCAATGTCCACAAACTTTATACTCCATTGGGTGTTTTTGTAGAGAGGGGGCACTGTAACATTAGATCTGCCCTTGCATGGAAAAATACGTCACTGATAATTTTTAAAGGTTAAAGTTTACTGAAGACACCCACTTAGATCAGATGCGTTTTCCCGCAGTGTCCATTAGCCAAAGTCAGCAAACGGGGTTTGAAGGAGAAAGAAGTACATACAAGACAAGGACTCGAAGGTAAAAAGAAAACTTATTACGCTGTGTAGATATAGAGAATAGTGGCGCGTACTCTACAAATTATTACGCTGTGTAGATATTACTTTATTACTTCTTCCTTACGTTTACAGTTCTCACTAAAGTATCGCCGCTTTGTATTTTATATTTCATGTATAGGGGCGTATTTCAAAAAATAATTTTTTTTATTTCTGTTTTAAACACTATGGTGTCACTACTCATTAGAATCGTCTCGAAGAGACGATTCTAATGAGTAGTAACCCCATAGGATTTGATGTGACAATAAGTGAAAATATGTTTGATTTGTGCAGTTAACTACCTCTTATCTGGAGCCCTGTTATAACATCAGTATTTTCTAACACAAATATAATAGATATTTGATTTAAGAAAACTAAGTTATGATAATGGTGATAATGATATCAATTCTGATTAAAGTATCACTGAAATCATAATTTTAATTTTGTCTTTACTTACATCTTCTCCGCTAAATGCATCTTTATTGTCATAACTGTTTGTTTGTTTATGTATTACATGCCTATGCTTGTTTACAACATGTATTACATACCTCATGGACTTGTTAGTCTGAAGGAAGAATAAAATCATATCTATCTATCTATCTTACTTTATTACTTCTTCCTTATGTTTACAGTTCTCACTAAAGTATCGCCGCTTTGTTTATCTCAAATTTTATATTTCATGTATAGTCGAAACTCGAACATTCGAATTCGATTAAATGGATCTTAACACTGTGTCATAAGCTTGGTTGCGATAAACCTATCTCGCATAAATCGAACATACCCGTATTTCAAAATTAAAACGCGGCTAAGCCAAATTTTAACTTTGAAATATGGGTATGTTCGAACTAAGGCGAGCCCAAAGTATTGAGTTTCAACTATATTTAGAATGATAAAACATCGGCTCAAGTGTCAAATAATTTCGATCCTGATAAAAAAACCGTATCTAGGTAGATCTTAATTGGATCGACATTCTAAATGTATATAAGCCATGACGCGCTCAGCACTGTGTTTAAAGAGGCTCGCAACCGGATCAAGCATTAAAAATAGTAATTTGTAAATATATGTCAAATGCTTATATAAATGGGTAAAATTTAGTTTAGGATAATAAATTCTGTTAAAAAATGCATTTCAAAAAAAAAGAAAAAAAGAGGCTCTGGTGGGATTCGAACCCGTGACCATCCATGCGGAGACAAAAATGAGAAATGAGGCATCGCCTTTACGCCCTCGGCTACGGACGCTCTCTCTATATATATATGGTAGCGAATTAACGTACCTCAATGAAAGCTATTAATAGAACATTATTCGGCTCGGGTTTATGTCTGACCCCGTGTAGAGAAGCAACAACAACAACTATACCGTTAGCTAACGCTATGGAAAAACGATGGCAAATATCTAAAAAACTAAGATTCGGTGACGATTCTTGAGACGTTGTTTTGGACTGATCATATTTTTTTAATGTCAAAAGCCAAATAATGCCACAAATTTGCTTTTATTTGAGTATTTTATTTTATTTTGACAAGAACACCATCCGGTTGCGAGTCCCTTTAAACCGTTATACTATCATAATAATGGCTGTGTCAAAAACTGTGTCGTTTGTACCACAGGTACTTGGCACATAGATCTTGATCTATTACCCCAAAAATAATATTTTTTACTAGACTACTACCGGGTTTTATAAAGACAATGTATAAAACGGAATCCAAAAGGTTGTCTTAACTATCGACTTAATTTGATGCTTAAATAGACTAGATCGCCGATGTTTTCGTGTCTAGTCGGGAAGTGATTAATTTATCAATATTTACTTCTTATTTTATCAAATTCCGTCAAATAATGCCACAGTACGTGCATCAAAACGTTTATGTTGTTCTGGACATTTTATTGGTATTAGAGCTAGATCTATGTATCAAGTACCTGTGGTTTGTACCCCTTTATTAACTTAGGAATAGAACTTGCATTGGTTAATTGGCTGACATACATTTGCTTGAAAGTCAACAATAATTGATCCAGATAAGATACTGAGTAGCAATGTGTTTGACTGTGTCCCCAATCTGTTTTCAGATGCATTTTCTTCAAGCTAATTCAAACCTGGTTACTAGAATACTCCTCGTCATTTACAAACAGTGTACGTATAAAGTGAACATTAAATTGTATCCCATGCAAACAGACTCAGAGGAGTCCTGCGATCAGGGTTTGCACTGTTTATGTTTTCGCAATATACTAGTACAGCGCTTCTTCTCTACTACATTACAGAATTAAATGCGTTGTTCAGAGGAAGTCCTTATAGGGAGGGAAATTGGCTTACATTTGGAAACAGCTTGAATCCAGATCAGACGCCGCGTTACGCCGCATCTGATTTGGATTCAAGCTGTTTGTCACTAGTCTTTATGTTTTTTCTATCAAAATGACTTTGGGAAAAAACAGCAGACGACAGTTTTAAGCAGAAAGTATTGCAGAAGTGAAAGTATTAGACATGTTATTGTCTTGTTTGGGGAACAGCGGCAATGGTCGTTGTAAGGAGGGAGTCGTTGTTGGGAGGGCCGTTGTAGGGAGGGAGCACTGTATTATAATGAGCCGTGCCATGAGACTTATTGCATTGCAAACAGTGTAGATCAAAGACGCGATTGCTTGTCTCGGTCTACACTGTTTGACACCCACATGCATCTAAAGCATTTTATGTAGCTGTGTTATATACGGTATTTGGCAGTGTAGACCAATCTCAGATACAGAGTCCGGGGTGAAAACGGTGCTTGGTCTGTACATTGCAATAAGGCAGGTAGAGTTATGACACAGCTCGTATTGTTAAGAGCAAACGCGCCCAATTCATGAGACACCTTGTGGCTTTAATAAAGACCGATAATTCAAGAATCATTACTCAACGAAATCGTGCGTAACGGTTACCTCCCGTAGGTATTTTCTGTATCTCTATTAATCGCGAAATACAAACGGTAAATACATGAAATTGCACTTAGTTGAAAGTACGTGAAACTTGGCAAATGCTCTATCAAATAAGACTAAGGTAATAAGACAGGACTTGAATAAATGATATTTGCGTGAACCCGAGATCACATAGAAAAAGCCGTCTGCTTATGTAGGCCATTGGCTGAAATATATGTATGCAAATGCCTATAGCTTCAAAAAAGCATTATAACATATGTTTCTTTTACCATTTTCTGATTATCCACACCTCAAGCATTTATTGTGTCAGTATGATAAATTTCTGACGGATAGATTTCATTGAGTGAGTGTTTTCATTGAATTTGAGCCAAAAACATTTAAGAAAAATGTGTATATTTTAGGCAACAAACTAAACACTTGCATCATACTCTTAGTAAGCATCTCTTTTTAACTGTTTTAAAGTTTGTTTGTGCCAATTATCATTTAACATTATTTCAGAAAGCCAAACTAATGCATGCCGACTCTTTGCTGAAAATGGCTACATTACAAATACATTTCAAATGCCCATAGAACAAAACAGAACATTATAACCTATGTTTTTTCCTTTTACCGTGGTACTAAGAAATGTTTGAAGAACCTGTAGAGAAATTTTCATAGAGATCCTACGGAGATTTCATTTGGGCGCATATGACCTTAAACTCCACACTAAATTTGTCAACAATGGACTAGATTAAATTATTAACTGGAACTGTCCATTTGGAGCCTCAGGAGGGAATTAGATAATTTCAACCAGAACCTGTTTTCATTGTTTTCATATAAAGAGTTTAACGACCGCTTAACTCTTTCCTCCCTGAAACTTTAATTGGACAATTCCATTTTCCATTTTAGTCTAGTCCATTTCTGACTTTTAAGGGTTGTTTTGTCAATGTTTGGCATTGTGACAAACAGTGAAGAACCTGATCAGAGGGCTCCTTTCGGAGCCCTCTGATCAGGGTCTTCACTGTTCGCATAGGACAAGTGTACTATTAACATGTACACTGTTTGAAAAGCACGCCTATATGCGGGACTAGGGTTCAAAGAGTTGAATCTCGTTGAACCAAAGGGACCGAGAGTTGTCTCTTCAAAACTGGATAAAATATAAGCAGAAGCTTTGATTTAATTTCGCACTGCTTTAAATTAACCACCTCATATGTAATTAAGGCGTTATCAAATTTACATAGAATCTGCGTTAAATATCCACCTAACCTAGATATAATTACTAAACCCTATGTTGGGTGGTTTTTAAGGCTTGTTTGAATGCACTGTCATACTTTTGTTTAGCAGACAACCTAAAGAGAATTTATTAATGGGTTTAAGACAGGTATCTACTTACTGTAGGATCCAAAGATAAAACTCCATACCTACAGGAGCTTTCTGGTTTACCTTTGTCCTGCATTAAGCAGTCTCTAAAGGTTTCAATGACCTATATTTCGATAAAGAGAGTCAACTTGGCCCAAATCGGGCTATTGACCTAGATAAGATAAGATACGGTCACAAGGCAATCATGTAGCTACTACATCATATGTCTAGGGTAACAATCCAGACTAATCATATGACATCAGCGTGATTGATACCACAGTGTTCCCTCTCTACAACGACACCCAGTGGCACACAAAAAATGTGTAAGTTGTTCGTAGGAAGATGTTATAGGATGGGAAATTGATTTACATTGCAAACAGGTGGAATCCAGATCAGACGCCGCGTAACGCGGCGTCTGATCCGGATCCAAGCTGTTTGTCACTCGTCTTTATATTTTTTATATCAAAATGTCCTAATGTAGATTTGACCAGCAGACGACAATCTAAAGCGGACGATTCTGCAGCCGTGAAAGTTTAAGATATAATTACAAGTCTTGTTTGGGGATCAGCGGCAAGGGTAGTTGTAAGGAGAGAGTCGTTGTTTGGAGGGACGTTGTAGGGCGGGAGAACTGTCTTTATTCACTTTCTGCAGAAATATTTTTTATCTTACAGGTTGTTTGTTTGTTAAATGTATTTTGTTAAGAAAGATTTGTTTTAGTCGGTAAATAGCTTCTAGCTAATGCTAAATCTATGTTTGTAAACACCCGACTATAAATAAAGTTTCTTGTATCTTGTATCTTGTAGAAGTAGCTTAAAGAAACTGACAACAGGAGTTGGTTAACATTAACAATCCCTTCTAGGCAATAAAGCATATTTACAAAAACCTGTATAAAAACTTTTTACGGAATCTATATATATATTCTTTTAAATATTATATGCAAACGCACCCAAGAACAAACGCACCCAATTCATGAGACACCTTGTGACTTTAACAAAGACCGATTATTCAAGAAGAATCGTTACTCAATCAAATCGTGCGCACCGGTAACCTCTCGTATATACTGTTGGTTTCAAACAATCTCTATTAATCGCGAAATTTAAACGGTAACTACATGAAATTTCACTCAGTCGAAAGTACGTCAAATAAATACGAAAGAAGACTCAAGCAGGAAACGCAACACAAACAATACACCCATCTCTAAAGCAGAACACACACACAGCCATACCATAACAAACACACACACACACATACACACACACACGCACGCGCAATCCCACACACCAAACAGAAAACAATACGCAAGACAAACATAAAGCAAAGTGAACATAGGAGCCCGCCTTGGTACGGTCAGCAGCAATCAATAATTAATTATAAATTAACCATTAACAACCACTGGGGGTTAAACCTGGGTTTAGGGGCGCCCAACCTCACACTTATCTCCTATATTCACCTATAAAGACGAACAGTGTACATAAAATATAAACCCTGTTCCACAACCTTACAATCAAAAAGACCGCCAGCACAGTATGTAAATATATGTAAAACATCTAACAAAATTCTCTGACAGGATTATTAGTAACACGGGAAAGAACTAAACATTCAAGCCCGTGTTAAAAATAACCCACTATGGCAACGGTCAAATTGTACTCAAGCGAATAGTCTGTAGTCACGAGTAACTGTAAGACATTGGAGGGTTTAGGGTACGACAGAGAGGGAGAGAAAAACCAAAGCACGAAAATCCGACATAACTCTCCCGGTTAAGGACGGCTTTAGAGATACATCATCATGTAGTGCTAAGCCCTGTCTGTCTTCGCACAACCAAAGAGGAAAGCATAGTTATCAATTGTAGATTGATCGATAACCAAACGTGAAGTGCGCAGCAATATAGTTGGATCATAATCTTTTTCAGGAAAAATCTAATACGTTTCACAAATAGGTTTTGAAAATGCATATGTCCAAGAATCTTACGAAGTCTGTAAATCACATCACCATAAAACTCCGGATGTGAAATACCTTGCCGCAGAAAAGACTTTAAGTTACATTTATACTTGTTAATGAGAGGAAGATTTCTATAAAAGAATTTAGAAAATGTTTTACGAAGTTTATGAAATCTGTACCCCTGTTTAAGAAGCTATTCAGTAATAGTTTTATTACGAATGTGGAAGTCCTCAACAGAGGTACAAGCCCTAGCAAAACGAATAAGTTGTGAAATATAAACCCCGTAAGATGTAGAACGGGGAACATCGCCATCTAGATGAGGATAGTTTACAATACTAAAATCAAAATCATCTCGTTTATCGTAAATCTTAGAAGAAACAATTCCGTTATTTATTAAAAGATCCAAATCTAAAAATGGTGCCGATAAATTTGACTCGTTTGTTTTATTAAGGCGTAATTCTTTTGGGTAAATAAAAGGAAACAACGTATCAAAAAATTGGTTGTCTATGCGAATACTCTATATAATAAGGCTAAGGTAATAACACAGGACTTCAATAAAAGTGAATATTAGCGTGAAATCGAAAACACATAGAATAAGCCGTCTGCTTATTTAGGCTATTGGTATATGTATGCAAGTGCCTATAATTTCCAAACAAGCATTATAACATGTGCTGTGTTTACCATTTTCTGATTGTTCACACCTCTAGCATTTATTGTGTGAAGTATGATCAGTTTCTGACGGATATATTGTCATTCAGTGAGTGTTTTCATTGAATTTGAGCCGAAAACATTCAGAAAAATGCGATTATCTTAAGCAACTAACTATACACTTGCATCATACTTCAAATAAGCATCACTTTTTTACTTAATGTTTATTTGTGCCAATTATTACATAACATTATTTCAGAAAGCCAAAATAATGCATGCCAACTCTTTGCTGAGAATGGCTACAGTATACATTTCAAATGCCAATAGACAAAAAAAGAACATTATAACCTAAGTTTTTCTTTTTAACCATGATACTAAGATATCTTTGAAGAACATATGTAGACATTTTCATAGAGATCCTACAGAGATTTCATTTGGGCGCATATGACCCTAAACTACACTCTAAATTTGTTAATAATGGACTAGACTAGATTGTTAACTGAAACTGTTGATTTGAAGTTTCAGGGGGTAATGAGCTAATATCAGCCAAAAACCTGTTTTCATATAACGAGTTTAACGACCGCTTAAAACTCGTTGAACTTAGGGACTGGGGTTGGTCCCTACAAAAATGGATGAACATAAACAGAAGCTCTGATTTACTTTCACACTGCTTTAAATTATCCATCTCATATGGCATTAAGTCGTTATAAGATTTACATTTAATCTGCGCTTAATATCCACCTAACCTGGATATACTCACCAAATACTATGTTGGGTAGTTTAAAAGGCTGGTTTGAATGGTTCAAGACAGGTAGCTGCTTCCTTCTGGTTTACCTTTTGGCCTGCATTAAGCAGTCATCTATCTCTAGAGGTTTCAATGACATATATTTCGATACAGAGAGGCAACTTAGCCCAAATCAGACTATTGACCTAGATAAGATAAGATATGGTCACAAGACAAACATGTATAGGGTAACAATCCAGACAAATCATATGACATAAACGTGATTGATACTACAGAGTTCCCTCCCTAAAACGACTCCCTCCTAACAAAGACTCTTGCCGCAGTTCCTTAAAGAGAACAATTATATCTAAAAAGGCTAAGGTAATAACACAGGACTTCAATCAAAGTGAGTATAAGCGTGAACCCGAGAACAGCTAGAAACATGCGTCTGCTTATTTAGACCATTGGTATATGTATGAAAGTACAAAAGAGCATTATGACATATGCTTTTCTGTTTACCATTTTTTGATTATTCACACCTTAAGCAATTATTGTGTGAAGTTTGATCAATTTCTGACTGATAGACTTTCATCGTGTGAGTGTTTTCATTGAATGTGAGCCAGAACAATTTAGAAAGGGGTATATTTAGGGCAACAAACTAAACAATTTGCATCATACTTTTAGAAAGCATCACTTTTTAACTGTTTTATGTTTGTTTGTTACAATTAGTACTTTACATTATTTCAGAAAGCCAAAATAATGCATGCCGACTCTTTGCCGAGAATGGCTACATTATACATGTCAAATGCCCATAGACAAAAAAGAACATTATAACCTAAGGTATTCTTTTTACCATGGCACTAAGAAATGTTTGAAGAACCTATACAGAAATTTTCATAGAGATCCTACGGAGATTTCATTTGGGTTCATATGACCTTAAATTCCACACTTAAGTTGTGAACAAAAGACTAGCCTTAATTATTAACTTGAACATTGTGAACTCTGTTTTTATATAACGACCGCTTAAAAAATCGTTGAACCTAGGGGACCGGGCGGGTCTCTTCAATAATGGATAAAAGATAAGCAGACACTTTGATTTACTTTCACACTGTCCCTAGTATGGAATTAAGTTGTCAATCTAGCCTTAGTCAGATTATTGACATAGCCAATATAAGAAACGGGCACAATGCAAACATATGTATGATACTTATAAGAGGTATGAAATGGGCAAGAAGCCAATCATGCGACATAAACGTACTTGATACTTTTTATTCTCTTTCTGCAGGAATAGCTTTAAAAAGCCTGACAACGAGAGTTAATCTAACGGTAAACCATCCCTTATAGGCAAGAGGCATATTAACAATATTATAAGCATGGTTTTCTGAATATATATTCCGATTTAAATTGTATGTACAACATAATTATTCTGCAATTAAACCCTCAAATACAAAACTACAATAACTAGAACTGTACTCACGTGCGGATCGAACCATTTTACTTGGGGGATCCAGCCGAGAAGATTTAATATACAGAAAAACACGTCACTGGATTAAGTTTGTAGTGTTTTAAAGACGGGAGATTGTTTTAAAAAAGACGAAAGTAAAGCAGAACGCTATGTTTTATATATTGCATAGCTCCCACGAGTTATCTCAATTAAACGCGCACACTGTACATGGGTGCGCGCATGCGCACGAGTGTATGTGGGCGTGTTTAACTAGATAACGAGTGGGAGATACTGCAATATATTGATTGTAATATGGCTAAATATAGACCAAGAGGTTGGGCTCTGTGCAATTTACATCAACTATTGAGCGCTTTTGACATCCATTAGAATCCCCATTTGAACGACCAATCAGTGACAGGAACAATATCGCTATCTGCGCAAGTTATACCAAATGTTGAGCGCTTTGCTAATCAAAGGTAGTGTAAACCCCATAAAAGAGACCAATCAAAGACTGGAACGTATACTCGTTAACCAATCCGACAACTTCCAGCATAGATCGCTTTCGCGGGCAGTGTGTTAAAGTTTTGCTGTAAAGACGAATGTTCTAGTTTCTGGGAATATTTGCAGGGTTGCCATTTCTCCGGATTTTTCCTAAATCTTCGGATTTTTTTTCTAGTACATGGTAGCTTAAAGCAGGCTGAAAGTAAAGCAGAATGCGCCTTAAGGCGCATTCTGCTTTACTTTCAGCCTGCTTTAAGCAGTCACGTGTCAACAAAACTAGAAACAGGCGACGGGGAATAGTACGATTCGTAAAATCGCACTTGAAAAATGCAAATTAGGAAACCTTCGGATTTTTTTTGTCAACTTATGGCAGCCCTGTATTTGCATCACTAGCTTTCGCGCGTGTTTAATATGGATATCGGCACAGTGATGACGGGACGATTTGCAGTAGAGAACACGTTTGCATTTCTCAATCAAATATTTAGCAATTTTTCCTTTGCACAATATTTGGACCCAGATAAAACGCTTTGTACAAGGCGTCTGGTCTGGATCTAAACTGGTTGAAAAGGAATTATCAATTTTGCACAAAATCGTTTATTGTTAAAAACAAATCGTGTAATTTCTCCATTGTGACTTGTGCTGCTATTACTATGCCAAGGCTCCAGATAAGAGGAGTATTTCAAGAACTAAAATCTTTATTTCCGCATTAAACCCTATGGTGTCACTACTCACTAGAATCTTCTCTTCAAGACGATTCTAATGAATAGTAACACCATAGGATTAAATGTTGAAATGAGTGAGACAATTTGGATTTGTTCCATTTACTCGCTCTTATCTGGGGCTTTGCTATGCAGATATCTGCCACACCGGATGTGCGCCATAACTGTGCGGTTAACTAGTTGTCCGCCATTACTTTGCGGTTAACTATGGTTTTCTACAAGTTATTACATGGACGGGGAAACTCCGCCCACTAAAAAGTGTGCGGTTTCCAACTTAAACTGGGGTACTTATCTATAGAAAAATGCCGCAGCCGTGTTACAAACTTTTATATTGCTGGAACCTACCACCCGTCTTTGATACGATCAAGTGATTTTTGAAGTGTCGTGCATAATATATATGCGTTCTGTTTTGTTCAACAAAAAACCACTGTTTCTATCTTCCCTTCTTTCCATTTTGTGGGTTTTTTAAGAGGATTCCGGACATAAGTGTCTTGTTTGTAGAACAGCGACACGCGTTGTTGTAAGGAGTGAATCGTTGTTCGGAGGGCCATTGTAGGGAGGGAGTACTGTATAGTTAGTGAGTCCAATGTTTAACTATTCGGCGTTGACACGGACTCATTTAAAATCTTGATCTTCATGTTTCAATTGCAAACGGTCATGCAGGTGCGGCAACCCTGCCCGCGCACATCTTGTGTTTCGTTTATGGGCCCGTCACACCATAACGTTCTGGCTAACGTTTTCTGAGCGTTGCAATCGTTCAATTTTCGAGCGTTCTAGAATGAAGATGACACTTCTGGCGTTTGATTAACGTGTGCCTAACACATGACTAGCGTGTTTCTTACGCATGAGAAGCGTGTAACAGCGACCAAGTAAGATACCCCCCCCCGAAAACCATTAGCGTGTGCTAACGTGCAACTGGCGCGCGACGAACGATTTGCCAACGTTAGACGAGCGTCTTGAGCCTTCGACTAACGTTGACTAACGTGTGACTAACGACCGAATAACGTCTTGCTGGCGTGTGATTTCTACGGTCGAACGGGTACAAAACGCTGGGAATTTCATAGTGAATTCAGTTGTTCTTGTGAGTTTGAACAGACAGCAACATGCCGCCATGACGCAAAAAGGATGGAGAGGTGACTTCTGCTACTAGCGATGTAGGTAAGAAGAAGCCTCTTTCACTAGCAATGTCTTCTGACGAAGAAGAACACCACGAGGAAGAGCATTTCTGAGAAGTTATGGACCATGTGACACACCTTGAAGACCCTAAACACCCTGTAACCCCCAATGATGACGGTCCAACCATTGCAAAGAGAGGGAAGAAGCAGAGAAAGGAATGTAAGACCGGGAACCGGGCGATGGAGAGATAGTCTGGTCGAGTTTTCCTGCGAAAACGAACGGCTGTGGAACACGCAGAAGACAGATAACAGATACAAGGCAAAGAGGCAACGAATACTCGAAGGCAAGGCACCTTAACTGGAGATGAGCATGCACCACTTGTGGACCTGGTTCAAGTCCCTCAGAGCCTTGTGACAGCACCCAACTTGGAGACCTTCAAGTCTGGGATCGTAGCTGTCCATTTGTAAATATACCAGATGTTTTTATCCTGATTTTAATCTTCGGTACCCTCCGTCACCCATGTATATAAATGTGCGAAAATGCTTAGCTTTCGTAGAGCGGCCCTGCACATCAACAGAAGAAGAAGAAGAAGAAGACACAAGGCAAGTATTTACGTTGAATTTTTTGAAAATACTTCAAGAAATCGACCTGACTTTAACAATAATGGAATTTACATACTTATAGTTAAACAACTAGATCTGACGTGTGACGGAGTCGCCTAGTCCATTTTTAAGGAAGATCAGCATTTCAGATATATTCGTCTCATTATTTTAAAGAAAAGGTTAAGTTAAAACAATGAGCGAATTAGTTATCAGAAAACAATGCATAATGGATAAGTCGTAGGGTCATATGCGAGTACCGGTATATGATCAGGTAAATTTTATCTGGCGTGGGTTTGAATCTCGCATCAACCAAAAACTGTTTAATTTTGCTAAAACATATTAAAGAGTCTATAATTACCTTATTTCCAATTTCATTTCAACCACCATATACTTTTATTGTAACGTAGGTTTTTGTATATCTACGGTAAAATATCTCTAAACATACGTCACTGTTGGCCTTTATTACAGGAGACAGCATAATAAGTAATGCATAAAGCAGTCTCCGTTACTTCTGTTTTTCCTTCAGCAGCAGTCTGTCTAAAAAGCCCTTTTCCTCCTTGATGAGTAGCTCATTCACAATGAGGGACGTTCCACCTTGTCATGAACTGGTTGGCAATCTCACGCCAGGCTTAAGGGGCCCGTTTCATAAAACTTCGTACGACAAAAACTGTCGTAAGTCAAAACTTTAATATAATGTCACAGCCTGCAATTTTATAGGTCTTAAGTCTCTATGGGTTCTTTAACAGGTCCGTGAACAAAACAATACATCTGTTTCGGTTTATCTTTATTCCTTCGTCACCATATCATAAAGCATACCGTACCATGTACCATACCATACCATGGGTCTGAAACGCATACAAAATAGTATAAGCATGGTAACCTACAATGACTTTACACTTGTACAATTATGACAATTATAATAATTACTCTGATAAGATATATATTAAAATGATTACTGCATGACATGAATATAAAATGGTACATTAACAACAGACATATAAACGCCTGAATTGACCAGTCGTTTGAATGAATGGTTGTCAATATAAGCACTTTTCACCAACATTACTTCTACCTTGTCTAACCCCTATGAAGCTAACTTAAAGCTCGGGCTTACCATAACTCTCACACTTAGACAAAGAGTTATACATTACATATACAATATTTGTTACAAACATTGCTGTACAATTACATCTATAAACTTACCAGATTGTGGATCTGTACCCATACACACCAAATATCTATCCCTTCACACACACAGTGCCAATGCTAGTAAGTGCTGTAAACAGAACCAACAGCCAAATAGAAACATGCAGAGATTGTTAAAAGTAAAACAGTTCCGTCCGTCCGAGTCGAATTCATCCATAACCGACCGAATCACGATGGGATCGAACCGATACAAGACCGACATGAACAATTCATTAAAACATTGCAAAGACGAATTAATGTCCCGAATCAACACTAGCAAGACAACTTACATGATAAGTAACTACATCAAACAACTCCTGCCAACCATATCAATGTAACTTCGAATGTAACGTCTTTCTATCAGTGCCAACAACAACGGACTGACAACACAATACATTTCGCGCAAAACCTCACGTGCTGATTCTTACTCAGTCACATGACACGCAAAACCAATGAAACACCTGAATACAACAGGTCAAATGTCAAAATAGACTTATCCATGTAACTAACTCAAGCACATGATACCTATTTCAACCAATCTGACAGTTTGGCATAAAACGTACATGTAATTCTAAAAATAGAATAAACAAAGCCGAGAGCCGAAAATGTCAAATCTGTCATCTGCTACATTCTGTTTTCTCTATCTAATCAAGTCTTGCGACATCTTTTTGAAATTGTCTTTTCAAGACGATTCCAAAATAATGTCACAAGACAGGAATAGATAGATTGATAAATAATAATTGAGACTTTTATGATTTGCATAACGACAAGATTTGTCGTACGAAGTTTTATAAAACGGGCCCCAGGATTGATTTGAGGAGTCGTTACCTCAGGCAGATACTCGTCAATGATAGCCCGGCACACTTCACGGACAAGGACGGAGACGGTGTGCTGTTTTGTCAATCTGCCGCCCTATGACATGTCCAAGGATTTCACCACACATGTCCGGTGGCATGCGAATGAAGTTGGTGAAGGTACTGAGATCTTCCTGGCGAACTTGAACCTTGAGTTGGTTGTACAGACCAAATAAATACGAAGAGAAGACTCAAGCAGGAAACGCAACACAAACAATACACCCATCTCTAAAGCAGAACACACACACACAGCCATACCATAACAAACATACACAACCACACACACACACACACGCAATACCATTCCCTCATCTACATACTAAGTAGAAAACAACACGCAAGACAAACATAAAGCTAAGTGAACATAGGAGCCCGCCTTGGTACGGTCAGTAGCAATCAATAATCAATTATAAATTAATTAATTATTAACAACCACTGGGGGGTTAAACCTGGGTTTAGGGGCGCCCAACCTCACACTTATCTCCTATATTCACCTATAAAGACGAACAGTGTACATAAAATATAAACCCTGTTCCACAACCTTACAATCAAAAAGACCGCCAGCACAGTAAGTAAATACATGTAAAACATCTAACAAAATTCTCTGACAGGATTATTAAACATTCAAGCCCGTGTTAAAAATAACTATTGGCGCCTTAATATCCATGATTTACTCCAGCACTGTCGTCTTCGTCAGGGTCTTTTTCTCTGCGAGGTCCCTCAATGTGTTAAGCTATGTTCAAGTCTAGTATATCTACTTCATGCTGGGCTATATAGCAACCACATATAGCCTCCTTAGTCTTTCTGGATCCTCCATAGTAGGTGTTCTCTACGGTAGTCCAAAATTAAAAGAACCTTGCTTACAAACCATTAGTTTATATACCCATATACATTACTAACGTTTACCGATCGTTGCACGCGTTCGGCTATCGTTAGTCAGTCGTTACTCTAGCGTTACTTGGTTGTTACTAATCGTTTGCTTTGCAGTGAACGACTCACTGGCGACCTGTCAACGACCGGTGAACGGTCCCCTAGCGTTTGCAGCGTGTGACTAAAGTCAAAGGAACGTCCTTTTGCGTCCGTTTAGCGTTATTCGAACGTTTTCCGAACGTCCATGTATATGGGTATATAAACTAATGTTTTTTAAGCAAGGTTCTTTTGATTTTGGACTACCGTAGAGAACACCTACTATGGAGGATCCAGAAAGACTAAGGAGGCTATATGTGCTTGTTATATAGCCCAGCATGAAGTATATGTAGATGTACTGGTATTTCACATCCGGAGTTTTATGGTGATGTGATTTACAAACTTCGTAAGATTCTTGGACATATTCATTTTCAAAACCTATTTGTGAAACGTATTAGATTTTTCCTCAAAAAAGATTATGATCCAACTATATTGCTGCGCACTTCACGTTTGGTTATCGATCAATCTACAATTGATAACTATGCTTTCCTCTTTGGTTGTGCGACGACAGACAGGGCTTAGCACTACATGATGATGTATCTTTAAAGCCGTCCTTAACCGGGAGAGTTATGTCGGATTTTCGTGCTTTGTTTTTTCTCTCCCTCTCTGTCGTACCCTAGACCCTTCCATGTCTTACAGTTACTCGTAACTACAGACTAGTCGCTTGAGTACAATTTGACCGTTGCCATAGTGGGTAATTTTTAACACGGGCTTGAATGTTTAATTCTTTCCCATGTTACTAATGATCTTGTCATAGAATTTTTGCTAAATGTTTTACATGTATTTACTTACTGTGCTGGCGGTCTTTTTGATTGTGAGGTTGTGGAACAGGGTTTATATTTTATGTACACTGTTTGTCTTTATAGGTGAATATAGGAGATAAGTGTGAGGTTGGGCGCCCCTAAACCCAGGTTTAACCCCCCAGTGGTTGTTAATAATTAAATAATTTATAGTTGGTTATTGATTGCTACTGACCGTACCAAGGCGGGCTCCTATGTTCACTTTGCTTTATGTTTGTCTTGCGTGTTGTTTTCTATTTAGTGTGTAGATGAAGGAATGATATTGCGTGTGTGTATGTGTGTGTGTGTGTGTGTGTGTGTGTGTGTGTGTGTGTGTTTATTGTGGTATGACTGTGTGTGTGTGTTCTACTTGAGAGGTGGGTGTATTGTTTGTGTTACGTTTCCTGCTTGAGTCTTTCGTATTTATTTGAACATGGCTGAACACATTAAGGGACCTCGCCCGCAGAGAAAAAGACCCTGACGAAGACGACAGTGCTGGAGTAAATCATTGTCTGTACAACCAACTTAAGGTTGAAGTTCGCCAGGATGATCTCAGTACCTTCACCAACTTCACTCGCATGCCATCGGAAATGTTTGATAAAATCCGTGGACGTGTCAGGGGCAGATTGACAAAACAGCACACCGTCGCCGTCCTCACTGTGAAGTGTGCCGGGCTATCATTGATGAGTATCTGCCTGAGGTAATGACTCCTCCAAGCACTCCTGGGGCCCGTTTGATAAAACTTCGTACGACAAATGTTGTCGATATGCAGATTATAAAAGTCTCAATTATTATTTATTAATCAATCTAATCCTGTCTTGTGACATCATTTTGGAATCGTCTTGAAAAGACAATTTCAAAAAGATGTCGCAAGACATGATTAGATAGAGAAAACAGAATGTAAATGTATTTTAAAGTTTTGACTTACGACAGTTTTTGTCGTACGAAGTTTTATGAAACGTGCCCCTGAAGCCTGGCGTGAGATTGCCAACCAATTCATGACAAGGTTGAACGTCCCTCATTGTGAAGGTGCCACACATTAAGGACGAAAAGGGCTTTTTAGACAGACTGCTGCTGAAAGGAAAAACAGAAGTAACGGAGACTGCTTTATGCATTACTTACCCCTACACAATTATGCTGCCACCTACGATATAGGCCAACAGTGACGTATGTTTAGAGATATTTTACCGTAGATCTACATAGATCTACATTGCAATGAAAGTACATGATGGTTGAAATGAAATTGGAAATAAGGTACATTGTAAGTATAGAATCCTTAATATGTTTTAGCAAAATTAAACAGTTTTAGGTTGATGCGAGATTCGAACCCACGCCAGATAAAATTTCCTCGAGCATATACCGGTACTTGCTTATGGCCATACGACCTATCCATTACGCTATGTTTTCTGATAACTAATTCACTCATTGTTTATGCTTGAACTTAACATTTTCTTTAAAAGAATGAGACAAAGATATCTGAAATCCTGTTATTCATCAAAAATGAACTCGGCGACTTCGTGACACGTCAGACTTAGTTGCTTGACTATAAGTATATAAATTCCATTATTGTTAAAGTCAGTGCGATTTCTTGAAGTATTTTCCAAACTTTCAACGTAAATACTTGCCTTGTGAACGTGTCTCCGATTGACTTGAACCAGGTCCCTAAGTGGTCCATGCTCATCTCCAGTTCAGTTGCCTTGCCCTCGAGTATTCGTTGCCTCTTTGCCTTGTTCCTGTAATCTGTCTTCTGCGTGTTCCACGACAGTTCGTTTTCGCGGGAAAACTCGACCAGACTATCTTCTTCCACCGCCCGGTCCACGATTTTACAATCATTTCTCTGCTTCTTCCCTCTCTTTGCAATGGTCGGACCGCCATCATTGGGGTTTTCAGGGTGTTTAAGGTCTTCATGGGGTGTCACATGGTCCATTACTTCTCAGAAGTGCTCTTCCACATGGTGGTCTTCTTTGTCATTGCTAGTGGAAGAAGCTGCTTCTTACCTGCAGCGCTAGTAGCAGAAGTCACCTGCTCACCCTTTTGCGTCATGGCGGCATGATGCTGTCTGTTCAAACTCACAAGAACAACTGAATTCTCAACGAAATTCCCAGCGATTTGTACCCGTTCGACCGTAAAAATCACACGCCAGAATAACGTTATTCTGTCGTTAGTCACACGTTAGTCACACGTTAGTCGAACGCTCAACACGCTCGTCTAACGTTGGCAAATCGTTCGTCGCGCGCCAGTGGCACGTTAGCACACGCTAATGGTTTTCGGGGGTATCTTACTTGGTCGCTGTTACACGCTTCTCATGCGTTAGAAACACGCTAGTCAAGCGTTAGGCACGCGTTAATCACACGCCAGAAGTGCCATCTGCATTCCAGAACGCTCGAAAATTGAACGATTGAAACGCTCAGAGAACGTTAGCCAGAACGTTATGGTGTGACGGGCCCATCAGAGAAAACTTTTGTGCATGTTCAAAACTTTTTTTTCGGACCAGCGTTCTCCGACGATTACCGACGATCACCGACGTTTACCAGCGTTTACTAGCGTTCACACAACGTTCTTCTGGCGCTATCCCAGCGACATTGGGCGACTACCAACGTTTCCTCAATCGTCAGAGAACGCTGGCCAAAACGTTATGGTGTGACGGGCCCATTAGTAAATGTTTTGCTTGAAATATATTTGTCTGTAGGACTTGATCGATAAATAACCTGTTTTGGCTTAAATAAATTTGTCGCAGGCAACTATAAATGTAGAACCCTGAAATCCTGATATAACCATCTTACTGGAAACACTACATATACTAATTATGTTTTTTTTTATTTGACTGCACGTTTTACAAATTGTTTGTGAGAAAATATTCTAATGAGCGTTGATTTTTTTCTACAGATGGCTGTAGGAGGGTCAAGGTTTGATGATCCAAGTTACAAAAATTGGCTGAAGGACACTCTTGCCTTAATGTACATGAAAGAAGGACTTGAAGATTTTTCAGACGCTATATCCAAGCTGTTTCATGCGAAGCTACATAGTTCATGTGGAACGGGGACTTCAAGATGTACATCAGGCTGCACCTACAGAGACCTCATCAGGGACGTCCGCAATCAGCGATGGTACATGAGATGTAAACACTGTGATAAATGGCTAAAAGAATTTACATATCACCACACCGAAATGCCTTGCCCTAAACTGTCTCCTGAGAATACAGATCCCCAAAAGTGGCATACAGATCATTGGGAGACTTCCAAACTGTTCATGTCTTACGGCTGCAGGACAGACACATGTGCAAAGGATTGTGACATTCATGGTATTTTGTCCTTGTTTACAAACAGTCAGTACTTCGTCACTAGTCGTCATATTGGCAGAGCTGATTTACTTGATGATGTAAGTCACCGCATTGTGGCGCCATGATTTTTAAACATTTTTAATTTGCAAACAATTTACATATCATGTCAAATTTTACAAATTATGTTTTCACAGTCGACATGATTTGTGAAAAACATGGTTTGATTTTTTTTAACTCATGTCGAATACCGGCATCTGTGACTTTGATTCAACATGATTTGAAAAATATATCATGTCGACTGTGAAAACATGATTTGTAAAAATTGCCATGATTGGTAAAATGTTTAGATTAGAAACTTTTACAAATCATGTCGCTACTCCGCATGTTCAATTGTTACGTTTTACAGGCTACAATGACAAAGTAAATCCTTTCCATTACATTGACAACAATAATGCATTTAGCTCACCTGAGTAAATCTCGTGGTCCGAGGGTATAAAACGTTCTTACTTGGGGATCTAACTAAATGCTCATACTCAAATATTAGAAGCTTATGTTAGCATGTACTACAACTCGGAGGTTAGGAACGTTCCTGAGTACTTGCTTACGTGAGCATCTAACGAAACGCTCGAACCAGTCTATCAATTAATTATTGTTTAGCGCGTAAGCGATAATTAAACCGGAACTAGTGTAAACAATAAACGTTTCTAACGTTGTCAACGTCTCACTAGGCCCGAAGACCTCTATTTATGCAGTGTGGTAGTTGGTTCGTTGTCGTTCCCGCTTGCTTGTCGTATAACACCATGCATCAAATTTATGAGGGTGCCTTTTCCAGTTTGATTCAGTCTGCATTTAAAACTATAAAAATTTACTGATGTAGCTGTTACAGTTTCCACTGATACATTATTCTACTTGTCTACCCCTCTATTGCTAAGGAAATGTCCCCTTAATCTGAGACGGTGGCGTTTCTTGAAGAGTTGTACAAGCGTAGGGATTGCCTCTGGTAGATTCATTTTGAGTGGATTCGAATAAAGCTTCTTTCTTGGGGTCTATGTTGTGCAGTATTTTGTAAACTTGGACTCTTTCTCTACGGTATTCCAAACTCGGGAGACCAAGTGTTTTAAGCATTCGGTGCATTTTAGATGCTTTCAACTAGAGACTAGTTTGGTTGCACCGTTGCAGTTTCTCTATTTGTATAAATTTAAATGTCCTTTTTGTAATGGGTGGCCAGTCTATCATGGCATAGTCTAAGTGTTGTCTAATCAATACCTTATAAAGCTTTAAATACACGCCTCAATTAAAAGACCACGATGCACCGCAGTTTGGTGACCGTTTTTTTACCTTGACCTCTAAGGTTAAGGTTTTGCATTATAGTCTGTTCTTAGCAAACGACAGCACATACAGTCACGAAACGTCATGTGCTGATGCGCCTTAATGTGTAGACTACGATGCACTGCAGTTTAGTGACCTTGTTTTTGAGCAAATCACTGCACCTACGGTCACGAAACCTTATATGCTGATGTGCCTCAATGCATTGACCACGATACACTATATGTTGGTGACATTGACCTTTGACATTGATCTCTAGGGTCAAAATTCAGGGTTTGCTCTTTAAATTCTGTTCTGAGCAAACGACTGCACCTACGGTCATGAAACTTCAGATGCTAATGCGCCTAAAAAATTAGTTTACGATGCAGTGCAGTTTGGTGACCTTGACTTTTGACCTTAACCTCAAAGGTCAACGTTAATGTTTTACATTTTAAAGTCTGTTCTAAGCAAACGACTGCATATCCGATCAAGTAACTTTGTATGCTGATGTACTCTATTGAATAGACCACTATGTACCGCAGTTTGGTGACCGTCACATATGACCTTGACTTCAAAGGTCAAAGTTAAGGCTTTGCGTTTAAGTCTGTTCTGTGCAGGAGGTGAGCTTCGTAATCCTTGATTACCCGTTCTGGATTTTAGGCTTGACCTTGACCCATTCTATCACTCCTTCTTTGGGCCCTTTTATTCTGGCAATCGAAACCTTTGTCCAATGTCCAGGGATGACAACAAAATATTGTGTATTGAGCGTCTATTGTTTGGGTAAAAAGTAATAAAATGATGACCCGAAAGTTTCTGAGGAGCCGCATTTGATCAATTCAACTTTAACTTCATACTGCTTCACAATCATAGTTGATTATTATTAGCAGGAACCAGTGTGTTAAAATATGTTATGTGCTAGTTAAAGGATCGAAATACCATAGTAAACAGTTAAAAGTAAAAGAGAACCGAAATGGGTCCCTCATCGAAACAGAGCAACCTGACGATAATTCGAGTGTCGACTGGTAGACTGTTCTATAGCCTGACAGATCTAGGGAAGAAATGAATGAAGATGGTACTGCGTTTTGGACTGAGGGATGATGTAGATTAGGTTTCTTGTTGGCAAAAGATAACAGTGATCCACTGAGACTAAATTACCCCTGACCTTGTAAAGCATGACCAACGAAGAGCGCTGTCTTCGTTGTTCAAGCGTTTGCAAGTTCAGGGTGAAGAGCATATAAGTAACACTACTAGTATACCTGTAATAATTAAGGACATGGCGTGCTGCTTGTCTCCATGTCCACCTTATCAGTTAGGTATTGCTTTCTTTCAAGGGTACCAGATCGTAGAGCAATACTCCAACTGAGGGCGGACAAAGGTGTTATACGCCATTTCTTTGTCTTGTATAGATCTATATTGGTTTTATATTTCTTTTGACAAAGCACAAGGTGTTTCTAGCTTTAGAGATTATGTTCTCAGTGTGGTTTGACCAGGTTAAGTGTTTGTTTAAAGTGACGTCTAAACATTTTGAGCTATCTGTTGACCTGATTTGTTGACATTGCGAGATTGTTCATGATCGTTGTCGGATCTCATAAAATTATTGGTTTCTTTTTCATTGTCTTATCACTGGCGGCCATATTGAGAATCAGTGTGAGTATGGCACAAAATGAGATGCTCAGACTGGGTATATCCTCTACTCTGGTACTTTTGGACAGCCCGGTATTTTCAGACATTTTACAAATGACACAAAATGGAACACATCCAGTCTCCTCAGCATGCCATATTTCTGTCAAAACTTCAGAAAGAAAGTCAGTTTGCCTTTAAAGTAGAAAACACCAGGATTATAGACTGTTTTAATCCTTTTAACCCTACATCCCTCTGTAGAGATTACTTATTAGATATGCAAACAGTGTAGACCCTGGTCCGAGGATTCCTATAGGAGCCCTCTGATCAGGGCCTGCATTGTTTGATGTTTTCATTGTTTTTTGTTGTCATACCAAAAATGTAACAGTAGAAATGCCTGTACTAGAAAGTCCAAAAGGATTATAAATACCCACAAGAGATATTTAGGGTTGAAAGGGTTAAAGCATATGACTGATTGGTCATCCATTGTCGTAATTATGGAATTCATATTGCAATACAAAACTACCGTCACTACCACCTTCAGAAAATTACATCAACAATTAGCGGATGGTGGGGTTGCAAAATATCATTTGAATACCAAACGTTGTATTTGAGTATATTTACCGGCCCAGCTACATCGACAAAACACATTTGATATTGTGCAACCCCATCATGTGCTAACACATCATATTTAGTAACAATCTCTGGCTGATGTGGTACAGGAACTACACTTAGGTCAACATTTGGTATAATATTTTGAAATATCAGTTATAATATTTGTTTAGTGTTACTGTAAGAATAGCCGTCTGGCTTACAAATCTACAAACCTGTACTGTCTTTTAAATTAATTGTTGTCATAAAAGTCTGATCTCTAATTTCTTAATGTATTTATAATGACATTTTATCCTACTTTAACTCTTGTGCATTCATTGCAGTTACTGGAGATTCGTAATACCCTGTTCCATTCAGGAACTTTTCAAGTCAGTGACACTGATGTCAATAACCACTTACAAAAGATCATCGACTTCTTGCAAGGAATGACAGGGCTTACAGGCAGTCAGACTCAAAAGATACAGGACGCAGTCCGAAAAATACAAGAGGTAACTGGAGTATTCACAATTGTCTTGTAAATGGTTTGCAGCCCAATTCTAAATATCAGAATAATATTGCCATTACCTATTAAGATTGAATTAAACATTGTTTGTATAAGTAATTCACTCTTAAATATCAAAGTTTACTAAAGATACATCATCATCGTAAGAGGAAAGGTTAAATGCAAACAAATATATGACAACTATTTTTATCTTTGTACAAGTCCACCGCCTTGTTATGTAAGGTAAAATTTACTTTGAAATCCATGATTGACTGGTTGTGTACTTTGTCACATGTTTGTGATATATTAGTAGACCACATTAATGCTGTGTTGTCCATCATTAATGTAGCTATGGGATTTACTTTATAAACACTATTTCAGAAAAGCAAGATTTCACAAAAGACACATGTTAAAGAAATACTCAGCATCACAATAAAGGATTGGGAACAAATTGGCTATATTTACTCATATGGCTATTATCAGTGTTACCATACATAGGCTTGAGAAAACCTTTAAAAATCTTCTCCTCTGAAACCGTAAGACTCAGACCTTTAAAGCCTGACTTGTACGTAGCTTTGCATTATGGTCCTCTACCGAGATTGTTCAAATTATGACCAATGGGTCAAAATGGGTCCAGTCCCGGTATTTATCAGTTTTACGTAGATCTATATAGGAAAACCTAAAAAACATTCTTCTCTGAAACCGTTAGGGCCAGGCCTTAAATATTAGACATATAGCTTTGTCTTATAGTCCTCTACTACCAATTTATGAATTATGACCTCCGCGTAAAAATAGGCTCATCACAGGGCTTATCAGTTTTAAGGAAAACCTTGAAAAAATAAGTTCTTCTCTGCTACCCTAAAGTCCGGCCCTTTAATATTTTACATGTAGCTTTGCATGAAGGTTCTCAACCAAGATTGTTCAGAATATGACTCCCAGGTCAAAAATAGCTCTGCACCGGGAATGATCAGTTTTACATTGTCTTATAATGGATAACCGTGAAAAATATTTTCTACTCTGAAAGCACGTGCTAGAATTTAATAATATTTTGAATGCATTATATCGAATGGTATTTAGGTAACCTTTTATAAGGACAGTTCTTATCATGATAAATTCTAAAATACATGGTTATAAGGGGTCAGATCCATGTGTCT
The DNA here is from genome assembly GCA_922989275.2 of Gari tellinella. Lineage (NCBI taxonomy): Eukaryota > Metazoa > Mollusca > Bivalvia > Cardiida > Psammobiidae > Gari > Gari tellinella. The sequence goes on along the minus strand of OV277864.1, from coordinate 82,338,171 downwards.
TTATAAATATATAGAAAACTTTGAAAAGTCTTCCTCTCGAAAACTAGTGGACAGACTTGATTGATATACAACAGAAACAATTTATAGGTGACTTTCTGTCAATATCTTTCACATTATAACGATATCTAAAAACATTATGACCAACAGGGTTCGGAGACAGTTTTCCTCATATAACAATTTACTGAATACTTGGAAACCGTCTCTTCTAATACAATTTGCGAGAATCAATAAATATTCGCATGAATAATGTTTTAAGGTGACCCTTAGTATTGGGGTGGGTGGAGTCATCTACTTATACATGCATCAGTCGAACTGTTTAGATAAATTCAATATAACACCTTAGTCCTCACTCCTCACATCAGAAGGGCGATATAGTGCCACCAGGACCCTCTTGCTTACAGTATTATTTAACGAAAGTGAATGTTTGCACAGTAGTTCAAAATATAACTGTACAAATCTTGGTCAAAGCAAACAAAAGTTTGTTTTGTTTATGTTACCTTCTGTAATGATTCTTGTGAAATTGAAATAATCGTCGCTAACAATTAGGATCCAGATGAGGTGCCGTGTAAAAAGGCAAAAAGTTTAGGGAAAAGTACAAATAACAATTATATAGCTTGCTTTATGTTAAATTCTAAAATCCCTATTTTTCCCTCAGGGCATATGGTATATTCACTTGATATATATTATGAAGTATTTCATTTACTTAAACTGAAAGTGTTTGTTGTAATTGAGTACTTGATGTGTGAAGGACAAAATTAAAACTAATAAAGTAGACCAACACCTATTTCAAAAAATAATTTAATGTAAAGATTCATAGGCATGGCGTTTTGAGCATACATTATCACAAATCAATATAAACCAATGATAAACTTTTATATTGTCGATAATCTTCTTTACTTACATGTGTGATTTCAGTTGAAAGCAAACCGATTAGACCTGTCTCTAAACAAAGAGCTAGAACTCAGAGCATTACAACAGAAGCAGATTGAAATGGACCGAGAGATGAAGCGGCTAGAGAATAAGGTGGAAAGTTTGAAGACAGAACAAGACAGCCTAAAGACTACAGTAGACAGCCAAGATACTAAGCTCAACTCCAATGATACTGCAATAAAACAACATGGAGATTCTATAAAGGAGGTATGTGTTTTCTGTAAAGTAACTCAGACTGAATGCAATTATTTATGGAAGTTTTTGAACCAGAAGATTATCATCTGCATACTGTGGTCTAATGCGTTAGACTGCCAATCCAGGGGTTACGGTTTCCTTCTTCCACCGGACTATGTCCTTTGGAGGAAACATTAAAACTGAGGTCCATGTATCAGTACTATGCACTAGGCAAGCCAAAGAACCAGACGGCTATATAAGATAAGAGTAGGGATTTGCCTGGATATTTGCTACTCACTACGACTTCCATTAACGATCGCTGTATTGACTTAATATAGAACTGGAATATTAGTAACTGTAAATTAGTGAGGCAAATGTTTTATATTCACATGATGTGCGTTTTAACATTTAATAAAATAAATAAAAAATACTTAAGAAAAAATACTGATTAGTTTGGAGAACGCTGTTTTACTGTCCGTCCTTCCGTTATAAAGCATGACAGAGAGGTTAGTAAAGCTTAAGAAAAAAGAACAGTTATATGACATGGTAGAAACCTTAACAAGATTTATCATTTCCAATGTTTTAAATCTTTACGGCTTAACCTGCCCTGTTTTCTATAATATGAACCTACATTTTGAAGCCATACCGTCACAGCATGCATCGACTTGCAACATGCTTAATTTGAATTAAGTGTGTATGCTAGTATGTCCATTTGTCTGTCTGTCTGTCCACAATTTTAACATTGACCATAACCTTCGAACTACATAAGATTGGGAGGCGTACCACCCCGGTCACACAGAGCCATCGGTGATAGATCGGTTGTTTTTTTCGCCAAACTAGGGAGGGGACCGATGAGAACCGATTTACTACCGATATCACCTATTGGCCACCTGTTTTCCACCTATCAATCGCTATTGGGTAAAGATGAGTTTCGTCGGCGAAACATCACCGATTGGGATTTTTAAACGTGCTTAAAATTCTCGATCGGTGAAAATATTTTACAAATAACCGATTGACAACCTGTCTACTACAGATATCACCGACGAGTCACCGATAAACCACCGATAAAGCACCGATGAATTGATACTTACCACCGATGAAAAAAGATGAGAATTAAAATGAAGGATCTCGTCGGTTTTCATCGGTTGTTAATGGCAGTTCAATCGGTGATCAATTGGTGATCAATCGGTTGCCGCCAGCATTTCATCGGTGTTTTATCGGTATTGTCGATTATTGATAGGTTGTTGGGGCGCTTTTAATCGGTGGCCCATAGGAGTTCATGAGTTGCCAATCGGTGGCCAATCGGAGGCGGGGTGGCGTTTCACCGATTGAACAATTATTTATCACCGATACCCGGTCACACAGAAAGCCTGAAATTAAATCACTTATGACAACCGATCAAAACAGCAAATAATTCGACCGATTGGGTACCGATTTAAGCCCGACCGTCTGTGTAACCGGGGTGTTATTTGGTATGTGATCTCTCTTCAGAAATCTCTAAACCTCATAACTACTTTTGGCATGTCCAACAAAGAGCAAGGTCGTTAATATGTCGTTTTGGAAAATATATATTATACATTTCAAAAACTACCAGGCATTGGCATAGGGTATACCATGTTTATTTGTTCATATTAACAGGATTTAATTAAAACATTTTATCCAGATTACAATGGTCCTATTCTGTTTGTAAATTAACTGTGGCTAGACGAGCAAAAGCCCGGTTTATGGATTCCTTATTTAATCAATGAGTCGTTCGTCGCCTTAACACATTCAACCTTAGCGACGAGTATACTCGTCGTTTACAAACAGTGTACCTGTGAAGATCACACTTGTCCAATGCAAACAGCGTTCTTAAGGAGCCTTCTGATCAGGGTCTAGAATGTTTGAAATATATTATTAAAAACAACCCTAAAAAGTAAAACATGGACTAGACTTGGTTTTGAAATTGGAACTGTCCATTAAAAATTTGTGGGGTGAATGAGTTGAAACAATTGTTAGCTCGCCGGACGAATGATCAGGAGAGCTTATATTGTCACCCAGTCGTTGGCATCTGCTTTGCCATTGCCGTTTCCGTTGCTGTTCGCGATAGCAATTTCATGAAAGTGTTCAATGTCTTATCACCTACATATTTCATACTTGCACCACACATGATGGCTAACCCTTTCTGATCATGTAACATTTTGGACCCCTGTGACCTTTACCTAAGCCACTTCGTTTAATTTTCGAAATGTATGTTTAACTTTTGAAAAATGCTTGTTACTCTGTCCCTTTTAAGTATTGCTTTCAAATAAGGTATGCATGTGTTTATTGACACGATATTTCCATACAGGCAAACCATTTTGACCACGGTGGCCTTTATCTTGAACTAAAGGCTTGCGTTTAAGTGTTGAAATCTGCGTTTAGGTTTTGGAAAAAGCTTATAACTCAAGGTTTTGAATTTAAATACTGTTTAGTTTGGACAATAAGTGAGTAGAGCTGATGAGGTTTGACTTTATCTGCATTTAAAAGATGTTTATTATAGAGATTACCGCTATCCTTTGTTACACTTACAGGCACAGGATGAAATGTTTGAAGAGATGGGAGGCAGAGTACACACACTTGAAGAACAGATGAAGGTATGCTTTAAGACATGAACATTATTTTTCAGTTTCATTTTTCACCGGCGAACATAGTCCAGTGGTAGCACACTCGACTGCAGTACAAGAGGTCTTGAGTTCGATCCCCCGCCAGGCCAACTCCTTCAGATGATACTTGATAAACCAAGGTCCTATGTATCAGTCCTTTACAACGGACATTCAAAAGAACTAGAGAACTCTGTCTGTATCCACTCCTCTCTCTCTCTCTTCTCTCTCTCCTTTCTCCCTCTCTCTCTTTCTCTCTCTCTCTCTCTCTGGTGCGTCAAATTAAGCCATAGATTGCAGACACGGACGTTAGCAAATCAACCAAACCTTATCAGTCTCATTTTTTCCATTGCTTACACTCTATTATCTCGACATATTGTCTCTTTTGACAAGGCGATTGTTAGCTGAATTGATCACCATTAGTGACAAGTCTAGTTAACGGGTCACTAGCCATAGATGGCAGACACGGACGTTAGCAAATCAACCAAACCTTATCAGTCTCATTGTTTCTATTGCTTACACTCTTTTATCTCGATATATTGCCTCTTTTTACAAGGCGATTGTTAGCTATATTGATCACCATTATTGATAGGTCTAGTACAGTTTTTAGCTAGTGGTGCTATAGTTTAAATATGGGCCATGTCTGATCAAGAGGTAACCAGGTCAAATCATGGAAAAGGCTTGACAACTATTTTGGTACAACGAGACCAAGATAATCAACCCTTACTGTACTCAGACTTTGTCAGACATGTCATGTTATAACAATGTTTACACTCTAGTACCTAAAAATCTATTTTCATCAAGCTTTGAAAAAATAAACAATACATGTACGGCTATACGTTCTTAAATAGTGTTGTTTATAGTCAGAACCAAAATGTAAAACTACCGGGATAAATATCCTCATGTGAATCGAGCAATTTTAAGGCTAGCATGGCCGACATGTGAGCTAACCTGAGCCGAAGAGTCTCTGTGATCTACTAGTATCGTCCGTCGGCTTTCAACATTCTTTAAACAGCACTTCCTCTAAAACCATAGGCCTTAATTAAGCCAGAGTTCATTAGAAAAATCAGTAGGGCGGGGAACGAAAAGTTATTGAAATTTATTGGAGGAGTAATTTGTCTGGTTTCCATTGCAAACAAACACCAAATCGAGAAAAAGAAATTCGTCGCCAAATTACTGGTCCGATATCAATTTGGTTTTCACACAAATTCTCAATTGATAGTCTTTCAAAATTATTCAATGAATTTGATCTCTCAAAAGCATGGCCGCCTATGAGCGCTGTCCCTTTCTGTGTTCTTCAATATCGAATAAAAAATTTAAAACCTTCTCAAAAATTTGTATTTTTGACTATATATTTTTATGAAATTGAGTCATTGTCATCACCTTGATAGAATTCGGGTCATAAGTGAACATACCGTAGGTCATTTCAGATCATAAAGTAGGCCAGTAGGTCTAATCGCAGAAAAAGGTTTTGGCCCTTCCAGGAACCATTTCTTAGCTCACCAAAGCACAAAGTGCTCAAGGTGAGCTATTGTGATACCACCCTGTCCGACGTCCGTCTGTCCAAGCGCACGAGAGAAGAATAGAGAACAAAATAATCACATGGACAAAATCTAGGCAATGTATGTATGAATATGAGTTATGTCAGGTCAAAAGGTAAGTCATTAGGTCAAAGCGTAGAAAGGGCGTCTGAACCCTCTAGTTGATATTGAGAACACACACATCAATATTAGCCTGACACATTTGCTTCTTGTGACAAGGCACTAGTGGTGATATTAATCACCTTTATTGTTAAGTTTAGTTAAATCTTGGAACTTTATACTCTGGTCAGCGCCTTAGAGCCCATTGCGCTCTTGTTTAGCCAATCTTCTTAAAACTTGCTTAGAATGATTATCTTGACAAAGGCTATGCCATTTGTTAATATGGGTTATGTAGAATAAAATACATGAAGTAGGTCAGTAGGTCACAGATAAAGCCTCTAAACACTCTATTAGCCATGAGTAAAAATCCTTTAAACATACTTGAGGCCTAATGAATTTAGGTTCTTTTACAAAGAGCACAAAAGATACCGTTACCTTAGAATTTTCTGAGATGTCACGTCCCCTTCATCGGAAAGACTGCACTTGCTTGGATCACATGACTGGTGAGTGGTCACGTGATACGAGGAGACCGTTATACACCCGCGGTAGCTCCAGTCCCTCGTCCCTGTTGAGTGATGGCCTGCACTGTTTTATTTCAATAGCTTCCTCGATTTTGCGTTTCAAGAAATTGTCGTCTGCAGTTAAGACTAGTACTGTCAGGTCTGATGTTTTGTCCCGTTGCCTCACAAGGCTCGTGTATGGCTGATGAAGTTCTTGTCATGTGCTCTTTACTCTAGGGTCTAATTGTCTGGCTGTCTCGCCCACATACTCATTTTCACAGTTTTCACACTTTATTTGATAAATCACGCCACACGTTTTCATTTTGTCAGTTCGATCTGTTGAGTAACTTGATGTCTGATGGTGTTGTAGGGTTTGTGAAAAATATTAGCTCCATGTTCCGAAAAATCTTTTAAGTACTTCAGATGGTCTACGTATGTACGTATGGCATTCCCACGCTAGGTTTCTTTTCCGTTACCCTTTGATTTTTGTCCACTCTTTTGGTTTCTTCCTTGGTAGTCTAAAATCCATTCTAGATATCCTTTAGTCATGAGAGCCTTCCAAGCTAAAGCAAAAATATATGGAGTTCTGGGTAAAAGAACCTAAATACTCATGCCTTATCCGGAGCAAAGAAACCTCTTTGAATGTACTTAAGGTCAGATTGAAACTCAAGATGTAACGAATCTTACTCAGAATGATCACCTTGATCACGCTCGGTCAATTGAACACCTATAAGCATGGTATTCAGTAACATTTTATAGGTTATCTTTCCAAGTCAGTTCAGGTAGAACATCCTCGGGTGAGCGAAGTTAGGCACACGACCCTCTCGTTTAACAGCATGTTTTCACATCTACAGCATATGTGCATATTGTTAGGACTTTGATATGCTTAAATTTTACACAGAATTGCAGGCGTAGTCGTTGTCGTTGTGAACGGCATAAACAGTTATATAAAAATACTCATAACTTATATGTCCCTGAGATGTTGCTTTTATTGTTTAGTATGCATGTGTATATGGACAAGACCTTTCCATGCACAAACATAATCTGACCCCTGTGACCTTGACTTGAAAATAGGGCCTGGGTTAAAGTTTGAAAATCTGCATTTAGTTTTGAAAAATGCTTATAACTTCTATGTCCCTTAAGATATGGCTTCACTATGCGGTATGTATGTGTATATAGAGAAGACCTTCCCATTCACGCAAACAGTTGGACCCCAGTGACCATGAACTTGAACATAAGGCCAGCGTTAAGGTTTCGAAATTTGCATTTTGGTTTCATATTTGTTGTTCATATATATCTGGCCATGTCCTTTCCATACACAAAAATATCAACCCCTATGTCATTGACCTTAAACTCTGCATGTAAGTTTCGAAATGTGCCGCCGACGAGCTTTGTTGTATCTCTGACAACTCTAGTTTATATGTACAGTACATACAAGAAGGGGTCCCTATTATCTTTTTACAGATATAGCCACATCTCAATGTTTTACAAGATGTGTGCATTGCAATAAAACTCAAACGTTTTAGGAAACTCTAATACCACTTTCTATTTGTAGACAAAGGCAGATGTTTGTGTTGCTAGCAACTCAAGTACTCGGGAGAACCAGTGTAAAGGTAGGTATTGGTTAGTGGTTACCGTGATTAGTATTTGTATGAACAATGACTGCTTCACAACATGTCCTTACTACTTCTACAACAATATTGATAGACTGATTTCACTGTTTCGTGTTAAACAAACATCGAGAATAGGATATCTCGTGATTGTGTGGATTGGAACTATTTCTTCAGTTAAAGAACACATCAACGGGATAAAAAGGCGTACTTATAGAGTGATGCGTTAAGACGTCGCTTTCCCTGTTTCCAATGGGATCTAGTCAATTTATAACTATTCTATATTTAGAGTTGCTTGACAAACAATGTAGACCCTTTATTTGCTTTAATGAGCTTGTTTGTTCTGTATCTCATATTTAAAACGATTCTGTCCATGTTGAACGGATGAGCATGCATGTAGAAGTATGTCAAGTTAAAGAGATAACCAGTCAGATTGCCTCTGTAACCCGGGGATATGTTCACACATTCACCATTTCCGGAAGCCAAGACCCTATTAGCCTCTCTAGGTCTGCTAATGTTTTCAGATCACCAGAGCACAAATCTCTCAAGTTGAGCTATTTTGATACCAATCTTTTCTTCATTCGGTCGTCTGTTCGTCAACAATTGCAAACAACTCTGTAACAAAAAACCCCATTGTGACCAATTTCAATTCCAATAACCAAACTTGGTCAGATACATAGGCTACTGTTAGCTTGCGGAGGGTCAAAAGTTGTTAAAAGGGTGGGTGGGACCAATGGTCTTGTTGCCATGGCAACCGTACACAATATCTAAAAAATTATTCTCTGAAATTACTTGTTTGATTTCAACTTAGTTTTCATCAAAATTGTTCTCAATGGATAGACTTTTAAAGTTGTTCAAAGACTTATGATCTGTCAAAAAACATGACCGCCAGAGAGCGTGGTCATTTTTCGTACTCGGAAATACCAAATCAAAAGTTTAGAACCTTTTATAAGTCATGCTGTTAGCTATATCTTTATGATATTTTGTCAGTCTCATGGCCTTTATAAAATATACGTTATACTTGAATATAGATTATGTTGGGTTATAGAGAAGGTCAGTAGGTCAAATGGCGGAAAACGACTTTTTACCACTTCAGGGGCCATCTTTGTTAGTTTTATCTTCTTTAAACTTGCTTAGAACGATTATCTTGACAAACATTAGGTACTATATGAATACGGGTTACATAAAATTAAAAAGTAGGTCAGTAGGTCAAAACATAGAGAATAAACTTCTAAGCACTGTAGGAGCCATATATTAAGCAACAATTTATTAAATTTGCTCAGAATGACTACCTTGACAAAACAACGCAATGGAGTAATCTGGATTATTTGGGAATTAAAAGTGGGTCAGTAGGTCAATTCATAGGAAAAGCTCCAAAATACTCTAAGGCCCACATCCTTTGTCAAAAGTTCATGAAAGTATTACAGGTTGATCACCTTGACAAAATCTAGGTCAGTTATGAATAAGAGTTATGTCTGAATAAAAATTAGGTCAGTAGGTCAAATCACAAGAATGGCTTCTAAACACTTTAGGGGCCATATTTCGAGCTCCAAATTCATTAAACTTCCTCAACATGATCACCTAAACAAAATATAGGTACTGTAAGAATATGAGTTATATCAGGTAAATAACTTGGTAATTAGGTAAAACCATAGAGAAGGTTTCTGAAAACTCTCGAGGTCACATTTGTAGCCCAAACGTCATGAATATCACTCGATACTATCACATTGACAATCATTTCGTCACGTATAAATATTGGTCATATCGGGTTTGAAAAAGGTCAATTGGTTAAATGGTATAAACACTTCTGAACAACCATTATGTACAATTCTATTTTCTCATTTCTGTGTATTTGCGCTTTAGTGCCCATAACCCTATTGTTATCTTATGTACTCATTGTGAATGAGAGTCTGCCCACCGCGGATATTTCTATAAACCATACATTGACCATATCTGAGGACCGATATTTCCTATTAACCATACATTGACTTACATATTCACCCTTCTGGGACCCGAAAACATCTAAGCCTCTCTAGGTCTGCCCATGTTTGCATCGTATGTAAGCATACATTTACCTGCACATTCAGCATATCACTGTGACCAGGTTTAAATTGGTCATTCCGCCATTATTGGTCCCATTTCGTTTATATTTGCTACATTCAAGCTTTTAAATTCTATTTCGTTTTTATTATGTCCTTTTGGATGATTACGCTTGAGTGACGTCATTGAAGAGTAGCGATTGCATTATAGGCAGTTCATTGGTTGTTCTTGTTGGGTAAAGATCTCTGCTTTACCCGTGACTTGACAAACTAGTTTCGGAAGGTTTGAAGAAGATTGTCGGTTGTATTGGGGTGTGTCAGCTATTTCCATTATTGCAGCACATTAAATAGGACACCATGGAGTGATTGAGTTTAGTGTGGAATGGTACTGGAGGAGTTAGAGCGTTTAGTTCGATAAACTGGATGCTAATTCTTTGGAGTACTGTACATGTATATCTTTGCCATGGTGTGTTGACTATTAAGTTGACCGTTGAAGTGTACTGGTGTGTAAACAGAGAAATTAGACGTATGAAGAGAACCAGGCTTATCGTTGTACATATTGTCTCACGCCCGGCGACCCCACCCTCTTTAGAGTGTAACTCGTTTAATTTATAAACTGTAAACAGTTCAGATAATAATACCACTAATACCATAATCACCAAGAATAGGGTCATAACTCTTATATAAAAATCCGCCCTCTATAAACACTGATAATCTTAACTATTACAATGGCTAGTGAGGTAAGGTAAATATAGTAAGAATACATTTGACCAACTACACAGTGGATTAAAACGACCATCAAAATATTATTTAACCTTCTCCCTATTAATAGCCATATATAAAACTGCGCCCTCTGTAAACATTGATAATCTTAACAATGACTAGAAAAGTAAGGTAACTTATGAATAAGAATAGTGACATACCACTACATTTAACCAACTATTCAGTTGACAAACCAACCATCAAAATAGTATTTAACCTTCTCCCTATTAATACATGTAGCCATTTATAATATAACCTACAGTACGAGCGTTGAATACCACTCATTGTTTATTTCTCGTTTATAACTAGTGGTTAAACTATGCAAATGAGGTTGTCAAACTAAAGTGTGTATTCCTACGCACTGTCAAAATATGTAAACAAATATGATGTCATACATAATATTTATAGGCGTTCAAGTAGCTTTAGAATGGAAGGGGCAGGGAATGTTTATTCCCATGGTTTATTCCGATTTATTTAGAATAGACCTTGGATCTACTTTTTGCATGTTTACTCATTTGGGCGGCCCATTCACGCGTCATCCATTGACTTATATAGTGAAGCTAGCAATCTAAAAAAAAAAAGAATGGTAAAAACAACATTGCCAAGTTATTTTATTAAATATAATCTAACATTCTTGTTCATAATTTATTGGATTTATAAAACTCGTCATTAGAAAACGATAAAAACTCGACAAGCCTCGTTTTCATCGTTTTCTAAAAGACTCGTTTTATAAATCCAATAGATTATGATCACTCATGTCAGATCCTACTTTTATATAAATATAAAATTCCACTCTCTATAATCACCGATTATCAAGCTATAACAATGACTGGAGAAGTCAGGGAAATTGTCCCAAACGAGAGAACAGTCTCATGTCAGACAGAGCCTTTATGAAAACAATGTAAACCCTGATTAGACGCTTCATCAGGAGCTGTTTTATACATGTATACTGATTTGACACTGTTTTTAAATATCGTCAGTCTACATTAATAACAGGAGAGAATTTCAAACTTTGCTAGTTTTGTAACTGGTTTCATGTTATTCACGCTACCCATATCAAAATGTCTTCAGAATTTGCATTGTTCAACCAACCACCTAAAAGGTAACCAGTTCGTCTTTACAAAAAGGCACGCGACGTCCTCGCAAAGTCAGCTGAATGTCTCTGAAAATAATCAATGAAGTGTCTAATGTGAGGCTCGTCTGGGGTTATTTTTATGGTTTGTTTTGGAAAAAAACTTGAGTTTGATTATGTCAGGGCCTCTCTAGACTAATTGAGGTGGCTTTTACACAATTCGCATGCTTCAACAGTTACTATCACGCCTAGTGAGAACAATTGGGGAATCTATGAATTAACTGGGGTGCTGTATTTAACCATTTACCCCCTATCCTGTTTCTAGTATTGAAGAAAATTGCCCACTTAACCCTTTCCCCAATAGAAGCGCCTTTTAGCGGATATGATTTATTCATCCGCTGAAGAAAGTAGTTCCAATTTAATCAGTAATTAATATATATTATAGGGAATATTTCTATAGTATAGCACATGATAGCTTAAAGCAGGCTGAAAGTAAAGCAGAATGCGCCCTAAGGCGCATTCTGCTTTACTTTCAACCTGCTTTAAGTATTCACCCATCTTAAGTACTAGAAATAGGCTATCAGGTAAAGGGTTAAGCAGGTTGAATTAAGCTACATGTACCATTTGCTTGACTATAGAAAATATTTCTAATAATATATATTGGTGACTATATAAGTCGGAAGTATTTTCTTCAGTGAAGGAATAAATTAAAGGCATAAAATTGTGTATATGTGGAGTAATGGGTTAAATACAGGGGATTGCATAAGGAGGACAAAATTGGGCCAAAAGCTGCTGTATGACATATTTCCTTACTGTTTAGCTTACAAGTTCAATGTTGTGTCTCAGTGCCGTAAACTCGCAAATCAAACAAACAAATCAGAGAACCTAATGCTTTTTAATTGTTTTTTTTGTTGTTTGTTCCCGAGTTTGTTCTGCAATATAGAAACGTACAGGGAACTGGAAAGAGAGAACTTAAAATGGACTTCCATACACGGTGCTCGATCCTCTCTACAGCAACATCCGATGAAAGACAAATATTGTGTGTGTTGTTCTGAGGGAGTTGTTATAGAGAGGGAAATGGACTTACATTTGCAAACAGATTGAATCCAGATCAGACGCCGCGTAACGCTGTTTGTCACTCGTCATTATGTTTCTTTCTGTCAAAATGTCAATTATGAGACTTTGAGAAAACAGTAGATGACAATTTTAAAAAGAAGATATTGCAGCCGTGGAAAGGTTGGACATAATAGTTGTCTTGTTTGGGGAACAGCGGCAAGTGTTATTGAACGGAGGGAATCGTTGTTTAGAGGGTCGTTGTTGAAAGAGAGCACTGTGCCCTCAGTAAATGATGTGAACGTGAGATTCACGATTGACAAAGGGAGTTTTGCCTCTTGTAGTCTAGTTGTAATTGTTATCCCAATGTCAACGTTATTAAGCTATTGAACCAGATGTTTCCTTTACAGACAGTGAAGACTCAGATCAGAGTAATCGTGAAGGAGATAGATAGTGGACTACTTCATGAAGCTTGGAATTGACCGTTGGAAATTAAGTGAAGTTTTAAATACACAATGCGCTGCTTAGTGAAGTTTTAGGTAGACAATCTGCTGCATATATTGAAATTTTATGAATCTATGTGCTGCATATTGAAGCTTAAGCAGAAGGTTGACGGTGGGGGCTGTTTATTGAAAGGTTAAAGTAATGCAGAAATCTTTTTAAAAAGTGTTTATTCCACAATATTTACAATCGCCCCATTCAATTCCATTGACAAAAAGTGTGTTCATTTCAAATAAACACCAATTTTCGAGAGGGCGGGACTTGTGGAAAAGTTTCGAAGGGGAGGCGGGGCATATGCAGTTTTCATTCGCGAATTAATCTTTAGAACTTGGGGCAGCAAACATTTGGCGGATTTTTTCAATATTTGTTCTTAACCGATCTATGCCTTCCTACTAGTGGAAACCATGATTCCCGACCAATATTCTTCTTTATAAATGAGATATATTGCAAGAAAATTGACATAAGAATACACCTTATAAACAGCGACCTATATCTGCGTTTCTTCTATATGACAATAAAACCCCGATATATTTATCCTACTTTAAAATTACGTCACTTCTAATGACGTCATAAATCAGCATTTTTCGCGCTAAACTGTCAAGTTGTTGACAATGGAACTTATTTTTTCTGCTTTCGAATGTACACAGATTCAGTAAATCGGTCATGGCTGTTGCTTATAGGGTACACATTATTCGTGTTATCTACCTCTAGTATGGATTAAACATACATGCGTACTGACAAAATGTTTATTTAATGTTAGAAATTACAGCAAATATATTTCAAATATAAGAAATTAACAGATTTTTTTTCGGCGTTCAAGCGAAATGAACGATAGAAAATTATCGGCAAATTTACCATGAATCGCTAGCAATTCATGGAATTTGCCGATAATTTTCTGTCGTTCATTTCGCTTGAACGCCGAAAAAAATCAGTTCATTTCTTAATTAAGCTACAATTTCCGTTTAAGAACTGTTCCAGTTTTCACACAGCACATGCTTAAAACATATTTCTTACATAATATTTTACAGACTTGCAAAGTTGGCTGATAGCTCATTACAAAGACCTTGGTATCTCGAGTCCTTGTGAAGATGACACTATTGGATTTAAGCACATATATGTCGACCCCTCATTCAGCATCCTGAGAGAAAGTGATTTAGGTCACGGTGGCTTGAAGAAGGTAAACGATCATTGCAAAACCTTGTCATGTAGAAAAATATTTACTACAGAAAACTATAAGTGTAGAAAGATTTATGTCACAGGAGATGCTGGTACAGGAAAGAGTGTATTGTGCCAGCAGCTACTGAGACTTTGGTGTGAGGCCCACACGGACAGTGAAAGCCATTCTGACAGAGAAGAATCAGACAGTGAAAGCCATTCTGACATAGAGGACTCAGGCAATGAAAGCCATTCTGATGAAGAAAAGGAGAAAGAGAGTCGGGAAGACAGAAAAGTAAGGAGGGAAGAAAACATGCAGATTTTCTATCGATTCCAATTTTTATTTTATCTAAAATTAAGAGACTGTGGCTCAACATGTGAGGTACCAGAAATGATACAAAATCAAATTCTAAAGTTCTGTAAAGTTATTCAAAGGCTTGATGCATCTGACTTATTAGAAAATCATTGTTGTCTTATCATTGCTGATGGTCTTGATGAGTGGGTGTGTCCAGAAGGTACTAGAACGTCTGGGATCCCAGTCAGGGACTTTTCAAATGCAAATAACGTTATCTTGACAACTACCAGACCTTGGAAATTTGATATACTACAGTTAAAAAGTTCTCAAGTGGACAAACATATTGAACTTTGTGAACTTTCTAACCAGTCGTCTTCAGAACTCTGTTCAAACGTAATAAAGATACTAACTGGAGATAAAACATACAGAAAAAAGTCAAAGGACTTCTTTAGGGCACTTAAAGAAAAGGGTCTTACTAACTTTAAAGCTATCCCTATCCTTTTTATACAGCTTATTTACCTTTGGCATGATAACCAAGAACTTCCAAGGTCTCAAGTACAGCTGTACTGTGCCATGATAAATTTGATGTTGAAAAAGTCCCAGAAAAATCTGTCTGAATTAACCACCAATACCCCTAGTGGAGCATCAGAAATACTTCTACATAAATGTATAATGGACTACCCATATTGTCGAAACCATCAGCAAATAATATATTACTTATCTAGATTGGCATTCAACGCATTATTTGACAAAACGCAAGAAAACAGGTTAGTGTTTGAAAGTTCACAGAAAGAAATCTATGAATTAGGACCAGATGCAATAGATATGTGTTTAAAGTCTGGCATATTATCACAGAGCAAAGTATTAGACAAAGTTTCCGTCAGTGAGAAGAAAATGTCATTTTTACATAAAAAGTTACAAGAATTTCTGGCGTCACTATTTATAGCAGGCTCTGTTGATTCTCGGGGTTTTCTCAAGCGGATCTTCACAAAAACAAGCACCAAACAAATCAAGCACATGACAGATTTCTGCAGTACAATAGATACATGTTTAGAAATGTCTCAGGTATACATGTTTATGTCAGGGCTAAGGCCAGACTTAACACAACAGTTATTGACACATTTCACTCATGTTGTGACTGCTGACAAACACAAACAGTTACAGAAATACAGACAAACTGGCCTAGTACCACATTTAATACGAGACATACAAGCATGTATAACTGACTGTGTAGTAGAGGGTAGCTATCATGGCTACAAATATGACAATTTATGTTTAGCTGACTTTTATATCACTAAAACAACCCTCTGTCACATAACACCTTTGTTTGTATGCACTAAAAGGTCAAAGGTCAAGTCTGTATTCATGCAGACTGAAGGCACTGATAAAGATCAGGTGAGAGCTATAATTAGTCAGTTACAACAATGTCACTCAGTACAAAAACTGTTTCTGTTTGACCCCGAGCCCTGCTATATACATGTTGACACAGTGACAGTAATAGTAAACAACAACATCAACACTCTTACAAGCCTGCACTTGTACAGTCATATCACAGCTACAGATGAGTTAGTTACTGCCCTATGTAGTCTCAGTAGTAACAAGTGTTTAATGACACTGGGGCTGGTTTGTCTTATGACACATAAACATATAGAACAAATAATAGCCAGGTTCTCACAGTTACCCACCATTAGACAGTTAGTACTGGCGTTAGTCTGTACAGACCATGGCAGACAGTGTAGACCTAGAATAGATGTGTCTACTATGACACACATACAGAGACTTGTTCTGTACTGCATGTCTGTAGATAATCTTCAGTCTGTGTCACACTGTGTGGAGCGGGTTGAACTGAGGTATGTTACATTACCAGTGACAGCCCTGCATGAGTTTACACGCAGTATTTCCCAGACAACACGTTATGTTGAGGTAGAACTAATCAATGTAACAGTGACAGAGGTCACAGACGGACAGGTAGACATGGAGACTTTCCTCCGTACTTGTCATGGTCTAAATGTGACAAAGTGTCAGTATAATGACAGTGACAAGACATGGTCAATAGACTTCACTACAAGCAGACACTAAAGCCTGTAAAACTCGTTATAAACACTTACACACCTAACTATCACCATTCATTGTCTTAGTTGACTCATTTCCTGTCTAATGATGCAAGTTTTAACACAAAATTCTGAAAAAACTTGTTTTTCATCTCCGAGCAGTTTATAACCAAACAAAACAGTTGCACAATTTGGTGTTTTGACGTCTGCTTTCAGTCTTAAACTTGTCATATTCTCTTAAACATCCAATTGTCACCATTCATTTTCTTAATTAGCTCATTTCCTTTCTTTTGATACAAGTTTTAACACAAAATTCTGAAAAAAGTTGTTTTTCATCTCCTAGCAGCTGATTACAGATTGAATGAGTTGAGAAGTTTCCGCTTATTTTTAGACTTAAAACTCCTTATATTTACTCAAATGCCCAACTGTCACCATTCATTTTCTTAATTAGCTCATTTCCTTTCTAATGATACAAGTTTTAATACCAAATTCTGAAAAAAGTTGTTTTTCATCTCTGAACAGTATAACAAAACAGAACAGTTGGACAATTTGGTGCTTTTTGCCGTCTGCTTTAAGTCTTAAACTTGTCATATTCTCCTAAACACCCAACTGTCACCATTCATTTTCTTAATTAGCTCATTTCCTTTCTAATAGTTTCAGCTTTAATACCAAATTTTGAAAAAAAATGTTTTTCATCTCCTAGCAGCTGATTACAGATTGAATAAGAGAAGTTTCCGCTTATTTTTAGACTTATAAGTCACTAACACTCAAATACCCGACTACCACCATTCAATTTCTTAAATAGTTAATTTCCTTTCTAATAATGTAGGTTTTAACACTAAATTCTTAAAGATGTTGTGTTTCATCTCCTGGTAGCTGCTAAGATATTGAATAAGTTTTAGAAGTTGGCACTTATTTTAAGACGTATTTTTGGTAATATTCCCCAAAACACCCGACTGTCACCATTCCTTTCTTAATAAGCTCATTAACTTTCTAATACAGTTCCCCCTCTCTGCAACGACACAGATTGTGTGTGGTGTACGGAGGGAGTCGTTATAGAGAGTGAAAATTAAAATTTGGCCTACATTTGCAAACAGCTTGAATCCAAATCAGACGCCGAGTAACGCGGCGCGGCGTCTGATCTGGATTCAATTTGTTTGTCACGCGTCAGTATATGTATTCTATCAAAGTCTCCTCTTAAATGTAACTGTGAGAGAAAACAGCAAACGACAATATTAAGCAGACGATATTGCAGCAGTTAAAGCGTTAGACATAATTGTTCCGTTTTGGGAATTGAGGCAAGGGTCGTTGTAAAGAGAGAGTCGTTGTTGGGATGGCCACACTGTAATGCACATTTTAACACAAAAGTCTACCAACAATGGTTTTTTCATCTCCTAGCAGCTGATATATTGCGTGTTTGACATCTGTTTTGCAGTCTTAAAGATATTTCCTGACCTATGTTCAGTGATAACACCTAGTCGATAGTTCCCAGGAAAAAAATCACGCTTAATTGCATACATGTACTACTGTGAATCGTTTGGATATAGATAACCATTGAAAAACCTCTTGAGGATAAGCTACTTAAAGCTAGTATGGCTGGGCCTCACTAGGCAAACTGAGATTGGTATAGCATAATTATTATGCTGCATGCTTTTGCAGTTCCTTTCACGCTTATCAAGTCAATCAAAAGACTGAGGAAATGTTTTTAAACTTGCCATATTCACTCAAACACCCAAATGTGACCATTCGTTTTCTTACTACGCTGGTTTGCTCTCGAATGAAACAAGTTTTTATTCAAAATTCAGTAAAATAAAAATTAGAAGCTCACGGACATTACAAACGTGATTCTCCAAGCTTGCCTTCATACCTTTGAAACATATTTTGGATGCAAATAAACATCTAAATTGCACAAGTTGCTAGGTTGCTGTAAATAACCAAAGTGAAAACAGTTTGGATACAGATAAGCCGTCGAGTTACCAGGTGTCTGATCTAGATTTAAAATGTTGGAAAACAGGTATTGACATATGTTTCTTCTGTCATAGAGGAGTACGTCATTTATTATTTGACATTTACCCTTCTGTATGTATATTTTGCCAGAGCTACAGTGGAGAATCTGTTATTCTTTGCCAATAAACGCGTTTACGCTAAAACTATTATTTACAATACAAACAGTTTGGAGCCAGATAAGACGCCGGGTAACCCGGCGTCTGATCTGGCTCTAAACTGTTTGCCACCAAGATAAACATGAAATATCAGAATTGTCCAAAAGTTGTTCTTTTCTACGTTTAAGTGCTTTGCGTTTGCGTACGTTTGCGTTTAAACGGGAAAGAATAACAGATTCTCCACTGTAACTATTTCCCTTACTACAGTGGAGAAAACGTTATTCTTTCCCAATAAACGCGTTTACGCTTAAACTATTATTTCCAGTACAAACAGTTGGGAGCCAGATCAGACGACGGGTAACCCGGCGTCTAATCTGGCTCCAAACTGTTTGTCACTCAGCTTAAAATCAATAGTCAGAATTGTCAAAAAAAATTATTTTCTTCATTTTAGTGCAATGCGTTTGCGCTTCATTTGCGTTTAAACGGAAAAGAATAACGTTTTCTCCACTGTATAAGATATATAATTTTCGTAGAGTCAGTTACTAAAATCACTATGCCTTCACGACTTGTACATCGGTACACCCTGAAATCCACATTATTTGGATAACATCTGCAAACAATTTGGATCCAGATCAGACACCGCGTGACGCGGCGTCTGATCTAGATTCAAACTGTTTGTCAATCATATTCAACTTTTCTTCAGTTAAGAAAAAACAAAACAAAAACGTCTGTGCATATTTAACCCTTTACCTGCTAATCCCGTTTTTATTACAATCTGCAAACGGTTCAGATCCAGATAAGACGCTTAGTCAGGCAGCGTTTCATCTTGATACAAACTGTTTGACACTCGGTTTTTTATAATTAAAAATTGCATAAATCTGACTATTACGAAATTTGTAAACGACAATTTCAAAGGAGTCGATATTATAGCAGGCTAAGGGTTAAAACTATAGATATTTATGTATGTAATACTTTAATGGAGGGCCTCATGGAGGATTAGTCATTAGACTAAATGGGTTACCCTCGGTAAATAAAGTCATTCATTCATTCATTTCATTCATTCATTAATTTCATTCATTCAAAACATCAAACCAAATAAAAATCTTATTTTTACCTATATTTGAAGCAGACGGCAATTTATCATGATGAGGGTTAATGTATCTGCAATAACAATAGATCCTGAAAATTCCTATTCAATCTATATGTCTTATATGAACCTGAAATATTGTATTTCAAATTCTGTAAAGGGCTTAGACCCCCACCCCATAAGACCCTATACTTGTTGGTAACCTAGGCGGTACCTCACCCCGCGCTGGTGAATCCAATTTATTCATGCCTTTCTACGGCCCTGAAAATCCTATGTTGTTGTCACCTTTCACTAGAATAGTATTTTTTCACCCATCTACCCACATCCCTTGTTCTAGTTTTAAAGACAGGTGACCACTAAATACAGGTTCTTCTCACAAGAATGGTCTATTTAACCCATCATCCCATAGCCCTTGTTCTAGTTTTAAAGACAGGTGACCACTAAATATAGGTTATTCTCACTAGAATGGTATATTTAACCCATCATCCCATAGCCCTTGTTCTAGTTTTAAAGACAGGTGACCACTAAATATAGGTTATTCTCACTAGAATGGTATATTTAACCCATCATCCCATAGCCCTTGTTCTAGTTTAAAGACAGGTGACCACTAAATATAGGTTATTCTCACTAGAATGGTATATTTAACCCATCATCCCATAGCCCTTGTTCTAGTTTTAAAGACAGGTGACCACTAAATATAGGTTATTCTCACTAGAATGGTATATTTAACCCATCATCCCATAGCCCTTGTTCTAGTTTTAAAGACAGGTGACCACTAAATATAGGTTATTCTCACTAGAATGGTATATTTAACCCATCATCCTATAGCCCTTGTTCTAGTTTTAAAGACAGGTGACCACTAAATATAGGTTATTCTCACTAGAATGGTATATTTAACCCATCATCCCATAGCCCTTGTTCTAGTTTTAAAGACAGGTGACCACTAAATATAGGTTATTCTCACTAGAATGGTATATTTAACCCATCATCCCATAGCCCTTGTTCTAGTTTTAAAGACAGGTGACCACTAAATATAGGTTATTCTCACTAGAATGGTATATTTAACCCATCATCCCATAGCCCTTGTTCTAGTTTTAAAGACAGGTGACCACTAAATATAGGTTATTCTCACTAGAATGGTATATTTTAACCCATCATCCCATGTTCTAATTTTAAAGACAGGTGACCATTAATAGCATGTTGAATGTAAAGCCTGTTTTACTTTAAGGCGCATTCTGCTTTACTTTCAGCTTGCCTTTACCCCTTCACAGCCCTATCCCGAATACAGTAGTTATTTGCAAACAGTATGGATCCTGATCAGACGCCGCGTAACGCATTAAAATCAGCAAATTTAAACAACACGAAAAATCTTTTTATTATAACTCATAAGGGGTCAAGTTGGCCCATAACCATTTTCACCAAATAATCGTCTTTTGGATGCCTTAATTGGCTTTAACTTTTCCTCTTCATAAGCATCATCATTGAATATCCATTGATGCATCTGAATACAGGTTACAGTTTTAATCAAGATGAAAATTGAGAAGAAGTCTCCATGTGAACATTCTATTTGACCTTTACCTTGCTTTCAGCAGTATTCTGTCTTAAACACGGTTGGATATGGGTTATTGGGAATGGCATATATAAGTATGGAAGAAAGGGTTCATCCATTATTCCATGGCAAGTTTCAAGAATGGAACATAGGGGAACACTTACAGCAGTTTGACCTTTACCTTGCTTTCAGCAGCATTCTGTCACAGTTGGGTATGGGTTATTGGCATATATAAGTATGGAAGAAAGGGTTCATCCATTATTCCATGGCAAGTTTCAAGAATGGAACATAGGGGAACACTTACAGCAGTTTGACCTTTACCTTGCTTTCAGCAGCATTCTGTCACAGTTGGGTATGGGTTATTGGCATATATAAGTATGGAAGAAAGGGTTCATCCATTATTCCATGGCCAGTTTCACGAATGGAGCACTTATAGAAGTTTGAAAGTAAAGCAGAATGCGCCTAAACCTTTCCCCGATAGAAGTGCCTTTTAGCGCATATGATTTATTCCTCCGCTAAAGAAAATAGTTCAAATTTAATTAGTCATGAATATATATTGTACGGAATAGTTTCTATATTCTATTACATGATAGCTTAAAGCAGGCTGAAAGTAAAGCAGAATGCGCCTTAACTCTTTCCTCCCTGAAACTTTAAATGGACAATTCCAGTTTCCATTTTAGTCTAGTCAATTTCTGACTTTTAAGGATTGTTTTTGTCAATGTTTGGCTTTATGACAAACAGTGAAGACCCTGATCAGAGGGCTCCTTTCGGAGCCCTCTGATCTCGGTCTTCACTGTTTGCACAGGACAAGTGTACTGTTCACATGTACACTGTTTGAAAAGCACGCCTATATGCGGGACTAGGGTTCAAAGAGTTAAGGCGCATTCTTCTTTACTTTCAACCTACTTCAAGTAATCACCTATATTCAATTCTATAAATAAGCTATCAAGTAAAGGGTTAAGGAGCATTCTGCTTTACTGTCAGTCTGCTTTAATCTACCTACTGCTTGAATATATAAAGTATTTCTTAGGGTATATTATTATGTAGGACTAAAGTACTTATGTATTGTTTAGACAGATAGTTGCATTTGAGCACCTCTACTCCATACAAACACCATACATCTATATAAATTGAAGCTGCTGAATACAAGTTGCAGCTTAAAACCAGATGAAGGTAAAAAAGAAAGACCATACAGGAGCTCTCTGCTTTAATTTTATCTTCTTTTAACGCTTAACACCATAATTATGTCTAGTATTGAAAAAGATGACTACGTAAAGCAGGTTGAAAGTAAAACAGAATGTGCCTTAATTTTAGACACTTGCAAACAGTTTGATTTCGGATCATATACTTCTTCTACAGAGATATTTAAATTCTATATTTGTGAAATAATAGCAGATGACAATTTTAACAGTTGTCATTCTACCAGTAAACACAATTTTAATTTAGACAAAACATCATTGAAGGACAGGCATCTGTTTCACCCATTACCTCATAAATACACATTTTTCGCCTCTAATTTAGTTTTCCATGGGAGAAAATAGTATCTAGTTCTAATTTATTACGTTATGATTGTGTATTATTAGAAGAAAATTATTTACCCTAGCAGATGAAAGCTTAACATAGACTGAACGTAAACCAGATTTTGTCTTTGAAGCGATATTTTGGCCTTGGTCTACTCTGTTTGACACCCACAATCATCTAAACCATAGTACTAAGCAGTATTATCTACGGTATTTGGCAGTGTAGCTTCAACGACGCGGCAGTATACAATACCCGTAATAAACAAACAATGTGCCTTTAACGTGTACGCGTGTCCTATGCAAACAATGTAGACCAAGATTAGAGGGGTCCTACAGGAGCCCTCCTATCAGGGTCTGTACTGTTTGCCATTTTACATTATATAATGAATTCTAAATAGCCAACATGAACTGGCCTTAGATAGACATTGGAATGATCCATTAAAATATTCAGGGTTAGTAAGTTAGTCTACATTGTTTGCGATGCAATAAGGCAGATTAAATGTTCCTTTAGAATGGATATTGAGATCTAGACAGACAAAACGTTCGTTACACCTTTATCTTATTTACATTTCCCTCTGAAGATGCCAACAATCCCTGTTAGACATAGTAAACGTTTTCCTGCATTCTGATTGGTTGATGCTTAACTCTTTGCATGCTGGGTAATTGTTTGGTCACAAACAATTACCGCCTGCTTCTGTTCTTAAAATAGACTTTTCTAAATTTCTTTTCAAAACAGCCTGGTCAGAGTGTCAAAAAGTTTGAATCCTGATGAGACGCCGTGTTACGCGGCGTCCCATCTGAACCCAACTGCTTGCATCACTGTAGGATATATCCGCCGCTAGCGTGGTAAGAGCTCAATTTACATGATACAGTGGAGACTCTGTTATTCTTTCCCGTTTAAACGCAAACGTACGCAAACGCAAAACACTAAAAAGTAGAAAATAACAATTTATTGACAATTCTGACTATTGATATTACGCTGAGTGGCAAACAGTTTGGAGCCTGATCAGACGCCGGGTTACCCGGCGTCTGATCTGGCTCCAAACTGTTTGTATTGGAAAAAATAGTTTTAGCGTAAACGCGTTTATTGGGAAAGAATAACAGATTCTCCACTGTAGAAGATGAACTTAAGAAAAAGAGTGATGATGTTAAATAATAAACATAGATTGTCTTGTCTATAGAAACGTTCTGCTTTACTTTAGTACAGTGAAAAACTGACTTTGTGTCAACCTTTTACTCCATATCCTGATTCTACTTTTAAAAACAGGGGAAACATGTTACCACTTAAAGCAGGTTGAAAGTAAAGCAGAATTTGCCATAAGGCGCATTTTGCTTTACATTCAGCCTACTTTAAGTATGCACCTATCTTCAATACCAGAAACAGGCTTTTGGGTAATGGGAAACAGTAGACATAATCTTATGTGAAAATCACCAATAACACATATTTAGATTGTTTGTCAGAAGAAGGTATCATACGATATCCTTTATTCTGTAGGATCTGTCTGATTTACTATGATCTAGACTATCTTCTAGTCTGATAAATATATTATTTTTGATAATGTATTCTGTTTTTCAATGGTTTGTCATTGTGACTTATTCCTGTCACAGAGTCCGGCACAGATTTATCATATATGATTCTGGCTAGGAACAGACAACCGAGTATGAATAAAAGGAAATAAGTATGAACTATAATATCATATGGACTGGCGCCAGTCTAACTATGATCCTGCTTTAAGCTGCCAGCTGTCTTATACCAATTGGTCCAATTGAAATAGGCTGACACAACCCAAAATGCGTCTTCAGGCTCTGATTTACTTTCAGCTTGTATTAAGCTTCCATCTGCTACGGTAAAGAAATATTTCTTATGATACATAACCATTGCTGTATAAAGTGTAACTATTTTCTTCAACGGAGGAATAAAAACGACGTAAAATGTGTATTAATTGGGTAATGGGTAAAACACCAACAGCTAACCTGCTTTAGAGTGGGTGTTACGGTAGAGTTTAACTGTATCAAAAAGTATCATTTACCGTAAATATTGTGTACGAAACATATCGCTGATTTGAAGCCGCCACCTTGTGTCTGATCAGGTTCTACATTGATTCCAATGTCTAAAGGACTTATTAGTAGTAAATAGATTGTCCCGCTGTTTCGTGAGATTTGTATCCCTTCACCGCCACCTTGTATCTGATCAGGTTCTACACTGATCCAAATGTCTAAAGGACTTATTAGTAGTAAATAGATTGTCCCGCTGTTTCGTGAGATTTGTATCCCTTCACCGCCACCTTGTATCTGATCAGGTTCTACATTGATTCCAATGTCTAAAGGACTTATTAGTAGTAAATAGATTGTCCCGCTGTTTCGTGAGATTTGTATCCCTTCACCGCCACCTTGTATCTGATCAGGTTCTACATTGATTCCAATGTCTAAAGGACTTATTAGTAGTAAATAGATTGTCCCGCTGTTTCGTGAGATTTGTATCCCTTCACCGCCATATTGTCGTCTGCATCAATGTTGTTGCCAGCAATATCGTTTCAAAGTTATATTTAAGTCAGTATAACTGACGTATTTTCAAAACAAGTGACAACAGTTACGCGGCGTCTGATCAGGATCAAAACTGTTTGAAAATGTGCTTTATGACGTCATTGAGAGTGAAACGGTTAATCCATAGCCTGTTTCTTGTATTGAAGATAGATGAGTACTTGTTTTTTCCCAACTTTGCCTTTGAATTTGACAGAAAAGTAATTTTGAACGTAACCCCCCCCCCCCCCCACACACACACACACACAAACACAAACACACACACATTACACTCTCCATAAGATACAAAACATAGCTTGTGTTTGGTTCCGCTTTATGTCAATTTAACAAGATCAAATTGTAACTAGGTTTTCTTCTCATCAACAACTCTTTAGAAATAACTAGCCTGTTATTATACCAGACAAAAACTCAAAATCTTCTTACATTGGAAATGACGTTATTCTTTCCCATTTTAAACGCTAAGGAAATGCAAACGCATCGCATGAAAGGTAGAAAATTTCAAATTTTAAAACTTTTTAACAATAATTTTAATCCGAGCGGCAAACAGTTTGGAGCATGATCAAATGCAATTTTACCAGGCATCTGATCTGGCTCCAACTGTTTGCAATGGAAGTATTTGTTGATATAAACGCAATTATTGGGCAAGATTAATGTATTCTCTACTGTTCGTTTAACAATAGTAAATAATGCAGATTAGGTCAAAAAATGACCTTGTATTATTTATCTACTTTCATGTTGTAACAATGGTCAATGATGCATTGAATGTTGAGATTGGGTCAACAAATGACCGTGTAGTATTTACCTCCTTTCATGTTGTAACAATGGTCAATAATACATAGAAAGCTGAGTTTGTGTCAGCAAATTCACTTTGTAAAGTATAAGCAGTAAACATTCACCATGATATGTTAATAATATGTCAATGTTCGTTTGTAAAAGGATTGTAAGTCTGAAGTAAATAATTCGTTACTTTTGTGCTGTAAATACACTTTTATGTATGTGCTGTAAATACATTGTTTACTTACCTACTTTAAATAAGCTGTTTCATGATGTGCTGCCATAATGTTTTATTGAGTTACTGTAAATAAATTCAGTACTTGTGGACTGTAAAAGTACTTTACTTATTATTATACTGTAAATAAGCTTTTTTGTGTACTGTAAATACGTTATTTATTATTCACTGTACATATATTGTTTACATAAAATATACTCTACATACATTGATTACAGTAAAACCCCTCTATTACGACCACTAAAACGAAGGTTACATTATTGTATAAAAGACAGGTTGCATCCATAAGAAAGGTGAAGGTAAAGAAAAAGGTATTTTAGGATCTTTCTGTTTTACTGCCACATTCTTTAACAGTTACCTGTCTTAAACACTTAATAATTGACACAATTTAGTGGTCGTTAAAGGCAGCTTTTGCTGTATTTCTAATGTACTGTAAATGTATTGTTACGTTAGTGCTGTAAATATATTATTCACTTGTGTACTGTAAACATACTGTTTTCTTGTGTTTAACGATGAGGATATTTACAAACAGTGTACCTGTGAAGAGAATACTTATCCTGTGCAAACAGTGTAGAGCCAGATCAAAGATATTAAAAAAACATCTGATCTGGATGTGAAATTATTGTCATTTTGCTATGTACAAAATACATCACTAAATATTTAGAAAATGACTAGAGTTTATTAGAGGTGGCCTAGTGGTATAATCACTGTGACTTATATCACTAAGCTTCTCACCGTTGTAAGTTCGAATCTCTGTCTCGTCATACCGAATTTTCTATGTTGGAAGCCTTCCAACTGGCTTGCGGAAGATCGATGGTTCTATCCAGTTGCTGCCAGACAACAATTCATAAAGGGCGTCTGGGGTCTTTCTCCACCTATAATCTCGGTTAAGATCAGCTTTTCTCAAACATCGACTCATTACAGATCCTATATGTTTACTTTTGTACTGCAAACAACCTGTTTTCCTCTGTACTGTTAATACATTGTCTACTTTCATACTCTAAATAAGTTGTTTACGTATGTATTGAATATAAGTTATTTTTATTTTACCTCAGTTTCCTGGGGGACTTTTTTTGCTGAATTGTGCTTCAAATAACTATGTGACCTATCGGGTAATTGCCAGCGTTATAGAAGTATTATTGACATTGTGTCTAATTAAATAACCGTTTTATCCATTAAGAACATTGCAGTACACTCTTGCAACACACTTACCGTCTCACCTCCATATTTTCCTTAGCTTAACCCATTGCCTAATAAATATGCTTCTTACGCCTTTAATTTATTCTTCCACAGAAGCATATAGTTCGAATTTATACAGTCATGAATATGTTTTATAAGAAATATGTTCTATATTCTAGCGGATAGTAGCTTAACCCTTTGAACCCTAGTCCCGCATATTGGCGTCATTTGCAAACAGTGTACATGTGAAAAGTACACTTGCCCTATGCAAACAGTGAAGACCCAGATCAGAGGGCTCCTAGGAGCCCTCTGATCAGGGTCTTCACTGTTTGTCATAATGCCAAACATTGACAAAACAACCCTTAAAAGTCAGAAATGGACTAGACTTAAATGGAAACTGGCATTGTCCATTTAAAGTTTCAGGGAGGAAAGAGTTAAAGCAGGCTGTAAGTAAAGCCGAATGAACGTTAGGCACACTCTGCTTTCCTTTCAACCTGTGTTAAGTGGTCATCTATTTTCAAAACTAGACTCAGAGTATTCTAGTTGGTCAATGGGTTAATCTATTAGAATTTGACCCATTGCGCCCTGTGGATTATTCCATGCTTTTATATTGGATTAGTCCATTTTGATGTAACGTGTGCTTTGTCTAATTTTTCATTTTTTGTTTTGTTAATTTTTGAAATTCATATTAGCATACAGTGTATCTGACTGTTTGCCTATGTCCCTTTTTATGGGAGGCATGGCACAAATAAGTAAAGCTGCTTTAACTCATTCACCCCTGAAACTTTTAATGGACAACTCCAGTTTACAATTAAATTTAGTCCATTTTTGAATAATTAGGTTGGTTTTTAACAATATTTTACAATATGACAAACAGTGTAGACTCTGATCGGAGGGCTCCTTAAGGAGACCTCTGATCAGAGTCTACAATGTGTGCATAGGAGAAGTGTACTCTAGATAGGTATATGATTTGTTCATGACGAGTTTACTAGTCGCTAGAGTTAAATGTGTTAACTATTTGCACTCTTGCAGCGGAATACTAATTAATCTGTGCAAACAGTTTGGACCCAGGTGGCATGCTGCATAACGCCGCGTCTAATCAGGATCCAAACTATTTGACACGCTGATCCTTATTTCAAAAGAATGTTTGAAAGTTCTATTTTTAGAATAGTAACAGACGACAATTGTTGCAGGCGAAAATATAACCAAGCATACAAAGAGTTAAATACATAAAATGTTGTTCAATTTATGAAGTTCTTGTGACTTATCCAAATAGTTTTTATCTTTGTGACAGTTTCGGTTCTCCATTGGAGCACCTTCATCAGACTGTGACATCCGCGGGAACGTGATGTCACAGGGCGGGTTTACTACTGGACTGGTTCACAGTAGTAAACAAAGGCCTGTAAATAGGGCTGATCTGGTAGCCCCCCTCGTCCCTGTTCATCACCTTTGGCTCCCCCGCTATGTGTAGTGATTCTCTTAGCTTTCTCAGGTATGAGTTGTCTTCCCTGTCCATTATTTTGACCCCCTCCCAGTCTATCACATGGTTTTGACGCGCTACATGGTTTGTCACTGCGCTCGAGTGTTCAGTAGTTAGTGACGCTTTTCTTTCTGCGCGTGTGTAGACTTGGGGTGTGTGGTTGGAGTCCTTCTTATGCTCTCCTAATCTCTTGCCGAGCTTTCTGCCTGTTTCCCCTATGTAGACCTCTTCGCAGTTCTTACAGGGGATGCGGTATACACAACCACACACATCTTCTGTCTTGGTCTTGTCCTATTTACAGGCCTTTGTTTACTACTGTGAACCAGTCCAGTAGTAAACCCGCCCTGTGACGTCACGTTCCCGCGGATGTCACAGTCTGATGAAGGTGCTCCAATGGAGAACCGAAACTGTCACAAAGGTAAAAACTATTTGGATAAGTCACAAGAACTTCATAAATTGAGTGTATTACTATCCTGATGAACTTTTTTCGAGATAAAATGTTGTTTAAGCTGCATCATTTGAATATTGGTGACTTTTACTGATTATGGAAAAAAGGGTTATAAACCTTTTTTATTTATGCTTTTCGGTGGATTACCGGGAATAATCAGTGGATTATCACTTGATAATCCACTGCTTAAAGCAGTGGGATAATTATCGTCGCTCGTGCTTCTTTTATGAGTTTTCCCCGTAGGGCTCCCAAAGAATCGTAGTCAATCGTGTCTTATCGTTCAATTCCGGCAGTTCGTTTTGTCGCGAACCACTCAACGGAAGAACACGAATCCAAGTTCGGAAGTAACGACGTAACTCCGTTGACGTCAAATCAATAAATTAGTGACGTCATTGTTCCGCCAACTGTCACGCACATGTGTTCGACATAAAACTTGGGGCTCAACACGGGATAATTAATGTACTTTCGCTTTCAATTGTCAAACAATTTCGTTTAAAAAGTGGCTTAAATGCATAAATAAATAGATTAACTGTGTTTTTTCAGTGTAAGATTGAATTTAATCCATTTCGTGAACATCGGACTGTTATATTTTCGTCTCATGTTCACTCAATGGATTAAATTTCGATCGTATACTGTAAAAACCCCAGTTATTTTCTATATGATAATTTTTATTGTGAGTTTATTACGCTTTCATCGCCATATTGTCGTCTGCATCAATATTGTTGTCTGAAATATCGTTTCAAAGTTAGATTTAAGGCAGTATTAATGACGTAATTTCAATACAAGTGAAACACAGTTTTGATCCTCAGACGTTGCGTTACGTGGCGTCTGATCATGGTCAAACATGTTTATAAATGCTCTTTATCACGTCACTAAGAATGATAGGGTTATTATGACGTAATTTCAATACAAGTGAAAAACAGGTTTGATCCTCAGACGTAGCGTTACCCGGCGTCTGATCAGGGTCAAACATGTTTGGAAATACTCTTTATCACGTCACTAAGAATGATAGGGTTATTATGACGTAATTTCAGTACAAGTGAAAAACAGTTTTGATCATCAGACGTAGCGATACGCGCCATTTGATCATGGTCAAACATGTTTGATAATGCTCTTTATTACGTCACTTAGAATGAAAGGGTTATTATGACGTAATTTCAAACCAAGTGGAAAAACAGTTTTGATCCTCAGACGTAGCTTTACCCGGCGTCTGATCAGAGTCAAACATGTTTGGAAATGCTCTTTATTACATCATTAAGAATGAAAGGGTTATTATGACGTAATTTCAATACAAGTGTAAAACAGACTTGATCCTCAGACGTATGGTTACCCGGCGTCTGATCAGGGTCAAACATGTTTGAAAATTCTCTTTATTACGTCACTTAGAATGAAAAGGTTATTATGACGTAATTTAAATATAAGTGATAAACAGTTTTGATCCTCAGATGTAGCTATACGCGGTATCTGATCAGGGTCAAACATGTTTGGAAATGCTCTTTATACCGTCACTTAGAATGAAAGGGTTATTATGACGTAATTTCAATACAAGTGAAAAACAGTTTTGATCCTCAGACGTAGCATTACGCGGCGTCTGATCAGGGTCAAACATGTTTGGAAATGCTCTTTATTACGTCACTAAGAATGAAAGGGTTATCATGACGTAATTTCAATACAAGTGTAAAACAGTTTTGATCCTCAGATGTAGCGTTACCCGGCGTCTGATCAGGGTCAAACATGTTTGGAAATACTCTTTATTACGTCACTTAGAATGATAGGGTTATTATGACGTAATTTCAATACAAGTGAAAAACAGTTTTGATCCTCAGACGTAGTGTTACCCGGCGTCTGATCAGGGTCAAACATGTTTGGAAATGCTCTTTATTACGTCACTAAGAATGAAAGGGTTATCATGACGTAATTTCATTACAAGTGAAAAACAGTTTTGATCCTCAGACGTAGCGTTACCCGGCGTCTGATCAGGGTCAAACATGTTTGGAAATGCTCTTTATTACGTCACTAAGAATGATAGGGTTATTATGACGTAATTTCGATACAAGTGAAAACAGTTTTGATACTCAAACGTAGCGTTACGCGGCGTCTGATCAGGGTCAAACATGTTTGGAAATGCTCTTTATTACGTCAGTAACAATAAAAAGGTTATCCCTGTCAACACTACAGCCCTCTGTAAAGATTAATGATTACATATGCAATCAGTGTAGACCAAGATCAGATGGCTCCTATAGGAGCCCTCTGATCAGGGTCTGCACTGTTTGAAATGTTCATTGGTTTTTGGTGTCAAACATGATTGGAAATATGCGCTTTATTACGTCACTAAGAATGCAAGAGTTATTATGACGTAATTTCAATACAAGTGAAAAACAGTTTTGATCTTCAGACGTAGCGTTACCCGGCGTCAGATCATAGTCAAACATGTTTGGAAATATGCGCTTTATTATGTCATTAAGAATGCAAGGGTTATTATGACGTAATTTAAATACAAGTGAAAAACAGTTTTGATCCTCAGACGTAGCGTTACTCGGCGTCTGATCAGGGTCAAACATGTTTGGAATTGCTTTGTTTTACGTTACTTAGAATGATAGGGTTATAATGACGTAATTTCGATACAAGTGAAAAACCGTTTTGATCCTCAGGCGTAGCGTTACCCGGCGTATGCTCATAGTCAAAAATGTTTGGAAATGCTTTGTATTACGTTACTTAGAATGAAAGGGTAATCATGATGTAATTTCAATACAAGTGAAAAACAGTTTTGATCCTCAGACATAGCGTTACGCGGCTTCTGATCAGGGTCAAACATGTTTGGAAATGCTCTATATTACGTCACCAAGAATATAAGGGTTAACCCTTTCAACACTACAGCCCTCTGTAAAGATTAATGATTACATATGCAAACAGTCTAGACGTAGATCAGATGGCTCTTATAGGAGCCCTCTGATCAGGGTCTGCACTGTTTGAAATGTTCATTGGTTTTTGGTGTCAAACATGTTTGGAAATATGCGCTTTATCACGTCACTAAGAATGCAAGGGTTATTATGACGTAATTTCAATACAAATGAAAAACAGGTTTGATCCTCAGACATAGCGTTACTCGGCGTCTGATCAGGGTCAACATGTTTGGAAATGCTCTTTATTACGTCACTAAGAATGAAATGGTTATTATTACGTAATTTCAATACAATAGAAAAACAGTTTTGATCCTCAGACGTAGCGTTACCCGGTGTCTGATCAGGGTCAAACATGTTTGGAAATGCTCTTTATTACGTCACTAAGAATGAAATGGTTATTATGACGTAATTTCAATACAATAGAAAAACAGTTTTGATTCTCAGACGTAGCGTTACGCGGCGTCTGATCAGGGTCAAACATGTTTGGAAATGCTCTTTATTACGTCACTAAGAATGAAATGGTTATTATGACGTAATTTCATTACAAGTGAAAAACAGTTTTGATCCTCAGACGTAGCGTTACGCGGCGTCTGATCAGGGTCAAACATGTTTGGAAATGCTCTTTATTACGTCACTAAGAATGAAATGGTTATTATGACGTAATTTCATTACAAGTGAAAAACAGTTTTGATCCTCAGACGTAGCGTTGCCCGGCGTCTGATCAGGGTCAAACATGTTTGGAAATACTCTTTATTACGTCACTAAGAATGAAAGGGTTATTATGAAGTAATTTCAATACAAATGAAAAACAGGTTTGATCCTCAGACATAGCGTTACTCGGCGTCTGATCAGGGTCAACATGTTTGGAAATGCTCTTTATTACGTCACTAAGAATGAAATGGTTATTATTACGTAAGTTCAATACAATAGAAAAACAGTTTTGATCCTCAGACGTAGCGTTACCCGGTGTCTGATCAGGGTCAAACATGTTTGGAAATGCTCTTTATTACGTCACTAAGAATGAAATGGTTATTATGACGTAATTTCAATACAATAGAAAAACAGTTTTGATTCTCAGACGTAGCGTTACGCGGCGTCTGATCTGGGTCAAACATGTTTTGAAATGCTCTTTATTACGTCACTTAGAATGAAATGGTTATTATGACGTAATTTCAATACAAGTGAAACATAGTTTTGATCCTCAGACGTAGCGTTACCCGCGTCTGATCAGGGTCAAACATGTTTGCAAATGCTTTGTATTACGTTACTTAGAATGATAGGGTTATTATGACGTAATTTCAATACAAGTGAAAAATAGTTTTGATGTCATACAAAAAATGCAACAGTAGATTGGTTCAAAATACCTGTACTTAAAGAGTCCAAAATGACTATTAAACCCACAAGAGAAATTTAGGGTTGAAAGGGTTAACGAATCCATTGAAATTGTCATATGTTTTACTGTTACGCATTTTCAGATATGTTTTCTCAGAATTGCGTATAT
The DNA here is from genome assembly GCA_922989275.2 of Gari tellinella. NCBI lineage: Eukaryota > Metazoa > Mollusca > Bivalvia > Cardiida > Psammobiidae > Gari > Gari tellinella. The sequence continues at coordinate 82,304,449 of OV277864.1, read as the reverse complement.
AGATAAATAAGTATGTCGAGTATAATCTCTGCAAAATGATGTTGCTGAATGATAAACAGTATTCCCATGTATTGCAGAATATTACATTGCTCCAGATATGGATAGTATTCATGTTCTTCTATAGATATTGATAATATTCATGTTATACTATAAATATGGATAACATTCATATTATACTAAATCACTGATTATATAATTTTCTAAGGATTCATATATTAATATAATATATAATTCATATAACCTCTGCAAAATAGTGTTACTGAATAATAAACAGTATTTCCATGTATTGCAGAATCTAAAATTGCAACAGATATGTATAATATTCATATTATACCTCAAATAGGGTATTCTTGTTATACAAATTCAAAAAGTCTATCATTATTTTAGGATTCATATATAAATATGACCATATTATCTCTGCAAAAGGATTTATAATTTTGTTCATATTAACTCTGCTAAATGATGTTACTGAATAATAAACAGTATTTCCATTTATTGCAGAATCCAACATTGCTACAGATATAGATAATATTCATGTTGTATTATAGATATGAATAATATTCACATCATACTAAATCACTGAGTTAATCATAGTCTAATGATTCATATATAATTTTGTTCATATTAACTCTGCTAAATGATGTTACTGAATAATAAACAGTATTTCCATTTATGGCAAAATCTAACATTGCTACAGATTATGGATAATATTCATTTTGTATTATAGATATGAATAATATTCATGTTATACTACACATATGGATACTATTTATGCTATGCTACAGATATGAATAATATTCATATTATACTAAATCATTGAGTTTATCATAATCTGATGATTAATATATTATCTCTACAAAATGATGTTGCTGTATAATAAACAGTATTTCCATTTTTTTGCAGAGCGTAACATACCTCCAGTTAAGGAGTGTATTCATTTATCAAACTAAGTCACTGAATTTATCATAATCCAATGACTCATACATAATAGATAAATAAGTTAATATAATATGTCATATAAACTCTGCAAAATGATGTTACTGAATAAGATACAGTATTTCCATTCATTGCAGAACCTAGCATTACTCCAGATAAGAAGAGTATTCATATTTCATAATAAGTTTATCCTATTCCAGTAAGCATGTGTTAGTAAACTGTACATTTACGTTAAGGTTGAGAACCTCTAATAAGATCGGGCCCATGTCGGCCAATATCGGAATTCTTGACGAGAATGGCCGATCGGTGTACGCAGAGTAGGGATTTTGGCCCGATCTCATTGGGGGTTCTCAATCTAAATGTATGCGTAATCAAGGGAAGCAGTTGTAAGGTGTGTCAAGAAATAGAGTTTATGAATGTCAAATATCTGAATGCATACCCCATCTCAATGTTAATTTGATGTGGATTCAGCAACTTTTCACCTATGATGACGTCATTTTAATCCTACTGTGTTATGGGTCTATATAAACCATTTATAACCATAGTCCTATCAATTTACGCAAAGATAAATGTGTAAAAAACAGCAGAAGACCATTCTTGGTAATTTCGGCCATTTGGCCAATAAGAGTACTGCATTTTAAGGAAGTAGTCATTGACCTAGATTCCTGATCATTCCTGATTGGTTAAATTGTATCAAAATTACGGGTCAAAAGAGAAAACAGAACCGTCTTCCACGGGAAAAAACTACCCAGAATGCAAAGAGTTAAGACAGACAACAGCTTTACGCAGGATCACAAACGGTAAAGTAGAAGGTGCCTCATCCTTTAACCTGCTTTAAAGCGACTCGCAACCGGATGGTGTACTTGTCAAAATAAAATAAAATACTCAAATAAAAGCAAATTTGTGGCATTATTTGGCTTCTGACATTAAAAAAATATGATCAGTCCAAAAAAAGTCTCAAGAATCGTCACCGAATCTTAGTTTTTTAGATATTTTCCATTGTTTTTCTATAGCGTTAGCTAACGGTATGGTTGTTGTTGTTGCTTCTCTACACGGGCTCTGACATAAACCGGAGCCGAATAATGTAGTATTAAGCGCTACCAGTGAAGTACGTTAATTCGCTACCATATATATAGAGAGCGTCCGTGGTCGAGGCGGTAAAGGCGCGTCCTCATTTTTCTTGTTTGTCTCCGCAATGGAGGGTCACGGGTTCGAATCCCACCAGAGGTTCTTCTTTTTTTTTTTTGGAAATGCATTTTTTAACAGAATTTATCATCCTAAACTAAATCTTACCCATTTATATAATCATTTGACATATATTTACAAATTACCATTTTTAATGCTAAATCCGGTTGCGAGCCTCTTTAAGTTGTCACCTATCTTCAACACTAGAACCAGTCAATTGGGTAATGGGTTTATTAGGTGATGAACCATCAGAACAAAATGTTTGTGGCAGAGAATATCGACTCGTCTTCTGAGACTTCCCGTTTTAGGGAGTCTAGACCTGGGAGATTACCGTAATGGTTCTAAATATTGAGATGGACAGGCATGAGCAAACAGTGTAGACCCTGTTCAGACTGATCCGGAAGCAGGAGTTTCATCAGGGTTTACACTGTTTGCCATTTAGCATGCAACTGTTTGGCAAAGTACTGCGTGATAAAAGCAATTTGTTTAACCATTTCACCGTCAGAATCGCCTGAAGTCGAATTTGCAAACAGTTTTGATCCTGATCAGACGCCGCGGTATGCGGCATCTGATCAGGATCAAAACTGTTTGACACCCGTTTCGATATTTCTTATGTCATACGCTCTTAATTCTAGCTTTGAAAATATATTGCAGACAAAAATATTGAAGCAGACGACACAAAAACGATTTAGGGGTAAAAAAACTCAAAAAAAATAATTTGGCAGTGAAAAGGTTAAATTGTATAACTACATCAGTAGTAACAAAGGGTCTCCAAATGTGTAGGATTTTTACGGCAAACATTTTATAGATGTTATTAACTCTTTGCATGCTGGGTAATTTTACCGTCTGTAACATTTGTCATCTGCTATTGTTCTAAAAATAGATCCACTGGTCAGACACAGTTGTTGTGTTACGAGAGGTGTTGGTTTGAGAGAGGTGTGCGTTTGAGTGAGGTGTCCGGTTGAGAAAGGTGTCCGCTTTAGCAACCAATCAAAAGAAATGGTATTTTTGTTTTTGTTACAGAGAATTGCTGTACGCTAATCAATAAACGCAACACTGGTGACAATAAAGAAACTATTGCAGCGCATTACTTGTCATTTATTATTCCTGGGTTATTCTACAGGTGTATTTTAACCCTTTGAACCCTAGTCCCGCATATAGGCGTCTTTCCAAACAGTGTACATGTGAATAGTACACTTGTCCTGTGCAAACAGTGAAGGCCCAGATCAGAGGGCTCCGAAAGGAGCCCTCTGATCAGGGTCTTCACTGTTTGTCAGCAATGCCAAACTTGACAAAACATCTCTTAAAAGTTAGAAATGGACTAGACAAAAATTGAAACTGGAATTGTCCATTTAAAGTTTCAGGGAGGAAAGAGTTAAGTTTTGACTTACGACCGTTTTTGTCGTAGATCTACGACGTTTTGTAAGATGGGTCCCCGATGAGTAACCGATAGGACCCTAGTGACTAGTTTACCCATCCTTCACAAACTATGTACATGATTGTTCTATAGGCAAACATTACAGACCCAATGACGTGTTCAGTAAAGAAATCGATGGCCATCGATTGCGAGTTGGCTACCGGTCTGAAATACAGTGGAGAAAACGTAATTCTTTTGTTCAAACGCAAAACGCATCGCAATGAAATATAGAAAATGACAACTGTTTGACAAATCTGACAACTAGTTTTAATCTGAGTGGCAAACAGTTTGGAGCCTAATCAGACGCCGGGTTACCCGGCGTCTGATCTAGTTCCAAACTGTTTGCAATGAAAAATGATAGTTTAAGCGTAAACGCGGTTATATGGAAAGAAAATGTTTTCTCCACTGTATTTCAGACCGGTAGCCAACTCGCAATCGATGGCCATCGATTTCTTTACTGAACTCACCACAGGTCCTCGGAGGGCACGCATAAACAGGTTACCGATTAAAGTACAGTAGAACGCTCTTAACCCTTTACCTTATAGAAGCGACTTTTAGCGCATTCATTTTATTCATCCGCCAAAGAAAATAGTTCCAATTTAATCAGTCATGAATATATATTATAGGGATTTTTTTCTATATATTCTAGCACAGGATAGCTTAAAACAGGCTGAAAGTAAAGCAGAATGCGCCTTAAGCGCATTCTGCTTTACTTTCAACCTGCTTTAAGTAGTAACCTATTTTCAATTCTAGAAATAGGCTATCAGGTAAAGGGTTAAAATTACAACAGGTGTTTAAGGCATATGGCTATTTAAAGCAGTGTGAAAGAAGACCAAAGCTCCTAAAGGAACGTTGCTTTACTTTCACCTGCTTTAAGCTGTTTAAGCTTTTCTTTCATACGATCAAAAAGCCCTCTAACTAGTGGTAACTTTTGCAAGGCTTTACCTTTAATATACAGTTATAAAACGGCCAGGGCGGGCTGTCGTTGCTTATTGGCACAAGTAATGCATAATGGCACGAGGGCCTTTGCCCGAGTGCAATATTTGCTAACGAGTGCCAATTTGGCTAACGAGTTTATTGTATACCTGTTTCAAAATCAACCAATATGTAGATTGTTTGAATGTTTACATAAGCGCGGCCGTTATAGAAACCAAATGACGTCATCTTCATCGAACGTTGGCCATTTTGAACGTTACTTTGCTAACGTTTTCACGTTTATAAATTCTGTTGCCCCGGGCCAATAACCGGATGCAGTCCAAATAACCGGTTATTGGACTGCATCCGGTTATTGGCCCGTTCAGCAAGGGCGTATTGCATTGTCATCAAAGCAAATCTGTTACTATTTAAAGTAAGGTATACAATAATATAAATGTAAAGCAGACAGTAATTGTACGAGCTATCTGCCTTACTTTCATCTGGCTTTATAGTAATCTATTTTAACAGCAATGTTGTTGTTGTTGTTGGCGTACCTGTTCTTAACACTCACAGGACAGCTTGGTACAGACATTATTGTCTGTCAAGCTGGAGGGTAACGTGCATAGCTGTTTTCAATTACCTCGCCATATAGGCAGCCATGCTCCGTCTTCAGAGGATAAGAGAATTCTTATTAATCAGGGCATTTAGGCATTTATGTGAAGAACAGTTTTAAACTGTTCTATGTCCTCAACATATCAATCTAGCTTACTGTATTACTAGGGCCCCTATATTAGATAGCATTATTGTCCGATTTTCCTGACCTATCCGATTTATTTTGAGAACAGACCATTTCATAATGTTTAATAGGTCAACAAGGTGACCTCGGATATATATTCGTACATTTTCGTACTTGACAAAAGCATGATACAAATAAACACGTTTAGGCTACAACTAATATTTCAATTACAAACAGGTTAAAGCCAGACCAGACGCCGGGTTGCCCGGCGTCTGGTCTTGCTCTAACCTGTTTGCCTCTCAGATTAAGAAAAATAATTTGAATTTTGTAAAAGAAAAAGTAATTGTTTACAGTTTATAGCATTGCAATTGCGTTTAAATGGGGCATTACTACTGTACATTACACACTATAGTTGCATCTATCCGTATCCAATTGCGTTTAAACGGGAAATAATAATATCTTCTTTTTAGAATGTTCCTTCTAAATAATAAATTGACCATTTGGTATTTTTGATTTCATGCACAGTAAAACCTCTCTATTACGACCACTGAAACGAAAGATAATTGATTGTATAAAAGACAGGTGGCAGCTTAAAGCAAGGTGACAGTAAAACAGAAAGCTCCTCGTGGAGCTTTCTGTTTTACTATCACCTTGCTTTAAGCAGTCACCTATAGTAAACACATGATAATTAACACAATTAAGTGCTCGTAATAGAGAAGTTTTACTGTACATAAAACAAGCTATTATACAATAGTCTCCCTCTGAAACAGCATTATGTAGAGGGTGAAAACCCCTTCACTGCCATGACGTCATCAAATTTAAAAAATTGTCGTCTGCTTCTATATCTAAAAAACAATTTTTAGGTATTTTGACTAAGAAATATTGAAACGAATGTCAACCAGTTTGGGTCCTGATCAGACGCCACGTGATGCGACGTCTGATTAGGATCCAAACTGTTTGAAAATAATTAAAGTACTCGGGATAAGGCAGTAAAGGGGTTAAGAGCAAGCAGAAGGGATTGAATCATTAAACCCTGAAATTTTTCATGGACAATTCCAATTTCAAAATAATTCTAGTCCATTTTTAAATATTTAGGGTTGATTTTTACAATATATTTCCAAATCACAAACAGTTAAGACCCTGATCAGAGAGCTGAGTATACACTGTTTGCATGGGACAAGTGTAATCCTCACAGGTATACTGTTTGTAAATGTCCAGTATACTCGTCGCTAGGGTTGAATGTGTTAACGTTTCTTGTGGTATTTAATTCCTAGTACATGTAGACAGAAAACAAAATAATAAAACTATCTCTTACTAAACTTTATTCGTAATAATGCCAGATATAATATTTGTATGAAAACGTCACTTTAATTTCTATTAATACAATATACATCAGATAATAAATAACTAAATTATATTTTGTATCCAACATAATTTATGAATGATGTGATGAACCAAATTTGCAATCATTATAGTGCTCAATATCTAATGGTGTTAAATAATACTGCAAATGTTATAAAGCAAGAGGGCTTTGCAGGCCCTGATATTGCTCACCTGTTTTAATTAAACCTGGTAGTTTTACCTTTCAGTTTCCCCGAAAACAAATTTAACAATGACAATGACAATGATAAATATTGTATTGCTTCTAGGCCACCAGCCCATGCAACATATATACATAGTAATATACTTAACAAAATTTCTAATCGGTCACTTTTTAAAGCTACATATGTCTTTAAATGCTAAGTTCACATTTAATGATATTTTACACACAATATGATAGGGTCTTAGCGCTACTTATTTTTGGATTTATACACGTTTTCCTACTTCGTGAACGTCAGAACAACGACGTTGCTTGTTTAGCCTAATTTGCACGTGCAAAGTATGGATAAAAGAATCTGCCCCCAAGATTACACGAGTATAATCTCAAAAGACTGCCTAGCCTGAAAAACACCTAACATAGCGAGAATGATACACGGAGAGAAGGGCAGAGCTGTCGGAATGTCGCACGTCGGTGTATCCTTACGGCAAATAAGATTTAACCACCGAGGAATTCCGGAAGTGGAAACAAAACAAGACTAATTTCCATGTATTCCATATTAGGAAATGTTTCTGTCCATTTACATGTGACTAGAACTTTTAACCGGAAACTTTCGACCATTCAGGCTGTATAACGCGGAAATTTGACGTCACCGAAAGTAGAGCAGACCGCCCCAGGAAACCAAAATGGCGGATAACGACATCCCTATGACCGATACATTGTATTGACACACCCGAGAGACATATTTCTTTCTGTTACATGGACGGCAAGACAATTTAAGGGTCAACTCGGCCGTAACGTCACACACAAGACGGTACGTAATCGGCTGCTAGATGTTGGCAGTCACTGCTGACGGCCCCTTGAAGATGAAGTCATCTTCAGACAGCTTGGGCCCGGTGATACAGATAAGTTTAACCCTACAGGGTACGTTTGCCACATTCTCAAGAAACGTGCTTGTCCCTTACCTTGACGCACTGGAGCGTGACGTCGTCGATGTGTGAGAAAGTTAGGTCATCATTACTAACATTGGGCCTAAGAACTCTTGTGACTTTCAAAATATGGGGTCCCTCCACAGAAGTTGTTGTTTAAACTTAGACAGACAGGTGATAGCCGACAAATTGTGATAATCTGTTTCCAAATTGATTACATTGGCATTGTAACACAATAACATGGTTAATTATATCTTCATATTGCTTTTTCTGAATGAAATATAAGGTGACCGATTAGAAATTTTGTTGAGTATATAAAAAAAAAAGTATATACAATATAGAGTGTGCCTGACCGTGCAGTATTCACTTACAATAGGCCACACATTTGACAATGATTATTACATGTACATTTTCATCATGTTCAATAGGCAACATTTTTAAGGATAACGAGTATAAACAGAAAATCACAGTGCCCATGCATGAACATGGAAAATGTATGTATATTGCAACAACAGTGATAATATACTAAATAAAATTTGATCAATTGATAAGTAGTTTCCTTCTCTTTAAAGCATGATCTAAAATTGTAGTTGTAGCTCTAATTAAAGTTTCATTTTGTGTGGCCATTAATATATTGAATTTAAAAACATTTGGTTTATTTGCATATTTAGCTGGTATGTATGTTTGCCTAAGGTCAAAATAAACATTACAAATAAATAGAAAATGGTATTCATTTCCTATAAGATTCATATTGCATAATCGACATGTTCTATTTGCTCTTATTTCATTTCTATATCGGCCTCTTTCAATTTCTAAATCGTGAAAGCTGATTCTAAAACTTGCTAACACAAATCTAAATTTCCGTAAATCTAAATTATCCAAGTACTGTTCATATCCGAAAGTCTGTTTAAAACCTATATATGTATCAAGCTTTGACATTGAGGAAATATCCGCACCCCATGTTTGTAGGAACTGATTCCTTAATCTTACTGTAAAGCTGGAAACAAAAAGTTTTCATTTTTTACTCTCTGATCATTCCAAATGTACCCAAAACCATTTGACTGTAAACAAGTCCGCAATTGTGTAACCCAGTTAGAAAAACCGTTTCGATCCTCTAACATCATTTTTAAATAATATTTTCAAGTCTTTCATTTGGCATTTTCAGAATTTTGATCCAATATTTTATGCATCTTTTGTAAGTTTGTATATATAAGGGATATCTTCCACAATCGCCTAATGCAGCAGCATTACATGCATTTTACTTAACGCACATAAACCTCTTACATGCATAATTATGTACCCTCTCAATGTGTTCAAACTGTTTTAATCCCCAAACATCACACTCATATAATAACTGAGGACATATTTTGGTATCAAAAATCTTGAAAAACACGTTTTTAGGTAATTGCTTTTCACTATACAATGAATACTATACGAGAATAGAACCATTCTTGGAATCGTTCTTTTAGATCATCTTTGAATCCTCATTCATCACATCATCAACTTTTTATAACTATATATTTACAGTAAGACAAATTGAATTAGTAAGTTATAATAAATCCTGACGGAACAGAATCAGCTGTTTGTATTTACCAATGAAGTTAATAACCCTGACGAAGGCCACGGGTGTTACAATATATATATAAATATAATGTACTACAAAGTTCCAGCATACGATACAAATATGTACATGCGAAGAGTACACTAATACAGATAATGAAGACCCATGTCAGATACTCCTAGAAAGGAGCCCCACCCCCTGGTCTGGATCAACGCTGTCTGTCATTCAAACACAAACAGTTTAGATTTTAACTCATTGGACCATAGAGATGAGCTTACTTATCCTATACAAGAATGTACACATGTCTAAAACAAACAGTAAAGACCGTTGTCAGAGGTTCCCAGAAAGGAGCCCCCTGACCTGGATACACACTGTCTGTCATTCAAACATAAAACAGTTTACAGTTTAACTTAATGAGCCCTAGAGATGAGCTTACTCGTCCTATACTAGAATGTACATGCAAAGAGTACACATGTCTAATTCAAACAGTGAGGACCGTTGCCAGAGGGTCCCAGCAAGGAGCCCCTTGGCCTGGATCCACACTGCCTGTCATTTAACCCATTTGTGGCCACGATCCCATATATGGGACATAGGCAAACAGTGTAGACTCTGATCAGACGCCTCATAATGCGGCATCTGATCAGAGTCTACACTGTTTGCTGATAGGAATTTCAATATAAAACAAAATGAAAATGAAAATTTTGACCAGGCATCCCTTTGATAAACAAGAGCCCGATGGGGCATATTTAGCTCCCCTGAGAATAGCTGATCAAATGATTTATGTCCAAGATTGGGTCATTATTTACCCGAGGGGCATACTTTGAACAATCTTAATAGAGGACCTGTAGATGATGCTATGTGCCAAATATCTTAGTTCTGGCCCTTGTAGTTATTGACGAGAAGATTTTTTAAGTTTTTATAGAATAAATCTATTCTTAGATCCGGTGACCTAGATATGCAACCGACCGGAACCATTTGATCAATATCGGTTGAGAACAACTGTAAGTGTCATCATGCCAAGTATCAAAGCTCTGGCCATATTAGTTTCAGAGATGAAGACGTTTGAATATTTCACTCTATAACTCTTTTTAAAACTGTGACCCCCGGGGCGGGGCCAATTTTGACCCAAGGGGCATAATTTGAACAAACTTAATAGAAGACCTGTAGGTGATGCTATGTGCCAAATATCTAAGCTCTGGTCCTTGTAGTTTTTGACAGGAAGATTTTTTAAGATTTCCTTATTTTTTTCACTTTGGTTGCCATGGCAACCAGAGTTCTGCATTGTTTTTAATTCTTTGAACAAATCTGAAAGAGCTTGACCTAAGGAACATTTCTGTAAAGTTTGGTTGAAATCTGTTCAGCGGTATAGGAGGAGATGTCATTTGAAGCAATTGTTAACGATGACGGACGACGCACAACGCACGACAACGGACACAGGGCCATCACAATAGCTCACCTAGAAGCTAGAGCCTTAGGCTCAGGTGAGCTAAAATCGACTAATCCAATATATAAACATGGAAGAATCCACTGGGCGCAAATGTGTTAATTAAACATAATAATAATTACATGTTAACTCATTGAAGCCTTGTGACGAGCTTTCTCATTCTATGCAAATATATACATACAAATAACAGGGCTCCAGATAAGGGGGTATTTCAAAAACCAAAATCTTTATTTCTGTTTTAAACCCTATGGTGTCACTACTCTTCAGAATCATCTCGAAGAGACGCTTCTAATGATCATCTCGAAGAGACGTTTCTAATGAGTAGTAACACCATAGGATTTGATGTTAAAATAATCAAGGAAATGTTGGATTTGTGCAGTTTACTCCCTCTTATCTGGAGCTCTGGTGCCCGTTTCATAAAACTTCGTACGACAAAAACGGTCGTAAGTCAAAACTTAAAAATATGTTTAATTTCTGATTTCTCTATCTAATCCTGTCTTGTGACATCTCGTTGGAATCGTCTTTTCAAGACGATTCCAAAAAGATGTCACAAGACAGGATTAGTTGGAGAAATAAATAATTATTGAGACTTTTATAATCTGACTTACGACAACATTTGTCAAACGAAGTTTTATGAAGCGGACCCCAGAAATAGTACATTTGAAGATCCATTGTAGAGGGCTCCTAAAATAGGCCCCCACCACCCCAGCCTGGATCCCAACTGTCTCTCATTCAAACATAGTATAGTTTACAGTTTATCTAATTAAATCCTAGCAACAAGCTTAATCATCCTATTGTGCGAATGTACATGCAAAGAGTACACTTGCCTAATATAAACAGTGAAGACCCATACAATCAGGTTCTTAGAAAATAGACCCTGGCCTCAGGATCCACACTGTCTGTAATTCAAACATGATACCGTTTTAAGTTTAACTTATTGAAACTTAGCGTCGAGCTTACTCGTTCTATACAAAAATGTACATGCGAAGAATACACTTGTCTAATACAAACAGTGAAGACCCTACAATATATACAGTCTGTATCACCTGAGGGTCAAACGTTAATGTCATTTCAAATATTTGACCTTGACCTTACTTGTCAAAACATGTATATTCATATACCTTTTCATATGGGCAACACAATTGCTATGTATTAATGGCCTAAAATTGAGTATTTATAGGGTAATGGTTTAAAATCACTCCTTGAATCAGAGTGTTACTAATCAACAATGTATATACATGTACAGTAAAAATAAAATTTGAATGGAACAATTAAGACATGAAACAAATACACTTGTGTCAAGCCGTCATTATTCAACCTATTACCCATAGCCTGTTTCTGGTTTGGAAGACCGTTGTCCACTTAAAGCGGATTGAAAATAAACAGATTGCGTCTTAATTAAAGCGCATTTGGAATAATCTTCATATGCGTTAAGTTTGCATCTGCTACCCTGTAGAAAATATTTGTTGTGGTGTATATTAACCCATTAACACGCCTTTTTACGCCTATAATATATTCCTCCACTGAAATAAATAGTTCCAAATTATACAATTATGAATATCTATCTTAAGAAATATTTTCTATTTTCTAGAAGATGGTAGTTTAAAGCAGGCTGAAAGTAAAGCAGAATGCGCCTTAAGGCGCATTTTGCTTTACTTTCAACCTGCTTTATGTAGTCACCTATCTTCAATATTAGAAACAGGCTATGGGGTAATGGGTTAAAGACTGTATAAACTATTTGTTTGGTGGAGGAATGAATTAAAGGCGTATTTATGGAGTAATAGTTTGAGGAACCAGTCATATATATATCTCTCAAGACAAGTGACTGTTTTAAACAGGACTTAATTAAAGCTAAAACTCCTAAAGGAAATCCCTGTTTTAATTGGATCCAGTATAGAGACGTCTTTGTTGTGGCCATTCAGGTTTTATTGAAATCACATTTAAAAGTTGGAATAAGAATAACTAAGTACAATTGTTCTGATCAAAATCATATTTGAGAGTCACTCTGACCACTCCCAGCTGCCGATTGACGACAATGCTTTAGCAATGCGTGTTTGTGAAACACTAGAAACAACAATACATCCTCTTAATCTCGACGACTGAAACGATCATAGATCATTGAGTGTATAATAGACAGGTAAAAGCTTAAAGCAATGTGACAATAAAACAGTGCGCTCCTAAATGAGCTTTCCGTCTTACTGACACCTTGGTTTAATCAGTCACTTGTAGTAACACTAATTAGTTAACTTAATTTAGTGGTCACGTTATAGAGGTTTTACTATATTGTATGCATTTTGAGTATTGGATGTTTAGTAGGAGCACAGATATGGTGATATTTAAATCAGGAAAACAAACGTTTTACCCAATCAACTGGAAATATGTGACAACCATAATTTTATTTCGAGTTTTGTAAAATCTTTAGAACTAGATCTGTAGCAGGCATGTCCATTTGTTTACGTTAAGCAGGAGTATGGATATGGTAATTTTTTTTAGGAAAACAGTCTTTCCTCATTAACCCTTTCATGATCAAATTGATCGTGTGATGTTTACACCTTCAACGCCATATTGTAGTCTGCTTCAATATTGTTGTCTGTAATATCATATCAAAGTAAGATTTAAGACAATATACCTTACTTAATTTTAAAATAAGTGGCAAACAGTTTTGGTCCTGATCAGACGCCGCGTTACGCGGCGTCTGATCAGGATCAAATTGTTTGCAAATGCGTTTTATGACGTGATTTAGATTAAAAAGGTTAACTGGAAAACGATGACAACTAGCATTTTATCCAGCGTTTTGTACCCAAACTTCTATACATTGGTGTGTAAGTTGTGCAAACCATGTGAATTTATAATCATACAGAGCACCAGATAAGGGTAGTTTTTCAAAAACTAAACTCTTTATTTCTGAATTAAACCCTATGGTGTCACTACTCATTAGAATCGTCTCTTCGAGACGATTCTAATGAGTAGTAACACCATAGGATTTGGTGCTAAAAATAGTGAAAAAATGTGGGATTTGTTGAAAAAACTACCTCTTATCTGGAGTCCTGATCATAACAATGTACTGTTACACCTTATGACCACTACGGTAAATGATAGCTCTTTTACAGTTTTTAACCCTTTCGACCCTAAATTTCTCTTGTGGATATTAACCCATAGCCTGCCACTCACGACTATAGCTCCATATGCAAACAGCTTGGATCCGGATGAGACGCCGAGTAACTCGGCGTCTCATCCGGATCCAAGCTGTTTGACACTCAGACAACATTTTCAGCAATTTTGAGCAACTTTGAAGCACTTTGAGACTTGAAGCAGACGAGAAATATAGCAGACGACAATTTATTTGGCGGGCTAAGGGTTAATAATCCTTTTGGACTCTACTAGTACAGGTTTTTTGAACCAGTTTATTGTTTCCTTTATTTCTTTTTGGTATGACAACAAAAACCAATTAAAATATCAAACAGTGCAGACCCAGGCCCTATAAGAGTCCTCTGATTAGGGTCTACACTGTTTGCATATTATGTATTCAGTAATTGCTACGGATGGATGTAGGGTTGAAAGGGTTAAGCCAGTTGGCACATGAAAGCAAAATGAAAGTAAATGAAAAGTAAAGCAAACAGTTCCATCTTGCTAAATAAGCTGTCACTTGTATTTAATACATCAATGACTCTACTTTCCAGTGGTCGCTGTAGAAAGGTTTTACTGTAAATAAGAGTTGAACTATCAAACTAAGCAAATGAGGCATTATCTGTTAGGAGATGAAAAACAATTTTCCTCATTTGTGTGTCAAAACTGGCATCATTAGAAAGGAAATGAGATTATCTAGAAAATGACTGGTTACAGTTGCTAACTTAGGTGTTTTAAAATGTGACTGAAACAAGACTTGAAGTTTGTATAAAGTCCAAAAATAAGGGATATGACAAGTTTAAATTTGGAAAACAGAATTAGATTCTTTGTCAAACAAGCCAGTATAGCTGCTCAGAGATGAAAAACATTTTTTTTTAGAATTTAGAGTTAAAACTTGCATTATTAGAAAGGAAATGAGCTAATTAAGAAAATGAATGGTCACAGTTGGGTGTTTAAGAGAATGAGACAAGTTTAAGATGGAAAGCAGGCATAAAAAAGCACCAAATTGTCTAACTGGTCTAGTTCTACAAGAGATGAAAAACATTCTTTTTCATAATTTTGTGTTAAAACTTGCATCATTAGAAAGGAAATTAGCTAATTAAGAAAATGAATGGTGACAGTTGGGTGTTTAAGTGAATATAACAAGTTTAAGACTTAAAGCAGACGTAAAAAAACATCAAATTGTGCAAGCGTTCTGTTTTGTTATAAACTGCTCAGAGATGAAAAACAAGTTTTTTCATAATTTTGTGTTAAAACTTGCATCATTAGACAGGAAATGAGTCAACTAAGACAATGAATGGTGATAGTTGGGTGTGTTAGTGTTTATAACAAGCTTTACCGGCTTTACTGTCTGCTTGTAGTGAAGTGTATTGACCATGTCTTGTTACTGTCATTATACTGACACTTTGTCACCTTCAGACCAGGACAAGTACGGAGGAAAGTCTCCATGTCTACCTGTCCGTCTGTGACCTCTGTCACTGTTACATTGATTAGTTCTACCCTAACATAACGTGTTGTCTGGGAAATACTGCGTGTAAACTCATGCAGGGCTGTCACTGGTAATGTAACATCCCCCAGTCTAACCCAGTCCACACAGTGTGACACAGACTGAAGATTATCTACAGACATGTAGTACAGAACAAGTATCTGTATGTGTGTCATAGTAGACACATCTATTCTAGGTCTACACTGTATGCCATGGTCTGTACAGACTAACGCCAGTACTAACTGTCTAATGGTGGGTGACTGTGAGACCCTGGCTATTATTTGTTCTATATGTTTATGTGTCATATGACAACCCAGCCCCAGTGCCATTAAACACTTGTTACTACTGAGACTACATAGGGCAGTAACTAACTCATCTGTAGCTGTGATAACACTGTACAAGTACAGGCATGTAAGAGTGTTGATGTTGTTGTTTACTATTACTGTCACTGTGTCAACATGTATATAGCAGGGATCGAGGTCAAACAGGTACAGTTTTTGTACTGAGTGACAGTGTTGTAACTGACTAGTTATAGCTCTCAACTGATCTTTATCAGTGCCTTCAGTCTTCATCCACACACACTTGACCTTTGACCTTTCAGTGCATACAAACAAAGGTTTTACATGACAGAGGGTGGTTTTAGTGATATAAAAGTCAGCTAAACATAAATTGTCATATTTGTAGCCATGATAGCTACCCTCTACTACACAGTCAGTTATACATGCTTGTATGTCTCGAATTAAATGTGGTACTAGGAAAGTTTGTCTGTATTTCTGTAACTGTTTGTGTTTGTCAGCAGTCACAACATGAGTGAACTGTGTCAATAACTGTTGTGTTAAGTCTGGCCTTAGTCCTGACATAAACATGTATACCTGAGACATTTCTAAACATGTACCTATTGTATTGCAGAAATCTGTCATGTGATTGATTGGAATTTTACTTGCTTTTTTAGCCATCTGCTGGTCAGAAACTGGAGAATCAACATAACCTGCTATGAATAGTGACGCCAGAAATTCTTGAAACTTCTTGTGTAAAAATGAAATTTTCTTCTCACTAACGGAAACTTTGTCTAAAACTTTGCTCTGTGACAAAATGCCAGACCTTAAACACACATTTATTTCCTCTTGTCCAATACCAAATAACTCCATCTGAGAGCTTCTGAACACTAATCCGTTTTCTCTTGTTTTGTCAAATAACGCCTCAAATGCAACTCTTGATAAGCAAAAAATTAATTGCTTATGACTTTGACAACATGGGTGGTCCTTAAAACACTCGGGCAAGGGTTTGTTTGTTTGCACATCTTTTGAAGTAATGCTAGTTTCTTTAGATATGTTTTTCTCTGCTTTTCTAAGAAGGTGTTCTAAAATGTCACAGTACAGCTGTACTTGAGACTTTGGCAGATCCTGGCATTCGAACCAAAGGCAAATAAGCTGTACGAGAATAACGGGTATCATTTTAAAATGATCAAGGTCTCTGTGTTCAAGGGTCATCAAAAAATCCCGTTTCGTTTTGCAACATGTTTTACTCTTTCTTAGTATTTTAATGACTTTACTGCAGAGTTGAGAAGCAGATTGCTCACTTATTCCTATGAGTTCAACATGCTTATCAACTTCTGAGCTTTTCAGCTGCAGCACATCAAACTTCCATGGCCTCGTTGTGGTCAGGAAGACACTGTTTTCAAATGTTATATCCCTACCTGGGATACCAGGGTTAACAAAATGTGGAACAGTACTACCCTCAGGACACACCCACTCGTCCAAGCCATCGCATATCACAAGACAACACTCATTTTTCAATAAGGCTGAGACCTTAAGACCTTCAATAGTATCATAGTGTTGTAAAATCTGTGACTGAATCATGTCAGTAATTTTATATTCTGAAAGAGAATCTCTGAGTGTTATATAAAACAACAGCTTAAACTGAGACAGCATCTGTCTGTTCGCTTTACCTCCGTCTTTACTTCGTTCATGCCTCGTTTTCCCGGATTGTCTTCTCTCTAACATATTTTCATCATCCTCGTCTGAATCATTGTCACTTTCTTCACGTTCGACTATATTCAAACCACCATGTGCTTCACACCACAATCTTACTATGTTTCTACATAACATGCTTTTGCCTGTACCAGCATCACCTGTAATGTATATGTTTCTACATTGGTAGTCTTTAGTGTAGAAGACTTGATTACACGACATATTGGTCACCTCTTCCTGCACATTCCCTAAACCATCTCTTCCCATACTTTCTCTCAGGATCTTGATTGCTGGAGCAACATACATGTACTCTAGGCCTACATCATTGGTATCTAAAGGATTCTCGATAACAAGGCAATAGTGTCTGTAGTGGAACATCAGCAATGCTCTTAGATCTGTAATGTATGGCATATATATAATTAAAACGCAACATGAAATGTCACTCATATTACTACTTAGTCTGTTTCTAATTTTAAAGACAAGTGACAACTTAAACAAGGGCTACTATGGCCATATGTCGCTCACATGGTACATCATGTGAAACTTGACCTATAATGACCTAGATTTTGACCCGACATGAACCACATTTGACCGAGGCCTAGAATTTAATAAGGAAAACATTTTGACCAAGTTTCATCAAGATCAAATGAGAAAACTAGCTTCTAGAGTGTTAACAATACATTTTCATGATTTGACCTAGTGACCTAGTTTTTCATCGGACATAACTCACATTCGTACGCGACCTACTAGTATTTATTATTAAGACAAACCTTTTGACTAAGTTTCATCAAGATCTAATGAGATTTGTATCCTCTAGAGTGTTAACAAAGTTTTTCTATGATTTGACCTAGTGACCTAGTTTTTAACTGGACATAACCACCACTGTGTATAGATGAAATCTAACGAAATTACTAAACTGTTTTGTTCTAGAGAAAGATTACAGAAGAAAAGAAGAAGGAAAGAAACAGACTGTCAGAGAAAGAGAGAGAAAGATAGAGAGAGAGAGAGAAGAGAGATGAGGCTAGCTGCTAGATATACTATTCATGGAAAGCAAATGAGTATTGTAGCCTGTAGAGTGTTAAAAAGGTTTTTCTATGATTTGACCTTGTGACCTAGTTTTTGACTAAACATAAGCCATATTCAAACTTGCAGTAGATATCAATAAGGCAAATATTTTGACTAAGTTTAATGAAGATCCAATCAGATTTGTAGCCTCTAGAGTGTTAAGAAAGTTTTGCAATGATTTGACCTAGTGACCTAGTTTTTGACCCGACATGGCCAACATTCAAACTTGACCTAGATTTCTTCAAGACAAACATCGTAATTTAGTTTAATAAAGATCAGATGATACTTGTAGCCGCTAGAGTGTTAACAAACAATTGTTTGTCAGTGCACAGATGATGGACGACGGACATCCAGCGATCCTAATAGATCACCTTGGCACTTCGTGTCAGGTGAGCTAAAATGTTCAAAGTACAGCAGAATGAGCCTTAAGTTCACCCTAATTTAAGCTGCCATAGATCTTCTTGTACATGTCCATAGAAATTATTTCTAATTATTCATACTCATGAAACTATTTCTTTGAATGGATGAACATTGAGTTATAGTGTCACATCAACTAGAGGGTCATTTGCCCTAAATTGCCCACCTGAGAATATTTATTAACCTGTTTCTAACTTAGTGGCTGTGACCACAGTGTCAAATTTGACCCAGGGTAATTCTTTGTGCCAAATAAAATTAAGCTCCATGTACTATTTCGAGGCAAGAAGTTTTTTAAGTTTCCATTTAAACAATTTTTTAGCTCCTATGATCTAGATATCGAACGGACTAGAATCAATTATATTGGTACAATATATCTAGAATAGTCACCATGTTTAAATATCAAAGCTCTGGCCATATAAGTTTTTAGAAAAGATGTATGAAAATGTCACTATATAACTCTATGTAAAACAAAAATCCATTTTAGCTGCTGTGACCTAGATATGCAACTGACTGGAACCATTTCAACAACGTTGGTAAAGGCCATCTTGAAGTATCACCATGCTAAATATCAAAGCTCCGGTCAAATTAGTTTCAGAGATGTTTGAAAATTTCACTATATAACTCAATGTAAAACTGTGACCCCGGGGCGGGGCCAATTGTTATTCCAGGGGCATACATTGAATAAACTTGACAGAGGTATTGTACGAGATGATGTTATATGCCAAATATCTAAGCTCTGGCCCTTGTAGTCTTTGACTAGAATATTTTTGAATATTTTTTTTTTTAATTTGGTTGCCATGGCACCCAACCAGAGTTCTTCATTGTTTTTAATCATTTGAAAAATGTGAAAGAGCTTGACCCAAGAAAGATTCCTGTATATACCCTAGCAGTTGACGGATTAAAGCAGACTGAAAGCAGAACAGGCCTTCAAACGCTTCGATAAGACAGAAGTATTCAGCAGGTAAAGAAAATGTGGAAAAGGGAAATAACTCTCTCAGTATTGATGCAAGAGTTACAAACCTTCACTCATCAATCTCATTTTGAAGTGAAATTTCATTTCAAAAGCTTAAGTATAATGATTCTCATAGTAGTATGGCATGAGTATTGCCAATCCTTTCTATAAATGAAGAGTTTCTTAAAAGCTTCAGTAGAACAGGAGTTATAGTCAAAATTAAAAGTTAGACGGAAAAAGCGTGACGGACAGGCCGGCGGACTGATGCAAGAAAAGTGAGCTCTAAGTGTCACCTGTTCCTACAGCAAGTGACACTAAACATATGTCTACACGTATACCCCTATCCAACAAAAAGGGCATAGCTCAGCTTTTATCCAACATGAACAATGGGCCAATTGCAAATACAAGTTATAAATCTGTGAAAGTTTAAAGCAAATCCCTCTAATAGAGTATAGTGTAAGCGTAGTAAACTACACACACAGTTTTCCTATATATTATATGTATGAACAAATTCAAAGTGACACACTTTCTGTCCACTTGGTTGCATAACAAATTAAAAACCACATACATGCCTTCATATAAGAAATGTATCGTGAAAGTTTTGAGCACATCCCTTCAAAACTATGGAAGGAAGCTACAATTGTTTTTCCTGACATATTCTATGTTAGAGCAACAGTCCAAGGGCTCTACGGCACTCACGGAATAAAGTTCCCAGTTTTAATTAGATCTGTCACTAAAGATGATTAAAAAGCCTCCACTAGCGCCTTGTCACAAGAAGCAAACATGTCAGGGTAATGTTGATGTGTGTACTCCATATGAACTAGAGGGTTCAGAATCCTTTTTTATGATTTGACCTAATGACCTACTTTTTGACCTGACATTACTCATATTCATATACATGTATTGCTTAGATTGTGTCTATGTGATTATTTCGAGCAAGTGTCATGAATGTGGGGCTAAACACATGGCCTGTAAAGGGTTCAGAAGTCTTTTTATGATTTGACCTGCTGACCTTTCTTCTATTCAGACATAACCCATAATCATTTTTAGCCTAGAGTTTGTCAGAGTAATTTTTCTGAGCTAGTTTCATGACATTAGGGCAAAAGATGTCAGCCATAGAGTACTTTGACTCTTTTCTGATGATTTGACCTTCTGACCCGCTTTTTGACCCCAAGTAATCCATATTAGTAATTTGCCTAGATTTGGTCAAGGTTATCATTTTGAGCAAGTTGTGTGAAATTATGTCTAAAAATATGTTTCCTACAGGGTTTAGAAGCCTTTTCTATGTTTTGACTTACTGACCTACTTTTTAATCTTATGTAACTCATATTCACAGTTTCAGAGTTTACTTGAGTGACCAAAGCTTTTTCTGCAAGTTGACCTACTGACCCGACATAATCTATTTTCATGTATGACTTAAACTGACAAAAACTCATAAAGATATATCAAAAAACTTCTAAAGGGTTCTTCAACTTTTCATTCTATGGTAACGAACACATAAAATAACCACACCAACTCGCATATTATTATTCTTTGAACAACTTTTAAAGTCTATCCATTGAGAAGCATTTCAGTGAAACCAAATTGAAATCGTACCAGCCGTTTCGGAGAACAAAATATTGTAGATATTTTGCACGGTTGTCATGGTAACAAGACTATTAGACCAACCCACTTTCTTTGAACATCTTTTGAAGCTCAAACCAACAGCATGTATCTAAAGAAGTTTGGCTACACTTGGGAAATTGGCTTCAGAGAAGAAGTTGTTTGCAAGTGTTGACGGACAGAGAGACAGACGGACGACTGAGAGCAAGGGTATCACCAAAGGTAACCGTGAGCACTTTATGCTCTATTGATCTAAAAATATCCAAAGGGTCATAACTTTTATGAACGAGAGCCCCATGGGGCATACTTCGCTCACCTGAAAATAGCTGAAAAATGGAGATAATGATTTATGTCCAGGACTGACCTAAATATGAAACAGACCGGAACAATTTGAACAAAATATGTAAATAATATTTAAAAGTGTCATTATACCGAATATAAAGCTCTGGACATATTAGTGTCAGAGAATAAGACGTTTGGAATGTTCTCTATATAACTCTTTGTAAAGGCGGGGCCAATTTTAACCCCAGGGGCATAATTTGAACAAACTTGATAGAGGACCTGTAGGCGATGCTATGTGCCAAATATCTAAGCTCTGGGCCTTGTAGTTTCAGAATAGAGGATTTTTAAAGTTTTCATTGAAAAAAATCTATTTTTAGCTCCTGTGACCTAGTTATGCAACCGACCAGAACCATTGGAACAATTTTGGTATAGGACATCTGGAAGTGTCCCCATGCCAAATATCAAAGCTCTGGCCATATTAGTTTTAGAGAAAACGTTTGAAAATTTCACTACATAACTCTATGTAAAACTGTGACCCCCGGGGCGGGGCTAATTTTTATCCAAGGGGCATAATTTGAACAAAGTTGATAGAGGACCTCTAGGCGATGCTATGTGTTAAATATCTAAGCTCTGGCCCTTGTAGTTACAGACAAGAAGATTTTTAAAGTTTTCATTGAAAAAAAATCTATTTTTAGCTCCTGTGACCTAGTTATGCAACCGACCAAAACCATTTGAACAATTTTAGTATAGGACATCTAGAAGTGTCACCATGCCAAATATCAAAGCTCTGGTCACATTTGTTTCCGAAAAGAAGACGTTTAAAAATTTCACTATATAACTCTTTGTAAAACTGTGACCCCCGGAGCGGGACCAATTTTGACCCGAGGGGAATAGTTTCAACAAACTTAATCGAGGACCTGTAGGCAATGCTATGTGCCAAATATCTAAGCTCTGGCCCTTGTATTTTTTGACAAGAAGATTTTTTAAGATTTCCTTTTTTTTCACTGTGGTTGCCATGGCCAGAGTTCTGCATTGTTTTTAATTCTTTGAAAAAATTTGAAAGAGCTTGATCCAAGGAACATTCCTGTAAAGTTGTTTGAATTCTGTCAAGCGGTATAGGAGAAGATGTCATTTGAAGCAATTGTTAACGACGACGGACGACACACAACGACGGACACAGGGCCATCCCAATAGCTCACCTTGAGCCTGTGGCTCAGGTGAGCTAAAATAGATGCGTTTCTCAGAACACGTGTGTCACCTGCCAGCAACCATCTGCCTAAAAAAAAAGTGTAGAAAAGAATAATAACTTTCATGGTATTGATGTAAGAGAAATGAACCATCACTTCCACTCATCAAATTATTTAGGTAAATGAAATTTTATCTGAAAAGCATGAGTAGAACAGAAGTTATATGCTGAAAATAGAAAAAATGGAAAAGGGGAATAACTCTAATAGGATTGCTGCAAGAGTTATTCACCTTGTGCAAGACAATTTTACGCATCAATCTCTTTCCATAAAAGAAATTTCATTTCAAAATCTTTAGTATGAAAGAAAAAATCTGCATGAAAAGAAAATGTTGAAAAGGGGAATAACTCTTACAATATTGTAGCAATTGTTATAACTCTTGTGCAATACGCTTCCACCTGTCAAGTTCTATTCATAAATGAAGTTTCATCTTAAAAGCTTCAGTAGAACAGATAATGAAGCGTGACGCAAAAAGCGTAATGGACAGAAGGATGGACGGACAGACATACGTCGGAAAAGTGATCCCTAAGTGTCACCTCTGCCTACAGCAGATGACACAAAAACTGTCACAGCCCATTTTTTGAACCACACAAACACCTTTTAAAGGTTTGAGCTTTTCCCTATATATGTTGGATGAAAATAGAAAAACTATAACGTTTGTCAAAAGGTCTCAGTATAAATTCCAAGCCACATGAACATCTTCCGATATAAATAGTTAATTTGTGACAGTCTAGAACAAATCTCAAAGCAGTGTATGGGGAGCTGGCTGAATAATATTTTTAACAGACAGATAGATTGATGGAAAGACAAAAACACACCATCAAAATGTCCCTCCCTAAAAAGAGGAAAAATAGTTATTTAAAAAAATCTTGCAGAGATTTTCGCATGGATCATTTGTGTTAAATAAATTTTCAAATCGGGCCAGGGTTTCAGACAAGACATTTTTAGTGCTTACTACAGGTATCAGATGTCAATTTGCCCCACCCAGAAATCTGGTAGAGGGTCACATCCGGCCAGGGTTGAGGGTGACTCATGAATCAACTGTGTTATACCAAGCTTTATTTTGAATTTAGGCCAGTAGTCTACATGTAATAGTTTTTCAAGCATGTTCCTGCTTTTCAGAGTAAATGGCCATCCTGAAAAGCTTAATCCATGAATTTATGGTACTGTGGCTACGAGACTTGGCCAATAACTAACTTAATCTTGGTCGAAGAGGACAAATATGCAGTGCTACTTGCTGTTCCAACTGAGTCGCACGAGCATAATGATTTATTTATGAATTTACGTCGCTTTTAACAGTGTATCAGTCATGTCGAGACGCCCAGCTAATTGTAGGCGAAGGAAAATAACAGAAGCACTTTATGCACTCTTTCAGAAACAAATCATCAACAAGAGGCCCATGCGGGCCTAAATATCGCTCACCTGGGAAAACCTAGATAAGGAGCACATGACCCCTGGGATGAGATCATTTTCACCCAATGGCATAATTTCAAACATCTTGCTGATGAACACGCAACATTTAAAGAAGTGTTCTGTCAAATATCTTAGCTCATGACTTTGTACATGGTTTCAGACGGTAAGACTTTTTATTGAAACAATCTACTTTTAGCTAATGTTACCCAGATATGCAACTGCCGGGAATCATTTCAACAATATTGGTAAAGGATCCCTAGAAGCGTTACCATGCCAAATATGAAAACTCTGAGCATATTAATTTCAGAGAAAAAGAGATTTCACTATATATCTCTATGTAATTTTTTTTACCCCATGGACATAATTTGAACAATCTTCATGGAGGACCTGTAGATGATGCTTTGTGCCATATATCTAAGCTCTGGCCCTTGTGGTTTTTGAAGAAGATTTTTGAAGTTTTCAATGAAAAATGATATCTTTAGCTCCTTAGACGTAGATATGCAACGGACCGAATCCGTTTCAATGATATTAGTAAAGGGCCTCTAATAGTGTCACCATGCCGAATATCAAAGCTCTGGCCATATTAGTTTCAGAGAAGAAGATGATTGAAGATTTCTCTATATAACTCTATGTAAAATGGTGACCCCTAGGGCGGGGCCAATTTTGACCATAGGGGCAAAATTTGAACATTATTGATAGAGGACATATAGATGATGCCATTTGCTAAATATTTAAGATCTGGCCCTTTTGGTTTTTGCCAAGAAGATATTTGAAGTTTTCATTGAAACAATCTTTTTTTACCTCTTGTGACCTAGATATGCAACGGACCGGAAATGTTTGAACAACTTTGAAAGAGGACCATATAAGATTAAGAATCATTCATGCAAAGTTTGGTATACATTCATTGAGTAGTTTCGGAGAAGATGTCGTTTAAAGAAATTATTGACGACGAACGAATGATGACGGACGACAGACACAGGACGATCAAAATAGCTCACCTTGGCACTACGTGCCAGGTGAGCTTAAAAGGTAGAATCTTCTGCAAGTCAGCCGGACGATTTCCCCCAAAACCAGCATGAGAAAACATGACTCAAGCTGCAGTATTAAGTTCATTACTTAACGCTTACCGTTAACCTTCATCTAGGCCACAGAGGCAACGGTGAAATGTCAAGGTCATCAACCTAAACTGCAACATGCTTTACTCATCAATGGGCATCAGCATGTAAAGCCGATTTTTTCTATATCCTTGCAGCCGGAAGCTTATATTAGGATGAAATGAAAGCATAGTGTGCCTTGAGGTGCACTCTGCTTTACTTCAAAACCTGCTTTAAGTGTACATCCGACTTTTAAACTAGGTTCTTCTTGGCAAGTATGACAAACCAAATACCATATCTAAAGGCATATATGGACTAAATATTGTAAAGATGAAAACTTAGCATAAGAGGGAAATGCAGAACCGCAGATACCCTTGTTTCTATTTCACTCGTTTATCGTGGGGAGACAAAAACCTCACCTGGATCAACTCTACCTACCTTTACATTTGTCATCCCAACTCCTTGAACTGCCAGCTACAGGGGCATCTGGATTGGACTGCAATTAGAATTGTTACACTACACAATCTTGATACCATTATGTACTTAAGGGTGTATTAAACTCAACTTTAGCTTATATTATCTCAGGATACTGGGATTAAAAATTAAACAAGAGGGTCGTCGAGATATTGCTCACCAACGATATTGAACCTACTGCGTTATCTTTGGGTTTCACCCATAATCAAAATCATTAAAGAACTTACAGCCATTATTTAGTTTCTGAAAATGGCCTAGTTTCTAAATGCTCATAATCCAATTTGAAATGTGACCAAGAGTTCATCCAGGGCAACATAAAATTCAACTAATTTAAAGATTACCTGCCAAATGTGGTCTATAGAGTGTTAATAATGTGTTCTATGATTTGGCCCAGTGACCTAGTATTTGACTCTAGATAACCCACATTCAAAGGAGACATAGATGTCAATGAGGCAACATTTTGACCAAGTTTCATCAAGATCAAATGAGATTTGTAGCCTTTACAAGGGTTTAATATGATTATTCGATCTAGTTTCTCCAATACTGTTCTCACATTTGAACCTAGATTTTCACGAGGTTATTGTTTTATCCAAGATTCATCTAGATCTAATAAGGCTTGGAGTATCTTAAGTGTTAAACTTTTATATGACTTGACCTAGTGACCTAGTGTTTGCCAACTGGTGACCCATATTCAAACTTGACCTAGATGCTATCAAGGGCAACATACACAGCTAATTAAATGGTAATTGCAAAATGTGGTTTCAGGTGTGTAAACAAGCCTTCATATAATTTGACATAGTGCCCATATTTTTTACCCATCATGATTCATGACCCCATTCAAACCAGGCCTATTTTTTCATTGGACATTTTCAGCAAATTTCATTAGGGCCACTCGCATGTCAGATTTTTCTTGCGGCTGTGCGATAATGCATCTCTAATTCTCTATGATATAAACGTTTTTCAGTACGTGCTTATATTGGGACATTTGCATCAAGACAATTTTGATAAGAGTTAGTGTCTTCCTTGATAGCTTGGTCGGTAGTATTATTGACTAGCAATCCAAAGGTCCTAGGTTCGAGTCTGATTCTATTCAAAACTTTAATCAAAAAGATGTACGAGGGGCTTTTGAAAAGGTCTGATAATTGAGCGATAAAACTCTAATTATGAGTGTCAATCATATTTGTCCTAGAATTTTCCCATGTCATAAAATTATAAGAGTAGCTCCAAGGTTAATAATTTCATTGACAAGGCTTCAGCTTCAAGAAACATGTACAATAAATTAATGTCTAATTCCATTGACAATATAGAGTACCTGTATATGATGCTATGTGCCAGATATTTAAGCCCTGTGTACTAGAGTTTCAGACAAGAATACCTTTTCAGTGTTCAGTGAAAAAGATCTATTTTTAGTTCCTGTGATCTAGATATGAAAAGAAACAGAACCATTTCAACAATAGTGTTAAAGGGCAAACAAATTTAGAAGTGCCACTATGATAAATATCAAAGCTCTGGCCATATTAGTTTCAAAGGAGAAGACGTTTGAAAAGTTCACTATATAACTCTATGTAAAAATGTGACCCCCGAAGCGAGGCCAAATTTAACCCCAGGGCCATAATCTGACAATCTTGATAAAGTCCTGTAGATGCTGATATGTGCAAAAAATCTAAGCTCTGGCCCTTGACGTTTTTGACAAGAAGATTGTTTAATATTTCATTTTCTTTTTTTTACTTCGGCTGAAGATAGGTGACATAGCAAGTTGAAGGTAAAGCAGAATGCATCTTAAGGGGCATTCTGTTTTAAATTCAGCATGGCTTAAAATACCATCTGTTAAAATGTAAAAAAAAAAATGATTATACTTATTCACGGCTGCCCCAAAATAAACTACTTTTATTCAATTAAATTCGATTCAATGGAGAAATAAATTAAATATGCACAAATGTGTATCTATGGAGTAATGGGTTAAACACATTTTAATCCTTTACTCCGTACATAGCATTAGATACTCATTTTATCGCATTTTATTTAATTTATTCCTTAGCTCAAGCAAATTGTTCCAATTTATGCAGTCATGAATATGCACCATGAGAACTATTTTCCATATCCTAGGAAATGGTAGCTTAAGACAGGCTGAAAGTTAAGGGGAATGCTTCAGGAATATTCTCCTTTACATCCAGCCTGCTTTAAGCAACCACCTGTCTTCAATAATGAAAGAAACATGTTGAACAAAGTGTTAATATAGGTTCTTTATGCAAATGGGTTAACCCTTTCACTCTCAATGAGGCCAAAATGCACGTTTGGATCCTGATCAGACGCCGCGTTACCGTAATGTATTATACTGCCTAGAATTTAACTTTGAAACTATACCACAGACAACAATATTGAAGCAGACGACAACGAAACGTAGACGGAGTAAAAATCTCACAATAAATTTGATCATGAAAGGGTAAAATTGAAGGAAACGATGAAGGAGGCTGAACTTTGAGCAGAAAGATTCTGTAGGAGATTTTTACTTTAATTTAAGACTTAGCAAACAGTGACCCAGATCAGAGGGAACTCATTGAACCCTATTTACACATAATCATCATTAAAATTGTACCTGTGAAGAGTACACTTGTCCTATGCAATCAATGTAGAAGACCCAGATGAGAAGGATCCTAAAAGAGACCCTCTGACCAGGAGTTTCACTGTTTGTCATGTTGCAAAAAATGGAAACAAACTCATTGAAACATATTACCACATATTTGCATCATTAACAAACTGTGTACCTGCCAAGAGTACACTTGTATTATGCAAATAGTATAAACCCTGTTTAGAGGGCTCCTTATAGGGGCTCTTTGATTAGGGTCTTCACCTTTTGTCATATTGCAATAAATTGTAAGCAAACAAACTTGATATCTAGTGCCACATGACAATCTATCTGCGAAGAGTATACTTGTCTTATGCAAACAGAGTAAACCCAGATATGAGGGACCCTAATTATGCCAAAACTTAACTATTGGGAAACATCTTGGAAGTAAATTTGGTGGGTGGAAATTTCCAGGTTGGAGGTGTATATTTCCTAGGAAATGTTCCCTAATGTGGGGAAAGGAACAGTTTCAGAAGGGTGGGGTTTATATTTCCTGTTACATTGGGTACCGGGTTTAAATCCCACAAGAGCAAACTATTTTTTTTATTGGAACTGATATTTACGTGTTTAAAGAAGCATTTACAACTTGTATTTTCTATGCTTAATTGGTTTGTCAGTCTCTTTAAAATAACCAATTCTATATAAATATACATGCAGTACAAAATCAATTGGATAACTCTTGCTATGTGCTTACCGTAACGTGTTCTGCTAATGTAAGTATCTTCTGATCCTGCTCATCTATTCGCTGACTAAGACAATCAGTGTTATGCTCCTGCTGTTCTAACCTCTGGTTTACAACTTGATCCTGCTGATCTATCCTCTGTTTCTGCTCATTTAACTCTTGATCCTGCTGGTTCAATTTCTGGTCATGTTCCTGTAATCTGGTCGACAACCTGGCAAGGTCCTGTACTAGCTCGTTATCATGCAGGAATTTCTCAAATGTTTTCTTTGATTCCTCAAGCTGAAATTGTATGAATAACTTTAACAGCTTGCTATAGGTACAATAGAGTTTCAATTTAAAACCTTGTTAGGAGCAAGAGTATAGTTTACATAAGCTTACTAGGTGTAAACAGTAAGCACATGCATATCAAAAGGATAGTGAAACATAATATAAACAAGAAGGTTATAATGTCCCTGATCTCGCTCACCTTATAATGTTAAAATTATTGACAATCCTGTAGGATACCTGTAGGATGATTTTGGGCTCTGTGGTAGGGATAGATCCCTTTTAAGCCCCCCATCGTCTGGCAGTCTTTCAGCACTAGAATTCTGCATTTCTCAACAAAACATTTATTAGTGTTGATAGCGGATAATGTTTGGTATGTCTTTGATAATTTTTGTTATCCCATGATAACTATTTATGCCATTACTAAAAATTGTAAATGTCCCCTTGCCAGTGGCGATCAAAACGTATCTTGAAAGTTTCCACATCCTTCGAGTCAACCACATATTGATCAAGTTCATTCCATAAATCTAATCAAAACTATTGGTTTCACCCATAATAAAAGTTATTCAACGTTTAATAACTTTACATTATGTTTGTAAAAGTTTGATCCGATTCTATTCAGCTGCGTTGATTTTGTTTTAATTTACTTCATATAGAAGTTGTCTAAGTTTCATTCAAATCGATTTAAACTTATAGTCTCTAGAGTGTAGACTGTGATTTAACCCTTAGCCTGCCACTCACGACTATAGCTCCATATGCAAACAGCTTGGATCCGGATGAGACGCCGAGTAACTCGGCGTCTCATCTGGATCCAAGCTGTTTGACACTCGGACAACATTTTCAGCAATTTTGAGCAACTTTGAAGCACTTTGAAACTTGAAGCAGACGAGAAATATAGCAGACGACAATTTATTTGGCGGGCTAAGGGTTAATAGTACTTAATCTGTTATACTTGAATACTTCGAGGGAAGGTAACTCTTACTATAGGTAAGCACCTTATGAAAAGTATATGTTATCCAAACGTTTATACTAATATAATTATATTATAAAACGAGGTAAATGAAAGTAAAACCAAAGACCAGGCAGGTTTATAGAAGACACATCTTTGATTATAATAACGTTTCGGCCAGACACTACAGCTTCATCAGGTTAATACAAAACAATAAAATATAACTTCTAAGGTACAATGTTAGGTGCTATTTAGTCACATGGTTTTTTAGGAGTTATTCTTTAGACACGTAAAGAGTGATTGTTTAAGAGTTCCATGTTTTTTAAGTTTATATCAAAGTCAAATATCTATTGACGCAGTGGTATGATTTCAAGCATGATCGAACCAATACCACGACTTAGAGTCATCAACATTGTATGCAAGTAAGATCAAAATTCAGTAAATATTATAGCTGATAAATTAGAAACCTTACTATAAGACACTGCAGTTTGGACGCCTAAAGGGCAGATAACTCTAAAACCAATTAGTTTGATTTCAATCATTATCGAATTGCCCAAGTACTTACGATCATACAACAGTATGTATAAGTAGTAACGAACTGACTGCGGATGGGCAGACAGACATACGGACGAATGTATATAATGTATAGCTGTTCTTGTTTTCTTTTGTGTGGCTAGCCATAAAATAATAATTTTGCTTTACCTTTGGAACACAATGATATAGAAGCTAACCCTTTTGGTAACCAATACCCTGTTTTAGCCAGGTTAATATCCACACATATACCTTTTCCTGACAGTGAACGGACATACCAGCGGACATGAAACGAAAGGAGATCCTAATGCATCTAGCTTATCCTGAGCTTGTACTCGGGTGAGGTAACAATTTTTTAAAACAAGCAAATTTGTGACACTTTTCAAGACATGTGTACATTTGGAGGCTGTGGTCGAGAATCATGTCAACTTATTTGTAGGGAGAATGTGTGTATGGCTTTATCAATTAACCCCTTCAGTGATAAGCACGACACCACTTATAGTTACAATAGTTTGGAATCAGATCAAGAGCTGTATAACCCAGCGTAAACAGGCGACATCATAGCAGTGATTGTGTTAGGCGGATTATGATGTCATAACGACCGTGAAAGGTTAGTTGGACATTGGAATACATGTATAAAACACAGAAATTAATGACAGGGGCGAGCAATCTCTTGACTTTGTATTAAAAATTGAAATGTGGCAAAATACCTTGGGCCTACATGGGACACAAGTAAACAGATGTTCTTATGTGGTTCTGTTGAAGAAAGAATTAAAGCTTAGAAGCATATGTGTACATCTCAGAAGGTTCGGTTATGTTAGTAATGTATTATAAAACAATGTGTTGGAGTCCTTTAATTACAATGCTTTAAATCTGTAGAAAACTACCTGTTTAATCAGAGTCTTTGTATTTGTGTAGTCATCATTTAGTGACTGTAACTCTTGCCGTGTTCTACTGAGATCCTGGCGAGTTTTGTCGATGTCACTACATTTCCCACTGAGATTTGCCAGCTCACCATCAACAGCTTGCATCCTTGAGTGAAGGACAGTAACCTCCTTGTTACGAGTCAACGCCATTGTCTTGGACTGCAACTATAAACAAAGAGTATCGTGTGCAGGGCTCCAGATAAGGGGGTATTTCAAAAATTAAAATCGTTATTTCTGCTTAAAACCCTATGGTGTCACTTCTCATTACAATCGTCTCTTCGAGACGATTCTAATGAGTAGAAACACCATAGGATTTGGTGCTAAAATACGTGAGAAAATGTTGGCTTTGTTCAGTTTACTCCCTCTTATCTGGAGCCCTGGTGTGTTATAGGTTTCACATATTGATGATGTAAAGTATTTCTTTATAGTAGCTGCAATAATGTAAACAGACTCTTCAAATATAAGAACAGTAACCTCCTTGTGACGAGTTAATGCCATTGTCTTGGACTGCAACTATAAACATAGAGTATTGTGTTTGATAGGTTTCACATATCGATGGTGTAAAGTATTTCTTTATAGTAGCTGCAATAATGTAAACAGACACTTCAAATATAAGAACAGTAACCTCCTTGTGACGAGTTAATGCCATTGTCTTGGACTGCAACTATAAACATAAGAGTATTGTGTTTGATAGGTTTCACATATCGATGGTGTAAAGTATTTCTTTATAGTAGCTGCAATAATGTAAACAGACACTTCAAATATAAGAACAGTAACCTCCTTGTGACGAGTTAATGCCATTGTCTTGGACTGCAACTATAAACATAGAGTATTGTGTTTGATAGGTTTCACATATTGATGATGTAAAGTATTTCTATATGAGTCGTTCTCTGACAAATAAATACGAAAGAAGACTCAAGCAGGAAACGCAACACAAACAATACACCCATCTCTAAAGCAGAACACACACACAGCCATACCATAACAAACACACACACACACGTACATACACACACACACACACACACACGCAATCCCACAATCCAAACAGAAAACAATACGCAAAACAAACATAAAGCAAAGTGAACATAGGAGCCCGCCTTGGTACGGTCAGCAGCAATCAATAATTAATTATCAATTAACCATTAACAACCACTCTTATTGACATCGTCGAAATGACGTCGAAAATGCCATTTTTTGACGTCATCCAAATCGATAAACACATGTTTTCCGCATGACGTAAACAGTGTTTAATACAAGCATGTTTTATGACAATCCTAGCCAGTTATTCTGATATTTAGAATTTAAGAGTCGGTTTTTAAAGAATCGTTAGATCCTCGTAGACTACAATGAATGGTGAATTAGAGGTGAGTTGGTCTTTCTTTTCTCATTTGAATTGAAATTGTATCTAGACCTTGAAATGAAAGCGACAGCAGAAATTTTCTAGATTTAGATCTACCTGATACAATATACGACTGTCGAGTGCGTACTGAAGAGTCTGTACTACATGTATACATGTACCTGGTAAATCTATTTCAGTTTTGTTACCACACTGGCCTTATAACATATTTCAAGACAAATTATTGTTGCTGCAGTAGATCTAATATCAGCCTTTAAATCATTATCTCAAACTTTTCGTGAAGGTCATACATGTTTACTTAATGTTCATAGATCTACCCCACCCTTTAAGTAAAGAGGTTGTTTTTTTCGTTGTGCAAGTCAATACTCTAGATGAAAATGTAATTATAAAATTAATGTATTCTGTGTCAGTTCTGTTTAAAAATGAGAGAGAGATAGAGAGACAGAAAGGGAGAGAGAATATGGTGAAATATGCCATGTCGCGACAATCGAGTTTACCAGTAACAAACTATACCTAAAACCACTGTTAACGGCAAGCCTCGTAGCCCTGACAGTGGATACGCTGATGCATTCTAGATAGTACAATGGTTTGTTTGTTAACGTTCGTTTCTGCCATCTATGGGCTAATTGGACGCCCCAGAGAGGAAAGCGGATACAGAGAACCCGGGCGCGATGCCCTACTCTTATTATCGAAAGAGTTTTCTGGTTCTTTTAGGTGCCAAATGTAACACACCCATACATCGGACCTCGGTTTATAAATTCTAAGCCGAAGGACTTGGTCCGGCGGGGGGATCGAACTCGCAACCCCCGACGTCGTAAGCGGGTGCTTTACCCCTCGACTACGTCCGCGGTCTAGTACAGGTCGCCGGTTCAGATCCGGCAAACCAACTTTTCTTTTCACTGCACATCTATTAATATTTGCAAAGTTGATTTTTTCTATAAGATGATGATCTAGAGCTGTAGATCTATATTATTAAAAGAACAGAAATTAGAAAAACATCTAGATTTAAAAGTTGCATGACTTGTTTAATCAGAGCTGTAGATCTATATTATTAAAAGAACAGAAATTAGAAAAACATCTAGATTTAAAAGTTGCATGACTTGTTTAATCAGATTTTGGCCTTCCATTAGAAGCAACTAAACATAAATTGATGGAATACACATACAAACGTTTAAATTTGCACGAACCTCTCTGTCATGCTTTATATGTTCATCCAATTCTGTAATCTTGTCACCAATTAGTCCGATATCACTCTCGTGTGTGTGTGTTCTTCCATCAAGCTGCTCTATTCTTTGTTTGTTTTGTTTTGATACTGTGTCAAGTTGACCTATGTGTTGTTCATGTTGTTTTGATACTGTATCAAGTTGACCTGTGTTGTTCATGTTGTTTTGATACTGTATCAAGTTGACCTATGTGTTGTTCATGTTGTTTTGATACTGTATCAAGTTGACCTATGCTTTGTTCATGTTGTTTTGATACTCTGTCAAGTTGACCTATATTTTGCTCATGTTCGTAGAAAGTGTTCACAAATTTTTTAAAGTCCTTATCTATGCCATTTAATGTCAAGAACTGATTAAACTGGACCTTGACATCCAGAAGCTGAAATGTAATGTAAATTATAACTAATACAAACTTTAAAGTTCTGTTAAATCATAAGATATGTGTTACAAGAGTTGTCAGAGAGACAACAAAGCTCGAAATCGGCACATTTAGAAACTTAAAAGCACACGCAATGTCACAGAGTTTCTTGTTGCCTGCATGGAAAGTTCTTGTCAATATACACATGCAAACCAAATGTGACGGTAAAACCAAGGGACATGAAATTGTTAGCGTTTTTCGAAACATAAACACAGATTTCGAAACCTAAACGCGGTACCTAAGTTCAAGGTCAAGGTCACTGGGCTGAATTGTTTTGCATGCATGGAAATGTCTTGTCCATATCCACATCAAAATATAACAGGAATATCTAAATGAACATATGCGTGTAAGGAATCTAGAGAAACCTTAACGCAGATTTCGAAACCTAAACGTGGGTCCTAAGTTCATGGTCAAGGTAACTGGGATCCAACTTTTTGCAACGTTTTGCATTCAAGGAAAGGTCTTGTCTTTATTCACATGCACACCGAATATGAAAGGAATATCTCAAAGGCCATAGGATTTATAGGCATTTCGAGGAAACTAAACGCCGATTTCGAAACGTGGGCCCTTTCTTCAAGTTCAAGGGCACTGGGATAAATACAAGTATGTGCGTGGAAAGGCCTTGTCCATAAACAAATGCATAAGCATTTTTCGAAACCTAAACACAGATTTTGAAACCTAAATACGGGACCTAAGTTCAAGGTCACAGGGGTCCAAATTTTTCTGGGCATGGAAAGGTCTTATCCATACACACACATACCAAATATGAAAGCAATACCTCAAGGGACATATGAGCTATAAGCATTTTTCAAAACTTTAACACAGATTACGAAACCTAAACGCGGGCCCTAAGTTCCATGTCATGGTCACAGGGGTCAACATTTGTCTGGGCATGGAAAGGTCTTGTCCATATAGCCACACATACTAAACATGAAATACCTCAATGGACATATTAGTTATAAGCATTTTTCGAAACCTAAACAACGATTTCGAAACCTAAACGCGGGCCCTACTTAGTTCAAAGACAAGGTCGCATTGGTCCAAACCGTTATGAGCATTGGAAGGTCTAGTCCATATACACACACTCGTGTACTACGAAAGCAATTCCTCAAGGGACATATAAATCGTAGGCATTTTCTTAAAATTGTCTACGCCGATCACAACGACGACGATGGTAGTCGGGGATACGGATGGTAGCCGGGGATATTGCAATAGTTCGTCTTGTTCTTCGTATAGATGAGCTAACAAGAGGGCCATGGCCCACAAGTCGCTCACCTGAGAACATTGCACCTAAGCTGACTGGGCAAAACAATATCGTGATATATATAGCTATAAAAAGAGTTTTAAAGGTTTTTCCTATATAAGTCTATATAAAACTGATAAGCCTTGGGGCAGGACCAAATTTGATCAAAGGGTCATAATTTTAACAATCTTGGTAGAGGACCATAATGCAAAGTTACAGGTCAAATATAAATGATCTGGGCCTTACAGTTTCAGAGAAGAAGTTTTTTTAAAGGTTTCCCTATGAAAAACTAATAAGTCGAGGGTGGGGCCATTTTTGGCACGGGGGTCATTATTTGAACAATCTTGGTAGAGGATCACAAGGCAACGCTATGTGACAAATATTAAAGAACTGGGCCTTACAGTTTCAGAGAAGAAGAAATTTAAAGGTTTTCCTATATAAGTCTATGTAAAACTGATAAGCACCGGGGCGAGGCCAATTTTGACCCGGGGGTCATAATTTGAACAAACATGGTAGAGGACTATAAGGCAAAGCTACATTTCAAATATAAATGATCTGGGCCTTACAGTTTCAGAGAAGAAGATTTTTAAAGATTTTCCTATGAAAAACTGATAAGCCCAAGGGCGGGGCCATTTTTGGCCCAGGGGTCATAAGCTGAACAGTCTTGGTAGAAGACCATAAGGCAAAGCTACATGTCAAATTTGAAAGATCTGGGCCTTACAGTTTCAGATAAGAAGATTTTTAAAGATTTTCCTATATAACTCTATGTAAAACTGATAAGCCCCTGGGCGGGGCCAATTTTGACCCGGGGGTCATAATTTGAACAATCATGGAAGAGGACTACAAGGCAAAGCTATATTTTCAAATATGAATGATCTGGGCCATACAGTTTCAGAGAAGAAGAATTTTAAAGGTTTTCTGAAGAAAAACTGATAAGCCCAAGGGCGGGGCCATTTTTGGCCCAGGGGCTATAATTTGAACAATCTTGGTAGAGGGCCATTAGGCAAAGCTATATGTCAAATTTTAAAGATCTAGGCCTCACAGTTTCAGAGAAGAAGATTTTTAAAGGTTTTCCTATATAACTCTATGTAAAACTGATAAGCCCGGGGGCGGGGCCAATTTTGACCCGGGGGTCATAATTTGAACAATCTAGGTAGAGGACCATAAGGCAAAGCTACATGTCAAATATTAATGATCTAGGCCATACAGTTTCAGAGAAGAAGATTTTCAAAAGTTTTCCTAAGAAAAACTGATAAGTCCTGGGGCGGGGCCATTTTTGGCCCCAGGGTCAAAATTTGAACAATCTTGGTAGAATATCATTAGGTCATGATACAAACCAAATATCAAAGGTCTGGGCCTTTTGGTTTCTGAAAAGAAGATTTTTAAAGATTTTCTTATGCATTAAAAGTTGTCTATACGGTCATGTTAGAAAATCTGGTCCCAAAGCAAGGGGAATAACTCTAGCCAAAATCTTTGAACAACATTTCGCTCCCCCTTGTCACTGATGCTTCTGACAAAGTTTGGTTGAAATCGGGTCAGTGGTTTCTGAGGAGATGTTGTTTGAAAGTGTGGACGGACTCCGGACGACGGACGTCGGACGACGGACGGAATGGTATCACAATAGCTCATCCTGAGCCGAAGGCTCAGGTGAGCTAAAAACTGATGCCCCTAATATGAGGGATTGATGATCTGAATTATTAAGAACCATAATAATCTATAATGATTGGTTTTGTGTGACATGTTTGAAAAGAGGCAGAGTCTAAGTTTTATTGAACTTCTTTAACTAATAAAGTGGACAGCAAAAGTGACAGTTATCAATTAGTGCGCAATCTGCTTTCATGAACTTGTAAGATTTATAAATGTGCTGCAACAGGGTTTTCCCTTGCATTTTGTAATTGAGAGTCCTAAGGACCCTCAAACCTTACACTTTGAGAGTCCTTTAGCATATTTGGGAGTCCCAAATTAATTTGATATGTATAAAATGCCTTACAATGTTGACAAATAACTTGTTAAACCTTTGTAAACACTAAAACTGCAGATTCATGATCTCTGTTGACCTGAGCATACCCCACTTCAGCACCCAGGATTTACATATCTGATGATTTGCAAGTTTGGAGTAAAATGTGGTCAAAGATTTGAGGGTCCTGGGGACTCCTGGGGTTGGACAAATAGGAGTCCCGTGTGACAAAATTGAGTCTAAGATGCAGGAAACCTGCATCCGGGAAAACCCTGTGTGCATCAAGTTATTGTTATTTTGCATTGATTTAAACCCCGCAAAAGTAGTATGTATCTACTAACGGTTAATGGTTTAGTCTGCGTGCTCCCAAGATGCACTTACAAACTGAACTTTAACTCAACATATCAATGCCTGACCGAGATATAGAGTGGACACAATGAATTACTATATATATTGTTATTGCAAGGGTCATAACGCAACCACAAACAGTTTAATCAAACCCATATTCAGACATTGCCTGCTTATTCCAATGATGTACTTATATCCTGAGTTTCAATGCATGGCCAGTATTGAGCGGAAACATAAATTGTTAGAATTGGCAAGGAGCACACCTCTGACAATATTTATTTAATCAAATAAAATTCAAAGTTGACATGTATATTCCAATGAAAAACCTTTATCACAAATTTCCGTTCAAAATGTCAATGTCACTGAAATAATGAGCGGAAACCACATAGTGTTTGACATTTTCAAAATCGAAGAGGCAAACCTCTTTAACCCATTGCCCCATAGCCTGTTTCTAGTTTTGAAGATAGGTGACCACTTAAAGCAGGTTGAAAGTGTAGCAGAATGTGCCTTAAGGCACATTATGCTTTACTTTCAACCTGCTTTAAGCTAATATCTGCTAGATTAAAGAAAATATTTCTTATGATTCTTATTTGTAACAGTATAAATTGGAACTATTTTCTTCAGTGGAAGAATAAATCAAAGGCGTAAAATGGTGTATTTATGGGGTAATGGGTTAAACAAGAGCTGCCACCGTCAGTGTGACAAATCTCCCTAAAGGAAATCCCCGATATATAAACCTAAATCATGTAAATGAAGGGACAATCTTGACTTTTGGATCGATTGTGGCCTTGACTGTTTAGGCTTAAAAACGTGGATATTGCCAATGCCACATATTTGGAGGTTGTTTTGTTCCAAGTGACTTAAACAAAAATTATGTAAAATAATATGTACAGCTCGGCAAAGAAAAACTGCAACCTACAATTGTAACCTTGATCAATGAGGTACCCACTTGGGCCTGGCATCCAACACACTATCCGATCCTGAAGTATTTTGGGGTGACATCCACTTATGGTGGAGTTAGAGCCCAGACAAAATTAAATGTTCCCCTTTTCTATTTGTTACTCCTGACTTTGACTTTTACCTTTGAGTTGAAGACCTAGATCTTTTACAACAAAATATGTTGTTTTTGCTAGTTGAATATTCATGCCAAAACCATTTCAATGCATAAATAATTTCTATCAATGCATAATGTAATAGCCCGGAAAAACATTCACGTTTTGACTTCAAACCGTGACCTTGATATTAGAGCTATCTGGTATCTACACATTGTATTCTATAAAAGACAATATCTGCCAAGTATCCACTCATACATGGTGGACTTAGAGTCCAAACAATATAAAGTGTTCCCTTTTACTTTTAACCAAAACAGTTGACCTTGAACTTTAAGCAACATAGCTGCGTTTTACGCATTGCACATATTATTCTTTTAAACAATATTTCTGCAAAGTTATGTTTAAGTCCTACCATGTGCCAAGACACGATGCAAAGATCCCGTTTTTGACAGCTGACACTAAATTGTGACATTTACCTTTGAGATGCAGATCTGGGTCTTGTACATAACACATTGTATTATCTACAAAAGTATTCCTTTATGCAGGATGGAGTTTGAGCCCGGACAGGACAAATTGTTCCGCTTGTTTACCTTTGACATTAAAATTTTAGATATGAGCCCGGTTTGTAATCGTGACACATTTTCTTAATTTGATGAATATTTCCAGCAAGTTACTATAAAATCCATTCATGAATGTAGAAGTTACAGCACGAACACGAAAACTTGTTCAACTTATTGGCATTTGACATTAAATTGTAACCTTGGTCTTTGAGATATGACACGGTTTCTTAATTATTAGACATCGTTTTAACTTGGTAAACTTTGAAGTCCATTTATGCATATAGGAATTACAGACCAGACACGACACAATGTTCAACTTGTTGACATGTGACACTAAGCTGTGACCTTGACCTTTTGAGATATGAGCCAGGTTCCTAATTACGACAAATGTTCTCAACGTAGTAATCATATCCAACAAGTATGCAACATTCATTATTGATGTAGGAGATACAGAGCGGACACAACAAAATGTTCCACTTTTTGACCTTTGATACTAAACTGTGACCCTCATTTGAGATATGAGTCCAGGGGCCGTATTCTGAAACATTCTAAGTATTTTAATTAGAAATTTCTAAACTCTAACATTTTCAACTAAGATTATTTTTCGCTAACTTTTACTCTAAGAAAATACTAAATTATTTTCTTAGCGAAAAAAAAACTAAGAGTAAATTATGGCCGTTGTCAGGGACTTTCCCGACTAAAATGACGTCACTCTTCTCGCATACTAACATGTGTGACTGTTTATTTGCGCTGTAGTTTTCGGGTTTGTTTTCTTCTCCCGTTTATAAAGCAGCAATCAATGTCCCAGAATAAGTAGAATAGATAATTAATTGAATAAAAAGTGTTTATACATAAGCGTAAATACATAATTAGGTTCACAATTATAATTAACTAACAAGCCAAATTTCAACGAAGTCGCCGTAGCTCAATCGATAGCGACTCTGCCTGGCATGACGGGGGTAGCCGGTTCGAGCCACACAGGGTACGATCTTTTTTTTCTTAACAACCCCCTTCTTTTTTTTTAATTATCATCACTAGTTCCATAGATTTATTTCTTTAAATACAAATAACTGCTTTATCCTTCCGCTGCCAAACTTTTGTGATAGTTTACTCCTTTAAATGTTCTTGTCGTCTGCTTCAATTTTGTTGCCTGCAATATCGTTTCAAAGCCTTAAATGTAAGGAAGAATAACTGAAAAGAATTCAATACGAGTGTCAAACAGTTTGGATCCTGATCAGACGCCGCGTTTCGCGAAACGCAGCGTCTGATCAAGATGCAAAATGTTTGCAAACATTCCTTTAGGCGAGAGTGAGTCTAATTCTCACAGTTTCATTGTCGTCTGCTTCAATTCTGTTGTCTGCAGTATCTTTTTAAAGTAAATTGTATGACTGAAAAGAATTCAATACGAGTGCCAAATAGTTTGGATCCTGATAATAGATCCAATCTGTTTGCAAACGCGCATTTAGGCGCCAGAGTGAAAGGGTTAAAGCATGCTAGAATTGATGTAAAAGTCTCCAATTAAAGGTTTCCTTCTTATTTGCAGCCTGCTTTAAAAGAAACCCTCTTATTATGCTAAGCGCGACTTGGATAAAATTTGTTAACAGTTTCTATACAGTAAAGATCCAGATCAGACGCCGCGTAATGCGGCGTCTGATATGATCCAAACTTGTTTGCCAGTTAGTCATATTTTACTGTTTTTAAGTTTTGAAAGTATCAAATTGATTATGTTGTTTTCTGCAGATGATGTGTTTGCAGCAGATGACAATTCTGCATGACAATGGTTAAACATCAATCTGCAGGACACTTTTCTTAATGCTTTTCAAATATCAAGAAATAGTAGAAACATGAAAGTCATTACTAGAACTAGCAGGCTGACAATAAGAAGGAAAATTTCTAATTGGAGACTTTTACTTCAATTTTAGCATGCTTTAACCCTTTCACTCTCAATGGCGCCTAAAAGCACGTTTGTAATCAGTTTGGACCTTGATCAGACGCAGCGTTACGCGGATCCAAACTATTTGGCACTCGTATTGAATTCTTTTCAGTCATACTGCCTTACAATTTACTTTGAAACTATATTGCAGACAACAAAATTGAAGCAGACGACAATGAAACGGTGAAGAAGTAAACTATTACGAAAGTTTGGCATTGAAAGAATTAAGCAGTTATTTGTATCTAAAGAAACGAATCTATAGAAATAATGATGATTTTTAAAAAAAAAGAAAAAAAAAGAAAAAAAAAAGAAGGGGGTTGTTAAGAAAAAAAAAGATCGTACCCTGTGTGGCTCGAACCGGCGACCCCCGACATGCAAGTAAGACTCGCTATCGATTGAGCTACGGCGACTTGGTTGAAATTTGGCTTGTTAGTTAATTATAATTGTGAACCTAATTATGTATTTACACTAGTTTTGGTACATACAGTGGTAATTTATTACTAAAAATATAGACTTTGAATAGATATCGATCTTTTCCACGTTTTCGCGATGAAGACCGTATGTAATAATGTCTTAAACAGTAATCCCAGTCCTTTGTAATGACGTTACCCCACCCAGACTTTGACCCAATTTCACGAAGCCACTCAAACACAAACGTCGGCTCAAAAACATCCGCTTAACGTATCTATAGGTCTATAAACGATTTTTATTCAATAAATTATCTATTCTACCTGTTATTACTGCTTAATAAACGTTCGTGTTCTAATCCTAGAAAATTCTAAAAAGTTAAGAGAGGGTCACAGTTTTCTAAAGTTTTGAGAAAATTCTATAGTAAATTTGGCGAGTTGAGAATTTTCTTAGTTTTTTTCATCTTTCTAAGAGGGAATCCCCAAATACTTAGTTGAAATGGCCGAAAACTAAGACTATATTGATTTTCTAAGAGTATATCGTTATACTTAGTGAAATCTGTCGAGTTTAGAATTATCTTAGTTTTTTTCACTTTCTAAGAGTATATCATCAAATACTTAGACTAAATTGCCGAAAACTAAGAGAATATTGATTTACTTAGAGTAAAAGTTATCTAAGAGTGTTTCAGAATACGGGCCCAGTCCTTAATTGTAACCTATTGTCTTGATGTAGTGAATATTTCTGCCATATAACATTCAAATCCATTCATACAAGTAGGAGTGACAGAGCGGACACGATGTGGGACAGACACATACTTAGGAAGTCAGACAGTGAGATAACTATATATGCCTTACACAGATTCATCCGCAATAAAATTCAAACTTGACCTGCACATTGCTATGATCCATCTACATACGGCAACTGAGTCAAATATGTACATCTAAGGCAGAGAAAATGATCAGAAACTGAATGATGCGGACAGACAGAAGGACGGAACTGAGTAACGCTGTAAGTTCCCGCCATTTCTTGACAGGGTAATAAACGTTGATGCACATCAATTCACTGAGGAAATGCACATATGTTGTATATTATATAATTTTGTGAAAACATCATGTCGAATTATAAGGTTGTAGTTAGAAAAATGTGGAAATTGGATCAACAATGTATATACCATGTATCTGAACGGGCGAACGGAATGACGGACAGTAAAACAGTGTTCTCCAAACTAATCAGTATTTTTTTTAAGTATTTTTTATTTATTTTATTTAGGCTAAAACACACATCATGTGAAAATAAAACATTTGCCTCACTAATTTACAGTTACTAATATTCCAGTTCTATATTAAGTCAATACAGCGATCGTTAATGGAAGTCGTAGTGGGTAGCCAATATCCAGGCAAATCCCTACTCTTATGTGATATAGCCGTCTGGTTCTTTGGCTTGCCTAGTGCATAGTACTGATACATGGACCTCAGTTTTAATGTTTCATCCGAAGAACATGGTCCGGTGAAAGAAGGAACTCATAACCTCTGGATTGGCAGTCTAACGCATTAGACCACAGTATGCAGATGATAATCTTCTGGTTGAAAGACAGAAAACGTTCATACAATAATTGCCTTCAATCTGAGTTACTTTACAGAAAACACATACCTCCTTTATAGAATCTCCATGTTGTTTAATTGCAGTATCATTAGAGCTGAGCTTAGTATCTTGGCTGTCTACTGTAGTCTTCAGGCTGTCTTGTTCTTTCTTCAAACTTTCCATCGTATTCTCTAGGCGCTTCATCTCTCGGTCCATTTCAATCTGCTTCTGTTGCAATGCTCTGAGTTCTAGCTCTTTGTTTAGAGACAGGTCTAATCGGTTTGCTTTCAACTGAAATCACACATGTAAGTAAAGAAGATTATCGACAATATAGAAGTGTATCATTGGTTTATTTTGAGTTGTGATAATGTTTGCTCAAAAAGCATGTCTATGAATCTTAATATCAAAACTATTGCTGAAAAAGGGGCTGGTCTACTTCATTAGTTTTAACTTTATCCTTCACACATCAAGTACTCAATTACAATAGACACTTTCAGTTTGACTAAATAAAATACTTCATAATACATACATGTATCAAATGA
This sequence comes from Gari tellinella, assembly GCA_922989275.2. Taxonomy (NCBI): domain Eukaryota; kingdom Metazoa; phylum Mollusca; class Bivalvia; order Cardiida; family Psammobiidae; genus Gari; species Gari tellinella. The sequence goes on along the minus strand of OV277864.1, from coordinate 82,260,064 downwards.
ATATACCATATGCGCCGCGGGAATAATAGGGAATTTAGAATTTAAGGTAAATCATGCTCTATAATTGCTATTTGCACTTTTTTCTAAACCTTTTGCCTTTTTACACGGCTCCTCGTCTGAATCCAAATTGTTAGTGACGGTTATTTCAATTTCACAAGAATCATTGCAGAAGGTAACACAAACACAATAAACATTTGTTTGCTTTGACCAAGATGTGTACACCTATTTTTGAAACTCCTGTGCAAACGCTCGTTTTCGGTAAATATAATCGTTAACAAAAAGGGACCTGGTGGCACTATATCGCCCACCTGGGGAGTGAGACTAAGGGGTTATATTGAATACGACTGAAGTTTGTCATCGATTTTACTAGACAGTTCAACTGATGCATGTAGATTACTCCACTCACTTAAACACTATGTGGCCGATTGCATAACCAAAGTTTAGTGTTAAACTTGAGTTTATTCGCGGGTTTAGTGGCTGCCGATTGCATGACAGAAGTTTAGTTAACCCTGTGTTAGCTTTTAAACCACATGGATTGCATAATGCTAGTTTAGGCTAACCTCAGGGTTTATTTAGCCCCAAACCTAGTAAAAAGTTAAACCTGCCAGAGGGTGGTTTAAGTTCGGTGTTAGCTGCCTTTTTAGTGCATTCATTCAGAATATATAATATGATTATGAAAGGATCAAAAATGTATTTTTTCCTAGCAGATGGTAGCTTAAAGCATACTTAAAGTAAAGGAAAATTAGCATTAATTTTGTTCTGTTTTACTGTCAACCAATCAAATTACATGATATTTAACCTATCACTCCATAGCAAGTTCTCTGTGTCTAGTTTTGAACGCTGAATACCTTTTAAAGTCAGTTGAAAGTAAAACAGAATGCGCCATAATGTTCATTTTGCTTTATTTTAGTCTATTAATAATAAAAATTGACAATATCTAACCAATTTCTCCATAGATTGTATTTATAGGTTTGAACGCAAGTTACCCTTTAAAGAAGGTTGATAGTAAAACAGAATTAGTCATTTATAACGTGCATTCTGTTACATGTTAAGCCTGCTTTAAGCGACCGTCTGCTAGGATATAGAAAACATAACATTGTTTATTCATAATCTGTTCATAATCATAGCTCATCATAAACCTAAAATTAGACCAAAGAGTAATGGGTTAAAGACATTTTATCAGGCCTTTGATGGACTACCCCTCCCCTATTGTTCTCGATAGGCGTGAAAGTAACTGTAAAGCAGTAGCAAAGTGTGCACAGAAAATGTCACCAATCTCAAGTTGTCTAGAGAGGAGAGGCCCTTACATACTCAAGACATAAAGTAACCAACATAATATTTCTATCGAGGTTTGCACCAAGCACTCTTCATATTATATGATTATAATAATGTGACGTAAGTTTTCACCACATATTTCTCCAAGTCCTATCAATATTCAACATTCAGACATTTTAGTTGAACAAATGGATTTTTTTTCAGTCATTTCATGAAAAGCCTAAAAATCAGGCATTTCGTGAAATCCTCAAGTCGGGACTTATTTATCACCAATCATTACAATGTAATGTATAAAGCTACCAGTCGAATTTGAACCAGTCTGCTGTTCGTATGACAACAAACACCGATGAACATAATTATAAATACAGACCCAGATCAGAGAACACCTTTAGCAGCCATCTGATCTGTGTCTACACTGTTCGCAAATTTTATCAGTGATCTCTACAAAGGAGTGTTGGGTTTAAAGGGGTAAAGTTTAAGGGTTGCCGTTTTAGAAATCCAGTAACTAGTTAGTTCGACGTAAGCGTCAAATATATTCAGAGCAATCAGCGCATGAAGCCAGAAATATGTTATTGTTCCAAAACAGATTGTATCATTAATATTTACACTGTTTGCTTTTTTGCATGACATATTGGTTAATACTGATAACGGTACTTTTTTTTCTGAATATTTTGATTTTTTTTTCAACACATTTAATCCTAGCGACGGGTACATATACCTGTAAAGAGTACATTTGTCCAATAAAACAATGTAAACCCAGATAAGAAATGAGCCAACTGACTAGAATCTGCACTGTTTGTGTCATTTTTTAATGCATCTTAAAACTATCCTAAATCGTCAAAAATGGACTTAAAGTCAAATTCGATAACCAATAAGATTGCCCACACAACTATATCCTCTTACTTTATATACTTTATAATGCCTGACATTTGATGGGCGTATAGTCCCGTATACTATGACATTTTTGCACCCTAGTTTACTATTTAGGATTGTTGTCTATAATCAATTTCAATATGACGAACAGTTCAGAGAACTCCTTTAGGAGTCCTCGACACTAGAAATGATAGTCCCGTTAACCCCTGGCGACAAGTATACGCTTCCTCAAAAACAGTGTACCTGTGGATAGTACATTATAGACAAACAGTACAGAACTGAAATCCAGGGCTCTTACAGGGGCTCTCTGTACAGGGTCTACACTGTTTATGATTTTTAAATATATCTTAAAAAATACCCTTAATACCAAAAAGGCCTTAGGGTATAGACGTAGTTGGACACTGTAATTGTCTATGAAATGTGTAAGTGGCTAATAATGTCAGAATGGCTGTAACTAAGTCCATTATTTTGTACATGGCACACATTGGCATGTATGTGAGTGAAAGAGAAAGACGCATGATACAGAGCTACACCCAACAAAAAATTATGCTGTTTTAAATAATCAAGTACAATAACTCCAAACTGATCAGGGGAGATAATTCAGAGACACAAAGTCACAACAACTCGTGCTGGAGAACATTCCTGTAAAGTGTAGCGACTTTGGTCCGAACGGTTTTAGAGATATACACGGCACAACGTTGTTATCTGATATTTAAGTCATCAGGTTTTGTTTTTGTTTGTTAACGTCCGTTTCTGCCATCTAATGGCTAATTGGACGCCCCAGAGAGAGGGGAGCGGATACAGAGAACCCGAGCGCGATACCCTACTCTTATTATCGAAATAGCTCTCTGGTTCTTTTAGATGCCAAGTGTAAAGCACTCATACATCGAACCTCGGTTTATAAAGTCTCATCCGAAGGACTTGGTCCGGCGGGGGATCGAACTCGCAACCTCTGACGTCGTTAAGTTATCAGGGGCAATAACTCCACAAATTTATCGGGGGGGGGGGGCAATCTTCAAGGGTACAACAACTTTTAAATTAGACTTATGTCATGCAATCGGCCCTAACCGTCACCTTAAAACACTATTCATGCGCAATTTTTATTGAGTCTGGCAAGTTGTATTAGAATAGACGATTTCCTATAATTCAGTACATAGTTATATGAGGAAAACTGAGAGGAATTCTGACTCCGAACCCTGGTGGTCATGATGATTATTAGATATCGTTATAATTTGAAAAATATTAACAGAAATTCACCTACAAATTGTTTCTGTTGTATATTAATCAAGTAGGGCCACTAGTGTTGGAGAGGAAGAATTTTCAAAGTTTTCTATAAAATCTATAAAGACATGTGGATCCGACCCCTTACAATCAGATATTTTAGAATTTATCATGATAAGAGCAGTCCTTATAAAAGATAACTTAAATACCAATCAATATAATGCATGCAAAATATTATTAAACGTTTTTCACGGTTATCCATTATAAGTCTATGTAAAACTGATAATTCCAAGTGCAGAGCTATTTTTGACCTGGGAGTCATATTCTGAACGATCTTGGTTGAGAACCTTCAGGCAAAGCTACATGTAAAATTTTAAAGGGCCGGACCTTAGGGTTGCAGAGAAGAAATTATTTTTTCAAGGTTTTCTTTAAAACTGATTAGCCCTGTGATGAGCCCATGTTTAAGCGGAGGTTATAATTCATAAAATCGTAGTAGAGGACCATAAGGCAAAGCTACATGTCTAATATTTAAGGCCTGGGCCTAACGGTTTCAGAGAAGAATGTGTTTTTAGGTTTTTCGATATAGATCTACGTAAAACTGATAAATACCGGGACTGAGCCCATTTTGACCCATTGCTCATAATTTGAACAATCTTGGTAGAGGATCATAAGGCAAAGCTACGTACAGGTCAAGTATTAAAGGTCTGAGTCTTACGGTTTCAGAGGAGAAGAGTTTTAAAGGTTTTCTCAAGTTTATATATGGGTGTGAAGCATGGACTCTACTGGCAGAGACAGAAAGACGAATACATGCTTTCGAGATGAAATGCATGAGGAAGCTACTTGGCATCTCTTACTTGGAGAGAAAAACTAACGAACATGTAAGAGATCAGGTACGCAGCCTTGTCGGCGCCCAAGAACCCCTCCTCAGCACGGTCAAGAAAAGGAAATTGAAGTGGTTTGGCCACACCACAAGAAACAACAGTCTTCGCAAAACTATCCTCCAAGGGACAGTGGAAGGTGGGCGTAGACGAGGAAGGCAGAGGAAGAGTTGGTCCGACAACGTAAAAGAGTGGACAGCACTGTCAATGCCAGAGCTGATAACATATGCTGCAGATAGACCAGGTTGGAGGCAAAGGAAAGCTTCTTCGGCATCAGAATACCCCCTACGACGAGACAATCAGTCAAGGGATAAGTGAGTGAGTGAGATGTTTGGTAACATTGATAATTGCCATATGAGTAAATATAGTCAATTTGTTCTCTATCCTTTTATGTGATGCTGAGTATTTCTTTAACATTATGTTATTTGTGGGCTGGTATAAAGAAATCTTGCTTTTCTTAAATAGTTTTTTTAAGTACATCCCATAAAGCAACATTAATGATGGACGACACAGCATTTAATGTGGTCTACTAGTATATCACAAACATGACACAACCAGCCAATCATACATTTCAAAGTAAATTTTACCTTACATAACAAGGCGGTGGACTTGTACAAAGATAAAAATAGTTGTCATATACTTGGTGGCACTTACCCTTTGTTCTTAATATGATGATATATCATTAGTAAACTTTGATATTTAAGAGTGAATTACTTATACAAACGATGTATAATTCAATCTAAATAGGCCATAGCAATATTACTCTGATATTTAGAATTGGGCTGCAAACCATTTACAAGACAAACTTGTGAATACTCCAGTTACCTTTTGTATTTTTCGGACTGCGTCCTGTATCTTTTGAGTCTGACTGCCTGTAAGCCCTGTTATTCCTTGCAAGAAGTCGATGATCTTTTGTAAGTGGTTATTGACAGCAGTGTCACTGACTTCAAAATTTCCTGAATGGAACAGGGCATTACGTATCTCCAGTAACTGCAATGAATGAATACAAGAGTTAGAATAGGATAACAAATCGTTATAAATACTTAAAGAAATTATAGAGCAAACTTATATGACCAACAATTAATTTAAAAGACAGAACATGTTTGTAGATTTGTAAGCCAGACGGCTACCATCTGTTAATATTATGCATCATTGATTCTATTTTCATTTTCTTTTTTTATAATGTAATGAACTATTCCTACAGTAAGACTAAACATATATTATAACTGATATTTCAAAATATTATACAAAATTTTGACCTAAGTGTAGTTCCTGTACCACATCAGCTAGAGATTGCTACCAAATATGATGGAAGGACAAAATATTAAATGTGTTTTGTTGATGTAGCTGGGCCGGTAAATATACTCAAATACAACTTTTAGTATTCTAATGTCACAGTATCCTAACTGATATTTTGCAACCCAACCATCCGCTAACACGCCATATTTGGTAACAATCTCTAGCTGATGTGGTACAGGAACTACACATAGGCCAATGTTTTGTATAATTGAGGTTAATCTTGAATGCCTCTGATGTTGTAACAGAAATTTGCATTTTTATAATTAAGATCAAATATCTAGGTCGTAGCGACATTCTGCTATCCCCAGAGGTCCCCAGAGGTCGTGCTTATAAAGCGTTTTAGTTGAGTCTTAAATCATTTTCAAGCATTTGATTGGTCAGATTTGAGCCTAGGCTCGAACGTAACCAATCAAATGCTTGAGAACGAACTCAGGGTCAACTCGAACGCTTTATAAGCGCTTGGCCAGATGTTCTCATAAAGCTTTTTACATACTAGCTGATACGGTATAGGAAATAGCTTTATATTTCAGATCAAAGTTTTAAATTAAATGTTCTGAAAGTAGTAAATGTCACTCACACAAGACTTGGAATATCAGACACAATATGGTATTGACACACAAGGTTTCGTCAACAGAGAAGCTAACAAATGCATTTAAAATGCAAACATACCATAAACAATCATGCGACCTGATCAATCTGTATCACTAAAGCGATATCGGTAGATTCAGACGCTCTGATTTATGATGTCATAGGGAGGCTCGTGAGGAAATCTTTGCGACTGCAGTTTATTTTAAGATACTAAGATATGTGAATTATTTAAAAGCGAAGATCATGAAAAAATTGTTGAGGTAATTTTCTCAAGGCGGTAGTGACGGTAGTTTTGTATTGCAATATGAATGCCATAATTACGACAATGGATGACCAATCACTCAATTAGAACTTTTACAAATCATGTCGTTACAATGCGGTGACTTACCTCATCGAGTAAATCAGCTCTGCCAATATGACGACTAGTGAAGAAGTACTGACTGTTTATAAACAAGGACAAAATACCATGAATGTCACAATCCTTTGCACATGTGTCTGTCCTGCAGCCGTAAGACATGAACAGTTTGGAAGTCTCCCAATGATCCAAATACCACTTCTGGGGGTCTGTGTTCTCAGGAGACAGTTTAGGGCAAGGCATGTCGGTGTGGTGATATATGAATTCTTTTAGCCATTTATCACAGTGTTTACATCTTATGTACCATCGCTGATTGCGGGTATCCCTGATGAGATCTCTGAACGTGCAGCCTGAAGTACATCTTGATGTCCCCGTTCCACATGAACTAAGTAGCTTCGCATGAAACAGCTTGGATATAGCGTCTGAAAAATCTTCAAGTCCCTCTTTCATGTACATTAAGGCAAGGGTGTCCTTCAGCCAATTTTTGTAGTTTGGATTATCAAACCTTGACCCTCCTACAGCCATCTGTAGAAACAAAATCAACGCTCATTAGAACATTTTCTCAAAACAATTAAAGCTGTAAAACATTCAGTCAAATCAAACAAACATAATTATTATATGAAGTGTTTCCAGTATCATGGTTATATCAGGATTTCAGGGCTCTACATTTATAGTTGCCTGCGACAAATTAATTTAAGCCAAAACAGGTTATTTATCGACCAAATCCTACAAATTTATTTAAAGCAAAACATTTACTAAACGAAAAACAAGATGTGTGCGGGCAGGGTTACCGCACCTGCATAACGATTTACAAGTGAAACATGAAGATCAAGATTTGAAATGAGTCCATCTCAACGCCGAATTGTTGAACACAGGACTCATTAACTATACAGTACTCCCTCCCTACAACAGCCCTCCGAACCACGATCCCCTCCTTACAACAACGCGTGTCGCTGTTCTACAAACAAGACAATTATGTCCGGGATCCCCTGAAAAATCCACAAAATCGAAAGAAAGGAAGATAGAAACAGTGAATTTATGTTGAACAAAACATAACGCATATATATGTAGGACACTTCAAATATCACTTGATCGTATCAAAGACGGGTGGTAGCTTCAAGCAATATAAAAATATAACTTTCTGCTTTACTTTCATCTTTCTTTAAGCAATCCGTCTTTAAAACACTTCAAACTTAAACCAGTGGACCTAAGGGACGAGTTTTACTTTATATTAAATCTTCACGGCTGTATACCCCTAGAAAAATGGTTGGATCCGCACATGAGTACGGTTCAAGTTATTGTATTTTTGTATTTGAGGGTTTTATTGCAGAATCTGTTTAAAACAGAGTATAATATATTCAGAAAACCATGTTTATAATATTGTTAATATGTCTCTTGCCTAAAAGGGATGGTTTAACGTAAGATTAACTCTCATTGTCAGGCTCTTTTAAACTATTCCTGCAGAAAGTGAATAAAAACTTTCAAGCACGTCTATGTGGCATGATTGGATCGTTGCCAATTTCATACCTCCTTTAAGTATCATAAATTTGTTTGCCTTGTGCCCGTTTCTTATCTTGGGTAGGTCAATAGTCTGACTTGGGCTAGATTGACACTCTCGAAAGAAAATTGGTCACCGAAACCTCTAGAGATAGATAACTGCTTAATGCAGGACGAAAGGTAAAGAGAAAGCTCCGTAGGCATGGAGTTTTATCTTTGGATTCTACAGTAAGTAGCTACCTGTCTTAAACCCATTAATAAATTCTCTATTGGGCGTCCGCTGAACAAAAGTTTGAAAGTACATACATCCAAGCCTTAAAAACCACCCAACAAAGCGTTTTGTGAGTATATATCGAGGTTAGGTGGATATTTAGCCCTGGTTAAAAGTGAATCTAATAACGGCTTGATTCCATGTGAGGTAGTTAAAGCAGTGTTAAAGTAAAACAAACATTTTGCTTATCTGTTATCCTTATTTCAAGAGTTGGGTCTACACTAATTGCAAGAATAAATATCCACTTTACATGAACACTGTTTGTAAATGACGAGGAGTATACTTGTCGCCTGGTTTGAATGAGGTAAAAAAGAATGCATGTGCAAACAGGTTTGGTCATAGGACCCGTTTCACAAAAAGCCGTTGTAAATCGAAAATTTAAATTACATTTAGTTTCTTTTTTCTCTATCTAATTCTGTCTGGTGACATAGTCTGACTTAAGACAATATTTGTCGTACGAAGTTTTATGAAACGGACACAGAGCCATACACAAAAATACGACGTCTAATTGGTTTTATGAAAGACAGGTAACAGTTTATAACAGTTTGACAGTCAAACAGGAGCTTTCTGTTCTCCTGTCACCTTGCTTTAAGCAGTCACCTGTATTAAACACCTAATAACTGACACAATTTTAATGGTCGTATTAGTAAGGTTTTACAGTACTAGTGTACAAACATACTAAAATAACAGGGAAAGCTCCTGTATTTCTGCATAACACTTCTGCGCCACACTAAGCTGATACTTTAATAAAATTTAACTGAATGTTCTCCATTTAAGTATTCGCTTTCCATAATAGCTATGTTTACTACAACTATGAACTTACATATTCAACATGCAAATAAAAAAACCGCATATTTAATGAATACATAGTTATATATGCTGTTATTTCTGATATGGATCATAATTATTTGCGAATAATAATAACTTTACACAATAGGATTTATAACGGTCTAATGACCAATGTACTCTTCACAGGTACACTGTTTGTTAATGGCGAGATTTAACCTTTTCAGAGGTGTGGAGAACTTCCGGTGTGTGCGCGCCGACTTTCACTTTTTCCAACTCTACTAAATTCTTCTATTTATTTAGTTTATCTCTTGTCCCCAGACCTTTTGAGGTCATAAATGGTTGGGTAAGGTATTATCTTCCCTGAGAGAATTTGTAGTTTGCTCCAGTTACTCCAGGACTCTAGTTAAAAAAGACTTTTTTTGCATGTATACTCCTGAGCCTCGTTTTGGTTTGACTTTGTTTACATTTTACAACGAGAACCTCTCCACCCAGCGGAGTGTATAAAGGGTCATGTAGCCGGTAAATTTCAGTATCCTGGTCAGTTTTGACACCTGAATCAGTATATGTAAGTCATGTTTGAGTATCATTTCACGTTATTCTTTGTGATATGTGTGTTAATTGGGAGGAAGTTGCATCCTGTCCACAGTGATGAGGCAAGTTGTGCATATGACAACGGGAAATCCATTTTTCAACCGAGAACAGCAAATCTGTCGCCCTCTGTACAGTATGTATTGACATTGCAGCTATGTATGTCCAAACGAAATGGCCCTGTTTGTCGCAAGAAAGCGGTCTTACTTTACCTTTGCATTCTCCTGCTACAACAGTCCTACGCCCCTGAACCCAACCCCGGCCCCAGAGCGCCCAAATTCCCATGTGGTATCTGCCATAAAGCTGTCAAGATGACCACTCCAGGTGTACAATGCACCTCCTGTGACCTATGGTACCACCAGGATTGTATGGGGATGGGGGATCATGTCTACTTTGCTCTCCATAACGTCTCTTGGGATTGTCTGAAATGTTGTCTTCCCAACTTCTCCTCTCGTCTCTTTGATCTGACCTTGTATGAATCTGTGAACTCGTTTGGTGTCTTGCAATCAGACGCAAGTATCCAGAACAGAGACTGGGACATCAGTTTCAACCACCCAAGGGCTACTTCATCGCCTCACAGAGACGCTTTCCCAATGAGTATGCAGCACAGGGCTCATCTCCACAGTGATTCATCTCACATTAGCATCAGCGATGACACCAGCCTCATTCATCCTAATCTTTCTGGTATCTCAAGCACAACACAGCCTATACAAGTAAGCAAGAAGCAGAGAAACGACATCCCACTGAAAGTCCTTGTTATCAACTGCCAGTCAGTAGTAAGCAAGAAGTCATCTCTTGAAGTCCTATGTAACTCTACTGCGGCTAATATCATCATTGGTACAGAGTCCTGGCTGTCACCGAATCATGCAAGCTCAGAGATATTCCCGCCTCAGTACAAAGCATACCGTCGTGATCGAACCGGAAGCAAAGGAGGAGGAGTCTTAATCCTAGTCAAGGACAATCTTCAAAGCACAGAACCTGAAGAGCTGACAATAGATGAGGATTGTGAAATGATATGGGTGCATCTACCAGTGCGTGGCGCTAAGAGTTTATATATAGGAGCCTTCTACCGTTCCCCCAAATAAGGATAACCCTGAGTATCTTTCGCATCTAGACACATGCCTTTCTCGTATCCCCGACGGCGGTCAGATCTGGTTAGGTGGGGATTTCAATCTCGGAGACATCGACTGGGAGAAGAATAACGTCAATCCATCAGCCACAAAGTCTACCCTCTGTCATCAACTTCTGGAAATTGCAAACAACAGATATCTAGAACAACAGGTCCTTGAATCAACCAGAATTACTGAAACCTCTAGTAACACACTTGATTTATTCTTCACAAATAATTCCACTCTTATTAACTCTACCAAAGTAATCCCTGGCATCTCCGATCACGAAACAGTCTACATTGAAGCTAGCCTACGCCCACACAGATTACCTGTTTCCAAGAGGAAGATCTTCGTATACAAAAAGGCCAACTTTGATGATATTAACAAAGGACTCCATCAGTTTGGAGATGACATTCAACATATGCATGAGGCCCCAGTCAACTCCCTCTGGACCAAGTTTAAGAACACTTTGACCACTCTAATGGAAAAGCATATACCAGAGAAGATGATCAGGGAGGGTCATAAGGACAAGCCATGGATTAACCGCCAGATAAAGGCTGCTCTGAGAAAAAAGACCAGGCTATTCACCCGTATGAAGAAAACAAAGAAGAACTCTGACATATCCACATACAAGGTCTGTAAGGCTAGAGTACAGAAACTTGAGCGCATGTCTTACCAGTCATATGTAAACGACCTGATTGAGTTGGATGACCCAGATTCTGACAGGCAGCCCAAGCAGAAGAAGTTCTGGAGCTTTATTAAGTCGTTACGGAAGGACAACTCCGGGATCTCTCCCCTGAAGGACAATGGCCGTCTCTTTGACTCACCAACAGACAAGGCCAAAATCCTTAACAGGCAATATACACTAAACGACACTTATAAGTTTGCAAGTATAAAAATGCCATTTATTAGTTTATTCCTGGTTTGTTTTCAACCATATTTTTTACCAAATAATTAAAACTATATTGCAATAATAACTCGCTATTCATTTTTTAAAAAGCGCGACATGTTCACGGTCCAGTGAGCAAACAAATTAAAACATAAAAATGCACGTGAAATTCGACGCAGCGTGCAGACTTTTAAATGAAATTTTACATGGCGATAAGTAATGGAATAGCTCACGCTTGTATGAAAAACAGAAAAAAATCAAGTATTCTATCCAGCAAGGAGACGTAGCCATGGGTTGAATTAAAGCCGATGTCTGTCAATGCGAAGTTTGCATCTTAGTGTTTGATTTACAAATCAATCTGTGGTACGAAAATAATAAACTCACCAGTGAATAATAAAAAATATTTGTTCTACAGATTGGCATAATCTAATTTTCAAAATTATTTCTCCAATCTAATAAAAAATGAGTTTTACTTGCTCTTATATCGTGCCATCTTACACGATACATAGCCCATGTAGGCAATTGATTTTTGAACACAGTATTTTTGAAACATTTTCTAATAAAGTCCAAAAATATTTATGCAACATCGCGCTTAGGAGAAAATCCACAGAGTTCTGAAATTGTTAAAAAATGTTGATTCTATACCAATTTATACTATTGACCTAAGCATACGCCAGCAGCGGAAAAATCGATAATCAATAATGCCTGCATGTAAAGGGCGCAAACACTGTGTTAGATGAAATTGAACGCTGCCTTAAAAATCGACACGATGTAAGTTTTTGATATTAAGAATCAACCCAGGGTCAGTTTTCTATGTTAAGAATCGACCCAGGTTATTAAACCTTAATTGTCGATCCCGTTGGGCTCATTTTTAACTTTAAGAATCGACCCATTGTAAAGCAGCTTTTTCTATCGGTTATTAGGTTTTTTTGGAATTTCGTGTGATTCATCAGTCCTTTTTTAACCTCTGTAATTAGTTGGCTATTCATTGATATCAAATAAAATATAAATCAGTGTGAGACATGGTCTCTTAAGCACACATTCTGATAATTTGACTTAATTCGGTTGATGCGGTAAAAAGATATTTAAAAAACAATACTTGCACACTTATAAGTGTTGTTTAGTGTATGTCAGTTTTCACGCATGAGTCTGAAGACGACATACCATCACAAGCAGGGACGCCTTACCCAGACATGAGCGGTATAAAGATCAGTGAGACAGGTATCTTCAAACTCCTGACCAAAATGAACCCAAGAAAGGCTGCTGGTCCTGACAATATATCAGCAAGGATACTGAAGGAGTGTGCAGTGGAGCTAGCACCAATTCTTACCATCATCTTCCAGCGATCTCTGGATCAGGGTACTGTACCAGATGATTGGAGGCGCGCTAACGTCACTTCCATCTACAAGAAGGGCTCCCGCCAAGATCCTGCCGACTACAGACCCGTATCACTCACTGCTGCAAGCTTTTAGAACACATCATCGTTAGCCATACACTTTGCCATCTTGAACAACACAACATCTTACATGACTGTCAGCACGGGTTCAGGGCGAGGAGGAGCTGTGAAACTCAGCTCCTCACCCTTGTACACGAACTGGCATTATCCCTCGACAAAGGCATACAAACCGACATGATAATCCTTGACTTCAGCAAGGCCTTAGATCGCGTTCCACACTAGCGGCTACTTCAAAAGCTCAACCACTACGGAATAAGAGGCCATGCGCTAGAGTGGATTTCTTCTTTCCTCCACGACAGAACGCAGAAAGTGCTTGTCCAGGGTCAGTCGTCAGAAGAGGTACCTGTTGTGAGTGGTGTCCCACAGGGATCAGTCCTAGGACCCTTGCTGTTCCTTCTATTTATTAATGACCTCCCTGATGGCCTTCGCTCACAGACTCGACTGTTTGCAGACGACTGCATCCTGTACCGCCAGATCAAGTCCCAACATGACCAGAAGACTCTCCAAGAAGATCTGGACTCTCTTGCAGTGTGGGAAAGGAAGTGGGGCATGGATTTCCACCCCAACAAGTGCAGCACTCTTCGTATGAGCCGTTCACAGTCTCCACTTCTTTCTACCTATATCCTGAAAGGCATCACTCTCTCAACAGACCAAACTACAAAGTACCTCGGTGTGGATCTGCAAGCTGACCTTGGTTGGAAGACACACATCGACCGGATCACAAAGAAGGCAGGCAACATGCTCGGATTTGTGAGACGCAATCTTCATAGCACCAGCAAAGAGACAAAGACCATGGCCTACATCTCCCTGGTCCGCTCGAATCTCGACTACTGCTGCACCATCTGGAACCCTCACCAGAAGACACTTACGTCTAAAGTCGAGATGGTCCAGAGAAGGGCGGCGCGTTTTGTAACTAACAGGTACCACAACACCAGCAGCGTCACAGATATGCTCGCTAGCCTACAGTGGGACAGTCTCAAAACACGTCGTCTGAAGCTGCAGCTTACAACGCTATACAAGATTGCCAACAACCTGGTCGATATTGACACTTCTCCATATCTCAAGCCAGCAAAGACGCTACCACGGTCAGCCCACAGTACCAGGTTCCTGCCGTATCAAACATCCACAAACTGCTTCAAGTATACTTTCTTCCCTCGCAGTATCCCACTATGGAACTCACTTCCAGCCACGGTGGCTGAGGCCCACTCCTTGGTATCCTTCAAGAGTGGGATCTCCAGCCTACCATTCTAAGGGGACTTCCGTTCCGGTTATGAAGTAGTATCAAATGAGGGGCTTGAGCTGTGTCAGCGGGTCTAGTACCCAGGTAGCGCCACGCAAGCTGAATTGGTCATGCCCTGATGGTCGAAAAGTAACCGGTCAAACTTTGTTTCCTTTCCTTCTTTCTTTACCTATCCAGCACCGCTATTCTTGTCAGAGTCTCTTCTAACTTTATCTATCGTTTCCTTTTTGTCTTTTCTTTTTCTTATGTGCGCACCGTTGCATAGTTATCAAGTCTGACAGAGCAACGTACCAACGTAGACGTAGAAACGTAGACGCATAAATACGTTCAAAGTGTGCCGTAATTGTTTGATTGCATTAAAGGTTTTAATCTGCTGTTAGATTTGTGGTTGTAAAGGTTAATCTCTTCACTGCATTATCCGAGGTACACTGGTTATTTAACAGCTTTGATCCTTATCAGGCACGTAACGCGGTATCTGATACTTTGAGAAATAAAAGTAACCGATATAGATCTGTTTCCAACCTGTATTGAATATATTTATTAAAATTAACAGAAATCACAATTTTTCAACAATTGTTATCTTTTTATATACAACATATCTTGACTCAAGTTACAAATATCAAACAGTTTGGATTGTGACCAGAAGTATTTCTTAATATGTGCATTCTAATATGAAATGAAACTCGTTTTCTAAAACATTGCATTGAGAACAATTTCTATTTTCAAAAGCTGTTCCAACTGCTTTTTCCACCTACCAGCCTATATTTTTTAAAGCAGTCAAACAGTTTGGATTCTGAACAGACATCGCGTTATTCGGTTACTTCTGATTTGGATCGTAACTATTTGCGAATAATAATAACTTTAATAACAATATGAATTATAACGGTAAAATTGACAAATGTACTCTTCACAGGTACACTGTTTGTAAATGGCGAGTTTTTACCTTATCAGATGCGTGACACATAAACACGGTATAATAAGATTTAGGGTCATAATGGCAAACATTTTGGATCCTTATGAGACGCCGCGTTACGCGGCGTCTCATCTGGATCCAAAATGTTTGAAAGGGCAATCACTGTGGTAGATATATCCACCGCTAGTATGCAAAGAGTTAACATTTATACAAATAGAAAACATACATATCAATAGGGAGCTCATTAGTTGGGAATAGGCAAATTCATTTGAATTTTTTATAATTTATAATAAAGCCTAAATAAAAAGTAATTCTCATGAATAAACAGATGTTAACCAAAATTTGTTCCATAAGCAATCTTCTCTGATTTTTTATTATGTTTTTTTACTAGTAGCTTACGGTAAAAACTCACAATTACGAACACTAGAATAGTGTAAATTATTAGGTGTTTGAGACAGATGACTGCTTTTAAAAGCAATGTGACAGTAAAACGTAAAACTCCTGTATGAGCTTTCTGTTTTACTGTCAAACTGCTTTAAACTGTTACCTGTCTTTAAAAGAAACCAATTAGCCATCGTATGTTTAT
The DNA here is from genome assembly GCA_922989275.2 of Gari tellinella. Taxonomy (NCBI): domain Eukaryota; kingdom Metazoa; phylum Mollusca; class Bivalvia; order Cardiida; family Psammobiidae; genus Gari; species Gari tellinella. Next base: position 82,244,237 of record OV277864.1, on the reverse strand, counting down.
AGTTTTAAGAGAGAGGTTTTACTGTAATGTACATGTTCAATTCATTAAATACGTTTTCATTTGGTAAAAGTAAGTATTTAACTTTTTATTGGCAGGGTAAGAAATGACCAAACATATGGAATCGAAGTTACTACTGGATTTGATAACTGTTCAAATAATTATGAAACCAGCAGAATAAGATTTTTTTTCTCATTTCTGAGCAAACATACTACCCGATCTAACATATATCTTAATAAATTTTGCGTAAAAATGATGAAATGTATGTAATAAAGAATTTTTTTTTCGCGGGTACGAAATGACCGAAAATATGGGTACGAAATGACTAGTGAATTTGAAAGGGTACGAAATGACCAAAAAAATGGGTACGAAATGACCAAAAAAATAGGGTACGAAAAGGCGAGGGTACGAAATGACCAGTTCCCTGGAGAGAAAGGGGTTCTGCGATGCATGGGTGGAAATTGAGGTCAAAATTTGAAGGAAATGAGTTTATGGGTACGCATCAGATGATTTGGTTAGACCTGTTACTTATAAACCGGGCAAGCCTTCCTTTTTCTAGCTTAGTTCAAATCTACTGAAGGTATATCCAAATCTTTTGATTATTTAATTGTTCTGATTCTCAATCATATTTTTAAAACTTTCAATGCTTTAGACTTGAGTCGGCCATCATTGATTGCATTTACATTTAATATTGAAGTTATTATAGTTTGTTGATGTGTGACTTTTAAAATCAAGGAAAGAGTTATTTAAAGCGCACGGGAATAATTGTGTATGGTTTATGTCTATGGGCTATACGAATAACGGGAACGTATATGGGAAGTTGAGGTAGAAATACCTTACTTGTTGTTGTATAGATAGAAGAATTAAAACAGGACTAGAAATAGTAGTAGCAGTGAATGAAGTAGTTAAAGTAGTTGTGGTGTAGTTGGAAATGTAGTAAACAGCAGATAATGGTAGGTAGTAGTACTATTAAGTAGTATTAGATCTAGTAGTAGAAAGTAGTAGTAGTAGTTAAGTAGTAGTAGTAGTAGTGGTAGTAGTAGCAGATCTAGCAGTAAGAGTAAGTAGTAGTAGTAGTAAAAGTAGTAGTAGTACTCTAGTAGTAGTAGTAGTAGTAGTCGTAGCAGATCTAGTAGTAGTAGTAGTAATGACAGGTTATAGTTTAAGTAGAATAAGTAGAAAGAGTACTAGTAAGGTACTAGTTAGCAGTAGTAGTAGTAAAAGTAAGTAGCAGTAATAGTAGTTGTACTAGTAAGTATATGTAATACTAAGTAGTAGTAGATCTGGTAGCAGTAGTGGTATTAATAGTAAGGAGTAGTAGCAGTAATAATTGTAGTGGTAGTAATAGTGGTAGAACTAGTTGTAGTAGTCTTAGTTATAGTAGGAGGATAAGTTGTAGAAGTTAACTAGTAGATTGTAGTTGTTGGCATATGAAAGTAAAAAATGTTAAAGAAAATTCACTTTTATCTAGAGTCAAAAGGGCTCATCAGCAAAGGAAAATTTCTTTCAAATCAAATCTAAGCAAAATAATTGTTAAAAACAATGCTTCATATTTTGAAAATTGATTTTTCTGTGTATTTGTATTTATCTAAGTACTATAAAATGCAATAAAACTATTTTTTGTGTGAAACTTTCCTTAAGAGCCAAAAGGGCTCATCAACAAATAAAACAAGATATAATAATAAACTTAGCAGCAGGGCCAGGTATTATATCTTCACAATAAATGGTCATGGTTGTCGGTAAGAATGTATAATATCATTCAACATCAACACAAGGAAATACATTAGCAAGTTAAAGGTCGATTCAATGTTAGCAGATTAATTAAGTTATGATGTCAATGTGATGTCTATTTAATTGCAGTAACTGTGTAGTTACAAAATATGGCATATTCATAAAACAATTAGGTATATAATACATAGACATAACAAGAGCGTGTCCCAGTTACACGAATGCCCCCGATGATACAGGGAGGGGAATCCAGACTATCAAACGTAAAAGTTAGAGAGCTGAAACTGTAGTTGAGCGCCATTTTGAGGACTTCAAGGGCCATTACTCCAAAGGGCCTAGCATAAATTGGTGCCACTGGTTATCCAAATTGGTCTCCATTTTATGTCAACAAACATTTTTAGAAAGTTTGGTGAAGATCAGATGAAAAGCAATGTGTTTGTGAAACACAAATGCCCCCAGCCAGCGTCATGTTCTGTAATGTAATGCTTATTTGCAAAAGTAGGTCAAAAGTCATGGTCGCATGGTAAATGAAACATTGGCATGGTTGAACAAGTCTTAACACAAGAAACATAAATGTACATGTACATACAAAGTATGGAAGCTCTAGGCCTACTGGTTCAAACGTATAGGCATATAAAGATTTATACAAAAGCCGGTCAAAGGTCAAGGTCACAAGGGCAAAAGCGTAGGTATGGTTGGAAAGGTCTTGACACAAGAAATATATAAACAAAATATGAAAGCCGTAGGCCTACTGGGGCAAATGTCATAGCCATTTAAAGATTTTAACAAAAGAAGTCAAATGTCAAGGTCACAATGTCAAAAAGTTTTGTATGGTTGGAAAGGTCTCGCCACAGGGAAGACACCTGCCAAGTATAAAAGGCCCAGATGCAAAAATGCAAATGTTATAGCCAATGTTAAGGTTTTTGGTTAAAGTTTGATTAAATAGGTCAAAGGTCAAGGTCAAGGTCACATTGTCATAGACTTTGGTATAGTTGGAAAGGTCTTAACACAAGAAATATGCATACAAAATATGAAAGCCCTGGGCCAACTGGTGCAAATTATATAGCCATTTAAAGATTTTTACAAAGGTAGGTCAAATGTCAAGGTCAAGGTCACAAGGTCAAAAAGTTTTATATGGTTGGAAAGGTCTTGCCATGAGAAATACACATGCCAAGTATAAAAAAAGGCACATGTTTAAAAATGCAAAAGTTATAGCCAAGGTTAAGGTTTTTGGTTAAAGTTTGATTAAATAGGTCAAAGGTCAAGGTCACATGGTCAAAGATGTTGGTATGGTTGGAAAGGTCTTGACAAAAGAAATATACATACAAAATATGAAAGCCCTGGGCCTACTGGTGCAAATGTTATAGCCATTTAAAGATTTTTACAAAAGTAGGTCAAATGTCAAGGTCAAGGTCACAAGGTCAAAAAGTTTTATATGGTTGGAAAGGTCTTGCCATGAGGGATACACATACTAAGTATAAAAGGCCCAGGTTCAAAAATGCAAAAGTTATACCCAAGGTTAAGGTTTTTGGTTAAAGTTTGATTAAATAGGTCAAAGGTCAAGGTCAAGGTCACATGGTCAAAGATGTTGGTATGGTTGGAAAGGTCTTGACAAAAGAAATATACATACAAAATATGAAAGCCCTGGGCCTACTGGTGCAAATGTTATAGCCATTTAAAGATTTTTACAAAAGTAGGTCAAATGTCAAGGTCAAGGTCACAAGGTCAAAAAGTTTTATATGGTTGGAAAGGTCTTGCCATGAGGAATACACATGCCAAGTATAAAAGGCCCAGGTTTAATAATGCAAAAGTTATAGCCAAGGTTAAGGTTTTTGGTTAAAGTTTGATTAAATAGGTCAAAGGTCAAGGTCAAGGTCACATGGTCATAGACTTTGGTATGGTTGGAAAGGTCTTGACAAAAGAAATATACATACAAAATATGAAAGCCCTGGGCCTACTGGTGCAAATGTTATAGCCATTTAAAGATTTTTACAAAAGTAGGTCAAATGTCAAGGTCACAAGGTCAAAAAGATTTGTATGGTTGGAAAGGTCTTGCCATGAGGAATACACATGCCAAATATAAAAGGCCCAGGTTTAAAAATGCAAAAGTTATAGCCAAGGTTAAGGTTTTTGGTTAAAGTTTGATTAAATAGGTCAAAGGTCAAGGTCACATGGTCAAAGATGTTGGTATGGTTGGAAAGGTCTTGACAAAAGAAATATACATACAAAATATGAAAGCCCTGGGCCTACTGGTGCAAATGTTATAGCCATTTAAAGATTTTTACAAAAGTAGGTCAAATGTCAAGGTCAAGGTCACAAGGTCAAAAAGTTTTATATGGTTGGAAAGGTCTTGCCATGAGGAATACACATACTAAGTATAAAAGGCCTAGGTTTAAAAATGCAAAAGTTATACCCAAGGTTAAGGTTTTTGGTTAAAGTTTGATTAAATAGGTCAACGGTCAAGGTCAATGTCACATGGTCAAAGATGTTGGTATGGTTGGAAAGGTCTTGACAAAAGAAGTATACATACAAAATATGAAAGCCCTGGGCCTACTGGTGCAAATGTTATAGCCATTTAAAGATTTTTACAAAAGTAGGTCAAATGTCAAGGTCAAGGTCACAAGGTCAAAAAGTTTTATATGGTTGGAAAGGTCTTGCCATGAGGAATACACATGCCAAGTATAAAAGGCCCAGGTTTAAAAATGCAAAAGTTATAGCCAAGGTTAAGGTTTTTGGTTAAAGTTTGATTAAATAGGTCAAAGGTCAAGGTTAAGGTCACATGGTCAAAGATGTTGGTATGGTTGAAAAGGTCTTGACAAAAGAAATATACATACAAAATATGAAAGCCCTGGGCCTACTTGCAAATGTTATAGCCATTTAAAGATTTTTACAAAAGTAGGTCAAATGTCAAGGTCAAGGTCACAAGGTCAAAAAGGTTTGTATGGATGGAAAGGTCTTGATACAGGGAAGATACATGCCAAGTATAAAAGGTCCAGGTACAAAAATGCAAGAGTTATAGCCAAGGTTAAGGTTTTTGGCACAGACAGACGGACGGACGGACAGACGGACGGACGGACGGACGTTCTCACAATTGAACATTTGTTGGGTATATTTTTTGTTTAAAAGTACCCAACAGTACACTAAAATACCCAACAATAACAATAGGGCAATCACGGAATGAATGGAATCTATTGTTCTCCCTACCCAACAAAGGACCTTTCGTGCGCTCGGACGGACAGACGGACAGACAGAGAGATGGACGGACGGACGGACGGCATTCGCCAATCTATAGACCGCATTTTCAATCCGGCCAAAAATGAACACCCGATCGTAGAAAAAATTGCAAATAGTACACTCCGACGGCCGTGACGGCAACTAAAGCTAATCTCATGAACACCTTTTCAAACAGTTTCATCAAGATTAGAGACCAACTCAATTCTCATCATATATTTCAAACTGTTTGTAAATTGAACATTAATAAAGTCACATGTGGATGATATATTGATTTAAGCAGGCGTCATATTTATCAGAATTCATTTTCTTTGTTTTAATCGACGGGCGACCCGAAATGCAGCAGTTTTGTGTTGTAATGGCGTATTTAAAGGTATCTGTGCATCAGTTTATTAGTCATATATGAATTCCCGCTCAAAAAGATGCTTTTATTGTCAAAAATCGGCGACGATATGAAAAATGCCTATCCTACCTAACCTTCGTTAACACCAACTAAAATAGATTTGATGTACTAATATCGTATTTAAAGGCATATATATGTTGTTTAAATAACTGTATCGACACCCCTGTTAAAAAAGTTGGTTCTGTTTGCAGAGGCGTTAAAAGGGAAAGGGTTAAGAGACCTACAAATTGGTGTTTAAACAAAAATCCCATTTAAAATGATTCTTTTATTGGATTAAATGTGGCTACACATAAAAAATTGTCAATCTGCCGTTAAATTCGAAAAATCTCATTTATTAAATTTAACTTGGTACTTTTATATTGACACCGATTTTAACAGTCCACAAAGGCATCTTTTTGAAACTTGACTATAATTTGTCGCAGGTTCGAAAACACATGTAATTTCAAAGAAATCGTAATATCAGTAAAACTTACACATACTGTGAAGAAGACGTTTTTCTTTCACGTTTAAACGCAAACGAAATGCATTTGCAACAAGCACCTTAGAGCTGATATCCCCTGCCGCAGCGATTGTCCAGAAGAAAGTGGCAAACTTTAATGTGGGAGGAAGGGGCAAATGGTGATCACCTGTCTTTAAAGATCAACATTCAAAAGCTTTTTACAAAGTTTTATAAAATCCATTCAATTTTGTACATGTTAAAGCCTAAACAATACAAAAAATAAGACTCTTGATTCAAATTCAACAGTAATTAAACACTTTCAAGAACTTATAATTGTGTGCAAGTATTATTAAAAAAAATTCAGAACTGTAGAATTTACTAGAGTGTAAACACATTTTCAACTCATCAAGGGCAGAGTATTCTTGACTAATTTGCACATTTTCGACCATTATTGAACTCATTCTATAAATAATAGCCATATATGTTTTAATTTTTTTTTTTCAAAATCCATTCACAGTTGTACACAATAGCATGTAAACAATAAAGCCATGTTGAGCATTACTAAGTACATAAAGGGCAGATAACTCTTGCCACAAAGTATCCTTTTTTGACAATAATTGCAACCCTTATATTTATATACATCGTGTGTAAGTTAAATCAAAATCCATTAAGGACTGTTAAATATGGTTTTTTCGACTCATCAAGGGCAGATAACTGTTGACTAGTTTCTCCGTTTTCAAAAATGATAACAATTATTTGAAAACTAATAGCCATACATAGTTTAAGATTTTTTTTTATCAAAATCCATGCATATTTATAGATACTAGGATGTAAACAATATTAAAATAAAGCATTTTCTAGCATTTCTAAGTACATCAAGGGCAGATAACTCTTGCCACAAGTATCCTTTTTTGACAATAATAGCACACCTTCAAGAACTTTTACTCATAGACATTGTGTGCAAGTATCATTTAAATCCACTCATAATTGTAGTTGCCAGAGAGTAAAAACAGTTAAATATGGCCTTTTTTACTTATCAAGGGCAGATAACTCATGACTAATTACTCCGTTTTCAACAATAATCAAATTCATTTGAAAACTAATAGCCATGCATAATTCAAGAAAGTTTTTTCAAAATCCATGCATATTTATAGGCTCTAGTATGTAAACAAGAGCCCCATGGGGCATATTTCGCTCACCTGAGAATAACTGACAAAATGGAGAAAAAGATTTATGTCCAGGACAGAGTAATTTTTTACTCGATTGGCATAATTTGAACAATCTTGAAAGAGGACCTGTAGATGATGCTATGTGCCAAATATCTAAGATCAGGGCACTAGGGTTTTAGACAAAAAGATTTTTTTAAGTTTCCATTGAATTTTTTTTTTTTTTAGCTCCTGTGACCTACTTATGCAACAGACTGGAACCATTTGAACAAAATACCTAAAGGACATCTAGAAGTGTCACCATGATGAAAATCAAAGCTCTGGCCGTATTAGTTTCAGAGAAGAAAACGTTTTGAAAATTTCACTAAATAACTCTATGTAAAACTGTGACCCCCGGGGCGGGGCCAATTTTGACCCCAGGGACATAATTTGAACAAACTTGATAGAGGACCTGTAGATGATGCTATGTGCCAAATATCTAAGCTCTGGCCCTTGTAGTTTCAGACAAGAAGATTTTTAAAGTTTTCATATATGTCCTGGGTATGACGTTAAACTGCATCCAGCTGTGGCACCCTGAAAAGTGTGGGAATGTGAGGCTGCCCTTTACCACAGTTACCTCCAGGCTCCCTTTGGGCAAGGGTCAGTACCAGCATTTAGCCCCCCATCTCTGGGTCACGAGCTGCTTCAACCTGGGTGGCAGTAGGCAACCGCAGCAGTTACCAAGATATTGGTTTTTCTCTGGTGTAGTTGCCACCATGGCACGGCGGATGATCTACCTTGAGTGGACAACGGTGAGGCATAAAGCCCAAATGTGGGAACGGTGGAGATCTCAGATGCCGTATAGATCTGAGTTGGGACGCTAGCCAGGACAGGCAGTCCTGTAAAATCTCTTGTCACAAGTATTATGGCGAGTCTTACAACAGAATCTGAGTTAGGCGGTGCCAGCATTCGTCATAGACCTGCAGGTAGCGTCTCCGGCTTGGCGTCCTCTCGGTTGCGGGGCGCAGGGTCGGGCCATTGCGGCAAATCAAGCAAGCATCCGAGGAAATTCAGGGTGGGATCATTAAATGTGAACACCCTCAGAGGAAGAGTGTGTGAAGTCGTGGAAACACTGACAAGAAGGAGAGTTGACATCTGTTGTGTCCAAGAAACTAGATACCGTGGTGGTCACTGCGGCATTATCATGGGCAAAGACACCAAATACAAGCTTATCTGGTCTGGAAACAACAAGGGTACAGCTGGCGTTGGCATATTTGTAGCTGAAGAATGGATCGAGAAAATCTTTGAAGTGCAGCGAATATCAGACAGAATCATCCTGGTAAAATTGATAGTAGGCCAGAGTGTGCTCACCTTCCTGTCGGTCTACGCACCACAATGTGGGCTTGGAGACAGTGAAAAAGACCAGTTCTATGATCAGCTGCATGCTGTTACTGCAAAAATACCAGTTTCAGAACTCCTGATACCATGCGGGGATTGGAATGGCCATGTAGGTGTTTCAGGCGCTGCTTTCAGAGAGGTCCATGGAGGTTTTGGGTATGGCAGACAGGAGCCTGATGCAGAAGGAGAGAGAATCTTGGAGTTTGCACTAGCAAATGACCTGCTCCTTGGTAACACATGCTTCAAGAAGCGGGATAGCCACCTCATAACATACCAATCAGGAGATGCAGCCACACAAATCGATTTCATTCTGCTCCGCAAAAGTATGCGCAAGTTTGTCACAGATGTGAAGGTGATCCCTGGTGAGGAATGTGCCATACAGCACAAACTCCTGGTGTGCGACCTGAAGATTGACAGGCCCCATCAAGTCAAACGCAAATTCACCCCGCCTTAAAACCTGGAAGCTCAAAGACGCACTTACGCGCGGTCATTTCCAGGAGGTCTTCAACTCCCGTGTTGATACCTCATCAAGTGCATCCACTACTGCAACTGAGGAAATCTGGGCTAACCTAAAGACAGGTCTACTCAAGACAACCGAGGAGGTGTGTGGCACAACAAAGCCACATCGCTGGCGGCGGGAAACATGGTGGTGGAACAATCAAGTTGATGCGGCAGTCACAGAAAAGCGGCGGACATTCAAGGCAATGAAAGCAGGCACAGGAACTAGGGCAGCCTATGACTCAGCCAAACGTGCAGCTAGGCGCACAGTGCATCATGCTCGGCACGAGGCAGAAAAGGCCATGTACGAGAACATTGACCCCAATAAATCTGATGTCTTCCGCCTTGCAAACCAGATGCGAAGAGAGAATGGTGATGTCATAGGTGAGAAGCCAATAAAGAATGATGCTGGAGAGATGTCCTTGAGTGAGTCTGCTAAGCAGGAGGCCTGGCAAGAACACTTTGAAAGGCTTCTCAACGTGGAATTTGAGTGGGACCCTGAGCACCTGACCAAAGAACCACCAGTAGAAGGTCCATCTATCCCAGTCACAATTGATATGGTGAAAAAGTCCATTTCATAGATGAAGACGGGTAAAGCTGCAGGACCATCTGGCATTGTGGTGGAAATGATCCAAGCAGCAGGTGATGCAGGTGCAACCATGATTTGCGACCTTGTAAGGGCAATCATTCATGAAGGCAGGATCCCCTCTGACTGGGAGGAGAGTTTCATTGTCTGCATCTACAAAGGCAAGGGTGATGCTCTAGAAAGAGGTAACTACCGTGGTCTCAAACTCATAGACCAGGTCATGAAAATATTAGAGCGAATTGTGGATAGCCTCATCAGACAGTTGGTGACCATAGATGACTCCCAGTTTGGCTTTGTACCAGGCAGAGGCACTACAGACGCAATATTTGTTGTTCGTCAGATGCAGGAAAAACATCTAGCAATGGACAAGAAGCTTTACATGGCCTTTGTAGATCTAGAGAAGGCGTTTGATCGGGTCCCTCGGAAAGTGATATGGTGGGCCATGAGAAAACTTGGCGTTGAAGAATGGATTGTCTGCCTGGTTCAAGGAATGTACGCAAATGTGCGTAGCTGTGTTCGTGTTGGAGAGGGTCATAGCAACGAGTTCGAAGTGAAAGTCGGTGTACACCAGGGCTCTGTACTCAGCCCATTGCTCTCCATCATTGTACTTGAAGCCCTCTCCCGCGAGTTCCGGACAGACGTCCCCTGGGAGGATCTCTATGCAGATGACCTAGTAATCATCACAGAGTCACTTGAGGAATGTGTCAGGAGACTAATGGTTTGGAAAGAGGCCATGGAAGAGAAAGGACTCAGAGTAAATGCTGGCAAAACAAAAATCATGATCTGTGGCACTGGCATGGACCTTCTACAGAGTGTTGGCAAGTACCAATGTGCTGTTTGCCGCACAGGTGTGGGCAGAAACAGCATCTTCTGTAATGGTTGCAAACTCTGGGTCCACAAGAAATGCAGTGGTCTCAGGAGGCTGGTGGAAGATCCTGACTTCAGATGTTCCCTCTGCCTGGGAACCGCTCGCCCCATTGACTGCAGAGCACAGAAAGAGGTCCAAGTTGGCCAAGACAAGCTGGAGGTGGTTCTCTCCTTTTGCTACCTTGGGGACATGTTGTCTTCAGCAGGCGGCTGTGACCTTGCAACAACGGCTCGTGTTAAGTCTGCCTGGAAGAAATTCAAGGAGCTACTGCCTGTCCTCACGTCACGCCACCTCTCATACAAGACACGCGGCCGCATCTACAGCATGTGCGTGCGAAGTGTTATGCTCCACGCCAGTGAAACCTGGCCTCTGACCAAGCCAAACTTCCAGCGCCTGCAGCGTAAGGACAGGGCCATGATCAGACAGATTTGCAATGTCAAGCCAGAAGATGTGACCACTGTCCATTCCAGGAAGCTGCTAACGCAACTTTGCATAGAGGACTTGGAGCTCATCTTGAGGGAAAGACGACTTCGATGGTATGGGCACGTTGAACGCTCCACTGGAGCTATTAAGTGCGCCAGAGATATGAAAGTTGCAGGGAAGCGTGGGCCGGGGAGGCCCAAGATGTCGTCGAGGGAGCTGACTGTAAGAGACCGCCAAGAATGGGGACTCGCAGTAGTTGACCCAGATGATAGAAAAGCCTGGAGATCCTGTGTAAGAACCGCCATGCGTGCAGCTAGCCAGTTACCTGGAAGGGAGCCCACTATTGTGGATAATGCTCCCACCCCTGCACGTCAATCAAAAATCCGATGATGATGATGATTCATTGAAAAAATCTATTTTTAGCTCCTGTGACCTACTTATGCAACCGACCAGAACCATTTGAAAAAAATATGTAAAGGACATCTAGAAGTGTCACCCTGATGAATATCAAAGCTCTGGCCATATTAGTTTCAGAGAAGAAGACGTTTGAAAATTTCACTATATAACTCTATGTAAAACTGTGACCCCCGGGGCGGGGCCAATTTTGACCCCAGGGACATAATTTGAACAAACTTGATAGAGGACCAGTAGATGATGCTATGTGCCAAATATCTAAGCTCTGGCCCTTGTAGTTTCAGACGAAAGATTTTTAAAGTTTTCATTGAAAAAATCTATTTTTAGCTCCTGTGACCTACTTATGCAACTGACCGGAACCATTTGAACAAAATATGTAAAGGACATCTAGAAATGTCACCATGCCGAGTATCAATGCTCTAGCCATATTAGTTTCAGAGAAGAAGACGTTTGAAAATTTCACTATATAACTCTATGTAAAACTGTGACCCCTGGGGAGGGGCCAATTTTGACCCTAGGGACATAATTTGAACAAACTTGATAGAGGAACTATAGATGATGCTGTGTGCCAAATATCTAAGCTCTGGTTCTTGCAGTTTTTGACAAGAAGATTTTTAAAGATTTCCTTATTTTTTCACTTTGGTTGCCATGGCAACCAGAGTTCTGCATTGTTTTTAATTCTTTGAACAAATTTGAAAGAGCTTGACCCAAGGAACATTTCTGTAAAGTTTGGTTGAAATCTGTCGAGCGGTATATGAGGAGATGTCATTTGAAGCAATTGTTAACGACGACGCACGCCGGACACAGGGCCATCCCAATAGCTCACCTTGAGCCTATGGCTCAGGTGAGCTAAAAATATCAAAATAAAGCATTTTCTAGCATTTCTAAGTACATCAAGGGCAGATAACTCTTGTCACAAGTATCATTTTTTTACAATAATTGCACACCTGCAAGAATTTGTACTTATAGACATTGTGTGCAAGTATAAACAAAATATGTTGAATACTGTAGTTGCTAGAGTGTAAAAACTGTTAAATATGGCATTTTTAACACAAAAAGGGCAGATAACTCATAAATTCCTAAAATTTTCTAAAAAAAAATTTGATTTCCCACGGTGCTCCTATGATGACAAATAAGTATACCAAGTTTCATCCAAATCTGTTTATCCGTTTGGGAGATACAGTTGCGGACGGAAAACGTGACGGACGGACGCACGGACGGACTGGCATTTTTAACACAAAAAGGGCAGATAACTCATAAATTCCTAAGATTTTCTGAAAAAAATTTGATTTCCCACGGTGCTCCTATGATGACAAATAAGTATACCAAGTTTCATCCAAATCTGTTTATCGGTTTGGGAGATACAGTTGCGGACGGAAAACGTGACGGACGCACGCACGCACGGACGGCCGGACCTAAAACAGTATCCCTCTGCCTTTCGGCAGGGGATAATAAAATATAGGAAATGACAACTAGTGGTCAATTCTGAACATTTATTTTAATCTGAGTGGCAAACATTAAGGAGCCTGATCAGACGCCGGGTTACTCTCCAAAATGTTTGCAATGTCAATAATAGTTTTAGCAAAAATGCGTTTATTTGGAAAGAATAATGTGTTCTCCACTATAATTACCTAACGAATCAATAGTCCAGTCAATATTATCTGTAACAAAACTATTTAAAGTCTGATTCGACTCATACACACAAACACATAAGGGACGGGTGATTGACAGGACCAGGCTTTTTGAAGTTAATCGACACAGCTTCTTGTAGGTTAACCGCTTTCTGATGACATGTACTGTTTCATCTGTTTCTGCAGACTTTATTTTCGACAGTCGGCTCCACATCATAGTCTTTTATGTTGCCGCGCAGAGGGCGATAATTTTTGTTTTTTAGCGGTTGAAATTATTTTTTGACCAATGAGAGTTGAGTATTTTTGAAAAAATTTCGAGGATTAATTTTTGTAAGTCAGTACTATCAAACACTAAACAACGACTAAAAAATGTAATCCTGCGCATGCGTATTTGGGTTGATTCACAGGTGTTTCTTTCGGTAGGACCGTCTGATGTACTAGTGGTGGTAAATCTCAAAGAACCTCAAAGAGCCTTTAATTAGATGAATAAAAATCAGATTGCAAGTGCAAATTGTCGGGTTTTGGGAATCTACATTAAACATAATTTTGATGCAAATTTTCGTTATAATTCACGTACTGTGGCGTTATTTGACGGAATTTGATGAAATAAAAAGTAGATATTGATAAATTAATCCTTTCCCGAGGATACCACAAGAGAATATCGGCGATCGAGTCTATTTTAGCATCAGTTTAAGTGGATAGTAAAGACTAGGTGTCGAATTGCTCTGTTTACCTTGTATCTATAATAGAAGTATCCCTCTACAACCGTTATTCGAACACAACCAAAAATCGAACACCTGAATCATTTCGCTGAACATCTATAGTTACAAACAAATTTGCATAACCGCGCATGACATTTTGACAGTAACACCGGTAGAAATGTCAAGAACACAAAATCGGCAAAAAAGATCAGTAAATAAGTGAAAGGGCATTTTTTGAACTTATCTGACTATAAATATTGTATTTACATCTAATCCCAAATTTCTCAATGCATAATTTGGCCACAAACTACATTTTCTGTTATCAAAAATGACCAGTGGTGTATCGGCTGCAAAACTGTTACATTTACCTCATTCCTAATGGTCCGGATAAATAATATTGAGGGTTCAGACCACTAAATTTGATCAAATCTCAAACTAGGGGTCATTATCACTTTTTTCACTTTTTTTTATTTCCATATTGTGTTTCATATAAGAAATAACAGAGAATAAACAAAATATTTGTTTATCTTACAGGTTCCAGTACACTAGTTTTATTTTAGAAAAATATGTTCAACCACTTTTAAGAAATGTCTTCTTTGTTATATCTAGATGCATTTCACATCAAAAGGGAGACCCTTCTAATGCCCTGTCTGTAGCCATTAACAATTGATACCTTATGTCTAAACTACTGTAAATTACATGTAAAAAGTTGACATTTACTTTTTATGAGGTTACAGACTCTTGTTTTATGTTTTATCTGACATTTTATGAACAAACACTTACCCTGGGCTACATATAGTAAAAATATTGTGGTGTCAAACCTGCTGTTCGAATTTAGGTTGGTAGATCTATTCCACTGAGAATGAGGTAAGCGGGCCACTTTGCTTTGTTTACATTGTTAGAGAACCGATTTTAGTTGCAATAACTTACCCATCGTATTATAACTTAATATAAGTTGAAAATAACCAGTTTATCCAGTATCTATGTAAAAAATAACTTTTATTCACATAGAAATTTGTAATTGACTCGAAGATGCTTAGGTGTTCGAATAATGGTGGTAGATCTACCTGGATATAGTAAAAAAAAAAAAAAAAATTTTAAGGGGGGGGGGGGGGGGGGGGGGGGGGGTGTTAATAGATAATAAAGTATGTGTCAAGTACCTGTGGCCACTGCCATACTTTTTGTAGTGAACTTAATCATTGGAAATATTGAAAATATCACCATACAAATCGGTTAAATGGTTTTATAAGGGGAGAAAATGATTTTTTCTTGTGGAATTCATTACAAATGCACATTTTCCCTCAGAAAAGACATTTTTTGCTTTATACACAATAGTCATTAGTAGCAGCCGAAAGATAGACGGAAGTTACGATCTGACACATGCGCGTAGCGGCGTTATGCGGAATACTCGGAAATCACCGGTAATAGGACGTCCACGATAAATGGGTCAAAAGCGATAAACCCTATGATGTCACTACTAATTAGAAATGTCTCTTCGAGACGATTCTTATGAGTAGTCTCACCATAGGATTTGGTGCTTAAGTGAGTGAGAAAATGTTACATTTCTTACGTTTACTCCCTCTTATCTGGAGCCCTGTTCATGACCCATCAATTTACAAGTTCACTTCACGGCTAATCACATGATTCAGAAAACTTCCGGGTTTTATTTTCTTAAATAATAAATGGCAGTCTTGGTTTAATCTGTAATTTACCTTTTACTTAGTTACATCTGGTCTTCAAACAGTCATATAATGACACTGATTCTTGATATACACATCCTTCAGGCAGATATATCCCTGAGATGTCGAAGAAACTTAACAAATGTTTCATCTCTTCCTGGTCTTCTCCGACCTATCCGGGCACTACTTGGTCAAGAACGACAACTCGGCTTAAAAGCTGGGGTCCGTATATTCACCCCACAAAACCCAATAGACACCAATAGTAACCAACAGATACCAATAAAACCAAATATGAGTTAGATCTACTACATATAGGCGTAGGCCATTCAATATAAAATTCGACCTAGACTAAATTGCAAAAGAATTTCTGATTGTTGTCGGCGAATCTAGATATGTATATTATCTCACTGCAAAAAGTTGGAAGTTGGAGTAGGTGGGGAAAGTTAAATAAAGGTAGTGACTAGGGGTACGTCACCGTACCTCTAATATTAGAAATTAGCGGTACGGTCACGTACCCCTAGCGAGCCCTACGAGGGTTGACTAGGGGTACGTGAGTCCAAAACACTATTAAGAAACACTTTATTTTGTCTGCAGATACGTTAATATCGATGCTAATGTTACTAATATCTCATTTCAACCTTCTATTCCGACTGTTTAACGGAGAAAAGCAAAGAAACTTCATATAATTTTTTTTCCATATCAGCATTTTTTTCACGGCAGCGAAAATTTCACACATTTTTTACAAGCATGTATAATTATCCAATAACAGCTTTATTTAGAATAATTGCACTGTCTAATTGCGATCAATTGTCAAACGTGTTTTTGAGTTGATTTTTGTAACATGTTATTAACAAGCAAACTTACATGTTCGATACTTACTGGGAGCTGAAGCTTCGATTGTTTTTATTTTCTCAGACCGACCACTTTATATTCAACGCTAAGTTAGGAAGATACATCAGCAGTAATTTCGAACAAGAATATTATATAAAAAGTTAGTTTTGAATCAAATTAATCATTTATAAGAAAAACACTTAACATTGGTCACGGATTTTCAGATATTGGGCGTATCTGACGATAATTAACCCTATACATATATGCGGAATACATCTATTCTCATCGCTGCCGTGAGAACAAGTTGGGTGGTGAACATATGTCGAAGTTTCTTTGTTTTTCTCCATTAAATATCCACACGATAATGAAGAAATGAGAGATTATCAATATTAGCACCAATAAAACGTATCTGCAGGCAAGCTTATATGTTACTACATAGTTTAAATGACTCACGTACCCCTAGTCAACCCTCACAGGGCTCGCTAGGGGTACGTGACCGTACCGCTAATTTGAAATATTAGAGGTACGGTCACGTACCCCTAGTCACTACCTTAAATAAAATCGATTTTAATCCGCTCTACTTTACGCATAATCCGATGGCCTATACAGTATACCATAGAAGTATTTTCCTGACGTAAAAGCTAATGACGTCATCAATATGACATCATAATGCCTAAAATAATGGCGATCGCAAGGTTTTAAATTTACTTCCGGGTGTAAATTATTTCGAAAAAAGCCGATAAAAGCGATACTGGACATTACTGGTAAGTCAAAATTATTACATTTTTATCACAATTGCAATACTGAAGGCGGGTGAGTTCGTCTGTGTATTTATTATTACACGAACTTTAATAAAATGGCGAGTTTCACCGCACATTTGTTGATTTCAATCTTGCAGGTTTTGGTTATTTTTTTTATGAAATAACTGAGTTTTTGCGTAATAGTATTTAATACATGAACATCGGTATAAGAATTATACGGAAGCCGGATAGTGCCACTTTTACAATTTTTTTATTTTTTTTTATCTTGAAAATTCAAGTTAGATCTATTATCTTGAAAATTCAAGATAGTATCTTGAAAATTCAAGATAGTATCTTGAATTTTCAACATACTATCTTGAATATTCAAGATAATAACTTGAAAATTCAAGATAGTATCTTGAATTTTCAACATAGCCTGTTTACCTGTGTTTTCGCCACCCTTAGCTATATTTTTCGCGCATGCGCTTTCTGATGTAACAGTTCTTACTTGTTCACGGATCTAATTCTGAACTGAACCTTCAATAACACGAATATATACAAATAAAACTTGTGGAATAAATACAAATGTAAATAACGGTACCGTTTTCGAACGAGGTCATTGCTCTGGATCATCGGGATTCTCGGTATCGCAATGACGTCACATATATGGGACTAGGTAAATAACTGGCGCTTTTACAGGCGTCATTAAATAAAGAACAACTACCCAGGCGGAACACAGGCGCCATTAGATTATATAGTGGCCAACGGGCCGTGCCTTACCTGGATGATATGGGTGATGGTGTGTAAAACAGGATGATTGCAGGTTTTAATCTGGTAATCACTGTTGATTATAAAGAAAGAATTGTTACAAATTTCCGAGATTTTGTTTATGGTAATGAACCAGTTGAATCATTATTTTTTTGTAATTTAATTAAATAAGTAACCCAAGAATAAAGATATGATTGATCAGAAAATGAGTTGAAATCAATTTCGAACCGTAGATCTAGTTTGCCAATAAATATTTGTAAGTAAGATATGTTTGTTAAATATTTGAACCCCCCCCCCCCCCCCCCCCCTAAAAAAAAGTTAAATTAAAATTTGATCAATCTTTTAAAATAAAAAATATTTTTTTAATTTTTTTTTTTTTTGATAGAAATTGCTATGTTACTTATACCTAAATAGCAAATGTATTTCTCAAATTTTCAAAATGGCAAACCACATAATGTTGATAATGATAAGAAAGGGAACATTTCTAGGGAATCCATCAATAGGGAGTGCAGACGAGCAGGATGACAGGCAGCATTAAACTATGAACAACTTAACAGGCGCCATTAGATTAAATAGCGGCCAACGAGCCGTGAAAGGCAGGCAGCATTAAACTAAGAACAACTTAACAGGCGCCATTAGATTATATAGTGGCCAGCGAGCCGTGAAAGGCATGCAGCATGAAACTATGAACAACTTAACAGGCGCCATTAGATTATATAGTGGCCAGCGAGCCGTGAAAGGCAGGCAGCATAAAACTATGAACAACTTAACAGGCGCCATTAGATTATATAGTGGCCAACGAGCCGTGAAAGGCAGGCAGCATTAAAGTATGAACAAATTAGCAGGCGCGGGTAGATTATATAGTTATTACTTTCCTTCTGCCAACCGATGCAGTAAACTGCCTCACTTGAAACTACTCTTTCCTTTTAAATACGACGGTAATTTACGTTAAGTTAATATTACTAGATTATTATTGATGAAAATTTTGAATTTTAATCAAACTTAATGAAAGAAGAAGGTTTTAGAATTTAAATTCATATATGTTTTCTATACAATAATGAATGTATGTGATTTGTGTGTAAAAATGAATTGTTATATGAAATATTGAAATATGTTTAATTAATATTTCCCTAAATAATAAGGCAATCAGAGATAGCATGCGAGCATAAAGCAATGATGTAATTGGCATTAAAATCAATGATAACAGTTTTAACTAAGAATAATGTGCTAGTTTGCATTTGTCATTAATTAACTATGTTTCATAAAAGGATCATTTATAGTGGTTTTCACAGGTTTGCGGCTCGCTTTTTCGGCACGCGATTAGCGGTTGATGGATTAAAGGTAATTGCTGATTGAAAAACAAATGATTCGCTTATGTTGATTGTATGTTATTTTCAGTTTGATAGTTATATGTTAATAAGTCAATCAAGTAATCGAAGATAAATAAGGTAAGCAAAGTGAATTGTGCCATACTTGCTTTTGCATTACATCGAATAATATCGACTGTATCTATTGCGCTTTATTGCTAACAATGTATCTGAAAGTTTTAATGCTAAGTTGAAAAGATTGCTAGAGTTTAAGCGCACGCCAGTCCATGGAATAGTGTTGTACCTTAATTACACCCAAATCAATGATTTGATTGAACTTTTGAAAGGTTTTTGTGGCGAGAGCGAACGGAAATTATAAATAAATAATAAATTAATAAAATACAGAATAAATAAATGAATGAATAAATAAACATGTCATTTTGTTTAATTTACAATTATTTACCTTTTCTTGGTTTAAACACTGATTGGATTTTCTAACTGCTGCTGTGGATTTTTTAAAAAGTTTTACTAGGTAAGGGAAATACTTTCGGCTTAAATTTTTGTTTTCAAAAAATGGGACTCATGAAAGCAGGGTCCACGTCCCGAGTCCCGGATACACACTTTCATAAAACATAAACAGTGTGTAACGAATGCTTTCATCTCTTTCCTAACAGCAATAGTTTACCAATTTCGTATGCCTGCGTGGTAGGTCACAGCCCGCTGACCACTATATAATCTAATGGCGCCTGTTAAGTTGTTCATAGTTTAATGCTGCCTGCCTGTCACGGCTCGTTGGCCACTATATAATCTAATGGCGCCTGTTAAGTTGTTCATAGTTTAATGCTGCCTGTCTGTAACGGCTCGCTGGCCACTATATAATCTAATGGCGCCTGTTAAGTTGTTCTTAGTTTAATGCTGCCTGCCTTTCATGGCTCGTTGGCCGCTATTTAATCTAATGGCGCCTGTTAAGTTGTTCAAAGTTTAATGCTGCCCGTCTGTCATCCTGTTCGTCTGCACTCCCTATTGATTGATTCCCTATAATTGTTCTCTATCTTATCGTTATCAATATTATGTGGTTTGCCATTTCGAAAATTTGAGAAAAACATTTTACTATTTAGGTATAAGATACATAGCAATTTTTATATAAATTTTTTTTTTCAAAAAATATTGATCTAAATTTTATTTAACTTTTTTTTTAGGGGGTGGGGGTGGTAAATATTTAACAAACATATCTTACTTACAAAAATTTATTGGCAAACTACGGTTCGAAATTGATTTAAACTCATTTTTTGATCAATCATATCTTAATTCTTGGGTTATTTTTTAAATTCAATTACAAAAAAAACCATTATTCAAATGGTTCATTACCATAACCAAAATCTCGTAAATTTTGAACTATTCTTTCTTAATTGTATATAATCAACAGTGATTACCAGATTAAAACCTGCAATCATCCTGTGTTACACACCATCACCCATATCATCCAGGTAAGGCACGGCCCGTTGGCCACTATATAATCTAATGGCGCCTGTGTTCCGCCTGGGTAGTTGTTCTTTATTTAATGACGCCTGTAAAAGCGCCAGTTATTTACCTAGTCCCCACATATATACCGGCCGCAAGCCCAGGTTTTATCTGGCCTTAATAACGTTGAATACAGTGCCTAGTTACGCATCAGTTAAGCGTTAATACATCGTTTAATGGTCTATTGTTTTGCCGTCGATTATGTTGACAACATCACTAAATTGCTTTGAATCATCGGGTATGATGATAATAATTATTAGATCTAGATCTACGATAAAAAAAATCTGATAATCAGTGCGATATTGTGCGGATCTAGACCTAAGTGTTGAACTGGCTTAGATCTACAAATCAGCATTTTCTAGCTGGTTCGTCTCGGTATAAGAATTCAACGCTACAGAAATTCTAAATGGAAAAAAGAGTGAACATCACTAGATCTACATATTGTACGGGTAGATCTAGATCGGGTTTTTTTCTTAATTTATTCATCGCGATTCTCTAGTTCCCGATCTGAAAGAGCGATCTTACTTTAGTCCAAAACCGATTTTAGTTGGATCTAGTTTTATCGTTCTGACTCCTTGGTGTAGTTTTACACTCGTCATTTCTGTCGAAAAATAAAATTCAAACAACTTTTAGATAGGCCTAAATGAATTTTAATTTAAGATTTAAATTCGAGTTTTATGGTAGACTCTAGCCTTTAAAAGCAGCGTACACGTAGCGTAGATCTAGATCTATACAAAACCACTAAGAGATAGAAGCAGTGACCTGGAAACCCATGCGCCATGCGCCATAGTCACATTAAAAAAAAATGTCACAGAATTTCCAACTGATGCGCCCAGTGTCTCGCTGATTAAGTTGACAGTAAAACGTCTAAAATAAATAATATCAGATAATCACCTTGAATGTTAGCCTTTAATAGCATCCAATATTATCCTCTCTATGACACTTTTCATACTGAGTTACTCAGACACGATTTACACACAATGTGTTAAAACATCACAGCATAATTGAGGAGCCCCGCCCATTTCATTCAATGACCTCTGGGTTCACTTATATATATTTATCTAGATATATATCTTACACATGACAAAATCTGCAGCTGCAGTTTGACACTGTAATCGACATAGGATTGAAATCGGTCACCATAGTCTAAACTCTTTAAACTATACTCGTCACTAGGGTTGAAGACGGTCACCAAATTTTTATTATTTGATGTTGCCGACGAGGCTCGACCTGTTCAAAATATTGGCACAAGGGCCTGAAACACATAAATAGGGAAGCAGCTGCCTACTATAATAAAAGACTATATCATAGTACATTATGTGTCCATGGCCCCCTGTGGTATATCACCAAAGAAATTACCAGAACACAAGAGACACTTGTGTTACCAGTTTGATGCTGTGTCAAAACAGAAATTATGACACGTGTGTATTCAAGGTTGGCTTCTTATAGGGAAAATAGAGTTTGACATGGACAATGTTTGATTACGTGATTGCTTATCTCCCAGCACTGGATTTATCTAGTCAAAGGCAATTTAGTTGATATGCCGATAAGCTAATAAAGCTGAACTGTAAATTGTCATTGGGAGTCTTGCTAATAACACGCAATGCCGAGCACATTATTTGGACAAGCTTGATTGGAGGTAAGAGATCGTTTGGATCATTAAAAGGCACTCATTATCACGTGCCAGATTAATGCTGCATGGTGTCCGAACGCAAATATCTTGTGGGATAACAAACTAACAAAGTTGGTTTATGCATTCCAAACAATTTTAATGACGCTATAGGCCGTATTCTTATCCAATTAACCGTTCTGGTTATGGAAATATGCGATGAGAATGAGTCATTGAAGAAGATTAATATAAGCATATCGTCATATGCTACAGTCGCCGATTTATGCAACATCTCTAGAAAATGTAAAAAAAATTCAAATGCTGATTTTAGGTGGCCCAAAATTAGAGGCATGTAAAAAAATATTTTCTAAAATAATAGGGTGGCCCAAGATTTGGAGTGGTTTAAGACTTGGAAGAAATACGGTAACCCTTCTCTTGCTGAATTAATAATTCAGATATTTAAAGCTCTGCCCATTTCTCATTTTTTACCATTAAAATAATATTTCATATGGATATTGGCTACAAATGTGGAATCTGAATGGCTAATAGTGTACATCCTGATCAGGCGGTTCCTTTAGGAACTGCATGGCTGATCTGGATTTACACTATTTTCAAAAGTGTATGTGTAGTTGATTTTTATTGAAATCTAAGAATTTTACATATTGGCCCATAAGATTTCAAAATGTCACATAGATTTTTGAAATGTTACATAAAAAATTATAGATGATGGGCCATAGTCACATAGAAAAAAAATCTTTCCAGGTCACTGCAGCCTACTAGCTAGCCTGTGTTTGAAATCTGACAGATTACATAATATGGATCTTTATGCCCTGCAGGCCTAAAGCTTCTTGCTTCTTCACAGAGGGGGTCTTAGGCAGAAAAGGGGTTGTGTATAAAATTTCCGGTCCATATTGTACAATTTGCAAGGCAGCTTAATTGATCAGTGGTTGATGATGAATGTCAGCATAAAATTAGATCTAGATCAAAGCTGCCTGCTGAAATATATTCTGAATCAAGTTTCGATTATGATTTTCATAGATCTGTATATAAGCTCAAGATATATGACGATAAATAAAAAACGATATTAATACAATAAATGAACACCCGGGTCACGTTATCTAGAGTGTCCAGTTTTGACCCAGATCAGAATATTAAATACTTTGTTAAGCAGACAATGAAACAGTTTGGATCTTAATCAGACATTGCGAGTCTCAATGCTAGATGATAAATTGATTATCCACATTTGTCATGTCAATAACGGTGCAAAAAGTTCAGCAACAGTTTGGATCCAACTGAGATAGTGAGAAACTCTGTTATTGAAAGATCCAAACTAGGGTTTTAATGTATTGAAAAGCTCATTGAAGAAACTTTGATCCATACGAGAGACTGAAAAACAGTTAGGACCCATATCGGAATAAAAACTGACTGTACTTTTAAAAAGGTCAGCAACAGTTTGGATCCAAATGAGATATTGAGAAACTCTGTCCTTTGTGATTGATTAAGATCCAAACAGGATCTTTTAATGTATTGAAAAGTTCATTGGAAAGAAACATTGACTCATAAGAGTGACTTACAAACAGTTAGAATCCAGATCGGAATCAAAGCTGAGTGACTGTGCTAAGAGTTCAGCAACAGTTTGGATCCAAATGAGATATTGAGAGACAAACTAATTAAAAAAAAAATCTGCTTTAATCTACAATTTAGATCTACTTAGATTAAGACACAATTTCTTATGGTACTTTTCAAAACTATAAAGTGGAACAATTTTAGAACTGTAGTAGAGGAATCATATAAAGCTATCATGAAAAATCGATCACTATTAGATCTAGTAGGTAATGGTTTAACCCGCTAGCATATTTTTTATATCCTGGCAGATGGTAACTTAAAGCAGGCTGAAAGTAAAGCAGAAGGCCCTTAATATGCATTATGCTTTACCTTTAACCTACTTTAAGCGAAAAAGGGCATGTTTATGGAAGAATGAGTTAAAATGAATTAGATCTAAATCTACGCTTATTTCAAATCTGAAGTATTTTTAAGGGGCAAAACAAACAATCAGTCTAAGTAAAGTCAGTTCATATTTTTCTTTTTATTATTTAATAAATATGTCATGTTCTTCTGTTAACCATGCCATGAAAAAAAACCAAAAAACAGATTTATTGCAGTAGATCAGCACATATACAGGTGTTCTTGTCGGGTTCCCATTTGGATCCTCATTGATCAACCCACTTTGTCCGTCTCTCCAAGTCTCTAGGGAATGTGTGGAATGAAATTTTCCTTCTCATCATGTTGTGGTTGGAACCACCAGCTGCACAACAACTTTTTGGCATCTTCAAAGCGTTAGATTATCACATAAATTGAATAAATCGTCCGTGCTGCTTCTACGATGTGCGTTAATTTTATATAGCGGCGCCATTTGTTTACACCTAGCTCACGTGTTGCTAAGCGTCTGCAGACCCGGATGTACGAAAGTCCCCGGATGTTGCGATACCGAGAATGCTTTCTTGTCAATTCGCCACCTCTGATTGGTCGTTCGATAATTAGGTCAATGTAGGCTCTGTCAGTATGTTATAGTTTGTTTCATGATTTAATGATTTTGAAATATTTAATTTTTTAAAAGTAAATAATAATTTTTACAACTTTACAATATAAAAGTAACAACTGGCATATAGAGTTAAAATTACCAACATGTCCTTTGATTTGAAATTTTTTGTGAATTATTATTATTTTACCTGTTTCTTTCGCATTTTCGGCGCTTGAAATCTTCCTTAGTAAAACTGTCCTAGTATTCGGATATCCTCTGTAGTTTTCGGACATCCTCGGTAGCCTGCTCGTGACGCAATTCTAAGTTTTGCTTAGATGGCGAATTGACAAGAAAGTGGCGAAATGACAAGAAGCAAGGATACTAACTTGAAAATTCAAGATACTATCTTGAAAATTCAAGATAGTATCTTGAATTTTCAACATACTATCTTGAATATTCAAGATACTATCTTGAAAATTCAAGATGTATCTTGAATTTTCAACATACTTACTTGAAAATTCAAGATAGTATCTTGAATATTCAACATACTAACTTGAAAATTCAAGATATTATTTACAATTTTTTATTTTTTTTATCTTGAAAATTCAAGTTATTATCTTGAAAATTCAAGATAGTATCTTGAAAATTCAAGATAGTATCTTGAATTTTCAACATACTATCTTGAATATTCAAGATAATAACTTGAAAATTCAAGATAGTATCTTGAATTTTCAACATACTATCTTGAATATTCAAGAAACTATCTTGAAAATTCAAGATAGTATGTTGAATTTTCAAGTTATTATCTTGAATATTCAAGATAGTATGTTGAAAATTCTTACCAGGGACGCCGTAGTGACGTAGTATGCTCCAAATGACCACCCTGTCTACCATGTCGAAGGCTTTCTTGAAGTCTATGAAGTTCATATACAACGGTGATTGCCATTCAATAGACTGCTCTATGATGATACGTAGTGTGGCTATTTGGTCTGTGCATGATCTCCCCATCCTGAAGCCTGCCTGCTCTTCTCTCAGTTTGGTGTCTACTGCTCTCTTTATTCTCTCCAAGATGATCCGAGTGAGTGTCTTGCTTGGTATGGACAAGAGCTGTATTCCCCTCCAGTTCTGGCATTCGCTGAGGTCTCCCTTCTTTGGTAGTTTAACAATATAACCATTTTGCCATTCGTTTGGTACCTCTTCTTCATCCCAGACTGTCTGTAGAAGGCTGTGTAGAATATCAGCCGTTGTTTCTGCTGATACCTTCAATGCCTCTGGTGGGATGCTGTCTGGACCTGGGGCTTTTTCACACTTCAGTTTGTTGATGGCCTGTACGATTTCTTGCTTAGTAATGGGTTCCATGTTAACCTCCAACGTTGGTCCCGCCTCTAGTTGTGGTGGCTCTGAAACAGGTGTACCACTTAATAGTGTCTGAAAGTGGTCTCTCCATCTATTCATCTGTTCCGTTGGTTTTGCTAGGATGGTCCCATTCAAGTCTCGTACTGGTTTGTTGGTGTTTGCCCTGCGTCCTGTTAGCTGCTTGGTTATACTGTACAGGGTCCTCATGTCGTTCCTGCTCGCTGCTTGCTGTGCCTCTTCTGCTAACTTGTCAAACCTGTTTTGCTTATCCTGTCTAGCACTTTTCTTCACTTCCTTGTTGATATTGCTGTACTCCTGTTGCACAGTCTGTACCTGTGTTCTTGTTCTGGCCTGCTTCAATCGTTGTCGAATTGTTCGCCTCTCCTCAATTTTCTGTATGGTGTTATCCGACAACCAGTTCTTGTACTGTCTTCTTCCAAACCCAAGTTCCTCTTGACATGCGGTTGAAAATGTATCCCTGACTCTGTCCCACTTCTTCTCTACTGATCCAACAGCCATATAGGTCACCATAACTACTTGTTTACTGCAAGAACAAACGCCTATCTATCAAGGCCATCATTTACAGAATCGTAAGAAAAATTAGAAATTTATTGAAGTTTTTGTAACGGAAGGCAGTTTTTTTTGCGCGTGAGCAGTTTATCAATCGCGACCGGTTCGCTGAAACAGAATGGTCCTTTGGAAGACAAGATAAATCACAGGCATGCTAGGTTCTCCTCCGCATTTAATTACTCCGTGTTGTGGTGTAGTTTGTTCAGATGGATGGGTCTTCGAACCCATACATGATGAAGTTGAGGCTGTCGAGAACAACATTAGCAATGAAATCAAATGTGTAAAGTTATCATATTTAAACAAGCGCGCTAGTCCAACAATCGTATATCCTTGGAATGCGGTATCGACAGCATTTACAGTGACCTGGAAAGAATTTTTTTCTATGTGACTATGGCCCATCATCTATAATTTTTTATGTGACATTTCAAAAATCTATGTGACATTTTTAAATTTTATGGGCCAACTTTTAAAAAGCTTAGATTTCAATAAAAATCAATGTTTTTTACATACCTTTATTCGTAAGTAAGAACTTAAACAGGTATACTATTTCTGAACTAAAGGTGTGTGGCATATCTGATTGAAAAATAGATAATCATATGATAAAAGTGCACAACCCTATGCATTTGTATTCGTTCTAGTTTGTTAAATTAAGTCTAGAGGGCGTATCGCGGGTGTAGCCCATACTGTTGTAGCAGACAGAGTTGGGTCGATTGCTATTAATTATGACAAATACTTACATAACTTGTTGACTATTCATCCCCAAATGATCAAATTCTATAAAACATCCAACCAATCACCTGAAATATCCGTCGGTCTGGTGTTTTCAGCTATTTTATTTAGTAACAGGTTCGACGAAAAAGTTCAAACCTTCCTTCAAATCCGTTGTATCTGATAGACAAGTGTCCAATTTAGAATCGTTTTCTCAGTCTATTAACTGTATAATTCATATTCAGAATCGCGTCTTATGAAGAAAGAATTCGATCCCGGCGTGCGCTGGTTTTTTTTTTACTTTGTTGTATCTCTCAATCGTAAATCTTTCCAGAAATGTCCACGTTTAGTGTCCTCGATTTTGTCGAGGCGCCATTTTGTTTCGAGTCAATTTCAAAATATGACAGCGCTATTTTTAATGCCGTTTTATTTGTCAATATCTCCTATTGAAAACAGTCTTACAAAGATGAAAAAGACATAATACTTTGTAAAACCGACAAAAAAAAGACGCCTAAGAACCCTCTTTTTTACTTGTAACACACGTAACGGTAATACACATATGCCAACACACGGGTGTTCGCAACATATAGGGCCTATTGAAATGTGCATAGAAATTCTGCTTCGCAATTTCGGCATATCTCTTTATTTTCTAATGGGTTTTTTCATAATGTATCGTTGGAAAATCAATTCAAGAAATTAACTGTCGATCTACATTCATATAAAATGTTCACGAGTATCATTGCGTTATACGCGTCCAAGCTGTTGTGTTTGGGAATGAAATCGGAATACTTTTCTATTTTCGCACAAAAAAATGTCGGAATTGGCAAGAAGTTTCTATTTGTTTAAGGTAAATTTCGATGTTTAATTCCACAATGTGCAGCTAATTTCTATTGAAAAAAGACGATTAAATCCTCCAGAAAAACGAATTAGTTGTTAAATGATAGAATCAAGCCATCTAGCATACAGGACATTTTGCATTTGAAAATTATGGTAAGATAAAATCGGCGAGACGCTGGGCGCACCAGTTGGAAATTCTATGTGACATTTTTTATTTTTATGTGACTATGGCGCATGGCGCGTGGGTTTCCAGGTCACTGCATTTATTACTTAGCCTGCATACAAGTAGACAACTATCACTAAAGGTAACATATACCCCACCCTTAACTTCCTTGTCACAAACCCCATTTAATGTCATGAATACCAAGTAAAAGCTTGACATTCCTTAGTATATGTGCAACAGAATACAATAACATACCTTAACCAAAAAACCTAACCATGGTCACCTGTCTTCAAAACAAAGAAATAGGCTATGGGTTAAAGGGTTAAACACAAAATCTTAATCAAATTGAATAGTGCTGGACATTTGACCATTTTCTTTAGAATTGTATATTCTTAAACTCATTTAGTTCCGGAAGCATATGTGCTCTTGTACTTGTTATAGCTAAGCATTTTTTCAGTTCTCTTGTAAACGTTTATTTTTGAAAAATCATTTCAGGGTTGTGTTTACATTATAAAGATTATATTTATTTTATTTGTGTACCAAGAAAATTGTCCACACTAAGGAACAAAATTTCAAATTTAAAAGGGGCACAATTCTGTCAAACATTTTGCAAGAGTTATGATACACACAAAAAAAAGTCTCCAAACACCACACTGATAATGTGTACCAACTTCCAAGCCTGAAGACAATATCATTAAATAATTTTCTCGAAAATGGCATGTCCCAAGCAAAATATTCCAATTAGGGGACACAATTACAAAGAAAAATTTATAAAGGGGTATCATTCTGGGAAATTGTGTGCAAGAGTTGTGAAACTTGTAATAGAGTGTAACCACATAACACGGATAATGTGTACACATTTTGAAGCTTGTATCATAAATAGTGTTTAAGAAAAAGGCAAATGACCCGGAAAAACGTGACAGACGGACGAATAATGTGGATTCCTATATAACCCAACAGCAGGGGTGGCGGAATAAAAGAAAGATTAATATGCATTCAATAACGTGAATATTTTTCAATTATGATTATTTGCATATCTATGTCTAAATGACAGCTATCTGTATCTATTCTAAATATTACCATGTTATGTGTCTCGGTGCCGCAAAATCCAACTCAGCCGTTCAATCAACCACTATGGCTTGGGTCAAATTACCCCACCCACCATAATTGACTTTAAAGCTTCAAATGTAATTGTTTATAAAGATGTTAACCATAACCATGTTAAATAAGTTGACTTGTTATTCATGAAAAAATATTTTATACAAAAAAAACACATAAAATACGTATGTTTCATAAAATTGTCTTATCCACTATTCCTGGGGTTAAATTACCCCACCCACTAAATGGACTTTAAAGCTTCAAATGTAATTATTTATAAATATTTTAATAATAAATATGATGAATTATTAATGTATTTAAATAAAATTGACAAGCAACTGACGAACAAAACTATTTATATACTTAAAACACAAATAAAATATGTATATGTCATAAAAGTTTGTCTTTTTGTCCATTCTGTTTCACGAATAGGGAGCATTTTCTTCTGAAATACATGTTAATTCATATAAAAAACGGTATAATATGCATTGAAATTTAGTACTGATGAAGTAAAAATACCACAAAGTACCTCAGATTATTGAAAACGATGTAAATATCGGTAATAACTGATCCATATGTGATTATGTACATAATTGGCGGCCATTTTGTCGGCCATCTTGAATTTCGAACTTTCCCCCAATATTTGGAATTGCAAATTTTAGTATGTTGTAGCACAGGTATATGGGGATCATATTATGATAGAATAAAATATTTTGCAATTTTGTCTAGGTCAAGCCCTTTTTTGGGCTAGAGTGAATGGCCTAGCGTTTATGTTTATGTTTATGCTTGCCACAACTGACCTTTTGTCGTCATCAGTTCATTTACATATCCATCCACCCATAAATAACAACTACGTTCATCCTTCCCATTGGTTGTGTGAGAGTCGTAAAACCAGTTCTGTATGAGTGAAAGCACCTGTTTGTTACTAAAAATAGCCCTGTCCCGCACGGCTCTAAATCCTTAACATTCACCGCCACTCGTGCACTAGACGTCGATCGATGTAGATCGATCGACTATAAGTTGTCTTACTTTATTACTACAAACATTTGGAGTAGTTATCACCATTGCCTGGTAAGATTTATATTTAGCAATTGAATGTTTTACGAACTATATATATATATTGAATGCTTACGGAAACCAGGAACGTATATTATACTTCTACTTCTACTTCTACTTCTATGGTTTTCCTGTCCAGGGCCGAAGCATCGCGGACAAGTGACGCATCAAAGCGGTTAAAATCTTTGTATATACAATTAAAAAACGGTAAAATCCTGCGTGTGTCTAGGCTAGGTATCTCTGTAGACAGGTTGTGAATTCGTCTACAGAGGGGGTCAGCACCAAGTCTGGAGGTAGGGCGTTCCAATCTCTGACCGTTCTAGGCAGGAAGCTGTTCTTGTAGCCCTCGTAGTTTGCTCTCACCTCTATAAATGCTCTGCTATGAGATCTGGTGTCTTGTCGGATGGTTGGAGTTATGTATTCTGGAATCTGGACTAGAATGGTGTTGTTGAAAGCTTTATAGAAGGTTGTTAGTCTTTTAGATCTTCTCCGATGTTCTAATGGAGGCCATTCCAAGTCATGAAGCATGGATGTGACACTGTTTCTGTATGAATAGATGCCGGTTACAAAACGGGCGCCCCTTCGCTGTACTTTCTCGAGAGCCAAAATATCTTGCTTGTAGTGGGGGTCCCAGACGGAGGAAGAGTACTCCAGGTGTGGTCGAACAAATGTGGTGAAGGCCTTTTTCTTGACTTCCTGGTTGCAGCTGTAGAGATGGCGTCTAAGTAGGTTGAGGATATTGTTTGCTTTACCAGTGATGTTGCTAATATGTTGTTTCCAGGTTAGATCTGATGTGAGTTCCACTCCGAGGTAGGGATGGTGGTCAACACTCTGGAGGGTATTATTTCCAATGTTGTAGTGAGTAGGTATGAAAGTCTTTTTGCGAGTGATTTTCAGGAGGTGGCACTTAGCTGCATTAAACTTCATGAGCCATGTATGAGACCAGTCGACGAGGGAGTTAAGATCTTGTTGCAGCTGGATCTGATCAGTCATGTTGTTGATTGTGTGGTATAAAAGGCAATCATCAGCGAACAGCTTGATCCTGGTCATTGGAGAGACATGTTGGGCGATGTCGTTGACATAGAGCAGGAACATCAATGGCACAAGTACAGTTCCCTGGGGGACGCCGGAGATGACTGGAGAGTTGGATGAGGAAGAGCCACCAAGTACGACTCTCTGCTGACGGTGACAGAGCCAGGCCTCTATCCACTTGTTGGTGCGTCCGGTGATGCCATAGTGCCTGATCTTGTGTAGCAGCCTGCGATGTGGCACGGTGTCGAAGGCCTTGCTGAAATCTAGTATCAGTAGGTCCGTGGTATTACGTTGGTCAAGTCGTCTGGATAAGTCTTCAACCGTGTTAAGGAGCTGAGTTTCGCAGGAGTGGTTTGATCGAAAGCCATGTTGACAGTTAACTAGGATGCTGTTGCTGTCGAGATGATTCATGATTTGACTGAAAAGTATATGTTCCATCGTCTTACAGAGGATGCAGGTCAATGATACAGGGCGGTAGTTTGCCGGGTTGGTCTTGTCTCCTTTCTTGTAAACCGCAGTGGCATTGGCATCTTTCCAGTCTGTGGGTACTTCGCCAGTGTTATAAGACTGCTGGAATATGACTGAGAGAATTGGGGCAATCTCTGAAGCTACCGCTTTCAAAATCCGGGTCGGGAGTAAGTCAGGGCCAGATGCTTTAGATGGATTCAGGTTCAGAAGAAGCTTTTCAATTCCTGGCGTGGTGAAGTTTATGTCCGGCATCGGCGGGGATGGGGGACTGTCTATTTTTGGAAGCTGGTCGTCTGGTTCTCTGGTGAAGACTGATGTGTATTGTGCATTGAGGGAATTAGCTTTAGCTTCCGGCTCACTGATAATGACGTTGTTGTGCTTAAGTGTAGGTATGCTGATCTGACCAGATCTTTTTTGCTTTATATATGAGTAAAACTTCTTTGGATTGTCTGTTAGGCTGGTGTTCAAAACATTATCAAAATACTCTCTATGCGCTTTCTCTAGCTCTGCCTTTACAATTTCACTAAGTTTTAAGTATATTTTCCAGGCATGGCTACTTCTGTTGCGTTTTCCTAAATTCCAAGAACGTTTTTTCTGCTGGCATAGTCTTTTGATGTGTTGATTCATCCATGGTAGATTCCATCGAGATGTGATTTTCTTTTGAGGAATATGCTTCTTCATTGAACTTAAAAGTTTGTCTTTAAAAGAATTCCAGTTGTAGTCGACACTTTTGTCAAATGGCCTATCAGAAATGAATTTCTCACTAAAGCACTTCATGTCAGATTTAACACTCGGAATGTTACCCTTTCCATACATAAACACAAAACGGTCAGGCTTTTTCTGACATTTCACTGCAAGGTCCACATCATAGGTCACTGATAAGTGATCACTCATGCCGGGCTGTGTTGTCAAGTCTGTGACGATGTCTGGGTTCGTGGTCAAAACAAGATCTAGGATGTTATCATTCCGTGTTGGCTCATCTATCATTTGTGTGAGGAAGTTTGCGTTTACAAAGCCCAACATGGTGTCATTCAATTGCCTTGAGTAATTTGGGTTGTCCCACATAATGTCTGGTGTGTTGAAGTCTCCATTTAAGATGATATTGGGCAGAACAGTGTATTTCGATGTAAGTTTGGAGACAGACTCATGCAGGTTGTTAATTACCTCCGGGTCATCCTTAGAAGGGGTTCTGTAGAATGATCCAATGAATAAAGGTTTACTATTAATTATTTCGATACGGATCCAAACTATTTCACAGTCAGTTTCTAGATCTGTTGCTGGTGAAGCCACAATGGTATCCTTAACTGCAATCAGAACACCTCCTGAGCCCAATCTATTGTCTTTCCTATTCACTATGCTGTATCCTGAACCATCTGGGAATATAGCCGAATCACTTATTGTGGGATCCAACTTGGTCTCACATAGACACAAGACATCCGGTTGTTGGTCATGTAACAGGTTCGACAGCAAGGCGTGCCTGTTGTCGGACACTAAGCTATTGCAGTTAACACTAAGCACTTTTAGTCGTGTGTGTCTCTTACGGGTTCTAGGAGAATGCACTTCGGTGTGCACTTCAGTTACGGGCAGTGAATCCTCTTGACAATCACACAAGGCTGAGAAATTGTTCGACAGGTTCAGTGTGGAGTCACTATTGCTGAAGAAAGAGTCTGTGAACTGAATAGCGCCACATGGGGGGCATATCCATGATGTAGAGCTTCCAATGAGTTCATTGTATTGGGAGGGGGGTACACTTACACACCTGATATGGCACCAAAAGTCACACTTGTCACACTGTAGGGCCCTATGGTTCTTGGCTACAGGTCGTGAGCAGATGGTGCATGGGTCCTTCACCGGTCCAGGATGAACCTGAACATCACCACTGAGAATAAGAAGAAGTTGAAAAAGCGATCCAAAACTGTCCGTCCTGTGAGGGAATACTCACTTCTTCATCCTGTCCACTGATGGCGAGCTTGTAAGTTTTGTGCAGCTGCCGTGCAGAAATGTGGTAGAGAGCGAGAATCCATCACAAAGCCGTACAGTATCACATCTAATGTCCTGTCCTACTTTGAATGTACCTATGAACTGCAAAAGTAAAGTTCCAGAGAGCAACACTATCACGCTCCACCGGATCGCCATTTTGACCGTAGTGGGTGGGGTAGCGTAAACAAAACTCAAGTCCGAAAACACTACTAATACACTGATCAGAACGCTAACACTTGAATGGGTTCAGATGCAGATAACTATTACATAGCCATAGACACACTCAGAACATAATCCAATGAACTAAAACAATCCAAAACAGTAAAATATTGAATTAACTTTTGCGCCGAAATTTTGACACTTCCATCAATGATGATGTCACACCCATTACTAATAGATAGAATATTATAGATAGGGACTGGTTACTTGCTATCTAATCGGGTAGTGTATCGATTTATCTCTGTCGTCCCTTTCGCTGCGGTAGATAAGCCGGTGTTGCCGTTTTGGGTAGGTAAGCCTCTTGCCTCTACATTTTTAGATGACTGATAAGCTCATTT
This sequence comes from Gari tellinella, assembly GCA_922989275.2. Lineage (NCBI taxonomy): Eukaryota > Metazoa > Mollusca > Bivalvia > Cardiida > Psammobiidae > Gari > Gari tellinella. The sequence continues at coordinate 82,209,974 of OV277864.1, read as the reverse complement.
CAGTAATTAATGTGTGCAGTTCTGTACGGCGTGTCCAAGTGTATCAGGTTTTAGACTTAGCATAAAGTCCCTCTCATAACAGTACAAAAATAGGTCTGCGAAAAGGAGCGCACAGTTTGTACCCATAGAGATACCAATCACTTGGCGGTATATGGTACTCCCAAAACGTACATAAATATTATCCAGAAGAAATGATAGTGATTTACAGACATCGGTGCAAGTCCACATAGTGTAATGCTTAAAGGTGTCATTTGTAAAAAATGCACGATCAGTATTACACGCCAGAAATAGCTTCCTTTCTCTGGCAAAAGTCTTTTCAATAAGCTGTACAAGTTTAGCTTTTATTAAATTATGAGGTAAGGTAGTATATAGTGTTGAAAAGTCATACGTACTAATATTGCAAGCTTGGTATTTTCTATGTTCATGCTTCGTCAAAATTTCATTCGAGTTTTTGATAGACCAAAACAGATTAAGTCCAGAATTTTCGTAAGTCTTGTCACAATACCTTTGAACATGTTCTTTGATTTTAATTAAAGACGATGTCAAAAGTTTGGAAAGCTTAGTAGTAGTACATGCACTTGAATTAGCAATAAAACGAGACTTATATGGTGTTTTGTGGAGTTTTGGTATCCAGTACATAGTAGGAAGTTTATGACATGTAATGTTGACGTCAACTTTTAATTGTTTACAAGTATCAAGATGATCAGATACTACATTATGCTCCGTTAAACTATAAGTTTAATATAGTGGGAATATGTAGATTGACTGCAACTGGGCGGCTATTACAACAGAGTGGTTCTCAATACTGGATGAGGTTGAGGTTAATAAGTCTCTCTTAGTCTGATAGATAACAATTAAAATCCTAGCGAGCTTCCATTTTCGAGCTACTTCGACGTATTATTCATGACGGATTGCCCTGCTCTTTGGGAAAAGTATTCAATCATGATCCACTTCGACCTAGTAATCATGACGGATTGCCTTGCTCTTTGGGAAAAGTATTCAATCATGATCCACTTCGATCTAGTAATCATGACGGATTGCCCTGCTCTTTGGGAAAAGTATTCAATCATGATGTTAGGTTGAGCCTTGGCTGTAAGGAATTGGTTTGTCTCAGCACAAAGGATCAGGCAAATGAATAAGTTAATTACCCAATCACAATGGTTTTTGCTAGGGTTGTCATTGATACATGTAGGAAAAGTGTTCCATTAACAAATCATATTTATATATTTCTTACATCAATTACTCAAGAACAAAGGTTTAATTAATCAAAGTACTATAGTACTGCAGGCTCGGACTTTCAGTTTAATGTAGAATAAAGTAATGCAGAAAGCTAATAGTGGAGTTTCTGCATTACCATTGCCATGCATTAAGCAGAAACCTGCAGCGCTTAAAGACCCTAAAGAATTTTGTAATGTGCATGTCTTATAATGCATCGTCTGCTATGACTACTAGGTGAATGTTTATTGCAAGGGAGTAAATACGGTGTTTAAATCACCACAGGTACAGACTCGGGATCCTGAGTTTAACTCAGTGCTGCTACTACACGGTTTATCTGATAGTGACGTATCCAGCAACTGAAGCTCCGTTAGCATATGTAAACCCTGTATGACAGAATTTGTTTGTAGGGGGGGCTAGACTCGCACCAATATTTTTCGTAAGGATTCGATATAGGCTCTCCGAGCCAATAAAAATGTAAATCATTGATACATCATTTACTTGATACCAAGTGCATAATAGTAAGACATTACTGTGAGTATACTGATTATAGTAATAGTTGACTCCTTTCATTATTTTTTGTTTTAGCAACACATTTTTATTATTCAAGGGGTAATTAAGGTTATCACATGGTTTACATTGTACATTTATGTTTAGTACAGGTAAAAGCAGTTAGTGTTTTGATACCAGGCATTTGATACACATGTATATCTAACGTCAAAGTGTTTCAATAGTAATCCTAATTCAATAACATATTTGCATGGTTGTTTCAATGACGGCTCTAGTATTTGCTACATCGAGGCTGACTTTCTAATTCAAATCTTCCTCAACTGTGTCCCTCAGAGTAAATACTTAATGCTTGTCCATACGGCATTGGGAATTCAATTTGAGTGGGTTTTTTTGGGCGTCTAGTCTAGTTAATCTTTGTACACGGCTTTAATCTGTGTTTTTCCTTGTTTTTTGGCATTATTTGTCTGCAAGCTTACAAATTACCCAAATCCTACCCAAAACCTGAACCCAAACCCACAAAACGTGTGACTTGTTGGTTCCTTATTTTTAGCAAAAAGCCATATATATCAAGGGTTGTGTTAATTTAATAAGTCTTTGCAACAACGAAGGAACTAGCCAAACTCCCTGGGGTAGGGGAGAAGACAGTTGAAAATATATTTACTTTTGATTTAGCTTTAGCAGCAGCTTGCATTATATCACTTAACAAAATACAGTGAGTGTACTTAGGTTGTCAGTGCTGGAGGATGAGACCAGTATCAAATTTAACTGAAAATAATAGTAATTCTAGGTTATTTAACAGCCTCTATGTAAGCAAGATTAGGGAGGGAGAAGAAAGAGAAGCATTGAGATAATTCTAGTCTCATAGAAAAATAACCTCACCTCAGTAGCTTGAATCATATTATCACTTGGCATACTTCATGGTTTAGTACAGATATCTCAGATAAGTATGATCTGCATCTTTTACCCAGAGAAAGAAAGAGGTCTCTGAAACTATTCTGAGCTCCAAATAAGAGCTTGCACCTGTATTAACTTTAGTGGTATGCCATTCTGGGCAAATCAAGGTGATAACTCAAGCTACAGTTGTACCTACATTCATGATGTTCCTGCACAAACCCAAACAGTAGTGCAAGATAGGTACAACTAGCACATGTAAACTAATCATAAATACATGGGTAGTTCTTCTGTCAGTATTTGCGGATGCAATTTGATCAGAATTAATTGGGGAGAGGGGAATGCCATAAAAATATGATCTGTAGCATCCCCAAGTTTTGACAAGACTTATGCTTGACAAAGCTCTTTGCACTCAGCATGGAGTTGACGCAGTCTTCTTCAGAGAGTGTCTGTAATGAAGGGATTTGTCCTGGCAGTCCCTTCGCATACACATGTGCAATAAAATTGTTTTAAAACGCTGTTGTCGGGTCTGAATACAGTGATGCTCACTTATAACGAACTTGGATAAGATGAAAAACTGCTTCTATAATACAAAATAAAAATAATTCCCCGACTGCTTCCTTCTTTATTTCAATGGACTCCTGCTTGCTTAAGATGAACTGGAATCACTGGATATAATGAAAAACTGGATAAGACAACATGAATTTTAGGTCCCTACCTGTAAAATGGTTCTGTTAATACAACATGCCGGTCATTATCACCGTTTGACAAGTGGCTTACAAAGGTGACAGTACTGAATTGCTTAGCTGCTCATCACCTCTGTTAACAAAACATTACCCAACCAACACGTTTTGTATATATGCTATTGATAGATGTTCAAACAACTGGAACTAATTAGTTTACTGGGCACCTTATTTGTTTGGATCCCGATCAGATGCTTAATAACTGGGTGTCTGATCGGACTTCTTGCTGTTTGACACCCGAATTCTGCAAAAAAAAGATAACAGCCACTGATGCTATATCAACATAGTAGATCTATATTAAAAAAAAACTTTTTATTTTAAAAAAGTTTACTTATTGAATATTCATAATAGGTTGAGTTTTCTATTTATACAAAAAAGGTAACAGGTTAAATCATCAAGAACAAAAATGGCATTTCTTACGTCATAGCCAATCTAATATTGTTATCATTCATTATATTTGGTAAAATTAAAAAATATATTTCAGTTTTAATTGCTATGCCTTTCTATCTTTCTTTCCTTCTAATCAATTTTGTACTAAAAGTATGATAAGTAAAATTTCCTTTATATGCAAACTATTCACACAGAAATTTCGTTGTTTGGATAAGACGAAGTTTGGATAAGATGAAATAATTTTCAAGGTCCCCTGAATTTCGTTATAAGTGAGCATCACTGTAGAAAGTTAGGTTACACTATGTAATCAATGTTTTCTGATAGCCAGGTTGTAGTGACTTTGTTTAATGGTTAAAAATCCTTGTCTCTATCAAAACGTGATCTCGGTTAAAATTATACTTAACTTGAATAAATCTGAATAAGGGAAGATCCTTTGAAAGCACAGAAAACAAAGCAAATACTGAAAATTGCAGACTCGGTTTAATTGAGTCTGTTCATGAGCAATACTGAAATATGCAACAGTGCTCACGCCCCCTAGCACCGGCTTAAGCGGAATTCAACTTACAACTGTAAATGCGCTGAAATCAATGATTCCAAAGGACCAGAGAGTATAACAACACTGAGAATGAAGTACGGGGCGACTTTTTACAGCCGCGACACAAGCACTTAACATCTGCTGTTGTGAATTATATAAATCTGAATAAGGGGAGATCCTTTGAAAGCACAGAAAACAAAGCAAATACTGAAAATTGCAGACTCGGTTTAATTGAGTCTGTTCATGAGCAATACTGAAATATACAACAGTGCTCACGCCCCCTAGCACCGACTTAAGCGGAATTCAACTTTCAACTGTAAATGCGCTGAAATCAATGATTCCAAAGGACCAGAAAGTATAACAACACTGAGAACCCTATGTTGATTTCAGGGAAATATTTCAGCATGTTTAGTGTTTATTTGATAGGGAAGTAAACATTCCGAGTATTGTGTATTTTTAAATAGCTTTTACGGAATGGTATACATCAAGTGGTACATGTTATGTGGCGATATACATTAAGGTGTTATATGCATCACAAATCGTCCGAATAAACCCTGATATTAGACTTTTTACCAGATTCCATATTTAAATGGGATTATTTTATTATATAGTATATTCATGGTTCTCATACGGCTAGAATCAGTTACTAATACTATAAATCTTAATGTTTATCTAAATCTTGTTATTATAACTTTAAAAGTTGTTTCTGTAGATATGTGTTATTCTAGTAATGTAGTACCAGCTCAGGTTGTCATGACTATGACTCTACTAAGAGAGTAGTTGTGTTTCCTTACAAATGCTTTTGTTCACGATGGTTTTTCTCAAGTGAACTTTTGTGTTTGTTTGGTATTTGTAACCTAGTTTTCTGATTCATTTTTAAGACCTATGACGGCAGCTGTATAACACATTAGGGACCCTTCAAATGGGAAGGGGAAGAGTGTGTGCCAGTTGTCCAGCAGTTCTCTAGGGACCTTATCCTTTTAGTGGTTTAAGAGTCTGACTCAGTGTTCTTGCCCTCGTTGCCTGATGGATATTTCCATTTGGTGGCTGAGGGAGGAATTCTGATATTGCTTGCTGTCACTGGAGGGAAGAAATTTGTCTGGTATATACATATACCCCAGATTTGTTGTTTCCCTGCAGTGTAGGCAGTTTTGAGTTTAGGCTCAGGATGCAAGATCCTGTGAGATTGCTAGGACATTTTAAGAGTATTTTAATATCAATGGATTGTTTAAGATCCTTTGAGTTTTATATGGATATTGTTTTAGTAATTTAACGTCTAAATTCCAATTGGACATTAGCACCGTGGCTCCATAGATCAGTACAATATTATGTTCTTATTAAAAAAATTCTGTAGCCCGGTGCAAATTCTAAAAAGAAAGAAATGTTCAAAATGGGAAGGGGAGGAGTGTAGTAATCGGGGGTCTGGGTTTAAGCATGTATTATCAACCGGAAGTCTGGTTCGGCATGTGCACTGAATGCTCGTGCTGCACGACCACCAATTATCCTACTATGCCTCACTCCGACACCAGACACCGACCAGAACACAGCTTATACTCAGCTTGGGATTCGCTTCATAGCCTAACCTACTTCCACTAGCGCAGAGCTCGGAACTTAGGTAAGTTCCACTATAGTAAAACTACTATACACCGTTTTTACGTTGATCATATGGCTGCACGCCCATTTTTTTCTTCGGGCGTGTTCGATTATCAGTCCGGAATTGACGGGATTGACGGAATCGAAATCGAATGGTCCGGAATTCAATTCCAGAACTGTTCTATCAGTTCTGTTCAAGGAGGTGGTGTGAGCAGAATTGTGACGTATCATCATGGCTCCCGGCACAATTTGCCAACGCTTCGACAGCAAAGTTATACTAAGCAGGGAACCAGACTACCATATTTGCAAGGGTTCAATTCCGTTTTTACTTGATTTACTAATTCCATGGAATCGTTCCAAACAGTTCTGGAACTGATAATCGAACACGCCCTTCATGTTTAAAGTAGATCCATCGGAAAAATAACTATTTAATACGGAATTATCAACCTATCACCCCTAAATCAAATGCAAATTAGTTTATCTTTGCCAAAGGTAAGCTCCGCCGTGCCAGTTGAAATTAATCGGTCTATATTTGGAAAGAAAATGTTTACTCTAGGGCGTGTTCGATTATCAGTCCGGAATTGACGGGATTGACGGAATCGAACTCGAATGGTCAGGGATTCAATTCTATAACTGTTCTATCAATTCTGTTCAAGGAGGTGGTGTGAGCAGAATTGTGACGTTTCATCATGCTTCCCGGCCAATTTGCCAACGCTTCGACAGCAAAGTTATAGTAAGCAGGGAACCAGACTACTATATTTGCAAGGGTTCAATTGCGTTTTTACTTGATTTACTAATTCCATGGAATCGTTCCAAACAGTTCTGGAACTGATAATCGAACACGCCCATCTGTTCTCTGCACGCTACGGGGCAAACACTGCTAACCTAAACAGCCAACAGTGGTTCTTGAACACACAACAGGATGTTTTGCCATCTGAGGCTTGTTCAACTAAGTTTCCACTTGAGTCTATTCTTTACTTGTCCACTAACATACCCTTCTTTACTCTTTTTGTTTCTCCTATTTCTTCATTGGCTTCATGAGCTTCAGCTTGCACTTTCATTTCTTTCCTGGTTCTATCTTCTTCTGGTATTTTCTTAAACTTTTCATCAATCCATGTTATCTTTCTCTTGAACAATTTATCATGTTCTTTTTCTTCATCAATGTCTGTCCTAGACACTACAGGATCTCCAATCCTTGAATAAATTGACTACGTCTCTATTGAGCTAATACTGCCACTTGTCCTGATAGGTCTTAAGTTGCTCTGATTCTGTCTTTGTGTATTCTTATGCACACTAGTGTCTGGAACAACAGATATATAATTCTTTGACTTATCACATTTGCTCCTCAAGAATGCCGATTCTTCCAGGTCCATTCAGCATCCTGGCTGGTATCAAATCCATGTAATTTCCTCTGCATATCTACAGCTGTGCATGCTGCATCTATATCCTCACTTTGTCGAATATACCTTCTCTCTATCCCCTCAACCAATTTCACTTTCCTTTCTAACTCTATCTGTCCTTGATCAAGCTTTTTAAGTTGCTGGTATCTCTCATATGCAAGATTGTCTAAATCTTCTATTTGTTTCTTCTTCTTCATTTCAAGAAGTATCACTTATCTTATCTCTCAATTTCTGCCTTTCTCTAACAATCATGCTTCCTGCAGTTTCTGATGCATATCATGCATTTCCCTTGCCTTTTCTTCTGATTGTCTAGCCTTAAAACTAGTATGTTTCTTCTTTTCCGTTTTAGGCCATTCAATATAAAATTCGACCTAGACAAAATTGCAAAAGAATTTCTGATTGTTGTCGGCGAAACTAGATATGTATATTATCTCACTGCAAAAAGTTGGAAGTTGGAGTAGGTGGGGAAAGTTAAATAAAATCGATTTTAAACCGCTCTACTTTACGCAAAATCCGATGGCCTGTACAGTACACCGTAGAAGTATTTCCTGACGTAAAAGCTAATGACGTCATCAATATGACATCATTATGTCTAAGAAAATGGCGATCGCAAGGTTATAAATTTACTTCCGGGTGTAAATTATTTTGAAAAAAAGCTGATAAAGCGATACTGGTAAGTAAAAATTAATACATTTGTATCACAATTGCAACACTGAAGACGGACGATTTCGTCTGTGTATTTATTATTACACGTAATTTAATAGAATGGCGAGTCTCACCGCCCATTTGTTGATTTTCAATATTGCAGGTTTTGCTTCATTTGTTATGAAATAACTGGGTTTTTGCGTAATAGTATTAAAGATATGAACATCGGTATAAGAACTATTAGGAAAAGAGCGTTAAAAGCGAAATTATGATGAAACTAAAACGGCGTCTTGTTCGATTTTTTAAACTACGGAAGCACATTTCTGTCATAATTCATTGGATTTCGCGATATATATTGTTTTCAACAAAATTGACTTGTACGGATTTCAAGTCATTTATGCTTATGTCTTATTATATTTTTTTCTTCAGATTTAGCAGAAACTGATAGCCCAACACGAAGTCAGCACGTGAAAGTTTAACTCTGACAAACAGAAAACACCATTATGTAGAAGGTAAATTCATTATGCTTATTTCACATAATTCTGATTTATATAAAGAAGCTTTGCGCATGACGTTCGGTATTCTCTGTTTTGATGCTAATTTTTTTAAAGTTGAAACCAAGCGTTGATGACTTTTGAACATTTCATTTCCGTTTGAAGCGTGCATAATCCACAGAACTCACTTTCACTTATGTTTTCCTCCAAAGGATAAAGCTTAAACAGTTTAAAATGCATGCTCTAAAACGCTTAAATGACATTTTTTCGCAAACAAACACTTCTCAATCGAGCCGATGAAATAAGCCGACCAAGTCGAGAACAAATCAATACACGTCATCAATACAGATGATGACGTTTTGAATGACATAAGTTTAACATATGCATATATTTAGTCATTCCATTGAGCAAGAAGATATAGTACCGCTTTTAAGCTAGTTTTAAATTAATTTTTTTAAATAAAATAAAGTAAGATAAGAACATTATAAAAAGATAGGGTTTATAATAAAAGGAATATTATCACAGTTTTGTGATCCGGTTCTTGTATCAGTCCTCATTGGTTTGTGTATTCCAGGTCTGGAATACACAACCAACTCAAACTGATCCAAGACCCCGGCTCGCACACTATGGTGATATTTCGTTTATATCAAATCTAATGTATTTATGATTTAACGGATTTTCTTGGTTTATTAGCTTAAAATGCAATTTTATCTATACATGTACAATTACGCAACAGTACAAACAAAACGTGCTGTCCAATATTTTCTAGTCATTGACTGCTTCTTTATTAACTATATTCTAGATGAGTTCAGATATGAAGGTATAGGATAAAAACTATGCAAATTATCCGCCCATCTGCTTAATCTATGCTTGAGATATAACATGCATTTAACAGTTACGTTTAATTTGTATACATGTATGGTATACGATTGTATAAATTACAATAGTATGTTTTATACAGTTTTTTACTGTCTCTGAAAGCTTAATACTTACATGTATTTATTTTGTTTTAAAAGGCACTTTTGACAATGGTTCAGTTTAAATATATCCAAGGTCTTTGAGTTGCATCGTACTTGTGGATAAAATGTGTCGATCATATTGACTTATTGCATTGTTGTTCTTGTTTCAGATGGACAACACGTGCATTTTGTGTGAGCAGCTATTGAAATTGGGAACCAACCAGTTGTAAACCTGGGGCATAAGGGAACCAAGAGCCTTAACAGAACAAGCTTGCGTAAAGATGCCGACATAGAAACAGAACGTGTCCAGTGTATTCATTCAAGCTGTAAACGTGACTTTATTCGCAAACGAAATACAGACACAAATAGTGACAATAATATAAGATGTCAGATTGTCTTCTTGTGTTTGCGCTACACATGCCATGTGTCGTGGACATGGAGTAAATACACACGGAGAAGAAACGACCTATATAACCTATGCATTTTCCCAAAACCTTTGTCGTTGGTAATCCGATACCTGTAAACGCGACATAGCTCAATCGATCGATAATTCAGTAGCCAAAGACATCCATGTGTTATTATTACCTACTGTTAGCTAAATTTACATAAAATCCTCATTTTTCGCATAATAATGGTCTTAAAGTGGCTTTAAAGCTACGAGAGTCGATTCTTTTAACTAGAAAGATATTATGGCGAGTAAGAGGTGTTGCCAAATGTATAGGCCGATAAACGAGATTTATGACGAAATGCGATGTTCAACACAATATGGAAAAAAGCTTATACCTATATGGTAGGAGGGCATCTTCTGTGATGTATTTCTTCTAAATCTAACACAGATACTTAATGAGATCATGACCTTTTGCACTAAGCCATATTTAAGGCGATTAGTTAAGTAATTTCCAGTTGAGTGGAGCCGTGAAAATGGTGATTTCTCGACAATCCTGTCATTTTTAGGGAAAAAGGCATAGAAATGCAGATTCGTTTTCGTTTCACTCAAAATTTATTCTATTGTAATACCATGTTGTTGTTCTTTCGCTTCATACGTTTTTCTTAAATAATTGTTTTGGAATATACTCTCACGATCTGTGACAATCATGAATTTAAAATGACACATTTACAGACAGTGGTTCTTTGTGTGTTTTACACACTTAATTCCCAACAGCCCTAATTAGGTCACCATAACTACTTGTTTACAGCAAGAACAAACTCTGGTATTTCTATAACCGAAAGATAAGTGTCTTGGATTTTTGTCAAGGCCATTGCCATTATTTACAGAATCGGAAGAAATATTAGAAATGTATTGAAGTTTTTGTAACGGAATGCATGTTTTTTTGCGCGTGAGCAGTTTATCAATCGCGACCGGTTCCGTGAATGGTCGTCTGGAAGACAAGATAAATCGCAGGCATGCTGGTTTCTTCTCCGTGTTTATTTACTCTGTGCTGTGGTGTAGTTTGCTCAGATGGATGGGTCTTCGAACCCATACATGATGACGTTGAGACTGTCGAGAACAACATCAGCAATGACATCAAATGTTTTAAGTTACAATGTTTATCATAGCTAAACAAGCACGCTAGTCCAAAAATCGTTTATCATTGGAATGCGATACCCACAACATTTATTACTTAGCCTGTATACAAGTAGACAACTATCACTATAGGTGATATATAGCCCCACCCAAACTTCCTTGTCACAAACCCTACATAATGTCATAAGTACCTAGTAAAAGCTGGGCATTTCTTAGTATATGTGCAACAGAATACAAATAACATACCTTAACCGAAAAGCCTAACCATGGTCACCTGTCTTCAAAACAAAGAAATAGGCTATGGGTTAAAGGGTTAAACACAAAAACTTAATCAAATTGAATGGTGCTGGACATTTGACCATTTTCTTTAGAACTGTATATTCTTAAACTCATTTAGTCCCGTAAGCATATGTTCACGTGTATTTGTTATGGGTAAGCATCTTGTTTTCAGTTCTCTTGTACCTAGAAAAATGTCCACACTAAGGAACAAAATTCAAAAGGGTCATAATTCTGTCAAACATTTTGCAAGAGCTATTATAATACTTTAAAATAAAAGTCTCCAAACATCACGCTGATAATGTTAACCAAGCCTGAAGACAATATCATTAAATAATTTTCTAGAAAATGGCATGTTCTAAGCAAAATATCCCAATTAGGGGACACAATTTCAAATTAAAAAGGGGTATAATTCTGGGAAATTGGGTGCAATAGTTGTGAAACTTTTAACAGAGTGTAACCTCATAACACGGATAATGTGTACGAAGTTTGAAGATGATATCACGTATAGTTTTTTAAGAAAAAGGCAAATGACCCGGAAAAACGTGACAGACGGACGAACGATGTGGATTCCTATATAGCCCCAACAACAGGTGGTGGCGGTATAAAAGGAAGATTAATATGCAATTCAATAACGTGAATAGTTTTCAATTATGATGATTTGCATATCTATGTCTAAATGACAGCTATATGTATCTATTCTAAATATAACCATTTTATGTGTTTCGTGCCGTAAAACCCAACTCAGCCGTTCAATCAACCACTATGTCTTGGGTCAAATTACTCCACCCACCATAATTGAAATGTAATTGCTTATAAAGAAGTTAACCATAACCAATTAACCATGTTAAATTAAGTTGACTTGTTATTCAGGAAAAAATATTTCATACAAAAAAAAACACATAAAATAAGAATGTTTCATAAAAGTGTCTAATCCACTATTCCTGGGGTTAAATTACCCCACCCACTAAATAGACTTTAAAGCTTCAAATGTAATTGTTTATAAATATGTTGATAATAAATATGATGTAGTATTAATTTATGTAAATCAAATTTGACATGCAATTCAAAACAAAAATATCTATATACTTAAAACACAAATAAAATATGAATATGTCATAAAAGTTTGTCTTTTTGTCCATTCTGTTCCACGAATAAGGAGCATTTTCTTCTGAAATACATGTTAATTCATATAAAAATGGTATAATATGCATTGAAATTTAGTACTGATGAAGTAAAAATACCACAAAGTACCTCAGATGATTGACAATGATGATAATTTCGGTAATAACTGATCCATATGTGTTTATTTACATAATTGGCGGCCATTTTGTCGGCCATCTTGAATTTCGAACTTTCCCCCAATATTTCGGAATGCAAATTTTAGTATGTTGTAGTACAGGTATATGGGGATCATATTATGATAGAATAAAATCTTTTGCAATTTTGTCTAGGTCAAGCCCTATTTTGGGCTAGATTGAATGGCCTATTTCTTCTGCGAATACACTATCATTCAGGGAATGCTGCTTTCTATCAGCTTTCTTTATGCTTTCTATGTTGCTTTCATTGAGAAAATGCTGCTTTCTATCAGCTTTCTTTATGCTTTCTATGCTGCTTTCATTGAGAGAATGATGCTTTATATCAGCTACCATCGAGCTTTCTATTTGACTTTCTTATTTCATGTCTAGTCTCATGAAGGAACTCTGTGAACTGGCTGGTGCTGCTAAGACAAATACAACCCCATATCAACTTTGTTGAAGATGCTCGGCACACTAGAAGACAACCAGGAAAGTGACTGGAAATACATATTAATACACTAGTGTATGCATACAATGTCACCATACATCCTAGAACTGGGTTTGCTCCATACTTCCTTATTGTTTGGCCGCCATCCTAAGTTAGAAATTGATGCTACCGTGGGCCTGTCTGCAGATGAAGATGTCACCAAAGTGAAGCATGAGTATGTGAGGAAATTCCCGGAACGGCTAACCTCTTTATTCAAAAAGGCCAAAGATGCAGCTAAAGAAGCAGCAGCAAAGGGCAAGAGAGTGTATGACACACGGACACGTGCCACAACTCTAGGTCAGGGAGATTCTGTTTTGCTACGCAATGTTACATGCGTTGGAGACAGAAACTCGCTGACAGATGAGAAGACGCACCATATATTGTGACAGGCCAGCCAAACGCCGATATTCCTGTTTATGAAGTTCGAAGAGATACACCCCATTCACGGAAGACACGTGTGGTACATCGAAACCTTCTTCTTCCACTTCGATCTTCATGTGATGCACAGGACATGCTAACAGAATCCACAAGGACCCAGCGGTATGTCATACCTGTACGGCGACCTAATTACCAGCCTCCATCAGATTTTATTGATGACGAGGATGACAGTTCTGACGTCACAGCTCCGAGACCGAAGTGACCTCGCCAACGACCAAGATGACAGACGTCTGGTGATTGGCTGTTGAATTAGAGCAACAGTACATTGTTATATTTCGTAACCAGAGACGTGTATGTTACAATTACAGATCAGTCTGTAATACGTATGTTCAACTCGTGTTATTTCTTTTTAAAGTACATTTACATTTGTTATTTGGTTGTTTTACCAAAGATATTACTTTTAGTAAATAAATTGTTCTCAACAGTGTACTTAAGAAGTACATTTCATTTTTCATATGTTTGAGATACATGACAGTTGAGGTGAACGTACCGTATTACTACATGAACTATTTTCATACTTTGTCATTTGAAAGCAGATTTCTATGCAGATGATTCACAGTTATACTTGTCATTTAAGCCTAAAGACACATCTAGTCAACAAGAAGCCCTTTCAAAAGTCGAAGGATGTCTAAAAGACATAGTCTCATGGATGCACCAGAATATGTTGAAGTAGCCTGGTTATGTCCCTTTATCTTCAGACAGTTAGGGCCAGGCAACGGGCAAAAATGGCGGCACACATGAAAGAGAGGAAACCGGGAACCATAATGATAAGTGGTGGGTGGAGTCATATGAGCTTAATAGATCGTTTTCTTATATTAGGTGGTTCACGATAAGCCATTGTAGTAAATGGAAACAGCTTTATACAAAGTTAAATTATCAATAAAAAAATACAGGCGAACCAGTTGAATTCAGTATGAATTCGGGCAACGAATATATTTCAAAACTAGCCCTATTATCGGATATTATACAGGTCCGTTGACATTTCGGATAAATAAAACCTCGCCAGATGACACACTAACCTTATTTTCGGCTAGTATATATATCAGTTTGATTTAACCTCCGTACTGAGCCGTTGGTGCATTGGTTAGGATCCCTGCTTCTCGTCCAGGCGGCCCAGGTTCGATTCCCGTCACCGGAATGTATTTTTCGTTTTTGGTCATAATTTTTTAAATGGAGTAAATAATAATTGTCATCTATTTAATGATTTATCTTTCGGAAAACCAATAAAAATAACTAAACTAATATTTGATTTACCACTCAAAGTTTAATTAGCAACAAAGGTATACACCTTCATAGATTGGCTACCAATTAATGCATTGACCCTGCCACTGTCTCACCGTATAACTTCCAAAATATTTTGATCAATTCCATCCAAACATGGAGAAATCAATGCTACAGGTTCAAATTTTACAGATTCTAATACGTCGTCGTTATTCATTCGGGTACATATAGATCTACACTTTTAAATTTGTTCAGGTTTCGGAGGGGAAAATTGAGGAAATTCTGAGATTTCATCAACATTTTTAAACTCATTGGATTTTACATTCTAATGTTCTTATAGGTGTTATTCGATCGTAAAAATATTTAACGTTTTATATTGAAAATACATTTCCAAATAAAGAGTAAAAAAAATATTGAGACGGCTGAGATTCGAACCTGGGTCGCCTGGACGAGAAGCAGGGACGCTAACCACTACACCAACGATACAATATACTAATATGTCATCCAACTTATTTATAATAGCCGAAAATAGGAGTGATTTAAAACGATTCGTTGCACGAATTTCTGCTGAATTCAGTCGCTTACCACATATGTTTGAATTGGTAATTTCGTTTTCAATAACATTGAACCCGTAGGTTACAATGAGATATTGTGAACCACCTAAAATAAGAAAAACCCCTATTACAGCTCATATAACTCCACCCATTTTCCTCTATTTAATGGGGGCAGCCATTATCGCGTATTGTCTGACGTACTTTCTAAGTACGATCGGGAACCAGACTAATGTTGAAGCTGAACACTGACAAAACTGAGGTCATACTGTTTCACTCAAAAAAGGTTAACGTTCCCGGAGATTTTCATGTTCAAGTGGGAAACTCTAAAATCAAACTGTCATTATGTGTGAACAACCTTGGTGCCAGATTTGATTCCCAAATGGATATGACACAGCACATCAACGCTGTGTGCAGGTCTAGCTACGCACAGCTGCGGCAAATAGGTCATATTAGACAGTACCTTTCTCCAGAAGCTACAAAGACTTTGGTCAATTATCTGGTCACATCAAAAATTGACTACTGCAACTCACTGCTATATGGGATTCCCCAAAATTCACTACGAAAACTACAGCGTGTGCAAAATACAGCAGCCCGCATCATTACCAGGACTCCTCGGTACAATCACATCACTCCAGTCTTGAAGGAGCTTCACTGGCTCCCAGTTCAACACAGAGTTGAATTCAAAATTCTGACACTCACATACAAAGCCATGTGCAATGATTCTCCAAGGTACATTGTTAGTATGCTGGACGTGTATAGACCTCGAAGAGAGTTGCGGTCTGCGAGTAAATCAGTATCGCTGGTTGTGCCGAGAAGTCGTTTGGTAAAGTTTGGAGATAGAAGTGTCATGCATGCAGCCCCAAAGCTCTGGAACACTCTACTATCAGACATCAGAGATGCTAGCTCAATTGCAGCCTTCAAAAAACGTTTGAAAACTCACTTTTTAATATCTGTTATTAGAAGAAAGTAGGTAATCAATGACTGCTACCTCTGGGCTGTGTTCTTGCTGTGGATGTTGTGGGTCTAAATCGCAGTTCTGGAGTTGTTCCATTGACCTTGTGCCTGTCTGGTAGATCTTGAAGGTAGGGATTGCCCAATCGCTTTGAAACCATTTGGCTAGGGGTCTATGGTGTAATTCTTGGACAGCTTTATGTTTATGAACTAAGGGTGTACCACGGCCATGGATTATACAATACTCAACCAAACAACACGGAGAGTATTGTTTTAAACATTCGTTTTACGACTTGTGAACTGCTCTCCAGTTCTACACTGAAACAAACAAACATATTCAATCAAACAACATAGAGAGTATTGTTTTAAACATTCGTTTTACGACTTGTGAACTACTCTCCGGCTCTACACTGAAACAAACAAACAAACAAACAAAAAAAACCACTCTGTTTTTAATCATACCATTGATCTTTTAATTATTTGACTCATTTTAAAAATGATATAACAATTTTATAATATTGGTAATAATATTGAAAGAATTTCTATATTTCCATGCATCTCAATATTGTATCATTTTTATTGTGAATGTAGTTATTTGTCTTTCTCGCTTTGTAGGTACATTTATATAATTTCATGTGAAGTGCTTTTGAACGCACAACTCCTGTGTGAAAAGAGCGCTATATAATTCGGGTATAATAATATTAATAATAATAATAATAATAATTTGTTTTGTTTTCATCTGTATTGTTTTCAGAACTTCTATTGGCATTTGCTTTTGTTAGTTTATAACACTCATATATAAATTATATGAATATAGGTATATGTTGTTTGCGTAGTTATTAACTATTCAGACAATTTGGCAGTAATTACAAGTTTGTGCATATATTCACTACCTGTTTGAAAAAGGATTGTAAATGTATTTATCGTCCTTTATTTTGAGTAAAGTCGAGGACAACTTTTTTGAAAGCAGGGGAGTATGCTATAGGGTGTTATTATACAATTAAATGAAATGTCAGGATATGTTGTTTTTAGTCTTTGGTCACATTTATTATCCGAACATCCACTTATAAAATTATCCTTTTATCTACTCGTCCTTTAATTAATCTACAACGGGAATTAGCCAGTTTACTTTATTACTTACTCCCACAGTTACTACTAACATCACGTGACGGGATTTATTATATTGAACACGCACAGAAACGGTTGCCGCTTGGCTTATTATTATTTCTTACTCTGGAATACTTATTATTTAAAGTAATAATACATATTTGAAACCATACATCATAATCATCATCATTATCATCGTCACCATCACTTTTTGTAATATTTAGTCATTCTAGCATTATTGTAAATTAGCCATTT
Source organism: Gari tellinella (assembly GCA_922989275.2). Taxonomy (NCBI): domain Eukaryota; kingdom Metazoa; phylum Mollusca; class Bivalvia; order Cardiida; family Psammobiidae; genus Gari; species Gari tellinella. The sequence continues at coordinate 82,192,487 of OV277864.1, read as the reverse complement.
AATTGTACATGTAATTGTAACGTGGCTCACAATGTGTTTACGTATGTGTAGTCATGATAGGCTTATCCACCCACAGCTCTCTATGAACTTAGAATTCATGGATTATATACATGTACACTTACTTATTATTGTTAACTTTTTATATTTAAGATTGTTGTTACCAACGTATTGATTGTAATTACAATTACCATTGATATCGATATTAATACATAAAGTCATCAAAGAACCTATATTGATTTGCTATCGGTAGCCCCGACAACAATACATAGTCATATAACGTTTTGGTCATTTTAGGCCACGAACTATCACCCACAGAACACCTTTACGTTATGGCCCCCTGTGTTGAAAACCAAATTGTATTTTGTACAAATAAGAGAAAGTACTCAAATAAAAGCAAATTTGTGGCCTAATCGTGAACATAGTTGTTGTTGTTGTTGTTGAAATAGGGTTTTAAGTCGCTTTAACAGTATTTCAGCCATAACGCGACTCCAGGAGACAAGTTGTCATATCAACACATCATTAACATCGATCTAAAGTATGAGCTATTGACCAAGAAATGTGAACCCTGACCAGAATAATACAGTTACAAATATTCTACATGTTAACCTTTCCAGTTCTTGGACGTACAAATACATAATTGTAGGTGAGATAAGGGCATCTACAAACGATGCTAAAATTGCAATACTGAAGAACAGTTTCATAAGGCATTCAACCCCAAAACCTGCAGAGCCGAATGCTTCTCAAGTTACGGCCGATTTTAAGGCTTCAACACGGCTATTGCCACGTCCAAGGGTCATGACTCAGATGGATTACGTCCTAAATCACCGAGTCATTCACAGCCTGCTCACAGTGTTTCATTTCACTTACCGAGCTCAGATACTGTTGCTCAAAGCAGACAGAGTAAGTCTCCAGAAAACGAGCAGTATAGCCTGACACAGTATTTGAGTCGTGAGTATCAAAGCTCGACATTGAAAGATACTGAGAGGACTGCTTTGGTAGTGGATATAAAAGAAAATTAGCCAGCCATAACAGAGAGTACAGAAATGTCACGGTGCCGTAAAACCAACCTCAATCAATCAAAACAGAAAAAGAGTAAGCAGCCAGAAGACGCATCTCGCTAACCTACATACAAACCTCCTGTAACTGTTAAAACAGCTACATACGATGGGAGCATGTCTGGGCTGGACTAAAAGTCACATTTTTATGCTTGTGCAGCTCTTGGACAATGGAACGCCCAAGATAAAGCTCGATATTTAGCAGTCTATATAAGGGGACAAGAACAGACCGTCCTGGGTAATTTACCCTAGGGCGCCTCAAAGTAATATGCGGATTTGGTAGCGGCATTGAATGAGAGATTTGCGCAGCCAAATCGGACTTATCTCTATCGAGCACAGAGAAAAGAGATCGAAAGAAGCTAAGAGTATTTACCGGAGCTAGGACAGAGTCTGAGACGGCGTACAAATTGACCTACCCTACAACACCTATCGACGTTAGGGACAATTTGGCCAAAGAACATTTTATTGATGCACTGGTAGACTCCGATATGCGTCTGCCTATTAAACAGGCTAGAGCAACCACGCTCAATGATGCAGTACGACATGTTATTGAGCTGGAGGCTTATAATAAAGCAGAGCAAAAGACAAGAGCGAATGGAAGCTTCTTGGGGCCGATTAAAGAGTAGGACTCATTAAGCCAGAAGACAAACTCCTGCATTCTGACCGTGCTTTTGCAGCAAAATCATTAGTTTGCCGTGATGACTTAGACTAATGAACCCAACAGGAGATTTAAATACATGTATGCTGCATGCTGGCACATTCGTTGCCTCATTGAGTCCTTTTGAGCAAATCTTAGGTCCAACTCAAAATGAGCAAACCGAAAGACGAAAACCAATATAACATGAGTTGCAGCAAATGCTAAACAAAACTGAAGGACATTCAAATAACCAGAAGCAAATCTTGTTTCACAATACGCCAAGTAGTGACAAAAATCTTGGGTGTGCAGATGTTATTACACTGGCACAAACTGGCCCATTAAACAATCCTTGAGGAGGATACCTGTGCATTTACAGCATGAGGTTTGTAAGCACAGTGATGACATACTTGACAGAAATGTGATCGACTCTTCCTTAATCTCATGATCTTCCGGCATAGTGCTAGTAGATAAGAAGGACGGAAATTCCAGATTTTGTGTTGATTATATGAGGTTCAATGCAGCAACGATAAAGGATGCCTACACATTACCGATACTTGAGTCGCTCAATCACTTGTCCGGAGAATGTTTGTTTTCGACGCTGGTTCTTTGTTCTGGATTATGGCAAGTTTAGGTTGAGCCAAAGGACAGATCCAAGACTACTTTTGTAACTAAAAGAGGGTTGTACCAATTCCGAGTCACTCCTTTCGGGCTCTGTAACGCCCCTGCAACATTAAAAGGCTAATGTCAACAGTCCACTTTGGATAACAATGGGACATATGCTACATATATATGGATGATATCATTGTCTTTGGGAACTCCTTTAAGCAGGTGCTAGAAATCTGGATGTTGTGTTATCTTTGATAAAGTCGTTTTGTCTAAAGCGCAAAGCAAAGAGATGTCAACTGTTTGCAAAACAAGTTGTGTTTCTAGGACATTTGATATCAGACAATGGGATTTCAACTGACTGCAAAAAGATTCAAGTCATGGAAAAATGGTCTGAGCCAACAACTGGCACTGAGTTGGGCTCGTTTCTCGGCTCATGTGGTTATTCATACAAGAATTTGTTTTTATCTCGAAGCCACTACAGAAGATGACTGAGATATGGAAGCTCACAAAATGCTCCAATACTTAAATACCTTGATTTTTACAACCATTTATACTTGATACAGACAGCAGTGATCTGGCAATTAGAGAGGACTTGTGGCAGAGACAGGGGTCACTGTCGAAATGTGAAATAAAGTTCTGCGTGACAAGAAATGAGCTGCTCACGGTTGTTTTCTTTACGAAATACTTTCGCCACTAATTAACTGGCAAGCGGTTTAAAGTTAGAACTGACCATAGCTCCCTCAGATAAGTTTTGAAATTCAAAATTTCCGAGGGTCAGCTTAGTCGCTGGATTCCGGTTTTAAGGATGTACGTCATTTGAGCATCGTCTTCGTAGTCGTCACAGGAACGCATATGCCTTGAGCCGACACAAGTGCAACAATGCAACTATGGACAGGGTCGGTAAAGACACCAGTGGATGATATGAGTCAAAAATCTACTGAGTCATATATCACAGAGAAGGAGGATGTTTCTGTGAGGGAACTTCAGGTAAATGACTTTTTGATACGAGAATGGTTAGAACATGGTTCAGGGACCAAGGTTATAAAGCGTTTGAGCTGAGTCTGAGTGTGATCTCAAGCATTTGATTGGTCAGGTTTGAGCCTAGGCTCACATCTGACCAATCAAATGCTTGAGAACAACTTTAGTAAACGACTTTAGACTCAACTGAAAAGCTTTATAACATTGGACCCAGATCCAAATAGATAGCTCAGTCTAAATTAACCATTCTGCTCACGTTACACTATGTAAGCAAAATGCTTCAAGCAAACACAATCCTATTAAATAAAAAAGCGTACACATTCTTGAACATATCGACTCTTCTTCAATTGATAAACGTGAGTGCTAAATTGTTTGGAGCCTCAGCAGACGCAGAGTTACTGGACCTACGATCAGGATCTTTACTGTTTGCAAGGATATAACTGTTTAACGGCGACCATGAATAACAATATTTTCTTTGTGCCATTACCGTGTAATAAACACTTCAGTGCTCCCTCCCTTCACGGCCTTCCCAAGTTCTCAACAACGATTCACTCCTTACAACAACGATTGTCGCTGTTCCAAAAGCAATATAATTATGTCAAATATTCTAATATTTTTACTGCTGCAATAATGGCTGCTTAAAATTGTCGTCCGCCCTTTTTTCTCAAAGTTAAGTGTTGGATATTTTGACAAAAATAATCATAAGGACAAATGACGAACAGTTAACCCAGATCAGACGCCGTGTTAGGTGGCGCCGATCTTGGTTCAACCTGTTTTCAAATAAATTCAAAGGGTATTAATTTCCCCTCCCTATAACGAATCCCTCTGAGCAACACTCACTCTTTTTCTCCAATTGCTGTTTAGGTAGGTACACGAAACGCGCAACATTGGTTGCCATAGAAACTGAAAAGTTGGCAATTTGACAATGTTTTGAAGCAGTTTTCGCAACAACGATTTCTTCCTTACAACAATGCTTGCCGCTATTCACAGTGCTCGCTCTCTACAACCGCCTTCTGAACAACGATTCCCTCCTTGCACATGCTTGCCGGTATTCCAAATGCTCTAACCCAACAACCGCCCTCCGAACAAAGAGTCCCTCTAGGTATACACTATTTGCATAGGACAGGTATACTTTTTTTCGCATGTACATTATTTGTTAAAGAGAGATGTGAGCGCCACAAGGGTTATATGAGCTCAACAGGGCCTGAAGGTTTATAGAAGTTCATTAAACTACGTATTTTGAATAGATATTGGGTTGATTATAGTAATACACTGCAAAATTAGAGACTGTGCAGACCTTGATCAGAAGGCCCATACACTGTTTGTATAGGACAAGTGTAATCTTACATGTATATATACATACTGTTTGGTATGACGAGTTTACTCGTCGCTTCAGTTGAATGTTTTATAAGGGTTGTTCAAAGAGTAATGATACTTTGCCAATCACTTCATTATTATAAGAGCAAAATGCATGTGTAATATATCATTTAAAAGAGAAAATGTTCGTCAACAGGATGGTTGAATGCACGCTAAGATCATATTTCTCGATAAGTCACACTTAGTTTGCACTTATTGATCAAGAATTACTTTTTAATAGCCCTCGTAATGCAAAAACAAAACCACTTTACAGTGTTCGTTTTCTAGATATCACCTTTCCTCATCTGGGAAAATATGAACTATCTGGGAAAGTGTCTTATGTATTTCATAGGAGGAAACCGGAGTGACCATTGTAAAGCCTCGCGTCCGGATGGGCGACCATGGAACTCTCTCTACTGTCCCGACTGCAATAGAGACATTTTACTGTAATAACTGAGTTTAATGGTCGAAATTGAGGCGTTTTACTGTAATAACACAATGTAATGGTCGTAATAGACATTTCACTGTAATAATAAGAGGTTACAATATGACCCAAGCGTGCCTTCTGCCCATAATGGCACAACTGGTGCCATAATAGCCCGAGGGCTATTGTGACACCAGGCGTGCCATTATTGACAGAAGGCACGCCTGGGTCATGTTTTGACCTTTTTATTGTATATCTTCATGCCAATGACGTGGTTTCAAACATCGTTTAACTGCCATCCACTGCTCACAAATTTGAAACGATAGCGCTGACAAAGTATGGGTAGCTCTAGATCTTTCAGAAATGCTCAGATCGTAAGATCTCGAACATATGGAGTTGGCCATGGGATGTTTAGCCCACGCAGAAAATTTGTAGTAGATCTAGAATTACAAACCGCTACGCTATCGAGTAGAACTCTACATTTTGACGTCGTTTTTATCTTTTGAAATTTCCGCTGAATGGCGTGAAATAATGACGTCATAACTGTCGTTTTGAACATAAACAACGTCAAGTAATTTCACACTGTGACACACATTTTATAAACAGGAACTGTACCTTTTACGTTAAGACCCTTATGTCTCAGAATTCAAGTTACAGAATACGATTTGACAACGACGCCAAACCCCTTCCCCTGCCATGTTGAATAGATCTAAGTTGCTAACATCAACGAGTTGCACGTGAAAAACTTCGAGGGGCGATTATCCATAATCGGCCCACTGGGTCATTATGGATTGGTCACATAACCTCCGTAATGACAGTTTTCTACGGCAATTTTGTTACTATGTATAGTAAGGTATACAATAACTCAGTTTAATGGTCGAAATTGAGGCGTTTTACTGTAATTAAACACAGTTTAATGGTCGTAATAGACATTTATTTATGCTTTTCGGTGGATTACCACGAAATAGCAGTGGATTATCACTTGGTAATCCACTGCAGTGGATTATCACCAATCGCTTTTATTATGAATTTTCCCCGTAGGGCTCCCCAAGAATCGTAGTCAACAGGCCTACCATTCCTCCGGATTTTTCCTAAATCTCCGGATTTTTCATCATTTCTCCGGATCTCCGGATTTTTTCCGAAATCTCCGGATTTTTTCAAAAATCTTCAGAAAAAATCCTAATCCTCGATTCAGTGCGGTAGACAGCACCTTCTCGGACTTTAAAATAAGAGAAAAGCAATAAAGGTATTCCGAATGCTATTTTTATTGGTACTAATCGGGTCATTGACTGGATTAGCAGCTTGTTCACAACCAAATAAACATGTAATTACCACCTGTGGTTCCGATTCGACTGCGGACTCAGAAGTAGATACGGCAGGCACTTTATTTATGACACGTCTGGTTCTGCATGTTGCACAGCGTTGTACACACATCATTTCATGACACGACATAGCAATGGTGTATATTGTTGTTAAAGAGCGAGATTGCCGATATCTTAAAGAAGCTATACATGGGAGCAAAATTGCTATACCCAAGAGAAAAAATGCAGCAAAATGAAATCGGCTTTGAATTTTTCATTTTTTCTTTTATTATTTTACTTTGAAAATTACGGCAGGGTGTCATGGAATTAAGGCAGGACGTGACGCCCTGCTAAACGTTTTTAGCCATGAGTATATTTATATGAATATTATTAACTTACTAGTCATAGTCGCCTTAAATGTGCAAAATCAGATGTAAGACATTGATACTACATGTATAACTTTTCTAATCCTTAACCAAACAGTACAGGTCATTATCACAGAACACAGTTGTCTGACCTGGGTATATACTGCTAAAAAGAGTAAATATTTGCAACTATGGAGAATACTGAGTTGAGTTGACCCTAGCAGTATTTATGATATTTCGTTATTTTTCTTTCATTATATTTTATTTTACAGAGTTTATTGCAATTCAGTTTATACTGTTATTCTTTGTGTGTATGTTTTTAATATATAGATGATGGTTGCAATGGTGTGATATATATTTGAAAAGATGGTTTTAAACACAAAAGCGTACAAAAAAGATTTTCGATTAAAAAGCGCGCTTTTTGGAAATCGCGCCTTAAAAGGCGCGATTTTTTAAAATCGCGCTTTAAAATCAACATTTTGGAAAATCTTAGGATTTTATTTTTGAAATTATGGTAGGCCTGAGTCAATCGTGTCTTATCGTTAAATTCCGGCAGTCCGATTTGTCGCGAACTACTCACCGGAAGAGCACGAATCCAAACTCGGGAGCAACGAAGTAATTCGGATGACGTCAAATCAATAAATAAGTGACGTCATCGTACGGGAAACTGTTTCGAAAATGTGTTGGATATAAAGTTGGGGCTCAACACGGGGTAAATCATTTACTTTCGCTTTCTCAATTGTCGAACAATTTCGTTTAAAAAGTGGCTTAAAAGCATAAATAAATAGAATAATTGTATTTTTTCAGTATAAGATCGAATTTAATCCATTTCGTGAACATCAGACTGTTATATTTTCACTCGTGGCTTCGCCACTCGTGAAAATATAACGTCTGATGTTCACTCAATGGATTAAATTTCTATCTTATACTGAAAAAAACAATTATCCTCTATTTCATTGTAATAACTCAGTTAAATGGTCGAAATTGAGGCGTTTTACTGTAATCACACAATTTAATAGTTTAAACATAATTTAATGGTCGTAATAGAGACATTTTACTGTAATAACTCAGTTTAATGGTCGAAATTGAGGCGTTTTACTGTAATAACACAATTTAATGGTCGTAATAGAGGCGTTTTACTGTAATAACTCAGTTAAATGGTCGAAATTGAGGCGTTTTACTGTATTAACACAGTCTAATGGTCGTTATAGAGACATTTTACTGTAAATACACAGTTTAATGGTCGTAAAAGACGCGTTTTACTGTAATAACACTGTTTAATGGTCGTATTAGAGGCGTTTTACTGTAATAACAGTTTAATGGTCGTAAAAGAAGCGTTTTACTGTAATAACAGTGTAATGGTCGTAATAGAGGCGTTTTACTGTAATAACAGCTTGATGGTCGTAATAGAGGCGTTTTACTGTAATAACACAGTTTAATGGTCGTAATAGAGGCGTTTTACTGTAATAACAGTTTAATGGCCGTAATAGAGGCGTTTTACTGTAATAACAGTTTAATGGCCGTAATAGAGGCGTTTTACTGTACCTACAATTTGATGGTCGACATAGAGGTGTTCTGATGTAATAACACAGTTTAATGGTCGTTATAGAGGCGTTTTACTGTAACATTTACACAATTTAATGGTCGTAATAGAGGCTTTCCAACGCTTGGAGGATGGTGTCTTTATACAGTCTAGACAAGATGCTGACCTCTTCAACGTGGCACACTCAAAGCAAAATCCAAGTGTTCCCAGGTGCTGATTAGGGAACTGCTGTTCGCAGATGACAGCGCACTACTTGCCCACTCGCCAGAAGAGATTCAGCGAATCATGAATGCTTTCTCAGATGCATCAAAGAAGTTTGGTCTGAAAATTAACATTAAGAAAACTGAAGTGATGTACCAACCAGACTCCTCAAGTGCCCAAGAAGTAGACATTATGGTAGATGAAACTAAACTTAATTCTGTCCCAGAATTCACCTACCTTGGAAGCATAGTTGCTAAAGATGGACGTATTGATGTCGAGATCCAGAAAAGAATGGCAAAGGCCCGTGCATCATTTGGCAGGCTGCGTCAGAGACTCTGGAACAATCACCATGTGTCAATGAAGGTGAAATGCAAGATCTAAAGAGCAGTTGTTATAAGTACTCTCTTGTATGGAGCGGAAACCTGGACAATGTACAGACGCCATGTGAAGAATTTGCATGCCTTTATGATGCGGCATCTTCGATCCATTCTTGGGGTATCATGGAAGGACAAAGTGACAAACGTGGAAATACTGGCTAGAACAGGACTGCCACCCATGGAAGACCTCCTGATCAGAAAGAATCTTCGATGGACTGGACACCTTATGAGGATGTCACAAGACAGACTTCCAAAACAGATCCTGTTCTCAGTGCTGCCAGTTGGTCAAAGGAAGAGGGGTAGACCTCGTCTATGATATAAGGATACCATCAAGAGAAACTTGACTCAGAGAAACATCAAACTGCATTCCTGGGCTAAACTGTCACGCCAGAGAAATGAATGGAGAACAGCGGTGAAATAAAAGATGAAACTGACATTGTCGCTTTGCGACCGTCAGCATAGTATAGAGGCGTTTTACTCTAACATTTACACAATTTAATGGTCGTAATAGAGGCGTTTTACTGTTATAAGACAGTTAAATTGTCTTAATGGAGGCGTTTTACTGTAATATTTACACAATTAAATTGTCGTTATAGAGGTTTTTTACTTTAATAACACAATTTAATTGTCGTAATAGAGGCGTTTTACTGTAATAACACAGTTTAATGGTCGTAATAGAGATGTTTTACTGTAAAAACCCAGTTTAATGGTCGCAATAGAGGCGTTTAACTGTTATAACACAGTTAAATTGTCGTAATAGAGGCGTTTTACTGTAAAAACCCAGTTTATTGGTCGTAATAGAGGCTTTTTACTGTTATAACTCAGTTAAATTGTCGTAATAGAGGCGTTTTACTGTAAAAACACAGTTTAATTACCGTAATACAGGCGTTTTACTGTAATAACACAATTTATTTGTCGTAATAGAGGCGTTTTACTGTAATGACACAGTTTAATGGTCGTAATAGAGGCGTTTTACTGTAATAACAGTTTAATGGCCATAATAGAGGCGTTTTACTGTACCTACAATTTGATGGTCGAAATAGAGGCGGTCTGATGTAATAACACAGTTTAATGGTCGTTATAGAGGCGTTTTACTGTAACATTTACACAATTTAATGGTCGTAATAGAGGCGTTTTACTGTTATAACACAGTTAAATTGTCTTAATGGAGGCGTTTTATTGTAATATTTGCACAATTAAATTGTCGTTATAGAGGTTTTTTACTTTAATAACACAGTTTAATGGTCGTTATAGAGGCGTTTTACTGTAATAACAGTTTAATGGCCGTAATAGAGGCGTTTTACTGTAATAACAGTTTAATGGTCGTAATAGAGGCGTTTTACTGTAATAACAGTTAAATTGTCGTAATAGAGGCGTTTTACTGTAAAAACCCAGTTTATTTGTCGTAATAGAGGCGTTTTACTGTAATAACACAATCTAATTGTCGTAATAGAGGCGGTTTACTGTAATAACAGTTTAATGGCCGTAATAGAGGCGTTTTACTGTAATAACACAATTTAATTGTCGTAATAGAAGCGTGTTACTATATATAATATTTACACAATTAAATGGTCATAATAGAGGTGTTTTACTGTAATAATTTACACAATTTCGTGGTCAAAATATAAGCGTTTTATTGTTATAATTTATACAAATCAGTGGTCATAATAGAGGCGTTTTACACAATTTGAAAGAGAGAATTATTTCATAAAACAAAAAGGAAGAAGTAGAAAATTCAGAATATTTTTTATTTCCAATATTGTTTAATTGCAAACAAATGGACAAATGGTTTCCTGCTCTAAACAGAAGTCAACAAATATGGAGAATGCTTCACACTTACACGGCTCTAAGTCAACAAATATGGAGAAGGTTTTCACATTACACGGCTCTAGATAAGAATGGGTAAATTGAACTTTTCCAACAGTTTTTCATTTATGTCTCCATAAAACTACATATTGTGAACAATCATTAGAATCGTCTAAGATTTCCAAAATTGCATTTTTGATGTGCGAATTTATGAATCGTATCTTTATCCCATAGCCTGTTTCTAGTGTTGTTGACACGTGACTGCTTAAAGCAGACTGGAAGTAAAGCAGAATGCGCCTTATGGCGCATTCTGCTTTACTTACAGCCTGCTTTAAGCTACCATGTTCTAGAAAAAAAATCCAAAGATTTAGGAAAAATCGGGAGAAATGGCAGCCCTGCGTCTAATGAGTGGTCACACCATAGACTGTAGGTAGAACATAGAGAAGATAGGATATAAAATATTCTGCTTATGCTTATAAAGCGTTTGAGTTGAGTCTGAGATCGTCTCAAAACTGACCAATCAAAAGCGTTTGAGAACAATCTCAGACTGTACATGTACTCAAATGCTTTATAAGCATGCACCTGGCTGGTCTTAGAGTCGGGAAGACATTACTCATTCCGGTTTGAACCAAACACATGGGCAGGGCTGCCATTTCTCCTGATTTTTCCGAAATCTTCGGATTTTTATTCCAACGGATGGAAGCTTAAAGCAGGCTGAAAGTAAAGCAGAATGCGTTTTAAGGCGCATTCTGCTTTACTTTCAACCTGCTTTAAGCATTACATGTCTTAAAAACTAGAACTATTGGTAAAAGGTATAATTCGGAAGATTGCACTTGAAAAATTGAAAATTTTGAAATCTTAGGATTTTTTTATCAACTTATGGCAGCCCTGCAAGTGCAATGTAATAATATGTAGAAACACCAGATGTAGAGTTGTAACAATGTTGACAAGACAGTTTAATGTGAATCACAAACAGTTTGGGACTTGATCAGATTCAGTGTATCTGTGTATATGATCTGGAGTCAGAATGTTCAATGAACATGATTTTTAGCATTAAATAATAGATTTTGGAAAGCGAATCGTAATCTCTCTACAGAATATTGCAAATACCAGGGCTCCTGATAAGAGGGATTTAACTGCACAAATCCAACCTTTTCTCACTCATATAAGCATCAAATCATATGGTGTTACTACTCATTAAAAATCGTCTGAGTAGTGACACCATAGGGTTTAAAGCAGAAATAAAGAATTTTGTATTTGAAATACTCCCCTTATCTGGAGCTCTGAAATACATGTACATTGTCTGCAATTTTCAGGGCTGCCATTTCTCCGGATTTTTCCTAAATCTTCAGATTTTTTTCTAGAACATGGTAGTTTAAAACAGGCTGAAAGTAAAGCAGAATGCGCCATAAGACGCATTCTGCTTTACTTCGAACCTGCTTTAAGTAGTCACGTGTCAACAAAACTCGAAACAGGCTGAAGGGTAAAGGTACGAAATCGTAAATTCGCACTTGAAAATGCAAAATTGGAAATCTCAGGATTTTTCATGTCAAATTATGGCAGCCCTGAATTTTAAAAAACTATCATTGAAATGTGTCATATTTCTTACATAAGCTTACATAATGTGTGTGTGTCAGTTTTAAAGTCATTCTCAAGCATTTGATTGGTCAGATTTGAGCCTAGGCTCAAATCTGACCAATCAAATGCTTGAGAACACACTCAGACTCAGCTCAAACGCTTTATAACCTTGGACCCAGATGCTGAGCTTGTTGGAATCTGCTCTTGGTGCTGAGCTTGTTGATCTGGGTGAAAACTGTTGACACATATAGTTCAGAGTAACAGTTACAAATGTTATAATTGAGAAGAGGCTTTTCTTTTCCATGTAAACCCACATACGAAATGCAAACACGTTGCAGAAACTACTATTGTGTCACTACTCATTAGAATCGCCTGGAAGAGACGATTCTAATGAATAGTAACACCATAAGATGTTAAAATAAGTGAGAAAATGTTGGATTTGTTCAGGTTACTCCCTCTTATCTGGATTCCTTAATACATTACCCCATAGCCTGTGTCTAGTTTTTAAAACAAGTTACTACTTAAAGCAGGTTAAAAGTAAAGCAGCATACGCCTTAGAGCGCATTCTGCTTCACTTTCTATCCACTTTAAGCTATGTTCTGCTACGATATAGAAAATATTTCTTTATGGTACATATTCTTGAATGTATAAACTGGAACTATTTTCTTCAGTGGAGGAATAAATAAAAGGCGTAAAAAGGTTTATTAATGAGGTAATGGGTCAAGAAGGGTTTATGAAGATAAACAGGAGACAATGTTAGAAATGATGAGTTGACAATCTCGTATCCGGAGCCTTGTTATGATGCATGGACAGGGCTTCCATAAGTTGGTATGAAAAATCCTAAGATTTCCAAATTTGCATTTTTTCAAGTGCGATTTTACGAATCGTACCTTTACCACATAGCCTGTTTCTAGTTTTGTTGACATGTGACTACTTAAAGCAGACTGGAAGTAAAGCAGAATGCGCCTTAAGGCGCATTCTGCTTTACTTTCAGCCTGCTTTAAACTACCATGTACCAGAAAAAAATCTAGATTTAGGAAAAATCCAGAGAAATGGCAGCCCTGCATGGCTTTGTAACTTGAAGAATCTTGTATGAGTAACTGTGAATAAATGCTTGGAATATTACAAATATGTTGACCGAGTATATATAGTGAAGCTCCAGCAGTTAAAGGGCCACATATGACCCTGACAATATTTTGAGCTAGCTTATGCCTTCAACAATTTAATATAGAAATCTGTGCAATGCTATACAGTGCCTAACGAGAATCTACAGAAATTAAAAAATACCATCCAAGTGCCTTTTTCAATAAATATAAATGCTTTTAGAGTAACATGGTAAATAATATACATTTCAATCAGGGTCTAAGGTTATAAAGAGTTTGAGTTGAGTCTGAGATTGTTCTCATGTATTTGATTGGTTTTGTTTGAGCTTTTGCTCAAATTCGACCAATCATTCTTTTGAGAACGAGCTCAGACTCAACTCAAACTCTTTACAACCATTGGACCTGTGTTATTAGGTCAGTCATCAATAAACTCAGAAACATATGTAATGACACGTGGCTGCTTTATGCAAAACACCATTAAAGCAAAAAGCTCCAAATTGAGCATTAATCTTTGCTTTTATTTGGCCTCAAACTGTTTCACTAGAGAGGTTGTTATTTTTTTCCTGTTTTAACCCATAACCCCATAAAATGCCTTTTTATGCCCTAATTATTCTACTGAAGAAAGTAGTTCCAAGTTATACGGTCTTGAATATGTTGCATAATTTTTTTCTACATTCTAGCAGAAAGTAGCTTAAAGCAGGCTGAAATTAAAGCAGAATGTACATTAAAGCTCATTTTGCTTTACTTTTAACCTGCTTTAAGTGGTCACTTCTCTTTAAAAAAACAGGCTATGGGGGAAAGGGCTAAATGAAATTCAATAGCAAACCAAATATAATGCAATGAATTGAAGAAAATATCCGATTTTTGACAATTATGACAATCTACTCTAGCGATCTGGCTATTTGCTGTTTGCAAACGTTTATGATCGAAAAATAAGAGTTAAACGATTTTGACTTACGCAAAACATTTGCGTAAGTAGTTTAGTAAAACGGGCCCCAGATGCCAGATTACCAGTATCAGATCAGGCTCCAAACTGTTTGCAATATATCTAAGGGTTTGTTAATTTATCACGGATGCGGTTATTTTGAGTGAAAAACGTCTTTTCTTGCCTACTTTAACTCATTCACCCCTGACACTTTTAAAAAACATCTCCTGACGACCTTTCGATCATAACGCCTTGCCAGACAATTTCCTTGCAAAAAGCATGGATCTTATGGACATGTGGGTAGCAAAGAACCATTGAAGCTTCTCGTGTGAGACCCAACCTATTTCATAGTTTGGTTACAAATTATCATTAAAAATCACTAGAGCATGAGTATAATCTGGGCCTCACCATGTAAATTGAGATTAGTATAGCATGTGATGCATGCTTTGACAGTTAAAATTCACACCTATCCAGACAATTGGGGTAGTATATCAATGAACCGAGGAAAAGTATATAATGGACAATTCCAATTTCAAAATAAGTCTAGTCCATTTTGGACTATTAAGGGTTAATTTTAATAATATATTTCAAAATGGCAAACAGTGTAGAGTGTAGACCCTGATCAGAGGGCTCCTGAATGAGCCCTCTGATCAGGGTCTACACTGTTTGCATATGTGAACTCCTCACAGGTAAGCTGTTTTCAAATGACACATATATGCGTGACTAGGGTTCAAAGACTACCATCTGCTCGGATGTAGAATTTTACGGTTCATATTCTTGATTGAATAATTTTCTTCAGTGGAGTATTAACTTAACCCATTACCTCATAAATACTCCTTTTTACGTATTTACCTTATTCCATCATTGAAGAAAACGTTCCAATTTATACAGTCACGAATATGCATTCATAAGAAATATTTCTCTATTCTTGCAAGAAGTTTAAAGCAGGCTGACAGAAAAGCAGAATGCGCCTTAATGCGCATTCTGATTTACTTTCAACCTGCTTTAAGTGATCACCAGTTTTTAAAAGTATAAACAGACTATGGGGTTAAGGATTAAAGCATAAAAGGGTGTATCTATTGAGTAATTGGTTATAAATCTCCAATCAGGGGCCAAGGTTATAAGCTTTTGAGTTGAGTCTGAAGCATTTAATTGGTCAGATTAGAGCCTAGGCTCAAATCTGACCAATCAAATGCTTGAGAATGACTGTCTCCATCAAGCCTTTTGGCGTGACTGATTGTTAGAATCGTCTCGGAAAGAAGAGTTTAACTTGCACTATCATTAGAAGGTATGATATTTTCTGTTTTTTTCAATCTTCTTTTAGCTTGCAGTAGAAATTGAATAATTTTTTTGACGTTCTTGACCTCGCTTATAAGACGGGGCCCCAACTATAGATTGAGAATTTGAGAGAGAAACACCGTCATATAAGTGAGAAAATACGGTTAATCAACATCTCAAAGGGAAACAATTCAACTATAAACAGACAATTCACAACCGCAATTGCAGGTGAAGGTCAACAATACTGCTAAAGTTAAAAACGTTCCATTTCAGAATGACAGAGTAAAGCTCTAGACAAAATCTAAATTGTCCAATTATGAAAGAGGGGATAATTCAAGACGGAAGTAACAAATCACACCCACAATCACGGGTGGACAATTTCAGATTGTGTTCAACGATAAAGCACAATTTAACCCTTTGAACCCTAGTCCTGCATAAGGGCGTCCTTTTCAAACAGTATACATGTGAAAAGTGCACTTGTCCTATGCAAACAGTGAATACCAAGATCAGAGGGCTCCTTACGGAGCCCTCTGATCTGGGTCTTCACTGTTTGTCATAATGCAAAACATTGACCAAAAACAACCCTTAAAAGTCAGAAATGGACTAGACTAGAATGGAAAACTGGAATTGTCCATTTAAAGTTTCAGGGAGGAAAGAGTTATGGTTCCATTGAAGGATAGAAGTGTAAACTGCGGACAAAGTTCCACATTCAGACGGAAAAATGGACAGAGTGAGTCCAGTATTAACCACAAAAAACCTTCAATGTGGAGGGTATATAGAGTAGTCACATCATAAAGTTTGTTACTGGCATAATGCAGGGCTCCAAGAAGGGAAGATTCTAATGAGTAGTCACACAATAGGGTTTTTGGCAGGCATAAAGATTATAGTTTTTCAATATACCCCTTTATCCCTTGCCCAGATATTGGAAAAGCAATGATAGAAATATCTAGTTGATTTTCTCTCTTCTGGAGCCTTGCCATACATATATACAGTGGAGAAAACGTTATTCTTTCCCAATAAACGTGTTTACGCTAAAACTATTTTTTCTATTGCAAACGGTTTGGA
This sequence comes from Gari tellinella, assembly GCA_922989275.2. Classification (NCBI taxonomy): domain Eukaryota; kingdom Metazoa; phylum Mollusca; class Bivalvia; order Cardiida; family Psammobiidae; genus Gari; species Gari tellinella. The sequence goes on along the minus strand of OV277864.1, from coordinate 82,175,889 downwards.
GCCAGATCAGACGCCGGGTAACCCGGTGTCTGATCAGGGTCCATACTGTTTGCCACCAAGATAAACATGAATTATCAGAATTGTCCAAAAGTTGCGTTTTTCTGCATTTTAGTGTTTTGTGTTTGCGGTTCGTTTCGTTTAAATGGGAAAGAATAACGTATTCTCCACTGTATATATATAAACATGTATATCTGCTTCTGATTGGCTGCTGAACACAGGGTTGCCTGGTAACATTTAACTAATACATGAAAAACAGCAACTCACTAACATAGCTTTTACAACGAAAATAGAGTCTTTCTTCTACAATAAAGTTTATAACATACTATAAACAGTCATAATACAGTATAGTAAATCCTCTCTATTACCACCACTAAACTGTGTTAATTATTAGGTGTTTAAAGACAGGTGACTGCATAAAAGCAATGTGACAGTTAAACAGAAAGCTCCTTTTGGAGCTTTCTGTTTTACTGTCACGTTGTTTTAAGCTGTCACCTGTCTTTAATACAAAGAATTAGCCTTCATTTTAGTGGTCGTAATAGAGAGGTTTTACTATATAGTCCCCCTATCACAAATTTACAAACAGGAACAAGCCTAAAGAAGACTTGGGGTATGGTGCTTAACCCTTCTAGCTGTGTATATTGGCACTTTGAAAAGTATGTAAACCTAATCCAGACAGCTGTTGAAGAAACTCCTGATCAGGTTCTGCACTGTTTTCATACTGGATCTGTTTGACATAGGTCTGCATGCAGATCAGATCCTGAGATTCTGGCTATCCCTGCATCATGTCAGGATCCAGACTGTTTGACATTCTGACATGCTTAAAACTCTGAAAAGTTTAGGAAATTAAAACTTACGTAGCTGCAGAGATTTACTGCAGATTTAAACACTATTTTCAAAGAGTTAACTACCAATAATCCAAGCCTTCTTTTGATTGGTCACAACCAAGCCTTTTTTTTGATAGGTCATAACCAAACCATCTTTTGATTGGCCATAAACAAGACATCTTTTGATTGGTCACAACCAAGCCTTTTTTTGATAGGTCATAACCAAACCATCTTTTTGATTGGTCCTCACCAAGCTTTCCTTTGATTGGTCATAACCAAGTCTAGTTTGGACTGATCATAATAGTGGGACTTGACCGTAAAGCAAAGTGCTAACTTTGATTTACCGAATCAGCAGTCCTTATATAATACTAAAAATCACTGATATTGTGTATAAAATCACACACAGCTATTGTATAGTGGGAAAACAGTACTCTCTCCCATTTAAACAAAATATTAATGTAAATGCAATGTAATAAAATGTAGAAAATGTGGGGTAATTTTGGAAACAAATATTGACCATTTATTATTTATTTACTTTCAAGCAGTCATCCTTCTAAAAATCTTTAAATAACACATTTCCCATAGCTACTTTTCCCTTGTTGTAAACAGGTTGTTGCTTAAGGAAAGCTCAAAGTAAAGCAGAAAGCTCCTTCAGGAACTTTCTGCTTTCTTTTCAGCTTGCTTTAAGTATTAAGAATCCACCTGCTTTAATCAGCCACCTGTCAGTTTGCAGGAATAGGTCAACCCGTCTTTTTAGGTTGCCATAACTCTAGGAAAGGTAAGACTTGACACAAATGCTAGATAAAAGAAAGTACACTGTCCATTTTCATAGCGTGTCTCTTAACTCAATACCCCATAGCCTGTTTCCAGTATTGAAAACAGGTTACAACTTAAAGCAGGTTGAAAGTAAAGCAGAATATGCCTGAGGGCACATTCTGCTTTACTTTCAGCCTGCTTTAAGCTACCATCTACTAGAATATAGAAAATATTTATTATGGGGCATAAGTATGACAATATAAATTGGAACTATTTTCTTCAGTAGATGAATAAATTAAAGACGTATCTATGGGGTAATAGGCCCATAGTCCATTTTTGTCACCACTCATTAGAATATTTCAAAGTTACAAACAGTGTAGACTAAAGGAGCCCTCTGATCAGGGTCAACGCTGTTTGCATAAGACAAGTGTACTCCTCACAGGTACACTGTTTGCAAATGACGCATATATGCGGGACTAGGGTTCAAAGGGTTAAACTAAAACTTAGTTGTTCTTTAAGGTTGTGACCGTTGTCTCAATCTGAATTATACAGTTAGCAAATGTTTACCCGGTGGCATACAAAGCACACATTAAGGGATGGTAGCAAACTAAAGCCATGTTTAGGTCATGCAGAAAAACAAAGTGCATGTAGGCTTTGAAACATACACAGTGCACCTATTGTAGCATACAGAACAGGAGCCCGTTTCATAAAACTTCGTACGACAAAAACGGTCGTAAGTCAGATCGACAGCATTTGTCGTAAGAAGTTTTATGAAACGGGCCCCAGGTATGTAAGTATGTAGCGTACTTAGCACACATGCATAAACCATGTAGTATACACATGGAGGCCATGTAGAATACATAGTACAGTAAAACCTCCCCATTATGACCACCGCTCTATTATGACCACCTCTCTATTACAACCAGCTCGCTGTTACAACTACTTTTTTATAGAAGGATAATTGACTGTATAAAAGTCAGGTGATAGCTTAAACTAAAGGAACTTTCTTTAAGCATTTAAGCATTCACCTATAATTAACATCCAATAACTCACACAATTCAGTGGTATTGATAGAGAGTTTGGATTTGTTAACATTTTACGTCGCTTTAACAGTAGTTCAGTCATATCGCGACATTCATTTAATCACAGGTGGAGTAAGACCCCAGCAGCTCTTTATGCACTGCTTTAAGCACCAATTGGAAATGTGTAGAACCCTATGCACATGTACCTTCCGCAAGCTACCTTTAAGGCTTCTTCACATGAAAAATCCAAAAGCCCAGACCGGAATTCGAAACCACAGTGGCGAGGAGCTTAGTAAAATAAGTCATAGTGACTATACCACCAAGGCATGGACGCCCCTTTTAATAGAGACGTTTTACTGTTACTATGTTGGTTGTGTAATATACATGTCATTTATAAAGGTTGTGTAGTGTACATAGCAGATGCAAGTAGGAATTTCAGAATATATACTAGCACATGTGTAGGCCTTATAGTAATCATGCTGCAATGATGGGCACATGTGTAGGCCTTGTAGTAAACATAGACAATGTGTATGCCTTATAGCATACATGACACACACGTATATGCCTTGCATAGCAGACATGTATGCTTTAAAGTATATGTAGCTCACATTTATGCATTGTTAAATACATAGCACATATGTATGTATTAAAGTACAGGTGTATGCTGTAAAGTAAACATAGCACATATGTGTGTATTAAAGTACAGGTGTATGCTGTAAAGTATACATAGCACATATGTATGTATTAAAGTACAGGTGTATGCTGTAAAGTATACATAGCACATATGTATGTATTAAAGTACAGGTGTATGCTATAAAGTATACATAGCACATATGTATGTATTAAAGTACAGGTGTATGCTATAAAGTATACATAGCACATATGTATGTATTAAAGTACAGGTGTATGCTGTAAAGTATACATAGCACATATGTATGTATTAAAGTACAGGTGTATGCTATAAAGTATACATAGCACATATGTATGTATTAAAGTACAGGTGTATGCTGTAAAGTATACATAGCACATATGTATGTATTAAAGTACAGGTGTATGCTATAAAGTATACATAGCACATATGTATGTATTAAAGTACAGGTGTATCATGTAAAGTATACATAGCACATATGTATGTATTAAAGTACAGGTGTATGCTATAAAGTATACATAGCACATATGTATGTATTAAAGTACAGGTGTATGCTGTAAAGTATACATAGCACATATGTATGTATTAAAGTACAGGTGTATGCTGTAAAGTATACATAGCACATATGTATGTATTAAAGTACAGGTGTATCATGTAAAGTATACATAGCACATATGTATGTATTAAAGTACAGGTGTATGCTATAAAGTATACATAGCACATATGTATGTATTAAAGTACAGGTGTATGCTGTAAAGTATACATAACACATATGTATGTATTAAAGTACAGGTGTATGCTGTAAAGTATACATAGCACATATGTATGTATTAAAGTACAGGTGTATGCTGTAAAGTATACATAGCACATATGTATGTATTAAAGTACAGGTGTATGCTGTAAAGTATACATAGCACATATGTATGTATTAAAGTACAGGTGTATGGTGTAAAGTTTACATAGCACATACGTATGTATTAAAGTACAGGTGTATGCTGTAAAGTATACATAGCGCATTCTGCTTTACTTTCAACCTGCTTTAAGCAGCCACATGTCAACAAAACTAGAAACAGGCGATGGAAAAAAGGTACGATTCATAAAATCGAACTTGGAAAATTCAATTAGGATTTTTTTATGTCAACTTATGGCAGCCCTGCTATTATAGGACTACTCATTAGAATCATCTCACAGAGACATGTCTCATGAGAAGTCACACCACAGGGTTTTATAGGGTTAGGGTTAAGGTTAAGGTTTTATAGGGGACATTGAAGTAAGTTTTCGGAATACCCCCTTCCCTCTAACACCCGATTTATCATTATTTTAACCCTTTACCCCATAGAAGCGACTTTTAGCGATCTAATTTATTCCTCCGCTGAAGAAAATAGTTCCAGTTTATACCCTCATGAACAATTACCGTAACAAATATTTTTATATAGCCTAGCAGATGGTTGTTTAAAGCAGGCTGAAAGTAAAGCAGAATGTGCCTTAAGGCACATTCTGCTTTACTTTCAACCTGCTTTAAGTGATCACCTGTATTTAATGTTATTTACGGGTTATTGGGTAAAGGGTTAAGAAAGGAAACCCTGAGGTCCCTTATACTCAATGACATAGCTCAACAGTCTAACAATGCTAGAGATTAAAACAGGGTTCATTCAAATGTTAATACAGGGCTACCATTTCTCCGGATTTTTCCTAAATCTACGGATTTTTTCCAAGTTCATGGTAGCTTAAAGCAGGCTGTAAGTAAAGCAGAATGCGCCCTAAGGCGCATTCTGCTTTACTTACAGCCTTCTTTAAGTGGTCGCATGTCAACAAAACAAGAAAAAGGCTATGAGGTAAAGGTATGATTCGTAAAATCGCACTTGAAAAATGCAAATTTGGAAATCTTAGGATTTTTCATGTCAACTTATGGCAGCCCTGTTAATATCCTATTTTCACCACCTTCGAGGCGATTCTAATGAGTGGTCAAACAAAAGGTTAACCCTTAGCCCGCCAAATAAATTGTCGTCTGCTATATTTCTCGTCTGCTTCAAGTTTCAAAGTGCTTCAAAGTTGCTCAAAATTGCTGAAAATGTTGTCCGAGTGTCAAACAGCTTGGACCCGGATGAGACGCCGAGTTACTCAGCGTCTCATCCGGATCCAAGCTGTTTGCATATGGAGCTATAGTCGTGAGTGGCAGGCTAAGGGTTAACAGTTTCCTACAAGGAAATGCCTTTTAAATGCATTTGATTTATCTCTCCACTAAAGAAAATAGTTCCGATTTATACAGTTATAAACATGTACCAAAAGATATATTTTCTATATCCTAGCAGATGGTATCTTGAAGCAGGCTAAAAGTAAAGCAGTATGCACCTTTAGGGTACATGCTGCTTTACTTTAAACGTGTTTTAAGTGTTCATCTGTCCTCAAAACTAGAAACAAGCAATCGGGTAAAGGGTTAAGGGAAAACTTGAAAACATTCATTTGACTTGCTCTTATCAAGACCACTGGGCCTTGGCTTATAAAGCATCTGAGAAGAGTCTCAGTTCGTTCTCAATCTTTTGATTGGTCAGAATGGACTCTATGCAAACGCTTTATGACCTTTGGCCCTGGCTCCAATGTTAGAAAGTGATTGAATTGAGTCTGAAGTTGTTCTTAAGCATTTGTTTGGTCTGCTTTGAGGCCAGGCTCAAATCTGACCCATCAAATGCTTGAGAACTAACTCAGAAATATACAGGGCGCCAGATAAGAAGGGGTAAATTAAACAAATCCAACACTTTCTCACTCATTTTACCACCAAATCCTATGGTGTTACTACTCATTAGAATTGTCTCGAAGTGACGATTCTAATAAGTAGTGACACCATAGGGTTTAATTGAGAAATAGAGATTTTAGTTTTTGAAATACACCCCCCCTTATCTGGGGCCCTGATATATAACATGGGGCCCTGGGTCTCAGCTGGAAGTCCAGTGCTATACCCTGAGACAAATTCACAGCTGATCATCTAGAACTATCACAGGCTTATCTACACTATCAAAAACAAGGTCACAAGTCACTAAATATAACAACAAGATACTTGTAACTATAGCAACCAAGATGGCTGCCGGAATTCTGTTGTCACCTAGCAACAAGACAACAGGAGATCGAATGACTACTGGAGATACATGATAAACCAAGTGGTTTCCACGGAGACAGATTTTATCAAGTATTTTCTCCAGTATTTTTTTCTGTGTTGTCATTCGTCACTTTGTTGTTGTCGTATTTATTGTCATTGGTATCTGTTTGTGACGACTCTTTGAACGAGAGGTCGTAACTATCTGTTGGATTTTCCTCCTCCGCCTTCCAAAATTTGTAGTTATTCTGTAGGTGGCTAATCAAGTCAGGAATATCACAAAAGTCTGAAAGAAATAGAAATGAAAGTACAGCGCTCCCTCTCTACAACGACACCTAAAGGGAGACACAGATGGTGTGTGTTGTTCGGAGGGAGTCGTTACAGAGAGGGACATTAAGACTTGGCTTACATTTGCAAACAGCTTGAATCCAGATCAGACGACGCGTAACGGGGCGTCTGATCTGGATTCAAGCAGTTTGTCACTCGTCATTATACATTGTACTTATTCTATCAAAATGTCCACTTATATGTAACTTTAGGGAAAAAAAGCAGAGGACAATTTAAGCAGACGGCAATGCAACAGTAAAAGCGCTATACATAATTGTCCTGTTTAGGGAACTGCGACAAGGGTCGTTGTAAGGAGGGAACTGTTGTTCGGAGGGAGCCGTTGTAGAGAGAGAGTACTGTACAGTATTTAACTCTTTGCATGCTGGGTAATTTTTTCGTCTGCATAAATTGTCGTCTGCTACTGTTCTAAAATTAGAACTTTCAAAAAAAAAATTTAAAATCCATGGTCAGAATGCCAAACAGTTTGGATCCTGATGAGACACCGCATCTCATCTGGATGTAAACTGTTTGCAAAGGTTATCACTGTGGCAGTCATTTCTGCCGCTAGTAGCGTAAGAGTTGAAATACTGAAACAGAGTCATAGTGTCTAAAGTTGTTCTCAAGTATTTGATTGGTCAGATTTGAGCCTAGGCTCAAATCTGACCAATCAAATGCTTGAGTGCACACTTAGACTCAAATAAAACGCTTTATAACCTCGGAGCCAGGTATGAGTGAGAAAGTACAGTATTTAGCCATTTTCTGATATTGAAAAAAGTGACCACTTAAAGCAGGCTGAACGTAAAGCTTGCTTTAACCCATTACCCCATAGCCTGTTTCTAGTTGTGAAGAAAGGTGATCACTTAAAGCAGGCTGAACATAAAGCTTGCTTTAACCCATTACCCCATAGCCTGTTTCTAGTTGTGAATAAAGGTGATCACTTAAAGCAGGCTGAACGTAAAGCTTGCTTTAACCCATTACCCCATAGCCTGTTTCTAGTTGTGAAGAAAGGTGACCGCTTAAAGCAGGCTGAACATAAAGCTTGCTTTAACCCATTACCCCATAGCCTGTTTCTAGTTGTGAAGAAAGGTGATCACTTAAAGCAGGCTGAACGTAAAGCTTGCTTTAACCCATTACCCCATAGCCTGTTTCTATTTGTGAAGAAAGGTGGTCACTTAAAGCAGGCTGAACATAAAGCTTGCTTTAACCCATTACCCTATAGCCTGTTTCTAGTTGTGAAGAAAGGTGACCACTTAAAGCAGGCTGAACATAAAGCTTGCTTTAACCTATTACCCCATAGCCTGTTTCTAGTTGTGAAGAAAGGTGACCACTTAAAGCAGGCTGAAAGTAAAACTTGCTTTAACCCATTACCCCATAGCCTGTTTCTAGTTGTGAAGAAAGGTGATCACTTAAAGCAGGCTGAAAGTAAATATGTGTCATAAAATATTTTCTATATCCTAGAAGATTGTAGCTTAAAGCAGACTTAGGCTCATTCTGCTTTACTTTTAACCTGCTTTAAGTGGTCACATGTTTTAAATACTAGAAACAGACAATGGGGTAATGGGTTAACTATAGGAGCCCTGTGATAAGGGTCTGCACTTTTTCTAATTTAGACAATAATTTATCAAACTACCCAGAACTAAAAGTAGACTGGTTCATGTTTTGGTAATTAAAAAGATCAACAATGGAACCTAATGTCCCACAAGAATTATTCAATGTTGAAAGATTAGCCAAGTTACTTACAGTCCCATGCATCGAACATGTCATTGATGAAAAAATCGATAAAGCTGGTTTGGGATTTGGGTAGGCTGCACGTCTTTCTGTCGAACACCGGCATAACAACAGGCATTCCTAGTCTCTTCTCCTCATCAGTCTGTCAAAATAAACAATCACATTACCAGTCTGACAAAATAAACATTCACATTACCAGTCTGACAAAATAAAACATTCATATTGGCAGTCTGACAAAATAAACAATCACATTACCAGTCTGACAAAATAAACAATCACATTACCAATCTGACAAAATAAACAATCACATTACCATTCAGACAAAATAAACGATCACATTACCAGTCTGACAAAATAAACAATCACATTACCAGTCTGACAAAATAAACGATAACATTACCAGGCTGGCAAGATAAACATTCTCATTCCAGTCTGACAAAATAAACATTCACATTACCAGTCTGACAAAATAAACATTCACATTACCAGTCAGACAAAATAAACATTCACATTACCAGTCAGACAAATAAAAACATTCACATTACCAGTCTGACAAAATAAACATTCACATTACCAGTCTGACAAAATAAATATTCACATTACCAGTCTGACAAAATAAACATTCACATTACCAGTCTGACAAAATAAACATTCATTACCAGTCTGACAAAATAAACATTCACATTTACCAGTCAGACAAAATAAACATTAACATTACCAGTCAGACAAAATAAACATTCACATTACCAGTCTGACAAAATAAACATTCACATTACCAGTCTGACAAAATAAACATTCACATTACCAGTCTGACAAGATAAATATTCACATTACCAGTCTGACAAAATAAACATTCACATTTACCAGTCAGACAAAATAAACATTCACATTACCAGTCAGACAAAATAAACATTCACTTTACCAGTCTGACAAAATAAACATTCACATTACCAGTCTGACAAAATAAACATTCACATTACCAGTCAGACAAAATAAACATTCACATTACCAGTCTGACAAAATAAACATTCACATTACCAGTCTGACAAAATAAACATTCACATTACCAGTCTGACAAAATAAACATTCACATTACCAGTCAGACAAAATAAACATTCCAATCATCAGTCTGCCATTGGTGTGGTATTTGGGAAAGTATTTACGGTGGAGAAGACATTATCGTTTGTACTTTCCACTGTAAATTGGGGTACAAAAATACAGTATACATCAGAGCTCCAGATCAAAAACTAAAATCTTTATTTCTCCATTAAAATCCATGGTGTCACTTCTCATTAGAATCATCTCTTCGAGAAGATTCTAATGAGTAGTAAAAGGTTGGTCATTGTATACCGAAGAAAATTGATAATAAAAAAGACCATACAGTAGTGAAGACATTAATCTTCACCAGTAGACGCGTTATAGTTAACCCTTAGCCCGCCAAATAAATTGTCGTCTGCTATATTTCTCGTCTGCTTCAAGTTTCAAAGTGCTTCAAAGTTGCTCAAAATTGCTGAAAATGTTGTCCGAGTGTCAAACAGCTTGGATCCGGATGAGACGCCGAGTTACTCAAGGTTTCATCCGGCTCCAAGCTGTTTGCATATGGAGCTATAGTCGTGCGTGGCAGGCTAAGTGTTAAATTGACCCATTTGCACCCATTGGATTCTTCTATGCTTATATATTGGATTAGTCCATTTTTTATTTAACCCTTTCCTCCCTGAAACCTCAAATGGACAATTCTAGTTTTCAATTTAGTCTAGTCCATTTTTGACATTTTAGGGTTGATTTTTACAATAATTGTCAAAATGACAAACAGTGTAGACCCTGATCAGAGGGTTCCTTAAGGAGCCCTCTGATCAGGGTCAACACTGTTTGCACAGGACAAGTGTACTCTTCGCAGGTACTCTGTTTGCAAATGACGCGTATATGCGTGACTAGGGTTCAAAGAGTTAAGGGGTGTCTGGTCTACATTTTCATTTTCACTTTATTTTATATTGAAATTACTATCAGCAAACAGTGCAGACCCTGATCAGATGCCGCATAATGCAACGTCTGATAACCGTCTACGCTGTTTGCCTATGTCCCTTTCTAGGACGTTAGGCACAAATGGGTTAATTGGGAAAGAATAATATAATACCTGTTGACAGTATTCGTCGGCGATGCGTTTCGCCCAGACTACGCACAGCTCCACGGGTCTACAGGGGTTGGCAACTATAGGACGTTAGGCACAAATGGGTTAATTGGGAAAGAATAATATTATACCTGTTGACAGTATTCGTCGGCGATGCGTTTCGCCCAGACTACGCACAGCTCCACGGGTCTACAGGGGTTGGCAACTATAGGACGTTAGGCACAAATGGGTTAATTGGGAAAGAATAATATTATACCTGTTGACAGTATTCGTCGGCGATGCGTTTCGCCCAGACTACGCACAGCTCCACGGGTCTACAGGGGTTGGCAACTATAGGACGTTAGGCACAAATGGGTTAATTGGGAAAGAATAATATTATACCTGTTGACAGTATTCGTGGGCGATGCGTTTCGCCCAGACTACGCACAGCTCCACAGGTCTACAGGGGTTGGCACCTATAGGAAGCTAGGTACCAATGGGTTCAGTCCATTGCAAACAGTTTGGAACTTATCAGATACTGAATAACTCAGCTTCAAATCAACTCAAAACTATTTGCTATCAGTGTTTATTAAATAGTTTATATTTGTTCCTTATTCTACATCTAATTGCTTTGCATCTACCAGTACAGTTAAACCTCTCTATTATGACCGCTAAAACTAAGGCTAATCAATTGTTTAAAAGACAAGTGAAAGCTTAAAGCAAGGTGACAGTAAAACAGAAAGCTCCTTAAGGAGCTTTCTGTTTTACTGTCACATTGCTTTAACCCTTTCCTCCCTGAAACCTAAAATTGACAATTCTAGTTTTCAATTTAGTCTAGTCTGTTTATGACTTTTTTGGGTTGATTTTTACAATATAATTATGTCAAAATTACAAACAGTGTAGACCCTGATCAAAGGGCTTCTTAAGGAGCCCTCTGATCAGGGTCAACACTGTTTGCATAGGACAAGTGTATTTCTCACAGGTATGCCACATGCAAATAACGCATATATGCGTGACTAGGGTTCAAATAGTTAGGCAGTCACCTGTCGTAAACAGCTAATAATTAATATAATTTTGTGATAGTAGTAGAGAGGTTTTAATGCAGTTTAGTTTAATTGGGATATACCTGTTGACAGTATTCCTCTGCAATGCGTTTTGCCCAGACCACGCACAGCTCCACAGGTCTACAGGGGTTGGCAACATCAGCACACTTTATGAGCATGCGCTTGATCAGGGTCTTGTTTTCTGCCGTGGTTAATTGGCTCATAATTGAGGTACTGTCCGGTGACCCTGTTCCGCTCTGTCAAACAGAAATAAAACATACTTTAACTCTTTCAACAATAAGTAAACCTTGTGGGTTATTAGGTTAATAAATACTGGTCTATATTAGCAAAATACAATCTATACCCTGATCAAAGGGTTGACTAATTTAGAGCAGTATTTATTGAACTACATTGTACCTAGAATGTTATGGAAACTAAAAAGATCCACAAAGGACCTAATAACACATATTACTCATCAAGTGTTTAAAGAGGTAATGTTAACAATTGTTGGCTGTTCCTCTCTTTGACTGTATTCAGGGCTTCCATAAGTTGACATGAGAAATCCTAAGATTTCCAAATTTGCATTTTTCAAGTTTGATTTTACGAATCGTACCTTTACCCCATCGTCTGTTTCTAGTTTTGTTGACACGTGACTACTTGAAGCAGTACGTAAAACGACAATCAAATGATAATAAGCACAAAATGGTAGTAATTCCTATTTAAACGGTTAAAAACTTAAAATCATTGATTACTAGATGTAACTATGAAAAGGTTCTTAGCAACTTTTGTAGTCAATGACGCACTGTCAATGTAGATGGGATTACCTGAGTACAGGATGTAACGTTATATGAATCTACTGCAAAACGATGTGCACCAGACCAATTGAAGGAGAATATCATACACCCACCACAGTGACTTCTCGGTGACCATCACTGATTGGCCTTTAGCCTATCTATGTTATTTTAAGATATCTATGGCCTGAACTTAGAATGGAAGGGTGGTGTACTCACTGACTGAACTAGGGGAGATAACTTAACCACTGCCTGTACATGGAAACTTGTCACAGGGCTGCCATTTCTCAGGATTTTTCCTAAATCTTCGGATTTTTTTCTAGAACATGGTAGCTTAAAGCAGGCTGAAAGTAAAGCAGAATGCGTCATAGGGCCCATTCTGCTTTACTTCCAGCCTGCTTTAAGTAGTCACGTGTCAACAAAACTAGAAACAGGCTATGTGGTAAAGGTACAATTCGTAAATTTCCACTTGAAAAATGCAAATTTGGAAATATTAGGATTTTTCATGTTTACTTATGGCAGCCCTGTTATCAAAGACTTTACCAGGAAAGGTAACTTCATCAGACTCCCCAAGGGGGAGTAACTAATTCCAAAACTTTGCTGTTGTAGATTACTGTGTCAATGACTATGACAGGGGAGATAATTTTATCAAAGACAATGCCAGGGGAGGTAACTTTACAAATTACTTGTCAAGGGAGGTAACTTACCAGTGATGAGATTTCCTCTGCTTTCTGTGTCAGCTTGTTAATACTGTTAATCTGCTTCATCATTTCTGTAGCAAGGGAGGTCACTACCATAAATTGAATAATTTACTTGTCAAGGGAGGTAACTTACCAGTGATGAGGTTTCCTTTGCTTTCTGTCTCAGCTTGTTAATACTGTTAACAAATTTGTTCAGGTGTTCAAAATGTTTCATCATTTCTGTAGCAAGGAAGGTAACTACCATTAATTGAATAATTTACTTGTCAAGGGAGGTAACTTACCAGTGATGAGGTTTCCTCTGCTTTCTGTGTCAGCTTGTTAATACTGTTAACAAATTTGTTCAGATGTTCAAAATGTTTCATCATTTCTGTAGCAAGGGAGGTAACTATCATTAATTGAATAATTTACTTGTCAAGGGAGGTAACTTACCAGTGATGAGGTTTCCTCTGCTTTCTGTGTCAGCTTGTTAATACTGTTTACAAATTTGTTCAGATGTTCAAAATGTTTCATCATTTCTGTAGCAAGGGAGGTAACTACCATTAATTGAATAATTTACTTGACAAGGGAGGTAACTTACCAGTGATGAGGTTTCCTCTGCTTTCTGTGTCAGCTTGTTAATACTGTTAACAAATTTGTTCAGATGTTCAAAATGTTTCGTCATTTCTGTAGCAAGGGAGGTAACTACCATTAATTGAATAATTTACTTGACAAGGGAGGTAACTTACCAGTGATGAGGTTTCCTCTGCTTTCTGTGTCAGCTTGTTAATACTGTTAACAAATTTGTTCAGATGTTCAAAATGTTTCATCATTTCTGTAGCAAGCACCATGTCAATAATGGTTTGTCGAAGTAATCTGTAGGTTTCCCTGTATGGTGAAAATTAAAAACTCTTGTTTACATGCACGGCCAGGAAGAAGCAGGGCTGCCATAAATTGATATAAAAAAAATCCTAAGATTTCAAAGTTTTCAGTTTTTCAAGCACGATCTTCCAAATTATACCTTTTACCCATAGTCTGTTTTTAGTTTTTAAGACATGTGATGCTTAAAGCAGGTTGAAAGTAAAGCAAAATGCGCCTTAAGGCGCATTCTGCTTTACTTTCAGCCTGCTTTAAGCTACCATGCACTGGAAAAAAAATCCGAAGATTTAGGAAAAATCCGGAGAAATGGCAGCCCTGAAGAAGTGTGAGGTATACAGTGTTACCTTGGCTTGTGCATCCCTGTGTACTTCCAAAGGTTATATTTTGGTGTTTAACTCCAAAGCTCCAGATAAGGGGAGTATTTCAAACTTTTATATGTTTACTTCTGCACTAAACCCTATATTGTCACTACTCATTAGAATCGTCTCGACGATTCTAATGAGTAGTTACGCAATAGAATTTTGTTCTGTAATGAGTGAGAAAAGGTTGAACATGTGCAGTTTACTCCCTCTTATCTGGAGCCCTGTTTAACTCAATTATGTACTTAAAATTGCAGCTAGGTTTATGCAACTTATAAACTGCATACTTATGCATTTTGCAGAGAATAGCATGTTACTGTATTGTAGTTAGGTCACCTTGACCTAGACCCCTGTGACCTTGGATACAATCACTGCACCTGATCTGGTTTTAAAATGTTTACAATGGAAAAACTTTTCAAAAGCAAAAAACATGACCTCGTGGTTCTACCATGAAGTTTGTTCCTTTTTTGAGACTTCCAGTTTCACCCATTACCCCATAGCCTGTTTCTATTTTGTCACATCTTAAAGCAGGTTGAAAGTAAAGCAGACTACAACATAAGACATATTCTGCTTTACTTTCATCCAGCTTTAAGCCACCATCTGCTGGAATATAGAAAATATTACTAATGATACTTATCAATGACTATAAATTTTAAATATTTTCTTCAGTGGAATAATAAGATAAAGGCGTAAAAAGTGCATTTATGGGTTAATGAGTTAAAAGAGTTTAATTTAATGGTGAGAGTTTACACTGTAAATTGTAATATTTACTGTTATCCTCTGAAATAGAGTTTACACTGTTTACTGTAATATTAATTGTTGTCCAATGAAAAAAGAGTTTTCACTGTTCATTGTAATATTGACTGTTGTCCAATGAAATAAGAGTTTACACTTTACATTGTAATATTAATTGTTGTCCAATGAAATAAAGAGTTTACACTGTACATTGCACTATCAACAGTTTACTGTTGTCCAAACGAAATAAGAGTTTACACTGTACATTGTAATATCAACTGATGTCCAATGAAATAAGAGTTTACACTTTACATTGTAATATTAATTGTTGTCCAATGAAATAAAGAGTTTACACTGTACATTGCACTATCAACAGTTTACTGTTGTCCAAACGAAATAAGAGTTTACACTGTACATTGTAATATCAACTGTTGTCCAATGAAATAAGAGTTTACACTGTACATTGTAATATTGACTGTTGTCCAATGAAATAAGAGTTTACACTGTACATTGTAATATTGACTGTTGTCCAATGAAATTAGAGTTTACACTGTACATTGTAATATCAACTGTTGTCCAATGAAATAAGAGTTTACACTTTACATTGTAATATTAATTGTTGTCCAATGAAATAAGAGTTTACACTGTACATTGTAATATTAATTGTTGTCCAATGAAATAAGAGTTTACACTGTACATTGTAATATTGACTTTTGTCCAATGAAATTAGAGTTTACACTGTACATTGTAATATCAACTGTTGTCCAACGATATAAGAGTTTACACTGTACATTGTAATATCAACTATTGTCCAATGAAATAAGAGTTTACACTGTACATTGTAATATCAACTGTTGTCCAATGAAACAAGATTTTACACTGTACATTGTAATATAGACTTTTGTCCAATGAAATTAGAGTTTACACTGTACATTGTAATATTCACTGTTGTCCAATGAAATTAGAGTTTACCTGTCAAGATTTTTAAAGATGTTCACTGATGGGTCCTTGTGGGTCAACTTGAAGGTCAAGGCCGCATGATGACTCTCCAGTACAGCACTGAAAACAACAAAAGAAAGATAAAAATTAGTAAAACCTCACTCTTACAACTAACAGGGCTGCCATAAGTTGACATAAAAATCCTTAGATTTCCAAATTTGCATTTTTCAAGTGCGATTTTATGAATCATACCTTTCCCCATCGCCTGTTTCTAGTTTTGTTGACACGTAGCTGCTTAAAGCAGGCTGGAAGTAAAGCAGAATGCGCCTTAAGGCGCATTCTGCTTTACTTTAAGCCTGCTTTAAGCTACCATGTACTTGAAAAAAAATCCGAATTTTTAGAAAGATCCGGAGAAATGGCAGCGCTGTTACAACAACTTTCAAGATTCACTGATAGTGTAAACCCTTGTAGCCTGTCTTTAGTTCTTAGGACAGGGGAGCACTTAAAACAGGTTAAAAGTAAAGCAGCATGCGCCTAAAAGCGCACTCTGCTTTACTTTCAGCCTGCTAATGCTACCATCTGCTAGGATATAGAAAAACATTATTTTGATACATGTTTATGACTGTATAAATTGAAGCTATTTTCTTCAGTGGAACAATAAATTAAATTTGCTAAAGGCCACTTCTATAAGGCAAAGGGTTTAACACAAGCGGCAGCTTTAAACGGGATTAAAGTTATTGAGAAAACTTCCTGGATGGTACTTACATGTCATTCTAGAATACACACAGCTCACTAGATGGTACTTAAATGTCATTATACAGTACAGACAGCTCACTGGTGGTACTTACATGTCATAATAGAATACAGACAGCTCACTAGATGGTACTTAAATGTCATTATACAGTACAGACAGCTCACTGGTGGTACTTACATGTCATTATAGAGTACAGACAGCTCACTAGATGGTACTTAAATGTCATTATACAGTACAGACAGCTCACTTGTGGTACTTACATGTCATTATAGAGTACAGACAATTCACTGGCTGGTACTTACATGTCATTATAGAGTACAGACAGCTCACTGGTGGTACTTACATGTCATTATAGAGTACAGACAGCTCAATGGCTGGTACTTACATGTCATTATAGAGTACAGACAGCTCACTGGTGGTACTTACATGTCATTATAGAGTACAGACAGCTCACTGGCTGGTACTTACATGTCATTATAGAATACAGACAGCTCACTGGTGGTACTTACATGTCATTATAGAGTACAGACAGCTCACTGGATGGTACTTACATGTCATTATAGAGTACAGACAGCTCACTGGCTGGTACTTACATGTCATTATAGAGTACAGACAGCTCACTTGATGGAACTAACATGTCATTATAGAGTACAGACAGCTCACTTGATGGAACTAACATGTCATTATAGAGTACAGACAGCTCATTTGATGGAACTAACATGTCATTAGAGATTACAGACAGCTCACTTGATGGAACTAACATGTCATTTTAGAGTACAGACAGCTCACTGGTGGTACTTACATGTAATTATAGAGTACTGACAGCTCACTGGTGGTACTTACATGTCATTATAGAGTACAGACAGCTCACTTGATGGAACTAACATGTCATTATAGAGTACTGACAGCTCACTGGATGGTACTAACATGTCATTATAGAGAACTGACAGCTCACTGGTGGTACTTACATGTCATCATAGAGTACAGGCAGCTCACTTGTGGAACTAACATGTCATTATAGAGTACTGACAGCTCACTGGATGGTACTTACATGTCATTATAGAGTACGGACAGCTCACTAGATGGAACTTACATGTCATTATAGAATACACACAGCTCACTAGATGGTACTTACATGTCATTATAGAGTACAGACAGCTCACTAGATGGTACTTACATGTCATTATAGAATACACACAGTTCACTGGTGGTACTGACATGCCATTATAGAATACATACAGCTCACTGGTGGTACTTACATGTCATTATAGAGTACAGACAGCTCACTGGCTGGTACATACATGTCATTATGGAGTACAGACAGCTCACTTGATGGAACTAACATGTCATTATAGAGTACAGGCAGCTCACTAGATGGTACTTACATGTCATTATAGAATACATCCAGCTCACTAGATGGTACTTACATGTCATTATAGAATACACACAGCTCACTGGATGGTACTTACATGTCATTATAGAGTACAGACAGCTCACTGGCTGGTACATACATGTTATTATGGAGTACAGACAGCTCACTTGATGGAACTAACATGTCATTATAGAGTACAGGCAGCTCACTAGATGGTACTTACATGTCATTATAGAATACATCCAGCTCACTAGATGGTACTTACATGTCATTATAGAATACACACAGCTCACTGGATGGTACTGACATGTCATTATAGAATACATCCAGCTCACTGGATGGTACTTACATGTCATTATAGAATACATCCAGCTCACTAGATGGTACTTACATGTCATTATAGAGTACAGACAGCTCACTAGGTGGTACTTACATGTCATTATAGAGTACAGACAGCTCACTGGGTGGTACTTACATGTCATTATAGAGTACAGACAGCTCACTGTGAGCATTGATGAGGAAGGCGTTACTCTTGCCTGGATGGTCAACATCATGTACAGCAGCTGCAATCAGAGCCGCTACTTCATCCACAGGGTCAAATATTGCCTGAAAAATATTTCAGAACCTCTCAATTACAACCACCCATCTACTACGACCACCCCTCTTTTATGACCACCTCTGTATCACTGCCATTCCTCCATCTGTATTAATTAACTCTTTCCTACCTTAAACCTTAAATGGAAAATTCCAGTTTCCATTTTATTCTAGTCCATTTCTGACTTTTAAGGGTTGTTTTTGTAAATGTTTGGCATTAAAAAGGTGTATTTATGGGGGGAATGGGTTAAAAGAGATAAAAGTCAATGTGATAGATGTACCTTAATTTTTTCCTTCTGAAGGAAATAGGCGGTGCTGTTAAGTACATCGGCAGCGTGGGTAGAGTTGTGGTAGGAGTTGGTACTGTGATAGTTAGCCTCAATCACTTGTAACCAGTTGGACAGACACTGTTCTGATATGTTCAGGAAACCGCAAACATCGAATCTTGCCATAGTACGCAGTCCCAAGTACACCAGTGGTCTGAAAGGTTGATCAGTTTCAAGTTTAGTAATTACCTCCCTTTACAGAAATGTTAAAGAATTCGCACACATCAATTCTGGCAATAGTACACAGTCAAGGTAAATTAGTGGTCTGAAAGATTTATTAGTTGTTAATATTTAAATACTTAAAACCTTGTCAAATTTTGTTATAACCTCCCTTTGACTTTGTCAAATTTTGTTATTACCACGTCTTTATTTTTTTCTATCACACAGCCTAGGTATGCTATTTGTAGGAAGGGTTTATTAGTTGTTAATAATCATCTCTCTTTAACTTTGTCAAATTTTGTTATTACCTGCTTGTAACCATGTCAAGTTATTATCCCACTTTAATCTTGTCAACTTTTGTTATTTCATCCCATTAACCTTGTTAAATTTGGATATTATCTCCCTTTAACCATGTCAAATTTGTTAAAACTGCCCTAAACCTTGTCAAATTTTATTATTATCTTCCTTAAACCATGTCAAAAATTTTTATTACCTCCCTTTAACCATGTCAAATTTTGTTATTACCTCCCTTTAACCAAGTTAAATATTATTATTACCATGCCTTTAATTTTTTCCTTCAGAGCAGTTAGGGAAAATTACTGCTAGAATATATTACAGACATCCAGATAGACAAGGGGGAGTACCTTAAACAAATCAATCATTTTCTCACTCATTTCAGCACCAAATCCTAAGATCTCGAAAAAAATCCGTAGGTCTAGAGAAATGAAGAATACCGTATAGAGGGTTTTTTCTGCGGGGTTTAATTTTCGCTTATTTCGCGGTCATTGTCAAATCCGCGAAATTTGAACCCGCGGGAAGCGCTCAAAATTGAAGCCATCACCATCAATAATACATGTCAGTCATGTTGCAAGAGGGAATCGAACGCATATCTGCTTCGTATGCTATTTTCTGTATATCTACTTTTTTTCCTTTGTTCCTGCATAATCATTATGACAAATCCAACATTAAAACGAATAGCACTCTTGAAAACTATTTTTCGATTACCTTATATTGTGACCGTAGCATAAATCCTATTTCTAATCGCTGGCTAGACAAAAACAAAATGAGTAACAAGGTGCGTCACTCTACAAACACGCCAGAGACATGAGCGCATTCTGTCTTCATACCATAGTTTACTTTCGATGTCTTTACTGCCGCGATGTTTAAACAACTACCGTCAGCTTTCATTGCTCAAATATGATTTTTTTGTATTTTGACTAAGGAAATATTATAATGAGAATCAAACAGTTTGGATCGTGACCAGACACCGCGTTATGCTGTTTGCCAAATGCCGTACTTTGTACTTGGAGTATAATACGGGTAAAAAAATCAGTTGATAAATGTTTGTGAAACCATGTCCAGTACACATATCAAACTGTTTGTAAGTGAACTCCCAGTAGCGGAAGTTATTATGTTGCGTGTAATTCTAAATGCTGCGTAATGTAATAAAAAGGTACACAGTGGAGAAGACTTTATTCTTTACAAATACATGTAAACGTGTAATGCTAGGACACAGCAAACAGTAAGAACTTTGATCAGACGTCGGGTTACAAAAAGCGTTTGAGACAGTTTATTTTCTTAGTTAAACATGGCATATTTTGCTCAAAGTTCTCATCATTAGCGAGTTATTAAAAAAAGCAAGTATGAATGTGGCCGTTATCAGTTTGGGGCAAACAATCGGCTGGACGAAAGACCACATACAAGGACTCTTCACCGTAAAGGTTGGAAAGTGGCAGTTTGTTGTTTTGGGTGACGAGACTAGATTGTCTGCTAAATAAACAAAAGCAATTTGGGGATGATTGCCAGCAATTTAGAGTGTCAATGTTACGCAATGTTTATTACATGCCAATTAACCCACAGCACGGACAGTGCTGAGATCGTGAATACTGTAAGTCTTCATGGTTCAACGCATCGTGCCTTCATTTGTTATACCGGATAACTGAACTATTAAAAACATGTTGCTATATTAAAATTTCATTTCTAGTTTTTGAAAATGCGCAAAATTAACACCTGCGACTTTTCTGAATTCAATGAAATGTGCGAAATTTTAACACCGCAGAAAAAACCCTCTATACGGTAATAGGAAAATTTCGGGGGAAAATCCGGAGAAATGGCAGTTCTGACTTACCGCTTTACTGTCACTTTCTCAAGCTCTATGATGTTGAATGTGTCCCAGTCCAGTTCTTTCACCAGGTGTTTCTGTATCTTCTCTGGCAATTGAGTAGACAGGGAGGTTGAAGTTGCTGTGATTTCAGAATGACCTTGGTGGCCTGTAAGAACAGCATTTTCATAATTTTTACACTTTTCGTAAGAACAGCATTTTCATAAAATATAACACTTCATGTGCTAAACGAATACGTTTTGATGATGAATTTTGGCAACAATTATTATTTCAACACCATGAACCTGTTTTGAATATACTCTTACATTTGCAAACAGGGTAGACCCAGATCAGAGGGCTCCAACAGGAGCCCTCTGATTAGGGTCTCCACTGCTTGCTAAGTAAGAGAAGTATTATTAAACTATGCAGAATTCCAAGTAGACTGGTTCATGTTTTGGTACCCATAAAGATCCACAAGGGAACCTAATAACCCACAAGAGTTACTAAGTGTTGATAGATTTAACAGCTGTGTTGGGTCAATAGGTAGAGTACACTGTCTGCTTTGGGTACTGAAGGTTGCACGTTAAAGCAGAGATATGGTCCAGTGGTAGTATAGACTAGACTGCAATACAAGGGATCATGAGTAAGATCCCGAACCGGCCCTTGATCGCTCACCTGACCATGGTGACACTTAAAGCTGAGTCAAGGAATTTCAAACAAGAAGATTTTTGAAGTTGTCATTGAAAAAATCTATTTTTAGCTCCAGTGACCCAGATATGCATCAGACCGGAACCAATTTAACAATATAGGTGAAGGACCTACACAAGTTACACAATGCCAAATATCAAAGCTCTGGCCATATTGGTTTCAGAGAAAAGAATGTTTGAACATTTAACTATATATAACTGTATGTAAAACGTAAAGCAGAATGCGCGTTAGGGCCCATTCTGCTTTACTTTCAGTCTGCTTTAAGCTACCATCTGCTAGGATATAGAAAATATTTCTTTGCGTACATGTTTATCACTGTATAAATTGAAACTGCACATGTACTCTATGATCTAAGAATAAATTAAAGGCATAACAAGGAGTATTTATGAGGTAATGGGTTCAAACTAGGTTATAGTAATTTTAGATAATATACAAGTCTATAAGCCTGGATCTTGACCTGGGGCCTGTTTTACTAAACAACTTACGCAAATTATTTGCGTAAGTCAAAATTTTAAATTTTAATTTATATGTTTTATTATCACTTGCTACAAACAGCAAATAGCCATATCAGAGGACGCGCTTTTAGCGCGTCCTCTGATCTGGCTATTTGCTGTTTGCAAACGTTTATGATAAAAAAATAAGAGTTAACGATTTTGACTTACGCAAAAATTTTGCGTAAGTTGTTTAGTAAAACGGGCCCCAGGGCTCCTGATAAAAGGAGTTTTTCAAAAACTAAAATATTTATGTCGGCACCAAACCCTATGGTGTGACTACTCATTAGAATCGTCTGGAAAAGATGATTTTTAATTATTAGTCACACCATCAGGCTTGGTGCAGACATAAAGGAGAAAATGATGGAAAACTCATTCACCCCCAAAACTTTAAATG
Organism: Gari tellinella; assembly: GCA_922989275.2. Classification (NCBI taxonomy): domain Eukaryota; kingdom Metazoa; phylum Mollusca; class Bivalvia; order Cardiida; family Psammobiidae; genus Gari; species Gari tellinella. The sequence goes on along the minus strand of OV277864.1, from coordinate 82,153,060 downwards.
ATAAATTCCAGTTTACAATTACATTTAATCCACTTTTGAGTAATAAGTGTGTTTTTTAACACTATTTTACAAAATGACAAACAGTGTAGACCCTGATCAGAGGGCTCCTTAAGGAACCTTCTGATCAGGGCCTACACTGTTTGCATAGGACAAGTGTACTCTTGATAGGTGTATGATTTTCATGACGAGTATACGCGTCGCTAGGGTTCAATGTGTTAACAGAAGTGGAGGCGGAGGGATTTTCACTTACCAATACTGGATCTTTGTGAGTGTGTGGGGGGATGGCCGTCGATCTCCTTCAAATGTCGCTTTACATCTTGCTGTAAATCGAAAGAAAATTTCAATTCAACAAAATCTCATACATGTAAAAGCTTTACAAAGTGAATCATAGACATTTAGTTAACCCACGCTATGACGAAACAGTCATTTGGACTTTTTTAAAAAAAAAAATTAAGCAAATAGTGCAGACCTTGATCAGGGGGCTCTTAACCCTTTCCTCCCTGAAAACTCAAATGGACAATTCTAGTTTTCAATTTAGTCTAGTCCATTTTGAACATTTTAGGATTGATTTTCACACTATATTTCAAAATGACAAACAGGAGCCCTCTGATCAGGGTCTACACTATTTGCATAGGACAAGTATACTCCTCACAGGTACACTATTTGCAAATAGTTAACCTGTTACTCCAAGCTTGTTTCTAGTATCTAAAATAGGTGACTTCTTTAAAGCAGGTTGAAAGTAAAGCAGAATGTATATAAATTAAATGCATCAAAATGTTTTTTAAAATTGGGATTTTTTTTTTTACTATTTCCCATTGGGAATGGGTCCGTTTACCGGACCCGTGGATACAGCAGAAAAAAGGCCTGAATACAACAGATATTAAGCAAAGAAAAATCTAAGTTGTTATCTACTATTCACTGTTAGTCAGCATTAGTTATCCTATTCCCCCATAAATACGCTTTATTACGCGTTTAATGAACTGCACCACTGAAGAATGTAGTTCCTATTTATATAGTCATGAATATACACCCTCAAAAAAAAAATGTTCATTATAAAAAATATATCCTATATCCTAACAGATAGTAGCTTAAAGCAGGCAGAAAGTAAAGCAGAATGTGCCTTAAGGCACATTCTGCTTTACATTTAGCCTGCTTTAAACTACATTTGGCTTGAATATAGAAAATATTTCTGTTGATACATATTCATGGCTGTATAAAAGGGAACTACTTTCTTCTGTGGAGGAATAAATTAAAGGTGTGAAAAGGCGTATTTATGGGGTAATGGGATAAGCAGTCACTTTTTGAAGAAACAAAGATTATCACTAAAGACAAATGACAGGTTGACTCATTCACCCCTGAAACTTTAGATGGACAATTCCAGTTTACAATTAAATCTACAGTCGAGCACCAGTATCTCGAACGTCAGACTTTCGACTGCAATGCCCATCTCAACGATTGTCTAAAGTCCCGGAAATATTTGTTCTTATTCTAATGTAATCTTACATGCCCTATTTCGACTATGGCTAATCTCGATTACCCCCGGTATTTCGACTATAGATTTTGGCCATATCCATTTAATTGTTCTCAATTAACACCCAGTATCTCGACGACTGTATACGTCATCATGCACTGAGACGCCCGCCGACTTTGATCGCGAGTATCGGACTGTGGAAATCACATGTAAAATCATTAACCGGAACTATCGGTAGCTTTACACGTTGGCTGAATGATTGTTAGGTGATAATTGTCAAACAACAGTAAATTATCGCTTAAAGTTTGGTCGCCGCATCCTTAAAATCAGTCTTCTTATAACCGTCATTATCGGTGTTGATTCAACTTATTAAGAGTAGCGCCCCTTGATAAAATGGATGTTAAGGAAAATAGTACCGCGCAGAAGGAAAGAAAATACGAATAATACACGAAATTCCGCAATAAACTAAACAGAGTGGTAAAAAGCTATACATAGCTTATGTTTTATTGTTATGAACTGTCTGACAAATAAATATTGAGCCAAATCGACAGAGATGTCTTGCGGAATCAAGGTCAATGTCTCATGAATATTCAATGAGGTCAAATGCATGAAATGTACACAATTGACCCACATGTCTTTAAATACTAAATGTAAGGATTTTTTACGAATCATGCTCATCGCAATTACTTTTTCTTAACCTAGGGTGGTTTTTTACCAGCTCCAATGAATTTCACTGTGATGTCCTTAGTAAAATGAGGTTTTCGTGAGTATTTGACAGCCGGAAGTAAACCGGTTAGTTGATGCGCAGCTTAACCGGATGCACAGACTTACCGTACTCGACTGTAATAACCAAAACAACCCATGTATAATTTCATGTTTGGTGTTTGCAAAAAAAACATATTACGTTCGCAGCTATTCAATATAATCTCCCTGGTCAAGTACTAAATAAAATGTGAGTTATTGATTGTCTATCTTTATCGTCCATGTTTTGTGTACAAAAAATACAGTAAACGTGTAACATTGAAATCGGCATATAACGTGTTAAAAACGTTACGGCATTTCACAAACACGCGAGAGTACATACGTACAGCGGTTTTATTGTTCACAGGCTTACTTTCTGTAAGTTTTGAATTTTTTATCAGTTTGGTTATCTCGAGCCCATGCTTATCTCGACGCTATTTCGATCGTCCCGAGACCGTCGAGATACTGAAGTTCGACTGTAGTCCATTTTTTAATAATTAGGATAGATTTTATCAAACTTTTGCAAAATTACGAACAGTGTAGACCCTGACCAGAGGGCTCCTGATCATGGTCTACACTGTTTGCATAGGACAATAGTACTCTCAACAGGTATATGATTTGTTGATGACGAGTATACTCGTCACTAGGGTTCAATGTGTTAATACAGGACAAAGGTACAGCAGAAACTATGTACTGTATTAATCCTGAGACTGTCAATGACGTCAAAAAGCATGCAAACAGTTTAGATCCTGAATGGACACCGGGTAACATGGCGTCTGATCAGGATCCAAGCTGTTTGAGACTTGTTTTACAATTCCGTCAGTCATATGTACTCATGAGGTTTTAGTATTTTGAAATACACACCTGATCAACATCTCTGTGAAGAAAACGGTTTATGATTGATGATCCTAGATACAGTCGAACTTCGATATCACATACTCAGTTAAGTCGAACATACCCATATTTCAAAGTTAAAACGTGGCTAAGCCACGTTTTAACTTTGAAATATGGGTATGTTCGACTGAACCGAGCATGAAATAATGCAGTTTATGTGTCAAAATATTGGATAGTCGAGTTAAGCAAGTTTGAGATATCGAAGTTCGACTGTATGATGTTTAACCCATTACCCCATAAGTATGCCTTTCATTTATTCCTACACTAAAGACAATTGTTCCAATTTTTACAATTAAGAATAAAATATTATGTATCATAAGAAATATTTTCTAAATTCTAGCAGATGATGGCTTAATTAAAGCAGGCTGAAAGTAAAGCAGAATGTGCCTTAAGGCCCATTCTGCTTTACTTTCAACCTGCTTTAAGCAATCACTTGTTATCAAAACTGGATCGGCACCACATAACCATTCATGTGTTGCGGTGCCGTAAAACCTAACTCAATCAATCAAAACTGGAACAAGGCTATTGGGTAATGGGCAAAGGCTTGTGGAGAAAAGGCTAAAACAACATGTCATATATCATATAACATGACATCATATATCAGTTCCTTACTGAAACAAGCCCTCCTAAGTAGTCGCTGGTCATCGGATCATCGTCCTTCATTTCCTGCGCGAAATAGGGTGAGTATAGCTCGCTAGTTCGTAAGATCTCTAAGACTTTATCTAACGCCTGCACTACGGTTATTGGGCTATTTTCCTGTGCTGTGTTAATAATGTTTATGACCTACAAGAGAAAAAACGGAAAGGGAAATCTGTATGTATGAATATATATAGCAGCGCTCAAGATAAAAGGGAGTAAACTGAACAAATCCAAAGTTTTTCTCGCTCATTTCTGCACTAAATCCTATCGTGTCACTACTCATTAGAATTGTCTCAAAGAGACAATTCTAATGAGTAGTGACACCATAGGGCTTAATTCAGAAATAAAGATTTTAGTTTTTGAAATACTCTCCCCTTATTTGGAGCTATAGATGTAGTACAGTATAAACTCGATAATTCCAACTCCCGTTAGTTATAACATACTCATATTTCAAAGTTAAAACGTGGCATAGCCACGTTTTAACTTTGAAATACAGGTATGTTTGACTTTAGATAGCGAGAATTGACTTAAATTCATCTTATGAAATACTGGTAGACTGATTTAACCGAGTTTGAAGTATCGAGTTTCGACTGTATATGTATAAGACAAAAAATCTACAGAATGATATATACAATCTAAAAGGGTAACTACCGGTACATTTCCAAAGAAGCAAAGGTCAAATAACATTGCAGAGGTCAGAAAATCAAACCTTCTCAAGGTCCAATAACAATGTCAATATCAATTAAATCTTCTCAAGGTCAAACATCAATGTCAGAGGTCAGAATATCAATTAAACCTTCTCAAGGTCAATTAACAATGTCAGAGGTCAGAATATCAAACCTTCTCAAGGTCAAATATCAATGTCAGAGATCAAAATATCAAACCTTCTTAAGGTCAAATATCGATGTCATAGATCAGAATATCAAACATTCCCAAGGTCAAATATCAATGTCAGAGGTCAAAATATCAAACCCTCTCAAGGTCAAATATTTTTCATCAAAGTGGAAATGTTCATTCATTTCATTTAACATACTTTTAACTCCTATGAAACAGGCAGACCCTGATCAGACAGCTCATTTAGCTCAGCTCAAGTTGAAAAGAATCTCTTTTGATACAAAATTCTAATTTCAGAACAGTTGCAATTGGCAAAATAAAATAGCATTTAAAGAGTGAAAGGAATCTGGGACTGTTAGATAATAATGATGGCTGCCTAACATAAATAAGCATAGAAGCATCAGTCAATAAGAAAAAGGAAATAGGCAATGAAAATGATACATACAAAAAGTTCTACAAGAATAACTTTAAACCATTACTCAGTAGTCTGTTTCTAGTGTGGCCACTTCAAGCAGCTTGGAGGTAAAGCAGAATGTGCATTTAGTCACATTCTGCCATACTTTCAACCTTATTTAAGCTACCCGATTATTCTGCAAGAATAAATACATTTTTTTTCTTATGGTGTGTATTCATGACTGTATAAAGTGAACTATTCTCTCTGGTGGATGAATACATAAAGGTGTAAATAGGTGCATCTATGGAGCAACGGATTAACTCTTCGAACCCTAGTCATGCATATATGTGTTATTTGCAAACAGGGTACTTGTGAGGAGTACACTTGTCCTATGCAAACAGTGTAGATCCTGATCAGAGGGCTCCTTAATTTTATAAAAATCAACCCTTAAGCGTCAAAAATGGACTAGACTAAATTGAAAACTAGAATTGTCCATTTGAGGTTTCAGGGAGGAAAGTGTTAAGCAATTTTTACCAGCACAGTCATTAACATTTGCTCTGGTATCTACATTTTACATCGTCTCTAAACCCTTTACTCCATAGATACATATATTTACTGACTTAACCCTTAGCCCGCCAAATAAATTGTCGTCTGCTATATTTCTCGTCTGCTTCAAGTTTCAAAGTGCTTCAAAGTTGCTCAAAATTGCTGAAAATGTTGTCCGAGTGTCAAACAGTTTTGATCCGGATGAGACGCAGAATTACTCGGCGTCTCATCCGGATCAAAGCTGTTTGCATATGGAGCTATAGTCGTGCGTGGCAGGCTAAGGGTTAATTTAATCCTACACTGAAGAAAATAAGTTCCATCTTGTACAGTAATGAATGTGTGACATAAGAAATATTTTGTATATCCTCGCAGATGGTACCACTTGCTTAACTCTTTGAACCCTAGCCCCCCATATAGGCGTCCTTTTCAAACAGTGTTCATGTGAATAGTACACTTGTGTTATGCAAACAGTGAAGACCCAGATCAGAGGGCTCCTTTCGGAGCCTTCTGATCAGCGTCTTCACTGTTTGTCATAATTCCAGACATTGACAAAAACAACCCTTGAAAGTCAGAAATGGACTAGACTTAAATGGAAACTGGAATTGTCCATTTAAAGTTTCAGGGAGGAAAGAGTTATCCTAGCAGATAATGGTACCACTTGCTTAACTCATTGAGCCCTAGTGATGCATATATGCGTCTTTCGCCAAAAGTGAACTTATGAAGTGTACACTTGTCCTATGCAAACAGTGAAGTCCCTGATCAGAGGGCTCCCACAGGAGCCCTCAGATCAGGGTCTTCACTGTTTGTAATTTTGTAAAATATTATAAGAATCAACCATAAATAGTCAAAAATGGACCAGCTTTTCTTGTAAACTAGAATTGTTCATTGGAAATATCAGGGTATAATGAGTTAAAGCAGGCTCTGGGTAGTTTGATAAAACTGCTCTAAATAAGCAAACAGCGTAGAGCTTGAAGCTTACCTTGGTTATTGGAGCCTCTATGGTCATTGAGTGGATCCTGGCGAAGGATTCCCGGCGCCGTGACACCCCATGTATTCCGCCTAAAAATAGAAAGAGGTCAGTTAATTTGATCGTTTTACTATAGACTTGTACTGAAGATAATTGCAAATTTACCCCATAGCTTGTTTCTGGTTTTGAAGACAAGTGACCCCTTAACCCATTAATAACCCTTTTTACGCCTCTACTTTAACCCTCTACTGAAGAAAATATTTCAAATTTATAAAATTGTGAACAGTTAACATTGGAAATAAATTCATTCTATATTCTAGCAGCTGGTAGCTTAAATCAGTGCCTTAAGGGGCATTCTGCTTTACTTTCAACCTGCTTTAAGTGGTCACCAGTCTTCAAAACTAGAAACATGCTATGGTGTTATGGGTTAAAGCACCTGTGAAAGTAAAGCAGAATGCACCTGAAGGCACATTCTACTTTACTTTCACCCTGCTTTAAGCTACCATCTGCTAGGATACAGATAATAATTTAGTTCGGTGCATATTCATTACAGTATAAAGTGGGACTATTTTCTTCATTGGAGGAATAAATTAAAACCATAAATAGGTGTAAATATGGGGCAATGGGTTAACAGTCTGTTACCAAACATGGCGCTAATAAATATAATGTCTGATCAGGATCAATATTGTTTGTTGCTTGGATCCTGTTTGTGGAAATGTAAGAGGGAAGCAATTTCAGGATTTTAACCCTTTATAATTACCTGATAGCATTGTTTCTAGTATTGAAGATATGTGACTATTTAAACCAGGTTGAAAGTAAAGCAGAATGCGCCCTAAGGCGCATTCTGCTTTACTTTCAGCCTGCTTTAAGCTAAAATCTGCTAGACTATATAAAATATTTGTAATGGTAATTGTTCATGAGGGTATAAACTGGAACTATTTCTTCAGCGGAGGAATTAATTAAATACGCTAAAAGTCGCTTCTATGGTGAAAAGGGCTAACTATAAGCACACTAGTTCTGATGCTTCTGCACTATTGTATTGGTCAGATTTGACCAATCAAAAGGTTGACAGCAATCTCAGGTTCAACTCAAAGGCTTTAGAACCTTCGATCCTGAGCTAAGAACTGATGGAAGTCAATTCTGGGATGTAAAGAATATTGCAAAGGTCCATCTAAAACGCTATAAGCATAAAAAAAGGCTATGTGACGATAGTTAATGATTTAGATGTAATTCTAACAGGATATCAGGGCTCCAGATAAGGGGGAGTAAACTGCACAAATCAACATTTTCTCACTCATTTTAGCACCAAATCCTAATCCTATGGTATTACTACTCATTAGAATCGTCTCTTCGAGACGATTCTAATGAGTAGTGACACCATAGGGTTTAAAGCAGAAAATAAAGATTTTAGTTTTTGAAATACTCCCCTTATCTGGAGCCCCGGTGGTATTATCTTGCTTAAGCCAGATAGTTAATGATTTAGATGGTAATTCTAACTTTGTATTATCTTGACTTAGCCAGATCATCACAGTCAAACAATGAAGCCTGGCACTGAATAGAGGACATTCAATTCCAGTGGCCGTCAAACCAATAAATATTTGATTGCTCACAACATATCTGTTTTCAAACTTTCCAATCATGCATGACCTATTCAAGTGTTCATAAAAGATGTACTGTTCACTAAACCTATGCATGCTGGGTAATTTTTTCGTCCTGCCAAAATTGTCGTCTGCTACTGTTCTAAAAATAGAATTTTCTAAATTTCTTTTCAAAACTGGGTCAGAGTGTCAAACAGTTTGGATCCTGATGAGATGCCGCGTTACGCTTTTCGCGGCATCTCATCAGGATCCCAACTGTTTGCACAGATAATCATGAATCTGCCAGTTAGTGTGCAAAGACCTGAGAATGTATATGATGGCAGTAAAAAGCCAAGTTATTTGGTACTGTTATAATTTTATTACACCACAAATGAATTGGGAGTTTAACCAATTACCCTATAGCCTGTGTCTACTTTTGAAGACATAAATTATGACCACTTAAAGCAGGCTGAAAGTAAAGCAGAATGTGCCTTAAGGTGCATTCTGCTGTACGTTCAGCCTGCTTTAAGCTACCACCTGCTAGGATGTAGAAAATATTTGTTATGGTGCATATTTATAACTGTATAAATCGGAACTTTTTCTTTCAGGGGAGGAATACATTATAGGCGTAAAAAGGTGCATTTATGGGGTAATGGGTTAGACATTCTTATTTCTCCATCAATTAATCCTGTGGTGTCACTAATCATTAGAATTGTCGCTTGGAGACGATTCTAATGAGTAGTAACACCATAGCGTTTGGAGGGGATTTAGAAGAGAAAATATTGGAAATGTCCCCGCACTCATTCTAATGGCGTCTATTCAACATTTACAGAATCATGTTGGCAAATTTGCCAAGCTAAGATGTAATAATGTAGTATTTCAAAAACTAAAACCTTTATTTCTGCTTTAAACCCTATGGTGTCACTACTCATAAGAATTGTCTTTTCAAGGCGATTCTAATGAGTAGTAACAACATAGCATTTAGAAGAGAAATAAAAGAGGAAATATTGGGAATGTTCTGGCGCTTATTCTAATGGCAGCTACTCAACATTCACAGGATCATGTTGGCAGATTTGCGAAGCCAAGAACTGCGAGCGAAAATATTCTCGGGAGAATTAGGTACGGATTAGTGACTGGAATATATGGATAGAAGCGAAAGAAAACAACCTTGTGAGCTTAAAGTTAAGAACCATGGGTGTCTAAAAATAGAATCTGTTTAATACAACAGACTGACAATATTGTCGTTGGGGACTGCATTCAAGTTTCTGCATGTTTTGGGCTAATTCGTTGGATCCAGATCATGCAGACACCTTATGTAAAGGGTTTGGATCAAAATTGTATGACACCGCTTTCAGATAGGGGAGTATTCCAAAAACTAAAATCTTTATTTCTGCATCAAACCCTGTGGTGTCACTACTCATTAGAATTGTCTCTTTGAGACAATTCTAATAAGTAGTAACTCCATAGGGTTTGATGCTGAAATAAGGGAGAAACTGGATCAAAATTGTTTGACACCGCTTTCAGAGCTCCAGATAAGGGGAGTACAGTGTTTCCTCTCTACAACAGCCCTCCCAACAACGATTCCCTCCCTACAACCACCCTTGTCGCAGTTCCCTAAACAGGTCAATTATGTTCAATCTATTCACGGCTGCAATGTCGTCTGCTTAAAATTGTCGTCTGCTGTTGTTCTCAAAGTTACATAATGGACATTTTGACAGAAAAAACTTAATAACGGCTGACAAACAGCTTGAATTCAGATCAGACGCCGCGTCTGGATTCAAGCTGTTTGCAAATTTACCTCCCTAGAACGACTCCCTCCGAACAACGCACATATTGTTTGTCTCCCGTTGGGTGTCTTTGTAGAGGGGGAGCGATGTATTTCAAAAAGTAAAATCTTTATTTCTGCATCAAACCCTTTGAGACAATTCTAATGAGTAGTAACTCCATAGGGTTTGAAACTGAAATAATCCTTTCCCCCATAGAAGCGCCTTTTAGCGCATTCCGTTTATTCTTGCCCTGAAGAAAATAGTTCCAATTTATACATTCATTAATATGTATAATACAAAATATTTTCTATATTCTAGCAGATGATAGCTTAAAGCAGGCTGAAATTAAAGCAGAATGCGCATAAAGCGCATTCTGCTTTACTTTCAACCTGCTTTAAGTGGACACCTATATTCAATACTAGAGATATGCTATGTGGGAAAGGGATAAGTGAGAAACTGTTGGATTTGTGCAGTTAACTCCCTGAACTTAAGCAAAGGGTTTTGGATCCAAATTGTTTGACACTGTTTTCAGAGATCCAGATAAGCAGAGTATTTCAAAATCTAATATCTTTATTTCTGCATTAAATCCTATGGTGTCACTACTCATTAGAATCGTCTCGAAGAACACCATAGGGTTTGGTGCTGAAATGATTAGTTCCACCACAGGGTTTGGTGCTGAAATGAATTGGGAAAAGATATATGATGTGTTCAGGTATCTCCCTCTTATCTGCATGGAGTCCTGCTGTTTTTGGAAGAAAATGTGGAAATTGTTGCAGGTATCGATACAAACAGGCCCGTAGGAACAGGGGGGGCAAGGGGCCGTGCCCCCCCCCAATAATTTTGCCAATTATAGTAACCAAGCAAATTTTCATATATTCGTACTAAAAAAAGGCCTAAAAACGCTTGTTTTTACCTAAATTTTAACGCACAACCCAAAAAAAAAATAAATAAAAAAAAAACCTTGTCAAAAGACAAAAAATCGGTGATGCCCCCCCAATGTTGAGTGGCCAATATAGAGGAGAAGTGTGCCCCCCCCCCCCCCCCCCCCCCCCCCCCCAATCCAATTTTGCTTCCTACGGGCCTGACAAATAATGACTGATGACTATTCTGTAGTCTGGGAAAGGCTAATTTGAATATACCCAATCACTGGATAGTAATCTGGGCGATAATCTGTATACGAGACCGGCTTAACCCCCGGCAATATCTGTTCCCAGAATAACCCATAGCTAACTATATTCAATAAATTTTTTACATTCATCTAACTAAAAGGGTACCACATGGACATGAAATATAAAATTCCCAGATGACAACAGTTGTCTGCTTGACTTTCAATAATAATCTTTAACTCTTTGCATGCTGGGTAATTTTTGTCGTCTGCAACATTTGTCGTCTGCTACTGTTCTAAAATTAACATTTTTCAAAATTTCTTTTTAATTCAGGGTCAGAATGGTAAACAGTTTGGATCCTGATGAGACGCCGCGTTACGCGGCGTCACATCTGGATCCAAAATGTTTGCAAAGGCAATCACTCTGGTGGATATATCCGCCGCAGCATGAAAAGAATTAAAACTAGGGACAGGCAATGTGGCAATGGGTTATGGATATAGGAAATATATCTACAACCATTATCAGAGGTCCAGATATAAGTTTGTTTTATTTTGTTTGTTAATGTTTGTTTCTGCCATCTATGGGCTTATTGGACACCACAGAGAGAGGGAAGCGGATACAGAGAACCCGGACGGATGCCCTATTCTTATTATTGAAAGAGTTCTCTGGTTCTTTTGGATGCCTAGTGTAAAGCACTCATACATCCAACCTCAGTTTATATAGTCTCATCCAAAGGACTTGGTCCGGCGGGGGATTGACCTCGCAACCGCTGACGTCGTAAGCGGGTGCTTTAACCCCCCTCTACTACGTCCGCTGGTCTGCTATAAGGGATCTTTTTAAAAAATAAAATCTTTATTTTTGAATTAAACCCCATGGTGTCATTACTCATTAGAATCGTCTGGAAGATATGATTCTAATGGGTAGTGACACCATAGAATTTGGTGCTGAGTGAAAAATGTTTTAATTTGTTCGCCTTACTCCCTCTTATCTAGAGCCCTGGGAGATGGCAGAAGCATGAAATGACAATTCTATCGAGGACAGAGCTAGATAATTTATTCATCCACCAGAGAAAATAATACCAATTTATACAGTCATGAATATGTACCATTATAATGTTTTCTAGCTCCGAGTAGATGGTAGCTTAACCCATTACCTCATAGCCAGCCTGTTTCCAGTTTTGTAAATAGCTGACCACTTAAAGCAGGTTGAAAGTAAAGCAGAATGTGCCTTACGGCGCATTTTGCTTTACTTTCAGCCTGCTTTAAGCTATTATCTGCTAGAACATACTAAATATTTCATATGATTATTTTTTGTCACAGTATAAATTGGAACTATTTTTTTCAGTGGATGAATGAATTAAAGTCCTAAAAGGCTTATTTATCGGGTAATGGGATATAGCAGACGGGAAGTAAAGGAGAATGTAAGGAGAAATAAGACTTACCATTAGCAATCTGCGTAAAGTAATCTGAGTCTTTCAGCTTATCGTAGTAATGTGAGGTATCCAAGTGTGATGTGCGAACTGTGACATAGTGTGAAATCTTCCTGAAATTATACAAAACAACACGAGAACTGTGACATAGCGTGAAATCTTCCTGAAATTATTCAAAACAACACGAGAACTGTGACATAGTGTGAAATCTTACTGAAACTATTCAAAACAACATGAGAACTGTGACATAGTGTGAAATTTTACTGAAACTATTCAAAACAACACGAGAACTGTGACATAGTGTGAAATCTTCCTGAAACTATTCAAAACAACACGAGAACTGTGACATAGTGTGAAATCTTAATGAAACTATTCAAAGCAACACGAGAACTGTGACATAGTATGAAATCTTCCTGAAACTATTCAAAACAACACGAGAACTGTGACATAGTGTGAAATCTTCCTAAATTATATAAAACAACAGGAGAACTGTGACATAGTATGAAATCTTCCTGAAATTATATAAAACAACACGAGAACTGTGACATAGTATGAAATCTTCCTGAAATTATATAAAACAACACGAGAACTGTGACATAGTATGAAATCTTCCTGAAATTATATAAAACAACACGAGAACTGTGACATAGTGTGAAATCTTCCTGAAATTATATAAAACAACACTGCCTTCAATAAATGCTTATGCTCCTGTTGGTATCCTTGGCAATATATTCAGAATCTTTTCAAAGTTCAAATTAGGTCAAGGTCAAGGTAAAGTCAAGGTTGGATGATATGGGTGCATTGGGAATGGTCCAAGGCAAATAAGTATCCAAGCATTCTAGTAAATTGTGTTGATGTCAGACGAAACAGAAAAATCTAGTTAACCAAGAAATTGCTTAAAGACCTCAAGGTCAAGGTCAAATTGAGATTGGTGATATGTGTGGATTTGGAATGGTCCAAGGCAACAACTGTATGAGTATCCAAACATTCTAGTAAGCTGTGTAGATGTCAGACAAAACAGACAAATCTGTTAACCAAGAAATTGCTTAAAGACGTCAAGGTCAAGGTCAAATTGAGGTTGGTGATATGGGTAGAATTGGAATGGTCCAAGGCAACAACAGTGTATAAGTATCCATGCATTATTTTGTAAATGATGTTGACAACAGATGAAACCTTAAAATCTGATAAACCTTATACACATGGTGGTACAGGCCAATCACTAAATTCCTCCAATAATTCAGGGCTCCAGATAAGAAGGAGTTGACTGAACAAAACCATCATTTTTTCACTCATTTAAGCACCAAATTCTATGGTGTTACTACTCAGTAGAATCGTCTCTTCGAGACGATTCTAATGAGTAGTAACACCATAGGGTTAAGTGCAGAAATAAAGGTTTAAGTATTTGAAATACTCCCCTTATCTGGAGCCCTGAGTATCGATGCTGGAGGGCATAAAAACAAAACATTGTGACTTTAACCAACTATGCCTAGAGCTGTAATGATTCATTGGTGCACCGGTGAATTGAAATCGTGAACAGACATATCAGCTGTATCATATCCCAGACAGAACAAGAGCGTGTCCCAGTTACACGAATGCCCCCGATGATACAGGGAGGGGAATACAGACTATCAAACGTAAAAGTTAGAGAGCTGAAACTGTAGTGGAGCGCCATTTTGAGGACTTCAAGGGCCATTACTCCAAAGGGCCTAGCATAAATTGGTGCCGCTGGTTATCCAAATTGGTCTCCATTTTATGTCAACAAACATTTTCAGAAAGTTTGGTGATGATCAGATGAAAAGCAATGTGTTTGTGAAACACAAATGCCCCCAGCCAGCATCATGTTCTGTAATGTAATGCTTATTTGCAAAAGTAGGTCAAAAGTCATGGTCGTAGGGTAAATGAAACAATGGCATGGTTGGAGAAGTCTTAACAAAAGAAACATATAAAGTATGGAAGCTCTAGGCCTACTGGTTCAAATGTTATAGGCGTATAAAGATTTATACAAATAAAGGTCAAAGGTCAAGGTCACAAGGGCAAAAACGTAGGTATGGTTGGAAAGGTCTTGACACAAGAAATATATAAACAAAATATGAAAGCCGTAGGCCTACTGGTGCAAATGTTATAGCCATTTAAAGATTTCAACAAAAGTAGGTCAAATGTCAAGGTCACAAGGTCAAAAAGTTTTGTATGATTAGAAAGGGAAAACACATGTCAAGTATAAAAGGCCAAGGTGCAAAAATGCAAAAGTTATATCCAAGGTTAAGGTTTTTGGTTAAAGTTTGATTAAAAAGGTCAAAGATCGAGGTCAAGGTCACATGGTCAAAGATGTTGGTATGGTTGGAAAGGTCTTGACACAAGAAATATACATACAAAATATTAAAGCCCTTGGCCAACTGGTGCAAATGTTATAGCCATTTAAAGAATTTTACAAAAGTAGGTCAAATGTCAAGGTCACAAGGTCAAAAAGTTTTGTATGGTTGGAAAGGTCTTGCCATGAAGAATACACATGCCAAGTATAAAACGCCCAGGTTAAAAAATGCAAAAGTTATAGCCAAGGTTAAGGTTTTTGGTTAAAGTTTGATTAAATAGGTCAACGGTGAAGGTCAAGGTCACATGGTCAAAGATGTTGGTATGGTTGGAAAGGTCTTGACACAAGAAATATACATACAAAATATGAAAGCCCTGGGCCAACTGGTGCAAATGTTATAGCCATTTTAAGATTTTTACAAAAGTATGTCAAATGTCAAGGTCACAAGGTCAAAAAGTTTTATATGGTTGAAAAGGTCTTGATACAGGGAAGACACATGCCAAGTATAAAAGGCCTAGGTACAAAAATGCAAGAGTTATAGCCAAGGTTAAGGTTTTTGGCACAGACAGACAGACGGACAAACCAACAGACATGACAAAAACTATATGCCCCCGAATCGTAGATTCTGGGGGCATAAAAATAATTTTTGAAGAGATTCAGCCTAATACATAACATGAACAAAGAAGTGTTCTTTAAACACAAGTTATGTACTAAAATCAATTAAGGACATTAACTCTTTTTCAATAGACATTGGGTCTAGCAGCCTGCAAACATTACTAGACTGTTGATGTAGGATGTGTTGATGTAGGATGTGTTGATGTTGGATGTGTTGATGTTGGATGTGTTGATGTTGGATATGTTGATGTAGGATGTGTTGATGTAGGATGTGTTGATGTAAGGATGTGTTGATGTAAGGATGTGTTGATGTAGGATGTGTTGATGTTTGATGTGTTGATGTAGGATGTGTTGATGTAGGATGTGTTGATGTAGATGTGTTGATGTAGGATGTGTTGATGTTGGATGTGTTGATGTAGGATATGTTGATGTAGGATGTGTTGAGTGTAGGATGTGTTGTAAAATATGTTGATGCTGGGTGTAGGATGTGTTGATGTAGAATGTGTTGATGTAGATGTGTTGGTGTAGGATATGTTGATGTTGGACGTGTTGATATGTAGGTGGTGTTGATGTAGGATATGTTGATGTAGGATGTGTTGAGTGTAGGATGTGTTGTAGAATATGTTGATGCTGGGTGTAGGATGTGTTGATGTAGAATGTGTTGATGTAGGATGTGTTGATGTAGGATGTGTTAATGTTGGGTGTGTTAATGTTGGATGTGTTGGTGTAGGATATGTTGATGTTGGACGTGTTGATATGTAGGATGTGTTGGTGTAGATGTGTTAATGTAGGATGTGTTGATGTAGGATGTGTTAATGTTGGGTGTGTTAATGTTGGATGTGTTGATGTAGAATGCGTTGATGTAGGATGTAGGATGTGTTGATGTAGGATGTGTTGATGTAGGATGTGTTGATGTAGGATGTGTTGATGTAGGATGTGTTGATGTGCGATATGTTGATGTAGGATATGTTGATGTAGGATATGTTGATGTAGGATATGTGAATGTTGGGTGTAGGTTGTGTTGATGTAGGATGTGTTGATGTAGATGTGTTGTGTTGGATGTGTTGATGTTGGGTGTAGGGTGTGTTGATGTTGGATGTGTTGATGTAGGATGTGTTAATGTAGGATGAGTTGGTGTAGGATGTGTTGGTGTATGATGTGTTGTTGTAGGATATGTTGATGCTGGGTGTAGGATGTGTTGATGTAGAATGTGTTGATGTAGATGTGTTGGTGTAGGATATGTTGATGTTGGGTGTAGGATGTGTTGATATGTAGGATGTGTTAATGTAGAATGTGTTGATGTAGGATGTGCTGGTATAGGATGTGTTGGGTGTAGGATGTGTTGTAGGATATGTTGATGCTGGGTGTAGGATGTGTTGATGTAGAATGTGTTGATGTAGGTGTGTTGGTGTAGGATGAGTTGATGTCGGGTGTAGGATGTTTTGATGTTGAATGTGTTGATGTAGGATGTGTTAAAGTAGGATGTGTTGTTGTAGGATGTTGATGTTGGGTGTAAGATGTGTTGATTGTAGGATGTGTTGATGTGAGATGTGTTGGTGTTGGATGTGTTTTTTGTAGGATATGTTGATGTTGGGTGTAGGTCGTGTTGATGTTGGGTGTGTTGATGTAGGATGTGTTAATGTAGGATGTGTTGGTGTAGGATGTGTTGTTGTAGGATATGTTGATGTTGGGTGCAGGGTGTGTTGATGTAGGATATGTTGATGTTGGGTGTGTTGATGTAGGATGTGTCGATGTAGGATGTGTTGGTGTAGGATGTGTTGATGTTGGATGTGTTGATGTAGGATGTGTTGATGTTGGATGTGTTAATGATGGATGTTTTGATGTTGATATAGGATGTGTTGGACATACTAGTTGTTTAATGTGTTGGGTGTAGGACATACTAGATGTAGAATGTGTTGGGTGTAGGACATACTAGATGTAGAATGTGTTGGGTGTCAGACATGTTGCTGTAGGGCTTACCCGCCTGATCCAGTGACAGGACATATTTTACAGTGTTGAGGCATGGCATCCCCACTTTTCCTTCTTGTATAATATGTTCCTTCCCATTTCTGAAAAAGATTATAGAAATAAAACAATGCTGTATGATTTATATACACATGTTTATACTCAGTAAATGGGTGAAATCAGCATATGCTTTCAATACCAACACCTTTATACTTCAAAACCTTATGCTATAATTGCAAACAGTTTGGACATTGCTCGAAATAAGGAGAGTAAATTTTCAAAAAAATAAAATGTATATGTATGCATTAAACCCTATGGTGTCACTACTCATTAGAATCGTCTCTTCGAGACGATTCTAATGAGTAGTAACACCATAGGTACTGGTGCTGAAATGAGTGAGAAAATGTTGGATTTGTTCAGTACACCCCTCTTATCTGGAGCCCTGATAGGAGTCAGATAAGATGCGGAGTAACTCGGTCACACTCCAAATTGCTTTCCACTCAAATCAAGCTGCTGTATGTCTTAAACCCATTATACCATAAGTACAGGGGTATGCCTTTTTACACCCTTAATTCTTTCCTGCATTAAAGACATTTCCTAACTTAGTTTTTGTGATAACACCTAGTCTTGCAGTTCCAAAGCAAAACTCACGCTTCCTGTGCTCATAACGGTGGCATATATATCAGTGAAGCGTCTCATGTGAGGCCCGTCTCTTATAGTTGATAGTTTGGTTTAGAAATACCCATTGAAAAGTCCCTTGAATATGAGTTTAATAATGTCAGGGACTCTCTAAGCAGAAAGAGATGGCTATAGCACATGCTGCATGTTTTAAGTGTTACTTTCACGCCTATTGAGAACAATTGGGGGGTGGTGTCATTCAAAGGACTGCAGAGGGTAGCCTCAAGCAGGTAGAAAGTAAAGCAGAATGTGCCTTAAGGCACATTCTGCTTTACTTTCAATCTGCTGTAAGTGGTCATCTGTCTTCATAAACTGAAACAGGCTATGGGGTAAAGGGTTAGATAAAATAGCTTCACCTAAATTATACAGACATGAATACGCACCATAAGAAATACTAACAAATCTGTGTTAAGTGCCTACTGAATGTATTAAAACAGTTGTTGATAAAGAGAGGTGACTGCTTAATTATTATCATTATTATTATTATACCCGATTTATATAGCGCTCTTTTCACACAGGAGTTGTGCGTTCAAAAGCGCTTCACATGAAATTATATAAATGTACCTACAAAGCGAGAAAGACAAATAACTACATTCACAATAAAAATGATACAATATTGAGATGCATGGAAACATGGAATTTCTTCCAATATTATTACCAAGATTATAAAATTGTTATAGTAAGTTTGTAAGATCATTTTTAAAATGAGTCAAATAATTAAAAGATCAATGGCATGATTAAAAACAGAGTGGTGTTTTGTTTGTTTGTATGTTTGTTTGTTTCAGTGTAGAGCCGGAGAGTAGTTCACAAGTCGTAAAACGAATGTTTAAAACAATACTCTCCGTGTTGTTTGGTTGAATTTGTTTGTTTGTTTGTTTGTTTCAGTGTAGAGCCGGAGAGTAGTTCACAAGTCGTAAAACGAATGTTTAAAACAATAATCTCCATGTTGTTTGGTTGAATTTGTTTGTTTGTTTGTTTGTTTGTTTCAGTGTAGAGCCGGAGAGTAGTTCACAAGTCGTAAAACGAATGTTTAAAACAATACTCTCTGTGTTGTTTGGTTGAATGAATTTGTTTGTTTGTTTCAGTGTAGAGCCGGAGAGCAGTTCACAAGTCGTAAAACGAATGTTTAAAACAATACTCTCCGTGTTGTTTGGTTGAATTTGTTTGTTTGTTTCAGTGTAGAGCCGGAGAGCAGTTCAAAAGTCGTAAAACGAATGTTTAAAACAATACTCTCCGTGTTGTTTGGTTGAGTATTGTACAATCCATGGCCGTGGTACACCCTTAGTTCATAAACATAAAGCTGTCCAAGAATTACACCATAGACCCCTAGCCAAATGGTTTCAAAGCGATTGGGCAATCCCTACCAGCAAGATCTACCAGATAGGCACAAGGTCAATGGTACAACTCCAGAACTGCCATTATACCCACAGCATCCACAGCAAGAACACAGCCCAGAGGTAGCAGTCATTGATTACCTACTTTCTTCTAATAACAGATATTAAAGAAGTGAGTTTTCAAACGTTTTTTGAAGGCTGCAATTGAGCTAGCATCTCTGATGTCTGATGGTAGAGTGTTCCAGAGCTTTGGGGCTGCATGCATGAAACTTCTCTCTCCAAACTTCACCAAACGACTTCTCGGCACAACCAGCAATACTGATTTACTCGCAGACCGCAACTCTCTTCCAGGTCTATACACGTCCAGCATACTAACAATGTACCTTGGAGAATCATTGCACATGGCTTTGTATGTGAGTGTCAGAATTTTGAATTCAACTCTGTGTTGAACTGGAAGCCAGTGAAGCTCCTTCAAGACTGGAGTGATGTGATTGTACCGAGGAGTCCTGGTAATGATGCGGGCTGCTGTATTTTGCACACGCTGTAGTTTTCGTAGTGAGTTTTGGGGAATCCCATATAGCAGTGAGTTGCAGTAGTCAATTTTTGATGTGACCAGAGAATTGACCAAAGTCTTTGTTGCTTCTGGAGAAAGGTACTGTCTAATATGACCTATTTGCCGCAGCTGTGCGTAGCTAGACCTGCACACAGCGTTGATGTGCTGTGTCATATCCATTTGGGAATCAAATCTAGCACCAAGGTTGTTCACCCATAATGACGGTTTGATTTTAGAGTTTCCCACTTGAACATGAAAATCTCCGGGAACGTTAACCTTTTTTGAGTGAAACAGTATGACCTCAGTTTTGTCAGTGTTCAGCTTCAACATATTCTGGTGCATCCATGAGACTATGTCTTTTAGACATCCTTCGACTTTTGAAAGGGCTTCTTGGTGACTAGATGTGTCTTTAGGCTTAAATGACAAGTATAACTGTGAATCATCTGCATAGAAATGATGATCCAGATCATGATTTCTGCAAATTGAGCCGACAGGTTTTGTGTACAAGATGTAGTTTTTGGGTCCCAAGACTGAACCCTGTGGCACACTATATTTCATTTGAACTGGGGCAGATAATTCTCCATCTACTGCGACTGTTTGGTAACGGTCATTCAGGTATGAGGTCATCCACTTTAGTGGGTTTCCAATGATTTTGAAGTCTTTTTCAAGGCGATTGAGTAATGTTTCATGATCAATTGTGTCGAATGCAGCTGATAGGTCAAGCATCACCAGAATTGTGATTTCATTCTTATCAAGATATTGCAAGATGTCATTTTGAACTTTAACAAGAGCAGTTTCTGTAGAGTAAAGGTAATGAAGAAGGCTTGATCCTATATCAGCCTTCAGCAATACTTTTGTCCTGCATTATATAAGCTGCTATCAATTTTATAAATACAAAATAATTGTATTTTATTGATAAATGAAGGCTGCTACAAGGTTCCCTCCCTACAACGGTCCTCTCAACAAAGACTCCCTCCTTACAACGACCCTTGCTGCAGTTCCCTAAATAGGACAATTATATCTAACGTTTGTATGGTTGCAATATGTCTAGAACCCTTTTACTGCAGCAATATTGTCTGCTTAAAATTGTCCTCTACTATTTTCTCAAAGTCACATAATGGACATTTTTAACAGAAAAAAATTAATGAAGAGTGACAAACAGCTTGAATCCAGATCAGACGCCGTGCTGCGCGGCGTCTGATCTGGATTCAAGCTGTTTGCAAATGTAAGCCAATTTCCCTCCCTTAACGACTCCCTCCGAACAATGAACACAATTTTTGTCTCCCATTGGGTCATTGTAGAGAGGGGGCGCTGTAGTAATTTAGGCATGTGCTACAGCTATTTGACAAGAAAAGAATTGAGAAGAGGTTTTCTTTGAAACAGAGCACCAGATAAGGGTAGTTTTTCAAACACTAAAATCTTTATTTCTGAATTAAACCCTATGGTGTCACTACTCATTAGAATCGTCTCTTCGAGACGATTCTAATGAGTAGTAACACCATAGGATTTGGTGCTAAAAAGTGTGAGAAAATGTTGGATTTGTTGAAAAAACTACCTCTTATCTGGAGCCCTGTTTGAAACATAAGTAAAGGCACCAAACGGTGCTGCTGCTAGAATGTAGGTTTACCCATGTGCCTCTCAACCCAGCCAACCCCTACCTCTAGCTGGTTTTCAGTTTTGAGGACAGGTTAATTTTTTGTGGAGCATTCTGCTTTACTTTCAACCTGCTTTAACCTACCATCTGTTAAGATATATAGGAAATCTTTCTTTAGGTTCATATGCATGGCTGTGTAAAGTGGAACTATTTTCTTCAGTAGAGGAATAGATCAAAGGTGTGAAAAGGGGATATCTATACACAAATGGGTTAAAAGTTAATAAATTTTCTATCACACCTAGCTTGGGCAAAGGCATAAACACACAGCTGTTGCATTTTGATTGATTGAATCTTTGCATGCTGGGTAATTTTTTCCATCTGCAACAATTGTCGTCTGCTGATGTTCTAAAAATAGAATTTTCTTATTTTCTTTCCAAAAGAGGGTCAGAGTGTCAAACAGTTTGGATCCTGATGAGACGCCGCTTTACGCGGCGTCTCATCTGGATCCAAAGTGTTTGCGAAGGTAATCACTGTGGCAGATATATCCATCACTTGTTGCGTACAGATCTTAAACCTTTATTCTACATTTCCAAATAATTTTGGATCCAACTTGGATGCCAAGATATGCAGTACCAAAATGTAAGCTTTAAAATAGTTTTGTATTCTGTAAACTTAACCATAATGGCATAACTTGCAAATGTAGAATCTAAATTTCTTCAATATGGAGAAGAATTTAATTTAAGTTTCATGTAACTTGTTTTCTTATTCATGCTTATATAGTTTATTATGTTATCAAATGTGTATCATGTTGTATGTGAAAATTATTAAATAAATTCAGTTTAAACTAAGTTTCCCGGCTGTACTTTTTCCAAGGTTCAGTGTAAAATTTCCATGGAATATGAATAATTTACGTGGAATTTACATGGAATTCTAAAAGTTCCATGGTTATTCGTAACAATTTCCAAGGTTTTTGTTTAGTCACCAAAATTTCCATGGTTTATGCATGCTTATGAACAAAAAAACCACGTTAATATCAAGAAAAAACCTTGGAAACTCTTAAAACCTTGGCAAAAGCTCGGAAAAATTGGACTTTGGCAAAAATAAACACGGAACAATCTCGGAAATAAGAACTTAACCATTTTTTAGCACGGAAAATCCTTGTAAAATAATAACTTAAACAATTTGCACCTCGTAAAAATTGTACTTAGACATTTTCCAGCACGGAAAAACCTTGGAAGTACAACTTAGTGAATTATAAATATGAGTATTGTAAGTTTCACAAAACAGTGAATATTATACACACCCAGGACACCATCTCACAAATCAGAGGTCAGAGATTTAAGTTGTCTGTTTATCTATACTTTAAAATGTGAATGTGGCAAAAATTAAAGACTCCAAACCAGTTCAGACTCCTGACAAAAGATTCATGGTAAGTTACATAACTTACATAAATACAATTTTATCATGATCATAATATATTTTGGATATTTACATGATACAAACAAAAGCATGTGGTACCCCACCCACTAGTAGTTAACTATTCCTCGTATATATATACTTTTCCATGGTATTTTGTCGAAACCACGTAAAATGGTTCTAATATTTCCATGGTTTTTTCCTAAATATTTTACAAGGATTCCTCGTAAACTTTTCTGAGGATTTTTTGTTTCCGTGGTTTCCTTGGAAATTAAATATTTTACAAGGATTCCTCGTAAACTTTTCCGAGGTATTTTGTCAAACCATGTAAAAACCAAGGTCTTGTATTTTCTAAGGTTTTCTCGTCTTTTTTCCAAGGTTTTTGTAATATGACCGTCCGAATACTCCGTGGTTTTTTCCATGTTTTTTTTTCATAAAACCTAGGAAAAAGTACAGCCGGGTACCTGGCATCTCTGATCAGGATCCAAACTATTTGTATTATGTCTCAAAGGTTTGTAAAGTTAAAATGGCTCAAATCTAACTTGATAACAAGGCTACAGATAGGAGGGAGTAAATTGAATGAATCCAACATTTTCTCACTAATTTCAGCACCAAATCCTATGGTGTTACTACTCATTAGAATCGTCTCTCTATAGGTTTTAATGCATTAATAAGGATTTTGGTTTTTGAAATACTCCCCTTATCTACATATTGCCCTGGATAAAAATAATTGCAAAAAAATATTTTGCTTTCAGATGATGCTATATAGCATTGAAAACATATCTGTTAACCCATTAACTCATAGCCTGTTTCTAGTTTTGAAGATATGAGATACTTAAAGCTGGTTGAAAGTAAAGCAGAATGTGCCTTCAGGCACATTCTGCTTAACTTTCAACCTGCTTTAAGCTACCACCAGCTAGAATATGGAAAATATTTCTTATTAAAAATAATCATAATTGTATAAATTGGAACTATTTTCTTCAGTGGAGGAATAAATGAAAAGTAAAAAGTTGTATTTATGGGGTAATGGGTTAACTGACATGAAATACAGTAAAAACTCCATAATTGGAACTCGCTTTAGTTCGAATATACCCATATTTCAAAGTTAAAACATGGCTAAGCCACTTTTCAACTTAAAATAGGGGTATATGTTTGACTTAACTGAGATCAATTTATTGAAATTAGACTTATGAAATACTGGTAAAATTGATTTAAATGAGATCAAAGTATCGAGTTTCGACTGTAATTTGTTTTTCATGTTCATGAGAAAAGAACGACAGAACATGTAAAAAATTGGCAAATAAATGAATTTGAAATAAAGAAGTTTTAGTGTATAGTGAAACCCCTCTAAACCGGACATTTGTGGGGGACAACAAAAATGTCCGGTTTAGAGGGGTTTTGACCTGTTTCTAGTATGGAAGATAGCTGACCACTTAAAGCAGGTTGAAAGTAAAGCAGAATGCGCCTTAAGGCGCCTTCTGCTTTACTTTCAACCTGCTTTAAGCTATCATATGCTAGAATGTACAAACTTGTCCGGTTTAGAGGGAATTCCGGTATTTAGAGGTTCCGGTTTAGAGGGGTTTCACTGTACATACTTTTCCCTTCTTTATCTGTCCGTTGATACTCTCTTGTATATCTGGCTTGTTGCGTTCACTTCTCAGCTCCCTCGAGTCCTTCCCCACCACCTCCTCCATTGTGTAGCCCGTCAGCCGCTCATACGCAGGATTCACGTACTGAAGAAAAGCAAAACACAGATACTAATCGTTGTTGTCGTTACAGTCGAACTGAGATATCTTGAACTCGGTTAACCCATTCCCCCATAATACGCATTTTTTCGCCTCTAATATATTCCTCCACATAAGAAAATAGTTCCAATTCATACAGTTACAATTGAGACTGTCTACAGCGACCTTCCGAGGGAGTTTGGAAAGAAGGTCACTGTAGACAAACGGTCGCTATACACAAATTCCAAGTTTCCCCCATTCTTTCAAAATGGAAAGAGGGGCTTACAGTGTATTACTATACAGGTAGTCATTGCAATATGTGTTAAAAAAGAAGAATGTGAATAAATCGTGATAAACTGCATTTTATTTGTCTTCAATACCTTAAACAGACATCACAATTTAAATTTTACGTTTGGTTTCTTCATCATGATTGTTTCCGCAGAACGATACAGCTGGCCATCCATATTACACACTCAACTTATCACTAATTTGTAAGCTTTGCATGTTGACTCTTAATCACCGTTAACGGATTATAATAATTGCTAGTACACACTTGTTTGTATGCCTTTGAAGTTTGAACGCATATAAAAAATCGCGCCTCGATCGTAGATTAACACCTCCATCATTCAAACCTTTTTCTTCGTCGAATGGTTTCAAGCTGTGTAAACCGTTAACGCTAGCTATTCTTTCAGTAAAGAATGTTCAAAACAAACCGCACGCGAATAAACCAGCAAAATTTCATAATTAATGCATATTATCGCGCAATCAAGAAAACATATGTTGAAGAAGCAAGAATCTTACTGTGTAAACACTCTTGTAATTAGGTCAGACGGATATGCGACTTTTTCAGTAGCAGCTGATGTATGATTTTCTAGTGTTTGAGTCAATGTAGGCGGAGCTTAGTTTGTTTGACAGCTAGTCATTACCAGTAGGCTGACCATTCTACCAGCGTAGTACCTACCCATACATGTCTAAGTAGCGGTTAACACTACGGTAGCGCTACAATACAAATTGTGTTTCTAAAAAAATGGCGGCCACTACGAAAGTTGCGAAAGTCGCTACAGGAGTCCAAAACATCGTTTCGGGAGTTAAAAATCATGGTCGTTGTACGGATTTCGCAGGGAGTCGTTGTATACAGAGCCTTTTCAGTGTAAAACGCATTTGGGGGATATAAAAGGGTCGTACAAGACAAAACGTTGTTGTACACAAGGGGTCGCTAAGACAGTCTCGACTGTATATGAATATTTATGATATAAATATTTTATATTTTCTAGTAGATAGAAGCTTAAAGCAAAGCAGAATGTGCCTTAAGGCACATCCTGCTTTACTTTCAACTTGAGTAAAGTGGTCTACTATATTCAATACTAGAAATGGGCTATGGGGTAATGGGTTAACATATTTCGAAACTCGGTTAAGACTAACATACCCGTGTTTCAAAGTTCAAGCGTGGAGGTAAACTGAACAAATACAACATTTTCTCACTCATTTTAGCACCAAATCCTATGGTGTTACCACTCATTAGAATCGTCTCTACGAGACAATTCTATTGAGTAGTGACACCATAGGGTTAAATTCAGAAATAGAGATTTCAGATATTGAAATACTCGCCTTATCTGGAGCCCTGCAGTATCCGTTTGAACTCTGAGTGACAGATATACAGTCAAACCTGTATCAAGTAGCCGCTCTAAAGAAGACACATGTATGACAGGTGGCAGCTTAACCCATCACCCCATAAATACACCTTTTTACGCCTTGAAATTATTCTTCCACTGAAAATAGTTCCAATTTATGCAGTAATGAAGACTTATCATATGAAATGTTTTCTATATTCTAGCAAGTGGTATCTTAAAGCAGGCTGAAAATAAGGCGCATTCTGCTTTTTTTTCAACCTGCTTTTTAGTAGTCATCACTGTCTTCAATACAAGAAACAGGCTATGGGGTAATGGGTTAATGCAGTATAAACGTAAAATAACAGTCTTTTGCAGAACTTATAGGAGTTTGGTGTAAACAACCTAAGACATTTGGTGGAAACAACATAGGATTTTGTGTAAATATCGGATTTGGTGTGATTAAGACTGGTTTACCTGAATTTCATAATCTTCGTTTGATATCTCCACAGAGTCTGTGACACAGTCTAGAGCTGAGAAGACGGCATTACACGATCGCAGCTTCCATCGTGACATCACCTCGCCGTGTTCAAGCTGTAGCAACTTATTCAGACATGCCCCAATGTTGGGATTTTCTGTTACCCTCTGCAAGAAAAGAGAGAAAAGAATATGAATTAACACATTCAACCCTAGCGATGAGAATAGTCGTTGTTTACAAACAGTGTACCTGTGAGGATTACAATTGGCCTATTGCAAACAGTGTAGATCCTGATCAGAGGGCTCCCTAAGGAGCCCTCTGATCAGGGTCTACACTGTTTGTCCTTTTGAAATATATTGTAAAAATCATCCCCAAATCAAAAATGGACTAGACATATTTTGAAATTGGAATTGTCCATTAAAGGTTTCAGGGGTGAACAAGTTAATCAATACTCAATTACAGGTTGTTTCTTGACGCTAGCAGAGAGAGACCTAGGAGCCGAGTCTTCACCACTGAAGCTTTATCACCTCAACCCTTTACCCCATAAATACGACTTTTTACGTCTGTATTTATTCCTCCACTGAAAGAAAATAGTTCCAATCTTTACTGGCATGGATATCTATCACAACAAATATTTTCTAAATCCTAGCAGATCATAGCTTAGAGCAGGCTGAAAGTAAAGCAGAATGTGCTTTAAAGCACATTCTGCTTTACTTTCAACCTGTTTAAGTGGTCACCTGCATTCAAAACTAGAAACAGGTTATAGATTAAAGGGTCAACCCTGTACCCCATAGCCAGTTTCTAGTTTTGAAGACTGTTGACCACTTTAAGCAAGTTGGAAGTAAAGCAGAATGTGTCTTAACTGTGTATCGTCAATTCTCGTATTCTCGTGGTTTCTCATAATCTCGTGTCTTACAAAAACAGATTAAATGGACACTCTTGACATCCAGAAATATATCAACTCTTTTCCTCCGATAAATCTATGTTGGAAAATGTTGTAAAGACAAATAAAACTGTTGGGTTTGAGTTATCTTTTTTCGAAATTTCACATGTAAAACGTGTTGGCTATTGTAATTCATTTAATACTAGTGCATAGTTAAATCTAAATAAACAAACAAAAATTGATGCCACAGTCACAAAAATTGTCCATATGATAGATTTAAAGTCACTCTAAAAACACTTATCTGAACTGAAGAGTTAATACACCCTCCATAGCAACAAACGTTGACAACCAATCAGAAGGCACGAGAATACGAGAAACATTCCACTGATTCAGATCATGCAGAGAGGTGTATTCAAACGTAGAAATGACCTAGATATTATTTTTTTATTATTATTTTTATGGATGTTATATTTTATTCGGAGTTTCAACTGTTTTTTAAGCCACAAAGAAGAATTCTTAAAAGCAATGTATGTGCCTTATATATATTCTAAGGCTTAGCCACACGAGAATAGGAGACAACAGTATACTCCATAGACTGTTTTCAGTTTTGAAAACCAGTGACCATGTAAAGCAGGTTGGAAAGTAAAGAAGAATGCACCTTAATTGTTTACTCCATATTCTGATTTTAGTTTTCAAGACAGATGACAAGGTAAATTTCTTCAGCAGGCTGAGAGTAAAGCAGAATGCGCCTTAACTGTTTACGCCATACATAACACGTTTCTAGTTTTGAAAACAGGTGACCATGACTGTAAAGCAGGTTGAAAGTAAAGCAGAATGTACCTTAAGGCACATTCTGCTTTACTTTCAGTCTGCTTTAAGGTACCACCTGATAGGATATAGAAATCAATTCTTATGTTACACACTCAATCATTACTGTATAAAATGAAACTATTTTCTTCAATGGAGGAATTAATTAAAAGCATAAAATTGTGTATCTATGAAGTAAAGGGTTAGGAAACATAACCCCATAAATACACCTTCTTACGCCTTTAATTTATTCCTCCACTGAATAAAATAGTTTCAATTTACACTGTCACAAATAAAATTCATAAGAAATATGTTCTATACAGTCGAACTTCAGTATCTCGACGGTCTCGGAACGATCGAAATAGCGTCGAGATAAGCATGGGCTCGAGATAACCAAACTGATAAAAAAATTCAAAACTTACAGGAAGTAAGCCTGTGAACAATAAAACCGCTGTACGTATGTACTCTCGCGTGTTTGTGAAATGCCGTAACGTTTTTAACACGTTATATGCCGATTTCGATGTTACACGTTTACTGTATTTTTGTACACAAAACATGGACGATAAAGATAGACAATCATTAACTCACATTTTATTTAGTACTTGACCAGGGAGATTATATTGAATAGCTGCGAACGTAATATGTTTTTTTTGCAAACACCAAACATGGAATTATACATGGGTTGTTTTGTTTATTACAGTCGCGTACGGTAAGTCTGCGCGCCCGGTAAAGCTGCGCATCAACAGCCCGGTTTTTAACTTCCGGCTGTCAAATACTCACGAAAACCTCTTTTTACTAAGGACATCACAGTGAAATTCATTAGAGCTGGTAAAAACCAACCCTAGGTTTAGAATAAGTAATTGCGATGAGCATGATTCGTAAAAAATCCTTACATTTAGTATTTAAAGACACGTGGGTCAATTGTGTACATTGCATGCACATTTGACCTCATTGAATATTCATGAGACATTGACCTGGATTCCGCAAGACATCTCGGTCGATTCGGCTCAATATTTATTTGTCGGACAGGTCATAAATATAAAACATAAGCTATGTATAGCTTTTTACCACTCTGTTTTGTTTATCGCGGAATTTCGTGTACTATTCGTATTTTCCTTCCTTCTGCGCGGTACTATTTTCCTTAACATCCGTTATATCAAGGGGCGTTACTCTTGATGAGTTGAATCAACACCGATAATGGCGGTTATAAGAAGACTGATTTTAAGGATACGGCGACCAAACTTTAAGCGATAATTTACTGTTGTTCGACAATTATCACCTAACAATCATTCAGCCAACGTGTAAAGCTACCGATAGTTACGGTTAATGATTTTACGTGTGATTTCCACAGTCCGATACTCGCGATCAAAGTCGGCGAGCGTTTCAGTGCATGATGACTTACAGTCGTCGAGATACTGGGTGTTAATTGAGAACTATTAAATGGATATGGCCAAAATCTATAGTCGAAATACCGGGGGCAATCGAGATTAGCCATAGTCGAAATAGGGCATGTAAGATTACATTAGAATAAGAACAAATATTTCCGGGACTTTAGACAATCGTCGAGATAGGCATTGCAATCGAGATTCTGACGTTCGAGATACTGGTGCTCGACTGTATTATATATGTCCTAGTGGTGCATTCTGCTTTACTTTCAACCTGCTTTAAGTGATCATCTTTCTTTAAAACCAGAAACAGGCTATGGGGTAATGGGTTAATTTATCGCTACACTGAAGAAAACAGTTCCACTTTATATAGTTGTAAATCTGTACCATAAGAAACATTTTCTATATCGTTGCAGATGGTAGCTTTAAGCAGGCTGAAAGTAAAGCAGAATGTGCCATAAGTTGCATTATGCTTTACTTTCAACCTGCTTTAACCTTTTTCCCTCATAGACCTTTTCTAATTTTGAAAACAGGTGACTACATAAAGAAGGTTGAAAGTGAAGCAGAATGCTTCTTTACGTTCAGATTGCTTTAAGCTATCATCTGCTAGAATATATCAAATATCGACTTTGAATTTGAACTATTTTCTTCAGTGGAGGACTAAATTAAAGGGGTTATAGGGTGTATTTATGGGGTAATGACAAACAGTGTAGATCCTGATCAGAGGGCTCCTTAAGGAGCCCTCTGATCAGGATCTACACTGTTTGCATAGGACAAGTGTACTTTGAGAGGTATATGATTTGTTCACGACGAGTATACTCGTCGCTAAGGTTCAATGCGTTAACAGGTCAGTTTCGTCCACGAAATGACCAGCCAATCACGAGGGAGAATTGGGCACGGCACATATTATCTGGAAAAGGCAATTTGAGGCTTGAGTGAAGTTAGAGACTGATAATACCAACACGGCTTATTACCATAATAATTACAACTCCCATGCTTATACAAACAGCGTGCATAACTTCCGCGAGATTCTAAGATCAGATCAATATGCTTCGTATAATTTATATTTCTTCTCCGAATGTTCTGTGAGCCGGGTTTCTTTTTTTTCCCGTCATTAATTTGAGACTATCACTCACTTGCTGAGAAAATGCAAAATTTTATTGGATTCATGGGCTTGAATCTGCGGAAAAGATTAGCGGTTCAACTGATGAAGTTGACGGCTTGACAGAGAAATATTTTATCCTTTTATACAACCTGTCACCAGATTTGCTTTTGGATTATGTCTCAGGACCCCAGATAAGAGGGAGTAAACTGAAACAAATTAAACATTTTCTCACTCATTTCAGCACCAATCCTATTGTGTTACTACTCATTAGAATCGTCTCGAAGAGACGATTCTAATGAGTAGTAACACCATAGGGTTTCATGCAGAAATAAAGATTTTAATTTTTGAAATGCTCCCCTTATCTGGAGCCCTGATCTCTCCTTTCCAAAAAACATCACTCCCCTGTTCCATTAACTATCTTACAACAAAATATTTGTCTTAACCCTTTACTCCATTTATACTCCTTTTAACAATTCTAATTATCGATCCTTTAGGATCCCTCTGATCAGGGTCTACACTGTTTGCATAGGACAAGTGTACTCCTCACAGGTACACTGTTTGCAAAGGACACTTATAAACATGACTAGGGTTCAAAGATTTAAAGCAAGCGGAAAGAAAAGCAGAATGCTTCAAGTGATAACCTATCTATAAAACTAGGAACAGGCTATGGACTAAAGAGTTAACCCTTTTTATCACATAATTTGCGGTCTGGGAGTTGCATAAAGCGATTGTATAAATATCGTAATCCACTAGTGGAATTCGTTTTTTGGGCTCCGGCCCAACTTGTTCGTCCACAAGCGCTGCATGTAGCGGGACGCCAGATGACGTCATTTACTATGACGTTACGTAAACAACGTAACGTTTGGTGGAAATTCTATATAGCGGAGGGTCTACAAACTATGGCTTCAATTAATTTTTTAGCTGCTTAAACTTGTTATGTGATAAATAGAATATCACATTCGTGCTCATTATTTATCATTCTTAATAAACTCGTTGACTAAAATGAATATGACGCTCGCCAAGGCTCGCCTCATATTATTTTAGTCAACTCGTTTATTAAAAATTATAAATAATGAGCACTCATACAATATCCTCTATATCCAAAATAGCTTGTTTCAATATTTGAAGACAAGTGACCACTTAAAGCAGGTAAAAAGTAAAGCTGAATGTGCATAAAGGTGCATTCTGCTTTACCTTCAGCCTGCTTTAAGCTACCTTCTAATAGTCTATGGGTAATATTTCTTATGGTACATATTCATGACTGTATAAATTGGGAACTATTTTCTTCAGTGGAGGAATATATTAAATGCGTTTACAGGCGCTTCTATTGGGGTAAAGGGTTAAACAACAGGAGAAAATATCCTTACAAACCAATATCCTTACAAACCAATACCCTTAGGATAACGACAAAATCACGATAACCTTGCAAATGATTTAACCAATTGCATGCTGGGTAATATTTGGCGGCCATTTTAAAATGTCGTCTGCAGCGGGTATAACTCAAATATTTGCAATAGATTTTAGCAGTTTCTGATAGAATATAGAATTAGCTGCAGTTACAGTTTTGATCTCAGATCAGGCCCCACACTGAGATCAAAACTGTTTGCCTAGAGGTACAGCTAAAAGTGTATCCCGCATAAAATGGGTTCAATCCAAACTGTTTCACACTCGAGACTGAACTTAAAAATTGTTTTGAAAAGAAATTTTGAAAATTCTATTTTCAGAACAGCTAGTAACAGACGACAATTATCGCTGCAGATGAAAATATCACCCAGAATTCTGAGTTAATAAAATGATACAGACAACTTCACTTTTGGCTAAATTGGAGGAGAGGATTAGCAATGGATTTCTACAGTTTATTATCTAATCTGGATCTAATCTGTTTATAGACGTCAATCACTATTTCAAGCCAAATTAACCCCTTCTTTGCCTCACCTTGAGCAGTGCTCCAGAGAAGAGGTAACAAAATAAACAACTTCAACATTTTCTCAAACATTCCAGCTTCAAATCCTATGGTGTGACTACTCATTAGAATCGTCTCTTCGAGACGATTTTAATGAGTAGTTAGGACCTGGTATTGAAATAAGTAAAAAAACACTGGATTTGTTCTGTTTACTCTCTATTATCTCGAGCCAGGCACAAATAATATAACCTAGATGGGCTTACCCTGTTAAAGCCAGCTTTCAGCAAGGGTAGAATGGAGGGTTCCTCCTTCTCTGGTTGATTACTGAAATACAAAAATAACAAACAATTTTGACTCCAGTGGCAAAATTTGAACAATCTTTATAGAGGACCGGAAATGTTTGAACATCTTTGCAAGAGGACCATCTAAGGATCATTCAGGCAAATTTAAGTTTGGTAAAAATCCATCCAGTAGTTTGGGAGAAGATTTTGTTTAAAGAAATTGTTGACGTCGAACGAAATAGTTCCACTTTATACAGTCAAGAATATGCACAATAAGAAATATTTAATATATATCAGCAGGCTGAAAGTAAAGCAGAATGTGCCTTAAAGCCTTCAACCTGTTTTCAGTGGTCACCTGTTTTAAAAGCTAGCAACCGGCTATTGGGTAAGGGGGTTAAAGTTACTGGTTCTGAACTACATGCATTTACCTTGGAGAGACGATTCCGATGAGATGTGTTACAAAATATGGTTTAATTCATGGAAACATTTGGATGTTTTTGCAATTCTCCCCTTATCTAAAGCTATTAACCCATTACCCCATAGCCAGTTTCTAGTTTTGAAGACAGATGACCACTTAAAGCAGGTTGAAAGTAAAGCATAATGCGCCATAAGGCGCATTCTGCTTTACTTTCAGCCTGCTTTAAGCTACATTTTGCTAAGATAAAGAAACTACTTCTTATGGTACATATTCATGACTGTATAATTAGAACTATATTGTTCTGTAGAGGAATAAACTATAGACGTAAAAAAGGGGGGTAACGGGGTATAGATTGAAAGTACTGTTTTTTGGTAACACGAGTCACTATGCCCTGACTATGACTTGTAATAGAAGATATTGAACTTACTGTTTTTTGGTTACACGAGTCACTATGCCCTGACTATGTAATAGAAGATATTGAACTTACTGTTTTTTGGTTACACGAGTCACTATGCCCTGACTATGTAATAGAAGATATTGAACTTACTGTTTTTTGGTAACACAAGTCACTATGCCCTGACTATGTAATAGAAGATATTGAACTTACTGTTTTTTGGTAACACAAGTCACTATGCCCTGACAATGTAATAGAAGATATTGAAAGTACTGTTTTTTGGTAACACGAGTCACTATGCCCTGACTATGTAATAGAAGATATTGAACTTACTGTTTTTTGGTAACATGAGTCACTATGCCCTGACAATGTAATAGATGATATTGAACTTACTGTTTTTTTGGTAACACGAGTCACTATGCCCTGACTATGTAATAGATGATATTGAACTTACTGTTTTTTGGTAACACGAGTCACTATGCCCTGACAATGTAATAGAAGATATTGAACTTACTGTTTTTTGGTAACACGAGTCACTATGCCCTGACAATGTAATAGAAGATATTGAACTTACTGTTTTTTGGTAACACAAGTCACTATGCCCTGACAATGTAATAGAAGATATTGAACTTACTGTTTTTTGGTTACACAAGTCACTATGCCCTGACTATGTAATAGATGATATTGAACTTACTGTTTTTTGGTAATACGAGTCACTATGCCCTGACTATGTAATAGAAGATATTGAACTTACTGTTTTTTGGTTACAGCCACAATGACGGTATGCTCACTGGCTTTGGTTGCACGTATTGACCTGAAAAAATAAAATAAAATAAATAAATAAACATATCGTTGGAGAATACTCAACTTAACATGCGGCAAACAATTGTCTAAACACTAAATTACTGTAAAACAGATATTTTTCGTGTCATGAATATTTCGGGCAATGCGATTTTGTATTAATTCGCGACATCATGCAATATTTCTAGCAGGTGGTAGCTTAAAGCAGGCTTTACTTTCAACCTGCTTTAAGAAGTTGCCTATTTTCAAAACTAGAGACATTCGCGAATTAATGTGTAAATTATATTCTCGTGAATAAGTATAGGTTAGACCATGGTTGCAAGCGAATAAACGATATAGTTCGAGGGGGCGTAGCCCCGATAACTATGTCGTTTATTCGCGCTCAACCGTGGTCTAACCTATTTAGCACTGGCTTGGGCTCGAGGAAAACAAGAAGACCCTACGTTTCTACTTTTTGTTTTAGACGAAAAAGTCATTTTATTTGTAATACTTTACTTAAATTGAAAGGTTATTTCAATGTGCAGTTTGAGACATTAACCAACATAAATAACGCTTATAGAAGCTCTATATGTAAGCACAATTCATTATTAATTGCCTTTAAAGTTTAGGTCTCACTGTACATAATATGACGTCATCAAGCGAGTGCAGTTCCCCTCCGATCTAGGGTTGTGACGTCAAATTGCCTTGATATGACGGAAGCTTGGAATAAGTGAACAGGGTGTTAGTTATTTCATGGTTTTGTAAAATAAACGATATATTCACAGGTTTTTGAGGCCTCTGATTGGCCGAGAGCTCCAAGCCATGTGCTAAAACCGGTTTTACAGTATAATTATTATGTAAACACTGACACCACTGTAACTACTAATCAAGCGTGCTGCATCAGGGCTCCAGATTAGAGGGAGTAAAAGGAACAAATCCAATATTTTCTAACTCATTTCAGCACCAAATGCAATGATGATACTACTCATTATACAATGTAATAGTCTCTCAATTCTAATGAGTAGTGACACCACAAGATTTAATATAGAAATAAAGATTTCAGTTTTTGAAATACTCCCCTTATCTGGAGCTCTGGGGCCCGTCTTACGAAAGGTTGTACGATTTGAATCCTCTTTTCAAGATGATTCCAAAGAGCTGTCACAAGACAGAATTAGAAATAGAAATAACTAATAATAGAGAACTTAAGAATCTAACTAACGGCAATATTTGTCGTACGACTTTTCATAAGACGAGCCCAGGAAAAGTGGTCCATATACTGCAAATATGGCGCCATGTTGATTTTGTGTTAATTTTAACCCATTACAGTTACTCCAAAAATATGCCTTTTTACCCTTTAAATTCATTCCTCCACTGAAGAAAAAACTTCCAATTTATACAGTCGTGAATATGTATCATCAGGAATATTTTCTTTATTATAGCAGGTGGTAGCTTAAAGCATGCTGAAAGTAAAGCAGAATGCGCCTTAAAGGGACTCGCAACCGGATGGTGTACTTGCCAAAATAAAATAAAATACTCAAATAAAAGCAAATTTGTGGCATTATTTGGCTTCTGACATTAAAAAAATATGATCAGTCCAAAAAAAGTCTCAAGAATCGTCACCGAATCTTAGATTTTTAGATATGTTCCATCGTTTTTCTATACCGACTAGTAGACGGTATAGTTGTTGTTGTTGCTTCTCTACACGGGCTTAGACATAAACCCGAGCCGAATTGTGAAGTTGTATGCACTTTCGATCGCTACACATTGAAATACGTTAAATCGATCCGAGATAAACGGATAGTTCCGTGGTCCATTGGTCTAAGCGGTTTCCCCTATTTTGCCTTCTGTCCGCCAATGCCGGGCCCCGGGTTCGAATCCCACCAGAGACCAATATTTTTTTTTATTGAAATACATTTTTTTAAACAGAATTTCTTATCTTAAACTAATTCTTTACCTTTTATATAAGCGTTTGACCCATATTTACAAATCACTATTTTTAATGCACCATCTGGTTGCGAGTCGCTTTAAGGCGCATTCTGCTTTACTTTCAACTTGCTTTTAGTAGTCACCTATTTTCCAAACTAGAAACATGTTATTGGGTAAAGGGTTAACCCATTAAGCCATACTGACTCATATTGACTCACTGCGCAATAACCTCATACTGACTCATTTTGACACACTTTAAATCCACTAGCTTGTATTGAGATAAGCATTGATAATTGTAAAGAAAACACTATGACCACTGAAACACACCCTCTGATGATAGTGTTGCTTTACTTTCAGCTTGTAGTAAAGCAGTCACACAGCAGGTTGAAAGAAAAGCAGAATGCTCCTGAACCCAATACCCAATAAATAGGCCTTTTTACATCTCTTAATTCTATTCTTCCACTCAAGAAAATAGCTCCATTTATGATTGTAAATATGTATCATAAAAAATATTTTCTATATTCTAGCTGATATGGTAGCTTAAAGCATGCTGAAAGTAAAGCAGAATGTGCCATAAGGCACATTCTGCTTTACTTTCAACCTGCCTTAAGTGATCACTGATCTTCAAACCTAGAAACAGACTCAGGATGGGGTAATGGGTTAAGGAGCAGTATTTTTACCAGCTTTAAAGTGGTCATTTGTCTCTATTACTAAAACCAGGCAATGGGGTTAACAATTTACCCGGGCATAGCCCGTTTCTAGTTTTGAAATTAGGTGACGACTTATTGAAAGTAAGGCAGAATGCACATTTATTAAGGCACATTTTGCTTTACTTTCAACCTGCTTTAAGTGGTCACCTATCTTCAATTCTAGAAACAGGCTATGGAGTAATATGGGATAGTAAGATTCTGGCAGAATTCAGAGCTCCAGATAAGGAGAAGTATTTAAAACGCTAAAATCTTTATTTTTGCATTAAACCCTATGGTGTTACTACTCATTAGAATCGTCTCGAAGAGACGATTCTAAAGAGTAGTAACACCATAGGATTTGGTGCTGAAATAAGTGAGAAAAGTTCAATTTGTTCAGTTTACTCCCCCTTATCAAGAGCCCTGGTAGTTCCCCACTGTGTGTAACAAACTTCTGATAACCCAACGATGACAGAAATCAATATTTTTATTCTGCTGTAGAACTGGAGATTTCCACGGAAACGCAACTGAAAATCCGCAGAGGTATTTATGGATAATCTGAGATTTTGCATCTTGCTAGTATACGAAACAGTCCTGGGCGTTTTATGCAGAGGAATTTAGGGTTAGCTAAACGCCATTACAATCAACTGTCAAACAATTTAGCTATGTATCCATGGAAACATATGATATCTGATCATACAATGTATATACAGTTTTTATCTAGTTATGTTTCAATCTGCAGATTTCCATATAAGGGGAAATATTTAAAAAACTATAATCTTCATTTCTGCATTAAACCCTATGGTGTCACTACTCATTAGAATCGTCTTTTCCAGACGATTCTAACGAGTAGTGACACCATAGGATTTGGTGCTGAAATTAATGAGAAAAAATTTGGATTTGTTCATTCTACTCCCTTGTATCTGAAGCCCTGGATGCACAGCGGAAAAAGGCACAAGCAATGTGTGTCTGCTATTTCTTTTCAATGCTCCCTTGACGCTGCTTTACAATTCTAGTGGAAGATTTGCACAATAAAATACAGTAAAATCTCTCTATTACGACCACTAAAATGAAGGCTTATTGATTGTATTAAAGACAGGTGACAGCTTAAAGCAAGGAGAAAGTAAAACAGAAAGATCCTTGTGGAGCTTTCTGTTTTCCTGTCAACTTGCTTTAAGCAGTCACCTGTGGTATACACCTAATTATTTAATAATTTAACACAGAGAGGTTTTAAATCTTAGCCTGCCACTCACGAATATAGCTCCATACGCAAACAGCTTGGATCCGGATGAGACGCCGAGTAACTCGGCGTCTCATCCGGATCCAAGCTGTTTGACACTCGGACAACATTTTCAGCAATTTGGAGCAACTTTGAAGCACTTTGAAACTTGAAGCAGACGAGAAATATAGCAGACAACAATTTATTTGGCGGGCTATTAGGTTTTAACTGTACCTTCACCAGAAAAGCTCTTAACTAATTAATAAACCACAAATTAATCCCTAAAATTTCAAATGGCCAATTCCAATTTCCAATCTTTTAGTCTAGTCCATTTTTTACTTAATAAGAGTTATTTCTAACATCACCAAATCATGTCTTTAACATAGCAACAGATCATCTGCTATTGTTCTAAAAGAAAAAATTCAAAACAAGGTCAGAGTGACAAACAGTTTAGAACCTGATGAGTCTCAAATGGATCCAAACTGTTTGCAAAGGTTGCCAGTGGTTTCACCACTAGCATGCATAGAGTTAATTTGTCAAATACTAAAATGCAGTTCACCTTAAACAAGTTGTCGTCTTTAAAAAAAAATGTCTGAGATAATTAAATGACGGATCCAGCTTCCCTGTTGTGACATATAAGTAATATATCCATGGGGGCTCCAGAACAGAGGTAGCTATTTCAACAAATCAAAAAAATATTCTCACTCATTTCAGCACCAAATCCTATGGTGTTACTACTCATTAGAATCGTCTATGAGTAGTGACACCATAGGGTTTAATTGAGAAATAAAGATTTTAGTTTTTGAAAAACTACCCTTATCTGTATCTGAGTGTTAAACAGAAACAAAGACATGTTACAGGCTTACATCAAATAAGACATTCTTCTTTCCTCATAGATGTGTTTAACCCGTTACCCTATAAATACCCCTTTAACCTATTACCCCTTAAAAACGCCTTTTTACGCCTCTTTCTATTCCTCCACTGAAGAAAATAGTTCCAATTTATACAGCCAAGAATATGTACCAGAAAAAATATTTTCTATATCCTAGCAGATGGTAGCTTAAAGCAGGCTGAAAGTAAAGCAGAATGTGCCTTAAGGCACATTCTGCTTTACTTTCAACCTGCTTTAAGTGGTCACCTGTTTTCAAAGCTAGAAATAGGCTAAGAGGTAATGGGTTAAATTATTACTCCACTTGAGAAATGTATAAGTTTGATTTTATACAGTCATATGCATAAACATTATACAAAATAGTGTCTATATCCGAGCTGATTGTAGCTTAATTATATTAACCCATTACCCCATTATATAGCTTGTTTCTATATTGAAGATAGGTTACCACTTAAAGCCTAAAGTCACATTCTGCTTTACTTTCAACCTGCTTTAAGCTATCATCTGAAAGAATATAGAAAATATTTCTTAGGATTTTTAATTGTGACGGTATAAATTGGAACTATTTTCTTCAGTAGAGGACTATCTTAAAGGCGTAAAAAGACGTATTTATGGGGTTATGGGTTAAAGCACACTGAAAGTGGTAACCTATTGTCAGCACAAGAAACAGGCTGATTTAACCTATTACTCCATAGCCTGTTTTTTATATTGAAGATAGGCACTCACTTAAAGCAGGTTGAAAGTTAAGCAGAATGCGCCTTAATCCATTACCCCATAGCCAGTTTTTAGTTTTGAAATTAGGTGACCACTTAAAGCAGGTTGAAGGTATGCTTTACTTTCAGCCTGCTTTAAGCTACTTTTTGTTAGAATATAGAAAATATTTATTATGATTCTTATTTTTGACAGTGTAAATTGGAACTACTTTCTTCAGTAGAGGAATAAATTAAGGGCGTAAAAAGGCATATTTATTGGTTAACCCTTAGCCCACCAAATAAATTGTTGTCTGCTATATTTCTCGTCTGCTTCAAGTTTCAAAGTGCTTCAAAGTTGCTCAAAATTGC
This sequence comes from Gari tellinella, assembly GCA_922989275.2. Taxonomy (NCBI): domain Eukaryota; kingdom Metazoa; phylum Mollusca; class Bivalvia; order Cardiida; family Psammobiidae; genus Gari; species Gari tellinella. The sequence goes on along the minus strand of OV277864.1, from coordinate 82,112,687 downwards.
TGAAAATGTTGTCCGAGTGTCAAACAGCTTGGAACCGGATGAGACGCCGAGTATCTCGGCGTCTCATCCGGATCCAAGCTGTTTGCATATGGAGCTATAGTCGTGAGTGGCAGGCTAAGGGTTAATGGGTAAAGCTACCTTCAACTAGGATACATAAAGTAATCAACTCTTATGCTGAACATTCATAACTGTATTAATTGGAACTATTTTCTTTAGTGGAGGAATAAATTAGAGGCAAAAAAGGCGTATTTATGGAGGAAAGGGATCATAATAAGAAGACTTATATGACATCAAATTACTCTGCATATAATCAGGCTCCAAACTGATTGCCACTCAAAATTTAACAGACTGAAAGTAAAGCAAAATGTGCCTTAAAGCACATTTTGCTTTATTTTCAGCCTGCTTTAAGCTACCATCTGCTTGGATATATATATACAAAGTATTTTTTTATGGTGCATAATCATAACAGAATAATTGGAACTATTTTCTTCAGTGGAGGAATAATTTTGTGGCATGAAAAGGTGTATCTATGGGCTAATGGGTTAATTAATTCTTAGACCACTAAGTAACTGTCGTCATGCAGCTGTAAATGTTGTCTGCTAATATTAGAGCGAGCAAACTGAACAAATCAAACATTTCCTAACTTATTTTAGCACCAAATCCTATGGAACAGACAAAATCTAGTAAGTAGTAACACCATATAGAGTTGAACCTGTTACCCCATAGCCTGATTCTAGTTTTAAAGATAGGTGACCACTTAAAGCAGGTTGAAATTTAAGTTAAGGCGCATTCTGATTTAATTTCAGCCTGCTTTAAGCTACCATCTGCTATAATATAAACTATTTCTCATTATACATATCTATTTTCTTCATTGAAGGAATAAGTAAGAGGCGTAAAAAGGCGTATTTATAGGGTAATGGGTTAATGCAGAAATAAAGATTTAAGTCTATGAAATACTCCCTTTATGATTTGGAGCTGAATCTAAAATTGATTTAAGTCCTTAATAAAAGAATCAAAATGACAAACAGTTTGGATCCTGATCAGGTGGCCAGTCTCTTAATATTTATTAGCCTAACCTGGATCAAAACTATTTGTAAAAGTCATTATCACAGGATTATGTTTTGTTTGAAAGGGTTAATGGAAAAAAAATCTCGATGTACAGCGTTGCCTCTCTACAACGACATCCAATGGGAGACGAAAAATGTGAGCGTTGTTCGGAGGGAGTCGTTATAGGGAGGGAAAAGGCTTACATTTGCAAACAGCTTGAATCCAGATCAGACACCGCTTTACGCGGCGCCTGATCTGGATTCAAGCTGTTTGTCACTCGTTGTTAAGTTTTTTTATGTCAAAATGTCCATTATGTAACTTTGAGAAAAACAGCAGACGACAATTTTAAGCAGACGGCATTGCAGCCGTGAATAAGTTGGACATAATTGTCCTGTAAAGGGAACAGTGGAAAGTGTCGTTGTAAGGAGGGAGTCGTTGTTTGGAGGGCCGTTGTAGAGAGGAAACACTGTAACATCACTTTTTTATCGACTTGTCCAATAAGACTTTCACCTTATGGGCTATGAGTAGTAAACACCATATAGGGTTTAATGCAGAAAAAAGATTTTAGTTTTTAACTGTTTCCTATGATACTTATTCATAACTTTATAACGGGAACAGTACAGTAACTGTTGTAGGCATAAAAAGTCATATTTATATTCACAGGAATTTAGGATCAAAATGACATACAGTTTGGATCCTGATCAGGTGGCCAGTCTCTAAATAGTTATTAGCCTAACCTAGATCAAAACTATTTGTAAAAGTCATTAACATAGTATTATGTTTTGTTTGAAAGGGTTAACCCTTTACCTTATAGGTTGTGTCTGGTATTGAAAATAGGTGACCACATAAAGCAGGTTGAAAGTAAAGCAGAATGCGCCTTAAGGCGCATTCTGCTTTACTTTCAGACTGCTTTAAGTTACTATCTGCTAAAACAGAAAATATTTCTGATAATACATATTCATGACTATATAAATGGGAACTATTTTCTACAGCGGAGGTTTTAATTAAATGCGCAAAAAGGCGTTTCTATTGGGTAAAGGATTAATGGAAAAAAAATCTCGATGTAACATCACTTTTTTATCGACTTGTCCAATAAGACTTTCCTTATGGGCTATGCAGCTAATTGACCAAAACATATAATTGATATCTCCGCCAGTTTCCGCTGTAGAACTTATCACCATAGCAACAGGCAAATATCATCAGGTCGAACACTATAGGAACCTATAGATGCCAGCAGGAAAATTGTGCACATAATTAAAATTCGTCTGGGTACGGTATAAATAGAGAGCAAGTTGTTGTCTTCATCAAGAGTGATACTCAGCAGTGAAAACTCCTGTGAAAAGTGTTCAAGAATTTTAGAAAGTTCATTTATAAACGTTAAATGGCCACTTCTCTAAGAACTTCAAGAGTTTTTTTAAATATTCTAGAAAAGGAAATCAAGAACTTTTTTATTCTAAAACAATTAAATTTTTCTTAAATTTTTGCACAAAATTCATCAACGTTAATTATATAACAATAGTGTTTAATGCAGAAATAAAGATTTTAATTGATCAGACTCTATACAAATCTTTACAATGCTGGGTAAATTTTTCGTCTGTAACAATTATTGTTGTCTGCTAATTTTCTAAAACGTGGCATCTCATCAGTATCCAAACTGTTTGCAAAGGTATATAATCACTGTATGGGGCATGTACAGTGAAGAATCTCAAAGGTATATAATCACTGTATGGGGCATGTACAGTGAAGAATCTCAAAGGTATATAATCACTGTATGGGGCATGTACAGTGAAGAATCTGTTATATAATCACTGTATGGGGCATGTACAGTGAAGAATCTGTTATTCTTTCCCAATAAACGCGTTTACGCTGAAACTATTATTTGCAGTGCAAACAGTTTGGAGTCAGATCAGACGCCGGGTAACCCGGCGTCTGATCAGGCTCCAAACTGTTTGCCACCAAGATAAACAAGAATTATCAGAATTGTCCAAAAGTTGTTCTTTTCTACGTTTTAGTGCTTTGCGTTTGCGTACGTTTGCGTTTAAACGGGAAAGAATAACAGATTCTCCACTGTATCCACTGCTATAGCACATTGCATCGAGTTAACAATACAGTGCTTGCCTACGCAATGAAATAGTTAACACTGTAACAAGGTTCCAGATAAGAGGGATCCAACATTTTCAACATCAAATCCTATGGGTGTTACTACTCATTAGAATCGTCTCGAAGAGACGATTCTAATGAGTAGTGACACCATAGGGTTTAATGTAGAAATAAAGATTTTAGTTTTTGAAAAAAAAAACCTCCCCTTTTCTTCACATATAGCACATTGCACCGAGTTAACAATACAGTGCTTGCCTTACACAATTAATGAGATAGTTAACACTGTAACAAGGTTCCAGATAAGAGGGATCCAACATTTTCTCACTTATTTCAACACCAAATCCTATGGGTGTTACTACTCGTTAGAATCGTCGTGACACCATAGGGTTTAATGCAGAAATAAAGATTTTAGTTTTTGAAATACTCCGCTAATATGGAGCTCTGTTGTAAGTCATGGTACACTAGTACTGTCTGCCAAGGGGCTTTTTCCAAGAATAAAGCTCATCAAATTGTCGGCTAACTAAATTTGACTGTCTCTGTGTCCCAACTAGTTTACATAAGTATGTTTGAATATGTTACCTTAGTCATGCTGAAAACCTGGTAAATTCCAGTATCATATATCTAGTAATTCAAACAGTGTAGACTCTAGTCAGAGGGCACCATAACTCTCTACTCCATTGATACTTATTTTTATGCATTTAATTTATTCCTCCATCAAGAAAAAGTTTAAATTTGAAAGTAATGAACATGTATTATAAGAAATATATTTCATATCCTAGCAGATTGTAGCTTTAACCCATTACCCCATAGTGTGTTTCAAATATTAATTATAGGTTAACACTTAAAGCAGGTTGAAAGTAAAGCAGAATGTGCCTTAAGGCACATTCTGCTTTACTTTCAGCCTGCTTTAAGCTACCACCAACTAGAATATAGAAAATATTTCTTATTAAACATATTAATTATTGAATAAATTGGAACTATTTTCTTAAGTGTAGGAATAAATGAAAGACGTAAAAAGTCGTATTTATGGGGTAATGGGTTAAGCAGGCATTCTAATTTGCATTCTGCTGAACTTTCAACCTGCCTTAACTCTTTCCTCCCTGAAACTTTAAATGGACAATTCCAGTTTCCATTTAAGTCTAGTCCATTTCTGACTTTAAATGGTTGTTTTTGTCAATGTTTGGCAATATGAAAACAGTGAAGACCCTGATCAGAGGGCTCCTAGGAGCCCTCTGATCTGGGTCTTCACTGTTTGCACAAGACAAGTGTACTATTCACATGTACACTGTTTGAAAAGGACGCCTATATGCGGGACTAGGGTTCAAAGGGTTAAAGCAGGCTGAAAGTAAATCAGAATGCATTAATTCTGCTTTACTTTCAACCTGCTTTAAGTGCTCACCTGTTTTCAATGCTAGAAATTAACAGACTATATAGTACAGGGTTAAGGATCCCTTTAATGAGAGTCTGCACTGTTTGTTCACTTTTATTTTTCTGAAATATTTTCTAAAAAATACCCCTTAACTCTTTCCTCCCTGAAACATCAAATGGACATTTTTAATTTTCAATTTAGTCTAGTCCATTTTTGACTTTTTAGAGTTGATTTTTACAGTATATATCAAAATGACAAACAGTGTAAACCCTGATCAGAGGGCTCTTTAAGGAGCCCTCTGATCAGGGTCTACACTGTTTGCATAGGACAAGTGTAATCCTCACAGGTACACTGTTTGCAAATGAAGCATATATGCGTGACTAGGGTTCAAAAAGTTAAAACTAACATAAATTGAGTGGAACTCTTTGTACGAACAGTTTAGCAGAAAAAGTTGAAAGACACATAGACTGTCAACACCTATTTTGTTGACACTTGTGAATTGTTTCATGAAACAAGAGTTGTCAGAGAGACAACAAAGCTCGCCATCGGCACATTTAGAAACTTAAAAGCACACTCAAGGTCACGGAGGTCAAGCTTTTTGCCTGCATGGAAAGGTCTTGCCGATATACACATGAAAATTAAATATGAAGTTACACCTCAAGGGACATAGGAAATATAAACGTTTTTCGAAACCTAAACATAGATTTTGAATCCTTAAACCCTGGATCTAAGTTCAAGGTCACAGGGGGTCCAAATTTTTCTGTGCATGGAACAGGTCTTGTCCATATACACACACATACCAACTATGAAAGCAATACCTGAAGGGACATAGAAGTTATAGGCATTTTTCAAAAACTAAACACAGATTTCAAAACCTAAACGCGAACCCTAAGTTCAAGGTCAAGGTCACAGGGGTCCAAATTTTTCTGTGCATGGAAAGGTCTTGTCCATATACTCACATATACCAACTATGAAAGCAATACCTGAAGGGACATAGAAGTAAAAGGCATTTTTCAAAACCTAAACACAGATTTCGAAACCTAAACGCGGGCCCTTAGTTCAAGGTCAAGGTCACAGGGGTCCAAATTTTTCTGTGTATGGAGAGGTCTTGTCCAAATACACAAACATACAAATTATGAAAGCAATACCTCAAGAGGCAGAGAAGTTATAGGCATTTTTCGAAACCTAAACACAGATTTCGAAACCTAAACGTGAACCCTGAGTTCAAGGTCAAGGTCACAGTGGTCCAAATTGTTCTGTGCATTGAAAGGTCTTGTCCATATACACACACATACCAACTATGAAAGCAATACCTCAAGGGACATAGAAGTTATAGGCATTTTTCGAAACCTAAACACAGATTTCGAAACCTAAACGTGAACCCTAAGTTCAAGGTCAAGGTCACAGGGGTCCAAATTTTTCTGTGCATGGAAAGGTCTTGTCTATATACACACATATACCAACTATGAAAGCAATTACTGAAGGGACATAGAAGTTAAAGGCATTTTTCGAAACCTAAAAACAGATTTAGAAACCTAAACGCTGGCCCTAAGTTCAAGGTCAAGGTCACAGGGGTCCAATTTTTTCTGTGCATGGAAAGGTTTTTTCCATATACACACACATACCAAGTATGAAATCAATACCTGAAGGGACATAGAAGTTATAGGCATTTTTCGAAACCTAAACACAGATTTCGAAACCTAAACGTGAGCCCTAAGTTCAAGGTCAAGGTCAAAAGGGTCCAAATTTTTCTGTGCATGGAAAGGTGCTGTCCATATACACACACATACCAACTATGAAAGCAATACCTCAAGAGACATAGAAGTTATAGGCAGTTTTCGAAACATAAACACAGATTTTGAAACCTAAACGCGAGCCCTAAGTTCAAGGTCAAGGTCACAGGGGTCCAAATTTTTCTATGCATGGAAAGGTCTTGTCTATATACACACACATACTTCTTATGAAAGCAATACCTGAAGGGACATAGAAGTTAAAGGCATTTTTCGAAACCTAAACACAGATTTCGAAACCTAAACGCGGGCCCTTAGTTCAAGGTCAAGGTCATAGGGGTCCAAATTTTTCTGTGCATGGAAAGGTCTTGTCCATATACAAAAAAATACCAATAATGAAAGCAATACCTCAAGAGACATAGAAGTTATAGGCAGTTTTCGAAACCTAAACACAGATTTCGAAACCTAAACGCGGGCCTTAAGTTCAAGGTCAAGGTCACAGGGGTCCAAATTTTTCTGTGCATGGAAAGGTCTTGTCTATATACACACACATACCAACTTTGAAAGCAATACCTGAAGGGACATAGAAGTTAAAGGCATTTTTCGAAACCTAAACACAGATTTCGAAACCTAAACGCGGGCCCTAAGTTCAAGGTCAAGGTCACAGGGGTCCAAATTTTTCTGTGCATGGAAAGGTCTTGTCTATATACACATATACGAGGGTTGTTCGGAAAGTTCGTAGAATTTTGCTATAAAAATACGTATAGTCGTAGTTGGATGCAAAAAATTAGATCAACATTAATTTCCAGATCTGTGCTACATATTCTGTGAAAATCGGCAATATACGCTTAAACACATTTTTTCTATGCATCTTACAAATACATACATAACGCATACCCGGAGCACGTCAACGTCGACGTGACGTCAAACGTTATATACGTCAAGCGAACGTCTCACTTTCCCAACATAATCACCCGCAATATCCACCTACTCGTTATGGCTTTCTAACTCATTTTACGCATGTTTCTGTATACAAGTCCTCACTGAATGTAGATACAAATTTCTGGGTCTGTTTGGTAAATTCAGCTGCTGAAACAAATGTAATTCCATGTAAGCTCGCCTTTAACTGTCAGCACTCTAAAACCCATGGGAGCCAATTCGGGGCCGTTTGGCGGGTGTTCTTACATATCAAACCATAGTAAGCTGATTTCTAACTGCGTTGAAGCTGCTCTACGATCCGGTTCATTATCCTGATGTAGCATTACGCGCTCAAGATCCATGTGTAGTCGCTTCTCTCGTATCTCATCCGTAGTGTGCTTCTGTCCTTAAAATCGTCACCTTCGGCATCGTTTTGGCAGAGAAACATCTGAGAGCATCGAACTCGGTTCTTCTTTCCCTTGTCCGTGAACAACCTCGGCACCCAGCGTGCTCTAACGTTAGACATACCAAGTTCATCTATTAATAGTTCAAGTACGGTAGAGCAAGAAACACCAATTTTATCAAGCATATATCTTACTGTTGTAACTCTGTCCGCATTTTCCTTATCTTTTCACTTGTCCTTAATGGAAGCAGCTAAGATTGATGGTCGGTCGCTCCTAGGAGCGTCCTGGATCGATTATTTTCCATTCCTAAAAAGTGATCGCCATTTATACAGGAATGCGAGACTCAACTTCTTGTCATATTTTCCCGTGGATTTAATCATTTTAAGAGTTTTTGTCGGCGATTTACCTACAGTAACATAATTTATTTACAACAGTTTGCAAGTCAACGTCACTGGTCGACGTCATTTCTTTTTAGTTCGCATTTCCGCTATCTGTAGACTAAATACTGTAAATTCTGTTCAAGCGTTTACAATGTTTTGAAACTATGAGTAACTAACGTCATGACGTCACGTTACAATCAGACCTTTTCGCGCTTATCTAGCGTCAACAGAATTGAGAGAAATCACGTTTGCTTTATTAGAAGAAAGTTTAAAAAATTACAACTTTCGAGCTGCTCCGGGTCCCCGTTACTGCGTTGCTACGGTAACCTGTATATTCGGTAAACATTATCTATTTCATTTCTCTCTTACAAAATAGTTTAAAAATAAGATGAGGTACTTACATACCAAATTTCAAATTTATCAAATAAAGCTAACCAGAGATATAACAAAATTCTACGAACTTTCCGAACAACCCTCGTACACACACATACCAACTATGAAAGCAATACCTGAAGGGACATAGAAGTTAAAGGCATTTTTCGAAACCTAAACACAGATTTAGAAACCTAAACGAGGGCCCTAAGTTCAAGGTCAAGGTCACAGGGGTCAAAATGTGTCTGTGCATGGAAAGGTTTTGTCCATATACACACACATACCAAGTATGAAAGCAATACCTCAAGGGACATAGAAGTTATAGACATTTTCTTAAAATTGTTTACGCCGTTCACGACAACGCCGACGACAACGACAACGACGACGACGACGACGACATCGACGACTACACCGGGGGTATTGCAATAGCTCGTCATGTACTTCGTACAGGCGAGCTAAAAAGACTTGAGACACGGCTCCAGATAAGAAGGGGTAAATTGAACAAATCCAACATTTTTCACTCGTATTAGCATCAAATCCTATGGTGTTACTACTCATTAGAATCGTCTCTTTGAGACGATTCTAATGAGTAGTGACACCATAAGGTTTAAAGTAGAAATAAAAATTTTAGTTTCTGAAATACTCCCCTTATCTGGAGCCCTGTTCAGACTCTCCTAACTTTTTGAACCCTAGTCACGCATATATGCGTCATTTATATGCATCATTTTCAAACAGAGTACATGTGAGGAGTACACTTGTCCTATGCAAACAGTGTAGACCCTGATCAGAGGGCTCCTTAAGGAGCCCTCTGATCAGGGTCAACACTGTTTGTCATTTTGACATATATTGTAAAAATCAACCTTAAAAAGTCAAAAATGGACTAGATTAAATTGAAGAGAATTGTCCATTTGCTGTTTCGGGTTCTTGCGGTTTGTTCCTAATCGACATTACAAATCATTACTGGCAACAGGTACTTAGCCTCACAAAAGCCATCAGCCTAACATAATATCCATTTCCCCTGTAGAAGCAACTTTTAGCACATTTAATTTATTCCTCCACTGAAGAAAGTAATTCCAATTTATACAGTCATGAATATCGATGTATCAAAAATACTAAATTTTTGTATATCCTAGCAGATGGTAGCACACAGGCTGAAAGTAAAGCATTCTGCTTTACTTTTAACCTGCTTTAATTGATTACCTGTCTTCAAAATTAGAAACAATCTATGGGGTATTCTGATTTACTTCCAACCTGCTTACAGTGGCCACCTGTCTTCAAAATGATGGGGTATCGGGTACAGACATTGGGTATGGGGTATCTGGTATGGGGTATATATAGACATGTAAGCATTTCAGTGGCATTATAATTTACCAACGTAAGATTGGCAACTACAAACATTGATGCAAACGATGACAAACACCAGCACAAGAATGTTAATTGTTTCCTGTATATTTATTTATTTACTTTCTGAATGAAATCTTGTAGTAGCCAACCTTCCAAAACATTCAATGAACCCATTACCCTGTAGCTTGTTACTAGTTTTGAAGACAGGTACAGTGGAGAAAACGTTATTCTTTCCCGTTTAAACGCAAAGGAAACGCAAACGCAAAGCACTAAAACATATAAAATGACAACTTTTTAATTAATCTGAGTATTCGTTTTAATCTGAATGGCAAACAGTTTGGAGCCGGATCAGACGCCGGGTTACCCGGCGTCTGATCTGGTTCCAAACTGTTTGCATTGGAAATAACAGTTGTAGCGTAAAAGCGTTTATTGGGAAAGAATAATGTTTTCGCCTTCTGTAACAACTTAATTCTTTCAACACCATGAATCTGTTTAACCTATTACTTCATTACCTGTTTCTAGTTTGAAGACAGGTGATCACTTAAAGCAGGTTGAAAGTAAAGCAGAATGTGCATTAAGGCACATTCTGCTTTACTTTCAGCCTGCTTTAATCTACCATCTGGTAGAATGTAGAAAATTTATCTTATGAAACATATTCATGACTGTATATATAAGGTGGAACTATTTTGTTCAATGATGGCATAAAAAGGCATATTTATAGGGTAAATTGATTAAGTAACCAACCTTCAAAAACCTTCAATGAATCCATTATCCCTTAGTGTGTTCTAGTTTTGAAGCAATTTTATTTTGCTGTGTGGCATTTAAAGAATATTCACAAATTGAACTTGCATGGGACTAAAACTCTTAACAGGCCAATTGCCAAACAATGATTACTTTTGCAAACAGTTAAGATCCTGATGAAACACCGAATAACTCGGTATCTCATCAGGATTCAAACTGTTTGACACTCTGACCCTATTTTGAAGATATATTTCAGAATGTCTTACTTTCGGAACAGAAACAGAAGATGACAAATGTTGCAGACAATATTACACAGCCTAATTACCTTAACCCATTACCCCATAAATATGTCTTTTTACTCCTTTAGTTTATTTCTCCACTGAGAAAAATAGTTCAACTTTATAAAATTATTGTGCATAATAAGAAATATTTTCTATACCCTAGCAAATAATAGCTTAAAAAAGGCTGAAAGTAAAGCAGAATGTGCCTTAAGGCACATTCTGCTTTACTTTCAACCTGCTTTAACCCTTTGAACCCTAGTCCTGCATATAGGCGTCATTTTCAAACAGTGAACATGTGAATAGTACACTTGCCCTATGCAAACAGTGAAGACCCAGATCAGAGGGCTCCGAAAGGAGCCCTCTGATCAGGGTCTTCACTGTTTGTAATAATGCCAAACATTGACAAAAACAACCCTTAAAAGTCAGAAATGGACTAAACTAAAATGGAAACTGGAATTGTCCATTTAAAGTTTCAGGGAGGAAAGAGTTAAGTGGCCATCTGTCTTCAAAACTAGAAACAAGCTATGGGGTAATGGGTTAAGTGTTCACCTATTTTCAAAACTAGAATCAGGTTATGGGGAATTGGGCTATTGCTCTTAAAATAGATTTTTGTACACTTCCAAGACTGAGCAAATATTGTTACTAAGACCCTGATTATACTGTTCCTGTTCCTGAGGGAGCAGTCTGATCAGGGTCTACACTGTTTGCTAGGCCTACTGTTTGCCATTCAGTTTGTACCTTATTGACAAATTTCAGTGTGATAAAAACAATTGGTTAAAATTTTTGGAATTTTTTAATTACAGAAGTTACTCAGGGTCTCTCGATTTTTAGATTTTTTGCGTAGCATAATAATTATGTGGGAGTTTAATTAACTCTTTGCATGCTAGCGGCGGATATATCCCCAGCAGTGATTACCTTTTCAAATAGTTAGGATCCAGATGAGACACGGCATAACGCGGCGTCTCAACAGGATCCAAACTGTTTGACACGCTAACCATGTTATGAAAAGAAATTGAGAAAAATCTATTTTTAGAACTATAGCAGACGACAAAGGTTGCAGACAAAAAAATATTACCCAGCATGCAAAGAGATAATGTCATTTCTTTCAAAGCAGTAACAACGTTGTGTCTGCAAGCTCCTGCAACAAGCATCACGAATTACGACAATTGCTCGACAGAATTACGAATTACGACAATTTCCAGACAGAATTACCTTCTGTTCATTCCTCAGTTCACACAATCTACGTGAGCCATTAATTTTGTTTCTATATTCAACAGTCATTGTTTGCATTATAGTTAACAGTAATAAGCAGGCTGAAGGAGCTTTCTGCTTTATTATTATTCTGCTTTAACCAATTACCCCATATCTTGTTTCTAGTTTTAAAGATAGATGATCATTTAAAGCAGGATGAAAGTAAAGCAGAATGCCCCTTAAGCTATTGTCTGCTTGGATATAGAAAATATTTCTTATGATACATATTCATGACTGTATTAAAGGGAACTATTTTCTTCAGTGGAAGAAAAATGTGGAGGAATACGTAAAATGGTGTATTCATGGGGTAATGGGTTAAGCAACCGCCTGTCTTAACCCATTACCCCATAGCCTGTTTCTAGTTTTGAAGATATGTGACCAATTAAAGCAGGCTGAAAGTAAAGCAGAATGTGCCTTAAGGTACATTCTGCTTTACTTTCAACCTGCTTTAAGCTATTATATGCTAGAATATAAAAAATATTTCTTATGATTTTTATTTGTGACAGTATAAATTGTAACTATTTAGTTCAGTAGGAGTTAATTAATGGCGTAAAAAGGCGTTTTTATGGGGTAATGGGTTAAACACTGAAAATAGCGATGGAAGAAAGAGTTGAGGCTAGTTGAGATTAAGTCAGAAAACTGTTTTCCACATCCATTAGAGATTTGAGCAAACAGCTAGTGTAGACCTTGATCAGGGTCTCCACTGTGTGCCATCCAGTTTGCAGCTTTCGGACAATTTACTGTGTGATAAAAGCAATTACAGTGTTCCCTCCCTACAATGACCCTCCCAACCACGACTCCCTCCTTACCCTTAACTCTTTCCCCCATAGAAGCGTCTTTTAGAGTATTCAATCTATTCCTCCGCTGAAGAAAATAGTTCCAGTTTATACCCTCATGAACAATTACCACAACAAATGTTTTATATAACCTAGCAGATAATAGTTTAAAGCAGGCTAAAAGTAAAGCAGAATGTGCCTTAAGGCACAATCTGCTTTACTTTCAACCTGCTTTAAGTAATCACCTGTCTTTAATGTTATAAACAGGTTATTGGGTAAAAGGTTAACATTTTAAATCCAGATCAGACGCTGCGTCTGATCTGGATTCAAGCTGTTTGCAAATATAAGCTGAGTCTTTATTTTCCCTCCCTATACTGACTCCCTCTAAACAACACACACACTCTGTGTCTCCCAATGGTAGTTGTTGTAGAGAGGGACTATAGCAGGGCTCCAGATAAGGGGAGTATTTCAAAAACTAAAATATTTATTTCTACATTAAACCCTATGGTGTCACTACTCATTAGAATCGTCTCTTTGAGACGATTCTAATGAGTAGCAACACCATAGGATTTGGTGCTGAAATAAGTGAGAAAATGTTGAATTTGTTCAGTTTACTCCCTCTTATCTGGAGCCCTGCTATAGTTCAATTTTTAGGCAGCAGTTCAACAGCAGTTATATATACAGGGTGGCCCAATTTTTAAAGATTTTTACGGTACCTTAGTCTTCGTTGCGACAAAAAAATGCAGACTCAGGGCTCCAGATAAGAGGGAGTAAACTGATCAAATCCAACATTTTCTCCCTCATTTCAGCACCAAATCCTATGGTGTTACTACTCATTAGATTCGTCTCAAAGAGACGATTCTAATGAATAGTGACACCATAGGGTTTAAAGCAAAAATAAAGATTTTAGTTTTTGAAATACTCCCCTTATCTGGAGCCCTGATTCTGAGAGGGACTTATAATAGTTCAATTTTTAGGCAGCAGTTCAACAGCAGTTATACAGAGTGGCCCAACTTTTAAGGATTTTTATGGTACCTTAGTCTTCGTTGCGACAAAAACATGCAGACTGCTTACCTGCAAAGTGCCTCTGCATCGAAGGCTTTGTTGTTTCGGTGATCTATAATGATGAGGTCATGGTATTTGGCGAGGAAGCTCTCAAGGGCACTCTCCGGTGTCCGCGAGATACTGCACTTGTAACCTCCCTTCTCTGCCGCTGCGTAAAATCCTTCACTTTGATAATCCTCTCGCGCGAAAACCAGAAGAATCTGCAAAACAGTAAAATTCAATGATTAATTTTTTTTAAAATTGAGGGTAATGGTTCTAGATGTTTGCAAGCAGTTTAGATTCTGATCAGATGCCTACTGACCAGTGGTACTCCATAGATACACATTTTTGGGCGGAGCCGTATGGGATCGTATTGGTCCGAATTCAGAGCACAAGACAAGGGTAGTTTTTCAAATACTAAAATCTTTATTTCTGAATTAAACCCTATGGTGTCACTACTCATTAGAATCGTCTCTTCGAGACGATTCTAATGAGTAGTAACACCATAGTATTTGGTTCTAAACAGAGTGAGAAAATGTTTGATTTGTTGAAATAACTACCTCTTATCTGGAGCCCTGCGAATTCCCGAGAAATTTTGAAGAACCGGCCTGTTAGGCAGTGCTATGATATACTCATTTGTTCATTGTCTTAAACCCGGAACCACAAGTTGAGATTTGGTGATTTGCACCCACGCCTTACCCTATATATTTTGTCTTTTTTTGGCCATTATAAACCCTTTGTTTTCCACAGCCATCTACAGCATTACTTTCATAACGTATTCAGCTGAATATCTTTTTTAAAGATATTTCTTGTTACACCTATAATTTATTCTTCTTCTGAAGGAAATATTTTGACTCTATAATTATATGTAGTCATGAATATGCACCATAAGAGATATTTTCAATATACATGTGTACCATGTACAGTATTCCCTCCTTACAACAACCCTCTGAACAATGATTCCCTCCCTACAACAACCCACTGAACAATGATTCCCTCCCTACAACAACCCTCTGAACAATGATTCCCTCCTTACAACAACCCTCTGAACAATGATTCCCTCCTTACAACAACCCTTGCTGCTATTCCCCCAAACAACACAATTATGTCCAACCTATTCATGGCTGCAATGTTGTCCGTTTAAAATTCTCGTCTGCTGTTTTTCTCAAAGTCACATATTGGACATTTTACAGAAAAAAAACTTTAATGACGAGTGACAAACAGCTTGAATTCAGATCAGACGCTGCGTTACGCAGAGTTTGATCTGGATTCAAGCTGTTTGCAAATGTAAGTTCCCTCCGTATAAAGGATCCCTCCAAACAATGCACACATTGTCTCCCAATGCCCGGTGTCGTTGTAGAGAGGGAACGCTGTAGAATGCAAGATGAACTTCAAGCAGAAAGCTCCTTTTGAAGCTTTCACCATTACTTACATCCTGCTCTAAACCATTACCCGATAACCTACAGTCGAAACTCGATACTACGAACTCGCTTAAATCGATCTTTCCAGTATTTTGTAAGTTTAATTTTGATAAGTCGATCTTATTTAAGTCGAACATACCCGTATTTCAAAGTTAAAACGTGGCTAAGCGACGTTTTAACTTTGAAATATGGGTATGTTCGAAGTAACGTGAGTTCGTAGAATCGAGTTTTTACAGTATTTCTAGTTTTGAGGACAGAATGATGACATTTCCTAACCCAAAATTTACCCAATAAATACACCTTTTTACGCCTATAATTTATTCCTCCACTGAAGAAAATAGTTCCATTATTATACAGTCTTAGCAGATAATAGCTTAAAGCAGGCTGAAAGTTAAGGCTGCTTTACTTTCACCCCTGCTTTATTAGCTACCATCTGCTAGCTAGGATATAGGAAAATATTTCTTATTGTACAATGTCATATTCATGACTCATGTATAAAGAGGAACTATTTTCACTAGTGGAAGAATATATAAACTACTATAATGGTGTAAAAAGGCATATCAATGGAGTAAAGGGTTAAGCTTCATCGAGTCTTGGAAACACGATTAACTTGTCTTCCTTTGAGCGGTCATAACAGCAAATTGTTATTGCGGTCTAGCAGAAGACCCTCACTGAATCAATAACATCATTTACGATGCAAATCTAACAATTCCTAATTTCAACCTTGTTAGGCTCCGGACAGAAATGAATTCCTCAATCACTGATTGATCAGCTAGAAAAGGCCGGGAGATTAGATTCACCCATTACCCCATAGCCTGTTTCTAGTTCTGAAGACATGTGACCACTTAAAGCAGGTTGAAAGTAAAGCAGAATGTGCCTTAAAGCACATTCTGTTTTACTTTCAGCCTGCTTTAAGCTACCATCAGCTAGAATATAGGAAATGTTTCTTATAAAACAAATATATGACTATAATTTGAATCTATTTTCTTCATTTGAGGAATTAATTAAAGGCGTAAAAAGGCGTAATTTATCGGGTAAGGAGATTAGAAGTACGGACCGGTACACTAGAGTTCTAGCTATATACAGGGCCTCAGATACAAGGGGGAGTAAACTGCACAAAGCCAACATTTTCTCGCTTGACATTTCAGCATTTTCAAGTCCCATTCTGCTTTACTTTCAACCTGCTTTAAGTAATCAACTATCTTCAATGCTAGAAACAAGCTATGGCTTAAATTGATGCTTTTACATATTCCTCTTGGAAATGCCTTTTTCTTGTTTCTAGGTCTGTAATCTGATTGATAAAAGGCAATTGGAAACTTTTTACACACCTTGTCAGTTGGGTGACCCTATAGCCTGATTCTAGAATGGAAGAAAGGTGACCTCTTAAAGCAGGTTGAAAGCAGCCCTTGGATCTGGGTCTTCACTGTTTGCCATTGTAGGACAAGTGTACTATTCACAAGTACATTGCGGGACGAGGGTTCAAATTAAGGGTTAATGCAGCAATGAATTTTGATTATGTTTTTGATTTTACGTCCCAGCAAGGAAGCATTTAATTTTTTGAAAAATTCCAATTATATCTGGAGCTCTACAATTCTATAATGTTGCTACTCATAGGGCTTCAGATAATAGGGAGTAAACGGAACAAATGCAATGTTTTCTCACTCATTTCAGTACCAATCCTAGGGTGTTACTACTCATTAGAATTGTCTCGAAGAGACGATTCTAATGAGTAGTGATACCATAGGGTTTCATGCAGAAATAAAGATTTTAATTGTTGAAATACTCTCCTTATCTGGAGCCCTGCACTCATTAGAATCATCTCGAAGAGTAGTGACACCATGGGGTTTTATGCAGCAATAAAGATTTTAGTTTTTGAAATACTCCACTTATCTTGTGCTCTGAACCACTATGGTGTCACTATTCTCATTAGAATAATATGTTATATAATTCACAGTCGACTTACCGACATAGATTTTGGTTTCAACTTCATTGGTCCTAGCGTAATATCACTCTCAGTGCTCTGAAAAGACACAAACAAACCACAATGAATACATATAAAACTTCACTCATTAATTCATTAACTATACACAAACAAACCACAATGAATACATATAAAACTTCACTCATGCATTATAAATTTAACATCAAAACGAACCAAGAAGATTGCATATAAATCTTCACTCACTCATTCATTCATTAACTATACACAAATAAACCACAATGAATACATTCAAAACTTCACTCATTCATTCATTAATTAAACACAAACAAACCACAAGGAATACATATAAAACTTGACTCATTCATTCATTTATCATACACAAACAAACCACAATGAATACGTATAAAACTTCACTGATTCATTCATAAATTAAACATAAACAAACCACAATGACTGCATATAAAACTCCACTCATTCGTTCATTAACTATATACACAAACAAACCTCAATGAATACATATAAAACTTCACTCATTCATCCATTGATTATACACAAACAAACCACAATGACTGCATATAAAACTTCACTCATTCATTCATTAATTATCCACAAACAAACCAAAATGAAAACATATTAAACTTCACTCACTCATTCATTAATAATACACAGACAAACCACAATGACTGCATATAAAACTTTATTCATTCATTAATAATACACAGACAAACCCTAATGACTGCATATAAAACTTCACTCATTCATTAATAATACACAGACAAACCACAATGAATACATATAAAACTTCACTCATTAATTCATTAATTATACACGAACAAACCACAATGAATACTTCATTCATTCATTAATAATACACAAACAAACCATAATGAATACATATAAAACTTCACTCACTCATTCATTCATTCATTAATTAAACACAAACAAACCACAATGACTACATATTAAACTTCACTCACTTATTCGTTAATAATACACAAGTTACATAATATATATGAACCAATTTTACAATTATACCACTACCAGACAACCTTTTTAATGATGCCACCAAATCCTATGACGAGATGTATCTACAGTAAAACCTCTCTATTACGACCACTAAATTATGTTAATTATTAGGTGTTTAAGACACTGGTGACAGGTGACGGCTAAAAGCTAGGTGACAGTAAAACAGACAGCTCCTTTAGGAGCTTTCTGTTTTACAGCCACCGCTGGCTTTAAGCTGTCACCTATCTTTTAAACAATCAATTAGCTTTCGTTTTAGTGGTCGTAATAGAGAGGTTTTACTGTAATGAGAAAGTCACAATGTAGGGTGTAGGTGTAAGGTGTAGTGTAAGGTGTGAAGTAAACATGACTGTGTCAGGGCATCTTTATTTCTGAATTAAACCCTATGGTGTCACCACTCATTAGAATCGCCTCATCGAGACAATT
The DNA here is from genome assembly GCA_922989275.2 of Gari tellinella. Classification (NCBI taxonomy): domain Eukaryota; kingdom Metazoa; phylum Mollusca; class Bivalvia; order Cardiida; family Psammobiidae; genus Gari; species Gari tellinella. Next base: position 82,094,118 of record OV277864.1, on the reverse strand, counting down.
CTAATGAGTAGTAACACTATAGGATATGGTGCTGAATTAAGTGAGAAAATGTTGGATTTGTTCAGTTTACTCCCTCCTGTCTGGAGCCCTACTGTGTACTGCTCAGAGAAGGTGCTAATCTTTCCCATGTTACAATTTCCCCTATAGCTTGTTTCTAGTATTGAAGACAGATGACCACATAAAGCAGGCTGAAAATAAAGCACAGTCCTCCTTACTTTCAGCCTATTCTATGCTACCGTCTGCTAGAATATTGGAAATATTTCTTACTTTGCATATTCATGCCTGTATAAAGTATAATCAGGAAGCGGACATAAAGCAGGCTGAAATTAAAACAGTTCAGGAGCGTTCTGCTTTACTTTTAGCCAAACCACCTGAATCAAACCCCTGGAAATACCTAAATGCAAGATAAGTCTGCTTTCTGCATTACATAGATCCTGTCTTAACCCATTACCCGATAAATACACCTTTTTACGCCTTTGATTTATTCCTCCATTGAAGAAAATAGTTCAAATTTATGCAATCATAAATATGCATCATAAGAAATATTTTCTATATTCTGGCAGATGGCAGCTTAAAGCAGGCTGAAAGTAAAGCAGAATGAGCCTTGAGGTGCATTCTGCTTTACTTTCAACCTGCTTTATGTAGTCACCTATCTTCAATACTAGAAAGAGGCTATGCAGTAATGGGTTAATTATAAGCAATCAATTAAACAATTGTGTTAAAAGTGCATGCCCCTTGGTTTTACCCATAGTTTGACTTAACCCATTAACTCATAAGCGATTAACAATTATCATTGCTTATCTCAATGGAAGCTAGTTGATTAAAGTGCGTCAAAATGAGTTAGTATGAGGCTACTGCGCAATGAGTCAAAATGAGTCAGTATGGCTTAATGGGATAACTATGTAGGACTACAGCTGCATGTGTCCTAACCCATTACCCCATAGACTGTTTCTAGTTTTGAAGACAGATGACCACTTATTTATAAGCAGGCTGAAAGTAAAGCAGAATGCGCCTTAAGGCGCATTCTGCTTTACTTTCAGCCTGCTTTAAGCTATACTCTGCTAGAATATTGAAATTTTATCTTATATTACTTCTTCATGACTGTTTAAATTGAAACAATTTTCTTCAAAGGAGGAATAAATTAAAGGCATAAAAAGATGTATTCATACAGTAATTGGTTAACTCATTAAATTTAACCTCTCGTCTGTGTATGATCGATCATGCATGATTTACAAACAGTATACATGTATATAGCTGTAACTAGTAAATTTGTCCAATACAAACAGTGTAGACCCATATCAGAGGGCTGCTACAGGAGTCATCTGATCAGGGTCTGCACTGTCTGTCATTTTACAGTATAAAAAAGTCAAAAATGGACTAGACTTAAATGGAAACTGGAAGTGTTCGTTTGAAGTTTCAGGAGTGAAGAAGTTAAACAACGGCTATAAAAGTCCACCATGCAGGTCTCCGTTGGATCATTGGTAACTTAACAACAATGACTAAACTCTCTTAACCTAGCTATTACCCCCATGCCAAATTGTTTCTAGTATTTAAAGATAGGTGAACACATAATAAAGCAGGTTGAAAGTTAAGCAGAATGTGCCTTAAGGTGCATTCTGCTTGACTTTCAACCTGCTTTAAGCTACCATCTGCTAGAATATAGGAAATATCTCATATGCATCAAGTGAAAATGTTTGCTTCAGTGGAGGAACAAATTAGAGGCATAAAAAGGGTAATTGGTTAAAGCAACAATCACCTTTATAGGTATATCTTCCACTAGAGCAGCTTCTGAACAGTTACATATCCCCATGTCAGTAATTTGGATATTCACCGATTACGTTATTCCCCCGTTCTACTAATCCAGCTTGACACACCGACTATAAACCGTCTCTTCGCTGTGATGTACATGCCCTATATACGGCTGCCATACAAGGCACCATTTGCGAAACGATGCTCAGGTTTTTCCCAATATCACTCCGTATGTATGGCAACCACAGTTGAGTATTAAGTGTGAATTGAGCAATACTCTATATATGCTGGCACTGTGTATGTAATATAACCTTATACTCCACAGCACCAATACTATACTGCTTGTTAGCACTCGATCCTTATAGCTTCCTGTACTTCAACTTATATTCCACATCCATAATTTGGATCTGATCACACCGAAAACATTCATCATAATCTTCATCATCCTCTTTTAATTGTCATTTTTGCGTTGTTCTTGTTGTTATCTATATATCCTCCAAATTGTTCTGAATTCAATCCATATAAATACGTCTAGTGATAGATTCGTAAAAATGTTCGGCAGAAAAATATCCTCTGAGCCGTACTGAAAGACCGTTACAATGATCAATGTCTATTGTATGTTCAATCAATGTATGCAGTCGAGTAAACAACAAAGATGTCCGTACAGTAAAACCTGTATTTAACGACCGCTCAAGATTGTACGCTGATGATATCTAAAGACAGGTGACCGCTTAATGCAGGGCAAAAGTAATGCAGAAAGCTCCTGTAGGAGCTTTCTGCATTACTTTTGTCCTGCATTAAGCTGTCACCTGTCAAATAGGCTAACGGTACACCCACTTTTAGTGGTAGGTTTAACCCTTAGCCTGCCACTCACGACTATAGCTCCATATGCAAATAGCTTGGATCCGGATGAGACGCCGAGTAAATCGGCGTCTCATCCGGATCCAAGCTGTTTGACACTCGGACAACATTTTCAGCAATTTTGAGCAACTTTGAAGCACTTTGAAACTTAAAGCAGACGAGAAATATAGCAGACGACAATTTATTTGGCGGGCTAAGGGTTAAAACAGGTTTTACTGTAGTTTAACCCCTATCCTGATATGGCCACATCTGATTTAAAAATAAATGTCGTCTGCTTATATGTTTATATTTAAATTTGGGTCATTTAGACTGAGAAAAAATTCGATAAGAGTGTCAAACAGTTTGAATCCTGATCTAATGCCAAGTTATTTGTCGTCTGATCAGGATCCAAACGGTTTGTAAAATACTGATGCATTCTGGGTACAGGCAGTGAAGGGGTTAACCCTTCCAAACACTCTATAAAATCTAATGTTGTCAGCTCCATAATTTCAAGTTTTCAACCCAGCTCAAATATAAAACCATTCCTTTCACTATCCGCAGAAATGCGATCCAAGCAACAAACAAATGATCTTTACCATACACCCTATTATTCCGCATCTGGATCTGGATCCAGACTAATTACATATGCACGTTATTTCAACTTTATAGCACTCTAAGATCTTTAGTTAGATCTTATTAACAGTCAACCTTGGCTTCAAGGCTCCAGATAAGAGGGAGTAAACTGAACAAATCCAACATTATTCCTCAGAGACTTATTTCAGCACTAAATCCTATCATGTTTCTACTCATTAGAATCGTCTCGAAGAGACGATTCTAATGAGTAGTAACACCATAGGGTTTAATACAGAAATACAAATTTTAGTTTTTGAAAAACTCCCCTTTTCTGGAGCAATGCCTTATTATGTCAACTCGAAACAAAACATCATGACATTATACTAAGGGCAGCTAATGCATGATAAAAGCAATTCGAGAAAGCTCCAAAAACAAGCTTTCTGCATTACTGAAGCCCTGCATTAAGTTCAAGTCAAGCTGCATTAAATCCTGTCCATGCGTCGGGCTTCAATTAGAACGGCTGCCCAAACATTAGATATAACTGTAGCCACCTTTTCTCTGCTGGACACCTGTAGTCTGTATACTTTGAAAACACTTTAGACCCTGATCAGAGAGTTGTAACATAGGGAGCCCAGTCTGATCAGGGTCTACACTGGTTTGTTTAATATTTCTGAAATATTTTCTATGAATACCCCTAAAATTCAACAATAACTTGTCTTGTTTCAAGAGTGGACTAGTTCATTTGAAAATATCAGCATATTCAGTGTTAAACACTCAATATGCTTGCAGCGGATTTGTGATTATTTAAGCAAACAGTTTGTGATCCTGATGAGACGCCGCGTAATGCGGCGTCTCATCAGGATCCGAACTGTTTGACACTCGGACCCTGTTGTTGAAAAGAAGTTTTGAAAAAAAAATTTTTAAGAGCTGTAGCAGACGACAAATTTTGCAGACGACAACAATTACCCAGCATGCGCAGGAGTTTAACTTGACTGAATACGATTTGAACTTCTTAACCACTTACATGTGAACATGGGCATAAAAGATTGTAATCCCAGATATTAATTTATCTTTAGTTTCCACTATTATGCAGAGCACCAGATAAGGGTAATTTTTCAAAAAGTTAAATCTTTATTTCTGAATTAAACCCTATGGTGTCACTACTCATTAGAATCGTCTCTTCGAGACGATTCTAATGAGTAGTAACACCATATGATTTGGTGCTAAAAAGAGTGAGAAAATGTTGGATTTGTTTAAATAACTACCTCTTATCTGGAGCCCTGTTATGTCACCGAAGCACATAGGGAACAGTTGGTCAAAACAAACCCATACAGTCACTACACTTTAGCAGTCGTGAAGACATTCTTCTTTCTTTACTCTTTGCATGCTAGCAGCGGATATATCCGCCACAGTGACCCCTTTTTTTGAAAAGAAATTTTGAAAATTCTTATTTTAGAACAGTAGCAGACGACAATGGTTGCAGACGACAAAAACTAGCCAGCATGCAAACATTACTCCATTGATTGGCATTTTTATGCATTTAAAATATTCTTACACTGAAGAAAATAGTTCCAATTTATACAGTATCAACTATCAAAATAATTTTTAAGGCATGGTCTGCTTTACTTTCAACTTGCTTTAACTCTTTCAACACTTACTACTAACTCTTGAGGGTTATATTTAGGTTCCTTAATGGATCATTTGAATTACCCAAACATGAACCAGTCTATTTGGAATTCAGATCTGGTAGGGTCTTCTTAATTCACAGGTACACAGTTTGTAGTTTACTGGTAACTCGCAAGTAATACATGTAACCCATTACCCCATGAATACGCTTTTTATGCCTTTGAATTATTCATCCACTATAGAAATTAGTTCCTTTTTATACAGTCATGAATATGTACCATTAGAAATATTTTCTGTATCCTAGCAGATAATAGCTGAAAGCAGGACGAAAGTAAAGCAGAATGCGCCTGCAGACGCATTCTGCTTTACTTTCAACCTGCTTTAAGTGATCATCTTTCTTTAAAACTAGGGTAATGGGTTAATTATATAGTATATAAACTTCCATTTAACCCTTTACCCCATAGCCAGCTTCTAGTTTTGAAAACAGGTCACTTAAAGCAGGCTGAAAGTAAAGCAGAATGAACCTTAAGGCACATTCTGCTTTACTTTCAGCCTGCTTTAAGCTACCATCTGCTAGGATATAGAGAATGTAATTTTGGTACATGTTTATAACTGTAGAAAACAGGTTACCACTCAAAGCAGGTTAAAAGTAAAGCAGAATGCGCCTCAGGCGCATTCTCCTTTACTTTCAGCCTGCTTTAAGCTATCATATGTTGGATATAGCAAATATTCCTTATAAAACATATTCATAACTGTTTAAAAAGGAACTATTTTCTTCAATGAAGGAATAAATTATAGGCGTAAAAAGTCGTATTTATGGGGGAATGGGTTAAAACAATTTGTTACATCTATAATGTAGTCTGTTGAATATGAGCTCGAGATAAGTGGAGTATTTCAAAAACTAAAATCTTTATTTCTGCATTAAACCCTATGGTGTCACTACTCATTAGAATCGTCTCGAAGAGACGATTATAATGAGTAGTAACACCATATGATTTGGTGCTGAATTTAGTTGGAAAATGTTGCAACCGTTCATGCAGTGCACTACCCTGGAAGCATAAAAGCAGAAAATAGACTCATTCACAGGAGCTTTCTGCATTATTTCTGTTCTGTATTAACCTTAGAATTACCCCATAGCCTGTTTCTAGTTTTGAAAACAGGTCACTTAAAGCAGACTGAAAGTAAAGCAGAATGTACCTTAAGGCACATTCTGCTTTACTTTCAGCCTGCTTTAAGCTACCATCTGCTAGGATATAGAGAATATAATTTTGGTACATGTTTATAACTGTAGAAAATGGTACCATTTTCCTCAGTGGGAAAATAAAAAATTAATGGTGTAAAATGGCATATTTTTGAGGTAATGGGTTAACTCTTTCCTCCCTGAAACTTTAAATGGAAAATTCCAGTTTCCATTTTAGTCTAGTCCATTTCTGACGTTTAAGGGTTGTTTTTGTCAATGTTTGGCATTATGACAAACAGTGAAGACCCTGATCAGAGGGCTCCTTTTGGAGCCCTCTGATCTGGGTCTTCACTGTTTGCACAGGACAAGTGTACTATTCACATGTACACTGTTTGTAAAGGACGCCTAAAAGCGGGACTAGGGTTCAAAGGGTTAAAGCGACTCGCAACCGGATGGTGTACTTGTCAAAATAAAATAAAATACTCAAATAAAAGCAAATTTGTGGCATTATTTGGCTTCTGACATTAAAAAAATATGATCAGTCCAAAAAAAGTCTCAAGAATCGTCACGGAATCTTAGTTTTTTTAGATATATTCCATCGTTTTTCAATAGCGTCAGCTGACGGTTTTGCTGTTGTTGTTGCTTCTCTACACGGGCTCTGACATAAACCAGAGCCGAATAATGTAGTATTAAGCGCTACCAGTGAAGTACGTTAGTTCGCTATCATATATATAGAGAGCGTCCGTGGTCGAGGCGGTAAAGACGTGGCCTCATTTTTCTTGTTTGTCTCCGCGCGGAGGGTCACGGGTTCGAATCCCACCAGAGCTTCTTCTCTTTTTTTTGGGGAAATGCATTTTTTAACAGAATCTATTATCCTAAACTAAATCTTACCCATTTATATAATCATTTGACATATATTTACAAATTACCATTTTTAATGCTAAATCCGGTTGCGAGCCTCTTTAAGCAGTCACCATGATTCTTCAATGAATAGGCATGCATTCATGACAAGAATAATTGTAAACAATGTAGTGACTGATTACATATCAAATATTTATAACATAATTATAATCCTGCCACTATCACCCTCAAACTAACCAATAACATTTCAATTTGTATCACACACACACACACCAACTATTCATAATAATATTAATATCACCCACCACTATTCAATGATAACTAATATCACCCTCGAACTGACCAATATTACTAATATCACAAACTTAACCCGGCCATTACCCCATAGCCTATTTCTAGTTTTGAAGACTTGTGACCACTTAAAGCAGGTTAAAGTAAAGCAGAATGTGCCTTAACCCTTTGAACCCTAGTCCCGCATTCAGGCGTCCTTTTCAAACCGTATACGTGTGAAAAGTGCACTGTTCCTATGCAAACAGTGAATACCCAGATCAGAGGGCTCCTTACGGAGCTCTCTGATCTGGGTCTTCACTGTTTGTCATAATGCAAAACATTGACAAAAACAACCCTTAAAAGTCAGAAATGGACTATACTTAAATGGAAACTGGGATTGTCCATTTAAAGTTTCAGGGAGGAAAGAGTTAAGGTGCATTCTGCTTTACTTTCAGCCAGCTGGTAGAATATAGAAAATATTTCTTTTGATACATATTCAGGACTCTATAAATTAGAACTACTTTCTTCATTAGTTGAAAAGATTAAAGGCATAAAAAGGTGTATTTATGGGGTAAAGGGTTAAATCAAAAATAGTAATATCATGCACGTCAACCACTAATTATCATGGGTCCAGATAAGAGGGAGTAATCCAACATTTTCTCACTCATTTCAGCACCAAATCCTATGGTGTTACTACTCATTAGCATCATCTTGAAGATAGGGTTTAATGCAGAAATTTTATCTGGAGCACTGAAATTATGATAATAATATATCACCGGCTATTATCTCCAATGACACTAAATTCACCCACTAACCATACAAATATCACCCAGAAACTAACCAATAAAATTCATAATTATCACCAACTTAATAACCAATGAATATTAATTATCACCCACATATGTACAACTATTCAATATGCTTATCATTTTCAGGTACCAAACTACATCAATAATTCTATACCAATCAAAATCAGGATCCAAACTATACCACATATCCAGATCAGTCAAATAAATTGAGTGACCTACATCCTGGCAAGTGCGGCTGCATTGCTTAAGCCATTACCCCGTAAATACACCTTTTTACGCCTCTAATTTATTCGTCCTCTGGAGAAAATAGTTCCAATTTATACAATCAAGATTATGAACCAGAAGAAATAATTTCTATATCTAAGCAGATGGTAGCTTAAAGCAGGTTAGTAAAGTAAAGCAAAATGCACCTTTAGACGCATTCTGCTTTACTTTATCAACCTGCTTTAAGTAATCACCTCTTTTCAATACTAAAAATAGCTATGAGATAAAAGCAGATTAAATGTAAAGCAGAAAGACAAATCCTATGGTGTAACTATGTATTGGAATTATCTTAACCCTTTCCCCCATAGAAGCGACTTTTAGCGTATTTAAGTTATTCCTCCGCTGAAGAAAATAGTTCCAGTTTATATCCTCATGAACAATTACCATTACAACTATTTTATATAGCCTAGCAGATTTTAGTTTAAAGCAGGCTGAAAGTAAAGCAGAATGTGCCTTAAGGCACATTCTGCTTTGCTTTCAACCTGCTTTAAGTGTTCACCTGTCTTCAAAACTAGAAACAGGGTTATGAGGTAAAGGGTTAAAAGAGACGCAGACATTTTTGAAAATTGGGTACTCGATCCCCTTATCTGGATCTCTGCTATAATTCAAACTGCTCTGCTCAATTAATGAATTTGAATTCTGCAAAGCAGCAAGAATATGAAATTAATACAACTGCCCCACCTATATAAGTACCCAACCCTTCAAAGTCTATCACAGTTTGTACCCGGTCTCATGCCAAAAGCTTGAGGTCAACAGAAGGGTACCAGGCACCCTTAATATAGACATTCAGCACTCTGTTTATTGCAGCTCTGATAGTTCTTTCAATAAACCTGTCAGGATATTGCAGGGCTGCCATAAGTTGACATGAAAAATCCGAAGATTTCCAAATTTGCATTTTTCAAGTGCGATTTTATGAATCGTACCTTTACCCCATTGTTTGTTTCTAGTTTTGTTGACACGTGGCTGCTTAAAGCACGCTGGAAGTAAAGCAGAATGCGCCTTACGGCGCATTCTGCTTTACTTTCAGCCTGCTTTATTAGCTACCATGTACTAGAAAAAAATCCGAAGTTTCAGGAAAAATCCGGAGAAATGGCAGCCCCGATATGACAAAATGATAAACAGTGCAGAGAGATCCTGATCTGGGTCTTCACTGGTTGTATAGGACAAGTGTACTCTTCATAGTTACACTGCCTTCATTGGGCACAAATATATGCATCAATTGCAGCGGTTCACTGGGTTAGCCAGGGCTCCAGATTAGAGAGAGTAAACTGAACAAATCCAATAATTTCTCGCTCATTTGAGCATCAAATTCTTAGAGACAATTCTAATGAGTAGTAATTAACACTGTAGGGTTTAATGCAGAAATAAAGATTTTAGGTTTTGAAAATTTTACTCCCCTTATCTGGAGCCCTGGTTAACTATAATAGAATCCATATATATACCAAACGGGCCTATCAGATTTCAATTTCCTGTATTTTCTTACTAATTATTCATACAGACTTTTTTTAACCCATTACTCCATAGACACAAATTATTACACATTAAATATATCCTCCGTGAAAGAAATTAATTCAAATTTATAGTCATGAATATGAACAATCAAAATCATTTTCTAAATCCTAGCATATGGTAGCTTAAAGCCTTCTGCTTTACTTACAACCTGCTTTAACCCTTTACCTGATAGTCTATTTCTAGTATTGAAGATAGGTGACTTCTTAAAGCAGGTTGAAAGTAAAGCAGAATGTGCCTTAAGGCACATTCTGCTTTACTTTCAGCATGCTTTAAGCTATCATGTGCTAGAATATAGAAAATATTCCCTATCATATATCTTCATAACTGATTAAATTGGAACTATTTTCTTCAGCGGAGGAATAAATCATATTTGCAAAAAGGCGCTTCTATTGGGGAAAGGGTTAAGTGGTAACCTATCATCATACTATAATCAGGCTATGGGGTAAAGCCTTAAGGCACATTCTGCTTTAATTCAGCATGCTTTAAGCTATCATGTGCTAGAATATAGAAAATATTCCCTATCATATATCTTCATAACTGATTAAATTGGAACTATTTTCTTCAGCGGAGGAATAAATCATATTTGCAAAAAGGCGCTTCTATTGGGGAAAGGGTTAAGTGGTAACCTATCATCATACTATAATCAGGCTACGGGGTAATTTTAAGGCTTAACCCTCTACCTGATAGCCTATTTCTAGTAGTGAAGATAGTTGATTACTTAAACTACCTTAAGGCACATTCTGCTTTACTAAATTCAGCCTGCTTTAATCTATCCAGCCCTTAAGAATATAGAAAATATTCCCTATAATATTTATTCATGACTGATTAAATTGGAACTATTTTCTTCAGCGGAGGAATAAATCATATTCACAAAAAGGCGCTTCTATGGGGGGGAAGGGTAAACCTAGAGTGTTTAATTGCTGGCCAATTTTATTGTAGATATATAAGTGTTTTCTTCTGACTTCCCTTATCTCGAGTCTCGGCAGTGAGTTCACCCAATGGGTACTGATTACCTATTTGCTGGAAACATTAACCAATTAACCATAAAAACACCTTTTTACACCTTTAATTAATTTCTCTACTGAATAAAATAGTTCCAATCTATACTGTCATAAATGAAATTATAAGAAATGTTTTCTATATTTTAGCAGATATATAATAGCTTTAAGCAGGCTGAAAGTAAAGCAGAATGCGCCTGAAGGCACATTCTGCTTTACTTTCAGCCTGCTTTAAGTGGTCACATGTCTTCAAAACTTGAAACAAGCCACGGGGTAATGGATTAAATGCACTATGCTGAAATGCTGATATTAACCATTCCTTCTATATATTTACAAAACAACAAACTAAATTAATCTTGAAGTATTGCAGGTGATAACAGCTAGTGTTTTGCAGTTTTGAGAGAAATAGGCCACGCGGTTCCAGGTTACAGGGGAGTATTTCAAAAACTAAAATCTTTATTTCTATTTTAACCCATTACCCCATAAATACGCCTTTTCACGCCTCTGATGGTTTCTTCCTCTGCAGAAAATAGTCCCAATTACTACTGTCACAAACAAAAATCATGAGAAAAAATTTCTATATTCTAGCAGATAATAGCTTAAAACAGGCTGAAAATAAAGCAAAATGCGCCTTAGGGCGTATTCTGCTTTACTTTCAACCTGCTTTTAAGAATCCTATGGGTTAATCTAATCAAAGTGCTTTTCATGATGCAAACAAAAAACATACATGTCTCTTATGATATTAACAAAAATTAAATTACGTTTTCTAATTGCCACATAATGATGGGAACAAATGAAAATGAGCAAATACCTTTTGGCCAATGTCAAACAGATTTATTATTGCAGCGATCAGCTTTTCTTCACACTTCCTAGGCTTGGAAGGTAAAACTGTTACCATGGTAATGCAAATTTGAAACGTTTTTATCAATGCAGGTGGTGGGGGAATAATGATTATTTATTATCGCTTAGCCATTGCTATGCCGAGGTCAAAAATTCATCATCTAATGAAAAATAGTACAGTGCTCCTGATAAGAACAAATCCAATATTTTCTCACTTATTTCAGCCCCAAATTCTATGGTGTTACTACTCATTAGAATCGTCTCTTCAAGACGATTCTAATGAGTAGTAACACCATAGGGCTTAATTCAGAAATAAAGATTTTAGTTTTTGAAATACTCTGGAGCTCTGTGACTATAGTAAAACCTCTCTATTACGTCAACTTAACATTAGGCTTAATTCTGACGATTCTAACAAGGTTGACAACACCTGCAAAAAAGTGTTTAAGAAATTTAAAAAAGTTCATGAATGTTAAATGGCCACTTCTAGAAAATCACGAATCTCTTTAAATATTCTAGAAAAGGAATTCAAGAATTTTTGTAATTCTGAATCCTTTTCTAGAATGTTTAACAATTCTTGAAGTTCTAGAAGCGGCCATTTAATGTCATGAACATTCTAAAATTCTTGAACACTTTTCACAGGGGTTGTTCAGGAATGCTTTTCCTCCCTAAAACTTCAAATGGACAATCCAAGTTTCCATTTTAGTCTAGTCCATTTCTGACTTTTAAGGGTTGGTTTTGTCAATTTTTTGCATTTTGACAAACAGTGAAGACCCAGATCAGAGGGCTCCGTAAGGAGCCCTCTGATCTGGGTATTCACGGTTTGCATAGGAAAAGTGCACTTTTCACATGTATACTGTTTGAAAAGGACGCCTATATGCGGGACTAGGGTTCAAAGGGTTAAAAGAGATCATATAGTTACTCAATTTGAAGCAGGCGATATATTGTATTTTTCGGCGGAGCTGTCTGGTTTCTATTTAGCCACACTTTCTGTTTGGCCACACATTTCAACCAATTATATTTGATCAGAAATTTAGACTTGAGAGCACCTGTTGAAACTGAATAGTCTGATTGGATAGTAGCCAGGGCTCCAGATAAGGGAATTATTTCAAAACTTAGAATCTTTATTTGTGCATTAAACCCTGTGGTGTCACTAAACATTTGAATTGTCTCTTCGAGACAATCAAAATGAGTGGTAACACCATAGGGTTTGGTGCTGAAATGAGTGAATAAATGTGATTTGTTTAGTTTACTCCCTCTTATCTGGAGCCCTGTAGGCTGGTCTATGTCCCAGATATGGCTGTGAGTGTAAAATTTAGAGACACAGACCGGACTGTTTACTACACTGGGGGCTGATGCAATTTAAGATGACATCTGAAATACAGAGGAAGCTAGGTGTTTTGTAATTGTTTACTACCAATTTGTTTTAATTGTTAACTATTTGTACACATTTACCATACATTAAAAGCAATATTAAATATAAATGGCCTCAAGTGAGTTAAACACAATTGTGTGGTTTCATCATTATTTACAAGAGTGAAGTAGAGCAGACTGTTGAATCTGTACATTTGTGTATGCTATAGTTTATTTCAAGAAACTCTATGAATGAAAAGTTTGATATATAGAACAATAGATTAATGTGAGGACCTCCTACCAGTAGCTAGGATATGAGTTAAATTATTGTTTTGTTTTGCATTTCTGTACATGATAGTTTTGCATTTTAAATAAAAGTTACTGTTTCAATTGTATACTTTTATTTTTTGCTTTTCAATCCAAGATATTACAATTCTTTTGAAAACCTCAATTTCATTCAATTTTGCACACCCATCTATATAGCCTTAGTTCAACCACTCATTCCGCCGAATATCTTTTTTAAAGATATTTCTTGTTAGAGTTGAAGGTGTTTACCTCTTACACTGCGAACACCGCCAAAAGGCGACTTAAATTTGCAACAGTTTGGATCCTGATCAGACGCCGCTTAATGCGGTGTCTGATTAGGATCCAAACTGTTTGAAACTCATATCCACATCTCTTCAGTCAAAACAGCCCTTAACCCTTTGAACCCTAGTCCCGCATATTGGCGTTCTTTGCAAACAGTATACATGTGAATAGTACACTTGTCCTATGCAAACAGTGAAGACCCAGATCAGAGGGCTCCTAAGGAACCCTCTGATCAGGGTCTTCACTGTTTGTCATAATGCCAAACATTGACAAAACAACCCTTAAAAGTCAGAAATGGACTAGACTAAAATGGAAACTCAGGTATTGTCCATTTAAAGTTTCAGGGAGGAAAGAGTTAAGCTGACTTTGAAATGATTGCAGACGACACTACCAATGCAGACAATATTTTGGCGGGGAGAGGGTTAAAGCAGACGATCAAACTTGGCAGCGAAAGAGTTTAAGAATGATGCAATTAAAACGTTACTTGGCAGCCTCATCTGTTGATTTATATAAACCCTTCATTGCAATGATGTCATCACTTTCAAAAAAGTGTCGTCTGCTTTTATTTGTCATATTTAACTTTTGAGTATTGTAACTTAAAAAATATTGAAATGCATATCAAACATTTTGGATCCTGATGCGGTGTCTGATCTGGATCCAAACTGTTTGCAAATAAACCTTGCACTACATTTTCAAAGGCAGTACGTGCATGAAGCGAGCTGGTACCCTGTACTGTTTTATTGATTTATAATTGATGTACACATTCATAACTTGTTCAGATTATTAAATATTAAATACTGCATGTATTATATTATTCTAAATGGAAACAGATAATAAATACTATGGAAGAATTTTACAAACAAACAGGATGCATCCAGGGCTCCAGATAAGAGGTAGTTATTTCAACAAATCCAACATTTTCTCACTCTTTTTAGCACCAAATCCTATGGTATCACTACTCATTAGAATCGTCTCGAAGAGACGAGTCTAATGAGTAGTGACACCATAGGGTTTAATTCAGAAATAAAGATTTTAGTTTTTGAAAAACTACCCTTATCTGGTGCTCTGGCATCTACCTCTTTGAATGCTGGGTAATATTTTCGTCTGCAACAGTTGTTGCAGGGCTCCAGATTAGAGGGAGTAAAGGGAACAAATCCAACATTTTCTTACTCGTTTTAGCACCAAATTCTGTGGTGTTACTACTCATTAGAATCGTCTCTTCGAGACGATTCTAATGAGTAGTGACACCATACGGTTTTATGGAGAAATAAAGATTTTAGTTTTTGAAATTATACTCCCCTTATCTGGAGCTCTGTTGTTGTCTATTAAATTACTGTTCTAAAATGAGAATTTCTAAATCTCTTTTCAAAACATTATGATATGTAAAATAGCTACTTTGCTTTCTTTTTATTGGTTGCTATCATTAGTGTTATTGTATATGGATCAAGTGTTTCCATGGTAACAGCAAAAAGGTTAACATCTTTGTAAACTGAGTTTTAGATCCAGATAAGTCACCAGTAGGTAACTCTGTATCACTGTTTTGCAGGTAATTTAATGACTGTCAGGGCTGCCATTTCTCCGGATTTTTCCTAAATCTTCAGATTTTTTCTTCTTGTTCATGGTAGCTTAAAGCAGGCTGAAAGTAAAGCAGGAATTCTGCTTCACTTTCAGTCTGCTTTAAGCAGCCACGTGTCAACAAAAGTAGGAACAGACGATGGAGAAAGGGTACAATTCGTAAAATCGCACTTGAAAAATGCAAATTTGGAAATCTTAGGATTTTTTATGTCAACTTATCGCAGCCCTGGACTGTAAAAATCAATTTTAGAGAATTAATTTTTTATAGAATAGAAGCAGACGACAACTGTTGCAGACGACAATAATGAGAGTAAATAATAAGCCTCATGAATCAAACACCCCCATGGATGTGATAATTATGTGAGAACAATGTTCCAACTTGAAAACATGTTCCAGGGTTCCAGATAAGGGGAGTATTTCAAAAACTAAAATCTTTATTTCTGCTTTATACCCTATGGTGTCACTACTCATTAGAATCGTCTCGAAGAGACGATTCTAATGAGTAGTAACACCACAGCATTTTGTGTTGAAATAAGTGAGAAAATGTTGGATTTGGTCAGTTTACTCCCTCTTATCTGGAGCCCTGAAACACAACATGTACACCATTTATATCAAACAAGAAAGACCCAGTGTAAAACCCTGCTTGATTGTTCCCAATGTTAACCCACTTGCACCCGGTGGATTCTTCCATGCTCATATACTGGATTAGTCCATTTTATTTAACTAAGGGGTGCCTAATATATAAATTTTCATTTTTGTTTTGAATTATATTGAAATTCCTATCAGCATACAGTGTAGACTCTGATCAGACGCCGCATAATGTGGTGTCTTATCAGAGTCTACACTGTTTGCCTATGTCCCTTTTGTGGGATGCTATATATTAACCGATAAACAGCTAGCTGGCATCAAGTAGACTATTCTAGTTTTAATGACAGGTGGCCACTTCATAAAGCAGGTAAAAATTAAGTGAAACAGAATACTGCCATAACCCTTTCCTCCCTGAAACCTCAAATGGACAATTCCAGGTTTCTATTAAGTCTAGTCCATTTTTAACTTTTTGGGGTTGATTTTTACAAAATATGTCAAAATGACAAACAGTGTAGACCCTGATCAGAGGGCTCCTTTAGCCCTCTGAGATCAGGGTCTACACTGTTTGCATAGAACAAGTGTATTCGTCACAGGTACAATGTTTGCAAATGACACATACATTTGTATATGCGTGACTAGGGCTCATTCTCTAGGGCACATTCGTCCTGCTTTAGTTTCATCATACTTTAAGCCATCATCTACTATAGGATACAGAGAATATAGCTTAAGCCATCATCTACTATAGGATACAGAGAATTAATATAGCTTAATGTGCATATTCATGAGTGTATAAAGTGGAACTCATAATTCTCTTTAGTTGAGGAATAATTTAAATGGGGGGGGGGGGGGGGGGGGTGTTAAAAGGCATTTCAATGAGTAATTGGTTAACTCTTTCCACCCTAAAACTTTAAATGGACAATTCCAGTTTCCATTTTAGTCTAGTCCATTTCTGACTTTTAAGGGTTGTTTTTGTCAATGTTTGGCATTATGACAAACAGTGAAGACCCTGATCAGAGGGCTCCTTTCGGAGCCCTCTGATCTGGGTCTTCACTGTTTTCATAGGACAAGTGTACAATTCACATGTATACTGTTTGATAAGGACTCCTATATGCGGGACTAGGGTTCAAAGGGTTAAGTAATCATTTTGACATCCAAACACACAACAAAATCCAACATAAACAAAAAATTATCCAACATAAATATCAACATGAGTCAGCACAAGTCCAACAAAATCCAACATAAACAAAAAATTATCCAACAACTGATATCAACATCACGTTAACCATCAGCACAAATCCAAGATAATTAATCCAACATAACCCAAAATTATCCAACATAAATATCAACATGAGTCAGCACAAGTCCAACATAATCCAACATAATCTATAATGATACTAACAACAGACCTCGATCACCTAAGATTGAATAACCTTAAATCTTCTACTCGTCACACATAACTGACACTTTTTTTTATAACAGTGTAGATCCAGATCAGACTGTCCTAAAGATCTAGCTATCGCATCTTGGCCACGTTTTCTTACTGAATCTGTCTGACACAACAGTCTGCAGTATTTCCAAGGAGAGAATATCAAACTTATTAGCCAATATAGTAGTTCAGTGACCCGTTCCATAAAACTTTGTACGACAAATGTTGTCGTAAGTCGGATTATAAAAGTCTCAATTATTATTTGTTTCTCTATCTAATCCTGTCTTGTGACATCTCTTTGGAATCGTCTTGAAAAGACAATTCCAAAGAGATGTCATAAGACAGGATTAGATAGAGAAATAAGAAATTAAATGTATTTTAAAGTTTTGACTTACGACAGTTTTTGTCGTACAAAGTTTTATGAAACGGGTCCCATATGTTCATTATGAGTTAGAAAAGTTTTGTGCATGAATATTTATTTGGTGAGTGAAAGAAAGACTTAAAGGTAGTCTTAGTAGCCTAGCTGTCAATGACATTATCGTTTTCAATAATCAGGATCAAACTACATGTATCATATAAATAGATTTTATTAACTCTTACCATGCTAGCGCAGGTATATCCTACAGTGATTACCTTTGCAAACAGTTTGGATCCAGATGAGACACCGTATAACACAGCGTCTCATCAGGATCCAAACTGTTTGACACTTTGACCAGGTGTAGTGAAATAATATTTTGAAAATTCTGCTTTTAGAACAGTAGCAGACGACAATTGATGCAGACGAAAAAATTATCCAGCATGCAAAGAGTTAAGCTCTTCAAAATGTAAGTCAAAAAGGACATTAACCCTGTTTACGCTGAAAACCAAAAAAGGTTTGTTTTGAAAACAGTGCAGACCCTGATCAGAGGGCTCCATTAGGAGCCCTCTGATCAGGGTCTGCGCTGTTTGTTTTTATTTATATATTTTTCAGAAATATTTACTAAAACAAGCCAACTGATCAGGGTCTACACTGTTTGTTTTACTTTCCTTTTGTCTGAAATATTTTCTAAAACCAGTCCTATATATCAACATATTTAAACTGTCCAATATTTAACAGTAGAATATCAGTCAATACATGAACTAACCCATTACTCCATAGTCTGTGGTAATGGGTTAACCCTTAGCCTGCCACTCACGACTATATCTCCATATGCAAACAGCTTGGATCCGGATGAGACGCCGAGTAACTCGGCGTCTCATCCGGATCCAAGCTGTTTGACACTCGGACAACATTTTCAGCAATTTTGAGCAACTTTGAAGCACTTTGAAACTTGAAGCAGACGAGAAATATAGCAGACGACAATTTATTTGGCGGGCTATGGGTTAAATTAAGAGCTTACAGCCTTACTTTTGCTTTGCATTCAGCACACAACTGGCTTTATATATTTTTAAAACAATTTTCTGTTATTTTTCAACAAATGTTTGCTAATAGACCGAGTTTTGATCGTACATATAAATAAACAACAAAAGTAAGTCACCAGGTAAATAAAGTTGCCCATAAAAATGCCAATTTCTTACGCTTATGATACATGGTTAATCCTTTCACCCCTACAGACCCTCTGTAGAGATTACTGATTAAACATGCAAACAGTGCAGACCCTGATCAGAGGGCTCCTATAGGAGCCCTCTGATCAGGGTTTGCACTGTTATATAAGTTTCATTCGTTTTAATTGTCATACCAAAAATGTAACAGTAGACTGGTTCAAAAATCTTGTTCTAGAAGATCGAGTCCAAAAGGATAATGTGCACCCAAAAGAGATATTTAGGGTTGAAAGGGTTAAAGCACTAAAACTCACACTATTTTAACCCTCCCCATGCTCACTACCCCTGAGCCAAGGTGATAAATTATTAAAGAACAGTACTGTTCTAGAATAATTACTTGAATATTCATTAATAATTCTGAAGAGGCATTTATAATGTTCATGAATTTTCTGCAACAATTCTAGAAATTTGATGATTTTAGACCCATTGTTCTAGAATTAGAAAAGTTTTTGAATTCCTTTCCTAGAATATTTTTAAAATTCTCTCTAAGAAATTCTTGAACACTTTTCACAGGGGGAACCCAGCCTGGTACTTGATTCTAATGAGTAGTAACACCATAGGATTTGGTAATACTATAATGAAACGAGCTAGAAAGCCTTGGCTATGTTCAGTGTACCTCCCAGGGCTCCAGATAAGAGGTAGTTATTTCAACAAATCAAACATTTTCTCACTTATTCAGCACCAAATCCTATGGTGTTACTAATCATTAGAATCGTCTCTTCGAGACGATTCTGATGAGTACTGACACCATAGGGTTTAATTCTGAAATAAAGATTTTAGTTTTTGAAAAACTCCCCTTATATGGAGCCCTGCCTCCTCTAATCTGGAGGCCTGAAAGTGTTCAACAAAATGAAATGCAAACGCAGCATAGCATATCGGTGTATGATTTTCAACTGCACATTTCATAATCACAGGCACTCGATGACAGGAACAAATTAAATCGATATAAATTCCCATGTCCCGTGTCATATATAAATAACACAACGTTCCCCCCCTCTAGCCATTTTTTAAAACAACGCAAGTGCCAATATTTTACCCTGACCCGGCTAGCGCGCGGTTTTGTACGGACATTTCGGGACCAGTCCCAAACAGAACGAAGAATAACAATACGCTGGTTCTCGAAATGTCCGAACAAAACCGCGAGCTGGCCAGGTCAGGGTAAAATATCTAGCACTTAATCAGTTGTTTTAAAAATTGGCGAAAAGAAACCTAAAATGTTTATATATGACACGGAACACGGGAATTTATATCGATTTAATTCGTTCCTGTCATCGAGTGCCTGTGTTCATAATGTGGGAAAGTGGTAGGCTTTAAGAAATAGCCTATAGTTTATAAATCAATTAAAAAAATTAGCATGGAAGAAAATTGATGTGCAAAATTCATTTTTCTTTCATAAATGATGATTAACTAAAGTAGACTAGAGTTTTAACTCTTTGCACGCTGCTAGCAGCACAATCGTGATTGTCTGTGCAAACATTTTGGATCCAGATGAGACGCCACGTTACGCGGCGTCTCATCAGGATCCAAACTGTTTGATATTCTGACCCTGTATACATTTTTTTTCTTCAAAATTCTAGTTTAAGAAAAGCAGCAGATGACAATTACTACAGGAAAATTATTACCCAGCATGCAAAGAGTAAATACTGACAAAAACAGAGAGTAGATTCTTACCCTTATTTTTTAATAATCATCTAGTCAACTTTTGAAAAGTTAAATTACCAGTTAATACTTAATTTTACAGCTGTTCGATCCCAGTCAATACTATAATTTACAACAAACAGTGTAGATCCTGATCAGAGGGCTCCTTAAGGAGCCCTCTGAACAGGATATATACTGTTTGCAAAGCATAAATATAATTATCCAGTTTAAAACAAAGCAAGGGAAAATCGATATTTACCATTTTATGATCCATATTAAACAAATTAACGCTTTCGCACTATATGCTTCACCTTACTCTTTAATCAACAACGATTCATAAAAGAATCATGAAGCTAAATTAATGATTGCTGTTTAGCCCATTACCCCATATTATGCTTTTAATTTATTCCTTCACAGAAAAAAGAGTAACTATCTGTTGATATAGGATATATATACAGGGCTCCAGATAAGAGGGAGTAAACAGCACAAATCCAACATTTTCTCACTTATTTTAATACCAAACCCTATGGTGTTACTACTCATTAGAATCGTCTCGAAGAGACGATTCTAATGAGTAGTGACAACATAGGGTTTAAAGCAGAAATAAAGATTTTAGTTTTTAAAATACTCCCCTTATCTGGAGCCCTGTATATATATATGGTGCATGTTCATTATTGCATAACATAGAACTATTTTCTTTAGTAGCAGAGTAAATTACAGTTATAAATGTGTATTTATGTGGTAATGGGTTAAAGCAAGTAGAACGTGAAGTAGAAAACTTCTTAACCCATTACCCCATAGATACGCCTTTTTACGCCTTTAATTTATTCATCCACTGAAGAAAATATTTCCAATTTATACTGATACAAATAATAATCATAAGAAATATTTTCTATATTCTAACAGGTTTATGGTCTTAACGTACCAATGCCTCAATGTACCAGTCTCAATGTACCATTTTCCTAGACTGAACGTACCACTATATAAAATTGATAGAAAACAATTTTATTATACTATTTTTTAAATGAAGAAATGGTTTATAATTATCCCCGATTGATTTATGATATTTGTAGTTAAAAAATCCACACCTGATTGTAGGAAAAAAGTATGCAGATACATACATGTTGAATTGTATAAACTCATTGAACTTCTACAAAAAGTGGATAATACTCACATAGGAACATTGTATTTGAAAAAAATCATTTATTTCATCCAAGTAACATATAAAGTACTATTTTACATTTTTCATCAACCAATAATGGTCAATCATGGTTGTAATATAGGATTTTTTAAAAATGGTACGTTCAGACTGAAAATGGTACATTGAGGCAATGGTACATTCATGCAATGGGACATTAAGACCAGCTACCTTCTAACAGATAATAGCTTAAAGCAGGCTCAAAGTAAAGCAGAATGCGCCTTAAGGCGCATTCTGCTTTACTTTCAACCTGCTTTAAGTGGTCAACTATTTTCAAAAATAGAAACAGGCTATGGGGTAATGGGTTAAGTTGGAATAAGCTGAAAGAGCCAGTAAGATCTCATAGTGTAACAATTACAACAAAACCATCCATTTCAACCATTTCAAAGAAGACTTATTGGTTGCATAAAAAGACAGGTAAAAGATTAAAACAAGGTGAACGTTAAAAGCAGAAAGTTTCGGCTTTACTTTTATCTCGCTTTAAGCTTCGATTTGCCTTAAATAATGAAAACTGAACCTCAATTATTAGTGGCCGAAATATAGTACAGAGCAGCTAGCTATAGGGCTCCAGATAAGGGGAGAATTTCAAAAAACTTAAAATCTTTATTTCTGCATTAAACCCTATGGTGTTACTACTCATTAGAATCGAGTAGTAACACCATAGGGCTTGGTGCTGAAATGAGTGAGAAAAGGCTGAATTTTTTCAGTTTACTCCCTCTTATCTAGAGCCTTAAGAGGTCTTTATTGTACATCTCTCGATGGCTATAACTCTTTGCATGCTAGCGGCAGATATATCAACCACAGTGATTGCCTTTGCAAACAGTTTGGATCCAGATGAGACGCCGCTTAACGCGGCGTCTCATCAGGATCCAAACTGTTTGCATTTCTGCCCCTGAATTTAAAAGAAATTTTGAAAAATGCTAATTTTAGAACTGTAGCAGACGACAAAATTTAATGTTGCAGACGAACAAATTTACCCAGCATGCAATGAGTTAACAGATCATCTACTGCACAGATTTCATTGCACAAGATCAGTGCAAGCAATTTAAGCCGCTTTGCACTTGCTTGATGAACTGAACGAGTCCTACACAGGAAGTAATGTTCTGTTAGCCAGCTGATGCATTCTGGGTAATCACAATAACCACTTTGACTAGCGATGGCAAGGCTATAAAGGCACATTTTCGGAGCGGCTAATCACCGTGATCACGCAAGTATCAAACTGAAAGATTCAGGCCAATATGACTTTTACTAGTTAAGCATATTTTTCTCCACACAATGACTTCTCTAACTCGTTTGACTTAACTCTTTGCATGCTAGCGACCAATATATCTGCCACAGTGATTTTGCAAACAGTTTGGATCCTGATGAGACGCCGCATAACGCGGCATCTCATCAGGATCCAAACTGTTTCATATTCCGACCCTGTTTTAAAAAGAGATTCTGAAAAAATCTATTTTTAGAACAACAGCAGACGACAATCGTTGCAGACTACAAAAACTACCCAGCATGAAAAGAGTTGAATAGACAGTATCTGCAACAATTGTCCTCCGATTGTGTTCCAGAAATTAAATCTAAGAACTATCATTAAAGGTGATTAATACCTCAACAAAAAGCTTTATGTATACAAGTTTGACAAATGCCCATAAAGTAATAAATTCAATACCCGATAGCATATGTCATAAGTTCTGATAATAACCCTTTCACTGCCAAATTTTCTGTGAGTTTTTAACCTCTTTCACCCTTTCATTATCGTCTGCTTCAAATACCACATAACACGATCAAGGGCCCGTTTTACTAAACAACTTACGCAAAAATTTTGCGTAAGTCAAAATCGTTTAACTCTTATTTTTCGATCATAAACGTTTGCAAACAGCAAATAGCCAGATCAGAGAACGCGCTAAAAGCGCGTCCTCTGATATGGCTATTTGCTGTTTGTAGCAAGTGATAATAAATCATATAAATTAAAATTTAAAATTTTGACTTACGCAAATAATTTGCGTAAGTTGTTTAGTAAAACGGGCCCCAGGATCCAAAATGTTTGCAAAGGCGCTTTGGGTGTCACTGATAATTGAGAGGGTTAAAGGCAAATAACAAATTCAACTAAGACTTTATTACAAAGGGGCATAACTCTGTAAGACATATCAACTAAATGGAAATCTATTAATAGATGTGCATAATTATCTCTTCTTTACAATGAAGCACCAATTAAACCCATTACCCAATAAAACGCCTTTTTACACCGTTCATTATTCTTCCTCTGAAGAAAAAATATCAGATTTATACAGCTATGAATATGTATAATAAGAAATATGTTCTATTTAATTCTAACAGATGATAGATTAAAGCAGGCTGAAAGTAAAGCAGAATGCACCTGAAGGCGCATTCTGCTATACTTTTAACCTACTTTAGGTGGTCATGTATATTCAATACTAGAAACAGGCTATGGGGTAATGGGTTAAATAACTCTTGTGGGTTATTCGGTTCCCTTGTGGATCTTTTTAGTTACCAAAACATGAACCAGTCTACAATGGGGTAATGGGTTAATATGTTCCATCAGATTCCAGTAAGCAGTTGCTGAGAAACCACCCAGAAACAAGGTCAACAGAGACGAGACAAATGTTAGGCACAAAGCGATGTAACTCTGTAAGAAAATGAGCAAACAGGCAAACTTTCTATTCAATGGTCATCTCAATTTATGATGAAGCATCATGTCAAGTTTCATTGCATTTCAGCAAGCAGTTACCCAGAAACCGTCTGGATACAACTGTCAACCTCTGTATGACAGAAATTTAACACAAAGGGGCATAACTCTGTAAGAATTTCAACCACCTGGAAACTTTAACTCTTTGCATGCTAGCAGGGGATATATCCACCACAGTGATTGTCTTTGCAAACAGTTTGGATCCAGATCAGAAGCCTCGTTATGTGGTGTCTCATCAGGATCTGGCAAACTGTTTGACACTCTGATCTCGTCTGCTATCATTCTAAAAATAAAATTTCCTAAATTTCTTTTCAAAACAGAGTCAGAGAGTCAAACAGTTTGGATCCTGATGAGACGCCGCGTTACGCTGCATCTCATCTGGATCCAAACTGTTTTTGCAAAGGTTATCAATGTGGCACAAATATCCACTCAGGGCTCCAGATAAGAGGTAGTTATTTCAACAAATCAAACAACAAATCAAACATTTTCTCACTCATTTCAGCACCAAAACCTATGGTGTTACTACTCATTAGTAGTGACACCATAGGGTTTAATTCAGAAATAAAGATTTTAGTTCTTTGCAAAGGCAACCAATATAGTTGATATATTCGCCGCTAAGCATGCAAAGAGTTAACTCTTTGCGTGCTAGTAGCAGATACATGTCCCGTAGTCTCAGCAATGAACCCCTGTGACAGCAAGTTAATTTTGTGACTTGGTGCCATCTCAGGGAATAATGGCCAGATTGAAAAATAGCTCCAAATTATCTCAGGGAATAATGGCCAGATCGAGAAATATCTCCAAATTATCTCAGGGAATAATGGCCAGATCAAGAAATATCTCCAAATTATCTCAGGGAATAATGGCCAGATTGAAAAATAGCTCCAAATTATCTCAGGGAATAATGGCCAGATCGAAAAATAGCTCCAAATTATGTCAGGGAATAATGGCCAGATCGAAAAATAGCTCCAAATTATCTCAGGGAATAATGGCCAGATCGAAAAATAGCTCCAAATTATCTCAGGGAATAATGGCCAGATTGAAAAATAGCTCCAAATTATCTCAGGGAATAATGGCCAGATCGAGAAATATCTCCAAATTATCTCAGGGAATAATGGCCAGATTGAAAAATATCTCCAAATTATCTCAGGGAATAATGGCCAGATCGAGAAATATCTCCAAATTATCTCAGGGAATAAAGGCCAGATTGAAAAATATCTCCAAATTATCTCAGGGAATAATGGCCAGATCGAAAAATATCTCCAAATTATCTCAGGGAATAAAGGCCAGATTGAAAAATATCTCCAAATTATCTCAGGGAATAATGGCCAGATCGAAAAATAGCTCCAAATTATCTCAGGGAATATGGCCAGATTGAAAAATAGCTCCAAATTATCTAACTGTACACATTTTAGCTACATGTCCAGTAGTGATTACCTTTGCAAACAGTTTGGATCCTAATGAGACGCCGCATAAATGATAATGCAGCGTCTCATCAGGATTTAAACTGTTTGACAATCTGACCCTGTTTTGAAAAAAAATAAATCTTTTTTTTAATATTTTATTTTTAAAACAGTTGCAGAGGACAAGTGTTGCAGACGGAATTTTTTTTACCCAGCATTCAAAGAGTTAAATCAGGGCTCCAGATAAGAGGTAGTTATTTCAACAAATCCAACATTTTCTCACTCTTTTTAGCACCAAATCCTATGGTGTTACTACTCATTTGAATCGTCTCGAATAGGGTTTAATTCAGAAATAAAGATTTTAGTTTTTGAAAAACTACCCTTATCTGGTGCTCTGGTTAAATATCAATTCCACAAAACAGCAACTGAACATGTTTGTTATCACCGATTAACTCTTTGCATGCTGGATAATTATGTCATCTGCAACGATTGTTGTCTGCTAATGTTCTAAAAAAAGGATTTTTCTAAAAATCTTTTCAAAACCAGGTCAGAGTGTCAAACAGTTTGAATCCTGATGAGACGCCACGTTATGCGGCGTCTCATCTGGATCCAAACTGTTTGCAAAGGTAATTACTTTGGCACATATATCCCGCCACTAGCATGCAAAGAGTTATTTAACCTATTTCCAGTGTGTGTGTGCACGCATTTCTGAACTATGCTACCAGCTAAATATCCTCGTTAACCAAAAGTATAGTAATATTTAATCCCAAGCCGTGTTTTAACCCTTTGCCTGCTGGTCGCGACTTTATCGATTTTTGCAAACAGTTTAGATCCAGATCAGACACCGCGTTACGCGGTGTCTGATCTGGATCCAAACTGTTTGAGACTCTTCTTTAGGTTTCTTTACTTAATAAATGTATAAAAATAAATTTAACCAACTTTGCAGACGACAATTTCGAAGCAGACGACATCACAGCAGGATAAGGGTTAACATCCCTCTACTTATCAACGGAGATCTGACAAACGGTTGCATAGCATACTACTTCCTCGATATTTTAACCCCTTTCACTGCCACGGCTCCACCTGCTTTGAGGAAATATCGTCTGCTTTCGTTTCCCAAATATAAATTTTAGGTATTTCAACTTTTGAAATATTGTTACGAGTGTCAAATAGTTTGGATCCTGATCAGAGACAGCGTTCAGCGGCGTCTGATCAGGATCCAAACTGTTTGTTATTAACCACTGTACTCGGGATTTAGGCAATGAAGGGTTTACCAGTATACCAAAACATTAACTATTTGCATGCTGGGTAATTTTTTCGTCTGCAACAATAATTGTCTTCTGCTTCTGTTTTGGAAAACAGGAATTTCAAAGTTTTTTTAAAGACAGGGTCAGAGTGTCAAATGGTTTGGATCCTGATGAGACGCCGCATTACGCGGCGTCTCATCTGGATCCAAACCTGTTTACAAAGGTAATTACTGTGGCACCTATCCACCTCAAACATGGTTAGATTTAAATACAGAAAGCACTTAGATATCTACTTAGCGCAGGATAGAATTAATACAGAAAGCTATGACAGTATTCAGGGCTGCCATTTCTCCGGATTTTTCCTAAATCTCCGGATTTTTTTCCACTACATGGTATCTTAAAGCAGGCTGAAAGTAAAGCAGAATGCGCCCTAATGCGCATTCTGCTTTACTTACAGCCTGCTTTAAGTAGTCGCATGTCAACAAAACAAGAAAAAGGCTATAGTGTAAAGCTACGAGTCATAAAATCGCACTTGAAAAATGCAAATTTGGAAATCTTAGGATTTTTCATGTCAATTTATGGCAGCCCTGAGTATAACTTTAATCCTGTATAAAGAAGATCCTATATTAACCTGTCACTTATTTTAAAACATAGCCAATGAAATGTCTTCCAAACATACATGTAGTTGCTAAATAACTCTAGTTTCTAGCTATATAATGAGCGAGCGAAATCCAAATCCGTAGAAGCTCGGACAAAACCTTTGCACATTACTTTTATCCTGCATTTAGCATAATCCTACATTAGCTCACAACATGTCCCCAAAAACACTGCCGAACGATCATGTTTTAGAAACGTCAGCTGAACAGCAGTATAATCACTGTACGATGTTTTGTACCGAGAAAGTGTATACACACTAAGTATGTTACTACACAGCTATTCCATCAGAGCTAAGGCTTTTGGCTACAACCATTCTCACTGCGCGTTTAGCCAAACAGTTCAACACTCCGGATAACGATACATACACCCACTAAACAGAGCTCCAGAGAAAGGGGAGTATTTAAAAAACTAAAATCTTTATTTCTGCTTTAAAACCCTATGGTTTCAGTCCAGTTAAGGGGAGTATTTCAAAAACTAAAATCTTTATTTCTTCTTTAAACCCTATGGTGTCACTACTTATTAGAATCGTATCGAAGAGACGATTCTAATGAGTAGTAACACCATGGGATTTTGTACTAAAGTAAGGGAGAAAATGTTGCATTTGTTCAGTTTAACATCCCCCTTATCTGGAGCCCTATAGTTTTATGTGGACAGCAGGTAATCTTCTCCCTCAATGATTTTCCATCAATAGTTTTAACTTGCATTAAACCATTACCCCATAGCCTCTTTCTAGTATTGAAGAAAGGTGACCACTTAAAGCAGGTTGAAAGTAAAGCAGAATGTGCCTTAAGGCACATTCTGCTTTACTTCCAGCCTACTTAAAGCCAAAATCTTCTAGATGGTAGACTGTATTTCTGATAATAAATACCTATGAATGATTAAGTGAAAGCTATTTTCTCTGGTGGAGGAATAAATTAAAGGTGTTAAAATGCATATTTATGGGGTAATGGGTTAAGCAGGCATCTGTGGTATGAATGCTCAATACTTTCTTAGCAAAACTGAATTGTCGTCTGCTTCAAATATAATTTTTCGTCTGCTACAAAAATAATAATTAGTTTTTATGCTTCTGAAACAGAAGAAAGGTTTAATTAATACAAGTGGCAAACAGTTTGAATCCGGATCAGAACGCCGAGTGATTAAAGTGTCTTATCAGGATCCAAACTGTTTGAGATACTCTGCTCCTATTTTGAAAAAGAACATTTTGAAAATTCAGCTTCTAATTTGGTCGCAGAAGACAATTTTTCGCTGCCAGAAAAAATTACCCAGCATGCAAAGAGTTAAATGACCTCCTAACTCTTTGCATTTTCTTGTTGCAAATTATTAAATATCCACCCCAATGATTGCGTTTGCAAACAGTTTGGATCCAGATGAGACGCTGCGTAACGCAGCGTCTCATCTGGATCCAAGCTGTTTGACACTTAGTCTATGACCCTGTTTTGAAAAGAAATGTAGAAAAATTATAGTTTTAGAACAATAGCAGACGACAAATGTTGCAGACGAAAAAATTACCCAGCATGCAAAGAATTAAACAGTCTAACACTGGTTGTTAGGAGCAATTTTCTCTCAAGTATCTTACTTGATTCTTTCAACACTATGTACCTGTTAACCCTTTACCCAATAGGAGCGTCTTTTAGCGCATATGATTTATTCCTCCGCTGAAGAAAATAGTTCCAATTTAATCAGTCATGAATATTATAGCATAGGCAATATTTTATATATTCTAGCACATGGAAGCTTAAAGCAGATTGAAAGTAAAGCAGAATGCGCATAAGGGCGCATTCTGCTTTACTTTCAACCTGCTTTAAGTGGTCACATATATTCAATACTAGAAATTGGCTATCAGGTAAAGGGTTAAAATATACTCATTACATTTGCAAACAGTAGGGGCCCTCGATAGGAGCCCTGTGATCTGGGTCTACACTGTTTGCAAAAGTAATTAGTATATTTTAAACAGGTCCATGGTATTGAAAGAGTTAAACGAACAACAACAGTGCCATGCAGTCTTATTCCCAGTCTTATTCCCAGGCTTGAATGATGGAAATTAAGGCTCGTGTCTTAACCCGTTCCTCCTCAGAAGAACCATAAACTTTTCACTACACAACAAATGGACTCTTCAACTGTCTAATTAACCCACTACCCCACGAATACGCCTTTAACCCCATTTATTTATTCCTCCACTAAAGAAATAAGTTCCAATTTAAACAGTCATGAATAATAATTATGTATCGAAGGAAATATTTTTCTGTATTCTAGAGTTGTTATGTGATAAATAGAATCTCACACAAGTGCTCATTACTTATCATTTTTAATAAACTTGTTGACTTAAATTAATATAACGCTTGCCAAGGCTTGTTTATTAAAAATGATAAATAATGAGCATTCAAATAAAATCTCTATTTCTGATCAATTTATTTTTTTGCTTAAACTACAAGCAATCATCTGCCTTAACCCATTACCCCATAGCCTGTTTCTAGTATTAACCCTTTACCCCATAGCCTGTTTCTAGTATTAACCCTTTACCTCATAGCCTGTTTCTAGTATTAACCCTTTACCCCATAGCCTGTTTCTAGTATTAACCCTTTACCCCATAGCCTGTTTCTAGTATTAACCCTTTACCCCATAGCCTATTTCTAGTATTAACCCTTTACCTCATAGCCTGTTTCTAGTATTAACCCTTTACCCCATAGCCTGTTTCTAGTATTAACCCTTTACCCCATAGCCTGTTTCTAGTATTAACCCTTTACCCCATAGCCTGTTTCTAGTATTAACCCTTTACCTCATAGCCTGTTTCTAGTATTAACCCTTTACCCCATAGCCTGTTTCTAGTATTAACCCTTTACCTCATAGCCTGTTTCTAGTATTAACCCATTACCCCATAGCCTGTTTCTAGTATTAACCCTTTACCTCATAGCCTGTTTCTAGTATTAACCCTTTACCCCATAGCCTGTTTCTAGTATTAACCCTTTACCTCATAGCCTGTTTCTAGTTTTGAAAATAGGTGACTACTTAAAGCAGGTTGAAAATAAAGCAGAATGCGCCATATGGCGCATTCTGCTTTACTTTCAGCCTGCTTGAAGCTATTACCTGCTGGAATAAGGAAAGTATTAAATATGACACATATTCATTACGGTATATATTGGAACTATTTTCTTCAGCGGATGAATAAAATGCATGTGCTAAAAGTCGCTTCTATAAGGGAAAGGGTTAAATATATAGATGACCACTAAACTCATTACCCCATAAATACGCCTTTTTATGACTTTTTATTTCTGTGTCCACTAAAGAAAATAGTTCCAATTTATACATTCATAAATGGGAACAATAAGAAACATTTTCTTTATCCTAGCAGTTGTCACTAAGCTTAAAGCAGGTTGAAAGTAAAGCAGAATACGCCTTAAGGCACATTTTGCTTTACTTTCAGCCTGCTTTAAGTGGTTACCTGTTCTCACAACTATGAATAGGCTATGGGGTAATGGGTTCAAAGTAGTTTGAAAGTATTAAGCAGAATTCTGTAAGCTAAAATATTCTAGGACATAGAAACTATTTCTTATGTTACATATTCATGAGTGTGTAAATCTGAACTACCTTCTCTAGTGGAGGAATAAATTAAATTATTTGCACATAAGACTGCATATGGAGGAAATTAGGGTCAACCCTTTCCCCCATAGAAGCGCCTTTTAGCACATTTAATTTATTCATCCACTGAAGAAAATAGTTCCAATTTATACAGTCATGAATAGGTCTTATAAGAAACATTTTCTTTATTCAAGCAGATACTAGCTTAAAGCAGGCTGAAAGTAAAGCAGAATGCGCTTAAGGCGCATTCTGCTTTACTTTCAACCTGCTTTAAGTGGACACGTATATTTAATAATAGAAACAGGCTATGTGGGAAAGGGTTAAAACATTCAACCCTAGCAACAAGTATACTTGTCATTAACCCTTAGCCGGCCAAATAAATTGTCGTCTGCTATATTTCTCGTCTGCTTCAAGTTTCAAAGTGCTTCTAAGTTGCTCAAAATTGCTGAAAATGTTGTCCGAGTGTCAAACAGCTTGGATCCAGATGAGACGCCGAGTTACTCGGCGTCTCATCCGGATCCAAGCTGTTTGCATATGGAGCTATAGTCGTGAGTGGCAGGCTAAGGGTTAACAAACGGTGTATAATAATATATACATGGGCTGTGCATCGACACTTATTTCCTTCACGATTCGTATCCTGATATTTTAACGACAATACATATCATGATACGTTTTGCCTGTAAGAATAAAAGGCG
The DNA here is from genome assembly GCA_922989275.2 of Gari tellinella. Classification (NCBI taxonomy): domain Eukaryota; kingdom Metazoa; phylum Mollusca; class Bivalvia; order Cardiida; family Psammobiidae; genus Gari; species Gari tellinella. The sequence goes on along the minus strand of OV277864.1, from coordinate 82,062,376 downwards.
ATGTGTATTGCAATATTTAAGTCGTGATACAATACGTATCTTGATACAGACTTTTAAATATAAACACAACAATTGTTAGTTTGCAGCTACTTAGATTATTTTAAATCAAATATGTATATAATAACAACTACCGGTATACGTAATGTAAAAAGTATGATGTTAGAAGGGGTATGTTCCCTTCAAAAAGTACATAATTATAATGTCATGCCAGTTACTTTAAAATGGATGTTTGCAAAACATTCAAATCCATGTTTCTCTCTTGTTAGAAGGCAAATAGTTTTTATTCTAATTAGACACTTTGTTATTAAGTGTCTTATTAGGTTTAAATCGTGATGCACGATATTCAAAACTCGTATCGATGCATTGCAGGGCTGTTGAATGTATTGCATCGCAATATATTGCAATATTCATTTACAAGCCGATACAGACATCGGTGTCTAAGAACATCACAATGCATTGATGAATCATTACACCATTAATACATGTATATGCAGGGCTCCTGGCGATAAGAGGTAGTTATTTCAACAAATCAAACATTTTCTCACTCATTTCAGCACCAAATCCTATGGTGTTACTACTCATTAGAATCGTCTCTTCGAGACGATTCTAATGAGTAGTAACACCATAGGCTGTGACATCCGCGGGAACGTGACGTCACAGGGCGGGTTTACTACTGGACTGGTTCACAGTAGTAAACAAAGGCCTGTAAATAGGGCTGATCTGGTAGCCCCCCTCGTCCCTGTTCATCACCTTTGGCTCCCCCGCTATGTGTAGTGATTCTCTTAGCTTTCTCAGGTATGAGTTGTCTTCCCTGTCCATTATTTTGACCCCCTCCCAGTCTATCACATGGTTTTGACGCGCTACATGGTTTGTCACTGCGCTCGAGTGTTCAGTAGTTAGTGACGCTTTTCTTTCTGCGCGTGTGTAGACTTGGGGTGTGTGGTTGGAGTCCTTCTTATGCTCTCCTAATCTCTTGCCGAGCTTTCTGCCTGTTTCCCCTATGTAGACCTCTTCGCAGTTCTTACAGGGGATGCGGTATACACAACCACACACATCTTCTGTCTTGGTCTTGTCCTTTGGATGAACTAAGTTCCTACGTAAAGTGCTGAATGGTCTCATGGCTACACTGATATTGTGTCTCTTGAATATCCTGGCAAGAGCCTCTGATACCTGTTTCACGTATGGAATGACAACCATTCCCTTTGATTTTCTTTCAGTCTCTTTCTTTCTATTACCCTTCCCCTTCCTTTCTTTCTTCTTTGTCTCTGAATGCTCGACTGCTTTCGTAATTGTCCACTGTGGATACCCACATCCTTTCAGGGCTGTACGTATGTGCTCTATTTCCTTTTCTTGGTCCTTCTTTTCTGTCACTATAGAGAAACACCTGTCTACCAGTGTTCTCACTACACTGAGTTTATGAGCAAGTGGGTGGTGAGAATCAAATTGTAGGTACTGGTCCGTATGTGTTGGCTTACGGTACACTAACAATTTCACTGAACCGTCCTCTTTTCTGACTATGAGAGTGTCCAAGAAAGGAATTCTGCCCTCACTCTCTTCCTCGTGTGTGAATTTGATGCTTCCTGTGGTATCAACTTGATTCAGATGCTCAGTTAGATTAACCACTTGTCCTTTTTTGATGATTTCTAGGATATCATCGACATATCTCTTCCAGAAATTGGGCGCACATGTGATCGGAGATGTTGCAATGCAATCGCTTCTTGTTCCAGCCACTCCATGAAAAGGTTGGCTACTAATGGGGAGACAGGGGATCCCATCGCTGTACCAAACTTTTGTTGGAAAACCTGCTCTCGGAAATGAAAATATGTAGTGGTGAGGATGAAACCTAGTAATTCCATAAAAGTTTGGTACAGCGATGGGATCCCCTGTCTCCCCATTAGTAGCCAACCTTTTCATGGAGTGGTTGGAACAAGAAGCGATTGCAACATCTCCGATCACATGTGCGCCCAATTTCTGGAAGAGATATGTCGATGATATCCTAGAAATCATCAAAAAAGGACAAGTGGTTAATCTAACTGAGCATCTGAATCAAGTTGATACCACAGGAAGCATCAAATTCACACACGAGGAAGAGAGTGAGGGCAGAATTCCTTTCTTGGACACTCTCATAGTCAGAAAAGAGGACGGTTCAGTGAAATTGTTAGTGTACCGTAAGCCAACACATACGGACCAGTACCTACAATTTGATTCTCACCACCCACTTGCTCATAAACTCAGTGTAGTGAGAACACTGGTAGACAGGTGTTTCTCTATAGTGACAGAAAAGAAGGACCAAGAAAAGGAAATAGAGCACATACGTACAGCCCTGAAAGGATGTGGGTATCCACAGTGGACAATTACGAAAGCAGTCGAGCATTCAGAGACAAAGAAGAAAGAAAGGAAGGGGAAGGGTAATAGAAAGAAAGAGACTGAAAGAAAATCAAAGGGAATGGTTGTCATTCCATACGTGAAACAGGTATCAGAGGCTCTTGCCAGGATATTCAAGAGACACAATATCAGTGTAGCCATGAGACCATTCAGCACTTTACGTAGGAACTTAGTTCATCCAAAGGACAAGACCAAGACAGAAGATGTGTGTGGTTGTGTATACCGCATCCCCTGTAAGAACTGCGAAGAGGTCTACATAGGGGAAACAGGCAGAAAGCTCGGCAAGAGATTAGGAGAGCATAAGAAGGACTCCAACCACACACCCCAAGTCTACACACGCGCAGAAAGAAAAGCGTCACTAACTACTGAACACTCGAGCGCAGTGACAAACCATGTAGCGCGTCAAAACCATGTGATAGACTGGGAGGTGGTCAAAATAATGGACAGGGAAGACAACTCATACCTGAGAAAGCTAAGAGAATCACTACACATAGCGGGGGAGCCAAAGGTGATGAACAGGGACGAGGGGGGCTACCAGATCAGCCCTATTTACAGGCCTTTGTTTACTACTGTGAACCAGTCCAGTAGTAAACCCGCCCTGTGACGTCACGTTCCCGCGGATGTCACAGTCTGATGAAGGTGCTCCAATGGAGAACCGAAACTGTCACAAAGGTAAAAAACTATTTGGATAAGTCACAAGAACTTCATAAATTGAGTGTATTACTATCCTGATGAACTTTTTTCGAGACTAACACCATAGGGTTTAATTCAGAAATAAAGATTTTAGTTTTTTAAAAACTATACTCTTATCTGGTGCTCTGCTAATATATACCCTGTGAAGAATACACCCTGTTCTTATAAAGCAAGCAGTGTAGACCTATGATCAGAGGGTTCAATGATCAGGGTCTACACTGTTGATATTTTAGCAAACATATTGTAATAAACACCCTAAATAGCCAAAATTGAACTAAATTTAATTGAAGATTGGAATGTTTCATTTATGGCCTATGGGGTGAATTATGTTTATTCAATGGCAAAAATTTGCTGCAAACCAGTAACATTTTCATCACACATAACCACTACAACCCTGGCTAATTAAGGGCTCGGATCCAGATAAGAGGGAATAAACTGAAGATTTTCTCATTAAATTTAGTACCAAATCCTATGGTGTTACTACTCATTAGAATCGTCTCCAAGAGACGATTCTAATGAATAGTGACACCATAGGGTTCGATACAGAAATAAAGATTTCCATTTTTTTTAAATACTCCCCTTATATGTCGCTCATGTCAACCTCAAGGTGCTCCAGATAAGGGGGAGTAAAGGGAACAAATCTAATCCATCATTTTCTCACTCTTTTTACCGTCAAATCATATGATGTTACTACTCATTAGATTCTAATGAGTAGCGACATCATAGAGTTTGAAGTAGAAATACAGATTTTAGTTTTTTATGTAATACTCCCCTTATCTGGAGCACTTCCTTGTCAGTCTCCTGCTACATATAGAACCAGTTACTCCTATTTTTTCCCTGTATTTGTAATTAATCCATAATTCCAAACGTCAAACCACTATACTGATTGAGCTGCACCACATACATACGTCACAGCAGATCGTACAGCGTTCACACAAATAATTGAACCTCTGTAATTTTCACTAACCACAGCCTTATAAAGCAACAAGTTTGTTACTATGTAACACGAGCTCGGAATCTAACACAGTCTGCGACTGATCACAAATTTGGCGGAGACACTTGAAACGGAGGAACGAAGCATCGCCGGCTCAGCTCTCTGCCCTCGGAATAACTGTCACATCATTTCCAGCACTATTGATTTTATCAGAGACTGAATATATACAGGGCTCCAGATAAGAGGGGGTAAAATGAACAAATTCTACACTTTCTCACTCATTTAACCCATTACCCCTTAAAAACGCCTTTTTACGCATCTATTTATTCCTCCACTGAAGAAAATAGTTCCAATTTATACAGCCAAGAATATGTACCAGAAGAAATATTTTCTATATCCTAGCAGATGGTAGCTTAAAGCAGGCTGAAAGTAAAGCAGAATGTGCCTTAAGGCACATTCGGCTTTACTTTCAACCTGCTTTAAGTGGTCACCTGTTTTCAAAGCAAGAAATAGGATAAGAGGTAATGGGTTAACCACCAAAACCTATGGTGTTACTACTTATTAGAATCGTCTCAAAGAGACGATTCTAATAAGTAGTGACACCATAGGGTTAATAATTGAGAAATAAAGATGTTATATTTTGAAATTCCACCCCCCCCCCTTATCTGTAGCCCTGAATATATGAGAGGGAGTTTTCCAAACAAATCCAACATTTTTGCACTTATTTCAGCACCAAATCCTATGGTGTTACTACTTATTAGAGTCGTCTCGAAGAGACGTTTCTAATAAGTAGTGACACCATAGGGTTAATAATTGAGAAATAAAGATGTTATATTTTGAAATTCCACCCCCTTTATCTGTAGCCCTGAATATATGCCTAAACTAATGAATATCAAAAATAAATCATCGTTACACCCAGAGCTCCAGATAAATGAGAGTATTTTTTTCTAAAAATCTAAAATCTTTATTTTTGCTTTAAACCCTATAGTGTCACTACTCTTCGAGAAGATTCTAATGATCAGTATCACCATAGGATTTGATGCTAAAACGAGTGAGAAAATGCTGGATTTGTTCAGTTTACTCCATCTTATCTGGAGCCTGTGCTCATGTAGCTACTAATAAAATGCAGATTAGAATTTTCAGCTATAATCATCTCGCTAAAAGGTCATTTCTCTTCTTAGAACCGAAAAACAGTCAAATCTTGTGTTAACCAATTACCCCATAAATACGCCTTTTTAAACCTTCATGTAATTTCTCCACTGCAGATTCTTAAAATCGTGCTTGAAAATTTGGAAATCTTAGGATTTTCATTAGCAACTTTTGGTAGCCCTGGAACAATGAGCATTTTACCCATTTTCCCATAGTCTGTTTCTAGTATTGAAGATAGATGACCATTAAAGCAGGTTGAAAGTAAAACAGAATGTGCCATTAGGGATATTAAGAGGGAGTAAAGTTAACAAATCCAACATTTTCTCACTCATTTTAGTACCAAAACCTATGGTGTTACTACTCATTAGAATTGACTTAAAGATTTTCATTTTTGAACTACTCCCGACACTTATGTGGAAAGATGGGTAAATGTGTCCTTAAATAATACGTACAATAAAGCATCTCTAATACAACTGCTAAAACAAGGACTAATTGATTGTTTAATTTGAAGCTTTCTGTTTTAATGTCACCTTGCTTTCAGCTGTCACCTGTCGTAAACACCTAATAATTAACACAATAATAGAGAGGTTTTACTGAACAGAGGAAAAGATGAAGAGTTCCAAATTAGGCTAACAGCAGGTATAATATATGTATGTAGATCTGTACAGAGCTCCAGATAAGAGGAGTATTTCAAAAATTAAAATCTTTATTTCTGCATTTAACCCTATGGTGTCACTACTCATAAGAACAGGGCTGCCATAATTTGATCATGAAAAATACTAAGATTTCAAAAAAATTAATTTTTCAAGCGCAATTTCTTAAAGCAGTTTGAAAGTAGAGCAGAATGTGCTTCAATGCACATTCTGCTTTACTTTCAGACTGCTTTAAGCTACCATCCACTAGGATAAAAATCCCATGAATTCAGACAATTCTGGAGATAGCCCCGTTAGAATCGTCTTGAAGAGACGATTCTAATTAGAAGTCACACCATATAGCTTTTGGTGTTGAAATGAGTGAGAAAATGTTAGATTTGTTTAATTTATCTGGAGCCCTGTCTGTAGAACTGTTGTCCAATTGTCATTGGTCATCGGATATTCAGGTATTGATCAATAATCTGACCATCTAACTGTCAGTCGCCATCAATCTCGTCATTCTCGTTGATAATATGGCATTTCCTGCCATTTCATACTGGAAAGCCAGATGAGATACAGAGCTTCACTCAAAATGGGGGTATTTAAAAATCTTAAAACCATTATTTCTGTATTAAACCCTATGGTGTTGCTATTCATTAGAACCGTCTCTTCGAGACGATTCTAATGAGTAGCAACACCATAGGATTTAGGTTCAAAGTGAGAGAGAAAATGTTGGAATTGTTCAGATACCCTCTTATCTTAATTATAAGAATTAACACTGTGAGCAAATGTATGATTTATCGCATCATGTAATAATTTTCGCTATTTATCACCATCATATCGCATTTTGCCAAGTTGTTCCGGAAGCAATTAACCAAAATTTGTCTTCTGCCGAAAATGTCATTTTGTAAAATTCTGAACTTATTAAAAATTTTGGTCATCTTCAGATTTATTTAATTCAAAAGCGATAAACTCTTTGGAATCAAATCAGACCCCATGCAAGTTTAGTTGGGACCTGATTTGTATCCAAACTGTTTGATATAGTTGTTATTGTAGAAATGGCCACGGATGTTAACACGTCCAAGAGACTGCATTTATCAACAAAACTGGACTAGATCAATAATTATGTTTGTTAGATATTGCTTTATGGACAACAATGTGTCAATCTGACATGCCAATAACATGCAGTGAATCTCAGCTCAAGATAAGGGGGGGGAGTATTCAAAAAACTAAAATCTTTATTTCTGCATTAAACCCTATGGTGTCACTACTCATTAGAATCGTCTCTTCGAGACGATTCTAAAGAGTGGTAACACCATGGGATTTGGTGTTGAAATTTCAGTGAGAAAATGTTGGATTTGTTTAGTTTACTCTCTCTTATCTGGAGCCCTGCAATAAATATAGTAGATTACTTAGTCATAATCAAAACAATAAAAGAAATCAAATAAATAAATAAACAACATATTCAGTTGTCAAATAAATAAAGTTTTAACCCATTCCAAAATAAATACACATTTTTACGCCTATTATGTATTCTGTCACTGTAGAAAAAAGTTTTGATTTACACAGTCATGAATATGTCACAAATAGAAAATGCACCATATGAAATATTTTCTATATCCTAGAAGATTGCAGCTTAAAGCAGGCTGAAAGTAAAGCAGAATGCGCCTAAAGGCACATTCTGCTTTACATTCAGCCTGCTTAAAAGTGAACGACTTTCTTTAAATCTAGAAACAGGCTAAAGGGTAATGGGTATAAACAGCTTAACTCTTTGAATCCTCATCACATGTATTGCCACTGTTGGATTCGATCGATCTTGTCCTTACTTGAATTTATGACGAGTTTTCTTGTCCCTCCATGTATTTATGATGAGCTTACTTGTCCCTCCATGTATTTATGATGAGCTTACTTGTCCCTACTTGTATTTATGATGAGTTTACTTGTCCCTACTTGTATTTATGATGAGTTTACTTGTCCCTTAATGTATTTATGATTAGTTGACTTGTCCCTACTTGTATTTATGATGAGTTTACTTGTCCCTTCTTGTATTTATGATTAGTTGACTTGTCCCTACTTGTATTTATGATGAGTTTACTTGTCCCTACTTGTATTTATGATGAGTTTACTTGTCCCTACTTGTATTTATGATGAGTTTACTTTTCCCTACTTGTATTTATGATGAGTTTACTTGTCCCTACTTGTATTTATGATGAGTTTACTTGACCCTACTTGTATTAATGATGAGTTTACTTTTCCCTACTTGTATTTATGATGAGTTCACTTGTCCCTACTTGTATTTATGATGAGTTTACTTGTCCCTACTTGTATTAATGATGAGTTTACTTTTCCCTACTGGTATTTATGATGAGTTTACTTGTCCCTACTTATATTTTTGATGAGTTTACTTGTCCCTACTCGTATTTATGATGAGTTCACTTGTCCCTACTTGTATTTTTGATGAGTTTACTTGTCCCTACTGGTATTTATGATGAGTTTTGTGTTGTATTGAAATTCTTATAAGCAAAACAATGTACATGTATAGGCTCTGATCAGAGGTGAAATTATGTAGCGTCTGATCAGAGTCTACACTGTTTGCCTATAAATGTCCGGTAATTGGGATTGTGGGCACAAATAATATGTAATGTCTCATCTGGATCCAGTCTGTTTGCAAAGGAAATCACAGTTTAGCACACTTAAATTAAAGGCATCCGTACGGCTTGTAACTGGGCCAAAATTCTGACTCAAGCTCGTTTCATTAGCCTGGGGCTTGGATTTGTCACCAAAGAAACTCGAATAAAAGTACAGTCACCTGAGGAAAAGACTTCTTTATCAATGAAACAAGTCATCCCGCAGCCATGGTGGCAAGTTATAAAACTTTCCAGAGCTCGATCTAGATAAAGGAGAGTATTTCAAAATCTGAAAAAACTATTTTTGAATTATACCAAATGATGTCACTTTTCATTAGGATTGTCTCAAAGAGACGATGCTAATGAGTAGTAACACAACAGGATTTGGTGCAGAAATGAGAGAGAAAATGTTGGATTTGTTCATTTTTACTGGAGCACTGATAACACGATACTGCACTCTTCAGGGCTGCCATAAGTTGATCATAAAAATCCTAAGATATCAAATTTTCAAATTTTCAGACGCAATTTTACTTATCGTACCTTTACCCCATAGTCTGTTTCTTGTTTTGAAGACACATGGCTGCTTAAAACAGGTTGAAAGCAAAGCATAAAGTGCCTGAAGGCGCATTCTGCTTTACTTTCAGCCTGTTTAAAGCTACGATCTGCTAGGATAAACATCCGAATACTTAGGAAATATCCGGAAAAATGGCAGCCCTGACTCTTCAAACTTATTCACCCCTGAGATATTAAACCCTATGGTGTCACTACTTATTAAAATCGTCTTGAAAAGACATTTATAATAAGTAGTAACACCATAGGATTTGATGCTGAAATGAAAGAGAAAATATTGGATTTGTTCAGTTTAACCCCCCCCCCCCCCCCCCAATAGTATCTAAGATATGTGACCACTTAAACCAGGTTGAAAGTAAAGCAGAATTACGTTCAAGCTGCTTTAAGCTACCACATGCTAGGATATAGAAAATATTTCTTTTGGTATATGTCTATTGGCTGTATGAAGTGGAACGATTTTCTTCAATGGAGGAATTATTGAATGGTGTAAAAGGTGTACTTATGGTGGAATGGGTTAATAGCAACAACACAGCACTTTTTTGAGACATAGAAAAGAAAAATGTTAGACCTGTTTTGAATATTTAATATTTCCTCATCTGGGTCTACACTGTCTGCTGATGTCTTATAACCCTTTACCCAATACACCTTTTTTACGACTTTAATTTATTCCTGCATTAATAAAAAAAGTCCTATTTTATAGTTATGAAAGTATATTAAATAGTCCCATTTTATATTTATAAAATATATCAAATAGTCCCATTTTATTGTTATGAAAATACATGTATATCAAATAGTCCCATTTTATTGTTTGAAAATATATCAAATAGTCCTATTTTATAGTTATGAAAATATATCAAATAGTCCTATTTTATTGTAATGAAAATATATCAAATAGTCCCATTTTATTGTTATGAAAAAAAAAATCAAATAGTCTCATTTTATAGTTATGAAAATATATCAAATAGTCCCATTTTATTGTTATGAAAATATATCACAAATAGTCCTATTTTATTGTTATGAAAATATATCAAATAGTCCTATTTTATTGTTATGAAAATATATCAAATAGTCCCATTTTATATTTATAAAATATATCAAATAGTCCCATTTTATTGTAATGAAAAAAATAAAATCAAATAGTCCCATTTTATTGTTATGAAAATATATCAAATAGTCCCATTTTATTGTTATGAAAATATATAAAATACAGTTAAACCTCTATGTATCGAACTTCGATAAATCGAATACCCCGTTGTGTCGAAGTTTTTTTGAAGTCCCGATCTTTTCCACTATATATTCCTTGTAAATACACATCCATGAATCGAAGTTATGTGTATCGAATTCCCCGTTGTATCGAAGTTTTTTTCCAGTCCTTTTCATATAAATCCAACATAAAATACCACAAATGTATCGAACATCGATTACCTGTCAACTAACATGGTTCAACGGATTACATGACTCGCTAGACTGACGCTAATTTTTCACACCTTCCATGAAAACACGATGGGTGCTCTTTTAATTCTGTATGCACACTCTGTGTTATCAGTAATAATTGGGTAAGTTTGTCATTTAATTGTTTCACAGTTTTCGTTAATGATATTGACAACCCCGCCATATTTAAAGGCTTGATGACACCAATTTATCCAAATGAGTAAATAAACCGCAAGGACTGTTTTGGACCGACAATTAACGAAACAAGCCAAACTTTGTGAGCAGTTTAATAATGCTGATAAACCAGTGGTCGGCATTCTATTATCAGAGCCACAACATGGCAGATGCGCTCCGATCATGGTCTGTCCGGTGAAAGACCCGGTAACCAATCCGTGGGGATGGCTGGGCAGACACATCTCACAACGAACGACAACTCTGTTAAGATATCGATAACGATATTACTGTATGTTCGTATTTATGCACCTGCAATCTTGACAACATCGAAGTCGAAAATTAATCTTTAAAATCATTATTATTTAATCAAATGTTTATTTCAATCTAGAAACTAAATTGATTCACAGTTACACTGTACATAGTACGATTTTCGGCATTTCCGCCGTAGTTTCGCATCTTGGTGTAATTGACAGCATCTAAGTTGAAAGTAAGATACATGTAGTTGTTTTTTTCTATGTTTTAATGCGTATAACTATGAATTCTCCTACCTTTGTACACATGTATTGTATTTTGTTATTTATGCCGTTGTTTTTATAAATGATAAAGAACACGTCGGATTTATGTTTTATTTCAATATGCCAAAAAGTACACACAGACGTGAAAACATTACACGCCGGGAACGATAGTTCTTATAGATCTGATATGCATTGAAATTCAATACTCAAATCACAACCCATTTATGATTCGAAGCCCCGATGTTTTTTTCACAGTCCCTTGAAGTTCGATACATCGAGGTTTAACTGTAGTCCCATTTTATAGTTATGAATATATACCAAATAGTCCCATTTTATTGTTATGAAAATATATCAAATAGTCCTATTTTATAGTTATGAAAATATACCAAATAGTCCCATTTTATTGTTATGAAAATATATCAAATAGTCCTATTTTATAGTTATGAAAATATATTAAATAGTCCCATTTTATTGTTATGAATATATATCAAATAGTCCCATTTATAGTTATGAAAATATATCAAATAGTCCCATTTTATTGTTATGAATATATATCAAATAGTCCCATTTTATTGTTATGAAAATATATCAAATAGTCCCATTTTATTGTTATGAAAATATATCAAATAGTCCCATTTTATTGTTATGAAAATATATCCAATATAGTCTAGCAGACAGTAGCTGAGAGTAATAAAGCAGAAGGCACTTTAAGTCACATTCTGCTTTTCTTTCAACCTGCTTTTAATTGGTCACCAGTCTTCAAAACTATGATGTCACAGTTCACAAATATGTTAATGAAACTTTTATTTTGCAGAAATTTAAACTTGACCCAACTTATAACAGCCGACCTATAACTGCCTGTCTAGTAAATATGCCATGCCGCAGTGAATTAATTTATCTGGGTCACTTCCATAACCAGTGCCAGAGTACAGATTTTTGCAAGCAGTTTAGATCCAGATCAGATGCCGCGTAACGGGGCATCTGATCTGGGTCCAAACTGTTTGACACTCGTCTTTAGGTTTTTTTCCCATGTTGATGTTGTCTCCTTAATGTCTGCCCTGTGTTATTTAAACAATCGCATTGACTCAGCAGATTTTATTGAAAATTCCTTGTTTATTTGATATTCCTTTCTCTTCTTCCTGTCAAAATGTTTTCCTACAATGTGTGATCAGGATCTTAACAGCGATAGGTTGACTATCAAGGCTAGGTAATTAAAATTGATGTATACATGCTGGGTAATTTTGTCGTCTGCAACAACTGTTGTCTGCTGCTGTTCTATCACAATAGCTAACCTTAACTCAATCCTCCCTGAAACTTTAAATGGACAATTCCGGTTTCAATTTAAGTCGAGTCCATTTCTGACTTTTAAGGGATGTTTTTGTCAATGTTTGGCATTATGACAAACAGTAAAGACCCAGATCAGAGGGCTCCTAGGAGCCCTCTGATCTGGGTCTTCACTGTTTGCATAGGACAAGAGTACTATTCAATAGTACACTGTTTGCAAAGGATGCCAATATGCAGGACTAGGGTTCAAAGGGTTAAATGGCACATTATGTGCTCGGTATAAGCTAAGAATTCATTTCAATACAAGATGAGATTGTCAAACAGTTTCGGATCCTGATGAAATGCCGCATAATGCGGCGTCTCATCAGGATCCAAACTGTTTGCAAAGGTTAATATAATTCCGCCACTTAGCATGCTAAGAGTTAATTACCCTTTGCCTGCTTAACGCGATTTTACGGCTTTTTGAAAAACAGTTTAGATCCTGATTAGACGCCGCGTAACGCAGCTTCTGATCTGGATCCAAACTGTTTGACACTCTTATTTTCGTTTCTTTATATAAAAAATGGCTAAATCTAATTTTAACAAATTTTGTGATTTTAAATCAGAAGATTTCACCGCAGGATAAGGGTTGAAGGACAGTTTTTGCATAAAACAAAGCGACCTGCATGACAGATACCATATGTGCTGTGCTGTCACTTCGTCCAAAGTATCCTGCCATTATACAGCGCTCCCTCCCAACAACAATTCCCTCCTTACAACGACTTTTGACGCTGTTCCCAAAACTGGACAATTATGTCTAACGCTTTTATTGCTGCAATATTGTCTGCTTAAAATTGTCGTCTGCTGTTTTTCTAAAAGTTACATATTTGACCATTTCAGAGTAAAACACTTAATTACGAGTGACAAACAGCTTGAATCCAGATCAGACGCCGCGTAACGCGGCGTCTGATCTGGATTCAAGCTGTTTGCAAATGTAACCCAAATTCCCTCCTTGTAACGACTCCCTCCAAACAACGAACATATTTTGTGTCTCCCATTGGGTGTGGTTGTAGAGAGGGAATGCTGTAGTTTAAAAAATGTTGTCTAAAAAAAAAAAATTTAAAGTTAATTGTTTACGGTTGAAGAAAGTGAAAGATGAGTGTCAAACAGATTGGATCCTGATTAACCCTTTACCTGATAGCCTATTTCTAGTATTGAAGATAGGTGACCACTTAAAGCAGGCTGAAAGTAAAGCAGAATGCGCCTTAAGGCGCATTCTGCTTAACTTTCAGCCTGCTTTAAACTATCATGTGCTAGAATATAGAAAATATTCTCTATAATACATATTAATGACTGCTTAAATTGGAACTATTTTCTTCAGCGGAGGAATAAATAATATTCGCTAAAAGGCGCTTCTATAAGGTAAAGGGTTAAGATGCAGAGCATGTATTTTAGAGTCTGATCTGGATTAAATCCATTTACAAATATCAGTCAAGTTATGAATGGCATGAACAAGGTTATATAACCCTTATCGTGCCAAGTGGGACTTGGTTACTATTTGCAAATGCGGCGTCTGATCTGGATCCAAAACTGTTTGTCACTCATATTCAACATTTCTTCATATATCACAAGCCATTAAAACGCATTCAATTATTTATTTTTTTCGCAGACAGTATATTTGAAGCAGCAGACGACAATTTAGCAAGATAAGGGTTAACATGCATAACTAATTAGCATCAATTTGCATAATTCATCATCTGAGGTTACCATGGTTACATATACTACCAAACTTAAGTTCAGTGACCACTAAAACACAGATGAATAAGCACATGATGTCGACAGGGGACACGTCATTGCAGAACAAAAAGTAAAGCAGAATGCTTCTATAGAAACCTCGTGCTCTCAGTAACTCTCGTTCTGCACTGACCAGTCCTCTATACATTACAATTTACTATTCAGGGCTCCAGATAAGAGGTAGTTTTTTCAACAAATCCAACATTTTCTCACTCTTTTTAGCACCAAATCCTATGGTGTTACTACTCATTAGAATCGTCTCAAAGAGACGATTCTAATGAGTAGTGACACCATAGGGTTTAATTCAGAAATAAAGATTTTAGTTTTTGAAAAACTACCCTTATCTGATGCTCTGACTATTTGTCCCCGGTTTGTCAAGAAGTTGTCCCCGGTTTGTCAACAAGACTTAGTTGTCCCCGGTTTGTCGGCTCGTTAATGTCAGGTATTGCTGTATGACAGGTGTACAACTGTTTTGACTTTACTGACCTACTGACCAATACTAGCCTTATAGACCGCAGTATTTTCCACAAACACTAAATGTTTCATCTGTCATGTCAGACAAGTAATGATTAACCCTTTACCCCATAGATACGCCTTTTAGCGCATTTAATTTATTCTTCGACTGAAGAAAATAGTTCCAATTTATACAGTCATGAATGGTTTTTTTATTAGAAATATTTTGTGTTTTCTAGAAGATGATAGCTTAAAACAGGTTGAAAGTAAAGCAGAATGTGCTTTACTTTCAACCTATTTTAAGTGGTCACCTATTTTCAATACTAGAAACAGGCCATGTGGTAAAGGGTTATGGTTGAGGACCCCTAATAAATTCAGACCAAAATGGGTACTCTATGTATACAGCGACAGACCATTCTTGTCAACTGCCGGCCTGCTTTAGCATGGTTTGGAACAGCCCGCAGTTGACGAGAATCACCAATGTTTTTTCTCACCGATTTGGGAATGGGTTCGTACCCATTCGGTTGGGAACAATATGTCCTTAAGCATCCGAAAATACCTGATGTTGGGAAAAAAAATTAGCAGTAAAACGAGTATGTGGGAAAAAATCCCACTGTAAAATGCTCAGTTTAGGTGAAAAAGCTCTTGTTTCCAATTGAGAACACTGGGACCCGTTTTACTAAACTACTTACGCAAACTTTTTGTGTAAGTCAAAATTTTAATTTATATTTTTTATTATCACTTGCTACAAACAGCAAATAGCCAGATCAGAGGACGCGCTTTTAGCACGTCCTCTGATCTGGCTATTTGCTGTTTGCAAACGTTTATGATCGAAAAATAAGAGTTAAGCGATTTTGACTTATGCAAAATTTTTGCGTAAGTTGTTTAGTAAAACGGGCCCCAGGTCCCCAAAAAAACCTCCTGTTAGTTGATTGCTCTTGATCTCATTAGGTTGATTTGTTTTGATTTTACGTTGCTTTCAAAAGTATTTCAGTCATATCGCGACGTCCAGCTAATAACAGGTGGAGGAAGACCCCAGAAGTCCTTTATGCACTGTTTCAGGCACAAATCGGCAACTGGGTAGAACCACCGACCTTCCACATAAGCCAGCTGGAAGGCTTCCTCACATGAAAAATCCGAACGACCCTGCTGGGATTCGAACTCACAGCGGTGAGGAGCTTAGTGATGTTAGTCACAGTGACTATACCACTAGGCCACGGAGGCCCCTCATCTCATTAGGGTCCTTGAACCTAAATAAAAATAAAAACCTGTCCTGAGACTTCAATGGTTCTCTTGCCCAGAATCCCAACCTTCGTAAACTAATTGACCGCACTCGAGTAAAATATCCCCTTCATCATTCAAACACAAAAGAAACAAGAAATGTAAAATGTAAAACATGGATGCAGGGCTCCAGATAAGAGGTAGTTTTTCAACAAATCCCACATTTTCTCACTATTTTTAGTACCAAATCCTATGATGTTACTACTCATTAGAATCGTCTCGAAGAGACGATTCTAGTGAGTAGTGACACCATAGGGTTTAATTCAGAAATAAAGATTTTAGATTTTGAAAAACTACCCTTATCTGGTGCTCTGTGGATGCCCTACGGCACTGGTTAAAAAGAAATGTTATAAGTTCATAACATCATAACCCAGTCTAAGCCCATTACAGACATCAGCAAACAGCATAGACCCAGGCCTTTTTCTGGCCATTTTCAGAAAAACTGCAATGTCTGATTTGGGAAATTTTCGGCGCCAAAAATCATGTTTGGGGAAGAATTTTTAGAATTGATTTCACATTATATTGAAGCTAAATGGCCAGAAAAATGACATGTAGTAGTTATTTTCACTTGTTTTATTAGTTCTTATTTAATTTTTGAGTTATCAGTAACAACCTGTTTTAAAAGTAAAAAATAAAAAATACTTTTTTCTGGAAATTGGGAAATTTTTTTGAAATTGCGAATATTTTTTACCATTTCCCATTGGGAATGGGTCCGTTTCCGGACCTGTGGTTACACCAGAAAAAGGCCTGAACCCTGACAAGATGTCTGCACTGTTTGCAATTTCATTATGAAAGGGTAAATATTACTATCAGCTGATTGGTGGCAGAACAAGGCATTCAGCATTCTTTAACCAGGGCTCCAGATCAGGGGAGTATTTCAAAATCTAAAATCTTTATTTCTGAATTAAACCCTATGGTGTCACTACTCATTAGAATCGTCTCGAAGAGACGATTCTAATGAGTAGTAACACCATAGGATTTGGTGCTGAAATAAGTGATAAAATGTTGGATTTGTGCAGTTTATACTCCCTCTTTATAACTGGAGCCCTGTTTAACGCCGATATATCCGCCGCTAGCATGCAAAGAGTTAAACCTTGCAAGCAGCTTTGATCCTGGTGGGATACCATAATTAATGTAGCACCATCTCATCAGGATCTGTTTGACACTCTGACCCTGTTTTGATAAAAAATAATTAAAATTATGCTTTTAGAACAGTAGCAGATGACAATAATTGTTGCAGACGAAAAAAATTACCCAGCATGCAAAATAAGTTAATTAACCCCTTGACACTGCCTAATTACAGAATACAATAATTTTTGTCCCAGGCAAACAGTTTGCATCCTGAACAGACGCCTCATTACCCTGTGTCTGGTCAGGATCCAAACTGTTTGCCAGTTATTCCAATTTTTTTAAGTCAAAATACCAAAAACTTAAATTTGAGAATTAAGAGCAGACGACAATTGTTTAATGGGTTAACTCTTTTCATGCTAGCGATGGCAGAGCACCAGATAAGGGTAGTTTTTCAAAAACTAAAATCTTTGTTTCTGAATTAAACCCTATGGTGTCACTACTCATTAGAATCGTCTCGAAGAGACGATTCTAATGAGTAGTAACAACATAGGTTTTGGTGCTGAAATGAGTGAGAAAATGTTTGATTTGTTGAAATAACTACCTCTTATCTGGAGCCCTGAGTGGATATTTATGCCACATTGATAACCTTTGCAAAACAGTTTGGATCCAGATGAGACGCTGCGTAATGCGGCGTCTCATCAGGATTCAAACTGTTTGCTATTCTGACCCTGAATTTAAATGAATTTTGAAAATATAAATTTTAGAACAGTAGCGAGCAGATGACAATTGTTGCAGACAGAAAAAATTACCCAGCATGTAAATAGTTAATGAATGATTTATAATCAGAAGACATAAAGATGTCACATACAAACAATACACACTGCTTTACTCTTTGCATGCTTGGTAATTTTTTTCCTGTCGTCTGCTGATGTTTTAGAAATAGAATTTTCTAACTTTCTTCTTAAAACAGGGTCAGAGTGTCAAACAGTTTGGATCCTGATGAGATGCGGCGTTACACGGCATCTCATCTGGATCCAAACTGTTTGCATAGGTATGATCACTGTGTCACATATTTCTGTTGCAAGCATGCAAAGTGTTAACCCTTAGCCTGCCACTCACGACTATATCTCCATATGCAAACAGCTTGGATCCGGATGAGACGCCGAGTAACTCGGCGTCTCATCCGGATCCAAGCTGTTTGACACTAGGACAACATTTTCAGCTATTTTGAGCAACTTTGAAACTTGAAACAGACGAGAAATATAGCAGACAACAATTTATTTGGCGGGCTAAGGGTTAACAGAGAAACTGTGATCACATTTGCAAACAATTATGCAGGGCTGGAGCAGTCGATCAACTAAACAAGTCAAACATTTTCTCACTCATTTCAGCACCAAATCCTATGGTGTTACTACACATTAGAACTGTCTCTTGGAGATGATTCTAATGAGTAAGTGACACCATAGGGTTTAAACCAGAAATAAAGATTTTAGTTTAAAGGGACTCGCAACCGGATGGTGTACTTGTCAAAATAAAATAAAATACTCAAATAAAAGCAAATTTGTGGCATTATTTGGCTTCTGACATTAAAAAAATATGATCAATCCAAAAAAAGTCTCAAGAATCGTCACCGAATCTTAGATTTTTAGATATTTTCCATCGTTTTTCTATACCGACTAGTAGACGGTATAGTTGTTGTTGTTGCTTCTCTACACGGGCTCAGACATAAACCCGAGCCGAATAGTGAAGTTGTATGCACTTTCGATCGCTACACATTGAAATACGTTAAATCGATCCGAGATAAACGGATAGTTCCGTGGTCCATTGGTCTAAGCGGTTTCCCCTATTTTGCCTTCTGTCCGCCAATACCGGGCCCCGGGTTCGAATCCCTGCAGAGACCAATATTTTTTTTTATTGAAATACATTTTTTTAAACAGAATTTCTTATCTTAAACTAATTCTTTACCATTTATAGAAGCGTTTGACACATATTTACAAATCACTATTTTTAATGCACCATCTGGTTGTGAGTCGCTTTAAAGCAGGTTGACAGTAAAGCAGAATGCGCCTTAGGCGCATTCTGCTTTACTTTCAGCCTGCTTTTAGCTTCCATGTGCTCTAGAATATAGAAAATGTTCCCTATTATTTATATTCATGACGGATTTAATTGGAACTATTTTCTTGAGCGGAGGAATAAATAATATGGGCCAATATTCGCTTCTATGGAGGAAAGGGTTAATAAATATGACTGAAAATAATTGTACAGCAGAGATCAATATACAATCATTTTCTCCTCTTTACTATTAACTCTTTGCATGCTGGGTAATTTTTTCGTCTGCAACAATAATTGTCGTCTGCTGATGTTCTAAAACTAAAATTTTCTAATTTTTTTTATCACAACAGGGTCAGAGTATCTAACAGTTAGGATCCTGATGAGACGCCACATTACACGGCATCTCATCAGGATCCAAACTGTGTGCCATTCTGACCCTGAACTTAAAAGAAATTCTGTAAATGCTAATTTAAGAACAGTAGCAGACGACAATTAATGCAGACTAAACAAATGACTCAGCATGTATTACACATGGTCTGATCTGGATTCAAGCTGTTTGCAAATGTAAGCCCATTTCCCTCCCTATAACCACTTACTCTGAACAACGCACACTATTTTTCTCTCCCATTGGGTGTTGTAGGTTTAAGAGAGGGAGTGCTGTATATGACCTCATACGAGACATGTATGATGTTTTACAAATGTTGACATGTTCTTAACCAGGTAAAACACACCGTTATGGTTATGTGAGAATATAGTATGTTGCCAGTTATCATTTAAGATCAAATTTTCTTAAACTTGCCAAGAAAATGTTTAGCCCACCAAAAGGCTCTATTAATTTAATACATTTTCTAAGGCTCTGTTAAGAACATTTGATCTTAAATACAACTGGCGACAGATCCTAGCTCACTTTCTCTCCTAAAATGGAACCAAATATTAGAGGTATCTTCTGACCTGGCCATTTTATTTTTAGATTGGAACATTCTGGAACTGAAAATGATTTGATCATTGGGCTCGGTTTATTTCATAACCTCAGTTGGAGACTGTCAGCTATAGGGGTACCGTCTCCATCAAACCCTTCCAGCAGACTCCTGACTCTTTGCATGCTGGGTAATTTTTTCGTCTGCAACAATTTGTCGTCTGCTGATGTTCTAAAAATAGAATTTTCTAATTTTCTTTTCAAAATGGACCAGAATGGCAAACAGTTTGGATCCACATGAGATGCCGCCTTACGCGGCGTCTCATCACGATCCAATCTGTTTGCAGAGGTATATAATCACTGTGGCAGATATATCAGCCACTAGCATGCAAAAAATTAAACTTGAACCCTCAGTAATGTTTTCAGGGCTCCAGATAAGGGGAGTATTTCAAAAATTAAAATCTGAAGTTCTGCTTTAAACCCTATGGTGTCACTACTCATTAGAATCGTCTCGAAGAGACGATTGTAATGAGTAGTAACACCAAAGGATTTGCTGCTGAAATGAGTGAGATAATGTTGAATTTGTTCAGTTTACGTACATATTATGTACTCCCTCTTAAAAATATCTGGAGATCTGAATTGTTTTGTCTGTAGAAATTGTCATCTACTATGGTTCTAAAACTGGATTTGTCTAAAAACCGATACCTGGCCCCGAGGTTATAAAACTTAAAACGAACTCAGATTTTTTCTCAGTTCATAACACTTCAGCAAACATTTCATCTTATAACTAGAATTTGCATACTTATTTATACTGTAAAAATGTATCCAAATGAGGTTACAAAATTCAAATAAAACGTGTTTTGTTAAAACTAGAGCCTGTTATGGAAACTGAGTTTTGAGCACATAGTTCGTTTTAATTTTTATAACCTCGGACCCAGGTATTCTAAATAGGGTGATGATGTCAAGTTTGGGACGATTTGGATCCAGATGAGTTACTTTGTGTCATAACTGTTTGGCAAGATAATCAGTTTAGTCATCAGCTTATAATCAGCCTGCAAGGAGCTATTATGATGTACATAATATATAGGATCTGTCATGAGTCGATGTTTAAGACAAGCTGATCTCAAACAAGTCTAGAATTGAAATGTTATTAAGCGAGCCTTGGCGAGCTTAATAACTTTTCTATTCTAGACGAGTTTGCATGAGATCAACTTGTCATAAACATCGACGAGTGACTGATTCTTTTTCTCACATTATCAACGATGAAAGCTATTTTCAAAGCAATTTGCATTTTTTTGGAACCCCAGTGACGTCAAAACGCATTTATATGTACAGTGAAGATTGCTTATAACGTTTCGCCGGGGACCGTCATTTGTTGAACGTTATAACCGAGAAACGTTGTAAACATTTCCATTAAAATTACTTAACGTAATAATTACTCGTTTGTATTAGTTATCTTAAATCTATTCATGAAAACAAACACAGGTGCTAAGCTTGCATTCAGTAACGAATAAGTCCTGGAAGCATAATGTGCGCTTGTACGTGTTAAAACTATGCATATTTCTTTCAGTTCTCGTGTAAACGTATATTTTTGTCCGTGTCGAATTATAGATATGCTTAAGTAACTGGCCCCATGTCATGTCACTTTCCTACGTGTAGACAAAAAAGATGAAATAATCCGATTGTCGTGTCATTTACATAACCAGGTCTGATATTATTATTTCGACTTGTTTGATTGGATGTTTAACAGAATAAAATAAGAATTTGATCATTCTCAACCGCTGAAGCGGGAGATTAGTAAACTGAATCTAAATGATTTAAACATTAGAGGTCAGTAATATTAACACGGAATAATAATTCCTTAATATTAATAACAACATAAGTTAAATGAGCATATGACAGCCCACGTGTGAATCAAATCGTACACACTAGTGTATTTACATGTTTTTTTTATCTTGGACATTTAAGAGACTACACGGCATATGCGCTAACACATAGTTTTATCGCTGCCGATTTTTCTTTTCCTTTTTTTCGCTTGAAGATTTGACATAGATTTCATGCAGACGACAATTCGGCGTTGAACGGGATAAGCAAACCTGTAGATGCACAACGGTACACGTAATTATTGTATGCTCTATTGTTATAATGATCAAGTTTGCCACCCGTAGTCAAGACGATCGCACCGGCGAAACGTTATAATGACAGCAATTTGCACCTTGGGACCATCAAACTTCAACGTTAAAAGCAATCCAAACGTTAAAAGAAGGAAACGTTATAACACACCTTTTTCAACATAGAGAAAGAATGTAATTGGCCGGGACCAGAAAAATCAAACGTTCTAACAAAGGAAACGTACAAACAAGGAACATTATATGCAATCTTCACTGTAGTGACGTACAACGTTATAGTGACGTCATCAAAGTGATCTTACACATGTTGGAGATAAGGATATTCGTCATCGTTGTTCGCTATAGAAAACAGGGGTAGTTATGTGAGAAATAGTTATCATAAGTCTTTGCATTCTAAGTAACAGATAGGTATTACCTTTGCAAACAATTAAAATCCTGGTGCCCCTTTCATAAAAGATCTTACGACAATAACGATCGTAAGTCTAATATTAAATATACATTTATTTTCTGATTTCTCTATCTAATCCTGTCTTGTGAACCTCTTTGGAATCGTCTTGAAATCTATCTAATCCTGTCTTGTGACACCTCTTTGGAATCGTCTGAAAAGGAGATTCCAAAGAGGTTCACAAAACAGGATTAGATAGAGAAATAAGTAATAATTGAGACTTTTATAATCTGACTTACGATAACATTTGTGTAAGATGTTTTATGAAACAGGCCCCTGATGAGAAGCCCTGTAACATGTCGTCTCATCATGCTCTAATTCTAAACTGCTTGACACTTTAACCCCGGTTTGAAAAGAGATTTAGTACATTCTAATTATTAAAACAATAGCAGATGACAATTGTTGCAGACGAAACAAGACTGCGTTCAATAAACGCTTATGCCCCCGGTGGCATCCTTGACAATATATTCTGAATCTTTTCTAAGTCCAAATTAGGTCAAGGTCAAACTAAGCTTGGATATTACTGGTGGGTTGGTAATGGTCCAAGGCAATAACTGTATAAGTATAGAAGCATTGTAGTAAGTAGTGTTGATGCTAGACGAAACGGTAAAATCTAGTTAACCAAGAAATAGCCCATTCAAAATATTCTAAGTCCAAATTAGGTCAAGGTCAAGGTCAAAATCAAGGTTAGGTATTATTGGTGGCTAGGGAATGGTCCAAGGCAACAACTGTATAAGAATCCAGGCATTTGAATAAGTGGTGTTGATGCTAGACGAAACGGTAAAATCTACTTAACCTGGTTACGGACGGACGTACGGACGGAAGTGCGACCGAAGTGGGTTAGAGGGCCTTTTCTTTTGTTATTTTCTTTTGTTTGAATAACGGGCCACGGCCCCTTATTCTATTGTTACGGAATGAACTCTATTGTCTTCTTTTGTTATGTTTACCGTTATCTGGCCAGAAAAGGCCCTCTAACCCATTTCGGTGGCGCGGACGGACGGACGTTCTCACAGTTGGACATTTGTTGGGTATATTTTTTGTTTAAAAGTACCCAACAGTACACTAAAATACCCAACAATAACAATAGGGCAATCACGGAATGAATGGAATCTATTGTTCTCCCTACCCAACAAAGGACCTTTTGTGCGCTCGGACGGACGGACAGGACGATTACTATATGCTCCCGCATCTGTCGATGCCGGGGGCATAAAAATTATCTAGCATGCAAAGAGTTAACCCATTACCCCATAGTCTGTTTCTAATATTGAAAATAGGGGACCCCTTAAAGCAGGTTGAAAGTAAAGCAGAATGCGCCTTAAGGCGCATTCTGCTTCACTTTCAGCCTGCTTTAAGCTGCAATCTGCTAGGAAATAGAAAATATTTCTAATGGTACATATTCATGACTATAATTATAAAGTTGGGCTGTTTTCTTCAGTGAAGGAATAAATCAAAGGCGTAAAAAGGTGTATTTATGGGGTAATGGGTTAAGCTTGGATTTTGAGAAGAAGTATCTGTAATATCCTCCAATAATGTTGAGCTCAGCTCTCCTAA
Organism: Gari tellinella; assembly: GCA_922989275.2. Classification (NCBI taxonomy): domain Eukaryota; kingdom Metazoa; phylum Mollusca; class Bivalvia; order Cardiida; family Psammobiidae; genus Gari; species Gari tellinella. The sequence continues at coordinate 82,038,311 of OV277864.1, read as the reverse complement.
TATGAAGGAGAGAAACTGGCAATATCTGCTCTTCTTAAATGGAGGAGAGAAACTGGCAATCTTGTTTGCATAAGCCTGTCAAGCTTTCCCCGAATACTTAAGGCAAACAGTACAGTCATCCACTAAAATGTACTCCGACTGTCGACCGTTCACCGTATCTTAATTAAGAAATGTCAGCACTGAATAAGGAAATGAAATAGTAAGATTAACGAGAGAAGAAAGAGGTCTTTGTTTGTTTTCTTACAAGGATGAACCGTAAACATAGCCCTTACATAACCCCGTCACGGCTCCATGTTTTTTGTAACAGATTGTTCTCATGCCGTTTCAGAACTTCAGATAAGGGGTGCATTTACATAGCTAGAATCTTAACCTATTACCCCATAAATACGGCTTTTAACCCTTTCCCCCATAGCATATCTCTAGTATTGAATGTAAGTGTCCACTTAAAACAGGTTGAAAGTAAAGCAGAATGCGCTTTAAGCGCATTCTGTTTTACTTTCAGCCTGCTTTAAGCTATCATCTGCTAGAATATAGAAAATATTTTGTATTATACATATTTATGAATGTATAAATTGGAACTATTTTCTTCAGAGCAAGAATAAACTGAATGCGCTAAAAGGCGCTTCTATGGGGGAAAGGGTTAATGCCTCCACTTTATTCCTCCACTGAATAAAATAATCCACTCTATACAGTAATGATTATGCACTCTTACAAATATTTTCTATATCCTAGCAGGTGAGAGCTTAAAGCAGATTGAGAGTAAAGCAGAATGCGCCTTAAGGCGCATTCTGCTTTACTTTCAATCTGATTTAACCCTTTACCCCATAGCCAATTTCGAGTTTTGAAGATTGGTGACCACTTAAAACAGGTTGAAAGTAAAGCAGAATGCACCTTAAGGCGTGTTTTGCTTTGCTTTCAGCCTGCTTTAAGCTACCATCTGCTAGAATATAGAAAATAATTCTCAGGATTCTTTTTTGTTACAGTATTCATTGGAACTATTTTCTTCAGTGGATGACTAAATAAAAGGCGTAAAAAGGCGTATTTATGGGGTAATGGGTAAACTAGTCACCTTTTTTCATAATAGAAACATGCTATTGGGTAACGGGTTAAGACAAAACAACCAGCCTTCCAAAAAGTGAATGCAAATGCAACACTGTACAGTCTACAAGCACCACCACTGCTCTGGGTCTACACTAGCTGCCAAATTCTGTATATACAGGGTTCCAGATAAGGGGGAGTAAACTGAACAAATCCAGCAGTTTCTCACTTATTTCAGCACCAAATCCTATGGTGTTACTACTCATTATAATTGTCTCTTCGAGACGATTCTAATGAGTAGTGACACCATAGGGTTTAAAGCAGAAATAAAGATTTTAATTTTTGAAATACTCCCCTTATCTGGAACCCTGTATAATATTGTACATAAAATGCTTCAGATGCGCATGTGGGTGCCACTGATCTACACCGTTTGCAATGCAATAAGTCAGGAGATCGGTGGAAAGTAGTACTAATGAGTAGTAACATTTAATTGGTTAGCAGAAGATATATTTGTAGCAGACGATAATTCAGCATGATAATTTTAATAGTTAAGAAAGGTTGTACTGTCGGATTTGAACTTTCGAGTCTGATTAAGTTAAATGTTGAACTTGACCTATACTTAACTGTTGCAAACTGCTGAAGAATTTAGCGGGTCTTTATTCAGTAATCAAGAAAACTGTTGACAACCGTGAAGCGACATTGGTTAGCCACAAAAGCTCACCCCTCGGTATGCCTGAGGCATCAAAAACGTTTATAAATTGGGTCAACGAGATACAATAACACTAACACTTTGCATGCTGGGTAAAAATTTCGTCTGCCACAGTTGTCGTCTGCAAATGTTCTCAAACTAGCATTTTCAAAAATTCTTTTCAAAACAGGATCAGAATGGCAAACAGTTTGGATCCAGATGAGACGCCGCGTTACGCGGCGTCTCATCTGGATCCAAACTGTTTGCAAATGTAATCACTGTGGCAGATATATCCGCCCCTAGCATGCATTTTAAGTCTGGTAGCTACAGTGTAATACCACAGTACTTCCTCCCTGCAACGGCCCTCCAAACAACTATTCCCAAACTAGTATTTACATTATGTATTGAATATGTGAAATCGAATATTGTACGGTGTTGCACAGGATGGCTCTCCGACCTGCCAACACCTATTAAGGAGAAAATAAAGTGGTAAAAAAAAAAATTAAAATAAAATCCGTGAACAATTAATTGCTTGATGTTGTTCCCCAAACAATAAAATAATGCACGATTTCACTACTGCAAAATTGCCTGCATAAAAATTAATTATCTTTCAATTTGCTCTTATTGAGTATTGTGTCAGAAGAATTGTAAAGAAAAGTGACAAACAGTGTGAAAACAGATCAGACGTCGAGTTAAATGCAGATCGAGCTCCAAATAAGGGGAGTATTTCAAAAACTAAAATCTTTATGTCTGCATAATAACCCTATGGTGTGACTACTCATTAGAATAACCAAAGCTAAATGCTAACTAATTGTCACCATAGCTTACCTGCACAGAGTCTACCCATACTTAAAGACTTTTCCTCAGTCCATTGAGGGACCACCACCCCATTGTTCTGGAGGTGTCAATGTAACTGTCAAAGCATGTGCAGCACAATCTCAGTTTACCTGGTGAGGTCCAGATTATACTCATGCTCTAGTGATTTTCAATGGTTATTTCTAACCAAACTATCAAATATAAAGGTAGAGTCTCACACGAGAAGCTTCAATGGTACTAATTTGCTAGTGACATGTCCATAAGATCCATGATTTTTGCAAGGAAATTGTCTGGCAAGGCGTTATGATCAAAAGGTCATCTAGGGATGTCTTTAAATAAAAAGCTATTGAGGGAACGTAATAACCCACAAAAGTTACTGAGTGTTAAAAGACCCAATTTTTTTCCTACTGGAAGCTCGTGTAAGCAATTGTAATGTACATGGTATATGTGATTGCCTTCAAATTGATATACAGTCCAACTTCAATATCTTGAACTCGCTTAACTCGAATTATTTGATATTTCGAAACATGAATTTGCCTTCTTTCAAGCTTGGTTTAGGTGAACATACCCGTATGTCAAAGTAAAAACGCGGCTTAGCCGCGTTTTAACTTTGAAATACGGGTATGTTCAATTTAATCGAGTTTGAGATATCAAAGTTCGACTGTATATTGATATTCTCTCCCTGCTTGTAACTGAACCTCTTTCAACCCATGTTTGACCCCGACAGTCCAGCGAAATCTCATTAAATGATTAACCCACTGTATAATGTTATAGTCGATCTTGCATTAACCAATTACCCCATACAGCTAAGCTTGTTTTCAATATTGAAGATAGCCCATTGCTTAACCCATAACCCAGTAAATACCCCCCCCCCCCCTTTTAACGGCTAATTTAGTTTATTCCTCCGTTGAAGAAAATATATCCACATTATACAGTCATGATTAATATGACTAGTACACCATACGGAATATTCACTTTATCTTAAAAGATGGTAGCTTAAAGCAGATTGAAAGTAAAGCAGAATGTGCCTTAATTATGTGCCTTCTGATTTACTATCAATCTGCTTTAACCCATTACCCCATAAATATGCCTTTTTATGCTTTTATTTTATTCCTCCATTGAAGAAAATAGTTGCAATATATTCAGTCATAAATATATTTGATCAAAAATATTTTCTACATTTAGCAGATGTTAGCTTAAAGCAGGCTGAAAGTAAACGAAGCAGAATGCGCCTCAAGGCGCATTCTGCTTTACTTTCAACCTACTTTAAGTGGTCACCTATTTTCAAAACTAGAAACAGGCTATGGGGTAATGGGTTAAGAAGTCACCAGGTCCTGTCTTTAAAACTAGAAACAGGCTATGGAGTAAGGGATAAAGCAGGCTGAAAGTAAAGCAGAATACTCCTTAAGGAGACTTGCTTTACTTTAATCCTGCTTTGAGCTACCATATATGCTTAGATGTAAAATATTTCTTATATTACTTAATATTTATGATTGTATAAATTGGAAATATTTTTTTGAGTGGAAGAATATATCAAATATAAGAAATATTTTCTATATCCTAGCAGATGGTAGCTTAAAGCAGGCTAAAAGTAAAGCATAATGTGCCTTAAAGGCATTCTGTTTTACTTTCAACCTGCTTTAAGTGGTCACCTGTCTCCAAAAATAGAAACAGGCTATGGGGAAAGTGTCTCTGAAATTGAAACCTGAATTTGAGCATAATGGGTAGTTCCACAAATTATGACCATGCAATTCAAAGAAAACAAGTTTCTTGTCCATGCTTACAATCTTAACCCATTACCCCATAGCCTGTTTTTAGTTTTGAAGACAGGTGACAAAAACGGCAACTTAACTCTTTCCATACTGGGTAATTTTTTCGTCTGCAACAATTGTCGTCTGCTTCAATTCTAAAATTAGAATTTTTCAAAAATTCTTTTAAATTCAGTGTCAGAATCTCAAATGGTATGGATCCTGATGAGACGGCGCATTAAGCGGCGTCTCATCTGAATCCAAACTGTTTGCAAAGGTTATGACTGTGGCAGTTATATCCGCCGCTAGCCTGCAAAGAGTTAAATTAACACAGAATGTGTCTCAAGGTGCATTCTATTTTACTTTAAGCCTGTTTTAAGCCATCACCCCATAATTACGCCTTTTACGCCTATAATTTATTCCTCCACTGAAGAAAATAGCTCCCTTTTAAACAGTCATGAATATGGCAGTATCATAAGAAATATTTTCTATATCATAGCAGATAAAAGCTTAAAGCAGGCCAGAGGTAAAGCAGAATGCGCCTTTAAAGACACATTCTGGTTTACTTTCAACCTGCTTTAAGTGAACATCTCTCTTAAAAACTAGAAACAGCCTATGGGGTAATATATGGGATAATTATACAGTTGTTGCCTTGGACTACTGGAACTATTTTCTTGACTGGAGGGATAAAATAAAGGCATAAAAAAGGCATATTTATTGGGTAATGGGTTAAGCTACCATCTGGAGGATATTGAAACTCTTTCCTATGATTCATATTCATTACTGTATAACAAGACAAACATTTTCTTCAATGGAGGAATAAATTACAGGCCTAAAAAAGGCATATTTATGGGGTAATGGGATAAACTAGATGTTTATGTTGTGCAAATGTCATTTTTTGTGATGCAATTTAAACTGGGACGGACTATCTTTTTTAAAGATAATTCTTGTTTGTGAGATAAGTTAAGGATTAGATGAAGAAAGTATGTTTATTACTTACAGGAGACATATATGAATGACTTTCACGACAATTTCTCACGGAGCCAACACGTGATGTCATACCTGTACAGTCAAACTCGTGTTATCTCTTCGCACGCTAGCCGCGAAATCCTGATTACTTTTGCAAACAGTTTGGATCCTGATGAGACGCCGCGTAAGGCGGCGTCTCATCAGGATCCAAACTGTTTGACACTCTGACCCTGTTTTGAAAAGATTTTTTTTTTTAAAAAAACAGTAGCAGCTAGATGATAATTATTGCTTCCTAGAGGCGTAAAAAGGTGTATTTATGGGGTAATGGGTTTAAGAGCTTTCTGTATTACTACTGCAAATTAATTCTTGCATTAAGCTATCATCTGTCCTTTAACTCTTTGCATGCTGGGTCAGTTTTTCAGTCTGCAACAATCGTCGTCTGCTACTGTTCTAAAAATACAATTTTCAAAAATATTTTTCAAAACACGGTCATCATGTGTCCAAACAGCTTGGATCCTGATGAGAAGGCGTGTTACCTTGCATCTGATCAGGATCTTAACTGTTTGCAAAGGTTACCATGGTTTCCCCGCTGGAAAATTTCGCTACCACTCAAAAGTTGCTAATTGCAAGTTTGTCTGTTTTTATATTTCCCCCAAGGCTAAAATTTCGAAACATTAAAAATGTCATTCATAATTTTACCGTGTGTTTGTTACCGAGAACGACAATGAGGCAATTTAACACTTTCAACACTAAGTAAACTCTTGTGGGTTATTATATTCCCTTTTGGATCATTTAGTTACCATAACATGAACCAGTCTACTTGGAATTCTGGGTAGTTTAATAAATACTGGTCTGAATGAGCAAACAGTGTAGACCCAGATCAGTGGGCTCCTGCAGGAGCCCTCTGATCTGGGTCTACATTGTTTGCAAAATTAATGTAATGAGATATATATTTCAAACATGTAGATCCATGATGTTGAAAGAATTAACTCTTTACAGGTACACTATAATGGCAAATTGTGTGGTTCAACACCTCAGTAAGGATTTAAAGTATTAACTTTCTTATACTTAAATTTCATACAGACGAGCTTCTATTAGTCATCCATTCATTGTAGCTAGACCTCTAATTCTGAGTTGTTTTTCTATAATGGCAGGTGACTGCATAATGCAGGACAAAGGTAAAGCAAAAAGCTCCTACAGGAGACTGCTTTTTGAACACACATGGCAACTTAACCCATTTTTAGGCCTTTAATTTATTAAATTAGTTCGGATTTATACAGTCATAAATAGTTTTCATAATTTTTTTTTTCTATTTTCTAGTAGATGGTAGCTTAAAGCAGGCTGAAAGTAAAGTAGATTGCGCCCAAAGGCGCATTTTGCTTTACTTTCAGCCTGTGTTAAATGGTCACCAGCTTCAGAACTAGAAACATTGGCTATGGGGTAATGGGTTAAAGCAGTTTAAAATTAAAGTAGAATATGCTGTAAGGTGCAATATGCTTTACTATCAGCCTACTTTAAGCTATAATCAGCTAGAAAATAGTAAATATTTCTTATGATGCATATTCAAGACTGGAAGACTGTATAAGTTGAACTATTTCCTTCAGTGGAAGAATAATCAAAAGGCATATTTATGGGGTTAAATGGGTTAAATAGTTTGAAACAAAGATTGTACTGCCAAAGCATTATGAAAATAAAACTTGAAAGTCAAGTTTAGGTATGACTATCTCAAGAAAACAACTTTGATAACCCTTTTACCCCATGACCTGGGGTCTGTCCGTTTCATAAAACTTGCTACAACAAAATGTTGCTGTTTATTTCTCCATCTCAAACCAGTCGTGTGACATTGTTTTGGAATCTTCTTAAAAAGACGATTCCAAAGAGATGTCACAAGACAGGATTAGATAGAGAACTCAGAAATTAAATGTATTTTAAAATTGTGACTTACCACCGTTTTTGTTGTACAAAGTTTTATGACATTGGAAACAAAATGGTACACTTAAAATGTTGAAAGGAAAGCAGAAAGTGTAATATAAGGTGCAATCTATTTTCCTTTCAGTCTGATCGTCGCTACCAACTGCTAGCATACAGAAAATATTGATGGTCAAGATTTCTGACTGTATAAAGTGGAACTATTTTTCTTCAGTGGAGGAATAAATTCAAAGTGTAAAAAGGCATATTTATGGGGTAATGGGTATTACAGGTTGATCTCATTATGCATATATATATAACAAATTCATTTCTTGGTGATTCAACCTAAAGAAACTGGTTTCTTGTTAAGTCTACACTTTTGTTAACAGTTTTGATCCAGATCATACTTTTATGATGAATGCAAAATGGTGACTAATACTCATGACCCCAAATCAAAACTATTTTGATTATAATTCTTGAAATATACAACAGAGCGAGTAAAGTAGATATAGAAATTCAGCAGACCACAATTTTCAAGCAGACGTCAATTAATTAAGAATAAAAAAAAAAATCTCACTCACCATAACAAGATCATGTTGATAAAATCCATTACAGCTCTCCGGTATATTAGTCACCGATATAAAATCACATCGTATGATATGCTCCAAATCAGCATTTAAATCCATCGCTACCACGGGCTACAATGAATATTTCATCCGAGCCACATTTGATATATAAGTTCGCCATCTACGAATATTCAATTGACCCACATTCACTCAAACTTCTTTAAGTCAAATTTACCTGTATTTCAAAGTTAAAACGTGGCATAGCCACGTTTAAACTTTGAAATACAGGTAAATTTGACTTAAGGGAGCATGAATGAATAAAATATTAATTGAAGAAATATTAGATCATTTTACGCTAGTTCGAAAAGTTCAGGTTTTACAGTAATATGTATATAAACATAGGACAAACGACCCGTCATGTATTGTGTACCGTTTAACCTTTAACAGGTCGTTTAATTGTCGTCTGCAGCAATATGTCATCTGCAACACATCGTACGGTTGGTTTGACAGGACAGTTGTCAGCAAAAAAAGTTTCTGTGTCAAACAGTTTGGGTTCTGATAAGACCTGAGTTACTGACGAACATGTCATCTGGATTCAAACAGTTTGTAAAAGATTATCACAAAACTGATGTAAACTTGCAGAAGGCTAAATCCCCTTGAAAACTAAACAAACATCTTCCCCTCAAAACGTCCTCAGCTAAAATTCTGAATTTAACATTTCTTGTATATATAGTGTAGAAATGAAATGCTGTTATGGTTGACAAACAGTTTGGATCCAGATCAGGCCCCACAATTGTGGGGCCTCATCTGGACCAAATTGTTTGCAAATATCTTCAGTAATTCCCTTTTATAACCAAAGAGATTAATAACACCCTTTAATTTGGAAAAGACAGTGATCACTTTAAAATGCTGTATGCTTCCTTTGTCTCAAATTTAGATTTTATGCACTTAAATCATCTCAAGAAACATTGATTTGATCGTCAAAAGCTAAGCTACTTAGTGATTTATTTTGATATGGGTCCAAACAGTTTGAAAGCAATTATAGTCCTCTTTTCTACTGGGCAGTTTACAACACTTGACCCTTAAGCTGTTTGATTCATATGGACCATTCCACATCTACACAATAACCAGTTCAAGTTGATTTTCAGGGGTGTTTGTAGACATATTTCATAGCAATAAAAGTAGAAGAAACAGAACAGACTGTGGTCAGATTACTTCTTTAAAGCAGACCTCTGATCAGGGTCTATGCTGTTTGCAAAATATAAATAATATTCAATGGTTTTCAAGCTTAGAAAGGGATATTAACTTTTGTGTACTAAGTACAATTAACCCTTAGCCTGCCACTCACGACTATAGCTCCATATGCAAACAGCTTGGATCCGGATGAGACGCCGAGTAACTCGGCGTCTCATCCGGATCCAAGCTGTTTGACACTCGGACAACATTTTCAGCAATTTTGAGCAACTTTGAAGCACTTTGAAACTTGAAGCAGACGAGAAATATAGCAGACGACAATTTATTAAGAAAGAAAATGACCTGTACTGTGAAACCCAATACCTCTTAGCCTATTTCTAGCTTTGAAAACAGGTGACCACTTAAAGCAGGTTGAAAGTAAAGCAGAATGTGCCTTAAGGCACATTCTGCTTTACTTTCAGCCTGCTTTAAGATACCATCTGCTAAGATATAAAAAATATTTCTTCTGGTACATATTCTTGGCTGTATAAATTGGAACTATTTTCTTCAATGGAGGAATAAATAGAGGCGTAAAAAGGCGTTTTTAAGGGGTAATGGGTTAATGTTTGTATATGTATATAAACCCATCACCCCATAGCTTGTTTTCAGTGTAGAAGATAGACGGTTGCTTAAAGCAAGTTGAAAGTAAAGCAGAACTTAAGTGTAATGTGTAAAAAGGCTAAACTACCGTCAATACCAAAAACAGGCTATGGGGTATAGGGTTAAATAACAGCACCAAGAAGGTGAAATTTGCTTTTACTTTCAACCTGCTTTAAGTAGACACCTATCTTCAATTTCTAGTTTTGAAAATGACTACTGAAAGCAGATCAAAAGTAAAGCAGAATGCCCCTTCAGGCGCATTCTGCTTTACTTTTAGCCTGCTTTAAGCTATAACCTGCTAGAATAAAGAAAATATTCTCTATGATACTTATTCATGACTGTACAAGTTTTCCTCAGCAAAGGAATAAACTGAATGTGCTTCTATGAGGTAAAGTGTTAACCCATTAACCCATAAATACGCCTTTTTACGCCTTTAAATCATTCCTCCACTGAAGAATATAATTCCATATTAAACAGTCATTAATAATTTGCATCATTAAAAATATTTTCTATATTCTAGCAGATGGTAGCTTAAAGCAGATTGAAAGTAAAGCAGAATGTGCCCTAAGGCACATTCTGTTTTACTTTCAACCTGCTTTAAGTAGTCGCCTATCCTCAAAACTAGAAACAGGCTATGGGTTAACCCTTAGCCTGCCACTCACGACTATAGCTCCATATGCAAACAGCTTGGATCTGGATGAGACGCCGAGTAACTCGGCGTCTCAACCGGATCCAAGCTGTTTGACACTCGGACAACATTTTCAGCAATTTTGGGCAACTTTGAAGCACTTTGAAACTTGAAGCAGGCGAGAAATATAGCAGACGACAATTTATTTGGCGGGCTAAGGGTTAATGGGTTAAGGGAGAGAGAGAGTGTTGTATTAGGGAACAATATACAGCACCTATAGTTATTTATACTGCTATAAACATTGGGTGTATGAATTAATAGTTCATGTTTTTCACTCAATTTATTCATCTTACTTGACAAAAATGATATACAATGTCATGATTCCTGTCCATTGAACTTAATTCTAAACATTTAAAATCAGTTCATCTGCACTGAAAATTTAAACAATTGTTGTCTGTTTTTTGTTTTCTTCAAAATTTAAATTTTCCATATTTTGACTAAAATATGAAATTATATTTAAATGCCAGTGGCAAACAGTTTAGTTCCTGATCAAGTGTCGCGTAATGCGGCGTCACATCAGGATCCAAACTGTTTGACACCCTGACTTTGTTTTGAAAAGAATTGTTTTTTAAACTATAGCAGACTACAACTGTTGCAGACGAAAAAATTACCCAGCATGCAAAGAAAAATTAAGCTGCCTTGTAAAATAATTTAATCAAACACTTGTCAGTGTATGATAATCTTTGTACTCAAAGGGCTCCAGATAAAGGGGAGTATTTTGAAAACTAAAATCTTTATATCTGCTTTAAATCCTATGGTGTCACTACTCATTAGAATCGTCTCGAAGAGACGATTCTAATGAGTAGTAACACCATAGGATTTGGTGCTGAAATGAGTGAGAAAATGTTGGATTTGTTCAGTTTACTCTCTCTTATCTGGAGCCCTGTAAACTCCGGTGATAAATTTCTTTGAATAAAAGGTTTTGTCGGTTTTGTCGCTGCTACATCCGTTTTGTGTCACTTTGACCTAATTAATATTCAGGCTGCCGGCGTACAGTGAATTTATTTGCATATACAATCAGTATGGATCCAGATCAGGATGCTGAATAAATCGGCATCTATATTAGGATAACAACTGTTTTCTTCTAAGATTGGTTAGTTTTGATAAGGTTTTTTTTTTGGTAAAAATTTCAAGACAGATTGGCTTGAATGCAGAATTTGAAATGATGATGATTTTACAGCAGATGACATTTTAGGTTAGATGGTAATTAATGCGCTGGGATATGATAATAATAGAGGGCAACTTCTAGGTTACCAGGACAACCCTTTTTCTTATATCTTATTTTCAGAATTTAAGGCAGGTGACTGCTAAAAGCAGGCTTAAAAAAAGCAGAAATCACCTTTTGGAAGATTCTGCTTCAGATCAGAGGGAATAATTTCAAGTTTACCAACAGACTTTCTCCTTCACGTCTGCACCAAACCAAGCTACCATGTGACTTAACCCATTACCCCATAAATACACCTTTTTTTACCCTTTTCTTTTAGGCCTCCACCCAAGAAAATACTCCAATTTACACAGTCATAAAAAAATATCGTAAGACATTTTTTCTGTATATTTTTTCTGTATTCTAGCAAATGATAGCTTAAAACAGGCTTAAAGTAAAACTTTACTTTCAACCTGCTTTAAGTAAGTTACCTGTCTTCAAAACTGGATTGGAAATGTGCTATGGGATAATGGTTTAACTGAAATAAAATCACCTTGAAGAGAAAATTCTAATGAGTAGTCACACCATAGGGTTTGGAGCACACATAAACATTTTAGTTTCTGAAATAATTCCCTATCAGTATGATAAGGGTTAAAAAATCTTATTGAAATACAGCATAATACAAATTTGAATATGTTTTAAATTCAAATTCTCAAAGTCAAAGCACCTCTGAATGTTTGTAAATCTCTTTTATCATTTAGTGAAATTCAATTATCAATTAATCAAACACATTAAAAGATAGTATTTCAAACTAAAATTTCTGTCTGCTAAAACTCAGCTCTTTGTACCAGTATATTATATACACAATTAACCTTTCACCTTATAGATATGCCCTTTTACACCTCTAATTCATTACCCCATAAATACACCTTTTTACACCTCTAATTTATCCCTCCACTGAAGAAAATAGTTCCAATTTATAATACAGTTGTGAATATCTATAAAAAGAAATAATACCTATATTCTTGCAGCTGATAGCTTAAAGCAGGCTGAAAGTAAAGCAGAATGGGCCTTAAGGCGCATTCTGCTTTACTTTACACCTGCTTTAAAGCGACTCGCAACCGGATTGTGAACTTGTCAAAATAAAATAAAATACTCAAATAAAAGCAAATTTGTGGCATTATTTGGCTTCTGACATTAAAAAAATATGATCAATCCAAAAAAAGTCTCAAGAATCGTCACCGAATCTTAGATTTTTAGATATTTTCCATCGTTTTTCTATACCGACTAGTAGACGGTATAGTTGTTGCTGTTGCTTCTCTACACGGGCTCAGACATAAACACGAGCCGAATTACGAAGTTGTATGCACTTTCGACCGCAACACATTGAAATACGTTAAATCGATCCGAGATAAACGGATAGTTCCGTGGTCCATTGGTCTAAGCGGTTTCCCCTATTTTGCCTTCTGTCCGCCAATGCCGGGCCATGGGTTCGAATCCCACCAGAGACCAATATTTTTTTTTATTGAAATTCATTTTTTTAAACAGAATTTCTTATCCTAAACTAATTCTTTACCATTTATATAAGCGTTTGACACAAATTTACAAATTACTATTTTTAATGCACCATCTGGTTGCGAGTCGCTTTAAGTAGTCATTTTCAAAACTAGAAATTGAAGATAAGTGCCCCACTCGATATCTAGCCCTCTGATCTTGGTCTTCACTGTTTATCATACATTTCTAATATTTTCTCTAAAAAAAATCCCCCGAAAAATTTAAAATAAACAAGTAAATCTTTACATAATGGACGAATCCATTTAGAAACTCAGTAAGGGTTGTAAGGATTATAAAGATCTCTTATAGAAACCTTATCCTAATCAATATTGACGACAGTCATTTAGTCTTCGGTGTCATAAAGACTTACAAGACACTGCCTCATTAACCCTTTACTTGCTGCCAAGTGAGCCCTTTTTGCACATTAATTTTAATTTATTCCTCCACCGAAGAAAATAGTTCCAATTTACACAGTAATTTTGAGCATATGCCAAAAGAATATTTCCTATATCCTAGCTAACAGATGGTAGCTTAAAGCAGGTTGAAAGTAAAGCAGAACATACTTTTAGGCACATTCTGTTTTACTTTCAACCTGCTTTTACCCATTACTCCATAGATACACATTTTTATGCATTAAATTATTCCTCCACTGCAGAAAATAGTTCAAATTTATACAGTCTGACTGTCATCAATATGATTGTATCGTAAGAAATATTTTTCATACCCTAGCAGATATGGTAGCTCAAAGCAGGCTGAAAGTAAAGCAGATGTGCCTTAACCCATTATATACCTCTGCCTGATTCTTGTATTCAGAGTAGGTGGCCACTTAAAGCAGGTTGAAAGTAAAGCACATTATGCTTTACCTCCATCCTGCTTTACACTATCATCTGATAGAATACAGAAAAGTTGTGGAATAACTTAACCCATTACCCCTTAAAAACGCCTTTTTACACATCTATTTATTCCTCCACTGATGGTTCCAATTTATACAGCCAAGAATATGTACCAGAAGAAATATTTTCTATATCCTAGCAGATGGTTGCTTAAAACAGGCTGAAAGTAAAGCAGAATGTGCCTTAAGGCACATTCTGCTTTACTTTCAACCTGCTTTAAGTGGTCACCTGTTTTCAAAGCTTGAAATAGGCTATGAGGTAATGGGTTAAAGCCGTAAAAAGGCATATTATGGGGTAATGGGTTAACCCATTACACCATATATACAGCTTTTTACGCTTTTACTTTATTTATCCATTGAAGAAAATGGTACAAATTTATACAATCATGGATGTGTATCATATAGGAATAAACAACATATTTTTGACATTCATGACGGTATGACTACATTAGCTTCGCAGGGGGTAAATTACGTAAACGCCCTTTCATGACGGTATGACTACATTAGCTTCGCAGGGGGTAAATTACGTAAACGCCCTTCGGGCGTTTACGTAATTTACCCCCTGCGAAGCTAATGTAGTCATACCGTCATGAGCGGCAAAGAGATGTTGTTTATTCCTTATATTTATATTTATAGTTTCTGTCTTGTCAATTTAATGTGTTTATTTGCCAGATTTGTTTTTCTGTATCAGAATTTATCATATACCGGTCAAAGAGGTTTGGTAGATGTAATGTCGATGTAATAGCCATTCCAGTTTCTAAATATGGTGAGAAAGTAGTCCCAACTACATGTACTGTAACTGTATTAAAAATTCAGGATTTTTTCCAGTAAACTTTCTCTCTGTGAATGGAAAAGACTTACAAGGCAAACAAATAACAGTGCAACTTGAATATCTATTGCCAAAGCACATTCTAAAAATACAGGTCGCGGTTGTTTTCTTAACCCATTTACACACATAGCAACGTGATGGCAATGACCTATGGGTCTGTATCACTCCGCTAGTGTCATATGACCGTCGACCAATGGGAGCTTAGTGTTAAGTGCCCAATGTAGTGTATTTGAAGAAGTCCACGAATATCACGGGCGAAATCCGAACTGGCTAAAACCAGATTCGAAGTGTAGGTTCATCGAGGGATGACCTGCAAATTTTTAATAGGATTACATAAAGACTGTATACAGTGTGAATGTATATATTAAGCAATATTTGCTATACCCTAGCAGATGGTAATTTAAAGCAGGTTGAAAGAAAAGCAGAATGTGCCTTAAGGCTTAAGGCACTTTCTGCTTTACTTTCAATCTGTTTTATGTAGTCACCTATCTTCAACACTAGAAAGAGGCTATAGGGTAGCTGGTTAATCAATCACTTGTCTTCAAAACAAATTAACAGGCTATAGGGTAACCCTTAGCCCGCCAAATAAATTGTCGTCTGCTATATTTCTCGTCTGCTTCAAGTTTCAAAGTGCTTCAAAGTTGCTCAAAATTGCTAAAATGTTGTTCGAGTGTCAAACAGCTTGGATCCGGATGAGACGCCGAGTTACTCGGCGTCTCATCCGGATCCAAGCTGTTTGCATATGGAGCTATAGTCGTGAGTGGCAGGCTAAGGGTTAATATAATAAGACTAGTTACTACTTATTGTTTGAAGAATGTACTTATACAAGTAGGGTTAAATGTGTTTTGAAGCACTATTATTAATATCATGAAGATCTAAAATTATGGTCGAAACTGAATAGTACACATGTCCTGTGCAAACAGTGATGACCCAGATCCAAAAGTAGCCCTCTGATCAGGGTTTTCACCGTTTGTCATAATGCCAAATATTGACCAAACAATTAACCCTTAATTAAAAGTCAGTAATGGACTAGACTAAAATGGAAAATAGAGTTGTCTATTTAAAGTTTCAGGGAGGAAAGAGTTAAGTCATCAATATAGACTATATTTTAATTATATTATAGCATGAGGAGAGTTCAGTTTTGTTTATAGAGAATCAGAGCACCAGATAAGGGTAGTTTTTCAAATACTAAAATCTTTATTTCTGAATTAAACCCTATGGTGTCACTACTCATTAGAATCGTCTCTTCGAGACGATTCTAATGAGTAATAACACCATAGGATTTGGTTCTAAAAAAAGTGAGAAAATGTTGGATTTCTTGAAAAAACTACATCTTATCTGGAGCCCTGGAGAATCATGGAGATTTCAAGACAAGATCCATTTCAACTCTTCGCATGCCAGTAATGAAAGCATGACAACCTTTGCAAACAGTTTGGATCCTGATGAGATGCCGCGTTCAAACTGTTTGACACTCTGACCCTGTTTTGAAAAAGAAAACTTCGAAAATTCTTATAACCCTTTCACTGCCATGACGTCATCAGTTTGAAAGAACTACAGTCGAACTTCGATATCTCAAACTCGCATAACTCGAAATATCAGATATTTCAAAACATAAATGGCCTTATTTCAAGATCTGTTAAGGTGAACATACCTGTGTTTCAAAGTTAAAACGCGGCCTAGCCGTGTTTTAACTTTGAAATACGGGTATGTTCGACTGAACAGAGTTCAAGATATCGAAGTTCGACTGTATCTTCTGTTTTAATTTCACAAATTAAATTTTTTGACTGAAGAAATATAAATTAAATTGAGTGGCAGACTGTTTGAATCCTGATTAGACAATCCACTACACGGGGTCTGATCAAAATAGAACAATATGCAAATAACCATTGTACTCGGGGTAAGGCAGTGAAGGGGTTAATATTAATAGAACAATAGCAGACGACAATTGTATGCAGACGTAAAAAATTACCCAGCATGCAAAGAATTAAAACTATTCAGCCATAAAAACAAGTCAATGAATGAAAAAAGGCCACTATGTAACAACGTTTTTGTGACAGCGCCATACAGAAGTCATCAATCAAGCAATGATTAAGATAACTCCGTATTCTATTTATTCATCCCCACGGAAAAGATACGAGTAATTCATTCCACTTGGCTTAATCTTACATAATGCTTTGACGTCACCATTATAGTAGATCACTGATCAGCCATATACCATCTACAGCTATATTGCCATGGCTCCAGATAAGAGGGAGTAAACTGCAGAAATCCAACATTTTCTCACTTATTTTAGCATCAAATCCTATGGTGTTACTACTCATTAGAATCGTCTCTTCGAGACGATTCTAATGAGTAGTGACACCATAGGGTTTAAAGCAGAAATAAAGATTTTAGTTTTCGAAATACCTCCCTTATCGGGAGCCCTGACAATCTACAGGCTATATTGTCAGGGCTCCAGATAAATGGGAGAGTTAAATGAACAAATCCAACATTTTCTCACTCATTTCAGCACCAAATCCTATGGTGTTACTACTCATTAGAATCGTCTCATAAAGACGATACTAATGAGTAGTAGCACTATAAGATTTAATGCAGGTATAAAAAAAATTATAAAAGTTTTTTAAATATTTCCCTTATCTGGAGCCCTCTTAATTGTATTAGGCAAAAATTAAATGGAAATTAAGATTGTAACGGTTTCAATATACACGGTTGTTTAAGGTCAGATAAAATTAATGCAGAAAGCTTGACCAATTGGAGCTTTCTGCATTATTTTTATACTGCATTAAATGGTCCCCTTTCATGTAAGCTTTGTTTTTTTACTATACTGAATGGTTATTTAATACAAGAAAGATTGTACATGAAAATCACAGGCCAATATTTCTAAGCTAGGATAATATATATAGTACAAAATAACCTGGTTTATATTACGAACACTAAGCTTGATTTAAAAGATGCAGGCAAGGGACTGTTTCAAGCAGGATGAAAATAAAGCATAAAGCTCCTGTTGGAGCTTTCTACTTTATTTTCACCCTGCTTTAACCTGCCACCAATGTTTACAGCACCATCAGCATGTTTTGTTTATGAAGGTAGTTATAGCAGAGATTAACTGTATATTAGCTCTTTTCAAGCTGGATATATTTTTTTCTTCTGCCTGTATAGCTCAGTGGTAGAGCGTCCGCTTGCAGTGCGGGAGGTTGTGGGTTCAATCCCCGGCCGGGTCAAACCAAAGACTTGAAAATTGGTAGTAATGGCTTCCCTCCTTGGCGCTCAGGATTTTGGGTTAGCATTACGACTGGTTTGTCGGTGTCAGGATAAAGTGACCGGCCGGGTACAGTCCCAATGGTGCACCTAATTAGTGCCCCTTCTCATAATCATCAGAATTGATGGCGTAGAAGTAATAAATAGAAATAGAAAAATAGAACAGTACTGTTGTCATCTGCTACTGTGCTAAAAATAGATTTTCAGAATTTTTTTCAAAACAGACCTGGGTCAGAATGTCAAACAGTTTGGATCCTGATGAGACGCCGCGTAACGCGGCGTCTCATCAGAATCCAAACTATTTGCAAAGACAATCAATTGGTTCCCCACTAGCATGCTAAGATTTATATCCCTTAACATGCTAAGAACAACCTGAACAATTTGCAAATAATTTGGATCCAGAACAGACAACGCATAACATGGTGTCAGTTTGGGATCCAACCTGTTTGGAACACATATTTAAAATTTTCTTCAGTTTATAAAGCATAAAATATGATTTTGATTTGTTTTCGCAGACACAGACTATTATATATAGACAATTCAAGTGTTGACTCTTTGCACGCTAGCGGCAGATATAGGCTGCCACAGACATTTAACCTTAATTGCAAACATTTTGGATCCAGATGAGATGCCACGTAACAGGGTGTCTCATCAGGATCCAATCTGTTTGCCATTCTGACACTGAATTTTAAAAGAAATTTTGAAAAATTGTAATTTTTTAATAGAAGCAGACGACAATTGTTGCAGACGAAAAAATTACCCAGCATGCAAAGAGATAAGACATTTGTTTGTGGTAAGATCATTTATGAGATCATATCTGACATTAGGCAGAATAAAGATTGTCCTAACCCACTATGTTACACTGTCTTTATGTCACCTAGCTGCTTCATTAACACAGCCCCTTAACCCATTACCCCATAAATACACCTTTTTACGCCTTTAATTGATTCCTCTACTAAAGAAAATAGTTCCAATTTATTCTGTTACAAATAAAAATCATAAGAAATATTTTCTATATTCTAGCAGATTAAAGCTTAAAGCAGGCTTTACTTTCAACCTGCTTTAAGTGTTCAACTATCTTCAAAACTTGATACAAACTATGGGGTAATTATGGGTTAAAGCTAGCTGTGAAGAGTGTTCAGGAATTTTAGAATATATATTCATGAACATTAAATGGTCACTGCTAGAATTGTTCTAGAGCTTCAAGAATTACGTATTAACAAATTCTACAAAAGGAGTTCATAGAACTTTTGTGATTCTAGAACAATTGTTCCAAAACCATCAAAATTCTAGAAATTTTGGCAGAATATTCATGAATGCTAAAAGGCAGCTTCTACAATTGTTCATTAATATTCAAGAATTTGTTCTGGAATAGTTCTAAAATATTTCAATACCGTCCCACAGGGACATTGAATTATTCTAGAACTAGGCAGAATAACGTTTTGAATATTCACAAACTATATTCTTGAAGCTGATATTTAAGTTCATGAATATTCTGCAAATATTCTAGAAATGTGATGGCTTCTAGAACCTGATAGTTGTTCTATAATCACAAAAGATCTTGAACTCCTTTTGTAGATTGTGTATAGTTATTCTTGAAGCTCTAGAACAATTCTAGAAGCGGCCATTTAATGTTTATAAATTTTAAAATTCTTGAACACTTTTCACATGGGTTAAACACAGGGAGTAAACTGAACAAATCCATCATTTTCAGTATACCTGTCTGTTTTCAGGGCTCCAGATAAGAGGAGCATTTCAAAAACTAAAATCTTTATTTCTGCTTTAAACCCTATGGTGTCACTACTCATTTGAATCGTCTCAAAGAGGTGTCACTACTCATTTGAATCGTCTCAAAGAGACGATTCAAATGAGTAGTGACACCATAGGATTTGGTGCTGAAATGAGTGAGAAAATGTTGAATTTGTTCAGTTTTACTCCCTCTTATCTAGAGCTGGCTTAATTGCATTAACCCACTTGTACACAGTCAGTATGTCACCTAGCTGCTGCAAAGGTGCTTCTTGTCTTACTTTATTTTGGATTTAAAGCAGCTACATGTCGCTATGGAATTTTCACTTAACCCATTACCCAATAGCCAGTTTCTAGTTTTGAAAATAGAAACTATTTCTTATGGCACAAATTCATGACTGTATAAATTGGAACTTAAATTATATTCTTCTGTGGAGGAATGAATTCAAGGCGTAAGAAGGCATATTTATGAGGTAATGGGATAAAAACATATACTAAATGAGATCGGCAAAACAAAGGATTAATACCGATAGTGATAACAATCTAAAGCTTACTCAGGCATAATGTTTTCAAAAACATGTACAGTAAAACTTGGCTAATATATGACCTCTAATAGTTAACTGTTTCACAACAAATATCAGTACACATGAGGTAGCAGTCAAACATGAATTAGTTAACTCTTTGAACCCTAGTCACGCATATATGCGTCATTTGCAAAAATTACAAAAAAACGTCTACAGCATTTCGTTATGTCATTCAATTATATAAATATTAATTCCTTGAAAAAGCCTAATGGTGAAATGTCAGAGGATAAATTATAAACTTAAATTCTTGTTGGAGTTGTTATTTTTTCTAATAATCATTTTACAAACAGCATACCTGTGATGAATACACTTGTCCTATGCAAACGGTGTAGACCCTGATCAGAGGGCTCCTAAAGGAACCCTCTGATCAGGGTCTACACTTTTTGACATTTTGGCATAGATTTTAAAATTCAACCCTAAAAAGTCAAAAATGGACTAGACTAAATTGAAAGCTAGAATTGTCTATTTGAGGTTTCAGGAATGAAAGGGTTAAGCCATTAATCCATAGCCCATTTCTAGTATTGAAAACAGGTAACCACTTAAAGCAGGTCAAAAGTAAAGCAGAATGTGCCTAAAGGCTCTTTTTTCAGCTTGCTTTTAGATACCAATTTTGTGCTAAGATGTAGAAATTATTTCTTATGGTACATATCCATGAATGTATAAAACTGAACAGTTTTCTTCCATGGAGGAATGAATTAAAGGCTTATCTATGGAATAAATGCTTGCCCCACCCACCATGCAGTCTTTAAAGATATCCCAAGATGACCTTTCGATCAACAATTTCCTTGCAATAATCATGGATCTTATGGACATGTCGCTATAGCAAAAAAAATTGAAGCTTCTCGTGTGAGACTCTACCTTAATTTTTGATAGTTTGGTTAGTAATTACCATTGAAAATCACTAGAGCATGAGTTTAATCTGGACCTCACCAGGTAAACTGAGATTGTGTTGCACATGATTTGACAGTTACATTGACACCTCCAGAACAATGGGCTGGTGGTCCCTCAATGGACTGAGGAAAAGTCTTTAAACTGAGCTAATGAATTGAGTGTCTGTTTAACACAGATTTGACAGAACTGATAACTAGATAATTAAGGGGTGCACAAACTAAAATCTTTATTTCTGCCTTATAAACCCTATGGTATTGCTACTCATTAGAAACGTCTCTTAATGGAGGTGATTCTAATGAGTTGTAACACCATAGGATTTGGTGCTGAAATGACTTAGAAAAAGTTGGGCTTGTTCGGTTTACTCCCTTTTATCTGGAGCGCTGATATATACTTACCATTTTCTTTTGACGTCTAAACAAGCTGCTTGCCCCACCCATGAATGTATGTAAGAAATCTCAGGAAAAGATCACAGTTTAATTAATACAGTTAATTGTAGAAAATCCAAACTGCATGTGTCTACATGCACTGACTATCTCACAAAATCCGAAAAATATTCTGAATATCTCACAAAGTTCCCTAGTATAATGAATAGTGTATCTCACCATACAAGTATATCCTTTAGTAATATTCACTATATTCCTTAGTATTATTCAATGTATCTCACTATATATTCCTTAGTATTATTCAATGTATATCACTATAAATTCCTTAGTGTTATTCAATATCACTATATATTCCCTAGTATTCAATATACCCCCACTATATAACCTGGCAATCCGTGTTTCAAACAAATTCTCAAGATTCAAGTATTCACTATATCTCACAGTTCCCTTATTCACAAATTACCAGTTATTTCTATACACAATTTATCTCAAAAATATCTCTTACTAAAGTTCTAATTTAAAACTCCCAATAACACTAAGAAAAAATTCAAATTTTGTAATTCAAACAAAAAAACAAAAAATTGCCTGCTAAAATTTGTGGTCTACAATCTTATGTAAAACTCAGATCTTTCAAGTTCTGACATATAAGACATTATATACTGATATGAGTGTCCAAAGTTGGGATCATGATCAGATGCCACTTTACGCTCTGTCTGACCTGGATCCAAACTGTTTGCAAAGTTGATTATCATCTGTCACATAAATCGATGAAAGTGTTAACAGTTTATCTCAAAAGAATTCCTGTAATTTCCGTGTAAAGCAGAATAGAAATTTAATAATCATGATCACCCAAATATCCATTAAAGTGATGGCTGCCGTGACAAAAGTTAAGGATAGTGACACCAGATGTAAGCTATTGTCCAACATTAAAAAAAGTCTTATAAGAGAACGGGTTAACCCCTAACCCCATACATGTCTTTTTTAACCTTTAATTTATTCCTAGACTAAAGAAATTAAATCCAATTTTTACACAGTAATGAATAAGCACCCCAACTAGTACATGTATTTCTATATCCTAGGAGATGGTAGCTTACAGCAGACTGAAAGTAAAGCAGAATGCTCCTTAACCCTTTACCTGATAGCATTGTTTTAGTATTGAAGATGTGTGACTACTTAAAGCAGGTTAAAAGTAAAGCAGAATGCGCCCTAAGGCGCATTCTGCTTTACTTTCAGCCTGCTTTAAGCTATAATTAACTGCTAGAATAAGGAAAGGATTAAATATGACACATATTCATTACGGTATAATTTGGAACTATTTTCTTCAGCGGATGAATAAAATGAATGTGCTAAAAGTCGCTTCTATAAGGGAAAGGGTTAAGCTGTCTTTAATGATGAGTACAAGCTTTTGGGCTAAAACAAGAAATTTATGCTAATCCCCAAATACAACAAAACTTGCCTTTAACCCTTAGCCCGCCAAATAAATTGTCGTCTGCTTTATTTCTCGTCTGCTTCAAGTTTCAAAGTGCTTCAAAGTTGCTCAAAATTGCTGAAAATGTTGTCCGAGTGTCAAACAGCTTGGATCCGGATGAAACGCCGAGTTACTCGGCGTCTCATCCGGATCCAAGCTGTTTGCATATGGAGCTATAGTCGTGAGTGGCAGGCTAAGGGTTAAAAGCAGAATTTGAACCAAACAGGGGTTGGAATATCTTTACTTCGATGTATGCTTAACCCTTTCCCACATAGCATATCTCTAGTATTGAATATAGGTGTCCACTTAAAGCAGGTTGAAAGTAAAGCAGAATGCGCTTTAAGCGCATTCTGCTTTACTTTCAGCCTGCTTTAAGCTATCATCTGCTAGAATATAGAAAATATTTTGTATTATACATATTTATGAATGTATAAATTGGAACTATTTTCTTCAGGGCAAGAATAAACTGAATGCGCTAAAAGGCGCTTCTATGGGGGAAAGGGTTAATGCAAAACAAAAGTAATGCAGAAAGCTCCTGTAGGAGGTTTCTGCATTACTTTTTTTCTACATTAAGGTATCAAGTAGACAAGTCTTAAAGCCTGATCACGTCTCTTCTTTGAAACGTTATTTGATATTGATACAGGTGTCACGAGTGTAGGACAATTCCCCACCAGGACAATTCCCCACTAGGACAATTACCCACCGGACAATTCCCCACTAGGACAATTACCCACCAGGACAATTACCCACTAGGACAATACCCCACTATTAATTATAATTATGTATTTAATTAATGAATTTAAGCACTTATTGCAATTTAACCATGCCCAATATAAAACTTACAGTGTAGACTCCAATCATATCAGGATTTTAGTTGCATTTGCAAAACAGTTTTGACTAAGATCAGTCAATGATAAACAGTGGGTGCTTGATCTTGATAAAGGTTGATTATGTTAATGACGTTTCTTTACTATTAACCATAACCCCATAGCCTGTTTCTAGTTTTGCTAAACGCCTTATGTTTAACAATTTCAAACACTATAGATCCAATTCAAACATCAAATATCTGATCTGAAGCTAAACAGGAAGTACAAAGATAATTGATGTCTGCTCTTGATTTAAACAATTTTAATTATAATGACATATCTTTTATAACCGTTCTTATAATGCTAAATGCCTTATGCATAACAATTTCAAACAATAGATCCAGATCAAACATCAAATATCTGATCTTCAATCTCAACTGTTTGAAATACAAAGATACCGGTAGTTGATGTCTGCTTTTGATATAAACTTCTTTTTTTTTTACTGTTTACTAAATGCCTTATGCATAACAATTTCAAACATTAGATCTAGATCAAATATCTGATCTGAATCTAAACTGTTTGCAGGCAATACAAAGATAGTTGATGTCTGCTCTTTACTTTCAATCTGCTTGAAAGGGTCAACTATCTTCAAAACTAGAAACAGGTTATGGGGTAATGTGTTTTAAAATAAATAATGAAAAATATGAACCTACCTCAGCATCAGTGATGGCTGATCCAGAGCTGAGCACAAGTATTTAGATCTCTTAATAAATAGCCCAAAATACCACCAAATTTCAATTTAAAATAGGGGATAAGACTGACAGAACTGATATAAAAAATGTGTTTTTTTTAATCAATAAATAGCCCAAAATAGTTGAAAATACCACTTTTATTTACTTATGGTTGAATTAAAAATATATTGCTATAACTATGAATTAATATTCTCACTAATGCGTTTTTTCCTTTAGAAAATTGTCTTAAAAGTGCTTTACGAACGATTTCAATTTAAAATATGGGATAGAACTGACAGTTTCAGTAATAATGTAAACCCAATTTCAACCATGCCCTAACAACCATTTTAAGGCATCCATAGTTATTTTAAAGGTTACAAACTATTGGTATTAGTTTGAATTTGTATTCTCAGTGGTTCTTTCCACTTTAATATTTCAAAAAAATGATCAAATATCCATTTAATTTTAACGGTGGGGAATTGTCCTAGGATAAAAATTACAAATTCTGTCATAAATCCACCTAAGTTCAACCATTGCCTAACAACCATTTTTATGCATCAATTGTTAATTAAAAGGTTACAAACTATTAATATTGGTTTGAATTTGTATCCTCACTGTTTTTTTCCTCTTTAATATTTCAAAAAAATGATTTATTAACAATTTAATTTTAACAGTGGGGAATTGTCCGCCCTGCCAAAAAGTGGGTTATTGTCCTAGTGGGTAATTGTCCTGTGGAGAATTGTCCGGTGGGCAATTGTCCTAGTGGGGAATTGTCCTGGTGGGGAATTGTCCGGATCCCAGGTGTCACTGTTTGTAGCCTACAACAATCGAACCTCGATAATCAAAACTCATTATTTAAAACTCAAAAGTTGTATCTGTATTTAATCAGTTACTCCAGTTTGCTAAAGCCGAACAAATTCATATTTCAAGGTTAAAGCATGCCTTAAGCCAAGTTTTAACTTTTTAATACAGGTAAGTTTGACTTAACGTCAGTTTGAGTTATCGAGAATTGCCAGTATTTGGGATAGTATGATCTATGTCAATCAAACCCTTTATGTTCCTTTAACATAACAATACATGTATTTGAAAACAGCGTTGATCCAGATCAGATGTCAATCAACCATATCTATGATCAATATCCACATCAAATTACCCATAAACATTTTTCAACTCAAATAAAAATTTATATTTTTTTTGGGGGGGGGGGGGGGGGGGGGGGGGGGTAGGAGATTTTATCATTTTATCAGGATAAGGGAAAGATATTAGTGCTTACAAATTATGCATAATATTATGAATATCTGAGGAGAGCATACAAGGGACAATATTCATTATCATGAGCTAATAGCAAAGATCACCAAATGTCAATACTTATTATCCAAAGGTCAATAAAGACGGTAAATTTAGGGCTCCAGATAAGAGGGAGTAAACTGAACAAATCCTACATTCTCTCCGTAATGTCAGTACCAAATCATATGATGTGACTACTCATTAGAATCGTCTCTTCGAGACGATTCTATTGAGTAGTCACATCATAGGGTTTAATGCAGACATAAAGATTTTAATTCTTGAAAAACTCCCCTTATCTGGAGCCCTCAGAATAAAGACTAACATATTAGATATATACTAAGGGACCTCACCCACACTGTCTTAATTGACTTCTTCATCTAGCTTTAATGTGTGAGAAATGATTTAATTTGTCAAACAGTGTAGACCCAGATCAGAGGGGTCTTAAAGGATCCCTCTGATCTTGACTTGGTCCAGGGCTCCAGATAAGAGGTAGTTATTTCAACAAATCAAACATTTTATCATTCATTTCAGCACCAAATCCTATGGTGTTACTACTCATTAGAATCGTCTCGAAGAGACGATTCTAATGAGTAGTGACACCATAGGGTTTAATCCAGAAATAAAGATTTTAAGTTTTGAAAAACTACCCTTATCTGTTGCTCTGTTGGTCTGCACTGTTTGTCAGTGTTTTACCATTTTGGAAACAATTTAGCAAGAAGGGGTCAATGTAAACTAATATCAGTATTCAAACATTATAAAAGTTGCATGTTTTTTCATCTCATTCATCCATTATTCTCTATTCCATCGTATGTGTCACCTTACTGATTTTGAAAAAGATTTTTAGTTCCTAATCGATCCGTTTTTGAAAATAGAAAGTACCTTTCAACGTCATAATGGACGGCACTTTCTATATTTAGAAAGGGATCACGTGACAAAAGTACCGTTTTTCTTGTACTTCAGTAAGTTGATTGTTTGATATTTTATCCTTGAAAAAGACCCGGACATTTTGATGGAATCAGGGTTGGGTTTTTGCCGGCAAAAACTAGTTTTTTCCTTGCCAGTGGCAAAAACTGGAATAAACCGGCAAAAACTGGAAATAACCGGCAAAAATGGCAAAAACCTAAAATAATGAATATAATTATCAGGGTGAAAAATAAATCTTGGGATGTTTTCAACTAGCTTTATTTTAATATCAGTCATCAAAATTATGCCTGATATTTATAAAAGTGAAACAGTAATAAAAACTGGGCTACAAATGAGAATGAAGAAAAAACTCAAATGATTTCTCCATAATGTTGCAAACAACTAACTACTTATTAGAATTGTTTGAGACAACATGTATGAAGTACTGTAGTCACAAACAATACAGGATTCAATGGAGAATTAAGGAGTTTAGATTTTGATTATTTCTCATCTGAGTTTCTTAAGATTGAAAAAAGTTGAAAGAAGTGTAATAGCACAACATAATCACTGGTGGTAAAATTTATAAATATTTTAACTGATCAATCAGTTCTCCAGCTCCTCTGAGTCTCTTATAAATTCTGTAACAGAACACAAGTTTTCCTGCTTTTTCTATTCCAAGCCAGGACTCAGTTTTATCTGAATGTTACTTCAATTTACTAAAGTTAGAAAACAACCTTTCCATAAAAGCAGAACTTGCAGGAAATTAACACTTACAGTAGGGTTTATTCTGCTTTAATTTCAGCCTGTTTTACTCATTTCCATTAACTATGGCTGTGTATTGTGCATTCTTCTGACACTTGACACTTATGCATTGGCAGGTCCACAATACACAACTACTGCCCACACACTTCAGTGCATGTGCCTTAAGGTGTAAACCTGTTAAGAAGAGTAACCTGCTAAAAGGGTTTAATCAAATTCAGTTTTTGCCATTCAGTTTCTTTAGTTTTTGCCACCCAGTGTCTTTAGTTTTTGCCACTCAGAATTTTAAGTTTTTGCCAGTTTTTGCCACCCAGTTTTTTCCTTGTTGGTTATACTCAATACACAACCACTGCCCACCCACTTCAGTGCATGTGCCTAAAGGTGTTAACCTGTTAAGAAGAGTAACCTGCTAAAAGAGTTTATTTAAATTCAGTTTTTACTACCCAGTGTCTTTAGTTTTTGCCACTAAATAATTTTAGTTTTTGCCAGTTTTTGCCACCCAGTTCTTTCCTTGCCGGTTTTTCCCGGTTTTTTCCATGGTTTTTTCCACCCTTGGCAAAAACTTGCCAACCCTGGATG
Source organism: Gari tellinella (assembly GCA_922989275.2). Lineage (NCBI taxonomy): Eukaryota > Metazoa > Mollusca > Bivalvia > Cardiida > Psammobiidae > Gari > Gari tellinella. Next base: position 82,010,243 of record OV277864.1, on the reverse strand, counting down.
GAATAAATATAATGACGAGTGACAAACAGCTTGAATCCAAATCAGATGCCAAGTTTGATCTGGACTCAAGCTGTTTGCAAATATAAGCCGATTTCCCTCCCTATAACAACTCCCTCCGAACAATGCACACAACTTTTGTCTTCTATTGGGTGTCGTTGTAGAGAGGGAGCGCTATACATGTCTTTACACACTGCTGAGATCCTTTTAAATTGACTGCCGAATTAAAAAGCGAAGCTTAATGGTTTATCATTAATAAGCCTAATTGCTCGCATAAATCAATTCCACCCTTTATACACTGAAATTTCATAAAGTACTAATATTTACAATTCAACTTTTTGAAACATGATCTGTGTATATAATTAATTTTTTATGTTGATTTTAGTGTTGTTTAAAGTATGATTTTTTTTAAAAATCGCAATTAAACAGTGAAGATTTTAAAAAGGTTCAGGGCTCCAGATAAGGGGAGTATTTCAAAAACTAAAATCTTTATGTCTGCATTAAACCCTATGGTGTCACTACTCATTAGATTTGTGTCTTTGAGACGATTCTAACAAATAGTAACACCATAGGATTTGGTGCTGAAATGAGTGAGAAAAGTCGGATTTGTTCGTAAAACTCCCTCTTATCTGGAGCCCTATGTACATGTACTAGTTTCCAGCACTCAAATGGTCCACCTCTGGAATATATATAAGCTAATACTTATAATAGGGCTCCAGATAAGAGGGAGTAAACTGAACAAATCCAACATTTTCTCACTCATGTGAGCACCAAAGCCTATGGTGTTACTACTCATTAGAATCGTCTCGAAGAGACGATTCTAATGAGTAGTGACACCATAGGGTTTTATGCAGACATAAAGATTTTAGATTTTGAAATACTGCCCTTATCTGGAGCTCTGGACCGTAAAAGCAGACAGGTATACCTCTCAAATTTCAACCATAAATGGAAGTGAAATTTCCCCAAATCACCATAAATCAACAGTGTTTATTACTTGGTGGTATATCTCATAACTCGGGTCACTCTTCACATTCACCTAGTTATTGAAAACAATCTTCGAACAACAGTCCATCCGACAACAGTCAAACTTGTGTGAATCCTTTACTCCATAGATAATATGTACATTATTACACATTTAAAGTGTTCCTCCGCTGAAATAATTAGTTCCATAGTTTAATATACACTCAAGAATATGTATCATTAATGAAATAGTTTCCATATTATAGCAGATGACAGCTTAACAATTAACCCTTTACCTGATAGAAGCGGCTTTTAGCGTGTTTAATTTATTCCGCCACTGAAGAAAATAGTTCAAATTTATACCGTCATGAACAAGTTCAAATTTATACCGTCATGAACATTTACCATAAGAAATATTTTCTATATCCTAGCAGGTGGAAGCTTAAAGCAGGCTGAAAGTAAAGCAGAATGCGCCTTAAGGCGCATTCTGCTTTACTTTCAATCTGCTTTAAGTGGCCACCTGTCTTCATAACTAGAAACAGGCTATTGGGTAAAGGGTTAAGGCAGGTTGAAGTTAAAACAGAATGCACCTAAAGGCACATTCTGTTTCACTTTCAGCCTGCCCCAGTTGGAAGGTATTGAATTATTTTAGAACTATTCCTGAATAATTTCTTGAATATTCATCAACAATTCTAGAAGCGGCCCTTTAATGTTCATGAATATTCTGGAAAAATTCTAGAAATTCAATGATTTTAGAACCATTGTTCTAGAATCACAAAAGTTCTTGAACTCCTTTTGTAGAATTTATAAAATAATTCTTGAAGCTCTAGAACAATTCTAGAAGTGGCCATTTTTCATTCATGAATATTCTAAAATTGTTGAACACTTTTCACAAGGGTATAATTATACAGTCATAAGAAGTAGTTTCTATATTCTAACAGATGTTAATAACTTAACCCTTTCCCACATAGAAGCGCATTTTAGCACATTTAATTCATTCCTCCAATGAAGAAAATTGTTCCAATTAATACAGTCATAAAGTACCATAAGAATTATTTTCTATATCCTAGCAGATGGTAGCTTTCTGCTTTACTTTCAACCTGCTTTAAGTAGTAACCTATTTTCAAAACCAGAAACAGGCTATGGGGTAAAGGGTTAAAACAGATTGAAAGTAAAGCAGAATGTGCCTAAAGGCATATTCTGCTTTACTTTTAGCCTGCTTTAAGTGGTCACATATCTTCAGTACTAGAAACACCTGGTTATGGAGTAAAGTGTTACCATTTCCTCTACATAAGACAAACTAAAGAACCCTATAGGGTAAGTCACTCAGGCTCCAGATAAGAGGTAGTTATTTCAACAAATCAAACATTTTCTCACTTATTCAGCACCAAATCCTATGGTGTTACTACTCATTAGAATCGTCTCGAAGAGACGATTCTAATGAGTAGTGACACCATAGGGTTTAATTCTGAAATAAAGATTTTAGGTTTTGAAAAACTACTCTTCTCTGCTATAGACATGAAGAAGAAAATGTTGGAAAACTTGTAAAATGCAGGAAAATGTTAACCTATTACTCCATAGATACACCTTTTAACACCTTTAATTTTATTATTCCCCTACAGAAAAAAGTTCATACAGTCATGAAAATGCAGCACAAAAATATTCAATCCTAGCAGAAGATAACTTAAAGCAGGCTGAAAGTTAAGAAGAATGTGACTTAAGACACATACTGCTTTACTTTCAAACTGCTTTAACCCTTTACCTTATAGAAGCGACTTTTAGCACATTCATTTTATTCATCCGCTGCAGAAAATAGTTCCAAATTATACCGTAATGAATATGTGTCATATTAAATGATTTCCTTATTCTAGCAGTTAATAGCTTAAAGCAGGCTGAAAGTAAAGCAGAATGCGCCTTAGGGCGCATTTTGCTTTACTTTCAACCTGCTTTAAGTAGTCACATATCTTCAATACTAGAAACAGGCTATCAGGTAAAGGGTTAAATGCTGCACCTGTCTTCAATACTAGAAACAGGCTATGGGGTAACGTGTAAATGGTCCATTGATGTCCGAGAACTGGGACAAACATGATTGTAGTCCTTCAATGAATTGTTTACTCAAACTGTTGTCTGCTTTAATTCTGAAATACAATACTTTTTACTTATATATAATATCTAAATATTTATCTGTGTGACAAACAGTTCGGATCCAGATCAGATACTATGCAACTCTTTTTCTGAGCTGGATCCAAACCGTGTTTAAAGCATAATTGTCTTGAAACTTAGTTTGTAGTTACCAGGGCTCAAGATAAGGGGAGTTTTTCAAAAACTAAAATCTTTATTTCTGCATTAAACCCTATGGTGTCACTACTCATTAGAATCGTCTCTTCGAGACGATTCTTATGAGTAGTAACACCATAGGATTTGGTGCTAAAATGAGTGAGAAAATCTTGAATTTGTTGAGTTTACTCCCCCTTATCTGGAGCCCTATAGTTATACCCAGCTGGCACAGGTCCTACCATGAGGGGAGGGGTTTATTAGTTCTTATCCTATAATAATATGATAATTTATGTCTGTTTCCAAAAATGTTGTCTGCTTAACTTATTGCCCAATAGATGTATAGGCCTGTTTATATCTTGAATTTATTCCCCCAGTGAAGACAGTCAAGTATGTGATACCGGTATAATAATGCACCATAAGAAATATTTACTCTATCCTAGCAGGTGATAGCTTAAAGCAGGTTAAAAGTAAAGTAGAATGTCACCTATATTACCACAACTGAAAACTGGCAACGGAAGAGATTAGGGTTAACCATATTCCATAGCCTGTTTCTAGTTTGGAAAACAGGTGACTAATTAGTACTTAAAGCAGGTTGAAAGTAAACCAGAATGTGCCATAAGCTGCTTTAAGGTACCATCTGCTAGAATAATAGCTGGAGCCCTGAGACTATACACACAACTCCAGCAGACGACTGTTCCAATATTGATTTAGAGTTTAATGCAGGTGTCTGCTTAATCTTTTAAATGCCAAAACTTATCATAAGCCTTATCCGTTTAACATACTGAAATAATCATTGACCTATTAAATGCTCATATGTGTAGTCTGTTGTTATAACATTGGATTTAAAGCAGTTTGACTGGAGAAATATTGTCAAATAATCTGTGATCCTGGTCAGATAACCTTGACAGATGAGAGTTTATTCTACAGGCTGTTGAACACAATCAATTAACAAGTCAAATCAATCAATCAATCAATCAATGGAATAGCAAAAACTAATTCATCAATCATTCAATCAGTTACACAATTTTCACATTTGAATATAGTCACGAATATTTCTGCATCCTTTAAAAAATGCTGCTTTCACCTAAATCAATTGACTTATTAATACAGTGGAGAAAACGTTATTCTTTCCCAATAAACGCGTTTACGCTAAAAATATTATTTCTATTGCAAACAATTTGGAGCCAGATCAGACGCCGGGTAATCGGCGTCTGATCAGGCTCTAAACTGTTTGCCACCAAGATTAACATAAATTATCAGAATTGTCCAAAAGTTGTACTTTTCTACGTTTTAGTGCTTTGCGTTTGCGTTTAAACGGGAAAAAATAACGTTTTCTCCACTGTAAGTCCTTCACTCAATAACACATTATAATCACATTTGAAAAACAGCAACAATCTCAATGATACCTGTGACCAAATCAATCATCAAATAATCACTCAATCTATCTATCTATCACTTATCAATCACTCAATCAATCAATCAATACATACATACATTAACCCTTGCCTCCATAGCATGTTTCTTCTTTTAAAAGACAGGTGACCACTTAACTCTTTGAACCCTAGTCCCGCATATAGGCGTGCTTTTCAAACAGTGTACATGTGAATAGTACACTTGACCTATGCAAACAGTGAAGACCCTGATCAGAGGGCTCCTAAAGGAGCCCTCTGATCAGGGTCTTCACTGTTTGTCACAATGCCAAACATTGACAAAAACAACCCTTAAAAGTCAGAAATGGACTAGACTAAAATGGAAACTGGAATTGTCCATTTAAAGTTTCAGGGAGGAAAGAGTTAAAGCAAGTGGACAGCTTAATACTGGTTGAAAGTAAAGCAGCACCTTTAGGTGCATTCTGCTTTACTTTCAGCCTGCTTTAAGCTACTGTCTGCTAGGATATTAGAAATATTTCTTATGCTGCACATCCACAGGGCTCCAGATAAGAGCGAGTAAACTCATCAAATCCAACATTTACTCTCTCATGTCAGCACCAAATTATATGGTGTCACTACTCATTGCATGGAATAACAGGGCTCCAGATAAAAGGGAGCCAACTGAACACATCCAACATTTTCTCACTCATTTCAGCACCAAATCCTATGGTGTTACTACTCATTAGAATCGTTTAATGCAGAAATAAAGATTTTAGTTTTTGAAAAACTGTCTTTATAGCAGTGGAACTCTGAGTCATTACTGTACACAAAGGAACTACATTTTTCGGCGGAGCTGTCTAATATCTCATTGAGCCTCAAACCTTATATGGCCCAACCAATCGTGAATGACCAGAAATGAAAGCTTAAGGACACGTGCTTAAAATCGAATAGTCTGGTTGGGTAGCGGTTAGACTTGACTACTGACTTTTACAAATTTGTAAAATAAGAGACACAGACTGTTATAGGCTGATTTGCTATGTAGCGGTACCAGTAGTAAACACGACTTTCCGCTACTGCTAGTGAGTTATAACCGAGAAATTTTACTGAGTCCCGACCGTTAGGTAGTGATTTGAATGACATAGTGTTTCTATTTTAAGATATGACATATTGTCTCAAGTTCGGCAATGATTTGATGCGTTCTGCAAATCAAAACGAAATTGTTCATAATAGAATTGATCATAATTTTAATCTAGTACCACGTATATGAAAAAGAAAGAATAGCAGTAACAATTCAGTGAGATTACGAGAAAACTGGCGTTTTAATTTAACCTAGATATCGAAAAGATTTCGAGCATGATGGGTATTTTTTGTGTTAACACCATTTTCCTCCAGCGCATGCGCATCTCTGTGACCTCAAATGTAAACAAACCGTGATTTTTTTAACGCGATCGCAATCTCTTGGTTAAATGCGAAAACCCAACAACACATAGATACCTAAAACGTACATTGCTACACTTTGTAGATATTTTTATAATAAATCAGAACATAGAACTAACTCTACAAGACAAATTCCATACACGAATTCTTGAAGCGGACACTTGCTTTATTTACCGGTGGCAACGTGAATTTCTCATTTGAGGGGTCGTTTCAAACAATTCATATTCGGCATATTACGGGGGTGCTTTCCAAAAATCTCAAATCAAAATCAGGTGATTGAGAATATTTAAACAATCAAACCATATTTAAAGTATAAACAACTAACAAAAGAGCACACACATACGAATTTTAGTAATTTATGGTATCTACAAATTACAAAATAAAAATGATACACGTAGATCTAGACATGGAAGTATAATTCCGTGATCTAGATCTGTCTTTAAAAATTCTCATCACTTTCAGTCACATCCTAGGAAGAAGTAAGTGCAATTCAATTGGCTTATAAAGATGGAAGTGGAAATTTGAACCCCCACCCCCCTGTGAACCAAGCAGTAGATCCATGTGCAAACTGTACCTTCTGTCAAGAATTTTCAAGTAAATCTCTCTACAACCACCTCTGAAAAAGTACTTATTGATGGAATAAAAACAGCTGACGAATAGCTGACAACTTGCAGCAAAATGTAGCCCGATCAAAAGCATAAACGTGTGTAAATGCTCTCTGCTGTACTTTCACCTTCAGTCTTTGAGAGACCAACTGCCTTAACAAACTAATGATTAACCTCAGATCCAGTAGTTTAATGATTGCAAAAACTCATTCTTGGCGACTCTCAAGACCTTCAGTCTTTGATTATATGTATGTGGTCGTAGATTACTGCGCGTGTCTTATTAGATAAATATTAAGCTTAATATCCTGATTTACCATCCTATTTATTGCAACTTGGATAAAATCAATTCCATATACATCATTACCTTCACCACCCATTCCGCTGAATATCTTTTTTAAAGATATTTCTTGTTTCAGAGTAGGAATTAATTTAAACCATAAAAACGTGTATCTATGGACTATGGAGTAAAGGGTTAAACATGCAGTTATACCCGGTAGTAGCTCTAGTACTTACGTTAGACATGGTGGACAGACAGCAACATGAAGAAGTGATAGTACTAGTCCAACATTAATCTCAACTTACCTGTAGCATCAACAACAGCATCAACAACAGCATCATCAACAGCAACAACATTGTCATCATCAACATCATCAGGAGCAGCAGGAACCATATGAAAATAGAGAAGAAGAAACATTATTAGAACTATGCCATCGCAATAGTTGAAGCATCAGCTTGACCCAGAGCTCCAGATAAAAGGAGTATTTCAAAAACTAAAATCTGTATTTCTGCATTAAACCCTATGGTTTCACTACTCATTAGAATCGTCTCTTCGAGACGATTCTAATAAGTAGTGACACCACAGGATTTGGAATATATTGGATTTGTTCAGTTTAATCCCTCTTATCTGATGCCCTGTTGACCTATTCACCATTAAGTGATATTTCTACACATCATTTACAGTGTACCTTGAAAGATTACACTTGTCCTACAAACAATTACACTTGATGAGTTAAAGCAGACTTGCAGTAATATATTATATCCATTATAGGCACATTCTGCTTTACCTTCAGCCTGCTCTAAGGCCTATTTATGGGATAAGTCTGGGTTAACACAGTTTTACGGTACCCAGCCTTTTTGGAGCTACAATGTATTTGGTAAATTATTTTTACCCATTACCCCATTAGCCTGTTTGAACTTTCTAAATTTGAAACTAGGTGACTACTTAAAGCAGGTTGAAAGTAAAGCAGAATGTGCCTATAGGCACATTCTGCTTTACTTTCAACCTGCCTTACGTTACTTGCTACTTCATAATAATAATAATAATAATAATAACGACTTTATTTTACATGGATAACATATTTGGTGTGTAACCAATTTTCAATATGGTCCACAATCATGGCATGTACATAGTTATATACAGAAAGTTAGCACATAAGAACAAGAGAAATTAAGAATATGTACCAGTCATTGCCATACTCAAAAGATAATGGTGTAATCATATATGTTTCACTAAGTTTTAATAAATAGTTATAATTCATATTACTTAGGAAACATCAGTTACACTTACATTATTTACTTTTTAGAAGTTAATTGATGTAACTGGCAATGAAAGGCATTATACAGTTGAAAATAAGTACACAATAAATAAGCTGTCAACAAGATAGTTGCATATCTTGGATAAAGAAAATATTTCTGATGGTATACATTAACTTTATGACTATAGACAGGGCTCCAGATAAGGGGAGTATTTCATAAATTAAAATCTTTACTTCTGCTTTAAACCCTATGGTGTCACTACTCATTAGAATCGTCTCGAAGAGACGATTCTAATGAGTAGTAACACCATAGGATTTGGTGCTAAAATGAGCGAGATAATGCTGAATTTGTTCAGTTTACTCCCTCTTATCTGGAGCCCTGCTATAGATACACAATGTATAAAGTGGAGCTATTTTCTTCAATTGAAGAATAACTAAGAGGTGTAAAAAGGCCTATTTATGGGTTAATGGGTGAATAAAGGTCAGGCAACTTTTAATCTCAGAGTTTGTGATATACCAAGCTAAAAATAGAAACAGTCCGAAAATAAATGCGATGATGCTTCTATACATGGCAACACTCGAACACCGATTTGGCAACGTAATCTTTCCAAAGTATCACTAGATCAGATAAGAAATGGTTACAACTTTACAAACCGGCTAGCAACTAATATAGGTGGAAAAAATCACAAGTTTGTAAACATTTTAACAGGGCTTTTTTTCCTTCTATAGCAGTGGCCGATAACAGGTGACTCCCCAATTGCAAAAAGCCTCTTTTTTTATTCAATTACCAGTTCTGTTTAAATGTTAAATAACTTTGTTTTCAATTATTAAAAAATTAAAGTAACTTTCTATTTTCTGTGTTTATGTCTTCTTTCATTTAAGTTCCTTAAGTGTTTTGAAAGTCACTTAGCTTTCCAAATTTGGCCGAAAATCGCGCTTGAATTTCCAAAATGAAAGGCTAAGGCCCTTTCCAAATTTTTGGAAAAAAGGCCCTTTACAAAGTAACTCTTGTGGGTTATTAGGTTCCTTTGTGGATCTTTTAAGTTACCCAAACATGAACAAGTCCATTTAGAATTCTGGGTATTTTAATAAATACTGCTCTAAATAAGCAAATAGTGTAGACCCTGATCGAAGGACTCCTATAGGAGCCCTCTGATCTGGGTCTACACTGTTTGCAAATATAATTCGCGTATTCTAAACAGGACTCCATCATTAACCCTTAGCCTGCCACTCACGACTATAGCTCCATATGCAAACAGCTTGGATCTGGATGAGACGCCGAGTAACTCGGCGTCTCATCCGGATCCAAGCTGTTTGACACTCGGACAACATTTTCAGCAATTTTAGCAATTTTGAAGCACTTTGAAACTTGAAGCAGACGAGAAATATAGCAGATGACAATTTATTTGGCGGGCTAAGGGTTAAGTGTTTCATTCCAGATGTAATTCAAAGTGTACAGGTTTCGTATTAGTATTATTAACTCTAAATTGCATGATATAGCGGCAGATATACCTGTCATAGTGATTATATCTGCAAACAGATTGGATCCAGATGAGACGCTGCATGATGCGGCGTCTCATCAGGATCCAAACTGTTTGCCATTCTGACACTGAATTTACAAGGAATTTTGTAAAATTCTCATTTTAGAACAATAGCAGACGACAATTAAAGTGTTGCAGACGAAACAATTCAGTGTTTTTTTGGGGACCCGTTCCCAATTGAAAACAAGGGCTTTTTTCCCAAAATGAGCATTTCACGGCACGATTTTTTCCCAAAATGAGCCTTTTACGACTCAATTTTTTCCCAAAATTAAGTATTTTACGTCGTTTTAAGGCATATTTTTCCCAATTGGAGGGGTACCAACTCATTCCTAAAGTGGTGAAAAAAACCACTGCAATTACCCAGCATGCAAAAAGTTAAAGGGATAACAGCAACGTAACATTACATGAGAGTCCATACTTGCAACAATTGTAAACAAACAAAGCTATTCAATTTGCATTAGGCAGGGGTTGCATTTATTATGACAGGGCTCCAGATAAGAAGGAGTTAACTGAACTATATTAATCCAACATTTGTCACTCGTAACTTCACCAAACCCTATGGTGTCACTCGATTAATCATTAGAATCGTTTCGATGAGGGTTTAATGCAGAAATAAAGATTTTAGTTTATAAAATACTCCCCTTTATCTGGAGCTCTGTTAATAATGAGAAAAAGAAATTATTAAAATAAATGTACATGTAAATAACTGTGGTTGGGCCACACAGTTATTAGGGTTTTTTTTAAGTGATACTGTTGATTGTTTCGCTGTAAAATTATCGCTTTGGAAACTCTCTTCCAAGCATTGAGATGTCAAACTTCACCATGACATTTTACCCCATGGCCTGCATGTTTCTAGTGTTGAAGATAGGTGACCATGCACTTAAAGCAGGTGAATGTTAAAGCAGAATGCGCCTGCTTTCAGCTGCCATTCTACTTAAAGATATAAAAATTATTTTCTTCAGTGGAGCAATGCATGAATTAAACCATTACCCCATAGCATGTTTCTAGTTTTGAAGAGAGGTGACCACTTAAAGCAGGTTGAAAGTACAGCAAAATGCGCTTTAAGGTGCATTTGCTTTACTTTCAACCTGCTTTAAGCTTCATGAAGCTGCTAGAATATAGAAATTATTTCTAACGTTAAGGTACTTCGCATATGCGCGTAGTTTCCATACGATTGTTATGAAAATTGTCATGAAGAATGATAATAGCCTAAGAAACAATGTGTGTAAATATAGGCAAAATTTATCGTGTGGTTTGTCTTTAAGGTCTTTTTTCTGACAAAAACCTAGAATTTTGATGATTTTATTTTTCTTAAAAATGAATAAAGCTAATGACTATAAGTCTCGCCCAATAAGTAGTCCACAACATTCATTACAAGAAAAGCTAAAAACAATTTGAATAAAGGTGTTCAGAAAGATGTTATCAGCTATTTAAATTTTGCAAAATGCTAAAAAATTGAATTACAAAAAACTGACTCATTCAATGTATATTTGTTTTCATTTTATTCAAATATATGGTTGATGAACTAGTCAGTCTGACAAAATTAGAAAATATTACAGTCAGGATTTGTTGTAATAACATATTTTCTTATTAAAATGTGGGATATTTGTTGTTTAGATACAGTTACCTACCTTAGAATTAAAACTTTGTCATTAAAATGCATTATTATTTATTCATGGACTTGCATACAAGGTTTATTATATTGTTTGAACATAATTATAATGGGCAATATCGATCTTGAAAAGGTTAGCGTATTGATAAGCTTCAAGGTGTGGCTTTATAGTTCGATCAAATCGTTTACATGTATACCGATTTAATTGACTTGTAAGTCATTAAACTAAAACGTACAGGTAAGTGGACATATACTTGGACCGTAAACATCACTAGTACTAATCACCGAAGACTAAACATAACATGTCTCTTGATTACTGCGTTATGGATTGACAAGTCAATAAATCGGACACTAAAACAAATTATTTGGATCGGATGGGTCTCGAACCTATGACCTTTGGGTTGCTAGTCAACCACTATAGTCAACCACTATACTAACTGCGCTATGAAGGATTATACTAATTTATATCAACATTTCCTTTATATAAATTTCCTAGTATAAACACGTACGAAAAAAGTCTGTGTCGTCCAGACGCATATCCGCTCGCCCGCAAGACCGACTTCCGGTAGCGAAAGGCCTTAAATACTGACAACTGTATTAATTGGAACTATTTTCTTCAGTGGAGAGATAAATGAGAGCTGTAAAAAGGGGTATAATTTATTGGTTAATGGGTTAGACATTTATATATAAAATGTGTACAACTTTGTATCTATGGAGCACAGGGTTTGAACTGTTAACAGTTAACAACTTGAGAGTTCCAGATAAGGGGAGTATTTCAAAAACAAAAACTTTTGTTTCTGAATTAAACCCTAAGGTGTTACTACTCATTAGAATAGTCTCTTTTCGAGACCATTCTAGTGAGTAGTAACACCATAGGATTTGGTGCTGAAATAAGTGAGAAAATGTTGGATTTGTTCAGTTTACCCCCCTCTTATCTGGAGCCCTGACCTAAGTATGGGTTATTGGCCGGGCAATGTCATCGACCCTTTTCTGTGTGGTCCTCGCTCAATTGTTAAAACCTTTGTAAACAGTTTGGCTCCTGATCAGAGGTAAAAAAATCTTGATCTGATCAGCATCCAAACTATTCATCATTCAGTTTGTAAATCTGAAAGTATCAAGAAGAAAGAGTGTATTTTCTGAATTAAAAGCAGACAGTAGTTTGAGTAAACTCAGCATTTAAAGCTTAGTAGTAACAAACTTAAGCTTATCCTGACATAATAATTATAGTCTGCCTTCAAAATCTGAGAAATTCGGATGCATGTTTTTTTAACTTGAAGATTTTGTTAAAAATAAAGTCAAACATTTTGGATCCAGATCAGATGCCGTGTAACACGGCATCTGATCTGGATCCCAAATGTTTGCATTAAGCCAGTCAGGTCAGGATGGGGGCAGAATGAGGGTTAACCTAATGAACTATATTGTGTGAGTTTTTTGCTGTAGTTTTTGCCATAACTATCAATAAATATAATAGAGATACAATGTATAATTGGAGTATATAATGGATCGAATTGATTTCATATATATTGAAGCTTAAAATGGCCAGAAAAATGACATGTTGTAGTTATTTCCACTTGTTGTATTAGTTTTTATTTATTTGAATTTGATTTATTAATAATGACCTGTATTCAAAAAAAAAAGAAATTTTTTTTTTTTTTTTAAATTGGGAAAAAAATTGGAAATTGGGAATATTTTTTACCGTCCGTTTACCGGATCCGTGGATACAGCAGAAAAAGTCCTGGCCTTGTTTGTTATTACACATCAAATGTTTTACTGCTCCAGATACAGTTTTTTTTTCAATAAAAGAAATCTTCATACCTTCTGAAAACCCTATGGTGTCACTACTCATCAGAATCGACGTCTCAAAGAGATGATTCTAATTAGTAACACCATAGGGTTTGATGCTAAAATAAGTGAGATAATGTTGAATTTGTTCAGTTCAATCCCTCTTATCCTCTGTATAGAAAAACATTGCAGTGTCCTCAGATTACACTTGTTAACCCATACCTCTTAGCCTATTTCTAGCTTTGAAAACAGGTGACCACTTAAAGCAGGTTGAAAGTAAAGCAGAATGTGCCCTAAGGCACATTCTGCTTTACTTTCAGCCTGCTTTAAGTTACCATCTGCAAGGATATAGAAAATATTTCTTCTGGTACATATTCTTGGCTGTATAAATTGGAACTATTTTCTTCAGTGGAGGAATAAATAGAGGCGTAAAAAGGCATTTTTAAGGGGTAATGGGTTAATTAATAACTTTAATGAAATCTTCCAAAAAGGGAGAGTTCTTTGCAATAAATGGGTTAAGAAATTTAATTCTTTGAATGCTGGGTATTTTCTTACGTACGTCTGCAACACTTTGTCGTCTGCTAGTGTTCTTAAATTAGAATTTTCAAAATTTCTTTTAAATTCAGGGTCAGAATGGCAAACAGTTTGGATCCTGATGAGACGCCGCGTTATGCGGCGTCTCATCTGGATCCAAACTGTTTGCAGAGGCAATCACTGTGGCGGATATATCTGTGGCGGATATATCCGCCGCTAGTGTGCAAAGGCAGGCCATTTTCTGGCCATTTTGGGAAAAACTGCAATGTCTGTTTTGGGAAATTATCGGTGCGAAAAATCATGTTTTGGGAAGAATTTTTCGGCGGAGCTGACTGGTTTCTATTTAGTCACACTTTCTATTTGGCCACACATTTCAACCAATTATATTTGATCAGAAATTTAGAATTAAGAGCACCTGTTGAAACTGAATAGTCTGATTGGATAGTAGCCAGGGCTCCAGATAAGGGAATTATTTCAAAACTTAAAATCTTTATTTGTGCATTAAACCCTGTGGTGTCACCATACATTTGAATTGTCTCTTCGAGACAAAAAAAATGAGTGGTAACACCATAGGGTTTGGTGCTGAAAGGAGTGAAAAAATGTGATCCAAACTGTTTGCAGAGGCAATCACTGTGGCAAAGGTGTGCAAAGGCAGGCCTTTTTCTGGCCATTTTGGGAAAAACTGCAATGTCTGTTTTGGGAAATTATCGGTGCGAAAAATCATGTTTTGGGAAGAATTTTTAGAATTGATTTCACATATATATATTGAAACTAAATGGCTAGAAAAAATGACATGTAGTAGTTCTTTCCACTTGTTTTATTAGCTTTTATTTGAATTTTGAGTTATCAGTAACAAACCTGAATAAAATAATAAAAAAATATTCTTCTTTTTTTTTCTGAAATTGGGAATTTTTTTGGGGAATGGGAATATTTTTTACCATTACCCATTGGGAATGGGTCCGTTTACCGGACCCGTGGATACACCAGAAAAAGGCCTGGTTTAAGACTGAAGCAGGCAACAACTTTAGGCAGATCATAATTGTAATGACAGCACGACATTAAATGACAGTTAGTTCCTGGTGTTTTACACAAACCCTTAATTACCATAATTATGCTAGCAGTGAAACCATGGTAACCTTTGCAAACAGTTTGGATCCTAATGAGATGCCTGGTACCATGGCGTCTCATCAGGTTCCAAACTGTTTGACACCCTGACCATGTTTTGAAAAGAAATTTGGAAAAATCTATTTTTAGAACTGAAGCAGATGACAATATAGTTGCAGACGAAAAACATTACCCAGCATGTCAAGAGTTAAAAGTCTACGACCTGAAGGTATACTGTTTCACTTGTTTTATCTTTCTCCCGCATTTACATAGTTATTTTTATACTCTATGAAAACAGTGCAGAACCAGGGGCCCGCTTTACGTAACGTAAATAATGTATGACAAAAACTGTTGTAAGTAAAATTGTGACTTTAAAATACATCTCAATTTTTATTTCTCCATCTAATCCTGTCTTGTGACATCTCTTTGGAATTGTCTTTTCAAGACGATTCCAAAGACATGTCACAAGACAGGATTGGATAGAGAAATAAATGATTATTTATAGTTTTAGAATCTTACAGCCATTTTTGTCATATGACAATTCATAAAACGGGTCCCAAAGAAGGGAATATTTCAAAAACTAAAATCTTTATTTCTGCTTTAAACACTATGATGTCACTACTCATTAGAATCATCTCCTAAATATTGCTGTTAACTAGCAAACAGTGTAGACCTTGATCAGAGGTCCCCTAGAGGAGCCCTCTGATCTGGGTCTACACTTTTTGCAATGTAATGAGTATATTTTAAACTTGTCCATGGTGTTGAAAGTGTTAACCCATTCCCCCATAAAATACACCTTTTTACGCCATTAATATATTCCTCTACTGAAGAAAAGAGTTCCAAATTATACTGTTACAAATAAGAATCATAAGAAATAAGTTCTATATCCTAGCAGATAACAGCTTAAAGCAGGCTGAAAGTAAAGCAGAATGTGCCATAGTTCCAATTTATACTGTTACAAATAAGAATCATAAGAAATATTTACTATATTCTAGCAGATAATAGCTTAAAGCACGCTGAAAGTAAAGCAGAATGTGCCTTTCAACCTGCTTTAAGTGGTCAGCTGTCTTCTAAAACTAGAAACAGGCTATTGGGTAATGGGTTAAGCCCAAGGACTGTATTGTCTTTTGAATGGTAAGATATGTTACCTTATATCTCACAGGGAGTCGTTGTAGGGAGGGAGCGTTGTATCTCACAGTAAAACATTACGCTACACTATCCAGGTGTTCTCTTTTTTACAACGTAAGTTTACACAGTTGTGCTTCAAAAATTTTAATGACAATTTACTGATAAAACCCCAGTCGTTACATGTACACAAATTGTACTAAACTCTTTACTCTACCGTATATAGCCTGTTTCTACTTTTTACTGACAATTTACTGAAAAAAACCTAGCTTGTAGATTTTGCAGCTGTTCAGTTGAAATGCATTAAATCCTTTACCAAATAGCCACTTTACTAGTTTGAAAACAGGTAACAACCTAAAGCAGGTTGAAAGTAAAGCAGAATGTTCCATAAGGCACATTCTGCTTTACTTTCAATCAGCATTAAACTATCATTTGCTAGAAAACAATGTAGAGAAAATATTTCTTATGATAGAGAGCCATGATTGCATAAAATCTATCTAATTTACTCTTTTCTGTCTGTTGATCAATTATTTAAAGGCGTAAAAAGGCATATTTATGAGTGATCATGGGTTAAACTCTTCACAGACAAATTCAACTATCTGTTTAACCCATTACCCCATAGCCTGTTTCTAGCTTTGAAGATGTGTGACTACTTAAAGCAGGTTGAAAGTAAAGCAGGATGATGTGCCTTAATGCACAGACAGATTTTCTTTCAGCATGCTTTTAGATAATCTCTGCATGTATATTGAAAATGGTTCTTATCTTGCATATCCATGCCTGTATGAGTTGGAACTATTTTCCTTGGTGTAGGAATAAATTAATGGCGTAAAAAGGCGTATTCATGGGGTAATGGGATAGTGTTTAGTGGGAAAGAATTACTTCTTCTCCCCTGTATGTACATGATCCGGTGAATAACTTACCCATTACCCCATAAATATGCATTTTATTTATTCTTCCACTAAAGAAATTATTTCCAATCAATACAGTGTAGAATATGTACCATAAATGCATAACCCATTCCCCCATAAATACACCTTTTTACGCCTTTAATTTATTCCTCTACTGAAGAAAATATAATTATTTCTAATTTATACTGCCACAAATAAAAATCAGAAGAAATATTTTCTATTTTCTAGCTTATAAAAGCTTAAAGCAGGCTGAAAGTAAAGCAGAATGCACCTTAAGGTGCATTCTGCTTTACTTTCAGCTCGCGTTCAGTGGTCACATATCTTCAAAACTAGAAACAGGCTAAGGGGTAATGGGTTTAGAAATAATTTCTATATTCTTGCAGATTGTAGATTAAAAGCGCATTCTGCTTTACTTTCAGTCTGCTTTTAAGTGGACAATTATCTTCCAATACTAGAGACAGGGGTAATGGGTTAAACTGCAAATGTGCACAAACAGCTTTTAACTACCCAGCACGGTGTCATTTTGTAAACAGCTGTCATATCTTAACTGTTACAAACGATACATCGCTCTGTGTATAAAACTTCGGGACTTCTAAAACAAACAGCGTCAATTATGAATTGACGATTTCAAAGTTTTAAAAACACCCCAATTACGTCAAAAAGGACACGAGCTATCGGTGTCACTCTTGATCTAGACGCGTGTGCGCAGGAAAAGGTACTCACAGGCTGGATTTTAATCCCAAACAGAAGCCATCGAATATATATCACCTGTCTCTCACCTGTCATTTACCTATCTAGAACAAACCGTGAAGAGTAAAGCAAGGGGCGTAACTCTTACAGACTCACCTCATTTTCCCGCGGATGAATGGATCTTTATCCTGCTGCGCACGGATTGACTTAGGACATTTGCAAACAGTTTGGATTCAGATCAGACGCCGAGTAACTCGGCGTCTGATCTGTATCCAAACTGTTTGGCACTAATATAAATTTTTAATTTAACTTTTATCTTTATTTAAAGACATAAAACAGACGATATTTTTGCAGCAGTTAAAAGTCCAGTCATGGAATGTGTGTATAATTCCGTGATCCAACAGTGAGGGACCAAGTGCCGCATGTCGACTCAAAACGAGGTATGATAATATCTTAAAACAATAGGATAGTCTAGTATAACAGAAAGTTCCATACGAATTTTCTTCTTACATAACTAGATCTACAATGTGGTGGACCAGTTTTTGTACATCTATAAATTTATCAATTTTAAACACAGTCTACTTGTTTTAACTTTACTGACAACCTATACTCCCTTAACCTATTACCCCTCAAATACGCCTTTTAACGCCTCTAATTTACCCCCCCCCCCTTTTAATTTTTTTTTTTTACTATTCTTCTTTTATAGATAAGAAGTATAGTAAAAAAAAAAAAGTCAAGTAGATCTACCTGTGGGTTAAAGGTATAATCAGGAAAATCGGGCTTGAAAAATGTGAAATCTTAGGATTTTTTTTATCAACTTATGGCAGGCCTGCAATAAATGAACAATTTATTTCTCAAATCGAATCATACCTACACGATTTCCTATCATTTTAAGAACCCACTGACTAACCAGATCTTCTCTTACAGCTTTGTTATTTTCTTTTATTTTCAAAAAATCCAATGGCACCAACAAGTCCATTCTCTGTTACACGTATTGTGTCAGAAATTTCATTAAATTGTAAAGTTCATCCATTGACTGATCAATTCTTGTAAAGGTTTACTAGATTGTCCATTCGAGTTCCAGAGTCGGAAAGACCGACGGACATATACATGTACAAACTCCTTACCTTTTTTTACTCTCATTTAATTTGATTTTTCATGATATTACAGTTGAGAAAACGTTATTCGTTCCCGTTTAAACGCAAATTAAACGCTAACGCAAAGCACAAAAATGTAGAAAAGTACAACTTTTAGACATTTCTGAAGAATTATGTTTATCTTAGTGACAAACAATTTGGAACCTGATGTTTGACACTCTGATTAATTTTCTTGAAATAAAATGAAAAAAAAAACTCATTTCTGACAGTAACTGTTGTTGCTGTCGTCATTTTTCTCTCTCCACTTCTTGAAACATTTGTTAAGGATGTTTGTTGAACATATGGATGCATTTTGACTCATTTTGAAAGTTGCATTGGTGGGAGAGGGGGGGGGGGGGGGGTCATAGCCTACGCGCCGAAACCCTGTGGTCACAAGTTACAAGTCTCATAGTTATTGGAACAATTATTAGGAAAGATAACTCTTTCCCCATATATGGCAAAAATACTAGAAGAGTTTCTTCCCATATAAGAGTAGCCTGCGTTCATATTAAACCTATTTGCGCCAAGTGGATTCTTTCATAATTATACACTGGATTACTCCATTTTATATCTAAGGGGTGCATGGTGTATTGTAAATTTTCATTTTCATTTTGTTTTATATTGAAACTATTTACAACAAACACTGTATACTCTGATCTGACGCCGTATTATGCGGCGTCTGATCAGAGTCTACACTGTTTGCCTATGTCCAATATATGGGATCGTGAGCACAAATTGGTTAATATTCTGGTTATGTTTGTTATGATTTTACGTCGCTTTTAACAGTACTTCAGTCATACCGCGACTTCCAGCTAATTTTGCATAAATCGGCAACCGAGTGGAACCACGGACCTTCCGCAAGTTAACTGGAAGGCTTCCCCACATAAAAAATCCGAATGCCCAGACCCGGAGTCGAACCAACAGCGACTATGTTTTCAGAATAAATGACATAATGTGAGTATCATACATGTCATCATTGTAAAATCATATTGAAAATTGGTTTGTTTGTTCTATACCAAATATGTAATCCACATGAAATAAAGTCGTTATTATTATTATTATTATAAAATCCAAATCGGGTTAACCCAATACCCTATAAATACGCAGTTTTACCTCTTTTATTTATTCCTCCACTGAAGAAAATAGTTCTACATTATAAAGTCACGAATATGACCCATAAGAAATGTTTTTAGGCTGTTGGAACAGGAGCCTTTTTTTATATCCTAGCAGATGGTAGCTTAGAGCAGGCTGAAGTGAAGTAGAATGCACCTTAAGGCGCATTCTGCTTTATTTCCAACTTGCTTTAAGTGGAAATCTATCTTCAATACTAGAAACAGGCGTTATTTCTTCTAAAACATAGTAAACTAAAGTGTCTTTGAAATACAGAACAGTTCGTTTATTTCCAACATTGTCGGAAATAGCCGAAGCATCCCGACTGACCCGAATGCGATCGTTTCAATTGGCGCTAACAAGAGCATTTGGCACTAACAATCCTATCTATCTGAAAGATCGAACTTGGGAATTGATGTAGATTCTATTTTCCTTCAGTTAAAGACATCTCCTGACGACCTTTTGGTCATAACGCCTTGCCAGATTATTTACTGTCAATTTCCTTGCAAAAAGCACGGGTCTTGTGCATATTGAACCATTGAATCTTCTTATGTGAGACTCTACCTTTATATTTGATAGTTTGGTTAGAAATAATCATTGAAAATCACTAGAGCATGAGTATAATCTCACCCTCACCAGATAAACTGAGATTGTGATGCACGTGATTTGACAGTTACATTGACACCTCCAGAACAATGGGGGAGGGGGGACTCTCTCTATGGACTGATGAAAAGTCTTTAATTTAGAAAAGAGTTGTTTTTTTTTAAAAAAAAAATTAGAAAAACCGCAAAAGACCGATAATTCGAAATTATTTAAGTCGACTTCACTAGTACATTGTATTTCTTAGTTGTCTTTCAAAAAAGTTGAACTGTTTCAAAGTTAAACCGTGGCTAAACCTGGTGACTGGTGAGTGGCTTAGCCGCGTTTTAACTTCAAAATACGGGTACTTTCGCTTTACTCTTACCATTCTTCGCGTCGGTGCAAACAGATTGGATCCAGATGAGACGCCGCATAACGCGGCGTCTCATCAGGATCCAAACTGTTTGCCATTCTGACTGTGAATTTAAATCCAAATGTCAAAAGCTGGACTAGACTTAAATTAATTTAACCCTTTACCCAATAGCCTGTTTCTTGTTTTGAAGACATGTAACCAATTAAAGCAGGTTGAAAGTAAAACAGAATGCGCCCTAATGCTATCCTCTGCTAGGAATTATAGAATATTTCTTATTATACATGTTCATGACTGTACAAATTGGAACTATTTTCTTCAGCGGAGGAATAAATAAAATGCGCTAAATGCCACTAGTATTGGGGAAAGGGTTAAGCCTATAGTGTCTAATAAAGAGAATAAACATTGGCAAACAGTGTAGATCCCGATAAGGCAACGTGTTGTACGGCGTCTCATCAGGGTCTGCACGGTTTTCTGTTTGCTGCATCATACATGTATGAAATATTTTGAAAAATAGATATTTTGGAAATCTTAGGATATTTCATTATCAACTTCTGACAGCCTTGGCAAAAACAATGTACTAGTTAAGAATAATCAACATGTAATGCTGCAGGTTGATATTGAAAATCGGTTATCTTGAAAAGTGTGCGTTTCAAAATTCACCCCCCCCCCTCCCCCCTACACACACACACTCATCTAGATAGCATTTACCTATAGAGAGGGGAACACATTATCATTTCCTATTGTAACGCAAGCGAACTACACAGGGCTGCCATAAGTTGACATGAAAAATCCTAAGATTTCCTAATTTGCATTTTTCAAGTGCGATTTTACGAGTCGTACCTTTACCCCCATAGCCCTTTTCTTGTTTTGTTGACCTGCGACTACTTAAAGCAGGCTGTAAGTAAAGCAGAATGCGCCTTAGGGCGCATTCTGCTTTACTTTCAGCCTGCTTTAAGCTACCATGAACTGGGAAAAAATCCGGAGATTTAGGAAAAATCCGGAGAAATGGCAGCCCTGACTACAAACGCATTGCAATGTAATGTAGAAAAAGACAATTTGTTGGTAATTCTGACTATTTATTTTAATTTTAGAGACAAACAGTTTGGAGCCTGGCTAGACGCCGGGTAACCGGCGTCTGATACGACCCCAAACTATTTGCATTGGAATGAATGGTTTCTCGACATCTGGTCGGGTTCTAGCCTTGAATTTATGGCTTTTTTCGGAAACGTTTTCTTTTTCAAAAAAGCAAAGCTCTTGTCATCTGCAAACAATCTGTACTGTGTGCTATAAGATATAAACATATAGTGAAACTGTATAAATCAACCACTAAAATTGGATATATTTATTTTATAGTACAGTCGAAACTCGATGCTTCGAACTCGCGTTAATTCGAACATACCCATATTTCAAAGTTAAACGTCCCAAAGACCTTACTTCTTTGCTGCAGTTCATTAGGAATATTTCTTGTTTATCAGTCCGATAAAACCCCGGCTGCCAAGAACTAAAAGGAAGGCAACAAGGTGGGGTTGATCCCATGCGATGCTTTGTAACGAGTGGGATAAGCCTAAATCATTCTTCCTGAAATCATCATTGTCTCATCTCATCATCCCTCATCATTCATCGGCGCTATATGACCTAATTTGTGTCGCAGTGCCGTAAAAGCTGTAGATTAATTATGTGAAATATTATAAATTTGTGTCGCAGTGCCGTTAAACCTGTCGATTAATTATGTGAAATATAGTTTATCCGTACAGACACTGTTTCAAGATTTGAAGAAAAAACTGTCCCGAGTGGCATTTCTTGTAGCGAACATGTTTTTGTTTTATCAGCATCGCTGTAAATTCTTGAAGCTTTTGTACTAACAGACACTCATATTTTTACCAATTTAAGCAAATATTGGATGAATACTTCTCATTTTAGGCCAACAGACACCTACTTTGGCTAGTTGGGAAGGGGGGTGTATTTTTCTGCATGAAACCTAGGGGATAGAATTTTGACCATATTTCATAAATATGCATGGTGACACCTAGTTTTCATTACATGTACACTTTTTGAGGGGTTTTGGAGTAATCATCATTTCTGCCACGGGAAAATATCATGGGTGATTATAACAATTTATTACATGTATTTTTTATGACATTTTTATTGAAAAAATCTTATAAAAGATCGTGTCAGTGTATTTTGCTTCAATGATATTTTTTTTCTACATTTGTAGCTGTATGAAAAAAGAATTTTCAGTAAAACCTCTCTAATACGGCAACTGAAATGCAGGCTTATTAGTAGTTATTAAATACAGGAGGAAGCTGAAAGCAATGTGAAAGTAAAGCAGAAAGCTCCTAAAGGAGCTTTCTGCTTTACTCTCATCTTGCTGTAAACAGTCACCTGCCTGTAAAATTGAAAACTTGATATCATGTAGTTGTTATAGTGCATAGTGCATAAAATACTACAGTACCCAGATAATTATTACTTTTGCTATAATTATAAGTAGTAGTACATGTAGTAGTAGTAGTAGTAGTAGTACATGTAGTAGTAGTAGTAGTAGTACATGTAGTAGTAGTAGTACATGTAGTAGTAGTAGTAGTAGTAGTACATGTAGTAGTAGTAGTAGTACATGTAGTAGTAGTAGTAGTACATGTAGTAGTAGTAGTAGTACATGTAGTAGTAGTAGTAGTAGTACATGTAGTAGTAGTAGTAGTAGTACATGTAGTAGTAGTAGTAGTACATGTAGTAGTAGTAGTAGTAGTAGTAGTAGTACATGTAGTAGTAGTAGTAGTAGTAGTAGTACATGTAGTAGTAGTAGTACATGTAGTAGTAGTACATGTAGTAGTAGTACATGTAGTAGTAGTAGTAGTAGTACATGTAGTAGTAGTAGTAGTAGTAGTAGTAGTAGTAGTACATGTAGTAGTAGTAGTAGTAGTACATGTAGTAGTAGTAGTAGTAGTAGTACATGTAGTAGTAGTAGTAGTAGTAGTACATGTAGTAGTAGTAGTAGTAGTACATGTAGTAGTAGTAGTAGTAGTACATGTAGTAGTAGTAGTAGTAGTAGTACATGTAGTAGTACATGTAGTAGTAGTAGTAGTAGTACATGTAGTAGTAGTAGTAGTAGTAGTAGTACATGTAGTAGTAGTAGTAGTAGTACATGTAGTAGTAGTAGTAGTACATGTAGTAGTAGTAGTACATGAAGTAGTAGTAGTAGTAGTAGTAGTACATGTAGTAGTAGTAGTAGTACATGTAGTAGTAGTAGTAGTAGTACATGTAGTAGTAGTAGTAGTAGTAGTAGTAGTACATGTAGTAGTACATGTAGTAGTAGTAGTAGTAGTACATGTAGTAGTAGTAGTAGTAGTAGTAGTACATGTAGTAGTAGTAGTAGTAGTACATGTAGTAGTAGTAGTAGTACATGTAGTAGTAGTAGTACATGAAGTAGTAGTAGTAGTAGTAGTAGTACATGTAGTAGTAGTAGTAGTACATGTAGTAGTAGTAGTAGTAGTACATGTAGTAGTAGTAGTACATGTAGTAGTAGTAGTAGTAGTACATGTAGTAGTAGTAGTAGTAGTAGTACATGTAGTAGTAGTAGTAGTAGTACATGTAGTAGTAGTAGTAGTAGTACATGTAGTAGTAGTAGTAGTAGTAGTAGTACATGTAGTAGTAGTAGTAGTACATGTAGTAGTAGTAGTAGTAGTACATGTAGTAGTAGTAGTAGTAGTAGTAGTAGTACATGTAGTAGTAGTAGTAGTAGTAGTAGTACATGTAGTAGTAGTAGTACATGTAGTAGTAGTACATGTAGTAGTAGTACATGTAGTAGTAGTAGTAGTAGTACATGTAGTAGTAGTAGTAGTAGTAGTAGTAGTAGTACATGTAGTAGTAGTAGTAGTAGTAGTAGTACATGTAGTAGTAGTAGTAGTAGTAGTAGTAGTACATGTAGTAGTAGTAGTAGTAGTAGTAGTACATGTAGTAGTAGTAGTACATGTAGTAGTAGTACATGTAGTAGTAGTACATGTAGTAGTAGTAGTAGTAGTACATGTAGTAGTAGTAGTAGTAGTAGTAGTAGTAGTAGTACATGTAGTAGTAGTAGTAGTAGTACATGTAGTAGTAGTAGTAGTAGTAGTACATGTAGTAGTAGTAGTAGTAGTAGTACATGTAGTAGTAGTAGTAGTAGTACATGTAGTAGTAGTAGTAGTAGTACATGTAGTAGTAGTAGTAGTAGTAGTACATGTAGTAGTACATGTAGTAGTAGTAGTAGTAGTACATGTAGTAGTAGTAGTAGTAGTAGTAGTACATGTAGTAGTAGTAGTAGTAGTACATGTAGTAGTAGTAGTAGTACATGTAGTAGTAGTAGTACATGAAGTAGTAGTAGTAGTAGTAGTAGTACATGTAGTAGTAGTAGTAGTACATGTAGTAGTAGTAGTAGTAGTACATGTAGTAGTAGTAGTAGTAGTAGTAGTAGTACATGTAGTAGTACATGTAGTAGTAGTAGTAGTAGTACATGTAGTAGTAGTAGTAGTAGTAGTAGTACATGTAGTAGTAGTAGTAGTAGTACATGTAGTAGTAGTAGTAGTACATGTAGTAGTAGTAGTACATGAAGTAGTAGTAGTAGTAGTAGTAGTACATGTAGTAGTAGTAGTAGTACATGTAGTAGTAGTAGTAGTAGTACATGTAGTAGTAGTAGTACATGTAGTAGTAGTAGTAGTAGTACATGTAGTAGTAGTAGTAGTAGTACATGTAGTAGTAGTAGTAGTACATGTAGTAGTAGTAGTAGTAGTACATGTAGTAGTAGTAGTAGTACATGTAGTAGTAGTAGTAGTAGTAGTAGTACATGTAGTAGTAGTAGTAGTAGTACATGTAGTAGTAGTAGTAGTACATGTAGTAGTAGTAGTAGTAGTAGTAGTACATGTAGTAGTAGTAACAGTAGTACATGTAGTAGTAGTATACCCTATTTATATAGCGCTTCTTTCCTAAAGGAATTGTGTGTTTAAAAGCGCTACATTTGAAATTATATAAACATACTTATAAAGTGATAAAAGACAAATAACTACGTTTACAATAAAGCTAAGACATCCTACTTGCAATTCATTCAATATAATTACTAAGATGAACTAATATAATGAAATTCAGCAATATTTATGGCAGGGTTCATTTGACTTCCAAGACGCAAATAGAGTAAATAAATGACATCGGTTGTCATGGAAACGGTTGTAGTTTTCTTCAATACAAGACATACAATTATCCCCGTTTGTAACATTCAATCAAATCTATCTTCAGCGAGATTTCAATGCAGGGTTATTATGCTCGCTATAGATTGCTATGCTAAATATAGTACGAATCTACGTGTTTCATGCATGACAAAAGTAATACAAAAACAGGGCTGCCATAAGTTGGCATGGAAAATCCTAAGATTTCCAAATTTGCATTTTTCTAGTGCGATTTACGAATCGTACCTTTACCACATAGCCTGTTTCTAGTTTCATTGACATGTGACTACTTAAAGCAGAATGGAAGTAAAGCAGAATGCACATAAAGGCGCATTCTGCTTTACTTTCAGCCTACTTTAAGCTACAATGTATCAGAAAAAATCCGAATATTTAGGAAAAATCCGGAGATATGGCAGCCCTGGCATGAAAAAGGTAATACAAAAGCTTGTGTAGTAAGTTTTCTATAACCCTGTTGTCATGCAGAAAGTAGCCCAAGGTATGAGACGGTCGGTTCATAACCTTATAAACCTACTACTTCATGACACGTTTCTAGTTTTGAAGACAGATGGCCACTTATCTCTTCATGATCAAACTATTCGTGAGATTTTTACCCCATTGGAGTTATTTTTTGCGAACAACATAGAGCTTTTCATCACATAAACGTGCAAGATACAGTCAAGAAATCGCATGGTTGTTTCGATGTTCAAGCGATATAAACAGCAGCAAAATATCGGCAAATACCATGAATCGAGCTAGCGATTCATGATAAAATTACCCACAATTTTCTGTCGTTTATTTCGCTTGAACATTTTGTTAGTACGCATGTATGTTAAATCCATATTAGAGGTTGATAACACGAATAATGTGTACCCTATAATGAACAGCCATGACCGCATTACTGAAGCTGTGTACATTCAAAAGCCAAAAAAGGTTCACTGTTTACAATCTAACGTCATAAACTTGACAGTTTTGGCGCGAAAATGCCGATCTGACGTCGTTTGGGAAAAAAAACTTCATTTTTAAGTATGCTAGAAATGCAGACAGCTGCTGTATTTGAGGTATATCTATTTTCTTGCAGTTACAGTGGAGAATCTGTTATTCTGACGTCATTCGTGACGTCATACAGTGGAGAATCTGTTATTCTTTCCCGTTTAAACGCAAACGTACGCAAACGCAAAACACTAAAAACGTAGAAAAGTACAACTTTTTGACAATTCTGATAATTCATCTTTATCTTGGTGGCTAACAGTTTGGAGCCTGATCAGACGCCGGGTTACCCGGCGTCTGATCTGACTCCAAACTGTTTGCACTGCAAATAATAGTTTTAGCGTAAACGCGTTTATTGGGAAAGAATAACACATTCTCCACTGTAATCTCATTAACCATCAACTCCCCGCGTCTGATCAGGCACCAAACTGTTTATTCCTGAGATTAAAATAAATAGTTTGAATGATCAAACATGTCCTTTCTACGTTTTAGTGTAGTGCGTTTGCGTTTCCTTATGCCTCGCTCACATTTGTTGCGGCTGCCTTACGGCAGCCGCACGGCTAATCATTTCTACGGCGAGTAACAATTCCCCGGCCGCCGCAGAATTCCTACGGCCGCCGCGTGTTGCGCTCACATTTGCTGCGGCTGCCGCGCGGCGAAATTTTATTTTGGTGGGGTTAAAAAATCTGCGGCAACCGTACGGCCGCCGTACGGTGACCGCACGGCGACCGTACGGCCGCCGTGGAAGTCCCACAAGATACCTTGCAACCAAAATGCTGCTTCTGCTACACAACTTGGTTTTGCTACATGTTCACACAACTTATATCAGTCCAACAACACCATGAACTCAAAGGACACAGTTGGACAGTATTTAAAGACATACTCGCCTATATTAAAAATGTTGAAAAATAAACTTCACAAATACTCTGATTACTATATATTTTCTGATTTGCAATACATTTATTACCATAAAAATGAATTTTGAAAAGTTCTCATTGGTAAATTATGTAAAATACAGTGCTTTCCGTACAGGCACTGTTTCAAGATTGGAAAAAACTGTCCCGAGTAGCAGTTCTTGTAGAAATTATGTTTATGTTTTTATCAGCAGCACTGTTAATGCTTTAAGTAACTAAAGCTTTATTAAATGCTGTTGTATTCACATACACTCATATATTTACCAATTTAAGCAAATATTGGATGAATATTTCTCATTTTTAGGCCAACAGAGACCCAATTTGGCTATTGGGGGAGGTATATTTTCTGCATAAAATCTAAGGGGTTAGGGTTAGAATTTTGACCATATTTCATAAATGAAAATACACCATACACCATTTGATAAGAAATACTTTAACCTAGATGCTTAGAAAGTTTAAAGAATTATTTTCGGATTTTGTTTTACATAATTGATGTATTTGAGAGACATTGACAAGAAAAAATGTCTTATTTTTCCGGTTTTCAGCATCCATTTTAGCCCAAAAGCTCATTAAAACACAAGAAAGTGCTTACAAAAGTTTATTTCACACTTGCTTGTGATGAATGAACGCTAGAAAATTAAAAAGTGTACTAGAAATATGTTATTGTGTAGTAATATAAGTGCATTTGTCCCTTATGACGTTTTCTGCTCTGACAATGAGCAAATGCGGCAAACGTCACACTTTTCAAAGCCAGCTAGAGCTGAAAAAAGGATGGCAACCCCCAATTTTTATTTTAGCAATTTGCTTATATAGACCTTAATTAAACTTGTAGAACTTTTCATGAGATTCTGTCGAATTTTTGAAATACGCAAGTATCCCTTTAAGAACATTTAAATCCATTTTTAGATAATATACATATTTTACATATATGAACATAAGTACAAATGTTCAATAGGGAAATTGACCATCGAGTTACGGCGGCCGTAGAGAACCACTCTACGGCGTGTGTTTCTACGGCCGCCGTAGAAATGAAAAAATGTTATAACTCCGCGTTATAATTCTACGGCGACCTCTACGGCCTGTAAAACATTGGGATACGCCGTGCGGCTGCCGTACGGCCGCCGTAGAATATCTACGGCCGCCGTAAGATTCTTTCGATTTCGCGTCTCTGCGGCCGCCGTACGGCCGCCGTAGAGCAAATGTGAGCGCACTATTAGTGTTTAAACGGGAGATAATAATGTTTTCTTCATTGTTACAGTTGGGCTGTTTCCGTCAAGATTGCGAATGCATACGGTGCTACCCGGATGCATACGATTCTACCCGAATGCATACGATTTTCCCCGAGAAGAATTTCTTCGCCAATTAGTAAGCGAGAACTGAAGCACAATTTTTCTTATGCAACCGGCCATGTCACGATGGAAGACTTTATAACTTTTTTTTTATACAGATGTCTTTTAAATGCAGAACAAACGTAATACAGAACACTCTTGTATGAGCTTTCTGCATTACATTCGTCCTGCATTAATCTGTTACCCGTCTTAAAGATAAGAAAAGCGAAGTAGAAGTAGCCCAAATGTCGCTCCAGTAAGAGTGATTTATTGTATTGTATGAAAAAGCTGCTGAAATGACCCATTCAGCCAGAAAATATTCTTCGGCGTATTGTATACAATAAATATATGGCTAACGAGATACAGTAAAACCTCTCTATTACCGACCACTAAATTGCGTGTTACTTATTACAAGTTATTAGGTAGTTAAGACAAGTGACTGCTTAAAGCAAGGTGACAGTAAAACAGAAAGCTCCCTTAGGAGCTTTCTGTTTTACTGTCATCTTGTTTTAAGCTGCTACCCTTCTTTAAACAACCAATTAATCTTCTGTTTTAGTGGTAGGGAACTAGTGATAGAGAGGTTTTACGGTATCTCTTTTTCTGTATATGAACAATTGGTACTTTCGGTGTAAGGTAGTAGTAATTTATTTCACCATTCGGACCAGCACGAAAGAAACTTGTGGCGAAACCGTTAATGAGAGTGTGAATACCACTTGAACATGGGTGGAAGAGTTATTATTTTTCATATAACCCAGTAACACATACTAGTAAATATACGTTTTCATGATTTGAATTTATTCCTCAACTGAAGAAAGAAATCCAATTCATTTAAGGAATAAATCGAATACGTTTTGTGTTCATGGACATAAAACATATTCGATATATTTCAAAGGCTTATAATCTAATATCACTACTGTACGTAAGAAAGAAATTAAATAGAGGATCTTACATGAGTGCTCATTAATTATCATTTTTAATAAACGAGTTGACTAAAACAATATGACGCGAGCCTTGGCGAGCGTTATATTTGTTTTAGTCAACGAGTTTATTAAGAATGATAAATAATGAGCACGAATGTTAGATCCTATTTATCACATAAACACTTTAAAACCCTTTTAAGTGAACTGAATCCGTAGTTTTTTGTCTCTCCGCCATATGTATTTTCCGCCAAAACTTGACGTTGTTTACAGTAACGCCATGGCAAATGACGTCTTTTGGCGCCCAGCGCCATGCAGCGCTCGTAGACGAACAGGTAGGGCCGGAGCCCAAATATTGATATGTCACTATAGTTTATTGAATGGCTTTATAACACTCCCAGAGTCGGTTTTATGTGATTAATAGAGAATATGACATGAGTGCGCATTATTCAACGCCTAAAAGTCGTGGATTGTATCCCTCCGCCATATAAAATTACCGCCAAACGTAACGTTGTTTTCTAGTAGGGCGATTCCACAAAAATTGGTAATTTTGTCTACACGATTTTCAAAATAATTTTGCTTATAAAAGCGTTTGCTTAACTTGTGACATGTATACCATAACTACGAACTGTCTTTGACTTACATGTACTTAAGAAATGAATTGATTTTCTTTCGGCGTTCAAGCGAAATGAACGACAGAAAATTATCGGCAAATACCATGAATTTTCTGTCCTTCATTTCGCTTGAACGCCGAAAAAATCAATTCATTTCTTATATTTACAATGTATTTACTGTAATTTCTAATATTAAATTAACATTTTGTAAGTATGCATGTATGTTTTATGCATATTAGAGGTTGATAACACGAATAATATGTACCCTGTAAGGAACAGCCATGACCGACTTACTGTTCGAAAAAGCTGCGTACATTCGAAAGCAAGAAAAGATAAGCTCCATTGTTTGTACTAAAATCAACAACTTTGACAGTTTGGCGCGAAATTGACGATTTGACGTCATTTAGAAGTGACGTCATTTTTTAAGTAGGATAAATATATCGGGGTTTTTTTGGCATAAAGGAATGCAGAAATTGCTGTTTATAAGGTATGTTAATTTTTCTTGCAATTGATTTCATTAAGAAAAAAGAATTTTAGTCGGGAACCATGTTTTCCACTACAGTACTAGGAAGCCATAGATCGGTTAAGAACAAATTTTGAAAAAATCCGCCAAATGTTTGCTGTGAAAGTTCCAAAGATTAATTCGCGAATAAAAACTGCATAAACCCCGCCTTCTCTTCGAAATGTTTCCACAAGTCCCGCCCTCTCGAAAAATGAAGATTATACCATATAAACAGAATTTTTGTCAATGGAACTGAATGGGGCGATTGTAAATATAAAGAGTAATATTTACATTCTCCCCATTCAATTCCATTGACAAAAATGCTGTTCATTTCGTATAAACACCATTTCACGAGAGGGCGGGACTTGTGGAAAAGTTTCGAAGAGGAGGCGGGGCACATGCAGTTTTCGTTCGCGAATTAATCTTTGGAACTTGGACAGCAAACATTTGGCGATTTTTTTTTCAAAATTTGTTCTTCCAAATGACCCAAATCGGCATGTTCGCGCCAAACTGTCAAGTTGTTGATCTTTGAATGTAAACAATGGAATTTATTTTTTTGCTTTCGAATGTACGCACCTTCAGTTATTCGGTCATGGCTATTCCTGATAGGGTACACATTATTCGTGTTATCAACCTCATGTGGATTATACATACATGCATACTTACAAAATGTTAATCCAATATTAGAAATTACGGCAAATACATTGTAAATATAAGAAATGAACTGATTTCTTTCGGCGTTCAAGCGAAATGAACGACAGAACTTATCGGCAAATTTACCATGAATCGCGCTAGCGATTCATGGTATTTGCCGATAAAATATTTGTCGTTTATTTTGCTTGAACGCGGAAAAAATCTGTTCATTTCTTAAATATTTACATTCGCTCCATTCAATTCCATTTACAAAAAGGGTGTTCATTTAGTATAAACACTATTTCTCGAGAGGGCGGGACTTGTAGCATTGGCGTGGTAGCTCAATTGGCAAGAGCAGCAGTTTTCGTAAATTGATTTGGCCTTCTCCGCATGGGTTAAAATTCCATAAGAGCTTTCTGCTTGACTTTTGTCTTACATTAAGCTGCCATAGCCATAACCGATAGTTAAATTAGACCATTCGTCAGCTGTCGATTGTTATCAAAATGAACACATACTAGGTAATAAAACAATACAACATTATTTACACTAAAAACGGACATTACACAATTTTCGTTCTCCATGATACTGTCCCCAATACATTAGTTTAAACATACAGTAAACCCTCTCTATTACGACCACTAGAATCTGTAAATTGTTAGGTGTTTACGACAGGGGACTGCTTTACCCTTTAGCCTATTTCCAGTACTTAAGCTAGATGACTACTTAAAGCAGGTTGAAAGTAAAGCAGAATGTGCCTTAGGGCACATTCTGCTTTACTTTCAGCCTGCTTTAAGCTATCATCTGCTATAATATAGAAAATATTCCCTATAATACATATTCATTACTGATTAAATTGGAACTATTTTCTTCAGCGGATGAATAAATCATATCCGCTAAAAGGCGCTTCTATTGGGGAAAGGGTTAAAGAAAGGTGGTAGTAAAACTGAAAGCTCCTTACAGACATACGTGCGTAAATGAAATTTCCATAAGAATGTCTTTATACTTTGTTAACATATACACTTAACAATTCTAAGAAAGAAACAAATATGACCCTTATTTATTTTTGAACATCGCTGAATATTTGTTTTAAAACTGCAGCTGATTACCTTTATGTTTCTCTCTTTGCTAATTTGGTGATATTAAATGTTAGCTAAGTGTAATTTCATCAAATTGATATAAATAAATGATATTATAATGATTCTACTGGTAAAATACACAGTGAAAATAATAATTGGGAAGCAAAATGTACACTGACACCCTCTTTTGTAAGAAATGTATCAATTTTGGAAATAGAATTGTCATAAAAACTACAATCTTTTTATAATGAACCTTAATATATTTTTTTAACTTGGCAGAAATAATGACTAGCCCAATACCAATCAGAAAATGTTAAGAAACCTAAGTGTCATCATGCTCATTTAGGAAATATGGTCAAAATTCTAACCCTACCCCTTTGATTTTATGCAGAAAAATACCTCCCCAAATAGGCCTGTTGGCCTAAAAACGAGAAATATTCATCCAATATGTGCTTAAAGTGGTAAATATATAAGTATATGTGAATACAACAGCATTTAATAAAGTTTTAGTTACTTCAAGCATTTATATTACAGTGCTGCTGATAAAAACATAAACATAATTTCTACAAGAAATGCTACTCGGGACAGTTTTTTTCTAATCTTGAAACAGTGCATGTACGGAAAGAACTATATTTTACATAATGTGCCGATGAGAACTTTTCAAAATTCATTTTTATGGTAATAAATCTATTGCAAACCAGAAATTATATAGTAATCAATGTATTTAAGAAGTTTATTTTTCAACGTTTTTAATTTAAGCGAGTATGTCTTTAAGGAGCTTTCTGTTTCACTGTCACCTTGCTTTAAGCTGTCACCTGTCTTTTAAATAATGACATGTGTTTGTTTTAGTGGTCGTGATAGAGAGGGTTTACTGTACTTTATTTCATAATATATACAACTTTTATGAACAATACGTGAATATACAGTAAAACCTCTCTATTACGACCACTTAATTTTGTCAATTATTCGGTGTTTTCGACAGGTGAACGCTTACAGTAAGGTGACAGTAAAACAGAAAGCTCATGCAGGAGCTTTCTGTTTTATTGTCACCTTGCTTCAAGCTGTCACCTGTCCTTTAAACAATCAATTAGCTTTCATCAGGAGATGTCTTTAACCCTTCAACCAATAGCCGGTTTCTAGTTTTGAAGAAATTACCATGTAGCCTGTATCTAGTTTTGAAGACAGGTGACCACTTAACCCTTAACCGAATAGTCTGTTTCTAGTTTTGAAGACAATTGAATACTGTATCCTTTACCCAATAGCCTGTTTCTAGTTTTGAAGACAGGTGACCACATAGCCCTTTACTCCATAGCCTGTTTCTAGTTTTGAAGACAGGTGATCACCTAACCCTTTACTCCATAGCCTGTTTTTAGTTTTAAAGACAGGTTACCACTTAACCATTTACTCCATAGTCTGTTTCTAGATATGAAGACAGGTGACCACTTTACCCTTAACAAAATAGATTGTTTCTAGTTTTGAAGACAGGTGACCACTAAATATTTTACCCAATATCCTGTTTCTAGACCACTTAACCCTAACCCAATATCATATTTCTAGCTTTGAAGACATGTGACCACTTAAACCTTTATACCCCATAGCCTGTTTCTAGTTTTGATGACAGGTGACCACTTAACCTTTTACCCCATAACCTGTTTCTAGTTTTGACGACAGGTGACCACTTAACCCTTTACCCAATATCCTGCTTCCAGTTTTAAAGACAGGTGACCACTTAACCTTTTGCCCCATAGCCTGTTTCTAGTTTTGAAGACAGGTGACCACTTAACCCTTTACCCAATAGATTGTTTCTAGTTTTGAAGACAGGTGGCCACTAAATCTTTTACCCAATGTCCTGTGTCTAGTTCTGAAGACAGGTGACCACTTAACCCTTAACCAAATATCATGTTTCTAGCTTTGAAGACAGGTGACATCTTAACTTTTTACCCCATGGCCTGTTTCTAGTTTTGACGACAGGTGACCACTTAACCTTTTGCCCCTATAGCCTGTTTTTAGTGTTGAAGACAGGTGACCACTTAACCCTTAACCCAATATCCTGTTTTTAGTTGTAAGGAAATGTGGCAACTTAAAGCATGTTGAAAGTAAAGCAGAATACGCCTTAAAGCACATTTTGGTTTACTTTGAGTCCTCGTTTGCTATAAGATTTAGGATATATCACATGGTGCCTATTCGTGACTGTTTATCCCATTGACCTATATCATGTTTCTGGTTGAAGTAAAGCAGAATGCGCCTTACGCTTCCCTCTGTTTGAATAAAGAAAATATTTTACATGTCACGTATTCATGACTGTATAAAGTGGAACTACATGTATATTCTACAGTAGAGGAATAAATTATAGGCGTATTTATGGTGTAAAGGGTGGAAGTATTTTCTTTTGGGAAGGAATAAATTAAAGGT
Organism: Gari tellinella; assembly: GCA_922989275.2. Lineage (NCBI taxonomy): Eukaryota > Metazoa > Mollusca > Bivalvia > Cardiida > Psammobiidae > Gari > Gari tellinella. Next base: position 81,974,996 of record OV277864.1, on the reverse strand, counting down.
GTATAGGTGCGTGTTTGTGGAGTAATGGGTTAATGAAAGTTTGCAAATGCTCTACGCATCTGTAGCGTGTTCAGTTGCCACTGTTTGCGGTTTAGGTTAGCATTTTGTGTCCCGTGTGCAGCGTGCAGAGTACTGTAGAGAAAATGTACTCCTTCCTAATAAACGCGTTTACTCTATAACTATTATTTCCATTGTAAACAGTTTGGAGCCAGATCAGACGCCGGGTAACCCGGCGTCTGGTCAGGCTCCAAACTGTTTGCACTCAGATTAAAACTGGTAGTCAGAATTGTCAACAAGTTGTCATTTTCTATTCTATATATCATGCAATATTTGCGTTTAAAACGGAATAATAACGTTTTCTCTTTTGAATTTCAGACCGGTAGCCAACTCGCAATCGATGGCCAACGATGGTCATCGATTTCTTTACTGAACACGCTAAAGTTTCACGACAGCAAACAACATGCAGCACGCACCTTTAAGCTAATGTCTATCACTGGTGACGTAGTAGGACCACCGAAGCCTTGCCCCCCGTCGGTCAATCTTTTCGAACGTCCGTTCGAGTTGGTTCGGGATATCTCGGTAGTTTCCGTTCTGACGACGGTCGAGCCCGCGATTACCGTCGCAGCACTGTGCGACGGCCTTGGCGAGTTCGTTCCGTCCGAGTCCCGACAGTACACGACCCCTGTCTGATTCACGTGAATGCTCGGGGTGCATCCCATGCTTCTATGGTGACAACAGAAGAATCTCTCCGTCTTGAAAACGTTTCACCCACACCCATATGGTGGGGCTAAATCCGGAGTAAAATTTAATCACAAATCCACGTGTGATTGCTCGTAGGTTCCAATCGAGATAGCATCATATTTCTCACATATCTTAATGATATCCACACAATTATCACCGATACAAGCATCAAAGCATTGCACACAGCCACCGATTCACTACTTGCAGTTTCACTACTTCAGTATTCCGTCACCTATGTTTCCCTAGCGACATTTGCAACAATAATCCAGGTTTATTTGTTTTTCACCAGATATTGCCCGCACACACATCATCCAGCGATTTCGCTTTTTCACATCTCATTGAATAAGATAAGAGCACTATGGCTCATATCTGTACAGATGGCAGACGTTGCTATTGTGAATAATACAATAAAGTGCATCCGCGGATTCATGATTTTGTCTCAGGGGATGCCCCAGGGCTGCCATAAGTTGACATAAAAAATCCCAAGATTTCCAAATTTGCAATTTTCAAGTGCGATTTTATAAATCGTACCTTTACCCCATCGCCTGTATCTAGTTTTTTTACACGTGGCTGCTTAAAGCAGGCTGGAAGTGAAGCAGAATGCGCCTTCAGGCGCATTCTGCTTTACTTTCAGCCTGCTTTAAGCTACCATGTACTAGAAAAAAATCCGAAGATTTAGGAAAATTCCGGAGAAATGGCAGCCCTGATGCTCCACCGAGCCATAGCCCTTTCCTACGCAGAAGCTCATACAAACACCCCTTTCTAATATTACTGAACAGAACAGAACAGAGCCTTTATTATCGTCACACGTTACATACAAAAGCAACAATATGTGAGCATATAAAGTATAAAGCGTAATAGAATTATAGAATATCAGAAGCTTGCTTCAGAAGGATCTAACAGCAAAACGGTTGATAGATTTATGTAGCAGCAAAATAAACCGAGTCAAATAATAACATGAATTAAACAACTTAATGTAATGACGTAAATCTCTAACTAAATCTATTCGATTAGGTTTTGAACATAGATCCACATGTACCAACTGATCTGGACAAAGAGTGTTGGTCAATAATAGGAGGGCTCCAAAGAGAGCCCTCTGATCAGTTTCTACACTATTTGCAGCCTGTACCTAATATGGTCCAGATAGATATAAATTCTATAGATAGATATCTATGAGTTATACAAAATTCACACTTTGCGATAGGTAGTTGCTCAATACAGCATTACTCTATATACATACAACACACGTTGATGACGTTCAAAACGAGTAAAATCTTGCAGGTAGATTGGAGACAAATAGCATAAATCCAAATGAAAGCTTGTCAATCCAATATGCTTCTGGCTTTAATACAATAGCATTGCAAATCCAAATCATTGAAAGCTTGTCAATTGAATATGCTTCTGGCTTTAATACAATAGCATGGCAAACTTGTCAATTGAATATGCTTCTAGCTTTAACCCTAACTGGTCAAATTTATCATGAGGTCTTTACCCCTTCACCGCAATATTCTCGCCTGCTTCAATATTGTTGTCTGCAATATCGTTTCAAACTAAGATTTAAGGCAGTATATCTGGCGTAATTTCAAAACAAGTTGCAAACAGTTTCGATCCTGATCAGACGCCGCATTACGCGGCGTCTGATCAGGATCAAAACTGTTTGCAAATGCGCTTTATGACGTCATTGAGAGTGAAAGGCTTAAACACGTTTTGACGGCGCAGCTGTCCGTTTCATAAAACTTCGTACGACATATATTGTCGTAAGTTAGATTATAAAAGAGATTATACCGTCATTATCTAATCCTGTCTTGTGACATCTCTTTGGAATCGTCTTGAAAAGACAATTCCAAAGAGATGCCACAAGACAGGATTAGATAGAGAAATCAGAAATTAAATGTTTGTTTTTTTAAGTTTTGACTTACGACCGTTTTCGTCGTACTAAGTTTTATGAAACGGGTTAGGTTTGCAATTCTGCCATGGAAGGGTTGACTAATGCGGTTTTAGAGCTGCCCATTTGACATCCCCTCACGCTTGATCCGCGAATGAGTTTCTGCTATTACTGCACTCGGATTATAAACTCAGTACTTTTATTGTTTCAACCTGCACGTTACTACGCTTATTTACGCCTTTAATTATTTTAACACAAAAAGCGAAAGTCCTAATCTATGACGTCACGAACTTAAAATATTAAAGGCGTTCCTAAAAACTTTCATGATGATGGATTAAAGGAGGCTGAAAGTAAAGCAGAATACGCCTAAAGGAGCATCCTGTTTTACTTTCAACCTTCTTTCAGTGGTTCCCGGCTTTCAAAACTAGAAAAAAGGCACATTCTGCTTTACTTTCAGCCTGCTTTAAACTATTATCTGCTAGATTATATAATATATCTGTTATGGTAATTGTTCATGAAAGTATAAACTGGAACTATTTTCTTCAGCGGAGGAATAAATCTAATTCGCTAAAAGTCGTATTTATGGGGAAAGGGTTCAAGTGACAATTACTGTGACTTTGTGACGTAATGTTATATGTTATTTTTGAATATCGACCAAGTATTGAGAACTATATCCGTATGTTACAGTAGCATCACGTACGCACCTTGTTATTCAATCCGTTGAAACTTGATTCGGGTGATATAAATGTTCATATTGCACGGTGTGATAAAACAATCATATTATCTCCCTTTACCGCCCTACTCCGAGTACAGTAATTATTTTACACACAGTTTTGGATCCTGATCAGATGCCGCGTAACATTCATCTCAATATTTTTCTTTACTCAAAATACCTAAATTTTAATTTTGAGAAAAACAAGCAGACGACACTTTTAAATAGTGATGACGTCATCGCAGTAAAGAGGTTAACCAGTTAAAGGTTAGCTTCCTGTGATCTGCAATTTTATCGCATACGACACCGATCAATCCAACACTGAGTCGTTTGAGTGCTGATCCTTTAACCCTTAGCCCGCCAAATAAATTGTTGTCTGCTATATTTCTCGTCTGCTTCAAGTTTCAAAGTGCTTCAAAGTTGCTCAAAATTGCTGAAAATGTTGTCCGAGTGTCGAACAGCTTGGATCCGGATGAGACGCCGAGTTACTCGGCGTCTCATCCGGATCCAAGCTGTTTGCATATGGAGCTATAGTCGTGAGTGGCAGGCTAAGAGTTAACATGTTTTAATATTGCAAGTTGCATTTGCCGACTGCAAAACAATAATTTTATGTTGTATGTTTTCAAATAAAGCATCATAATTATGCCCGGATGCAAAATCAGTTTGAAACTTGATCAGGTGTTGTATATTAAAGTCAGCATCTGACCACGATAAACCATAGACCGTATTTGCAATTTCCAGTCATGTGGCGCTTCGTATCAATAACCCAATTTAATGTCAAGCAAACCAACACGAACCTTTGCAAGCAGTTAGGAATCTGATCAGATTCCAAATTGCTTGTAAATAAACGTTGTACTTGGGCAGTGTTTTTTTCAGTGAAATATCAATGAATTTTCAAATTTTATAATTAAAAGCAGACGACAGTTTTAAGCAGACGATATTTCGATAGTGACGGTGTAATATTGGTTATTACGTCATAATGGCAGCCACGCGGTTAATATTTCCCTATATAACTGGTAATTGTTTGCATTTATAGAACATGTCGCCTGCTGCAATTGTTTCCCGATTAATACACAGAAACGCCCTGTAAAGTCTTTACTTTCAACCTGCTTTAAGCTATCATCTGCTAGAATATAGAAAATATTTCTAATGATACATATTCATGAATGTATTTTATTCAGTGAAGGAATAAATCAAAGGCGTTAAAAAGCATATTGATGGTGTAATGTGTTTAAATAAAGAAGGGTTGGAAACGGGACCAACGTTTTCGTCCGGTTTAGAGAGAATTCCGGCATTTAGAGAAAAATTCCAGTATAAAGAGGTTCTGGTTTAGAGAGAATTCCGGCATTTAGAGGTTCCGGTTTAGAGAAAAATCCCAGTATTTAGAGGTTCCGGTTTAGAGAGAATTCCGGTATTTAGAGGTTCCGGTTTAGAGAGAATTCCGGTATTAAGAGGTTCCGGTTTAGAGAGAATTCCGGTATTTAGAGGTTCCGGTTTAGAGGGAGTTCACTGTATTCTCATCTTTCAGGAACGAAATCACACAATGGAGTAACACTAATTTTCCTTAAACAGTAAAAAAAAAAGAAGTGTAAACGCAAATGTACTAAAATGTAGCAAAGGCCAGCATGGCAAAGCTGAGGATTTATTTAAATTGTTAAAATGGCAAAAAAAAATTGGAGCCTGAGCAGACGCCGGGTTATCCGGCGTCTGATATGGCTCCAAACTTTTTATAATAGAAATAATTGTTTATAGCATAAATGCGTTTGTTTGTGAAATAATGTCTGTTTTACTGTACGTATTTGTAACGAGGAAAGATTATACGCTCGTGTTTTATTTATAGTTTGGTATTATAACGGAACATTTTATTTATTTTATTATGAAACGAAAATTAATTTCTGAAGTGTCAAAATCTAGAATTTTAATATCATATTATATTGTACTGGGCTACAGGTTAAACAAATGCACTTGGTCCAACCGGAGTTAACCCCTTCCCTACCATCATCTGTTAAAATCTATTGTCGTCTGCTTTTATTTCTCGAATTTTGAATTTAGAAAAAAATCACTATTTGAACGAAACGTGGATGTGAGTGTTAAACAGTTTTGATCCTGCTCTGAGGACGACTTACTCGGCGCTCGGCGTCTGATCACCGGATCAGGATATGAACTGTTTGCAAATACCAATGTAAATATATCAGTATAAAATATACCAAACTCTAAAAAAAAACTTATTTATTCCATAGTTTACATGTATCTGTCACATTATATCGATATACACTTTACAAACTTAATTGTAAAATAAAACTCCTTTACTTTATTCTTTATTTCTTTCCGGCAAACCGTTAACGTCACACATATATCGATATACATGTACACTCTACAAGCTTAGTAGGCCTAATTATAAAGTTAAACTCCTTTACCCCATCCCTTATTTCATTTCAGCAAACCTAAACGTCACACATATATCGATATACACTCTACAAGCTTAATTAGTTCGGCACACCAATCCGTCAAATATATCGAAATGCACTCTACAAGCTTGCTTAATATAAACTTCAGTAAACTATTCCTTATTTAAGTTCGGCACACCAATGCGTCATATATATAGAAATACATGTACACTCTACAAGCTTAGTATAAACTCCAGTAAATTATTCCTTATTTTAGTTCGGTACAGCAATCCGTCAAATATATCGAAACACACTCTACAAGCTTAATATAAACTTCAGTAAATTATTCCTTATTTTAGTTCGGCACATCAATCCGTCATATATATAGAAATGCACTCGTCAAGCTTAATAAAAACTTCAGTAAAGTATTCCTTATTTTAGTTCGGCACACCAATCCGTCAAATAAATCGAAATACACTCTACACGTTTAATATAAACTTCAGTAAATTATTCCTTATTTTAGTTCGGCACACCAATGCGTCATATATATAGAAATACATGTACACTCTACAAGCTTAGTATAAACTCCAGTAAATTATTCCTTATTTTAGTTCGGTACAGCAATCCGTCAAATATATCGAAACACACTCTACAAGCTTAATATAAACTTCAGTAAATTATTCCTTATTTTAGTTCGGCACACCAATCCGTCATATATATAGAAATGCACTCGTCAAGCTTAATAAAAACTTCAGTAAAGTATTCCTTATTTTAGTTCGGCACACCAATCCGTCAAATAAATCGAAATACACTCTACACGTTTAATATAAACTTCAGTAAATTATTCCTTATTTTAGTTCGGTACACGTATCTGTAACATATATCGAAATGCACTCTACCAAGCTTAAAATAAAATTATTTACATCATTTGTGCCTACGGTCCCATATATGTGACATAGGCAAACAGTGTAGACTCTGATCAGACGCCGTATTATGCGGCGTCTGATCAGTGTCTACACTGTTTGCTGATAGGAATTTCAATATAAAACAAAATGGAATGAAAATTTTGACCAGGCATCCCTTTGATAAAAAATGGACTAATCCAATATATAAACATGGAAGAATACACTAGGTATAAACGGGATGAATAATTCCTTATTTCATTTCGTCAATCATATCGGTCTATACTCCTCAAACTGCATGTCATAATTCCTTACTATGATACCTTATTTCTTTCTGTAACACATTGCGTACTTGTATCTACCCATTGTATTTATCAATTTACCCAATAACCTGTTTCTAGTACTGAAGATATGTGACAACTTAAAGCAGGCTGAAAGTAAAGCAGAATGCGCCTTCAGGCGCATTCTGTTTTACTTTCAGTCTGCTTTAAGCTACCATATACTAGAATATAGCAAACACTTATAATAACATATTAACAACAGTTACTATATACCTTTGAACTACTCTTTTCAGTGGAGATATAAATTAAAGGCGTAAAATGTATATCTATATATACCAGTATGATGTAATTGGTTATACAAATTATACCTGTTGATATTGTTCACGTTTCCAATAGCTAACTATAGAATCCTGGGCTATGAAAATCACTACATAGCTGTCACTTCGTATCAATTACACGTACAGGGGAAATAGAATACTCTTTCCCGCCAAATACGCTGCTGCTGACACGATTATGTCTATTGCAAACAATTAGATGTGAATCAAAACTGTAAAAAAAAAACTCATGAGCAAACTCAGTTTTTCTTCTCATTCTACACGGTTTGCCTTTTTGTCTTGTTTAAATTTTCGTTCAAGTTCGGTTTGTTTTATTTTGAAATTCCTATCAGCAAACAGTGTAGACTCTGATCAGACACCGCACAATGCGGCGTCTGATCAGAGTCTACACTGTTTGCCTATGTATGCCCCCTTTATTGGACGCTAGGCACCACCAATGGGTTAACGCTATCGTAACCTTTCACGTGTTACATGTATGTAATTATCGTCTGCTAAATATGTTATCTGCAACACTTTTAGAAATTGATTTATTTGCAAGGGTTTTTTTTGCTGCAAAAATATCATCAAATTGCCGAACAGTTAGGATACTAATTACTTAGCTTTATCGGCGTCTCGTCTGGCTCCAAACCTTTTACTACAGTTATCACATATTTGTTTATATAGTGAGCAGAATGTTTTTTTGGGACTAAATACAATATCGCGAATAATTTAGCACTTTTCGATATTCTCGGAAAATTTAGCACCTTTTCAATATCTCGGTTAATTTAGCACTTTTCTCTCACTGAATTTAGCACTTCTTGCAGTTTCCATTAACAATTTGTACAGCAAGGTAAAACAGGCCAGTGATGTGTTTACTTGAAGCAAATTAATTAGGTTGTTAATTAAAAACACGGGGCTTGACTAGCTATGACGTCATATGTTGAATCGTTTGATCCGGGCACTCGAACATGGATATACCTATGCTGTTACATCCACTTAACCTCATCGCGTTAAATTCTCTTCAATTTAAAAAAGTGTCGTCTGCATTTGTTTTTCAAATTTTGATTTAACGCTGTTTATTTTTCCAAGAAATTTAAGGTGGTTACCAAACAGTTTGGATCCAGATCAGTCGCCGAGTACCTCGGCAACTGATCTGGATCCAAACAGTTTGCGAAGGCAAGTCAAGAGGGGCGTGGTTGGATAAAGGTAAACATCATCATAAAAAATCACATTCTTTCGCCATCAAAATGCCGTCTGCTTAAAATATTAACCTGCTTATACTTTTGGATTTATACTACATACAAGTAACTTGAAGTTAGTATTCAGTTTATTTCATGTATTAAGTCATTACCCCATAGCCTTTTTGTAGTTTTGAAGATAGATGACCTCTTAAGGCGCATTCTGCTTTACTTCCAGCCTTCTTTAAGCTGTCATTCTTCTTACATCATTCTTGAAGCTTTCATCTTAAGCTTCTTTAAGCTTTCAGCTTAAGTTGTTTTAAGTTTCCATCTGCTCGTATACAATTTGTATTTCTTATGGTAAATGTTCATGATTAAATATATTGGAGCTATTTTCTTTAATGGAGGAATAAATCAAAGACGTGAAAAGGAGTATTTATGGGGTGATGGGTTAAATAGACTCTTTTTTTCATTAAATTATATCAGAATCAAAACTGTACAAAACACATGAGCGGATCCAGCCTTTATTCTCATTCACCTTGAACCAGGGCTGCCATAAGATGATCATAATAAATCCTAAGATTTCCAAATGTTCTAATTTTTTCAAGCATTGTTCCTATAAACTTTTACCCCATAGTCTGTTTCTAGTTTTGAAAACACGTGGTCACTTAAAAGCAGATTAAAAGTAAAGCAGAATGTGCCTTAATGCGCTTTTCTTTCAGCCTGCTTTAAGCTACATATGCTAGGATAAAAATCCGAAGGTTTCGAAAAAGTCCGGAGAAATGGCAGCACTGATGAACAATTACTCCACACAACCAACTGAATACGCCAAACTTCTCCAAAGTTAGGAACAAAAAAAAACCAGTATTCATTGATGGCGTTAGACAAGCAGGTGACATGTTGAATTAAAGTTAAATAAAGCAGAATAATAACCAAGGCTCCAGAAAAGAGGGAGCAAACAACAAAAACAACATTTTCTCTCTTATTTCAGCACAAAACCCTATCAGAATGGTGTAACAACTCATTATAATCGTCTCGAAGAGACGATTCTAATGAGGAGTAATACCATATGGTTTAATGCAGAAATAAAAAATTTAATGTTTTAAATAATCCCCTTATTCGGAGCTCTGATTATAAGAGAGAGATAGAGACGAGAATATCACGCACACAACGCATATTTACCAATCCACTATCTGACATTATAGAACTATGTTACACAATGCAAAGCTACGAATTTGTTACTTCTTAAGTTTCTAGTTTAAACATTTTATTTCCAAATTGTTTTACAAGAAAAGGGGTTGGGCCACAAGTTCTACCACTTAGAAACGGTCATGCAATTACACTTTCACAAATAATACAAACACTATTGGAGAGAGAGAACACTATTTGATAGAGAGAAATGTAAAATAGTCATGGCACGTGCGAGCATACTGAATACAATTATAAGCAAATTTCATTGCGAGTAGCTGCGATACATAATACAGAGTAATATTTCAGGCGACTAATGCAAAGCGACTACGTCCATTTAGTCATTTACTGTCCAGCGATAAGCCCTTAGCAACGGGCTGACATCTTGTTTGAAATGTGACACATTGGGTTTTTCTATAAATCGCATAGCAACATCCGGCGGGACATGTCGTCCGCTGCATCTCCACAGAACAATTGGTTCCCGTGAGTTGTTATATCGTGACCAATGGAGCCGGAAAACGGTACTCGAATTACAGTTCAAACCTTGATATAACATCCAATCAAATGTGTGCTTATATTTGACTGTTAAAGACATGTCTTTAAAGCAAGTTGTTGATTAATGAACAAAATGCAATACATAAATTTCCTATTTGAAGCAATACATTATTTCCATATCAACCCTTTCACTACCAAATTGTTCGGAAGGGTTGTACCCCTTCACCGCCATGTCTACATCTACATGGTTACGTAAAGCTGTCAGGCTTGACAATTTTATTACTGTGCGCAAGAAAACAAATATAAGAAAACAGAGGAATTGAAGGGAAAGGTAGAAGAAAAAGCAAGGACATGTCGTCTGCTTCAATATTGCCGTCTGCAATATCGTTTAAAAGGTAATTTTATGATATTTTTCGATACGAGTGTCAAACAGTTTGGATCCTGATTAGACGTCGCGTTTTTAAATAAACGCAGTTGAAAAATCTAATTCTAACATGATGCGCGTTTCTGTCACTATAGCTCACCGTGATATATCTTAGACGTTTAACAACGCTCTTCGTGGTTATAAAGTGAAGTAATTTAGTCGGAGAGGAAATAAGCTTGAAACGTTTGTTTTCATCTCTAATAAAAATAATTCTAGCTGGTCATGTTAGAATCGAAATACATGTAATATTAATGTTCTACCGTTGTTAAACGATATTAGTCAACGGTTGGTTGTTGAGATGCGCAAGCTTTCGACCTTCGTGGTCAATTCATGCGCGCCACAACTCCCAACCGTTGTTTAAAACCGTTTAACAACGGTAGAATAGATATTGTTTCTTAATTCTTACATTACATATTTTCTAACGTTATTCCTATAGCCCGTAAAGACCAAATATATTTTAAAACCATTTTCCAATTGTTCTATCTTGTTTCGTGCAATATGTGTTCTGTATCAGATGGTGGATCGTTGTAGCTGCGTTGTGTGTGTGAAATTCTCTTCTATACGCAAGTTTGTTGAGGGGATGTTAGATTCTTGTAAAAGCCACATTTTACAAGGTTAATAATTCGGTCGGAAAACTGCATCCGCAGAGGAAAAAGGCGTAAAACACTTGCTTCCTTTTCTAATAGCTTTTTTATATACATGTAGCTGACCATGTTAGAATCGAAATAATCCATGTTTTACCGTTGTTAAACAGTACATGTATTCTACAATGGTTGGTCATTGTGATGCGCCTTAGTCCCCCGTGGTCAATTCCTGAGCACCACAACTAGATATGATTTCTTAAGCAATTGATAATAATATAGCAGTGGCAGTTAGGCTGCAAACTTTCTTAATAATTTGAATGCTTTAAATGTTGTCATCTGCAGCTGTTCTAAATATAGAAAAGTCTATTTTCTTTTCAAAATGAGGGCAATGTTGTTAAATCAATTTGGACCATGGTGAGACGCCGACCATTGTTGTCAATCAGAATACCCATGAAAATTACTCTTTACCTCATAACCTATTTCTAGTAATGAAGGTAGGTGTTCAATTAATGCAGGTTGAAAGTAAAGCAGAATGCGCCTTAACCCTTTGAACCCTAGTCCCGCAAATAGGCGTTCTTTTCAAACAATGTACATGTGAATAGTACAATTGTCCTGTGCAAACAGTGAAGACCCAGATCAGAGGGCTCCAAAAGGAGCCCTCTGATCTGGGTCTTCACTGTTTGTCATAATGCTAAACATTAACAAAAACAACCCTTAAAAGTCAGAAATGGACTAGACTAAATGGAAACTGGAATTGTCCATTTAAAGTTTCAGGGAGGAAAGGGTTAAGACGCATCCTGTCACGTTAATGTTCGGTTTGTTTTAAGCTACAGTCTGGAAGAATATAGAAAATGTTTATTTGATAAATAATCATAACTTTATAGACTTGGAACTATTTTCTTGAGTGGATGAATAAAGTCAATGCGTAAAAAGGTGTAGACGCAGTATGGAGTAATTGATTAGGGGATTCAAGAATGGGTTCTTCTTTATCACAGAACATTTGTGACATTTTTTCTGACTATTTCTCGTACATGTATAATATGTAGCCTATATTAGAAATGTCGGTCAACAATTACAGATTTTATGACATTCATAATTATTACTAAAGATATTTTTTCAACATTTTTGGCTAAAGAAATGAACCGATCGCAATTTTTTCGTACATTCATTTTTCTATGTAAATTTTCAATTAAAAAAATGTAAAATCTAAAAATCTAGACGGAATTATTTAAATTGTCTTTAAGCAGACGACATTAATTGTACCAGTCGAACTCGCCGTTTGCGGAAGGGCCACTGTGACAACTGTAGATAATTATTACCAGAATCAATAAGACCTGACATCTTGGTCCAATAGAACACTCTCTTTCTAATGAACAGCCCTAAGCCAGGCTTCGTACGAAGCTAAATCCGTAGCTTCGAATTCCGCTTCCTTCACTTCGTTAATCTTTACACTGCCGATGACGTAATGGTCTTAAAATTTGCAAGCAGTTTAGATCCTGTCCAGACGCCGCGTAACGCGGCGTCTGGACAGGATCCAAACTGCTTGACACTCATATCAATATTTATTTTTAGTTATAATTGAAAAATAAATAATAAAATGTATTAGGCAATGACCAAACAGTTTCCAAGCAGATTACGTCTTCAAGATTCCGAAAAAAACCTCCCAACAATGATGACGTCAAGCACAGCGCCGATTTGTCTCATTAATGCAAATTGGCAAAGAAAACCAGTCTTTTACATGCGCGGATCCGCTTATTTTTCTCACGAGGGGTCCGATCTAATCCACAATCCATTCATTGCCATGACGTCATCTGCTTTAAACAAAATTTATGTCGAGCATTTTTGTTTTTCAAAATTTTAATTCTATGTATTTTTTCTTAAGAAACATTGAAATGAGTGTCAAACATTTTGGATCATTATAAGGCGCCGTGGTATGCAGACGTGGTGTCTGATTAGGATCCAAACAGATTGGAATAAAACCCCAAGTCTCTCCGGGCAAGGCAGCGAGGAGGTTACATGTAAATATGCATTTGCTCCACAGAAGCAAGTACTGTTACGACCACCTCTCTACATGTTTAACGACCATATCCCTATTTCAACAGCTCTCTATTACGACCACACCTGTATTACGACCACCCCTCTATTACGACCACCCCTCTATTACGACCATCTCTCTATTACGACCACATAATTTCGCTAATCATAAGGTTATTACGACAGTTTACTGCTTAAAGCAAGGTGGCAGTAAAACAGAAAGCTCTTTAAGCTTTGACCTGTCCTTGATAAAATTTCAGAGGGGTCGAGGTAAATCCATCACCCTCTCTGATCCTACTCTTCCTGGACCGAAATCCTCTTCCTGAAATCATCCCTCACCATATTTTTAATATCATCTCATCTCATCATTCATCTACATTAAATGACCTAGTTTGTGTCGCAGTGCCGTAAAACCCAACCCACCCATCATCTTCCTAAACCCCTCTCTTTTGGATCCGCTAATGTAACCACTTCTTCCAGTCAATTACAGCAAAAAAAGCTATTTTAAGACACTGACCATGCTATAAGGCCATAATCTATTAACAGGTACAGTGTACTTCATGCTCGTTAACTTGGTCTCTAATCAGTATCCACACTCTTTGACACTTATATCCGGGAGTTCTCAAATGTAAAACAAGAGGGCCTGAATGCCCTGATATCGCTCACCATTTGTAATGAAGCCTTATAGCTTTACCTTTGAATTTCACCCGTTTTATTCTAAATCCATTCAAGTTTGTCGACCTACTCTAGTTTAGTAGAGTACATCAAAGACAGATAACTAGAGTCTAAACAATACTGAATTGAAGCCTTTTCTAGCATTTCAAAGTATATCAAGGGCAGGTAAATATTGCCACAATGATTACATTTCAACAATAATTGCACTTCTTCTTTGAGAACGTATAGCTACATCCTTTGTGTACCAGTATAATCAAAATCCATTGAAAACTGTAAACGCTGTATAATATGGCATTTTCAGCAATTCAAGGTAGATATCTCTTGATCTATTTGTCCGATTCTAACCATAATCACCGTTATTCGAACTCTTATGGTCATATACAATCTGTGCAAGTTTGAGAGAGCTTGGATGTATATTGTGGCCTCTAGAGCATAAACACTGTTAAATATATCATTTTCAGCAATTCAAAGGGAGATAACTCTTGACCTATTGATCCGATTACAACCATAATCGAACTCATCCGAAGTCTTATGGTATATACAATCTGAGTAAGTTTGAGAAAGATTGGATAAATACTGTGGCCTCTAGAGTGTAAACACCGTTAAATATGGCATTTTCAGCAATTCAAAGGTATATAACTCTTGATCTATTTATCCGATTTCAACCAAAATCGAATTCATTTGAACTCTTATGGTCATATACAATCTGGACAAGTTTTAGAAAGATTGGATGAATACTGTTGGCCTTTGAGTGTAAACACTGTTAAATATGGCATTTTCAGCAGTTCAAAGGTAGATAACTCATGACCTATTTGTCCGATTCCAACTATAATCGAACTCATCCAAGCTCTTATGACAATATACCACCTGAGCAAGTTTGAGAAAGACTGGATAAATATTGCGACCTCTAGAGTGTAAACACTAAAATTGTTGACGCCGGACGACGCACGACGGACGACGGACGCCGGACATTCAAGGATTGCAAAAGCTCACCCTGAGGTAGCTCAGGTGAGCTAAAAAACCATCTAAAATGGAGACTATACCTTTAACCCATTACCCCATAGCCAGTTTTAAAGACGAGTGACCACTTAAAGCATGTTAAAAGTAAAGCAGAATGCGCCTTAAGGCGCATTCTGCTTTACTTTCAGCCTGCTTTAAGCTACCATCTGCTAGGATTTAGAAACTATATTTATGATACATGTTCATGAATGTATAAATTGGAACTATTTTATTCAGTGGAAGAATAAATTAGATGCGCTAAATGGCGCTTCTGTGAGGGAAAAGGTTCAAGCAGGCGATCTAACTGTGGGGACTACGATAATATTTCCCGTTTAAAAAGAATTAGACGTCAGCGCAATGCAATAAATTGAGAGAAAAATATTACAGGTGTTTGCAGCATTTTTATTTCAATTTGAGTGGCAAACAGTTATGAGCCAGATCAGACGCCGAGTTACTCGGCGTCTGATCTGGCTCAAAACTGTTTGCAAATGACATAAGTAATATACCACAACCATGTTTATTTGAAACGAATAACGCACCTACCCCACCCACCACTGTACCTTTGTCGTTTATCTACACCCCACCCACTACTGCACCATTGGCGTTAGTCCATATCTTAAATCAATGGGTCACCCTGTCTGGTCACCACTAGGGAAATCAGCATTAGATAGTTTGAAAATATCCATATTTACCTTTCATTGATACAGCCATTTATTAATAAAATCATTAATTACTATTGATATTGTTCAAGCTATGCAGCTAGCGTAAACTTTCCCTTCATCATTATCATGCTCTTTTGTTGTCTGCTTCAAATATATCGTCTGCGAACCAATTTAGAAACATTTCTTAGGCCTTTTAAAAACCATACAAAAGTTAAAAGCGAGTGTCAAAATATTTGGATCCTAATCAGACGCCGCATAATGCGGCGTCTGATCAGGATCCAAATAGTTTGCAAATATTAGACACGTCGAGCTTAGCATATTATAGGTATACCATTTAGCTACCAGATTTTATCTTCTGCTTAAATCCATCCATAGCTATAAAGTCGGTTGCTTTAATAATAATGTTGCCTGAATTATTATTTCAAAGTAGTAGCTCTAGTCAATCATTTACTCCATATATACATGTACGTTTTTTACACACTTAATTCATTCATCATCTAAAGAAAACCGTCCCACTTTATACAGTCATGAATATTTTCAATAAGAAATATTTTAAGTAGAATCTAGTCATTTGTCTTCAAAACTAGAGGACTTCTGGGGTCTTCCTCCACCTTTAATTAGCTGGACGTCGCGATATGACTGAAATACTGTTGAAAGCGACGTAAAATCAAAACAAATCAAATCAAATCAAAATCAAAATCAAAACTAGATGTAAGCTATGGCGTAAAGGAGTACAGCAGTTTGACCGAACAAATAATTGCACGAGTACCAAACAGATTGGAGGAATATCAGACGCCGGGTGTCTCTTATGGCTCAAAACTGTTAGATACCGTCAGCGAAGAATAAATAGAGCCTAGTCAGTATTTTAAAACAACTGTATTTTCTACATTTTTGCCTTCTTATTTAGCAAGTTTCCTTAATTAACCCTTTCACTCTCAATGAATCTTGAAAGCGCGCTTGCAAACAGTTTGGATCCTGATCAGACGCCGCGCACGCGGCGTCTGATCAAGATCCAAACTGTTTGACACTAGTCTTGTATTTGGCGATCTATTAACCAGCTTAAAGCGAGGTTGGTTGACTAGAAACGTGGGAACGATTTATCCTGGACCAATCAAAATTTATGTTATATTCGAAGTTAGTTAGAACATATATATTATTGTCCTCTTCAGCAATTCTTAGAAATGATTTATCTGCGTTTTTCTAGAGAAAATCTCCAGAGTTTCAAATATGTTGGATAAGCGTCTCATCTGGATCCATAACAATTGCCCGAAGCTTGCAGGAGCTAGGTTAAATATTTTACAAACAACTTTTGCATTCTAACTATTAACAATACAAAAGTCTTGGTATCATCTTTAACCGTTTAACCCTTATCATGCCAAACGCGACTGGGCTAAATTTTGCAAATAGTTTGAATCCGAACTGTTTATCACCATATTCAAACGTTTCGTCAGGTTAAAAAACATCAAAACTAATTTTGATCTTTTTTCGTAGACGTTATATTTGAGGCAAACAACAGTTTAGAACGATAATGTGGGTTAAAATTGAATTTTTTCGTACGAAAACACTCGTTTGCACAATCATTGCTATTTCTTTAACAACAACCTTCTCAGAGTGTCAAACAGTTTGGATCCTAGTTGGACGCCTCATCAGGATCCAAACTCTTTGCAACAAAAATCTCATACTATGTGCGAAATTTATATTTTTGTGCGGTATATTTACGACTTAACCCATCCAACCCTAAATAGCGAACAAGGACCAGATATTATTAGAAACCGGAATAGTCCTTTTGAAGTTTCAGGGGTGAATAACCTCACGGTGCGCGAACATGTAATGTATCCTTTGCAAACAGTGTAAACCCAAACTAGAAGGTTCCGACTTGGAGGGGTCCTTTGATAAGGATCTTCCCTATGTGCCATCCATTTGTCTATGAGTTATAAGACCCTCAACAATAAAAAATTAAATGTTCAACCCAGGCAAAATTGGAAGCGTCTATTTAACACTTTTGGCGCCAAATTAATCGTGAGGTTTTTACCGTTCCCCTCTATGATGTCGTCTGCTTCAATATTGTCGCCTGCAAGATCTTTTCAAAGTTAGATTTAGGGTAGTATGACTTTAAAAATATCGAAACGAATGTCAAACAGTTTGGATCCTGATCAGACGCCGCGTTACGCGGCGTCTGACCTGGATCCAAACTGTTTGCAAAAAACGACTTTATGCGACTGCTGCACGGTAAAATGGTTAAAAACAAAAACCCAGCGATACAAGTGTTACAGTGGAGAATCTGTTATTCTTTCCCGTTTAAACGCAAACGTACGCAAACGCAAAGCACTAAAACGTAGAAAAGTACAACTTTTTGACAATTCTGATAATTCTTGTTTATCTTGGTGGCAAACAGTTTGGAGCCTGGTCAGACGCCGGGTTACCCGGCGTCTGCTCTGGCTCCAAACTGTTTGCACTGCAAATAATAGTTTTAGCGTAAACGCGTTTATTGGGAAAGAATAACAGATTCTCCACTGTAACCCCTTCACTGCCTTACCCCGAGTACACTAGTAATTTGAAAACAGTTTGGATCCTGATCAGACGCCGCGTGACGCGGCTTCTGATCAGGATACAAACTGTTTTACACTCATTTCAACATTTCATAAGTCAAAATAACTAAATATTTAATTTGAGAAATAAAAGCAGACGACAATTGTTTAAAATTGATGACGTCATGGCAGTGAAGGGGTTAAAAGGTTTCTTTTTAGCTTCGCTCAATACAGAATAAAAATACCCTCAAATTGAACTAAATTAGTTTCCGGAGCAACAGACCTAAATAGATTCCGGTCTAGCTGCTTGAAGAGATTCTTTTCTGCGAAAAGATGTAAAAGGCTTCTTTTGTTGCTGTTGTATCATTTGTTGCCATGACAACGTCACGTCACCTTGAAAGCATTGAAAGATTGCCGAGAAAGTTACACTTATTCCAAGCAATACTAAACTGCATCACCTTATATTCAATGACGTCACTACACTAATAACTAACTATCAGACCAGACACATGTCGTCTGCTTCAAAATTGTCGGGTTTTTTTTTGGTTTTTTGGGGTTTTTTTTTATTTATTCATTTTAAAATTCTAGTACTTTTTTTAAACAGTTGTCAGAAACGTACGGATTTAAGTTTCGAATTTCTTTAGAGCAATTGGATTCCTTATGCTTCTACCAAATCCTATATATTGTGACAGTTCACTAGAATCGTACCTCCGAGACGATTCCAATGCGTAAATAAAAGCACAAGGTTTGCTGAAGACATTTACATTACTTTATCTTATCTGGAGCCAAACACTTTGGAATTCAACCTTTATCCTGTAGTAATATCGTCTGCTTTGAAAATGTCGTCTGTAAAATTTGTGACCTCTTTTTTCTTTTCTTTTTTGTATTTTGAAATGTAGTAGGTCTAGAAGAAACTTAAAAACGACTGTCAAACAGTTTGGATCTAGATCAGACGTCGAGTTACCTGGCGTCTGATATCGATCCAAACTGTTTGTCAATACCAGTGAAGTCATGAATTGCACAGTTACAAACAGTGCAGACTCTATAGGAGCCATTTGACAAGGATCTGCACTAATTGGTTTTTTTTGCAAATATTGTAAAAAAAAACACCAAAAAACCCACCAACCTAAATCTATTTAAATAATGGAGCAGACCTATATGTAATTGTTAATTGGGTTATTGGAAATAATAATGTTTCGCCGCAATCTTGTCGGAAAGTCACAAGTCATGTAGCGATTGAAGAGGTCATACTCGATGGCATCTTTAGTGAGAAAAAAATCTAATATACACTTGTCAAAGCATCTTCTGTGAATAGAGGTCTTTTTGAAGTAGTAAGTGTGACACTTTAATTAACTGTCTTTAATCGATCCGGTTACTCTTAACCCGCCGATCTTCACGTCATCGCTTTTGCAAACAGTTTGGATCCAGATCAGACGCCGCGTAACGCGGCGTCTGATCTGGATCGAAACTGTTTGACACTCATCTTAATGTTTCTTCAATTTTAAAAAACAAACCACCATAGTCCATCATTTAATTTAGCTTTGTTGACGACATTTTTAAAGTAGACGATATTTTGAAAGGAAAAGGGGAGTAACTCTTACATTCATGTTGATCGAATTGACATACTTTCGCAACTCGATACTTCTAACTCGCTTAAATCGATCGTACCAGTATTTCATGAGTTGAATTTTGATAAGTCGATCTCGCTTAAGTCGAACATACCCGTATTTCAAAGTTAAAACCTGGTTAAACCATGTTTTTTACTTTGAAATATGGAAATGTTCGAACTATCGCGAGGTCGAATTATCGGAGTTTCGACTTACAGAATATTGGATCAAGAATACAAGCTGAGTATATGAGCGTCTGATCTGTATCCTAAACATACTGCACATAACATTTATACGATTTCTGGAAATATTGAGATAAAATTGGTTCATAGCTTAACCCCTTCACTGCCTTACCCCGAGTACACTAGTTATTTGCAAACAGTTTGGATCCTGATCAGACGCCGCGTAACGCGGCGTCTGATCAGGATTCAAACTGTTTGCCACTCATTTCAATAATTCGTAAGTCAAACTACCTAAAAATTAAATTTGGGAAATTAAAGCAGACGATATTAGTTTAAAGTTGATGACGTCATGGCAGTGAAGGGGTTACGTTCTGCAGACGACACTAGTTTAAAGTTGATGACGTCATGGCAGTGAAGGGGTTACATGTACGTTCTGCAGACGACATTTTTGAAGCAGGCGATGTTTTTTGGACAGTCAATGAGTACAAAAAAGGATGTCTGAAAAGACTTTGTTTCTGCGCCCAGATTCCTCAATTAAAGATCGATCAACTTGAATACGACAGAAAATTGTCCATTCAGCCCCACCCACTCTAAATGTCTTCAATGGATGCGTCCACACTGGTTATTGGTAGCATTTAAAGGGACTCGCAACCGGATGGTGTACTTGTCAAAATAAAATAAAATACTCAAATAAAAGCAAATGTGTGGCATTATTTGGCTTCTGACATTAAAAAATATGATCAGTCCAAAAAAAGTCTCAAGAATCGTCACCGAATCTTATTTTTTTATAGATATTTTCCATCGTTTTTCTATAGCGTTAGCTAACGGTATAGTTGCTGTTGTTCAGGCTCAGGTTGTACGGGCTCATACGTAAACCCGAGCCAAATATGTAATATCAGTCGCTACCAGAGAAGTACGTTAATTCGCTACCATATAGATAGAGAGCGCCAGTAGCCGCGTGGGTAAAGGCGTTTCCCTTTCTTTTCATGTTTGTCTCCACATGGAGGGTCACGGGTTCGAATCCCACCAGAGCTTCTTCATTTTTTCTTTTTTGAAATGCGTTTTTTAACAGAATTTATTATCCTTAACTTAATCTTACCCATTTATATCAGCATTTGGTATATCTGGTATAATAATAATAATTTGACATATATTTACAAATTACTATTTTTAATGCTAAATCCGGTTGCGAGCCACTTTAAAGAGACTGAAAACCAAATTTGGCCTAAAAACTTTTCGTTTGTAAGTGGATGCTAGGGCAGACACCGATTAAAGACACGTGAGTATTTGTTTAAAAAAACAATTTTAAAAATACATTTCAAACAAAAACGTATGTGCTCGGTTGGGATTCGAATCCTTGTTGAGAAGGAAAAATAAGATATTCATCTTCAACAAAAAGCTACTCCGTTCCGAGAGAAGAAACAAGAAAAACTCTAATTAACGTAAGATTTGCAATTATTTGAGTAATAGGTGTTTTTCATACAGTTTATAAACTACAGAATAATAATTCAAAGTGTGTGTAAATCGACAAGTCAAAGGAAGATGAATTACTTTGCAGAAACAACCCTATTATATTTAGTCAAAACGTGTTCAGACTTAAATGCGTTATGCGGCGTCTGATCAGGATCCAAACTGTTTGCAAAGTCGCCTTTTCGCGCCATTGACAGTGAAAGAGTTAAACAGGGAAAACTCCATCATCTCTACTGTATACCGCTCCAGAATCAACTTTAAAAACTCTGTAAGCCACTGTGTACTGTAACTTGTTTTCGGCATCTCATCTGGCTCAAAACTTGTTGCCTCTTGATAATTGTTTTATTTTAAAAATGCTGAGGAAATTTGCCGACTATAATTGATAGAAACCATAATTTTGCAGAATACAGTTTATGGAAACTATAATAATATTATTTTGCAGACTATAATTCACGGAAACTATCATTTTTACTGACTATAATTTATGGAAACTATCATTTTTACTGACTCTAATTTATGGAAACTATCATTATTTTGCATACTACAGTTTATGGAAATATTTTGCAGACTATAATTTGTGGAACACATAGTTTTTGCAAACAAAATATATGGAAACTATAATCTTTTGCATGCTTTAATTTATGGAAACTATAATCTTTTTGCAAACTATGATTTATGTAAACTATAATATTTTGCAGACTACAACTAATGGAACCCATAGTTTTTGCAGACAACAATTTATGGGAACTATAATCTACGGAAACTACAATTTTAGCAGACTATAATTTACGGAAACTATCATTTTTGCAGACTAAAATTTATGGAACTCATAGTTTTTGCAGATAAAATATATGGAAACTGTATTATTTTGAGGTGTGCTGATAGTAGAAGTTTCCCCTCCTGGCTAATGTATTGACGAGCTTCTTATAGTGTGGAAGACGTTACCATTTTCCGTTATAAAAAAACTAAACACAAACGCAATTCAATAAATTGTGGAAAATGACAGGCCCTTAAAAATATTTATTAAAATTTCTTAAAATATGAGTGGCAAACAGTTTGGAGCCTGATCAGACGCCGAGTTACTCGGCGTCTGATCAGGCTCCAAACTGTTCAAGTTGCACTGGATATAAAAATGTTGCTGGGTGAAGTTTTTGGGGCAGTGAAAGAGTTTGTACATGTATATTAATTCAATAGGTATGTATACAAACAATGTATTAGCGAACAAGTATAGGAACAACGTCACAAGTTGGTTGTTTATATAAACAGAGTTCTTGATAGCTGTATAAGTACAGTCGAGGCTTAATAACTCAGGACCCCTAATGAGATCGGACCAAAATCGCTACTCTGCTTACAGCGATCGGCCATTCTCGTCAACTTCCGGTGGAGTTGCGCAATATGAGAGACGATGATTTTGAAGCAGACGATATTTCACCAGGACAATAGGTTAATAATCATGTCATAAAGACACAATTCATACAAATATTTATGACATCTCATAAACGGCTATAGATCTAAATGACAATCGGTAAATAAATGCCCTCATACAGGAAGTGGCGTCATTCCTCCTCAATAAACAACACGTATGTGCAACAACATTTAGATATATGTCCGTTGCAAACAATTTGGAGCCAGATCAGACGCCGAGTAACTCGGCGTATGATCAGGCTCCAAATTGTTTGCCATTCAGTTTTCAATTTCAGGAAGTGACGTCATTCATTTTCAACATTTTATTGCATCCCGCGCTTTGTTTAAACAGGGCGAATTTCTTCTGCATAGACTGTAATAACTCTGACGAGAAAAACCCAAAACAGATATTTAAATAGAGGATATTGTATGAGTGCTCATGATTTATCATTTTTAATAATCGAGTTGACTAAAATGATGTGACGCGAGCCTTGGCGAGCGTCATATTCATTTTAGTCAACGAGTTTATTAAAAATGATAAATCATGAGCACGAATATAATATTCTATTTATCATATACCAATTTTAAGAACCTATAAAACTAACTAAAGCCGTAGTTTGTAGACACTCTGCTATATAGATTATCCGCCAAAACGTTACGTTGTTGACGTTAACGACATATTAAGCAAATGACGTCATTTGGTGTCCTGCTACATGCAGCGCTTGTGGACGAACAGGCTGGGCCGGAGCCCAAAAAACAATATTCCACTAGTGGATTGCGATATTTACATAATGGGTTTATGCAACTCCCAGACCGCAGGTTATATGATAAATAAATTATTAACCCATTACTCCATATGTACTCATTTTTACGCGTTTAATACATTCCTAAACTGAAGAAAAAATCCAATTTATATAGTTATGAATATTTATCATAAGAAATATTTTCTATATTCTGGCAAATGATATTTTAAAGCAGAATGAAGCAGACGGCTTTTTTGAGGAGCAGCATGATGCATGTACCACAGTTGTGAAGAATGAAATATACAATATTTGTGAAGCAGGAGACCTTTCTGAAGCAAACTTTTTATACAAGGATAAAGGTAAACCATTCTGATAAACTTTTTTATCTAATTGTCCATTAGAGGATTGCATTAACCAATCGGAAGTCTTCAGTTACAGTAAATTAAATACTATTCTCTGGAAAACTTTGCAGTCTTCAACAGGGTTTGAACATTGCAAACAGGTTGGAACCAGATCAGACGCCGAGTCCAACCTGTTTAACACTAATATTGAATAAAATAATTCACAAGCTCAAATGACTATTTTCACATTTTATGGCAATTGCGTTTGCACTTCGCTTCGGTTTTAACGAAAATAGATAACATTTTTTCTTGAACAATTTGGCACTTTCTGGTTATCATTCGGCAAGCTTCGGTTTCTATTACAATTCATTTTCGGTGAACATCGGTTATCATTCGTATATCTTCGGTCGTTGGAAAGAAGCTGAACGGAAATGACCGAAAGCTTCCGAAAATGTCGGTATCATGGCACGTTTAGCACTAAAATCTTATCTAACCTAAACGTTTTGGAACTTTCAAACACAGAACAATCACGTGAATATAGATAATCGTAACGACATCGACTACGCGTGTCTGATAAGTGCATTAACTCACTCACCCCATAAAATTTAAACGGGCAATTCCAATTTTCATTTTAGTCTAGTCCATTTTTCCATTCAGTGATTCAAGGTTTGTTTTCTTGCAATATAAAATGCAATATGAAAATGTAGATCATAATCTATGGGCCCCTGAAGGAACCCTCTGATCTGCAGCGCGATTCATGGTAAGTTTGCCGATCATTTTCTATCGTTTATTTCGCTTAAACGTTCATTTCTTATATCTATTATATTTGCTGTAATTTCTAATATTAAAATGAACATTTTATAAGTATGCGTGTATGTTTAATCCATATTAGAGTTTGTCAAAAAACCGGACAAGCCTGAACTGGAAACAGGAACTGTCCATTAGAAAGCATTAGAAGAACCCCTATTTATTTGGGGTCAATGTTTGAAGGAATATCCGCTCTTCTTCATTGGATGGGCAACAGTGTTGTTGTTGTTCTTTCGAAGAAGAATTTTCGTCCCCTGCAAACCACGTACAGTAAAACCTCTCAATTACGATCACTAAAACGAAGGCTAATTGATTGTATAAAAGACAGGGGACAGCAATGTGACAGTAAAACAGTAAGCTCCTTAAGAAACCTGTCGCAAACACCTACTAATTAACACAATTTTGTGGTCGTAATTGAGAGGCTTTACTGTATACTGTCTTAATTCAATTTTCAAAAGGTACAGTAAAACCTCTCTACTACGACAATGCTAATTGATTGAGTAAAACACAAGTGATAGTATAAAGCGAGGTGAAAGTTGAACAAGATTCTCCTTTAGGAAAAGGAAGTAGTTGCCTATTTTATGTTCAATTTGCTTTAAGCAGTCACCTGTCGCAGACACCTAATAATTAACACAATTTAGTGTTCGTTATAGAGCGGTGATCGTAAAAGGGTGGTGGTCGCAATAGAGGGGTGGTCGCCATAGAGCGGTGGTCGTAATAGAGGGGTGGTCGCAATAGAGGGATGGTCGTAATAGAGGTGTGGTCGCAATAGAGGGGTGGTCGCCATAGAGCGGTGGTCGTAATAGAGGGGTGGTCGCAATAGAGGGATTGTCGTAATAGAGGTGTGGTCGCAATAGAGGGGTGGTCGCCATAGAGCGGTGGTCGTAATAGAGGGGTGGTCGCAATAAAGGGATGGTCGTAATAGAGGTGTGGCCGTTATAGAGAGGTTTTACTGTATACTGTGTTGTAGGGTTTTATCACCTGAACACAGATTGGAATATTTACTTTAACGAACAAACTTCAATTGACAGAGATATTGCCTCTAAACCTAATGAACAATGCTTGCATGCAAAGCAACTTTCCACAGCCTAACACATCATGAATGCGTTTATTTGTTAGCCAGCTTCTTCTCTTTGATCTGAATGCACGTGCATTTTAAAACTGTTTGGATTCTGATCAGACGCCGAGTAACCCGGCGTCTGATCAGGTTTCCAAACTGTTTTTCAAAACTCCTACCGATGTTTCTATAATAAAAATACATAAACATCTGAAATTCACGAAAAAAAAAGCAGACGACACTTTCAAAGCAGACGGTTTTCTGACGATGTAAGGGGCTAAACGGCGTCTTCGTAACAGACGGTACAAGATAAGGTTCTCTCGTGGGTTCTGATGTTTCCGTGACTGAAGCTGATAAGGGCGGTTCTCAGTATCGGCTGAAAAAAGCATGTTATCCACTTCCGGTCATGTTATCGTCTGCTTTACTCTTTCGCTGCCAAATTTGCGCACTATGGTATTTGCAAACATTTTGGATCTAGATCAGACGCGGCGTCTGATCTGGATCCAAACTGTTTGACACTAGAATCGATTTTTCTTAAGCTACAGTAAAAGCGCCAATCAACACCACTAAATCTAACGAAGGCTTTATTATCATAAATTCAGCAGGTCTCCAGATAAGGGGGTATTTCCAAAACTAAAATCTTTATTTCTCAATTAAACCCTATGGCGTCACTACTCATTAGAATCGTCTCTTCGAGACGATTCTAATGAGTAGTAACACCATAGGATTTGGTGGTAAAATGAGTAAGAAAGTGCTGAATTTGTTCAATTTACCCCTCTTATCTGGAGCCCTGAATTTAGGTTTAAGGCATATTGAGGGAAGAAACTCGGCGTCTGATCTGAACCCACAATAAGTGCATACTACAGTGTACTCTGACCAAGACAGTTAAGGTGTTAACTACTATGCTTCTAAAGCTACATTGTAGCTTTAACCCTTTGCCCCAATATAAGCGCCTTTTAGCGCATTCAGTTTATTCCTCCGCTGAAGAAAATAGTTCCAATTTATACAGTTACATGTATTAATATTTATCATAAGGAATATTATTTTTATTCTTGCAGGTGATAGCTTAAAGCAGGCTGAACGTAAAGCAGAATGCGCCTTAAGGCGCATTCTGCTTTACTTTCAACATGCTTTATATAGTCACCTATTTTCAAAAGTAGAAACAGGCTATTGGAGGAAGGGTTAAGCGAACACTGTAATTTGGACTGTGCGTGCGTCAGTCCGTGCATCCCCATTATCCGGAGCATAGTTCCTATACAACATCAGCTAGGGAAATTAACGTTGTGTGAACACATATTCAGAATGCGCAGTATCCCGTAATATGTCCATGGCACTGTGACCTTGACCTTTACCTAAGCCCTCAATTAGTAAAAATTGAAAAACTTGTCCGGAGCATATTTCCTATATCCTTAGCAAGCATGACCCATTTTGTACACATAACACAGACAATACCGGACTAATTCGGAGCTCATATTCTGACTAAACGCTACACTCTGACATCTCAAATCTACTCTAACGTGTCAAAACGAAACCGAAAGTGACAATGTATTTTTAGAGGTGCTATATTTAAATCGCGTTCGCGCCCCAAAAAAAGACGACCCTGAGCTCAGTTTGAGCTTTGTGAGCTTTGAGTTGACATGTCAGTGTTACTGAATTCCAGCATGAGTGCTATTATAACGGGTTTTGACAAAAAGGTCTTGTACATTTTAAACCGAAAGTAGAAATGGACCGTTTCGGCCCTTCTGGCATTCGCATTTTTCCAATCTTGCAAATTTATGTCTGGATCCATTTTCGATGCTTCCTGGAAGTGTCACATTTTGCAGGAGACCATTGATATTCTAGAAATAGGAAGTGCCGAACCTGTCCTTTCAGAAAAGTCTTCCAACGCGATGTGCGAATCATAACTTTTATATTTTCATTCTACGGAAGCCAAAATGTGTCATAAACGTCAAAACGTTTTTATACGTTATGGGCGTGGAAAGGATATAGCACTAGCTACGGACGAGAACGTGCATATTTGAGCGTATAAATTAGGGGCGTGTCTGGGCTTACGCACTCACGCACGTGCGTAAAGTTAATTGACAAAGTCGAAAATTTAAAAACGCTAAAAATGCAATAAAAATCACCACCTTACCCGGGTGAGGCATAAATAAATATTCTAAAAGTGTCTTTACTCTTTAGTCTACTTCAAATTGTACACAACGCACATAATTCACCCTCTGAAAAGGCTTCAGGTTGACCACTACTCAGTTTACGAGAATGTAGATTTTACCTGGTAAAATTGCCCATAACAATTTAAAGCGACTCGCAACCAGATGGTGCATTAAAAATAGTAATTTGTAAATATGTGTCAAACGCTTATATAAATGGTAAAGAATTAGTTTAGGATAAGAAATTCTGTTTAAAAAAATGTATTTCAATAAAAAAAATATTGGTCTCTGGTGGGATTCGAACCCGGGGCCCGGCATTGGCGGACAGAAGGCAAAATAGGGGAAACCGCTTAGACCAATGGACCACGGAACTATCCGTTTATCTCGGATCGATTTAACGTATTTCAATGTGTAGCGATCGGAAGTGCATACAACTTCGTAATTCGGCTCGTGTTTATGTCTGACCCCGTGTAGAGAAGCAACAACAACAACTATACCGTTAGCTAACGCTATGGAAAAACGATGGAAAATATCTAAAAAACTAAGATTCGGTGACGATTCTTGAGACGTTTTTTGGACTGATCATAGTTTTTTAATGTCAAAAGCCAAATAATGCCACAAATTTGCTTTTATTTGAGTATTTTATTTTATTTTGACAAGAACACCATCCGGTTGCGAGTCCCTTTAAGGTGTTTCTTACAATTTTAACTATTAGTGGCAGAATTGTGACATAGATTTATGTTAGTATTGTACCTGTTTTGAATGTGCGAAACGCCCCCAGAACGCACCAGAGACGATATAGAAATCAAAATTTTCCCAGGGGAGCATGCCCCCCCCCCCCCCCTAGTAAGAGTGTGTACGCTTATTGGTGAGGGTAGGGTTTAGATAAAAATGGCCAGAAGATAATCTATCAAAAATATAAAAGATTTCATATGCAGTTCATGTTATTTAGGAGTCAAATTCTTACATAAATTTATGGTAGTAATTTACCTGGTTTGAATGTGAAAAACGCACTAGAGACCATTTAGAAGTAAAATTTTCCCAGGGAGCATCCCCTGGACCCCATTAGTAAAGTTGCATATACTAGTTCTAGTTGTGTTTAGCTACGCCCCTGACGATTGCCCCAATCATGTTTACCTTCATACAAAGGGGGAGGTCAGGAGAGCAAACGTCTTTCTCTGTATTTTGATATGCATTTCAAGCACTCATTCAAAAGTGTAAATAAGTTTTGGAAATGCATGTGTATGTATGTAAAACAAGCAAAATAGAAGGTAAAGTCAAGGGAAAGTAAATAGACAAAAGTACAACATGAATAGAGGGTATGCAAGTGCAGTCGGTAATATAAAATGTGGAGGCGTCCGTACGGACATAATAGTTGTTTATTCAGGGAAGTTTGATTTTGTCAGGGAAATGTCAGGGAATTTAGCATCACTAAGGTATGTTCAACAGAAGCGAATGAGAGAGTTGGACAATCAAAACTAAATACAAAACACACGTAAGTTCGACTATATATACTGCGATTTCGAATAACGAATAATCGAGGTCGGTTGAAATAAACCAGTGTGTAACGGTTTGGATCACTGATCAGGCACCGGTTTACTTGGCATCTCGTCTGGATCTAAACTGTTTGCAAAATAGCTGTCAAGTCGCAGCAAGTTGACTGAAAATGGAGTGTTCCTGTTGGTGATACGTCGTACAGTGCTACCTCCCTACAACGGCCCTCCCAACAACAGTTCCCTCCTTACAACGGCCCTCCCAACAACAGTTCCCTCCTTACAACGACCCTCCCAACAACAGTTCCCTCCTTACAACGACCCTCCCAACAACAGTTCCCTCCTTACAACGGCCCTCCCAACAACAGTTCCCTCCTTACAACGGCCCTCCCAACAACAGTTCCCTCCTTACAACGGCCCTCCCACTAACAGTTCCCGCCTTACAACGGCCCTCCCAACAACAGTTCCCTCCTTACAACGGCCCTCCCAACAACAGTTCCCTCCTTACAACGACCCTCCCAACAACAGTTCCCTCCTTACAACGACCCTCCAAACAACAGTTCCCTCCTTACAACGGCCCTCCCAACAACAGTTCCCTCCTTACAACGGCCCTCCCAACAACAGTTCCCTCCTTACAACGACCCTCCCAACAACAGTTCCCTCCTTACAACGGCCCTCCCAACAACAGTTCTCTCCTTACAACGGCCCTCCCAACAACAGTTCCCTCCTTACAACGACCCTCCCAACAACGGTTCCCTCCTTACAACGACCCTCTCAACAACGGCTCCCTCCTTACAACGGCCCTCCCAACAACAGTTCCCTCCTTACAACGACCCTCCCAACAACGGTTCCCTCCTTACAACGACCCTCCCAACAACGGCTCCCTCCTTACAACGGCCCTCCCAACAACAGTTCCCTCCTTACAACGGCCCTCCCAACAACAGTTCCCTCCTTACAACGACCCTCCCAACAACGGCTCCCTCCTTACAACGACCCTCCCAACAACGGCTCCCTCCCTACAACGACACTTGCCGCTGATCCCCAAAACAAGACAATTAACGGCTGCAATGTCGTCTGCTTAAAATTATCGTCTGCTGTTTTTTCTCAAAATTACAAAATGGATATTTTGACAGAATAAAACCTAATGACGAGTGACAAACAGCGTTACGCGGCGTCTGGTCTGGATTCAAGCTGTTTGCAAATGTAAGCTAATTTCCCTCCCTATATATAACGACTCCCTCCGAACAACGCACATAATTTTTGTCTCCCATTGGGTGTCGTTGTGGAGAGGGAGCGTTGTATATGTAAATTTATGTTCAAATGTAAACAGTTTAGGATCCAGATATGATTCTGAGTTTTCTCAACGTCTGGTGAAGATATAAAGTATTTAACCCTTTACTCCATAGCGTGTTTCTATACATGTAGGTTCGAAGACCACATTATCTTCGGGATACATTGTATTTTGAATTAGAAAACAAATATAGCAAGCAGACAACGAAACCCTCTCGCCGCTTTTACCCGAGTACGCTGACAATAACAGTTAAGCTAAGTTACGATCCTGATCGGAAGCTAATCAGGTTCAAAACTGTTCGAAATTTTATCAGTTTTGCTTCAGCTAAAATACCCTAAATCTAGAATGGAAATAGGCATACCGACAGTATATAATCAAACGATACTATGATATTGGAAGAACTGATTAGCATGTAAATCTGTAAGTTATAAAATATCGATTTAGTAAGTAGACAAACAGATATTAAACTATTCAATACCTTGGCTCGAGTACACTGACAAATGCAAACAGTATGGATACTGATCAGACGCCCAGTAACTCGGTGTCTTAGCAGACTCCCAACTGCTTGACTTGAATGTTAAATAAACATCGATTATTCTTTACTTCAAATGATTCAAATCTAAATCTGAGAAATAAAAGTAGACGACAGTTCTTAAGAGCAGAAACAAACCTGGTAGTGAATAGTTTAACAAAAAAGATGGACTTTTGTATTAATCATACATTATCCAATCAGAATTGCGCTCTTATCTGTTATAACTGCACTCATCTCCAATAACACGTGTTATCACTGTAAATACGAAATATTACAACTTTTCACATTCATATATCCACACTCCAATATTTCTATTTTATATCCAAACAGCACACTCAGAACTTATGCCAGACTGAAGTCAATGACTATAATTCTTAACAAGCAGATTCAAGTTAATCATATTCATGGCACCCTTGGGCGTTATTTTGACCTCTTTTAATAGCAACCACAACACGAGATATGCACAAGTATATTTTCACAGAACGCTTCTTAAACAACCTGCAGTGATAGATTTTAACATTTAACGTTTATCCAGTTTATTCGCAGTTTATTGACCGACATTGACCCGAGCTTATTAGGGGTCCTTAACCTTATAAGGCAGGATTTTGAGCTGTGACATATTTGAATATTAAAATAAATCTGACATCTAAAGAAGGTTGAATATTTGAATATTAACCCATTACCCCTTAAATACGCCTTTTAACGCCTTTAATTTATTTCTCCACAGAAGAAAATAGTTCTAATTTATACAGTTATGAATATATATCATAAGAAGTAATATCTATTTTCTAGAAGATGGTAGCTTAAAGCAGGTTGAAGGTAAAGCAGAATGTGCCTTAAGGCACATTCTGCTTTACTTTTAACCTGTTTTAAGTGACCAGTGGCCACCTATATTCAATACTAGAAACAGGCTATGGGGTAATGGGTTAACATAAATTTTGCTGACATCTAAAGCAGGTTGAATGTAAGACAGAATGAGCCTGAATGATAGTATATAGAGTAGGATATCTACTAGGATATAGAAAATAGTTTTGATGGTAGATATATACGAATGTATGAAGTGGAACTAGATCTATCTTCTTCAGTGGAGGAGTAAATTCAAGGCTTATAAAGGTGTATTTATGGGGTAAAGGTTTAAACAGTCTCACCACATTGACCCGAGTGCGCAGACAATGACAACTACGATCCTGATCGTAAGATGATCAGGGTCAAAACTATGCGTCATTTTATCAGTTTTGCTTCAGCTAAAATACCCAAAATCTAGAACCGAAATAGGCCTACCGACAGTATAGAATCAAACGATACTATGATATTGGAAGAACTGATAAGCATGTAGATATATAAGTTATAAAATATCGATATAGTAAGTAGACAAACAGATATTAAACTATTCAATACCTTGGCTCGAGTACACTTACAAATGCAAACAGTATGGATCCTGATCAGACGTCCAGTAACTCGGCGTCTTAGCAGACTCCCAACTGCTTGACTTGAATGTTAAATAAACATCGATTATTCTTTACTTCAAATGATTCAAATCTAAATCTGAGAAATAAAAGTAGACGACAGTTCTTAAGAGCAGAAACAAACCTGGTAGTGAATAGTTTAACAAAAAAGATGGACTTTTGTATTAATCATACATTATCCAATCAGAATTGTGCTCTTATCTGTTATAACTGCATCCATCTCCAATAACACGTGTTATCACTGTAAATACGAAATATTACAACTTTTCACATTCATATATTCCACTACAATATTCCAATTTTATATCCAAACAGCACACTCAGAACTTATGCCAGACTGAAGTCGATGACTATAATTCTAAACAAGCAGATTCAAGTAAATCATATTCATGGAACGCTTGCAAGGTGTTTTTTTTTGCCATCTATTAATAGCAACCACAACACGAGATATGCACAAGTATCTTTTCACAGAACGGTTCTTAAACAACCTGTAGTGATAAATTTTACCACGAAACGTTTATCCAGCCAGAAGGCAGTTTCTATCGTCTGCATAAAATGTTACAATTTATGATTTGCGTATCTTTAACCCTTTGAATATTAGCGGCGGATAGTTGTGCCACAGTGATTACCCTTTGCAATCAGTTTTGATTCAGATGAGTCGTCTGCTTAAAACTGTTGTCTAATGAAATAAGAAACGTTTGTTATCTAGAACTTAAGAGAGAATTTAAAATTTAGGATATAGATCTAGATAAAATAAAAAGCGTTAGCCTGAAAACGGTTTCCAGTGATCAGGGAGGGGTAATATTGCAAAATGGATTAACGAAATAAAGGACAGTAAGTATGACAAGAAAAACAAACAGACGACTACAAGATGGCTAGACAGTAAAACGAAATAAACAAATACAAGATGTCATGGCAAAAAAGAACAAATTTAAAGATGGCGTGACAATAAAACGAAAAAAAGACTGTCAGATGTCGTCACAATAAAACTAAATAGACGTCTAAAAGATGGCGTGACAATAAAATGAAATAAACAAATACAAGATGTCATTGCAAAAAACCCAAATAAAAAGATGACGTGACAATAAAACAAAACAGACATCTGAAATATAGCGTGACAAAAAAGACATAGACGTGACACTATAACGATATAGATTGCTTTTTAGCGGCATTGATGATGAAAGGGTTCAACCGACACGCTGCAAGAATATATGTTAATGTAAGCCACCCGTCCGATTGATCGTGTGATACAGTGGAGAATCTGTTATTCTTTCCCAATAAACGCGTTTACGCTAAAACTATTATTTGCAGTGCAAACAGTTTGGAGCCAGATCAGACGCCGGGTAACCCGGCGTCTGATCAGGCTCCAAGCTGTTTGCCACCAAGATAAACAAGAATTATCAGAATTGTCCAAAAGTTGTTCTTTTCTACGTTTTAGTGCTTTGCGTTTGCGTACATTTGCGTTTAAACGGGAAAGAATAACAGATTCTCCACTGTAGTTAAAATCAAAAAGGACGCAAGAGTGTATGACGATTAAGGCAAATAAGTTGCAAGATTATGGATGTGTCAACTACAGCCTGTACGCTTAAAGATTGGGTAAATTTCAACAAAAAAGGTAACAAGATTTTAAATGTACAAAACAACAGGGTGAAATATAGCGCGACAGTTAATGCTGCACAATTATGGCGTTGAATGTAATTGGCTGAAATATGGTATGGTATTTTTTAAAAGTGCAACGAGCTGCAATTTAGTATGATGCGTACTCCAAACAGATTGCTATATGGTATGACAATTAATCCCAACAGGCTGCAATATGGTATGACAAAATTAATCCCAACAGGCTGCAATATGGTATGACAAAATTAATCCCAACAGGCTGCAATATGGTACAGGCTGCAATATGGTATGACAAAATTAATCCCGACAGGCTGCAATATGGTATGACAAAATTAATCCCAACAGGCTGCAATATGGTATGACAAAATTAATCCCAACAGGCTGCAATATGGTATGACAAAATTAATCCCAACAGGCTGCAATATGGTATGACAATCACAACCAGCAGACTGCAATATGGTATGACAATTAAACCAAACAGGCTGAAATATGGTATGACAATTAAACCCAACAGGCTGCAATATGGTATGACAATCACAACCAGCAAACTGCAATATGGTATGACAATTAAACCAAACAGGCTGAAATATGGTATGACAATTAAACCCAACAGACTGCAATATGGTTTGACAATTAAACCCAACAGGCTGCAATATGGTATGATAATTAAACCCAACAGGCTGCAATATGGTATGATAATTAAACCAAACAGGCTGCAATATGGTATGACAATTAAACCCAACAGGCTGCAATATGGTATGATAATTAAACCAAACAGGCTGCAATATGGTATGACAATTAAACCCAACAGGCTGCAATATGGTATGACAAATAAACCCAACAGGCTGAAATATGGTATGACAATTAAACCCAACAGACTGCAATATGGTATGATAATTAAACCAAACAGGCTGCAATATGGTATGACAATTAAACCCAACAGGCTGCAATATGGTATGACAAATAAACCCAACAGGCTGAAATATGGTATGACAATTAAACCCAACAGACTGCAATATGGTATGATAATTAAACCAAACAGGCTGCAATATGGTATGACAATTAAACCCAACAGGCTGCAATATGGTATGATAATTAAACCAAACAGGCTGCAATATGGTATGACAATTAAACCCAACAGGCTGCAATATGGTATGACAATTAAACCAAACAGGCTGAAATATGGTATGACAATTAAACCCAACAGACTGCAATATGGTATGATAATTAAACCAAACAGGCTGCAATATGGTATGACAATTAAACCCAACAGGCTGAAATATGGTATGACAATTAAACCCAACAGGCTGCAATATGGTATGACAATTAAACCCAACAGACTGCAATATGGTATGACCATCAAAATCAACGTACTGCAATATGATATGAAAATCAAAAGGCTTCAATATGGTATGACAGTAAAAACCAGCAGACTTCAATATGGTATGACAGTAAAAACCAGCAGACTTCAATATGGTCTGACAGTAAAAACCAGCAGACTTCAATATGGTCTGACAGTAAAAACCAGCAGACTTCAATATGGTATGGCAGTAAAAACCAGCAGACTTCAATATGGTATGACAGTAAAAACCAGCAGACTTCAATATGGTCTGACAGTAAAAACCAGCATACTTCAATATGGTATGGCAGTAAAAACCAGCAGACTTCAATATCGTATGACAGTAAAAACCAGCAGACTTCAATATGGTATGACAGTAAAAACCAGCAGACTTCAATATGGTATGGCAGTAAAAACCAGCAGACTTCAATATGGTATGGCAGTAAAAACCAACAGACTTCAATATGATATGACAATTAAACCCAACATAATGAAATATGATATGACAATTAAACTCAAATGGCTGCCATATGGTATGACAATTAAGCTCAACATGTGCTGTAATATGGTATGTCAATTAAAACCAATAGGCTACATTATGGTATGGCAATTAAAACCAACAGGCTGCATAATCAACATGACAATTAAACACAACATGATGCAATATGATATGGAAATTAAACGCAGCAGGCTGCAATATGGTATGAAAATTAAACCAAGCAATTAAACGCAACAGACTGCACTATGGTATGACATTTAAACCAAACGAGTTGCAATATGGTATGGACTTTAATACCAACAATCTGCGATATGGTAGGATATCTAAACCCAACAGGCTGCAATGTGGTATGACAATTAAATACAACAGGCTGCAAAACGATATGACAATTAGACTCAGCAAGCAGAAATATGGTATGGTAAATAAAACCAACAAGCTGCAATGTGGTATGACAATTAAATACAACAGGCTGCAATACGATATGACAATTAGACTCAGCTAGCAGAAATATGGTATGGTAAATAAAACCAACAAGCTGCAATGTGGTATGACAATTAAATACAACAGGCTGCAAAACGATATGACAATTAGACTCAGCAAGCAGAAATATGGTATGGTAAATAAAACCAACAAGCTGCAATGTGGTATGACAATTAAATACAACAGGCTGCAAAACGATATGACAATTAGACTCAGCAAGCAGAAATATGGTATGGTAAATAAAACCAACAAGCTGCAATGTGGTATGACAATTAAATACAACAGGCTGCAATACGTTATGACAATTAGACTCAGCAAGCAGAAATATGGTATGGTAAATAAAACCAACAAGCTGCAATGTGGCATGACAATCAAACACAACAGGCTGCACAATAAATATGACAATTAAACTCAACTGGCTGCAATATTGTACATGTATAACAATTAAACGCAGCATGCTTTAACCCTTATCCTGCGGTAATATCGTCTGCTTCGAAATTGTCGTCTGCAAACTTTGTTAAATCTAGATTTATACAATTTATAAGTAAAGAATCCTAAAGACGAGGGTCAAACAGTTTGGATCCAGATCAGACGCCGCGTTACGCGGCGTCTGATCTGGATCCAAACTGTTTGCAAAAATCAGTAAAGTCGCGACCAGCAGGCAAAGGGTTAATATGGTATGACAATTAAACGCAGCAGTTTGAACTTTCAAAGTTGCAGAATATCGCTATGTTGGTCATGTAGCACACCGACTCTCCCGCTAAACATTCATCCAAATGTAATGACCACATAATTATACCTATAAGTTCGTCGACAAAACCACTGCTCCGACGCCGACAGTCAGCTAACCGTCGGACACATGTAGGCAGACTGGAACCCTGTAGACATTGGACCCGCCTCTTACCTCCACCACACAATGAACAAATCAATTCGTATCAAAATTGATTAATAATTATGTGTAAATTAAAAAAATTTACAGTCGAAACTAAATACTTCGAACTCGCGTTAGTACGAATATAGCCACGTTTTAACTTTGGAATACGGATTGTTTCGACTTAAGCGATTTGACTTATGTATATTCAACTTATGAAATACTGGTGCGATCGATTTAAGCGAGTTCGAAGTATCGAGTTTCGACTGTATAATTATTTCCTAAACGTTTTTGGAATGACGATTTGTATTTAATATATCTAGCCATTGCCAACCTTCATATAGAAATACTCGGAGTCGTGTAACTTTTCCGTGGGCATCCTTCTGCTATTCCAACGTTCAAGCCGCTTCCCCATAAATACGCCCTTTTACACATTTTTTTATTCTTCCATTGAAGAAAATAGTTCCATTTCATCAAATCAGTAATATTCAGCATAAGAAATATTCTCTATATTTTAGCAGGTGGTAGCTTAAAGCAGACTGAAAGTAAAGTAGAATGCGCTTTAAGGCGCATTCTGCTTTACTTTCAACCTGCTTTAAGTGGTCATCTGTCTTCAAAATAAGAAACCAAGGCTATGGGGAAATATGTTTAACAATTGTAACATAGTTCATAATGGTTGGCATTGGCAAATATCGCATTCCTTTTTGTGTGCCGTGCATATAAGAGTTTAATAGTAATAAAAATAATTATAACGACTTTTATGTGGATACATATTTGGTATCAACCAATTTTCAATATGTTCCACAAACGACATATACATGTACATCATGGATCATGTTAGAAGTGGACACAATTATCAATCGTTCATTTCTCGCACCTTTGCAAACAGAGTGGACTCAGAAAAGACAGCTCCTTTTGGAGATCTCTTCAGGGTCTGCTCGTTTTACTTATAGAATTTTAAAGATCAAGTTTTCTCACATAACTACCCCTGTTTTCTATAGCGAACAACGATCACGAATATCCTTGTCTCAAACATGTGTGAGATCAATTTGATGACGTCAACCTATCGTCACTATTAATAAAAGCGTTATTACATCACTGGGATTAAAAAAAAAAAGCCTATACTTTAAAAAATAACTTAAAATCGTTGGTTATGTGAGAAAAAGAATCTGTCACTCGTCGATGTTTAAGACAAGTTGATCTCAAACTCGTCTAGAATAGAAAATGTATTAAGCTCGCAAAGGCTCGCTTAATAACATTTCAATTCTATACTCGTTTGAGATGGAGCTCTTAAACATCGACTCATGGCATATCATATTTATATATATACTGTATATACACACTGCATGTAATAGCAAAACACATAGTTCTAGTTTTAAGTGTCATTGAAAGAATTTTAACAAATCCATATTCAAAAGATGAGTAATTTAATATAGTATTCAATAGATAAAGGCAAAATAAAACCCAAATAAAAATACGTTATTACAAGCAAAGCGCTTAACTAGTGGACTTTCGTATCTAAGCAATGGAACCCACTAAAATACATTTAAAACAACACGGTGTCTAGAACAGAAGAACTACGTTATTGCAGTCATCAAAGAACATGGTTGAATATATATTGCATGTTCTAGTGTCTTTTAACCCGTTACCCCATAGTTTATTTCTAGTTTTGAAGCAGGTGACCAATTAAAGCAGACTGAAAGTAAAGCAGAATGCGCCGTAAGGCGCATGCAGCTTTACTTTCAGCCAGCTTTAAGATACCACATTGTAGGATTTGGCGCACATTTCTTAAAATGTATACTTAATAAAGTTGTACTATTTTAGTTTGTGGAAGTATGAATTAAAGGCGTAAAAAGGTGTATATATGGGTAGTGAGTTAAACCAAATATATACCCTTCACCATCATGCCAAGAAATCTGAAAGTCTAACCTTTTGATCTATTGTAACAATATTCATATGCAGGAATCCCCGCTGACCGTTAGTCGCTTTGGTCTTAAAATGAAACAAACATGGAATGAACATGTGAAACCTTTAAAAACAAGGAACCAGTCTGATTAGTTTCCGTATTAAACTGAGCCGGAAAAAACCCGAAATAACCCGTA
The DNA here is from genome assembly GCA_922989275.2 of Gari tellinella. Lineage (NCBI taxonomy): Eukaryota > Metazoa > Mollusca > Bivalvia > Cardiida > Psammobiidae > Gari > Gari tellinella. The sequence continues at coordinate 81,935,556 of OV277864.1, read as the reverse complement.
ACAATTTGCATATCGTTGAGTCGTAAAGCCCGGGAACCAACCTGATGACGTCATACTATTTGAATGACAATAGTTGCTCCCCTGTTTCTATGTCTCAAACTGAATTTTTTTGGTAATATGACTAAATACAAGCTGGGTGAATGTCAAATAGTTTCGATCATGATCAGCCGATGCGTTACGCGGCGTCTGATCAGGATCAAAACTGTTTGCAATAAATAGTGTTGTCTACTCGGGGTAAGGCAAGGCGCAACCTGACTATCATTCGCAAACAGTTTAGATCCAGATGGTATAACAATATGTCTTTAGTCATACATAAAATGTCAATTTGAGAAATTAATGCAGGCGACAATTGTTTAAAACAGATGACGTCATGGCAGTGAAGGGATTAATATGAGCCTGGATGCTGATTGGACGCCCGACTTGCGTGATAACCCATGCATGTTATCAACGTAAAACTGGACGTACAATCTATCACGATTTAAGGTTTAAAAGGGTTGTGCACTTTTTCAGGAAGTAAAAATGCTTTCTGACTTTGTAAACAACTAAAGCAATTAGTTTTTAACGCATCTTCTACCACGCGCGTCCACAGGGACCCGACAAGATTGATTTTCAAAACAAATTGTAACAAAAGGTATATATAGGGACAAAGGGGGTAAACTGGGTTTTTTCTTTTCAGTTTACTTTCGTCCTACCTCAACAAAACTTGTCTTATCGTGAATAATATTTGATGAAAAATCACTTTTGTTGCAATTCTTTTTAGCTAACATAATATCTTTCCATAAAAAACATAACATAAAACCAACTGAAACGTGGCCGACAGATCTACGCAGGGCTTCCATTTCTCCGGATTTTTCCTAAATCTCCGGATTTTTTCTGGTACATGGTAGCTTAAAGCAGGCTGAAAGTAAAGCAGATGCGCCTTTAAGGCGCATTCTGCTTTACTTCCAGCCTGCTTTAAGTTGCCACAGGTCAAAAAAGCTAGAAACAGACTATTTGGTAAAGGTACATTTCGTAAAATCGCACTACAAATTTGGAAATCTTAGGATTTTTCCTGTCAACTTATGGCAGCCCTGCTACGTATAGACTATCGATATATTGACTGATATTGTCCTGATCTCAATGGGGGGGGGGGGGGGGGTGCGTTCTAACTTCAACTCGTTTACAATATTTTTAAAATAAGATTTACGGATGTTTAGACCGAAGAAATGTCGATACGAATGTCAAATAGCTTGGATCCTGATCAGACGCCGCTTCACGCGGCGTCTGTGCAGGGTCCAAACTGTTTACAAGTTTGCCTTTTGGCGACGTTGGCAGTGAAAGAGTTAAATGCAAAATGTTAATAAAATGATATCCCCACCCACTCCCCGAAAATTATAGATCGACAGTAAAACCTCTCTATTTCAACCACAACATTGTGTTGACTACATGTATTAGGTGACTGCAGAAAACATGGCGACAGTTAAACAGAAATCTCTTTTATGAGCTTTTCAGTTTTACTGTCGCGTTACTTTAAGCTGTCACCTGCCTCTTACAGTATACAATCAATACGGCTTTGTTTTAGAGGTAGTAGTAATAAGAGATTCTACTGTACCTAAAAATGCAAAATGTATCAAAAAATCAAAAAAAAAAATGAAAAAAAAATATAATACCCCCCCCCCCCCCCCCCCCAAAAAAAAAAACCAAAACTAAAAAACACACACAAAAAACAAACAAAAAACCAACAAAACAAAACAACAAACAAAACACCCCCCCCCCTAAAAAAAACACAAAAAAACAACAACCCCCAAACCCGAAAACTTTACAGAATAAAACAAATCAACTGACCTTATTCTCTCCTATCTTCCACACCACGATCATCTTGTTATTTCCAAGTTGAAGAAAACTAAACACAAATGCAACGCAAACAGAGAAGAAAAAATGCAATTTTTTTTTTAAAATATCCACAATTGTTTTACTCAAAGTGGCACACAGTTTCGAGCCAGACTAATGGCCAGATAACGCGGCTTCTAATGGTATTCCAAATACTTTCAAACGAAAATTCATGTTTTAGCATAAAACGCATAAATGGTAAAAATAACCTCTTTACACTATATTCGCCAGAAATAGAATTTTATGTTTTATTAAATCTTGTATTAGCCCCTCCCATTCACTTCAATGACACCATTTTACATTAAAAAACTGTCGTCTGATTTTAGTTTTCAAATTTATATATTAGATAAATTGACTCAAGTAATTTAAGCGTAATGAGTGTCCAAAAAATTGGATCCTGACCGGGGGCCGCGTACAGTGGAGAAAACGCTAAACTTTCCCAATAAACGCGTGTACACTCAGTCTATTATTTCCCGTGCAAACAGTTTGGAGCCAGATCAGACGCCGGGTAACCTGGCGTCTGATCAGACTCCAAACTGTTTGTTGCTCAGATTAAAGAAAATGAGAAGAATTGCCAACAAATTGTCACATTTTACCTTTTATTGCGATGCGTTTGCGTTTCGTTTGCGTTTAAACGCGAAAGAATAACGTTTTCTCCACTGTAAAGCGTCTTCCGATCAGGATCCAAACTATTTGCAAACTACTGGTATAAATTTCGGACAATAAATGACTAACAACAACTGCTGGCCTAACGGTTAATATCCAAAATGATTTTTTTTCTTGTTTTTCGTTGTGTGTGTACTAACATCTCGAGTTCATGACCTCCCGAAACTCACGTGCACCTACAAACATTATAAACGAGTAACTTTCTAATCTGGATCTTGATTAAATGTTTAAAAGAAAATCATAAAAAACTCATAAATCAGTTGCAATTAACAAACTTGAACTCGAAATTAACATACATGTAGTGTGGTTACAGGTTAAGAAAACATGCTTTTAATGCATTTAGCCCTAGCGACGATTATACTCGCCGTCTACAAACAGTGTACCTATGAAGAGTACACTTATCCTATGCAAACAGTCTATACCCTGATCAGAGGGCTCATATAGGAGCTCATTGACCTTGGTCTGCACTGTTTACCTTTTTGCAATAAAGTGTAAAAAGTGTAAAAAGCAACATTGAAAAAAAAATGGACTAAACTTTATGAAAATCTAGAATCATTTGAAGTTTCAGGGGTGAATAAATTAATTTAGCAGACTACAAATTCAAAGTCGACATTTTCATCACCAAATCATATCATCTGCTTTAAAAGGTTCCAACTTAAATATCATTTCAAAGTAAAAGTTATAGTGCATATAGTTTGTAAGCAGAAATATTAATACGCACATTCTTAACTATTTAGGATCACGTACAGTGGAGAAACGTTATTCTTTCCCAATAAACGCGTTTACGCTAAAACTATTAATTCCGTTGCAAACAGTTTGAAGCTAGATCAGACGCCGGGTAACCCGGCGTCTGATCAGGCTCCAAACTGTTTGACACTCAGATTAAAACGAAAACTCAAAATTATTAAAAAGTTGTCATTTTATACGTATTAGTGCTTTGCGTTTGCGTTTCGTTTGCGTTTAAACGGGAAAGAATAACGTATTCTCCACTGTAACGCAGAAAGTGGCGTCTGATCGATCAACGGGATCCAAACTGTTTGTAAAGTTGACTCTATTCGCTTTTGAAGGTGGAAGGATTAACCCTTTCACCCTCAATGACGTCATAAAGCGCGTTTGCAAACAGTTTGGGTCCTGATCAGACGCCGCGTAACACTCTAATCGATATTTATTAAATCAAACAACCTTAAATCTAACTTAGAAAAGTGTCTTGCAGAAAACAATACTGAAGCAGACGACAATAAAACGGCGAGAGGGTAAAAATCTCCCGAATAATTTGACCTTGTAGGCTCATGATTTATTTGCCCTTTCACAGTAGGGAATGCGTTTATCTTCTTTATACGAAAATAGATTATACATTGTAAATGCAAACTTAAACACGCATATATTCCAAATTAAAGAGTAGACACTTAATCGAAATATTAGATGCAAACAGTTTGGATCCTGATCAGACGCCGCGTCACGCGGCGTCTGATCAGGATCCAAACTGTTTGCAAATAACCGTTAAACTCTGAGTAAGGCGGTGAAGGGGTTAAAATAGTATTGTGTACGACCAAACTGACCTTGGACGGTGAGTAGGTCTATTTCCTTGATGATGTTTGGGGTCATTTTTACGTGACCTATCTGTACTAGTGAGCCTGACCAATTTTAGCGCAATTTTACACTTTCATCGAGCTTATTTCCGAGTGCATTTACATTCTGAAAAGCCTAATTCTCCATTTATTACGCTTTTTTATCGTTCAAATTATTCATCCCGGTGAAAAAAGTTATATATTTTAACAGATACACATGTACTAAAGCAGGCTGAAAGTAAATCAGAATGGGCCTTATAAGGCGCATTAAGCTTTACTTTCAACCTGCTTTAAGTGATCTTCCATCTTCAATACCAGAAATCAGCTATGAGGTGATAATAAAATCATTTACTCTGTGAAAGTCTACAGAGATTGAAACGAATTTAACTGTTTAGAGTTCCACCTCTTTTCGTTAGATTCAACATGGGTTAATATACATGTATGTTACTTTAAAGTACAAAATGCAAGTGATGATTGGTTTGAAGTTCTTGATATGTGACTATGTTTATATTATTATGATTATATTGATGTAATAAGAAACACTTTGTGTTTACTTTACTGAATAAACAAATCTTGAAAAATCTATCATTTATCTTATTCACTGTTTCAATGTATACAGTTATGAGTATGTATCATAAGAAATGTCTTCTAAATTCTAGCAGATGATAGCTTAAAACAGGCTGGAAGTAAAGCAAAATGCGCATTCGTGCTCATTCTGCTTTATTTTCAATCTGATTTATGTGACCATCTGTTTTTTATAATTAGAAATGAGCTATGGAGCAAAGAGTAACTCTTATGATTTAACTCTTTCACTGTCAAATGACACTATCTGCTTTAACCCCATATTACCACCAAAATATCGTCTAAATTGTTAGTATCGTTTGCAATATTTTTAAAGTCAGATTTAGGGCTGTTTCGATTGAAGAAATGTCGATACGACCCTACAAACGCGGCGTCTGATCAGGATCCAAACTGTTTGTAGGGTCGTTTGTTGGCGCCTTCGCAGTGAAAGAGCTAAAGCAATTACACTTTGATCGCCAAATCTGTCGCCACCTTAAAATATATAAATCGTGTATCTTTCGTTGGCTTTTAAACCTTTATTGCCAAAACATAAATGTCTTTTTAGCACTTCAACTCAATTACATAGTCTGTCTGTAAATATGTTCATGCTATATCTATTGCCTGCTTGAATCCCAAACTTATCGTCTTTCACAGTCACGGAGTCCCCTGATTTAGCAGTTTTTCGAACGGGGAATTAAAAATTTAAAACACGAATGTTTGAGTTTTCGGAATTGGTCAAACAAATATTGACTTAAATTGAAAACAAGGAACGGTTCATTTGAAAACCCCAAACATCTATGTTATCCATATCTAGTTTCGAATACAACGGAACCTCGATGAATCGAACTAGCCAATAGGTTTATAGCTGAATTTCGAAATTTCTTACTCATTTTTGTCGAATATTCGTAGTGGGATAAATCGACCTTGCTTAATTCATTTCAAGCCCTAGTGACGCATATATGCGTCCTCTACCAAAAGTGTACCTGTGAAAAGTGCAGGAGCCCTCTAATCAGGGGCTTCACTGTTTGTCATTTTGTAATATGTTATAAAAGAAACACCTAAATAGTCTAAATGGATCAGCCTAGATTGTAAACTGGAAATGTCCATTGGAAGTTTCAGGGGATAATGAGTTAAGTCGAACAAGCCAGTACGTTTATAGCTGGATTTCTTACTCGCCTTAATCGACATAGTTTAGCTACGTTTTAACTTTGAAATACCCGTATGTTCGAATAAGACGAGCACGAGTTATCCATAGCCGACTGTAAATGATAATTTAACCCATTACCCCACAGGTAATTGACACATAGATCTATGTGTCAAGTACCTGTGCCATAGTCTGTTTCTAGTTTTGAAGATGGTTGACCACTTAAAGAAGGCTGAAAGTAAAGCAGAATGCGCCTCAAACGAATACTTATAGATCAATTGCAGTCTACAGTTTGAATCCATTTCAGACACCGGGTAACGCAGTGTCTGATCAGACCTCAGTATGATGCCATTCAAATTATATTGAGTAGACAAACCCTACCATTTTCTTGAAATGTGTTAGCGTTAAACCCCTTGAGTGTCATGTCCCGAACACAGTGGTTACAGCGCTCCCTCTCTACAACGACACCAAATGGGAGACACACATGGTGTTCGTTGTTAGGAGGGAGTCGTTATAGGGAGGGAAATGGGTTAATGGGTTGACATTTGCAAACAGCTTGGATCCAGATCAGACGCCGCGTAAACGCGGCGTCTGATCTGGATTCAAACTTTTTGTCAATCGTCAGTAAGGTTTTACTGTCAAAATGTCCAATATGAAACTTTGAGAAAAACTGCAGTCGACAACTTCAAGCAGACGATATTGCAACAGTAAAACGTTAGACATAATTGTCCTCTTTAGGGAACTGTGGCAGGGGTCGTTGTAAGGAGGGAGTCGTTGTTGAGAGGGCCGTTTTAGAGAGGGAATGCTGTATTTGCAAGCTGTATGAACCCTGTAACGCGATGTCTGATCAGGATCCAAACTGTTTGACACTTATTACAATATTTATTTAGTTATTCTACCTAAAATATAAATTTTAGAAATAAAAGCAGACGACAAGTGTTTAAAACTGATGATGTCATGGCAGGGAATGGACTAAGTTTCGTCTAACCTCGACATATTAACGTCGTCTTTCCTATCACTATTTATGTACTCATAAGTGCAATTTACTGTTTCACCCTTTCTGCGGTGAAAATCAGTATTTGTGTAGTTTTGCTAACAGTGTGGACCCTGATCAGAGGACTCCTTAAGGAGAATTTTGGTCAGGGTGTGCACTGGTTGTTTATTTTATCTGATTTTTTTCTGGATTATTTTCTTAAAACGACCCTAAATCAAAATAAACTGGTCATAATTGAATACTTGAAGAGTCCATCATGAAAATACAGCATTAAAAGGGCGAAAACAAACTTATTACCGATAATGTTGTTAGTCCTTGTCGTTCATTGGGTTTATTTGACCATACCAACTGTTAACCACTTCACTGTCATGACGTCATCTGTTTTAAACAATGTCGTTTGCTTTATCTATTCATATTCAAATTTTAGGTGAATTGACTAAAGTTGCAATCAGTTTGAAGCCTGATCAGACGCCGCATTACGCAAATAACCATTGAAGTTGGGATAAGGCAGTGATGGGATAAAATTATCAAATTAACCTACATTGAAAGAAGTCACATTAATATATACAGTGAAACCCCTCTAAACCGGAACCTCTAAATACCGGAATTACCTCTAAACCGGACTAAAACGTTGGTCCCGTTTCAAACCTTTCTTTATTTTAACCCATTACACCATAAATATGCATGTTTTCGTCTTTGACTTATTCCTTCACTGAAGAAAATACATTAATGATTGTGTATCATCAGAAATATTTTCTATATTCTAGCAGATGATAGCTTTAAGCAGGTTAAAAGTAAAGCAGAATGCGCCTTAGGGCGCATTCTGCTTTACTTTCAACCTGCTTTAAGTGATCAGCTATCTTCAATACCAGAAACAAGCTGAAAACCCCTCTAAACCGGAAACCCCTGTAAACCGGAAAGTTGTGTTGTCCCCACACATGTCCGGTTTAGAGGCGTTTCACTGTACATGTATCTACTGCGGAAAAAATCTCGCCAGTTTTTACAACTTTCTTCTAATATTTTTTTCTTGTGTTTCAAAGAATGATCTGGTCAAAATGATTTGCCTGCTATCCACGAATTTGCTAGAACTTGTAAACAGTTTGGATTCAGACTAGACACTGTAGAACGCGACGTCTGATTATGATCCAAACTCTTTGGTCCTCATGAGTAGGATTATTGAGTTAAAATGGCTTTAAATGTTTATGGGGTTTTTTAACGAAATTACTTGTAAAACGTGTAAAAATGTATGCTAGCCTCCAGATATATAGTGTTCCCTCCCTACAACGGCCCCCAACAGCGACTCTCTGTTTACAACGTCCCTTGTCGCGGTTCCCTAAACAGGACAATTGTCCAGTGCTTTACTGCTGCAATATCGTCTGCTTAAAATTGTCGTTTGCTGGTTTTTCTCAAAGTTATATGTAAGTGGACATTTTGTTAAAATAAATATAATGACGAGTGACAGACAGTTTGAATCCAGATCAGACGTTATTGAGATGTTTTCGTAAAACAGAGAGGTGGTCGTCATAGAGGGTGGTCATAATAAGAAGGTGGTCGTTATAGAGGGATTGTCGTATAGGAAGATGGTAGCAATCGAGAGATGGACGTAATATAAAAGTGGTCGTAATACAGAGGTGGTCGAAATCTAGAGGTGGTCGAATTATTGTGGTGGTCGTGAAAGAGAGGTTGTCGTTATCTAGAGGTGGTCGTAATAGAGAGGTGTTCGAAATAGAAAGTTGTTCGTAGTAAAGAGGTGGTCGTAAAAGAGACGGTCGTAAATGAGATGTGGTCGTAAATAAGGGGTGGTTGTAATATAGAGTTGTTCGTAATAAAGAGGTGGTCGTAAATGAGAGGTGGTTAATGAGAGGTGGTCATAAAAAAGGGGTGGCTGTAATAGAGAGGCGTTCGTTATATAGAGGTGGTCGTTGTAGAGATGTGTTCGTTATAGAGAGGTTTTATTGCATTAACGAGAACCCGTCATCTTCTACTTTTTATTCCACTGTACTGTAGTTTCGTTTCAATGGGGAAAGAATAACGTCTTTTCTACTATAGATTGATTTGGTAACCCTTATCATGCCGAATTGTCGTCTGCTATAAATATATCGTCTGCTCAGTGAGTCATAATTAACTTTATTTTTTTTAAACTTTAGAAAAATTGAGTATGAGTGGCAACTAGTTTGGATTCAGATCAGACGCCGCGTAACGCGGCGTCTGATCTGAATCCAAACTGTTTGCAAATGTAAGCCAAGTCGCGCTTAGCATGATAAGGGTTAAAATTCGAATTCCTTTTCTTGTGTGAGTGTGGGTGTAGAATTTCTAGCTTTTAGTTCGTACATGATTTATCGGGTGCAGATCACAATTGAAAATATTTAGATATTCATAACCTATTCAAAAGATACATCGATATTGGGAGATTCAAGTTTCATGTTTTATTTCCTATCATTAATGATATATACATAAAGTACCTGTTTCGCATGCAATGAAACCCAATGCATACAAATGAGGTGCCCCTAATACCCATATACTGTAAAACTTGCGTTAACCCATTACTCCATTAATGCGCCTCATTACGCCTCTATTTTACTCCTCCACTTAAGAAAATAGTTCCACTTTCTACAGACATGAATATGTACCATAAGAAATATTTTCTATAATCCTAGTTTATAGAATTGAGCTTAAATCAGGCTGAAAGTGGCCTTCTCTACAAGAATTCCAAATAGGAGACACAAATGGCATGCGTTCTTCGGAGGGAGTTGTTGTAGGGAGGGGAAATTAATACCCGTAGAGAGCTAAGCATGAGTTGGTTTACATTTGCAAACAGTTTGAACCCAGATCAGACGCCGCGTCACGCGTCGTCTGATCTGGATTCAAACTGTTTGCCACTCGCTTTAGGTTTCTTCTGTCAAAATGTTCAATACGTATCAATGAGAAAAAATAGCAAACAACAATTTAAAGCAGACAATATTGCAGCAGGGATGCACATTCTGTAAAACAATGAGTCCTTGAGACAGACATTGAGTCCTTGAGGTGAACATTAACCCACTATCCAATAACTTATTTCTAGTTTTCAAGACAGGTGACCACTTAAAGCAGGTTGAAAGTAAAGCAGAATGTGCCTTAAGGCACATTCTACTTTACTTTCAACCTGCTTAAGCTACTTTTTGCTTATGAATATGAGTAATAGGTTAATAAAGGCCAGAAAAGCTATGGGTCCATGGGACTCGCAACTTTTTACATAATGAGTCCCTGGCAAATTTAATGAGTATAGGACTCGGGATACACAGGTAAAATTATCACTAATAGTTGTCTTGTTTGAGGATCAGCGGCAACCTGCATGCTTGTTGTTTGGAGGGAATCGTTGTTTGAAGTACAGTTGTAGGGAGGGAATCGTTGTTCGGAGGGTAGTTGTAGGGAGGGGGCACTGTAACATCCTTCTTTCGTAGTCAAATCCTGTTGTGACTTCTCTTTAGAACTCAAATGACACTAATTGGTTTAATAGGTTTACAATAGGAGTTTTATGCATTACTTTTTTCCCGAATTAAGCGGTATGTTAAAAGACATCTATGATTCTTTCATTATTTTTCTCATTTATTTCCTTTTACCACAAAAGCAAATAGTTCCATAATATCAAGTAATGAATCTGCAAAAGAAGAAACATTAATGTCTTTTATCCTATATCCTAGCAGATGGTAGTTTTAAGTAGGCTGAACGACGCCGACTTTGTCCCGAATCGGACGTTTCCTGTGTAAACAGTGTAGACTCCGATCAGAGAACTCCTACATGAGCCCTCGGATCTGGTTCTACAATGTTAGTCATTTTGCAATCTAAATAGTCGATAATTGCCATGACAGACATGGAATTCCCAACTTCAAGTTTAGGAGTCAAGGAGTCAAGTTACACTGAAACACCAGTAAGGACCACATACCTTTATACGGTCTCTCGGCTTTAATCCGATTCGTAAATCCAGTTTAGCTTTATAATCCTTGTACATGGTAGGAATTCAATGGCACTCACCGTAAACCGAAAACGAAAGACATTGCTGTGTCATAGCCACTTAATTACATGCATTATCATCATAATTATTGTTATTAATATTCATATTTTGAGAACTCATTTCATCCAAGTCGACGTTAATCCCTTCACTGTAATGACGTCATCAAATTTAAACAATTATCGTCTGCTTACATTTTTCAAATTTAATTTTTAGGTATTTTGACTTAAGAAATGTTGAAACGAGTGTCAAACAGTTTGGACCCTGATCAGACGCCGCGGTACGCGGCGTCTGATCAGGGTCCAAACTGTTTGCAAATATCTATTGTATTCATAGTTGGGCAGTTAGTGGGCTATTCACATAACTTTTAAATCACTCTACCTTTCTTTTAAACCTATCGTTTAATAGCACATTTCTATATTCTCTTCACAGCTTTCGTTGAGTATACAAATTTTCCCCCTCAACGCGCACTTAACAAACATTCGCATTCAATATATACTCTGTGAGTCAATACCCTTAAAAGACTCTGATTATGGTGTCCCCATTGCTTTTGGGATCCGTTAGATTGTTTAGAATCAAATATCTACTAACAAGTGATGAGTTTCCGAGTCAATCCATATTGATCAGCGTATTAACCCATTACTCCATAAATACGCACTTTTTACTCCTTTAATTTATTTCTCCACTGAAGAAAATAGTTCCGATTTAAAAAGTCATGAATAAGCACCGTAAGAAATATATTCTTTATCGTAGTAGATGATGTCTTAAAGAAGACTGAAAGTAAAACAGCTTTAAGACGTACTCTGCTTTACATTTAACCAGATTTAGAGGGACTCGCAACCGGATGGTGTACTTGTCAAAATAAAATAAAATAGATCTACTCAAATAAAAGCAAATTTGTGGCATTATTTGGCTTCTGACATTAAAAAAATATGATCAGTCCAAAAAAAGTCTCAATAATCGTCACCGAATCTTAGTTTTTTAAGATATTTTCCATTGTTTTTCTATAGCGTTAGCTAACGGTATAGTTGTTGTTGTGCTTCGTTACACGGGCTCAGACATAAACCCGAGACGAATAAAGTAGTAAAAGTACTATCGATCGCTACTAGTGAAGTACGTTAATTCGCTACTATATATATACAGAGCGCTGGTAGCCGAGGTAGTGTAGGAGCTTCCTCATTTTTACACGTTTCTCTCCGCATGGAAGGTCACGGGTTCGAATCCCACCAGGGCTTCTTTTTTTTTTTTTTTTTAAATGGATTTTTTAACAGAATTTATTATCCTAAACTAAATCTTACCCATTTATATAAGCATTTGACATATATTTACAAATTACTATTTTTAATGCTAAATCCGGTTGCGAGCCGCTTTAAGTAGTCAACCGCTTTCAGAAATAGAAAAGAAACAGACTGTGGGGTAAATGGTTAAAGATATGTGACCTAGTCGAGGCAACCTGACCTGAATCTTGTTGAATTACAAGTTTACATAGAATTGGGCGTATCATTGCGTATCATAGCAACAGGAGAGTACACGATACAGACGAGCATGTATGAACCCTTCCTCCCTGAAACCTCAAATGGACAGTTCTAGTTTTCAATTTAGTCTAGTCTAGTTTAGTCTAGTTGGGTTGTTTTTTTAACAATATATGTCAAAATGACAAACAGTGTAGACCCTGATCAGAGGGCTCCTTAAGGATCCCTCTGATCAGGGTCTACACTGTTTGCATAGGACAGGTGTACTCCTCATAGGTACACTGTTTGTAAATGACGCATATATGCGTGACCAGGGTTCAAAGAGTTGAACATCCATTGACATGACGTCATCAGCTGTAAACCAATTGTCGTCTGCTTTTATTTCTCAATTTTTTTGTATTTTTTTTTTTTGTATTTTGACTTAAGAAGTATATAATTGAGTGTAAAACAGTTTGGATCCTTATCAGACGCCGCGTTACGCGTTACGCGGCGTCTGATCAGGATCTTAACTGTTTCTGCAAATAACTATAACACTCGGGGTAAGGTAGCGAGGTGTTCAACAATCACTCTTTGAGGGAGTGTGCAACTTTATATAGACAGGAACCTGTTTATGGCAAGACAAAACTAAAGAAGAAAGCTCATATAGGAGCTCTGTGCTTTACCTATGTCTTTAGCTGTCACTTGTATTGTAGTTAAGACAGTCTTCTAGTCTTTGTTGGACCAGCTCCATAATGTTTCTATAAACACCTACTTCAAACATCATCTGATTTCTTGGTAGATTTTTTATCTTTCTTCGCAAAGTTATTTATCGTATGCTTATTACCTTATTACTGTTTTGTTTATCGCCTGCGTTAACCATATTGCCGTTTTGTTTATCGTATGCTTTAACCTTATAACCGTTTTGTTTATCGTATGCTTTAACTTTATTACCGCTTTGTTTATCCCTGCTTTAACCATAAAACTGCTTTGTTTATCGTATGCTTTAACCTTATAACCGTTTTGTTTATCGTATGCTTTAACTTTATTACCGCTTTGTTTATCCCTGCTTTAACCATAAAACCGCTTTGTTTATCGTCTGCTTTAACCATATTGCCGTTTTGTTTATCGTATGCTTTAACTTTATTACCGCTTTGTTTATCACTGCTTTAACCATAAAACCGTTTTGTTTATCGTCTGCTTTAACCTATAATTGCTTTGTTTATCGCCTGCTTTAATCTTATTATCACTTTGTTTATCGAATGCTTTAACCTTATTATCGATTTGTTTATCGTCTGCTTTTACCTTAGTACCGCTTTGTTTATCCCTGCTTTAACCATAAAACCGCTTTGTTTATCGTCTGCTTTAACCATATTGCCGTTTTGTTTATCGTATGCTTTAACTTTATTACCGCTTTGTTTATCACTGCTTTAACCATAAAACCGTTTTGTTTATCGTCTGCTTTAACCTATAATTGCTTTGTTTATCGCCTGCTTTAATCTTATTATCACTTTGTTTATCGAATGCTTTAACCTTATTATCGATTTGTTTATCGTCTGCTTTTACCTTAGTACCGCTTTGTTTATCCAATGCTTTAACCTTATTATCGCTTTGTTTATCGTCTGCTTTCAAATTATTATCACTTTTGTTTATTAAATGCTTTAACCTTATTATCGCTTTGTTTATTGTCTGCTTTTAAATTATTATCACCTTTGTTTATTAAATGCTTTAACCTTATTATCACTTTGTTTATCGAATGCTTTAACCTTATTATCGCTTTGTTTATCGTCTGCTTTTACCTTAGTACCGCTTTGTTTATCGTATGCTTTAACCTTATTACCGCTTTGTTTATCACTGCTTTAACCATAAATCCGCCTTGTTTATCGTCTGCTTTAACCTATAATCGCTTTGTTTATCGTCTGCTTTTAAATTATTATCACTTTTGTTTATTAAATGCTTTAACCTTATTATCACTTTGTTTATCGAATGCTTTAACCTTATTATCGCTTTGTTTATCGTCTGCTTTTACCTTAGTACCGCTTTGTTTATCGTATGCTTTAACCTTATTACCTTTTTGTTTATCGTCTGCTTTAACTTTATTACCGCTTTGTTTATCGTCTGCTTTAACTTTATTACCGCTTTGTTTATCGTCTGCTTTAACTTCATTACCGCTTTGTTTATCGAATGCTTTAACCGTATTATCGCTTTGTTTATCGTCTGCTTTTACCTTAGTACCGCTTTGTTTATCGAATGCTTTAACCTTATTATCGCTTTGTTTATCGTCTGCTTTTACCTTAGTACCGCTTTGTTTATCGTATGCTTTAACCTTATTACCGCTTTGTTTATCGTCTGCTTTAACTTTATTACCGCTTTGTTTATCGTCTGCTTTAACTTTATTACCGCTTTGTTTATCGTCTGCTTTAACTTTATTACCGCTTTGTTTATCGTCTGCTTTAACTTTATTACCGCTTTGTTTATCGTCTGCTTTAACCATAAAACCGCCTTGTTTATCGTCTGCTTTAACCTATAATCGCTTTGTTGATCGCCTGCTTTAATCTTATTATCACTTTGTTTATCGAATGCTTTAACCTTATTATCACTTTGTTTATCGTCTGCTCTAACCTAAGTACAGCTTTGTTTATCGTATGCTTTAACCTTATTACCGCTTTATTTATCGTCTGCTTTTATTATCATCGCTTTGTTTATCCAATGCTTTAACCTTATTATCGCTTTGTTTATCATATGCTTTAACCTTATTATCGCTTTGTTTATCGTCTGCTTTAATTTATCATCGCTTTGTTTATCGTCTGCTATAACCTTAATACCACCTTGTTTATCGCCTGCTTTAACCTTATTACCAGTTTGTTTATCACTAAGCCACCGAGGCCCCCCTCAGACTATTAAAGATTCATTTAAACAATATATTGCAAAATTACAAGCACAGAGGATTGCTTATGCAATAATCCATAAACTGTTACCTCAAATATACGAATTTTTACGCTTTTAGTTTATTTCTCTAGAAAATAGCATAAATCAAAGTACTGTAGTACTGCAGGCTCGGACTTTCAGTTTAATGTAGAACAAAGTAATGCAGAAAGCTAATTATAGAGTTTCTGCATTACCATTGCCATGCATTAAGCAGAAACCTGCAGCGCTCAAAGACCCTAAAGAATTGTGTACTGTGCATGTCTTATAATGCATCGTCTGCTATGACTCCTAGGTGAATGTTTATTACAAGGAAGTACATACGGTGTTTAAATCGCCACAGATCCTGAGTACTCAGTGCTGCTACACGGTATATCTGATACATGTAGTGACGTACCCAGCAACTGAAGCTCCGTTATAGCATATGTAAACCCCGTATGACAGGATTTGTTTGTAGGGGGAGCTAGACTCGCACCAATTTCATACAATAGGATTCGATATAGGCTCTCCGAGCCAAAAATCACTTTATTCAGTCATTGATATAAACCATAAGGAATATTTGCCATATTCAAACAGATGCTAGCTTAAAGCAGGCTGAAAGTAAAACCTGGGTCCATGCTTATAAAGCGTTTGGGTTGAGTTTTGAATGATTCGCAAGCCTTTGATTGGTCAGATCTGAGCCTAGGCTCAAATCTGACCAATCAAATGCTTGAGAACGAACTCATACTCAATTCAAATGCTTTATAAGCGCTGGACCAAATGTTTAATTGGAAACTGGCATTGTATATTTGCCATTTGAGTTTTCTGACGTCAACCATACTTTAACGTTTTGCATGCTGGGTAAAACAAATTCCGTCTGCAACAATTGTCGTCTGCTATTGTTCGAAAATTAGAAATTTCCTCAATTTCTTTTAAATTCAAGGTCAGAATGGCAAACAGTTTGGATCCTGATGAGACACCGCGTAACGCGGCGTCTCATCTGGATCCAATCTGTTTACAGAGGTAATCACTGTGGCAGGCATATCCGCCGCTAGAGTTACATTGACAAGACCAGTTTTCAATTAAGTCGAGTCAATTAATGTAACATAGTTACTATACAGCAGCCGACAGAAAATGCTATCTGCACAAGCATTATCTGTTCGGGATGTATTTTTAGCATTATGTTACTATATTAAACTATTACTCAATCTACGTCACGCTTTCTGGAATGTGCGGGGGATTACGAAAGGTCAAACTACGTCACTGATTAGTAAGACTTTGGTAACCACCCTCGTCACGTAAAAGGCAACTTCCTGTCATCTCACGCTTCCCGTTATGCAAATTACATAACAACGGATGTTACGTCAATCGCCCACGTTAATTACATATTTGGTTATTAGCTGGGCGTCGATTGCCATATTGGGGAGCCAGAGACCGTACGACAAGTGCTAGTTACGTTGCTAGGACGTAGCTTGAATGTGCTTACGTAGCTCTGACGTTATTCATTCGAGTTCGAACAGACTGTATACCGGTATATAGAGCCTGCACGCTCTGCGAGGATTAGAATGAATTATAATAGAACTGGCAAGATGTAAGGGTACGTTTAAAGCAGGACTTGGAGAGATGTAGGGGTGAAGTTAGTAATGCTGATATATATAGACTGTGAACTGTTTAGGAAATAAAAGTTTTAGACAGAAACGTTTTCCTTGTTATAAAGCAGATCCATGTTACACAACGCGAAGTGGATTAAAACATCGTACTACGCTACATTAAGACTAGTCAGTTTTTCAGCGGAACTGTATAATATCTATTTAGACCAGCATTTTCACATTTTCAGAATGATAAATGATCAGAAATCTAGATTAAAGGGAAACTTCTTATATTGAACTCTTTATTGCAATGCGTTTGCGTTTCGTTTGTGTTAAAACGGGAAAGAATAACGTATTCTCCACTGTACTACAACTATTTGATATGTACACATTGCTACCATGGACCAGCCATATAACCCAACTTTGATTTTGATATTTCCTTGGACTTAATTTGGAATATTTTAAATGGGCACGTTGATCTTCTTTCCCTGTTGAGTAGAGTTTACGGCTTTCTAGAATAGTTGGACACTTAGAGAGCTGTTCTCTTGGCCCATTACCGATTCACCCATATCGCACAACTTTAGTTTGACCGTGACCCTGACCTTATTTAGAATTTAGAAGGTATTCAGAATAATACTCTCAATGATGCGACCGGGGGCATTTATAAGCGTTTATAGAAGGTAGTCTTGTGTTTATGACAAAATGACAAAAGATGCGTACTCTAATCAGATGGCTCCTATAAGATCCAATTGCAAGGTTAGAGTTTACATTGTTTGCCTATGACAAAAGCACTCTTCACAGTTAACCTCTTAACAGGTAACTAGGCTCAAATCTGACCAATAAAATGCTTGAGAACGACTCCAGACCCAACTCAAACGCTTTATAACCTTGCACCTGTTTATACAAGAGGAGCATACTTGTCGCTAGAGTTCAACGTTTTAAAACTTTGACAGTTTTACTTCACAACAAGTAAGGTAAGAAATGAAGGTCGTCGTTATAAAGAGAGTTGGATGTACAGTCAAACCTTTCTACAAAGACCACTAAAACGAAGGTTGATTGACTTAAAGAAATACAGATGGCAGCTTAAAGCAAGGTGAAATTAAAACAGAACGTTCCTTGTTCTGTAATAGTTTGACCGTGCTTTAAGCAGCCACCTACCGTAGATACAGTGGAGAATCTGTTATTCTTTCCCAATAAACGCGTTTACGCTAAAACTATTATTAGCAGTGCAAACAGTTTGGAGCCAGATCAGACGCCGGGTAACCCGGCGTCTGATCAGGCTCCAAACTGTTTGCCACCAAGATAAACAAGAATTATCAGAATTGTCCAAAAATTGTTCTTTTCTACGTTTTAGTGCTTTGCATTTGCGTACGTTTGCGTTTAAATGGGAAAGAATAACAGATTCTCCACTGTATCAAATGATCAATGTTATTTAATAGTCGTAATGAGCCAGGTTTTTTACTGTACTTGAAGCATTCTCCTTGAAGACGGGTATGTTCAGGGTTCCATTTATCCCGTTGTCTGGGTTGTATTGACACAGACTGATCAACGCACTTCATACAATTGGAGTGGAGAGAAAAACTTACTCATTAACACTTCCTATGCTAAAAACCAATACATCATAATAATAACACATTATAATTGGCAAACAATGAAGATTCTGATCAGAGGGCGATATGACGGCGAAAGGGTGTTTTTGTCGGAAAATAGCTGTTACAGCTAATGTTTATTTGTTATATTGTATCCGACGTTAAATAAATCTTCTTGTATCTTGTATTCTTGTATCTTGGGTAAAAACGTCACGATAAATTTGACCATGAAAGGGTTCACCGTTTCGATTAATTTTGTTCATGAAATCGCGTTCAAGTTAAGTCTTCGGGGCCTCCGTGGCCTAGTGGTATAGTCACTGTGACTTACATCACTAAGCTCCTCACCGCTGTGAGTTTGAATCCCAGTAGGGTCGTTCGGATTTTTCATGTGGGGAAGCCTTCCAGCTGGCTTGCGGAAGGTCGGTGGTTCTACCCAGTTTCCGATTTGTGCCTGAAACAGTGCATAAAGGACTTCTGGGGTCTTCCTCCACCTGTTATTAGCTGGACGTCGCGATATGACTGAAATACTGTTGAAAGCGACGTAAAGTCAAAACAAATCAAATCGCGTTCAAGTTACGTCTTCTCTCATGTACAACCTCATCCATGTCCCTGATCATGATCCAAACTGTATTCAACAGGGCTGCCATAAGTTGACATGAAAAATCCTTAGATTTCCAAATTTGCATTTTTTAAGTGCGATTTTACGAATCGTACATTTATCCCATAGCCTGTTTCTAGTTTTGTTGACATGCGACTACTTAAAGCAGGCTGTAAGTAAATCAGAATGCGCCTAAATGCGCATTCTGCTTTACTTTCAGCCTGCTTTAAGCTACTATAAACTGGGGAAAAAAGCAGAAGATTTAGGAAAAATTCGGATAAATGGCATCCCTGATTCAAATCATATTTAAATAAATCGTCAGCATTTCAAATATTTCTACTCTTTTCTGCATATTATAGCATTGCGTTATTTTTAGGTTTCGTTTAATTAGTCGCAAAATGATAACGTTTTCTATAGCCTGTTCAATTACCACTGTTTGCTGTTTAGTTTAACAGTCTGTTCCCCGTGTGCAGCGTGCAGAGTACAGTAGAGAAAACATTTCTTTCCAAATAACTCTGGTTACGCTGAAACTATTATTTTTATTGCAAACAGATCAGACGTCGGGTCACCCGGCGTCTGATCCGGCTTCAAACGGCTTGCCTGCCACTCAAATTAAAAATGGGTAGTCGGAACTGTCAATAAGTTGTCATTTTTCTATATTTCATTGCAATGCGTTTGAACGAAAGAATTACGTTTTCTCCACTGTATATCAGACCGGTAGCCAACTCACAATAGATGGCCATCTACGGCCATCGATTTATTTACTGAACTCATCACTGTCCTCTTGTCACGGTCGTGAAGGTCGCTCACAACCAATAAAATAACGCTAATTGCTTGCATGAAGGTCAGGTGGCGGCTTAAACCAAGGTGAAAGTAAAACAGAAACTTTCTGTTGACTTTCAAGTTGCCTTATAAGCAGCCTTGCCTTAATCAGTCGCATGCCTAAAATTCAAACTACTAGTAATTAACGCAATTTACTGGCCTCAATATATAGAAAGGTTTCATTGTACATAAAACATATTTCTAAAATACCTCAAGTATACCTTTCACCTATTTTCTTCTTTTTCCCAACGCAGCACAGTTTTTGTTTCCTACCATATATATTATACATATCACCTCATTAAACTGCCGGGACTTCCCTGTCTTCCTTTTTTTTTAAAGAAGCCAACTTGTTTGAATTCAATCGAAGAAGAGTGGTGTTTTTGTTTCGCTACAAGGCCCATCAAATGTTGAAGATTTATTTGAACTGAAAGTTTTCAGGGGATAAAATCAACAAACCAAACTCTACTTGATATTTGAAACGAGTGTACCAATTAACATTTTAATATCTTTAAATTAATTAATCTTTTCATGATCAAATTTATCGTGAAATATTTACCCCATCACTACCATAGTGTCGTCTGCTTCAATATTGTTGTCTGCAATATCGTTTTATAGTTAAATTTAAGACAGTATGACTGGGGAAATTTCAAAACGAGTGTCAAACAGTTCGGATCAGATCCAAACTGTTTGCTAACACAACTTTTGGAGTCACTTAAAATAATCGTCTGCTTCAAATCATTATGTGCTTTAAATTATCATCTGCTGAAAATTTTCATCCACTTTAAATTGTCGTCTGCTATAATTGTCGTCTTTATTATTTTCTCAAAGTTTGATTGTATACATTTTGACCGTAGAAAGATCGGAAACTAGTATCACACAGATTGAATCCTTACGTTACGCACATAGTTTGTTTCCTGATCAGAAACCAGAAAAGACAGAGTTTGATATGGATCCAAACTGTTTGCAGGGCTGCCATTTCTCCGGATTTTTCCTAAGTATTCGGATTTTTATCCTAGCAGATCGTAGCTTAAAACAGGCGCATTCTGCTTTACTTTCAACCTGTTTTAAGCAGTCACGTGTCTTCAAAACAAGAAAAAAGACTATGGGGTAATGATACGGTTAGTAAATTTGCGTCTGAAAAATTGAAAATTTGAAATCTTAGGTTTTTATTATTCAACTTATGGCAGCCCTGTGTTTGCAAAGTCGAATTTATGCGACTCCGGCGTTGAAAGGGTAGAACGGAAAAAAAATAACGTCGTCTTCTCGGTGGCTATATTTATTTTATCATTGAAAAGAACGCTGAGCAATAAAATATAGAAACTGTCAAAATCTTAAAAATGTCAACTAGCAGTGTTAATCTGAAAATTAACCAGTTTAGAGCCAGATCAGACACCGGGGCACCCGGCGTCTAATCTACAATGTAGTCCAAAATGTTCGCAGCGGAAATAATTGTTTTAGCTAAAATGCATTTATTGGGAAAGATGGACTTCAGCGCTTCATGTGTTTGCAAACATAGTCTCGGCCGAACATGATTAAACTACATTTACACCTATCTAATAGGACCATGGAAATGTAGGCTTATTGACAGCATTTAAGACAAGTGGTAGCTTAAAGCAAGATGAAAGTAAAACAGAAAGCTCCTACAGGAGCTTTCTGCTTTACTGTCATCTTGCTTTAAACGGTCACCTGTCTTTAAACTTTGATCTATTTTATCTCTGGTAGTGGTCGTAATAGAGAGGTTTTACTGTATATGTTGGAACGGTACACAGCCAAGAAATCCAGCAGTTTTACTTGTAAACCTGCCATCCCGTGTTCAAGTCTGTTAAAATGTGTTCGCAAACTTGTTGAAACACATACAGCCTTAGCAACGATGACGTCACTGTATATGTTGTCATGGCAACTAATGATACTTCATATGAGATCTGCGTAACGTAATGAACAGGGACGCATTAAACTGAAATAAAGCACATCTCGCTCTCTATTGATTTATCATCCAAAGGAAAACACCCCTGCCCCATAGAATGGTTCTTAACCGTCTCCGTGCTTAGCATTTCAAGAGGATTAGTCTACTTTTGATTTTCAGGAATGTTTTCAGACAATATTAATAATATGACCCGTGCCATGAGAAAACCTGCCTTATTGCATTTCAAACAGTGTAGATCAAGGCCAGCTACCGTGTCAAAGACGCGACGGTTGGCCTTGATCTACACTGTTTGACACCCATGCATTTAAAGCAATATAATTATGTAGCTGTATTTCTTAAAAGTTTCTATGCCCAACACTTCATGTATGGATTATTCTACTTTTGAAAATTGGCCTTTTTGTCTTGATTTTTCAGGAGAGTTTCCAGAACATATTTCACAGAATATTAAAAGTAACACAAGCAGGTGCACTAAACTGGCCAAACAGGCTCCTAAACGATCCCTGTGATCAGAGTATATACTGTTTGAAAATTATACATATACATGTACTAGTTTCCAGCGTATCACTTTCACTACTAATACCATCGGCACTGGTATTTGCAACTAGTATGGATCCTGACCAGTTAACCGTGATCAGATATAAGGATTTAGTTTCTAAACTTTTTGCAGGAAGTGTGTGTGTGTGTGTGTATGTGTGTGTGTGTGGGGGGGGGGGGGTATATACTGTATACAGCAGATATATGTATTTACAAAGGGTAAATTTCTCATAATACAGAAGGAAAAGGGGATCGAAAATGATCAATAAACATTAATGACAATAAAAAATCTACGGCTATTAGGTGAACTATTTCTGATCTGATCTGATCTGATCTAATAGTTATAATAAAAGGAAGAAGACAGTTTTGGGAACAATACATTGTCACTAATGAGAAGCTACTCTGGTATGTCAAATATGCGGTTTTTGGACCAAGTAATCTCCCTTACTAAAACGACCTTTTGAGTGTAACCCATTTATACCCAGTGGATTCTTCCATGTTTATATATTGGATTTGTCCATTTTTTATTACAGGGATGCTTGGTCAAAATTTTCATTTTTGTTTTATATTGAAATTCCTATCAGCAAACAGTGTAGACTCTGATCAGAGTCTACACTGCCTATGTCCCATATATGGGATTGTGGGCACAAATGGTTTAATCAAAACATTTTATCCATATATCAGTAAATAACCCAGTTGTATCAACATTTAACCCTACCAAAATTAAATGTAATATAAGTCTAAACACTTTCATGTCCAAAACATCGAGAATTGGTATTTCTTTCGCCGCCCTTATACTGTCAGGCAAGAATCTAGTCTAGTTTATTCCAATATAGAGTCAATGCTTTGAGACTGGCAACATGCCATCACCACCTTCGCTTTGAGTGTCTTGATTAGACGATCGTGGTTTAT
Source organism: Gari tellinella (assembly GCA_922989275.2). Taxonomy (NCBI): domain Eukaryota; kingdom Metazoa; phylum Mollusca; class Bivalvia; order Cardiida; family Psammobiidae; genus Gari; species Gari tellinella. The sequence continues at coordinate 81,912,446 of OV277864.1, read as the reverse complement.
CAGAGTGTAAAACAGTTTTGAATTCTAATAACCAGATAAGACGCCGAGTAACTTAGCGTTTGATCAGGATTTAAACTATACTTAGCAAAACTGCTAAGTACCCCAGGGACTATTTTGGATTTTTTAATGGATGGTGATAACGTATTTAGGGTTTTCTTCTGAGCATCATTTGCTCTCAAACATTATTATATTTGAATGAAATAATTAAAATGTTATTATATTTCATAAATCGAAAACCCTTTGCGTTATCGACATCCATAAAAAAGATATTCCAAAATAGTCCCTGGGGCACTTTACGCAGTATATATCTACTATCTGCTAGAATAGAGAAAATATTCTCTATGTTGCATACTCATGACTGTATAAAGTTATAAACTGTGACTATTTTCTTCAGTAGAGAAATAATGCAAATGTGTAAAATTGCGTATCTCAGGATTATAGAGTGAAACGGAGTGTTGTTCGTCTAATGAAATGCAAGGCAGATTCATTTTTAAATATTTTGATTCAAATATAGAAATGTTTAGATCCTTATTAATAACCGAGATTGATTTGGATCTAAACTGTTTTCCAAAGGACACATTTTTGCCAACGGTGGTGAACTTGTAAAGAATCTTTCCCATATAAAATACTTCGCACACCTTTACTGATTTCTTAACTATAATCGAAACTCGATACTTTGAACTCGCCTTAGTTCAAATATCCCCAATTAGCCACGTTTTAACGTTCATTTTCGACTTAAGGTGGTTCGACAGCGGGCGGCCCGCATCTCGAGTTCCGGAAATGCTGATGACTTTCACCTGATCTTTTCGGCACGTGCTTATAGTAGAAAATTTAGATAAAGAAAAGTTGGATGATATTCAGTGTCTTCTCTGTTAGCGCAGTTGGTTACGGTGGTTGACTAGCAATGCAAAGGTTCTAGGTTCGATTCCCACTCGCTTCAAAACTTTTTTTTTAAATAAATTGTCCGATTTTATTGACTAGTTAATCCATAACGCAGTGATCAAAGGACAGGCTATGTTTAGTCACGTAATAATGAATAATATCAGATGCAAGTATAGCCAAGTGACAACTAAACTTTGTGAGGATTTATAGCCTACATGACAGATGGCAGCTTAACACAGGACAAAAGTAATGCTAAAAGATAGATCCTAAAGGAGCTTTTATGCATTACTTTTGTTCTGTATGAAGCAGTCACCTATCTTCAAAGATCTACAGGCTACAATATTTAATGGTCCCTTATAACAGGTTTGAAGTTATGGTATTATTTAGAGCTGACGGCATTTTAAAGTTGAACTCAAGGGAGGTTACTCGTTTTGTGTTAACATTTTGTCAGAAATTCTGGAAATCATGTATAAAATGTAAATTCCACTGTAGATTTTCATAAAACTTTTGCGACTAATAGAACTAAGTTATATCTATCTAATAAGAGTAAAATTAGTGTATGTTAAATGACTAGATTTTTTGTAATTTGAGATTTAGTGACTTTTTCCGAATTTGACTTTTTTAAAATATTGATACTTCCAGAAAATATGTCTTGAAATATTTTTTGTTTGCACAATATCTTATAGTCTCTGTACAGTTTACTTGAATGTACAGAAATTATTGAGTTATATAATTTTATAAAGAAAATATTCCTGTTTATTAACAAGAGCACCATGGGGCATATGTCGCTCACCTGAGAATAGCTGTACATCAAAATGGAGATAATGATTTATGTCCAGGACGTGGTCAATTTTTACCCGAGGGGCATAATTTGAACAATCTTAATAGAGGACCTGTAGATGATGCTATGTTCCAAATATCTAAGATCAGTGTACTAGGGTTCTAGACATGAAGATTTTTTTTAAGTTTCCATTGAAAAAATCTATTTTTAGCTCCTGTGACCTACATATGCAACAGACTGGAACCATTTGAACAAAATAGATAAAGAACATCTAGAAGTAACACCATGCCGAATATCAAAGCTCTGGCTATATTAGCTTCAGAAAAGAAGACGTTTGAAAACTGTGACCCCCGGGTGGGGCTAATTTTGACCCCAGGGGCATAATTTGTACAAACTTGATAGAGGACCTGTAGATGATATGCAATCGACCAGAACCATTTGAACCTTATTGGTATAGGACATCTAAAAGTGTCACCATGCCAGATATCAAAGCTCTGGCCATATTATTTTCAGAGGAGAAGACGTTTGAAAATTTCACTATATAACTCTATGTAAAACTGTGACCCCCGGGGCGGGGCCAATTTTGACCCCAGGGGCATAGTTTGTACAAACTTGATAGAGGACCTGTAGATGATGCTATGTGACAAATGTCTAAGATCTGGCCCTTGTAGTTTCAGACAAGAAGATTTTTTAAGATTTCCTTATTTTTTCACTTGGTTGCCATGGCAACCAGAGTTCTACATTGTTTTTAATTCTTTGAACAATTTTGAAACAACTTGACCCAAGGAACATGGTTGAAATCTTTTCAGCAATATATGAGGAGATGTCATTTGAAGCAATTGTTAAAAACAACAATGACTGTATAAAGTGAAATTATTTTCTTCTGTGGAAGAATAAATTAAAGACATAAAAAGGAATATGTATGCGTTAATAGGTTAATAAATATCATTATTTACATTTTCTAAATATAGGAAACTATATGTAAATGAGTGGCAAATTTGGATCCAGATTAGATGCAGCATTATGTGGCATCTGACCTGGATCCATACTGTTTATGGCCAATAATTAATTGTGGACTGATAGACAGAAAGATAAACAAACAAACAAACAGACAGACCAAAAGTAATATGCCTTGAACTAAGTTGTGCTTGAGCATAAAATAGCAGACATCATAATTTCTGCTATGTATCTCAGTGACCTGAGTTCAGAGCTAGCTATGGGTCAGTTATGCAATAAGAGACCGTCTCAGGGAGAACTGACTATTATCATGCTGAACTGTTGTCTGCTCCAAATGTTTGTATGTGAAATATGTAAAAAATAATAACTTATATTTTCTAAATATAAGAAAATATGTAGATGAGTGGCAAATAGTTTAGATCCAGATTAGATGCTGCATTATGTGGCATCTGACCTGGATCCAAACTGTTTGCAAATATAGGTGATTTAGTATAAGGGTGCTTGAAACCCTGCTTAAACCTTCAGTAAAACAGTATAACCTGAATAAAGCGGCAATGAATCCTGCATAAAGCGGCAATGAAAAAATCCCTATGGTGAATACCTATGGTCAGTTTTAGTTTTGATATTAACAATTTTGAGAGAGAATCACCAGGAGATACTAAAAAACAAATATCAAAGCTGTGGGCCTAGCAGTTTTTTACAAGAAGATTGTTTAAAGTTTTTCACTTTTTTAAATAAATTACAATAAGTAGTCCACTTGAAAGTTTCATTTTAACAATTTCTGTAGAGAAGCATCCAAGGAACACGGTGAGAATTTTAGTTTTCGCCTCAGACTCACGGTTTCAGAGGAGATGTCGCTTGAAGTAAATTTGAACGGACGGACAGACGGACGGCGAGCGATCACAACAGCTCACCTTGAGCCTTCGGCTCAGGTGAGCTAAAAAAGGAGATTTTCTCGACAAAAGGTCCTGTCAGAAAAAAACGGCACTGTAACTTTTTTTTATTTTAACGATTTTTCACTCTCCATATGGTATATTTCAATTTAATCAAGGTTTCAAAGAATTCTGACACAGAATAAGCTGACCCGCGAACCACCTTAAGCGAGATCGACTTATAAAAATCATTTTTGAAATACATGCACTGACATGTTCGATTTAAGCGGATTCGAAGTATCGAGTTTCGAAAGTAAATACTCTTTTTTGCAACTTTACCTTGTCTTGATAAATGAGGAATAGGAAACCTTCCCTATAATATTCATTCTACATCTAGTACTTTCATTATGACTTGTACCAGAATGAGACTTAGTATGAAATGTGCATGTTATTTTGATTGCGCATGAAACAAGGTACATTATACACGTTCAGGAAATAAAATATTTTTTTCTTTTCTATATCTTTAATCAATCATGTAAGCTGTCACTTTCTCTTTTCCTGTCTCGTGTTGTGTAACTGTGTTCTATATTTCTTATCCAATCGCTGATTAATGCTAATTTTGTAGCCTAATTATTATTATCAGTATAGACCATGTATATTAAAGCTGGTTGAAGGTAAAACAGAATGCTCCTTAAGCAGCATTCTGCTATAATTTCAGCCAGCTCTAAGCTTTTATCTAAAATTACACTTGAAATAACACTCATGTTTCATTTCCAAAACTCCCTAGCTTGGGACTCTTTTTCTTAGTGTAGGAACAATTAGAGACGTAATGAGTTAAACACACAAATTACTAGTCAATAAAGCAAGGCGTAATTAATGGTCAAACAAAATATTGCTCTATACTATGCAGCCATCCGTCTTAAAGACAACATGTCTTACTTCTAGACGATTACAGAACAAACTTTGGACTGTATGCTGTTTGTGTCAGACAAAATCGACCCATTTAATGAAAACAAGAAAACACAAACGATGGTTAACGATATTTCTCATTTTTATTACGATATCATAATACCCAGGATGCGATTCAGACCATAGATCAAACCTATAGTGTTGTTCACATCCGTACATATTATGGAACATGACTATTAAATATTACCTCAAATACGGATCAAAACTATAGTGTTTTTCATGTTTGTACATATTATGGAATATTAATAATAAATATACCCTCAAACATGGATAAAAATTGTTCGTACATACAGAGCACCAGATAAGGGTAGTTTTTCAAAAACTAAAATCTTTATTTCTGAATTAAACCCTATGGTGTCACTACTCATTAGAATCGTCTCTTTGAGACGATTCTAATGAGTAGTAACACCATAGGATTTGGTGCTGAAATGAGTGAGAAAATGTTGGATTTGTTGAAATAACTTCCTCTTATCTGGAGCCCTGTACATATTTTGGAACATGAATATACCATGGAATTATACATTCTTGTATAATTCCTTGAATATACAATGCAACTGAAAAACTGATATTCTTTAAATGAAGTCTTTGAAAACGGTCACTATATTGCAATATTACAAACATTGTAGACTAATCAGAGGGCTCCTGTAGGGAACCTTTGTTCTGGGTCTTCACTGTTTGTATGGAAAGATCACAACCTTTCTTTGGCCTGATAAATCTATCAAGAAACATAACATGATAACAAACGACTGTATGAAACTACACTATATGTACTTATTAACAAACTATTAACCTGTCTTAATCATTGTCCCATAGAAGCGCCAATTTTTACGCATCTAATTTATTCCTCGACTGAAAAAAATGTTCCAATTTATACATTCATAAAAATGCGACATTAAAATATTTTCTATATCCTAGCAGATTTTAGCTCAAAGTAGGATGAAAATTATGAGACATATTCTGCTGTACTTTCAACATTCTTTCAGTGGTCACCTGCATTCAAAATTAGATAAAGGTTATTGGGAAAATGGTTCAACCTTCTTTAAAATCTTCTTTTAAACACCTCTCTAAATATGTCAGATTGGCAGTCTCTAAAACTGGTACATACATTAACTTAATACTGAACATAAGCTATAATCATAAAACAGACGGGTGTTCCGCGGATTACATGTGTAACCTGCCAGCAATCATCAGTCGAACAAGAGTTAAAGTTAACCATTAGCCTGCCAGTCACGACTATAGCTCCATATGCAAACAGCTTGGATCCGGATGAGACGCCGAGTAACTCGGCGTCTCATCCGGATCCAAGCTGTTTGACACTCGGACAACATTTTCAGCAATTTTGAACAAGTTTGAAGCACTTTGAAACTTGAAGCAGACGAGAAATATAGCAGACGACAATTTAAGGGTTAACAAATAAAACAATACTAATTCTTCCATTGCTGTAATATCTGTCACCTTGACTGGCTGAACATTAATACAGATTTCATTCAGTTGGTTTTCTGACTAGACGCCAAGTCATGAGACTTTTGATCTGGATCCAAACTGTTTAGTACTGTCAGTCAAGTAACGCTCAACACTCTAAGAACTAACATGTAAACGACATTATGAACAAAAATATGGCATTATCAATAAATACACGACATTATTACAATATACATGATGTAATCAACATAATTCTACATGGCATTATTAAACTGGAACACCGCATGTCTCCTCCGTATCGCCCTATCCAGACAAGAGGGCCTTGAAGGCCCTGATATCGCTCACCTGTTGTAATGAAGTCTGATAGTTTTACCTTTGAGTTTCACCCGTTTTAATATAAATCCACTCAAATTTGTAGAATAGCATGTAAACAACTTTGGAATACAACCTCATAATGCTAGTATAGTAGAGTACATCAAGGGCAGATAGCTTTAAGAGCCTAAACAATACTGAAATGGAGCTTTTTCTAACATTTCAAAGTATATCAAGGGCAGATAACTATTGCTACAGTGATAAGATTTCGACAATAAGTGCATCCCTTCGAGAACTTATAAGCTATATACTTTGTGTGCAAGTATAATCAAAATCCATTGAAAACTGTAGTTGCATGAATGTAAACGCTGTTAAATATGGCATTTTCAGCAATTTAAGGGCAGATGTCTCTTGACCTAATCGTCTGATTTCAACCATAATCGCACTTATTCGAACTCTTATAGTCATATACAATCTGAGCAAGCTTGAGAAAGACTGGATAAAGATTATGGCTTCTAGAGTGTTTACAACGTTAAATATGGCATTTTCAGCAATTCAAGGGCAGATAACTCTTGACCTGTTCGTTCTATTTCAAATATAATCATACTCAGGTGAACTCTTATAGCCATATACAATCTGAATAAGTTTGAACAAGATTGTATAAACAAGAGCCCCATGGGGCATATTTCGCTCACCTGAGAAAATAGCTGAAAAAATGGCGATAATAATTTAGGTCCAGGACTGACCTAGATATGCAACAGACCCGAACAATTTGAACAAATTATGTAAAGTATATTTAAAAGTGTCACCATACCGAATATAAAAGCTCTGGCCATATTAGTGTCAGAGAAGAAGACGTTTCAAATTTTCTCTATATAACTCTATGTAAAACTGAGACCCCAGGGGTGGGGCCAATTTTGACCCCAGGTGCATAATTTGAACAAACTTGATAGAGGACCTGTAGGCGATGGTATGTGCCAAATATCTAAGCTCTGGCCATTGTAGTTTCAGAAAAGAAGATTTTTTAAGTTTTCATTGAAAAAAATCTATTTTTAGCTCCTGTGACCTAGTTATGCAACCGACCAGACCCATTTGAACACTTTTGGTTTAGGACATCTAGAAGTGTCACCATACCAAATATCAAAGCTCTGGCCATATTAGTTTCAGAGAAGATGATGTTTGAAAATTTCACTATGTAACTCTATGTAAAACTGTGACCCCCGGGGCGGGGCCAATTTCGACCTCAGGGGCATAATTTGAACAAACTAAATAGAGGACCTGTAGGCGATGCTATGTGCCAAATATCTAAGCTCAGGCCCTTGTAGTTTCAGACAAGAAGATTTTTTAAGTTTTCAATGAAAAAAAATCTATTTTTAGCTCCTGTGACCTAGTTATGCAACTGACCAGAACCATTTGAACAATTTTCGTATAGGACATCTAGAAGTGTCACTATGCAAAATATCAATGCTCTGGCCACATTAGTTTCAGAGAAAAAGACGTTTGAAAATTTCACTATATAACTCTATGTAAATCTGTGACCCCCGGGGCGGGGCCAATTTTGACCCCAGGGGCATAATTTGAACAAACTTGATAGAGGACCAGTAGATAATGCTATGTGCCAAATATCTAAGCTCTGGCCCTTCCAGTTTTTGACAAGAAGATTTTTTAAGATTTCCTTATTTTTTCACTTTGGTTGCCATGGCAACCAGAGTTCCGCATTGTTTTTAATTCTTTGAACAAATTTGAAAGAGCTTGACCCAAGGAACATTTCTGTAAAGTTTGGTTGAATTCTGTCAAGCCGTATAGGAGGAGATGTCATTTGAAGCAATTGTTAACGACGACGGACGAAGGGCCATCCCAATAGCTCACCTTGAGCCTTTGGCTCAGGTGAGCTAAAAATGTAGCCTCTAGATTGTAAACACTGTTAAATATGGCATTTTCAGCAATTCAAAGGTAGATAACTCTTGATCTTTTGGTCCGATTGAAACCATAATCGAACGCATTAGAACTCTTATGGTAATATACACACTCTTATGGAAATATACAATCTGGGTAAGTTTGAGAAAGATTGGATAACCATTGTGGCCTCTAGAGTGTAAACACTGTTAAATATGGCATTTTCAGCAATTCATAGGTAGATTACTCTTGATCTTTTGGTCCGATTTCAATTATAATCGAACTCATTCGAACTCTTATGGTAATAAATAATCTGAGTAAGTTTGAGAAATATTAGGTAAATAGTGTGGCCTCTAGAGTGTAAACACTAAAATTGTTGATGACTAAAGACTAACGACGCACGCCGAATATTCAAGGATTGCAAAAGCTCACCCTGAATATACGTGTGTATTGAATTTGATATTTGTTAGAGTATTGCGATGTAAAGCTTAGATAATACTATCAATTTACATTATATTCAATCCTATTGACCATGTCTTGTAACGTGAAGATCATCGGTCTATGAAAACAAGTTAACCCTTTACCTCAGCCTATTTCTGGTTTTGAAGATAGGAGGCCACTTAAAGCAGGCTGTAATTAAAGCAGAATGCGCTATAAGGCGCATTCTGCTTTACTTTCAGCCTGCTTTAAGCCATCATCTGCTAGGATTTACAAAATAATTTTTTTGTTTTTCATTTTATACCTGTAAAAATTGGAAATATTTTCTTCAGTGGATGAATAAATTTAATGCGCTAAAAGGCGCTTTTATTGGGGGAAAGGGTTAAACTGCAGTCAATTTGACCTGTAAATTAACTTGACCTTTGTTTGACATACCAAAGTTGCATAGAGTGAACAAGCTTCTTGAGTAGAGGACACATACCAAATTGTAAGTCTCTATCACATGCAAATCCAAAGTTATGGCCAAATATTATCGAAATAAACATGACATGATCAACAAATACAATTTCTTAAAAGTAAGTAGTCATACTGAAGTAAGATACTGATATTTTGACGGCCAAAAACGTCGTATAAACAAGTGTATTTTCTATATAAGGAAGTGGCTGTTAACAGCAAGATGAAAGTAAATAAGATAAACCCCAAAAGAACCTTTCTTCTTTCAGCTGTCACTTATTTACTTCAGCCAAACATGCTTTAACCCTTTCCCCAATAGAAGCACCTTTTAGCGCTTTCAGTTTATTCCTCCGCTGAAGAAAATAGTTCCAATTTATACAGTTATGAATATGTATCATACGGAATATTTTTTAATTCTAGCAGGACTGGTGGTAGCTTAAAGCAGGCTGAAAGTAACTTTCAACCTGCTTTACAGTATATAGTCACCTATTTTCAAAACGAGAAACAGGCTATTGGGTAAAGGGTTAAAATATGCATACTATACACAATAAAATTTTATATACTTTAACACTTTATCCCATATCCGGTTTACAACATTAAAGACAGACAAATACTTAAAACATGTAAAAAGTAAAGCAGAAATTGTCTAAATGCACATTCTACTTTAACTTTTAGCCGGCTTTAAGCTCCTGTCTGCAATGATATAGCCTTTATTTCCTGTGGTGCATATTCATGACTGTATAATTTGGAACTGCAGTAGAACCTCTCTATTACAACCACTAAATTGTGTCAAATATTAGTCGTTTTAAGACAGGTGACTGCTTAAGCAATTTGAAAGTGAAACAGAAAGCTCCTACAGGAGCTTTCTGTTTCACTTTCACATTGCTTTAAGCTGTCACCTGTCTTTTATACAGACAATTAGTCTTCTTTTTAGTGGTCGTAATAGAGAGGTTCTACTGTACATTATATTTTCTTCAGAGGAGGAATAAATTATCAATGACACCAAACAGTGCTCAAACAGTTTATATCCTGATCAGACGCCGCGTAACGCAATGTATAAAGGACAGTTAGGGTCTTCTTACACCTGTAACTAGCTTGAGGTCACCATGTGACTGAATTACTATCAATGATGCAAACAGTGTTCAAACAGTTTATATCCTGAACAGACGCCGCGTAACACAGAGTATAAAGGACAGTATGTGTATTCCTACATCTGTAACTAGCATGACGTCACCATGTGACTGAAATACTATCAATGACGCAAACAGTTTATATCCTGATCAGACGCCGCGTAACGCAGAGTATAAAGGACAGTATGTGTATTCCTACATCTGTAAATAGCATGACGTCACCATGTGACTGAAATACTATTAATGACGTAAAAAGTGCTCAAACAGTTTATATCCTGATCAGACGCCGCGTAACGCAGTGTATAAAGGACAGTGTGTGTATCCCTACACCTGTAGTCACCATGTGACTGAAATACTATCAATGACATAAACAGTTTAAATCCTAATCAGACGCCGCGTAACGCAGTTTTTTATATGCCTTCGTATGATATCGAGCGTTTCCGTGTGTATCTGCCGAGTAAAATACAAGAGTCTGTATCAGCCACCTTGTATCAGCCACTTTGTATTTTACTCTGACGTCGCTTTCGATTAACGTGACGTCATTTACGTTCATGTAAAAGTGCCGCGCTATTCTTTGTGGCATGCACAAAATATTTTTATGCTTCAAATAACTAAAACATTTTGGATAAAAAATGATTTAAACAACTATTTAGTTGTTTCTGGAGTGTATTCAAGGCGTATAATAAACACATCACCAGTTGACAGTGCGCTACAGAGTGTTGCATTTAGCTCTCGGCGTTTTTGGCGGAAACAACCGATCAGTCTCGCGCCAAGGCGCTCGTCAGATCGGCTATTTCCGCCAAAAACGTCTCGAGCCAAATACACCACTCTGTATCGCACTGTCAACTGGTAATGTGTATGTATAAAGGACAGTGTGTGTATTCCTACACCTGTAACAAGCTTGACGTCACCATTTGACTGAAATACTATCAATGACGCAAACAGTTTATATCCTGATCAGACGCCGCGTAACGCAGTGTATAAAGGACAGTGTGTGTATGCCTACACCTGTAACTAGCTTGAAGTCACCATGTGACTGAAATACTATAAATGACGCAAACAGTTTATACCCTTATCAGACGCCGCGTAACGCAGTGTTTAAAGGTCAGTGTGTGTATTCCTACACCTGTAACTGGCTTGATGTCACCATTAGGTGACTGAAATACTTTTAAAAGAAGCATAAAATCATAACTTATCGATTCGAATCATTTCAAATCTAGACAGAAATTTTAAAACCAATTCCCTAATGAAAACGCCTTTTACGTCTTTAATTTATTCCTGCACAGAAAAAAAATAGTTTCTCTTTAAACAGTCATAATTATGTACCATAATAAATAGTGTCTTTATCCTAGCAATATGGAATCTAAAACAGGCTGAAAGTAAACGGCGCATTCTGCTTTACTTTCAATTTGCTTTAAGTGGTCAACTGTTTCAAAATTAGAAATAAAATATGGGGCTACGGGCTAGGTTGTCTTAATTTTGACAACACAGGACTCATATTTAGCAGTTATTGTTGAAAGAAGCACTGATCTAGCTTAAGACATTTGACTGATTAATACACCGCGACATTTAACCAATTACTCCGTTGGTATGCCTTTTTACACATTTACTTTATACCTTCCCTAAAGAAAGTAGTTCCACTTTATTCAGTCATGCACAAGTACCATCAGAACTGTTCTCAGTATTAACTCATTATCCCCTGAGACATCCAATGGACAATTCCAGTTTACAATAAAGGCTGGACCAATTTAGACTTTTTAGGTTGTTTTTTTTATAATATATTACAAAATGACAAACAGTGAAGTCCCTGCTTAGAGGGCTCCTACAGGAGCCCTCTGATCAGGGAATTCACTGTTTGCATTAGACAAGTGTACTTTTCAGAGGTACACTGTACATTTTCACCAGTCGTCACAACTAGAAACAGGCTATGGAGTAATTGGTTAAAACAGAAGGATTATGTAGGACTTACATAACTATTTCTGAATTTTGTAAACACAGTAAAACCTCTCTATTACGACCACTAAATGAATATTAATTGATGATTTTAGAGACAGGTGACAACTGAAAGCAAAATGAACGTAAAGTTCGTAAGGTTGCCTATCTTCTACACACATATTTTAACCACAATTAGTGGTTGTAAAGAGAGGTTTTATTGTACACCTCTGATTCGCCATCATTATCAACTAAATCAACCATGAAACTCTAGTTTCTTATTTAGTCTTGGTCATTTTGTAAGTTACAAGTCGGAAGTATTTAAGGATTTTGTTACAATTTATTGCAAAATGGCCAACAGTGCAGACCCTGATGAAAGGGTTCATTCAAGAGCCCTCTGATCTGGGTCTAAACAGCTGGCATAAGGCAAGTTAACACTTCCCAAGCACGCTGTTTAAAAGGAGGAGTACACATGTCACTAGGGTCCTATGGGTTAAAGAAACAGTATCTATATACGAGTGTCTGTTTCGTGTAGGACATATATTTCGCGAAAAGCTCCCAAATGACCTTTCTACTTAACCCTTTACCTCATAGCCTGGTTCTAGTTTTAAAGACAAGTGACTACTTAAAGCATGTTGAAAGTAAAGCACATTCTGCTTTACGTACATTCTGCTTTAAGCTACCACCGACTAGGATACGAAAATATATATTATGGTACAAGCGTATATGACTGTATGAATTGGAAACTTTTTTCTTCAGGAGAGGAATAAATCAAATGCGCCAAAAGGCGCTTCTATGGGTGGAGGGTTAAAATGGGAAGTATAAATCTGCTCAGCACAAGTTTGGTTGAAAGCACATTGGAAAGTTGGAATTAGAACATTGAGTTAAACCTTTCCCCCATAGAAGCGACTTTTAGCGTATTTAGTTTATTCCTCCGCTGAAGAAAATAGTTCCAGTTTATACCCTCATGAACAATTACTATAACGACTATTTTATATAGCCTAACAGATGGTAGTCTAAAGAAGGCTGAAAGTAAAGCAGAATGTGCCTTAAGGCACATTCTGCTTTACTTTCAACCCGCTTTAAGAGATCACATGTCTTTCATATTATTAATAGGTTATTGGGTAAAGGGTTAAGATTGATCCGATCAAAATGAACTTTGATAGTCACTCTGTCTACTCCGAGCTGCTGATAGGTTTAAAGTTATGCGTGTTTGTTAAACGCTTTAATTGCGTAACCTATTTCCGATAGGGGCACTTTTTGTAATTTCATCCTTCACTGAAGAAAATAGTTCCAATTTAAACAGTCATGAGCATGTACCAAGATTACATTTTCTATATCCAAGTTGATTGTGGTATAAAGCAACCTGAAAGTAAAGGCGCATTCTGCTTTACTTTCAACCTGCTTTAAGTGATCAGCTGGCCTGAAGACTAGAAACAGGCTATGGAGTAAAAAGTTAAATCAAATGTTATACCATCAACTGGAAACAGATGCAGGGCTGTCATTTCTCAAGATTTTTCCTAAGTATTCGGATTTTTATCCTAGCAGATCGTTGCTTAAAACAGGCTGAAAGTAAAGCAGAATAAGCCTTAAGGCGCATTTTGCTTCACTTTCAACCTTTTTTTAAGCAGTCAAATGTCTTCAAAACAAGAAACAGACTATGGGGTAAAGGTACGATTAGTAAATCTGCGCCTGAAAAATTCAGATCTTAGGATTTTTATGATTAACTTATGGCAGCCCTGCGGATGACAACCAACATTTTATCCCAAGCCTTGTATCCAAACTTGTATTAAATGATTGGTACTGAGTAAACTAAGAAAACATGTCGCTGTTTGGAGTTTGAGAGAAACTATCAAATAATTATAAGAGCCAATTCTCACTATTTAAATATGGCAATCGCTGCTAGGAGAAGAAGAACAAAGTTTTGAATATTTTGTATCACAACTTGTATCATTAGAAAAGAAATGGGCTTGTTAAGAAAACGAAAGGTGACAGTTGGCTGTTTATGTGAATATAGCACGTAATCAGTCTAAAATAAGGGCCAACTTCACACATTCAATCTGTAATAAGCTGCTAGGAGATGAAAAACAACTTTTAGCTGAATTTTGTATTAAAATTTGCATCATTAGAAAGGAAATGAGCTAATTAAGAAAATGAATGGTGGCAGTTGTGTGTTTGAGTGAATATAGTGAGTTATAAGTCTATAATGAGCGCCAACTTTTCGACTCACTTGAGCAAACTGTAATCAGCTGCTAGGGGGTGGAAAACAACTTTTTTCAGAATTTTGTATTAAAACTTGTATCATTAGACAGGAAATGAGCTAATTAAGAAAATGAATGGTGACAGTTGGGTATTTGAGTAAATATAAGGAGTTTTAAGTCTAAAAATAAGCGGAAACTTCTCAACTCATTCAATCTGTAATCAGCTGCTAGGAGATGAAAAACAACTTTTTTCAGAATTTTGTGTTAAAACTTACATCATTAGACAAGAAATGAGCTAATTAAGAAAATGAATGGTGACAGTTGGGTGTTTAAGAGAATATGAGAAGTTTAAGACTGAAAGCAGACGTCAAAACACCAAATTGTGCAACTGTTTTGTTTTGTCATAAACTGCTCAGAGATGAAAAACAAGTTTTTTCATAATTTTGGTTTAAAACTTGCATCATTAGACAGGAAATGAGTCAACTAAGACAATGAATGGTGATAGTTGGGTGTGTTAGTGTTTATAACAAGTTTTACAGGCTTTACTGTCTGCTTGTAGTGAAGTCTATTGACCATGTCTTGTTACTGTCATTATACTGACACTTTGTCACCTTCAGACCAGGACAAGTACGGAGGAAAGTCTCCATGTCTATCTGTCCGTCTGTGACCTCTGTCACTGTTACATCGTCTAGTTCTACCTCAACATAACGTGTTGTCTGGGAAATACTGCGTGTAAACTCATGCAGGGCTGTCACTGGTAATGTAACATCCCCCAGTATAACCCAGTCCACACAGTGTGACACAGACTGAAGATTATCTACAGACATGTAGTTCAGACCAAGTACCTGTAAGTGTGTCATAGTAGACACATCTATTCTAGGTCTACACTGGTTGTCATGGTCTGTACAGTCTAACGCCAGTCCTAACTGTCTAATGGTGGGTGACTGTGAGAACCTGGCTATTATTTGTTCTATATGTTTATGTGTCATATAACAACTCAGCCACAGTGCCATTAAACACTTGCTACTACTGAGACTACATAGGGCAGTAACTAACTCATCTGTAGCTGTGATAGCACTGTACAAGTGCAGGCTTGTAAGAGTGTTGATGTTGTTGTTTACTATTACTGTCATTGTGTCAACATGTATATAGCAGAGATCGGGGTCAAACAGGTGCAGTTTTTGTACTGAGTGAAAGTGTTGTAACTGACTAGTTATAGCTCTCAACTGATCTTTATCAGTGCCTTCAGTCTCTATGTTTACAGACTTGACCTTTGACCTTTTAGTGCATACAAACAAAGGTTTTACATGACAGAGGGTGGTTTTAGTGATATAAAAGTCAGCTAAACATAAATTGTCATATGTGTAGCCATGATAGCTACCCTCTGCTACACAGTCAGTTATACATGTTTGTATGTCTCGTATTAAATGTGGTAGTAGTAAAGTTTGCCTGTATTCCTGTAGCTGTTTGTGTTTGTCAGCAGACACAACATGAGTGAAATGTGTCAATAACTGTTGTGTTAAGTCTGGCCTTAGCCCTGACATAAACATATATACCTGAGACATTTCTAAACATGTACCTATTGTACTGCAGAAATCTGTCATTTGATTGATTGGACTTTTGCTTGTTACTTCAGTGATCTGCTGGTCAGAATCTTGGGAATAAACAAAGCCTGCTATGAAAAGTGACGCCAGAAATTCTTGTAACGTCTTGTGAATAAAGGAGAGTTTCTTCTCACTAACTGAAACTTTGTCTAATACTTTGCTCTGTGACAAAATGCCAGACTTTAAACAAATATCAATTGCCCCTTGTCCAAGACCAAATAACTTCATCTGAGAGCTTCTGAACACTAAGCTATTTTCTCTTGTTTTGTCAAATAATGCCTTAAAAGCTATTCTTGATAAACAATAAATTAATTGTTTATGGCTATGACAAGATGGGTGGTCCTTAAAACACTCCGGCATTGGCCTGTTTGTTTGCACATCTTTTGACGTAATGGTAGATTCTTTAGATATGTTTTTCTCGGCCTTTGTAACAAGGTATTCTAAAATGTCACAGTACAGCTGTACTTGCGACTTTGGCAGATCCTGGTAATCAAACCAAAGGCAAATAAGCTGTACGAGTATAACGGGTATCATTTTAAAGTGATCAAGACTTCTCTGTTTTAGTGTCATTAAAAAATCTCTTTTCCTTCTGCAACATGTTTTACTCTTTCTTAGTATTTTTATGACTTTGCTGCAGAGTTGAGAAGCAGATTGCTCACTTATTCCTATGAGTTCAACATGCTTGTCAACTTCTGAGCTTTTCATCTGCAACACGTCAAACTTCCATGGCCGTGTTGTGGTCAGGAAGACACTGGTTTCAATTGTGATATCCCTGCCTGGGATACCAGAGTTAACAAAATGTGGAACAGTACAACCTTCAGGACACACCCACTCGTCCAAGCCATCGCTTATCACAAGACAACACTCATTTTTCAATAAGGCTGAGACCTTAAGACCTTCAATAATATCATAGTGTTGTAAAATCTGTGACTGAATCATGTCAGTAATGTTATATTCTGAAAGAGAATCTCTTAGTGTTATATAAAACAACAACTTAAACTGAGACAGTATCTGTCTGTCCTCTTTACACCCGTCTTTCCTCTGCTCATGTCTTGTTTTCCTTGCTTGTCTTTGCTCTAACATCTCGTCATCATCCTCGTCTGAATCACTTTCTTCACTCTCGACTATATTCAAACCACCATGTGCTTCACACCAGAGTCTTACTATATTTCTACATAGCATACTTTTGCCTGTACCAGCATTACCTGTAATGTATATGTTTCTACATTGGTAGTCTTTAGTGAAGAAAACTTGTTTACACGACATATTGGTCACCTCTTCTTCCACATGTCCTAAACCATCTCTCCCCATACTTTCTCTCAGGATCTTGATTGCTGGAGCAACATACATGTACTCTAGGCCTACATCATTGGTATCTAAAGGATTCTCGATAACAAGGCAAGAGTGTCTGTAGTGGGACATCAACACTGCTTGTAGATCTGTAATGTAAAACATATATAACCAATCCTCAAGGTAAAATGCCACTTAAGGGTGTTTCAATGTCATGACTTTAAGAAATTTTCAAAGTATATGAAAACACTTTATGATGGTTTTGTATTGAAGAGCTATTTAAGATGAATGAAAAAATAGAAAAAGTGTACATTTTGGTGAACAACAGTTGGCTCCTTGGCCATGTAAAATTTACCCCACCACTTCCTCTTATTTTGTCCTTTTCAAACAGCCCGCTTTAATAAAATCCATTTTAAATGAAAACAAGTATGATAGCTTGGTTTTGTGTTGTTTGTTTCCTGTCTATAGTGGTATTTCTTCATACAAAAACCAATTTAAGAAAACAAAGGCACCAAATGTGAAATTTATAAAGCTCTAAATAGCATCGATATGGTACTTGTAAATTTTGTAAGGGGAGATAACTCTTTTTACTTTAATAACTCAACATTTTCAACACTGACCTTTCAATTTCTTTTCATATTTTGAACTGCCTTAGCATTGGCTTTCATTTGGTAGAATATAAGAAAAAGTTTAATACTAGAACTATTTCATTTTCAAACTTTTTAACTTTTTTTTCATAAAATAAAAAGTCTAATAAAATCATGCCCTATAAAAAGCATATTTGTGATATTCGAGGATCCATATTGTTCAAACCTAGTGCCTGCTGTGTCTAAATTTGGTTTCTATATGTGAAAATACCGCCATAGACATGAAATAGATAATGAAAACCCAAGTTGCCATGCTTGTTTTGTTTTGAAATAGATTTTACTGAAGCTTGTACTCTGAATGGGTAAAATTTGAGAGAAAAGGTCCAAATTTGACATAACTTTTTCAAATCGCTGTAGCTCAAAAAAAGGACACCACCATATATTTTTTTCTCCACTTTTTCATTCATCATAAATAGCTCTTCCAAAATAACAATGATAGAAAAAAAGTTTAATACTTTGAAAAAATCGCTTATGACATTGATACACCCTTAAATATCTTGTCAAAAGGAAACATATTTGCAAAGTATACGAGGTTGTTAATTTCTATTCTAACGCCTTAGAATGCTTGTACCTACGCTTCCGTATAAACACAAAAATAAATATATGGTGAAGATTCTGAGTACAAAGTTGGACAGTAAGCAAAAAGCTTCAAAAGGCATTTTTCAGCAGAGCTGAATGGTTTCTATTTAGACATATTATTTGCAAATTCTCAACCAATGATAACTGGACAGAAATCTAGGTTGAAAGTCACATGCTTAAAACTGAATGGGCTGATTGGATATGGGGACAGGCTGATCTATTGTACCCATTTACAAGTTTTACTGAAGATGAATTGTTAGTGCAAAATTATAGACACAGTCTGCAAGTGCTATGACAGCATGTTTCTATTTTAGATATGACATCTTTATCTAAGAAACCCCATTCATGAATGAAGAGTGATAGAACAGTAGATTTATGCAAGTAAATAATCTGTGAGTAGCAGGATACGGTTTATATATTAATTGTTTGCTAATTCTGTAGAGAATAGACTTTTAGTAGCTATATATTACATGAAGTTAACTGTAATTGAAGGTGAATTGTTAGTGCAAAGTTTGCAATTGCTGTGACAGCATGTTTCTAATTTTAGTTAGGACATCTTTGTTTTAAGAAACTCCATTGACTGAACAGCATATTTATGCAAGAATCTTATGAGCAGCAGGATACGGTTTAAATTATTGTTTGGTAATTCTGTAGAGGATAGACCTTTAGTAGCTATATTTTACATGAAAGTTACTGTAATTGAATGTTTTGCTTTTTAATCCAAGGTATTACAATTCTTTGAAACCCTCAATTTTATACATTTTCACATCCATCTACAGCATTACTTCCAAAACGCTCTCCTCTGAATATCTTTTTTAAAGATATTTCTTGTTTACTTTACTCTCACCCTTGCTGTAACAATCACCTTTTTTTAAATACTGTTGGCTATATCAGTATCAGATTTTTTCTCATGGCTACGATATAACTCATTCACCCCAAATGGTTTGCAATTTAGTCTTTTTTGATTATTTTGAGTTGTTCACAGGTATGCACAATTTGTCAGTTTGTAAAATTGATCAGATGGCTTGTGAACCTCTGGGTCTATTGTGTTCACTAACAACTTCCTGTTCGTACAGAATGTACATAATTGTGTGTGTCACAATGGGTAATGATGGAGTTTCTGATCAGGATCTACAACGCTACCTGCCTACAACGGCACTCCGAACAACAATTCCCTCCTTATATGCTTGCCGCTTTTCCCAAAACAAGACATTTGCCCAATGCATTTAACTGCTGTAATTTCATCTACTTAAAATTGTCTGGTTTTTTTCTCAAAGTTACATTTTGACACAAGAAACATAAAGACGAGTGACAAACAGTTTTAACCCAATTCAGATGCTGCGCTATGCGGCGTCTGATCTTGGTTCAAACTGTTTGCAAAAGTATTCTAAGCGTATTGATTTTCCCTCCCTATAACAACTCCCTCCTAACAACACACATATTCTTTGTCTCCAATTGGGTGTAGTTGTATTTATGTAAAGTGGGAACATTGTGTACATAGAATAAGTGTATTCTTCATTAGTACAGTTTGTAAACAATATATGTAACTATGGGTAAATGACGAGGTTTAGAATAACATTTAAATATCACCCTGCTTAAAGCCGCCTTGTGCTTTTGAGAAACCTGCATAAAACGGTT
The DNA here is from genome assembly GCA_922989275.2 of Gari tellinella. Classification (NCBI taxonomy): domain Eukaryota; kingdom Metazoa; phylum Mollusca; class Bivalvia; order Cardiida; family Psammobiidae; genus Gari; species Gari tellinella. The sequence continues at coordinate 81,892,443 of OV277864.1, read as the reverse complement.
GTTTGGGGTCCCATTTGAACTACGTGTGACGTGATTCTTTCACAAAAACCGGTTTTATCTAAGCAATTCGCTTTTTAAATTCTATTTATAATATTTTGGTGCTGCACCAATTAAAGAGCCTCCCTTGTGAATGGAAAGAAGGACAACTCTGTAAATACAGGGCTCCAGATAACGGAAGTATTTCAGTTTGGCCCATAAGAATGTTCAAACATTATTATTGGCCGTTATTGTATTTCAGACATTAAGAAAAGGTCTGAAAGCACAATGGGACTTTAAAGATGCAAATCTGTCTTAACCCTTTACTCAATAACTTTATTTCGCTTTGAAGCAAGTTGAATAAAAGCAGAATGCTCTTGAAGGCACATTCTGCTGCCATCTGCTGGAGTAAAGAGAATATTTCTTATGATATATATTCATGACTAATTGGAGTTACTTTCTTCCACGCAGAAATAAATTAAATGTGTAAATTAGTGTATATTATTATAGAGAAATTGATTAAACATTAATAATGATTATTATAACATGAAACGCCTCTGGCAGAGTAATAAAGCCATTCAATAAATGATAGTAAAATATCATTTTTTGGGCTCTGGCCCAACCTGTTCGTCCACAAGCGCTGCATGACGCGGGACACAAAATGACGTAATTTGTCATGACGTTTACCGTAAACAACGTCAAGTTTTGGCTGAAAACATATCTTTCCGAAAGGCTAAAAACTACCGATTCGGTTGACTTAAACGGTTTTTAAAATATTTATGTGATAAATATTATTTAAAATCAGTGCTCATTATTTATCATTTTTAATAAACTCGTTGACTAAAATAAATATAACACTCCCCAAGGCTCGCGCCATATCATCTTAGTCAGTTCGTTTATTAAAATGATAATTAATGAGCACTCTTGTAAGATCCTCTATTTGTTTTAAGTATTGTAAAAGTCAGGTTTTAATATATATCATCCATTAAAAACGAAAGCGCCACTGTTTTCAAGTTTCGAAATCAGTTTAACGAAAGAAATATTCTACCCAAGTTTAATTCAGACAAACAAGATTAAAACAACAACTCAAACATGGTCATTGATGAGTCGTATTGACGGTACAGATAAATGGAGGACAGGTACACTACATTTGTCCTTCATTAAACAGTCGATATGTTTAACCCTCTTTATGCCATTTTTTGGTGAGAATTTTACCTCTTCACCGTTTCATTGTCGTCTGCTTCAATCTTTTTGTTTGCAAGATCGTTTCAAAGTAAGACTCAATGAAGTATGGCTTGAAACATATCGATACGAGTGTCAAACAGCTGTAATAACATCTACTTAAAATTGGCTGCTTCTTTTTCTCAAAGTTACAATTTGACAAAGGAAACATAAAGACGAGTGACGAACAGTTTTAACCCAATTCAGATGCTGCGTTACGCGGCGTCTGATCACGATCCAAACTGTTTGCAAACGAGCTTTTAAGCTTCATTGAGAGTGAAAGGGTTGAACAGTCGATATGTTTGAAACCTACTTGCTTCTTTACTTCATGACTCCTGAACAAACAGTTTTTATCTCAAATGAAATAAATTGACCTGCATAACTTTAACTCTATAATTGCAAAAGTCTAAGGGAAGTAATTTAGACCAACGTTTTAATAATTATTCATACGTGTACTGAAACAACAATAATTAATGTACTTGAGAGAACTGATGATGGTCTCAAACTGAAATACAGCATGGGAGAAAAAAACTAGGATATAAATTATATATACAAATAATACGGTTTGGTTTGTTTGTTTGTTTGTTAACGTCCGCTTCTGCCATCTATAGGCTAATTGAATGCCACAGGGAAGGGGGAAGCGGATACAGAAAACCCGGCTACGATGCCCTACTCTTATAGAGGACAGAGTTCTCTGGTTCTCTTGGATGTACAGTGTAAATGAGTGATACATCGGACCTCGGTTTATAGAGTCTTATCCGAAGGACTTGGTCCGGCTGGGGATCTAGTTCACGACCCCTTGTACCGCAGTCGAGTATGCTACCACTTGACAAAAGAAATTGCAATAATGAATTTGTTTTAAGAGCCTTAACAAGAAGACCATGAAGGTCCCATTATGGCTAACCTTTGGATATTGTTCCAACATACCAGTAACCAAAATCATCATAAAACTTATAGCCATTATATCACACTGGTATGGCAGAACGAACGGGCTCCCGCTTAACGATTCGATTCCCGTTAATCCAACGCATCGACTCCCGTTAAAAAATGGCGTAAGTTGTCAAATCGACACATGTGAGTATACAAACATGATGTTTGTCCTTGGATATTGCTTGAAATGTAGACCAAGACTACTCTTACGGAGTGTCTCACATACTAATGCATGCAAACGTACATCTGTTTTACAGGATAAATGCTTGAGGTCGATGTTTAACTTGAAAAAGTTTCGATTGTTACGGCAATTTCTGAGGAAATTGATGCTCATTGAACATAAATTGTTCTGAATTGGCAACAAAATCAGACCGAATCGACACCAAATATGTCCGTCGAGTAGTCTGGGTACAATCGTCAACTGCATATAAAAAATAATCCGTTTAGCTATTTAAAAAAAAAAGATTTTGATTGTTTTTATTACAACGAACCACGCTCCAGTTGTGTGTACAACGAGCACGCTCCCGATCAAAATCATTGTTGATGTTTTTCTAAAAAAAACTCTAGACCAATTTGTAATAAACCTTTGCATCTGAAATCAATTATCGTATCCATTGCTATCGCCGGTTTAAAATATAGATCTTTACCTGAGAATGTTTGAATATCCTCAGGGCATAAACATTTTTGGGATCCAAATTGCTAACAGACGTTAGGGACGTGTCTGTGCATAACGCAATCCGAATGAAATTAATTTTCAAGCATCGGGTATTATATCTCGTTGCAGGTATAGATGAGGAAACGAAAGCGAAAGGCTCGCCTGCTACTAAATAGGCATGAGAATGCCCGGCTTTGTTTACCACATCCCTTACAAATGTATCTTTGACCAAACCAAAAACGCCAAGAACGTGGAAATATAGATGTTCATTGCCCGCCTGTCCTAGTCCTTTATCTATCTTCCATTAAGTCGAACTCCTACTGGGGACTTTGACGCGCGTCTACTAACAAGACGTTAATAAGACGAGTTAAAAGCATTTAAAGAAAAAGAAAAGAGAAGGACTGTATAAAATAGGTTAAAAACAGAGCAGGTATATCTAGGGAGACATGTGTTCAATCTGGCTTACTGCCAGCCTGAACTCTGGACCAGAAAATGAAATGATGTCTGGCGGTAAGGCATTCCAATGGATAATAATTCTGGGAAAGAAAGAAAATTTGTGATAATCAGTTTTTGTTTGAATGTGTTGGAAAGCCTGAGAGTGTAAAGGTCTGGATGGTCTTTTGTTCGGGATAACATATCCTGGGCATGGAATGGCAACTTGACCATTTAAGATGTTATGAAACATGGTCAATCGCTGGTCGATGTGCCGAAGGTCAAGAGGTCTCCACTTCAGGTAATTTAGCATTTTGGTTACGCTGGACATGAGGCTGTAATCATTTCTTACCCATCTAGCAGCTCTCCGCTGAACACGTTCATTTTGCTCGATGTGAGCAGATGTGTGCGGGGACCAAACAAGTGTTTTATAAGCCATTAATTTAAGTCCTTCTGAGTGAATTTTGATATTCCGTCTTAGAAAACCTAGTGTTTGACTTGGTTTTTTAGTAACATTGTCTATATGAGTATTCCAAGTTAAGTTATTTGATATTGTAATGCCCAAGTATTAAGCTGAAGAAACTGTTTCAAGGTTGGTATTGTGTAATTGTTGTGTAGGAATTACTGATTTGCGCTTAGTGATTTGAAGAACTTGGCATTTTGATGGGTTAAATTTCATGTCGCACTTTGATTCCCATATCTCAAGCGCTTGTAAATCATGTTGTAATAGACTGGAGTGAGAGGCGACTTGTAAGGAGAGATAGAGTGCTGTGTCATCAGCAAAGAGACGGACATAAGAAGATTTTACGTGGTCAGGGAGATCGTTTACATAGATAAGAAACAGAAGCGGCCCCAGCACTGAGCCTTGGGGTACACCTGAAAAGACTGGGATTGTGTTAGATGTTTCACCATTTAGTACTACTGACTGTGTTCGATTGTTTAAGAAACTTTTTACCCACTTATGAGTTTGAACCTTAATACCATAGAAATGTAATTTGTAAAGAAGCTTTTCATGGTTCACCATATCCAAGGCCTTTGAAAAGTCAAGTAGTACTAGATCTACTTGGCTCCCAAGGTTAATCGATTGAAGGATGTCATCAATAAGCATGAGGAGCTGGGTCTGACATGAGCGTTTTTCCCCGAAGGCATGTTGGAGCTCGTAGAAGAGATTTGCACTAGTCAAGTGTTTAGTGATACTAGAGGCAACAACATGCTCCAGGGTCTTGCATAGGACACAGGTGAGGGAGATGGACCGGTAATTTGCTGGGTCTGACTTTGAGCCTTTTAAATAAAGGAGCTATGTTTGCCATTTTCCAAATTTCAGGTAGGGTGCTGGTATGAAGGGATTTTTGAAGAGTTCTGTGAGTATAGGAGCGAGTTCTTTACTTGCATTCGTTAGTACTGAAGGTCTAATTTGATCTGGTCCTGCAACCTTATGAGGGTTTAAATTGTACAGGAGTTTCTCAATGCCATTTACAGAAATATCAATATCAGGCATGGTAGTGTGGGGGATGTATTTGAGGGTATCTGTCTGCCTGTGTCCGCCAATCCATGGACCGTCATTTGAGCCAGCGATTTTAGAGAAAGAGGAGATTTTGGAGTGAATACAGATTGAAAGTGTTCATTTAGAACATTGGCTTTATCTTTGTCATCGGTGTAAGTCTTATTGGTCTTCAATACCTAAATATCAGTTGGAATGTCAATAAACTCCGTTGAACCGGTGGGAATATCCTGAATACAAGAGAGGAGAACATTCTTCAGTTGCATCAATTGATTCATATTACTTTCAATCGAAACATCTAAATTAAGTCTTTTTCGACCTTCTTTTTTTTTATTGATTGTGATGTCAGTTTATATTTCTGTGGTTTAAATACAATGAAATGACTAGGACTGACGGCCAATGAAGATCTATAATTCCACGTGCTTGGTGTTCTTTGTCTGCTCAAAGATACATTTTAAGGGATGTGGTAACAGGCACAGGTGGACCTTTCGCTTTTGTTTCCTTATATATACCTGCAACGGGATATAATGCCCTGTGCTTGAAAATTAATTTCAGTCGGAGGACGTTACGTACAGACACGTCCCTAAAGTCTGTTAACAGTTTGGATCCCAAAATTCTGGGTGCCCTGGCATGAGATATTCAAACAGTCTCGGTAAGAGATCTAATTTTTTAGATAACAGGGTAAAATTACAAAAACATGCCGGCGATAGCAATGGAGACAATATTTTATTTCAGATGCATATGTTAATTTCAAAATGGTCCCACGTTTTGAGAAAAATATCAACAATTATTTTGATCGGGAGCTTGTTCGTTGTATACACAACTGGAGCGTGGTTCGTTGTAATAAAAAACAATCAAAATCTTTATTTATTAAATAGCTAAACGGATTATTTTGTACATGCAGTTGACAATTATACACAGACTACTCGACGGACATATTTGGTATCGATTAGAGCTGATTTTGTTGCCTATTCAGAACAATTTATGTTAAATGAGCATCAGTTTCTTCAGAATTCGTCGTAACAGTCGAAACTTTTTCAAGTTAAACATCGACCTCAAGCATTTATCCTATAAATAAGTTGTACGTATGCATGTATCAGTGTGTGAGACACTCCGTAAGAGTAGTCTTGGTCTACATTTCAAGCAATATCCAAGGACAAACATCATATTTATATACTCACTTGTGTCGATTTGACAACTTGCGCCATTTTTAACGGGAGCGGGTGCGTTGGATTAACGGGAATCGAATCGTTAAGCGGGAGCCCGTTCGTTTTGCCATACCAGTGTGTATATGGGGTATCAAAGTTCGATAAACTAGAGTGTTAACAATATACATATGCTGATTTTTAGGGTTTGCTCTAGTGACCTAGTTTCTGAACGCTGATGGCCCATATAGGAATTAGACCCAGATTTTATCGAGGGTAACATTCAAATCAATCTCTTCAAAGATTCAGTGCAAACTGCACTCTCCAGAGGGTTAATATGTTATTTCTATGGTTTGACTTAGTGTTTGATCCTACATCATCCACTTTCTAACTTGATCAAGATTCCATTGAGGCAAACATTTTGACTATGTTTCATAAAGCTCTAACATAAGTTGTAGCCTCTAGGGTATTGAAAATGTATATCTATGATTTGACATGGTGGCCTAGTTTTGACTGCTGGTAACCCATATTCAAACTTGACCTAGATTCAATCCAAGGCAATATACGAACCAATTCAATTAAAGATTAAGTGTAAAATGTGATAACTGGCCTGTTAGCACGCCTTTTCTATGAGTTGCCGTAGTAACGTAGTTTTTTTACCCAACTTGACCAAAACCTGACATTGATTATTATGAGACTAACACTTTAACAAAGTTGTATTAAGATCAAATGAGACTTGTAGCCTCTAGAGCAGAGACTGTAGAAAGCCAGAGATACACGACTCCCTTATTTTCCTTCTTTCCCCATATAACAGGTGTCCGTTGAGAGGCAGTGACGTATGTCGATGCGGTCACGTGACCAGCACAGGTAATGACAGCGTCGCAATAATGGGAAAAAATACACATATCGACGAGTTGACTTATAAATATTGACTTTTGTTTTTATACAATATTTTGTGATACTAATCGAGTGAAACCAAAATATGAGTTGTGGATTAAACCGAGAAAGTGTATTCCTGGCTCAAAGGAAGATACGTTGCTGCGTGGTTGCTGGTAAGTTCCAAAACAAGGGCCACTATGGCCCTAAATCGCTCACCTGGTGCACATTGGCAAACTTGACCTATAGTGACCTAGATTATGACTGGACATGTATATCCACAATCAACCTCTAGAGTGTAAACAAGATTTTCCAATGATTTGACCTAGTGACCTAGTTTTTGACCGGACATGACCCATATTCAAACTTGACCTAGATATCAATGCGACAAACATTCTGACCAAATTTCACCAAGATCCAATGAGATTTGAAGCCTCTAGAGTGTTAACAAGGTTTTTCTATGATTTGACCTAGTGACCTAGTTTTTGACCGGACATAACCCACATTCGAACTTGACCTAGATATCAATGAGACAAACATTCTGACCAAGTTTCATCAAGATCCAATGAGATTTGTAGCCTCAAGAGTGTTCACAAGGTTTTTCTATGATTTGACCTAGTGACCTAGTTTTTGACCAGACATGACCCATATTCAAACTTGACCTAGATATCAATAAAACAAACATTCTGATAAAGTTTCATCAAGATCCAATGAGATTTGTAGCCTCTAGAGTGTTCACAAGGTTTTTCTATGATTTGACCTAGTGACCTAGTTTTTGACCGGACATGACCCACATTCAAACTTGACCTAGATATCAATGAGGCAAACATTCTGACCAAGTTTCATTAAGATCCAATGAGATTTGTAGCCTCTAGAGTGTTCACAAGGTTTTTCTATGATTTGACCTAGTGACCTAGTTTTTGACCCGACATGACCCACATTCGAACTTGGCCTAGATTTCATCAAGACAAACATTGTCATCAAGTTTCATGAAGATCGGATGAAATTTGTAGCCGCTAGAGTGTTCACAACCAATTGTGAACGGACGGACGACGGACATCCAGCGATCCTAAAAGCTCACCTTGGCACTTCGTGCCAGGTGAGCTAAAAATGAAGATCGATTCAATATCGTATTGCCGTAAACGCTTAAAACTTCAGTATGAACATTCAAACATGGATAAGAATGGATTATCCATGTAGTTCAAACTAAGATACAGTTTTGGCAAAATTTTCATGTCAATCTGTCCACGCATTTTGCTATCAATTAAATTTTATTGAGGCCACCAACTGGTGCTTCGATTGAAGATCGATGCAATATCGTCTTGCCGTAAACGCTTAAACTTCAGTTTGAACATTCAAACATGAATAAGAATGGGTTGTCCATGTAGCTCAAATTAAGATACAGTTATGGCGAACTTTTCATGTCAATTTGTCCACGTATTTTGCTATAAATTAAATTTTAATGAGGCCACCCACTGGTACTTCGATTGAAGATCGATGCAATACCGCCTTGTCGTAAACGCTTAAACAGCAGTTTGAACATTCAAACATGAATAAGAATGGGTTGTCCATGAAGCCCATATTAAGATACAGTTATGGCGAACTTTTCATGTCAATCTGTCCACGCATTTTGCTATAAATTAAATTTTAATGAGGCCACCCACTGGTACTTCGATTGAAGATCGATGCAATATCGCCTTGCCGTAAACGCTTAAACAGCAGTTTGAACATTCAAACATGAATAAGAATGGGTTGTCTATGTAGCTCATATTAAGATACAGTTATGGCGAACTTTTCATGTCAATCTGTCCACGCATTTTGCTATAACTTAAATTTTAATGAGGCCACCATTGGGTCCATTCACACCTTCGTGCAAACTGCCGTCACTTTTCATTGAATCAGCATTTTCCAAACACTAATTAACGTGTGTGCGATGCGCGGAGGGGTTAATTTATGCTCGGACTTTATTCTTATTATTCTTTTGTGTTAAACCTCGAAAAAGAGGCTTCTTTAAGGAATGTTTGTATTGTAAAATAACTGTAGACCGTATTAACGCAGCAACTGATAAGTAATTCCAAATATCGACTTTTTTCCCGATCGTCGCTAAAGCTTATATAACTCGCGAGGACCTGTTCTCGCGAAATCTCGCTCAACGGTCTCGTATGTATAAATCAGTCGAGTCGTGTATCTCTGGCTTTCTACAGTCTCTAGTCTAGAGTGTTAATAAGGTATTTCTATGATTTGACCTTCTGACCTAGATTATAACCACTGGTGAATAAGATTCACACATGACCTAGATAACATCCATGGCAACATACTAATCAATTCGTTTAAAGATATAGTGCAAAATGGTGTCTCTATTAGAGAAGTAACAAGGATTTTCACATGACTTGACCCAGTGACCTAGATTTTTACCCTACTTATCCACATTCAAAGCTTTCCTAGATTTAAATGAGGCAGCTTCATTAAATATAATGTGTGTTGTAGCCTCTAGAGTGTTAGCACGGTTTTTTATGATTTGAAATAGTGACCTAGTTTTTTACCGGAAATGGCTCACATTCAAGCTTGGCCTAGATTTTAATTTTGGCCAAGCTTCATTAAGATCTAATGAGTCTTGTAGCCAGTACTAGCCATTAGAGTTTGTACATGTATTAAAAAATCAATTGTCGACGGACGGACATATGAACGGACGCCGAGTTTGCTTTATTTGGAGATTATCTTTATATATACATGTATATGGCTCTTAAATTTCATTATTATGAGTGTTGAGTGTTGTTTTCTTGAGCTGAGTAAAATTTTTAAGTCATATCGAACTATAAATGGTACCATCAAAATTAAACGTATCTATCCTTTCTCCACTAACAAGTTTAGTAACGACAAGAGTGTTGTGTCACAGTAAGTGATACTTCAGTACTTTTGGTCAAATGTCAGAGTCATTGAGTTCTTAGAGAGTGAATAATCAATATATGTGTTGAACTGGAAAACTTTATTACACGCATTCCGTGAACTTAATCTCTCACATGACTGCTTTTTCCCTATGTCAACACATTTAGACTTGATAGACCTGTATTCCTTATTAACTTGTTCTAGCATTTGTACTTTTGAGAAATAGAGCTAAACAGAAAGTTCAAAGTTGTAGCTAAATCTAGGTAAAAAGTCAAAGGTGAAGGTCACCAAACTGAAATACAACATGCTGTACCCATTAATGCTCATCAGCATGGGAAGTTTCATGACTATAACTGCATTATTTCATCTATAAATGGCCTAAGTACAAACAATGAATCTAGGTTCAAAAAGTCAAGTTTAAGGTCAAGGTCAAGAATCTGAAATTCAACATGTTATTAAGGCTCATAAGCATGTGCATGTGTGACCAAAACTGCATTATTGTGTCCATAACTAACCTAAATGCAGAAGTTTTGAAATTTCATTTAAATGGCATTAATATTCTGAAAATATGCGAAAAATAAGCAAGAGGGAATGTGTCACTATATCGTTCACCTGAGTCATTATAGAGATACATTATCATTTTAAGAGGTATATATTTGTTGATCTGTTTCTAGGTGAATGATTAACTACTGAAAACAGAATACGTAACAAATATTTCTATCAGACTAGTGACTAGTCTTTATACAGATTCACTGCTAAATAGTGATCCAGACTGGCAGTATCCTTTTAAACTTCTCGTAAGTCTATGTAAACAAAATTAAATCCTGGGTGGAACCAACCTCAGGGTATGATTTTAACAAAAGTGATACAGTTTTAGGGGAATAATTAGCGGTCTAATCGATACACCAAATTTCTATGCTATGGGCCATGCGGTTTTTTACCAAGAATGTTTAAATTTTTCACTTATTCTGCCATAGCAACAAGAGGTCTGCATGGTACCACCCGCAATAAACAATTTAAGTAAGGAACCATCCAGGGAACATCCATAATGAACTTTATCAACTTACATTATCTATTATTCAGAAAAGATTTCATTTGAAATAAATCTAAACATACATGCAGACAAACGGACAGACGTGCGCCCAGACGGAGGTTGGTCACAATAACCAACATTGAGCATTCAGCTCAGGTGAGCTAAAGCAAATCCAAGCTTGATGCTAAAGCATCCATGGTACACACAATTAGATCCCTTTTGCCAAATACAATGTATCAGCTACCAACGTCAACACCGTCACCGTTGTTGGATAGTTATACCTTTGGTTTGCTTGAACTCCTTTGTAGCGACCAGACAAACCAGTATCTTTGTCGTTATAAGTCCAATGGACCATACACTGAGAACAATCCCTTGTAAAATCTATCCTGGGTAAACTCTACCTGTAAACTCTACACTGTACCTACCATTACATGTGTCATCCGTTGTTTGAAAAGGTATACCTTTGGTTTGCTTTTACTCCTTTGTTGCAGCGAGACAAACTAATATAATTGTACTGTAATCTTTGACTTTATAAGTCCAATGGACCATACACTGAGAACATTTCCTAATCTTACATAGGTACACTCTACCTGTACACTTTAACTCTTTCCTCCCTGAAACTTTAAATGGACAATTCCAGTTTCCATTTTAGTCTAGTCCATTTCTGACTTTTAAGGGTTGTTTTTGTCAATGTTTGGCATTATGACAAACGGTGAAGACCCTGATCAGAGGGCTCCTTTCGGAGCCCTCTGGTCTGGGCTTTCACCGTTTGCACAGGACAAGTGTACTGTTTATATATACGCTGTTTGAAAATGACGCATTTATGCGGGACTAGGGTTCAAAGGGTTACACCGTACATACCATTACATTTGTCATCCCAACTCTTTGAACTGCCAGCAACAGGGACATCTGGTATGGACTGCAATTGGAAATGTTACATTAATAAATATTGATACTATTTATGTTCTTAATTGTATCCATAACAAGATGTGTTTGTCAAACACTACATCCCTGATGTGACTATGACCTCTAAATGATATTGACTTTGTCCAACTTGTACTGAGTTGAATACACCTGTCAAATTGTACTGAGCTCAAGGGCATCTTGGATTGAGTACACATTGCCAAATATGAAGTCTATATCACATGTTGATCTAGAGTTATGGATTATGTTATATGAACCGTATTATAAGTTATGCCGTGCTTAGTGTACCTAATATGGAATTTACAGTGCCATCAAAAATTGATATGAGACTTGGCGGATGGAATATACAGCGCCGAGTCCCATGTTATTTTTTGATGGCACTGTATATTCCATATTAGGTACACTAAGCACGGCATAACGAATTTATCTTACCGACTACCTTAGATTTGAAGCATTTCAAGTTTAATATTTACTTTAAAAAAACTATATGAATTGCTCCCACTTTGCAATTCAAATTTAAGACACACACCTTATTCTATTAAGCATAAGTATCATTTTATTAGTTTTATTTCAATTCTTTGAACATTAATAATAATTATGGTGTGTATCCTGTTCTTGTTAAAATAAAAATTAATATATGTAGATCTAATTTTAGAATAAATAAAAATATATTTTTTAAAAAATGTAAGTCTCAGAATAAGCAGTTAAGAGATTAATCAACTTCAGCACCTAGAAGGGACGTTAAATCTTAGCAGAAACAATGAAAAATTAACAATTGTCAAATTTTTTAAAGAGTGCATTGTCACTTTAATTTTACTAACAGAGGAGACTACTATTAAATTCAAGCATTTACACGCATGCTAGTATGACTTTGAGCGGACGTAACTCTCTTAGAAACAGCTCTTATCATATCTAAACAGTATTTCAAATCTTTAATCTTCTACACGTATCATTTTGTATATTTTTAGTTAAAAGTCTGTTTCTTAACCATTTACTCCATAAAGATACTCTTTTTAAACACGTTAAATGTGTTAGAAGTCTGAATAAAGGCGTTTGTTTCAAAGCATGATATAATGAACTGTATGAATTACCTCGAATTAACAGTAAAGAAACACATAATTTTATTACTCAAAAACATTTTTTATATTTTTTATATTGTTTTTTATCAATATAAAACTTACTTATGTTTAGAATGTCGGCTTTATAAAGCATACATTATCTGTATGCATTTTTAAAACTTACATTCGGATAAAAAATTGTTAAGGCTATTTGTATGGCTTTAAGCAAGAGAATTAACTCTTGTCAAAACCTCATATGGATTTTAGGCATCTTACTGACCCAATATGGTTATTATGGGGTCTCCTCGTGACCTCGGTTGACCAATGGAATGTCTAGGTCTTAGTAGGAGGTAAGATAATAACCTCTAGATAGCATTAACCTTTGTCGGATATGACCTAAGCTGTACTCATCTCAAGAGCTTTTTAAGCTTAGTACACATAAAAAGTCTGTTTCATACAGTTATAAAGATATATCCAATTTTAAGTTCATCTTAATTTACTTCAAAATGAATTCTAAATGACCCTGACCTTTGCATTTCCGTTAATGAAAAGGTCTTGTCCATATACACATAAATGCTAAATATAAAACCACTACCTCGAGGGACAAAAGAGTTTTAAAACCCAAAAATCTGATTTCGAAACCTTAACGCGGGCCCTATGATCAACCATTTTGCATGCCTGGTAAGGTCTAATCCACGCACACTCACATTCCAAATATGAAAGCCATACCTACAGGGACATTTGTGCTACAAGTTATTTCAATCTTGAATGCAGATTTCGAAACCTAAACGCGGGTCTTAAGTAGAAGATCAAGGGCGTAAATTTTTGCGGTAGTCGGTAGTTCTGATCTGTGAAAATCGACATCTAAGACCATAAGCCCAAACTTGGGCCTTCAACAGATGTAAATCGCTCAATGCGTGCACGTTCAAAACAGATTTTATGCAAAATCAACCAATCAAAGTTTTATTATGGAATTCACTGGTGGTCAAATAAAAGCAAACAAATATACAATGATGCACACCTGTCGACCTTGACAGTGAATGCAGGGGACATGCTTCACGAACGAGTCTTGTTTGGTTGATTATACTGTATATGTTTGTGGTTGTATTGTTGAATTCACGGAGAACCGTCATGTCACCATAAACATCCTAATACAAATATTTCACGTACTATAATTGAATTTCAACACTTGGCGGTAACGTCTAGCACAAATCAGTAAGTTCAAAAACAAGTCAGAATTACTTGATTATCTTCACTCAAAATAATAGCTTCCTAATGAAAATAATTTTCTGTAGTAATGGTAAGTTCTGAATAAGTCGGGTTCCTTTAAAAGCATAAAAAACAGCAAATATGGAAAAAGTTGGGATTAAATCATTGATAGCATGCTTTTATTTTACAAATGTTTAGGCAAAGAATCAGTCATGTGAGGCCCTTACCTTATATTTGATAGTTTGGTTAGTAAAACCAATTGAAACAAGAGCCCCATGGGGCATATGTCGCTCACCTGAGAATAGCTGTACATCAAAATGGAGATAATGATTTAAGTCCAGGACGGGGTCATTTTTTACCCGAGGGGCATAATTTGAACAATCTTGATAGAGGACCTGTAGATGATGCTATGTTCCAAATATCTAAGATCAGGGTACTAGGGTTCTAGACAAGAAGATTTTTTTTAAGTTTCCATTGAAAAAATCTATTTTTAGCTCCTGTGACCTACATATGCAACAGACTGGAACCATTTGAACAAAATAGATAAAGGACATCTAGAAGTAACACCATGCCGAATATCAAAGCTCTGGCTATATTAGCTTCAGAAAAGAAGACGTATGAAAACTGTGACCCCCGGAGTGGGGCTAATTTTGACCCCAGGGGCATAATTTGTACAAACTTGATAGAGGACCTGTAGATGATATGCAATCGACCAGAACCATTTGAACCTTATTGGTATAGGACATCTAAAAGTGTCACCAAGCCAGATATCAAAGCTCTGGCCATATTAGTTTCAGAGGAGAAGACATTTGAAAATTTCACTATATAACTCTATGTTAAACTGTGACCCCCTGGGCGGGGCCAATTTTGACCCCAGGGGCATAGTTTGTAGTTTGATAGAGGACCTGTAGATGATGCTATGTGACAAATGTCTAAGATCTGGCCCTTGTAGTTTCAGACAAGAATTTTTTTTAAGATTTCCTTATTTTTTCACTTGGTTGCCATGGCAACCAGAGTTCTACATTGTTTTTAATTCTTTGAACAATTTTGAAAGAACTTGACCCAAGGAACATTCGTGTAAAGTTTGGTTGAAATCTTTTCAGCGGTATATGAGGAGATGTCATTTGAAGCAATTGTTAAAGACAACAATGACTGTATAAAGTGAAATATTTTCTTCTGTGGAAGAATAAATTAAAGACATAAAAAAGAATATGTATGGGTTAATAGGTTAATAAATATCATTATTTACATTTTCTAAATATAAGAAACTATATGTAAATGAGTGGCAAATAGTTTGGATCCAGATTAGAAGCAGCATTATGTGGCATCTGACCTGGATCCATACTGTTTATGGCCAAGAATTAATTGTGGACTGATAGACAGAAAGATAAACAAACAAACAAAACACAAACAAACAAACAGACAGACCAAAAGTAATATGCCTCGAACTAAGTTGTGCTTGAGCATAAAATAGCAGACATCACTTTCATTTCTGTTATGTATCTCAGTGACCTGAGTTCAGAGCTAGCTATGGGTCAGTTATGCAATTGGAGACGGTCTCAGAGAGAAATGACTATTATTATGCTGAACTGTTGTCTGCTCCAAATGTTTGTATGTGAAATATGTAAAAAATAATAACTTATATTTTCTAAATATAAGAAAATATGTAAATGAGTGGCAAATAGTTTAGATCCAGATTAGATGCAGCATTATGTGGCATCTGACCTGGATCCAAACTGTTTGCAAAAATGTTGCATTTAGTATAAGGGTAGCTTCTTAGCCTGGAAGATACAATGCGTCTGTATAAAACGGATCATAAGAGAGTTTTTACTGTCAGACCTGCATCAAAAAGCACTGATATGGCCAGGGTTGAGTCAAATTTGATCCTAGGGTTTTGATTTTTTACAATTTTGAAAGTGATTTAGTAGAAGATACTATTCATGCAATATCTAAGGTGTGGGAACAGTGGTTTTTTACAAAAAACTTGTTTAAAGTTTTTCACTTTTTTTAATAAATTTCAATAAGTAGTCCACTTTAAAGTTTCATTTTAACAATTTCTGTAGAGAAGCATCCAAGGAACACCGTGAGCAAATGAGTTTTTTCCTCAGACTCGCGGTTTCAGAGGAGTTGTCGCTTGAAGTAAATTTGAACGGACGGACAGACGGACGGACGGACGGACGAACGGCGGGCGATCACAACAGCTCACCTTGAGCCTTCGGCTCAGGTGAGCTAAAAACCGTTGAGCTTGAGAATGTCAGGACCTCTATATAAACATGAGCTGAGCCCACTTTTCTCATGCTTTACAGTTAATTTTACGGCTAGTGAGAACAATAGGGGGAATCAATGAATGGACTAGGGTAATGTCTTGAAAAAAATCAGCTACATAAATAAACTTGCTGTAACCAATGATCGCGAAGAATTAGAAAGTATAACAACACTGAGAATGTAGTATGGAGAAACATCACAATTTATACCTAAGTCAAAAACAAGACAATAACTCTGAAATGACAAATCAAAAACTGAAATTAATTCCCTGTCGATACTAAACAATTACTCAAAGTTTCAAATTAATACCCTTGATAGTTATTTCAATATTATTTACAAATTCTATGTCCCACAAAGAGAAATAATTCGAGAATGAGTATGAATGACACATCCCATGGTTAGCTACGTTGCTAAAACGAGTTTCACTTTTGCTACTGAAGAAGTCTTCAAAATTTTAAGCTATTCTGAAATTTAATTTACAAATTCTATGTAACAAGAGCTTTAACAGTCACATCTCTTATAACAAATCAAATCATTAATATCATTGTGAATATTATATTGCAAGTAATATTAGTATATCTCAACGCTTGCATTAAAACTAGAGATTTTAGACAGAAAAGGGAAATTTATAAACAGGTCAAATTATGCATAAGGCATAATATTGTTTCTGTTTTAACAGAGCTACATCAATGGTTTAACCAATAGAGAATATCCTTTTCAAATATCAGCTAACTAGTATAAATAATTTATGCAGAATTAGTGCATCTGATGAATTGCATAAAAACTTGACCTTAACTGAAATTCAGTCCAAAACTTTCCAAAAGTCTGAGTCCAAAACAGGTCAAATTATGATAAAACTTTTTTTTCTAATACATCAATTCCAAAGTCAGCAACTTAATAGGGTAAGCATTTGAGACAGTATGAGTGAATCTCAACTCTTGCATCACAACCTTAACTAATTCCAACGCCATAACTAGGGTGACTAGTACTGACTACATAAGCTATCAAATTCTTTGGACAGACCAGCTTTACTTAATTTCATTTAATAGGCGAGTTAACAAATTGTGCACGCCGTTGCTTTGCGCTTACCTGAACTTGTTCTTCTAACGTGAGTATCTTCTGGTCCTGTTCATCAATTCGTTGATCATGCTGTTCTATCCTTGTGTTCTGCTGATCTAACCTTTGACCCTGCTCATCCATTTGTTGACCAAGGCTGTCAGTTTTATGTTCCTGCTGTTTTATCCTTGTGTTATGCTGATCTAACCTTTGACCCTGCTCATCCATTTGTTGATCAAGGCTGTCAGTGTTATGTTCCTGCTGTTCCAACCTCTTGTTTTGTTGATCCAATCGTTGACCCACATCATCCATTTGTTGACAAAGGCTGTCAGCTTTATGTTCCTGCTGTTCTATTCTTGTATTCTGCTCTTTCAACTCCTGATTCAGCTGGTTAAATTTCTGGTCATGTTCCTTTAATCTGGTAGTCAGCCTGGCAAGGTCCTGTACAAGACCATTTTCTTGCAAGAATGTCTCAAATCTTTCTTTAGATTCTTCAAGCTAAAATATATAAATCATTTAAGGTTACAGTTAAAATTTTATATCGGCGATATGATCACAATCAATATTTCTCTTCAATATCATCCATATTAGTTGCAGTGTTATATACAAGTTCTCCACAGAAAATGAAGGAATATTATGGATGAATTGAAAAGTCTTTTTAGTTGTGTGTTTCAACCGCCACACCCACTGGGGGCCAACGAGGTATCACGAAGACCCGTTTCGCACAGAAGTCCCGTATATTTTTCGCACCTACAAACCATGTAAACACACCCATTTGTGAACTATGTTTTATACGCTGACATTCGCATTAACCACTTGTGTCCATATACACACATATCAATTAAATTATTTATTTGCAAATTACAGTATAGGTTCGTGAATAAACTGTTTGCATACCATTGCTAGTATTATTTAAAGAAAATAAGTATGTATATCAAGCACAGACGTCAATGTGTCACTCTTAAATGAATATTACCGGGTGATTATCGAAATAAACATTGGAATGATCCACTATATTTAAAAATATTCGGGAACCCCATCTCAGACATGATGTATGTTTATTAATAGCTTCATTGTCAATAATTGTTCAACTTATTTTTCACAATAATGCATACAACTTTGAATCAATCACAGTACTCTGAAGGGTTTATGACTGTGTATGTGCCCTCCTGAATAAATACGAAAGAAGACTCAAGCAGGAAACGCAACACAAACAATACACCCATCTCTAAAGCAGAACACACACACATCCATACCATAACAAACACACACACACATTTACGTGTATACGTTACCAACAGAAGGTGTATGTGTTACCTCCTGAAGTCAATTAATTGATTTCTGTTACAGTGACAAAATAATGGATTGGAAAAGTGTATCGTGTATGCCTAGCTCACATTTGCTGCGGCGGCCGTACGGCAACCGCGCGGATAATTATTACTACGGCGAGTAGCAATTTCCCGGCCGCCGTAATTTCCTACGACCGCCGTATGTTGTGCTCATGTTTGCTGCGGTCGCCGCAAGGCGAAATTTGATGTTTTTAGGTTAAAACTTGCGGCAGTGTGGTCTCCGTTCGGCAGCCTTACGGCGTCTCTGCGACGGTAGCGATTTCTAATAAAACCCACGGTGACCACAAGATTGCCGTACGGTGGCCGTTGATGTGCAGTCTTATTGCTGTTCCTGCTACACACTTTGGCTTGCTACATGTGCACAAAACCCATATTATTCAAACTACACCGAGAACTCAAAGGCCATATCTGGACAGCATTATGTCTCATAAAAACACCCAAACCCACTTTTAAATCAATAAACACATATGAACAAAAGTGCAAATGCCCAATAGTAAAATGCACCATTGAGTCCCGGCGGCCGCACGGCAGCCGCAGAACCGCTCTACGGCGTGTCGTTTTCTACGGCCATCGCATAACTCCGCGTTATAATACTGCGGCGACCTCTAAGGCCTGTAAAACTTTGGGATTTGCCGTGCGGCCGCCACACTGCCGCCGTAGGATTTCTTCGGCCACCGACAGAATCTTCCGATTTCACGTTTAGTTTAAACATATTTATTGCATAATATATACATGCAGGGGATTAGGCTACAAGTTTTCACAACATTATATCTAATGCCCGCTGCCCGATTTAACCTTTCTGCGACCGCTGTACGGTCTACGTAGAGCAAGTGTGGGCGCACTTTTAACGATGAGGTCATTCAGTCAAGCGGTACCAGTATTACTATACCAAGTGGTTTGTGACGTTAATTTGGTAACACTGAGTCACTGACAGCTAAATTATCACCAAAAAGCCTCGATTCGGAATTTTAATCAAATGTTTATTTTTTATTTTTTGAGTCAATTTCAAGGAAACATAGACTATGCTAAGGGTAAAAATAAGTTATTTGAGAATGGTGTAAATTGATTTGTCACTTGATGGATACGTTTTGTATGAAAACGATGCAAGTGTCCAGAAAATGTTAACACGAAACAATGATACTACGGCAAGTTACTGCAATATATTGCCGACTAATTTGCCCCATTTTCTGGCAAAATGTATTCACTTGGAGACAAATCCATTGATACCACTGTAAAACATCCAATTCCTCGTATCATAGGCTATGTTTCGTTGAAATCGGCTAAAACAAATTTATTACATTTGATTGAAGTTCCGAATGGAGGCCTTTTTGTAGACAATTTGACGGCCAGTGGTATCCACATATTACGTCACAGACCACGTAGTATGGTCACACTTGGTACTATCCATTTATTTTCTCTTCGCTTTTTGATAATACGTGTAATATAAAAGACATTGACCCATTACCCTAAGGCCTGTTTCTAAGTTTGAAGACGGATAGTCACTTATTAAAGCAAATTGAAAGTAAAGCATTAAGGTACTATTACTCTGTTTGATTTAAGCTACCATCTGCTGGTATATAGGTAATTATTAAATCATTGTTTAATAAATAGAATATATATAGGAATAAACCTGTGCAGCTTCTCATACACTTTTCTTAACACTTTCCCAGAGTAATTGCTCATATTATATGAAGGTGTTCGTGTAGTTTGGAATATTTGCTGTTTCTGTTTTACAAAATTATAGCCCTTTGAGTATTTTCCTATAAAGAACATGTTGCAAACTTTCACAGATTAATTAATTACATAGACGAAGGTGTTCATGAAGTTTTCAATTCGGGATGCAATATTTGTATATAATTATAAGTTATGACGCTTTGAATTTGTTTCGTACATAATAGTTATAGTGCTTTACAGTTGCTCGGACAAATCAACCACTCTGTCAGCCTTATCTTCTTCCGCAACAGTTGATTGATCGAATTCATTTCCTAGTCCTGCACTTTTAACTGCTTCAGAAACTAACATGAAATGGACCGGTTTTTTGTGTGTTAACCTTTAAAAAAATTCTCACTAGACTGTCACTATCAACAGATTTGGTGGGGATCATTTATTTCCGGGATAAACGGTAGGCAACAGTAAGTGCATGATACATGGCGGTTTGCATACTATAAATTCAATGATGACTTCAGTTGGTAACATATACATATAAAAAGGACTTCGTTTAGTAACATATACATACTCTGTGCGGCACCTATACACGGTTAATTTGTTAAACTCGATTTAAAATCCATTTATTGCATTACTACAGATTCTTTATAACCAAAATAATATTCCATTGATACAGTCAATCTAAAAAGGTAATACTCATATCATGTTTAATAGAATTGTTTACCAAATAGCCACATTTCAAACATTTTACATCATAGTATTAATGACTATGTTTTACTTTCGTTTTGGGTACACAAAATATGTACTTTATCAGTGCGGAACATATACGGGACTTCAGTGACACCCGAAAATGTGCAATTGATGTAAAGTTTGTCTTATCTATTGGTGTTTTGGCTGTAAACGAAATGTAATTAGAGGTTTGGTTTTGTCACAAAAACGGATGTCTCCCCAATTACTCACTTTCCAATAAACAAGTGACATGCCTGTATAAGCACATGTAGGCGCAGGAGTAGATATATATATGATAGGTAAGGATAGGGGAATCTAAAACATTTGAGATGATTTGTCAATAGGTGGGCATTAAAATAACACAGCTGTACACGAATTTTTGTTGGCGTTGGCCGAAACGGTTTCTGAGTTATGTGCAACACAAAGTTCGTTATCGAGGTTTGTTTTATTTCATGCCATCAAGGACAGTACTTTTAAACTGATAACTTGAGAGAATATAAACACCTCAGGTGTACAGCAATTTGATATAGAGAGTTAACGTTTAAATGAATGAAATGTCAGAATATGTGATTCTTTAGAATATTTATTTATTTCAAGGTAAATGTACACAATTTGTTATCGTATATCGTCGGCATTGTCATCATCATCATCACTTGTTGAAGCATTTACTCATTCCAGCAATATCTATAAAATAGTTATTTAATTGTTATTGTAAAGGAATACTTTTGTGTAATGTTACCCAATGTGTTTACATATGTGTATTGATAAGCTTCTCCACCACAGTTTACAATGAACTGAAAGCTTCATTGGCTATACACATATACACTTAACAAATCTTCTAACTGTGCAATCTGGTCATCAGTGGTATCATATTTCCGGCACTGATGGCCAGATTGTGCTAAAACTTTGTAGAAATCAAGAAGACATATTTCTGAGGGTAATATGTTTACTTTATTTAATACTAAACAAATAGTAGATAAATTTGAACGAAAAATGTAAGTGAAAAAAAAAGTTGGTTTGATTTGTTTCACCCCAGAGAGAGAGAGAGAGGACGTATACAGAAAATTCAGGTGCGATTCCCTACTCTTATTCGATGGTTATTTTAAATACCCAGTGTAAAGCACTGATAAATACATTGGGCTTCGGTTTTTATAAAGTCTTAGCCGAAGGAATTGGTCGGGCGGGGGATAGATCTCAAGACCCCTGGTAGCGTAGTCAATCGCGTTACTCATCGACCACGTCCGAAGGTGTGTGTAACAACAAGGGCCACCATGGCCCTAAATCGCTCACCTGGTACACCATGTAAAACATGACCTATAGTGACCTATATTACGACTGGACATGACCCACAATCAACCTTTAGAGTGTTCACAAGATTTTTCTATGATTTGACCTAGTTTCTGACCAGACACAATCCACATTTGATTTTAACCTAGATTTGATGTAGGCAAACATTCTGGCAATATTTCATTCAGATCTAATGAGATTTGTAGCCTCAAAAGGGTTAACAATGTTTTTCTTTGATTTGACCTAGAGACCTAAACTGTGATCCGACATTACCCATATTCGAACTTGACCTAGATATCCAGTAGGCAAACATTCTGACCAAGTTTCATTAAAATCCAATGAGATTTGAAGCCTCTAGAGTGTTAACAAGGTTTTTCTATGATTTGACCTAGTGACCTAGTTTTTGACCGGACATGACCCATATTCGAACTTGACCTAGATATGTATGAGACAAACATTTTGACCAAGTTTCATCAAGATAAGGTGAGGTTTGTAGCCTATAGAGTGTAAACAAGGTTTTCCCATGATTTGACCTTCTGACCTAGTTTTTGACCCGACATAACCCATATTCGAACTAGACCTAGATATCAATTAGGCAAACATTCTGACTATGATGCATTAAATTCCATTGAGATTTGTAGCCTCTAGAGTGTTAACAAGGTTTTTCTATGATTTGACCTAGTGACCTAGTTTTTGACCGATCATGACCTATATTCAAACTTGACCTAGATATCAATGAGGCAAACATTTTGACTTAGTTTAATTAAGATCCAATAAGATTTGTAGCCTCTAGAGTGTTAACAAGATTTTTCTATTATTTGACCTAGTGACCTAGTTTTTGACCCAACATGACCCACATTCGAACTTGACCTAGATTTCATCAAGACAAACATTGTCATCAAGTTTCATGAAGATCGGATGAAAATTGTAGCCGCTAGAGTGTTAACGAACCAATTGTGAACGGACAGACAGACAGACAGACGGACGGACGGAGGATATCCAGCGATCCTAAAAGCTCACCTTGGCACTTCGTGCCAGGTGAGCTAAAAAGTCGTTAAAACAGGAATGTATTGTCAATTTAGACAAACAAACGGTGCTAATGCAGTAACGCCTTTGTCCAGCATCGCTTATAACAACCTGACATAGACGTTATATCGACGTGACGCATAGTTGAACGCTATTCAACGTCGCATGATCAAGACATTCGTCCAACAATATGTTTTCCTAATGTGAGGCTTGATAGTAAATGCACGAGAAAAGTATCGAAACCATTTTCCACCAGTTCACGATTTTCTCGTGCAAATTGAGTATTTTTTCGTTTCATGGTGTACTGGGTCGCCAAACACATTCTTTTTAATTTGATAACAATATGACATTTCAATGTCCGCCAATAGCCAACACGCCTAAAATTGTGCAGAAATTCTTATATATAAAAGATATATAGCGAAAAGAAAAGTGCACACTTAGAAGATTCGTTCAGAGTACACTTTCTTTATGGTTGTTGTTGCCGGTTCCCCGACAACAAATTAATGCTGGTGAACATTCTTGTAAAATTTGGTGACTTTGGTCTTAGCAGTTCCAAATACAAAGATTGTCTTATTTTAAGATTTTTTTTAAACTGACCAGCAACGACAGGTGCAAACATTATGCTGGAGAGCATTCCTGTGTGGTTTGACGACGTTGTTCCTAGTGGTTTCAGAGGTGTGCGTGACACAAAGTTTAGTTTATATTGAGCTATCAGGGATAATAACTCCAAGATTATCAGGGGAGATAATTATTAAAACTAGGTGCACACTGCTTCATGCTGAAGACATTTCTATGAAGTTTTAAGACTCGCATTAGAGCTTTAAGAGATTAGCTCGACACAAATTTTAATTTATACAAGTCTCAAAAGTCTCTCCATAAATGGGGCAGAGTTAAGGCAATGTTTTACCAAGTTGTTATGAATATTGTGCTTTGAAAAATATATGAAAATTTATTTCAGAGTTTGCAAATGTATGCCTCGTGGCCATGCCAAAATTGGTAACTTAGATATAAACTGTAATGTCTGATAACTGCTGCACACGTTACAACGAATATTTGTGTCAGGTGCTTATGGAAACATCGATAAACTTATAACCCCATTGATACGCATGTTTACGCCTTTTATTAATTTCTCAAATGAAGAAAATTGTCCCTTATTATCCGTTCAAAAATATGTACCATAATAAATATGTTCTAAATCTTAGCAAACGGTAGCTTAAATCATCTTGAAAGTAGACATAAAGCAGAATGCATTCTTAGCACATTCTGCTTTACTTTCGAGCTGCTTTAAGGGATCACATATCTCCAAAACTAGAAAGAGGCTATGGAATAAAGGGTTAACTCATGTACAATTATGAAGTGACCATCAACAGAAAAACTTGACTTATCAACACATTACCCATATGCAAACACATAACCAATGTCACAGAGGTCAACGTCAAAGGCCAAGATGGATAGACATGCTAATTTTAACACCCTAGCCAAAGTCCGTGGACCAATTCCTAAAACCAATCTCAATGCAACACAAGTGTAATCAATGGGTCATAAATAAGGATGTACCCACAACGGGAACACTATATGCCTGTATCATTTTGTGTTGGGGCTTAACACTCATTGTGGAGCTTTTTACATTAATGTTGTTTTACATACAAGTTGAAGGCTCTGATATCGCTCATCTGTGGTAATTGACCCTGGAAGTTCTACATTTCACTTACACCTATGACAATAACAAGTTTAGTAATCTATATTCATTCAAATTTGTCGATACCACAGTTTAAACTATATTGAAATAACCATATCCTAGTTTATAACATAACAGACGGCGTGAGCGTTAAATAACACCCGTTGTTTAAATGCCATATATAACTAGTTTAATAAGTATGCAAATGAGGTACGCCACGACGTCGTTACTTGTGACGTCATTAAATGCGATCTATGCGCTTAATTTCCAACGTCTTCTTTCCATCATGTAGATTCAATTTATAGATTTTTGGTGTAATTAATCAATATTAGATCTACATGAAAGTGATTATTATACATATAATAACATAAACATTATGCTAGTGAACGGGGTTAATCTTAACAACTGTTTTCCTGTATATATCTACTTATATCGCGCTTAGCATTCACTTGACATCAAAGGCTGCGATAAATAACTTTTCTAGGTTATGTTATTAAAAGAATATAACATTCGTGTTAATAATTTATTGGATTTATCAAACTCGTCGTTTTTAGAAAACGATAAAAACTCGGCACAGCCTCGTTTTTATCGTTTGCTAAAAGACTCGTTAAATAAATCCAATAAATTATGAACACTCATGTAATATCCTATATATAGCTGATTAAGTTAAGTTAACTTTTAATACAATGGTCTGAGCCTGGTGGGTTATTAGTGATGTCTACATTTGGTTATTTTCATTGTATTTCTATAACAGTATTTATGTATATGATGTTGTCTCAATCTATAAAAGCTACCTGTGTTATCCGTGTCTTCAATTCTTGTTCTGTTCTGATGTGGTCCAGCTGAGTTTTGCCGTAGTCTGTACATTTCCCCCTGAGATCAGTCAGCTCATTATCGACAGCTTGCATCTTTGAGTGGAGGGCAGTAACTTCTTTGTTACGAGTCAAGTCCATTGTTTTGGACTGCAACTATAAATAAAGAGTAATTTCCTTAACCCTTTACCCATAGTCTGTTCTAGTTTTGAAGACAGATGTCCACTTATAGTAGGCTGAAAGGAAAGCAGAATGCGCATTCAAGCGCACTCTGGTTTACTTTCAACCTGTTTTAAGTTACAATCTGCTGGGATGCAGTAAACATTTTTTTTTTCAGTACAGAAATAATTAAACAAGTATCAAGAGGTTTTCGCAGACTTAAATTGCTCACCTATAAAAACCCTTGTCATGGTCACATGATCCCTAGAGTGTGTTAATTTTTACCCAAGGGGTATAATTTCAATAATCATGCTCTAGAATCTGCGAATTTTAGCTCATGTGACCAAGATATGTAATGGTCCGGAACCATTTCAAACAATATTGGTTAAGCATTTCTATCTGTTAAACCATGCCAAATATCAAAGCCCTGAACAAGTTTGTTTCAGAGCACAATCTATTTGAAAACTTCTCCATATAACTCTATGTTATTCTGACACCTAGTGCGTGGTAATTTTTTACCCAAATAACATAATTAGAACAATCTTTATGTAGATGATGTTTTGTGTAAAATGTCTAATTTTAACGTACTGGGGTGTTAGACACGACTTTGTTTTAGTTGAAAAACTACATGCATAACTTCAGCTCCTCTGTCCTAGATATCCAATATACTGGAAACATTTCAACATCATTGACAAAGTTAAACCATGTCATATATCTTCGCCGGGACGGTGTCTGTTTCAAAAAAGAAGATATTGTATAACCGTGACCCCCGGGATGGGGTCATTTTTTAGCCCAGGAACATAATCTGGACAATCTTGATATGGGAAATGCAGATGATGCATTGTTTCAAATATATAAGCTCAGGGTACTTTGGTATTAGACAAGACGATCTAATTTTATAAAGAATATAGTTTAAGCTACTGTGACCTAGATATGCAATGGACTGGAACTATATAATCAGCTTAAAAGAATATCATATGAGAATCATGCCTGCTATTTTTGGTTAGAATGTAATTTTAGAAGTTATTTTAAGAAATTGTTGACGACGAACAATGAATGAACGAACGGACGACGAGGGACGAAAATAACTCACCTTGGCAACATGTACCAGGAGCGTTTAAATGGCGATTATATGGAGTGAAGTTTTCATATCATTCAAAAAGTTCTTTTATTTTATAATCAAACCCAAAAATGTTTAACTTGCGTATGCTGAACATACGTGTATTACGAAGTTAAAAGTTGGATATAGTACATTTACTTACCGTAAGCGAGATAGATTGTAAATAATGACTATATACGATATTGTCTTAATTCAACGGAAGAAATACATGTAAGTCTGACTTAAGTGAATTCGGTGTATCAAAGTTCGACTGTAGTTTCACATATTGATGCATGAAAATACTCGTATTTGCTGTAGTTACTACAATCTAGACTATATCACACAGGCAATATATAAACAATTATGAGGGTATGGGTCTAAATCAACAAGAAGGCCATGAAACGTTCACCTGAAAATGGGAAAAGGAACTGTACATACAGTTGTCTGCAGATGAGCTTACTGTCATTTGACCATATGACCTACCTTATGACCCGACATAATCATTATTCATTATGTGATCTAGATGTGGTCCAGGCCAGTATTCAGAATACGTTTCAAGATAATAGGGCTACAAATGTGATCTATAGAGAATTCAGAACTCTTTTCTCTGTTTCCTTAAGTACTGCCCTCCGTTTAGTCCCAACATAATTTATATCATATTACCTAACACTTAGATAATTCCAAGGTGAGAATTATGATTAAATGGCATTAGGTTTGGGTATAAATATTGCCCTAGGTGTTCAAATGTTTTTGCTATGATATGATATCGTGACCTACTTTTTGGCCTAAAAATACTGATACTTGTACATTGTAGAGGTTATCTCAGTGATTCTTCTGAGCATGTTTCATGAAGTTGGGGCAACAAATATGGCCCATTACGTGTTCATATGTATTTTCTATGATGAAGCCTATTGACCTACTTGTCAGTACGCAATAATACATATTCAAACTTTACCAAAATTTTGTCAAGGTGGTCATTCTGAGATAGCTTCATATAATTAGACCCCAAAATATGGACCCTAGAGTACATTGAAGCGTTTCCTATGATTTGACCTACTGTTCCACTTTTACATTTCTACATTGCCTAGGTTTTTGTTAAGGTGATCAATCTTAGCAAGTTTAATGTACTGGGGCTAAAATGCCTTCTATATATAGTGTTTAGAAGATTTTTTAATGCTTTGGCCTACTGATTTACTCTTTAACCCTGAACACATTGCTTAGCTTTTGTCAAGATGTACTTTGTAAGCAATTTCCAAGAAGTCTGTGCAAAGAATATGAGTGACAATAGGCTGTTTCTGCGATATGACCTACTGACCAACTTTATGATCTGACATAACCTATATTCATACATTGCTTATCTCTTGTCAAGATGAACCTTGTAAGCAATTTCCAAGAAGAATGTGCAAAGAATATGAGTGGCAATAGGCTGTTTCTGCTATATGACCTACTGACCAACTTTATGATCTGACATAACCTATATTCATGAGTGATCAATAATTAATCAAAGACAAAACATAAATAAATTTCCACAAAAATGACTTCTAGAACGTTTTAGACTTTTAATTCGATAGTTCTGATACAAATAATGACAATGTCCTCTTACGGCCATGCCTTTTAACAGATCAAAATTCTTTCAACAACTTTTTCTAGATAGTTCACATGGTAGCCATGGCAACACGACCATATTCTGGCAGCCTTACAGATAGACTGACAATGAAAGAGGTGTATCACAAAACCCGTCTTGAGCACTAGACTTTAACAAAGGGCAATATCTAAAGAGTTCTTAAGGGTGTATCAATGTCATGAGCCATTTTTTCAAAGTATTAAACTTTTTTTCTATCATTGATTTTTTGGAAGAGCTATTTAAGATGAATGAAAAAATGAAAAAAAATATATATGGTGGTGTCCTTTTTTTTTTAGCTACAGCGGTTATGAAAAAGGTATGTCAAATTTGGATTTTTTCTTCAAGTTTTACCCATTCAGAGTACAAGCTTCAGTAAAATCTATTTCAAAACAAAACAAAAATGTTAAATTGGGTTTTCTTCATTTATTTCATGTCTATGGTGGTATGTTCACATATATAAACCAAATTTAGACAAAGCAGGCACCAGGTTTAAACAATATGGATCCTTGAATATCAAAAATATGCTTCATATAGGGCATGATTTTATTAGATTTTTTATTTTATGAAAAAAAAGTAAAAAAGTTTGAAAATGAAATAGTTCTAGTATTAAACTTTTTCTTATATTCTACCAGATGAAAGCCCATACTAAGGCAGTTAAAAATATGAAAAGAAATTGAAAGGTCAGTGTTGAAAATTTTGAGTTATTAAAGTAAAAAGAGTTATCGCCCCTTACAAAATTTACAAAAAAGTACCATACGGATGATATTTAGAGCTTTATAAATTTCACATTTGGCGCCTTTTTTTTCTTAAATTAGTTTTTGTATGTAGAAATACTACCATAGATAGGAAATAAATAACACAAAACCAAATTATCATATTTGTTTTCATTTAAAATGGGTTTTATTGAAGCGGGCTGTTTGAAAAGGACAAAATAAGAGGATGTGGGAGGGGTAAATTTTACATGGCCGTAGAGCCAACTGTTGCTCACCAAAATGTACACTTTTTCTATTTTTTCATTCATCTTAAATAGCTCTTCAATACAAAACCATCATAGAGTGTTTTCATATACTTTGAAAAGTTCCCAAAGTCATGACATTGATGCACCCTTAAGGTAATTACTGTTTTGTATGTGACCTGTCATCTTTGAAAAATAACTATTTATACTAAATAATTCAAAACACACACTTGACACATTTTACACATTTCGGCAGGACATAAAACAGACCCCATGATTTCAAAATGAGGAGGTTACGGACCAGACACGATAACAAGAGTTGGCAGAAGATAACAAAGCACGCCGGTGGTACATATGGAAAGTTGTATCCAGATTCTGAGGTCAATGGGGTAAAAACATTTTTCACATAGATAGAAAAGTATTACCACAGTGTATGTTCTCCAAGTAACTATGCAATCTGTTTGTCAGGGATAAGTAGTTGTGAGAATTTTAAAAACATAAACGCAAAAGCTGATGTCACAGTTCACATGGATAAAAGGTCTGGTCCCATGATAGGAATGGTCTAAATCTGAAATATATATTTTTTTAAAAATCGAAAAAAAACACCTAAAAACCGTAATTCATAGGGCATAGAAGGCTTTATTGAAATGGCCGACGCAAAGGGTAATGGGATTTTGGTTTGTGAGTTTGATTTGTTAAGATTATATGTGACTTTACTAGTATTTCAGTCATATCGCGACGTCCAGTTAATTACAGGTAGAGGAAGACTCCAAAACCCTTAATGAACTGTTTCAGGCACACATCGACAACTGGGTAGAACCACCGAACTTCTGCAAAGAAGCTGGATTACTTCCACACATGAAAATTCCAAAGGGTCCAGACAGGATCTTAATCGGTAAAGATCTTAATGACTTACTGCTTCAGTGACGATATCCACTAAGCAACTGAGGCGCCTAAGGGCAATGGGAACTGCAACAATAATAGCCACGCCGACACCAACGTCAATGACTAGGTAAAAATATAAGCTCTCATCGACATTCGTCCGACTATTTACTAAACATTGTCATACTGTATATTGCACTTTGAATATATTATGGTGAACAAAGCAGTGTCAGATCAGGACAGAGCATTGAAGGAGTAACTGACTTACCTTGGTTATACTGTCTATTGCACTTTGAACAGATTGTGTTTCTTTGTGGGTAAGCTTGTCCAGACTTTTCAAAAGTTCTATCATCTTGTCAGTATCCTCACGAAGTTGGTCATCGCTCAGAGTCATATCACAGGAATGCATTAATTTATGACGTATGTCCAAAACCTATAAAAATCAAAACAACAAGAGTTTTCATGGAAGAAATCACTTTGGCGGCACAATTTAGAATTTAAAAGCAGTTTCTGAGGCAAGGTCACAGGGGTAAAATGTTTTGCGTGTATAAAAAGATCTTGGCCATATACACATGTATACAAAACATTAAAGCAATATCTCATTGGCATATGATTTTTGGGTATCTAAAAACAGATTTCAAAACTTAATGTGTATCCTAAGTTCAATGGGGTCAAAGTGTTTAATCGCCTAGGAATATCTTGTCCATTTACACATGCAAATCAATTATGAAAACAATACCTCAAGGGACATAGGAGTTAAAGGCAGTTTTCGAAATCTAAACGAGGGCCCTAAGCTCAAGGTAAAGGTTAGTGGTGTCAACAAATTTGCGTGCATGAAAAAGTCTTGCAAATATACACATGCAAATCAAATATAAAAGAAATACTAGAAGGCGCTATAAGCAAATTTTGAAACCTAACCGCACATTTAAGTTCATGATCAAGATAACTAGGGGTCAAATCTTTTGTATGTTTTGCTAGGGACATGTGATTTATACACAGTTTTCGAAGCTTGCACGCAGATAACGAAACCTTAACGCGGGTGCAAGTTCAAAGTCAAGGTCACTTGCGTCCAACATTTTAAATTCCTGGAAGGGTCTTCTCAGTATACACATGCATACTAAATATAAAAGCAGTATTCAAAATAACAGAGGAGTTATTAGCATTTTTTCAATGGTAAATACATTTCGAAACACATTCTCGAAACTGCTAACACAACGGCAACGGGTGCCGACGATAGGGTGACAACATAAGCTTTCTTGGACATTCGTCCGACGAGCTAATTGCGTATATTTTTTATCTTCATTTGTATGCAATTTTCAAATTATTCTTAAATTATATACTAGAATACTAACCACGTGGACAATACCCAACATAATGCTGTCAAAGAGAAGTAGGCAGCAAAGGTAATTTTCTCCTATAAATATTTTCAGTAAGATTGTACAAGATCCAATAAAAACTGGTTGAGTAAGAGAGTGGATCAGGTTAAAAAGGCCTATATATTTCATACAGTACCAATGTGTAGTATGTGTGTTGTGAATGTTTGTGTGTCGGTGACGCAGATTTGTGGAGTCTTACATTTCTGCATTGATAGCAATGGATGTATTCTACCCCCACACATCCCACTGAGGACTCGAGGATTGCATTTCGTATTTAACAAGAGGGCCATGATAGCCTATATGAGGTGACCATAGAAATAGATGCATTCCAATTATAGCAATGTTTTCCGAAAAAAATATTTTTTTTTTATATAAAATCATTTTTTTTAACAAAGCTGACGGAGGATCAGTCATATTAACGCTTTACTTCATAGATACTCATTTTAACGTATTTAATTTATTACTCCGCCCAGGAATATAGTTCAACTAAGTGTTGTTATACTTTCTGGTCCTTTGGAATCATTGATTTCAGCGCATTTACAGTTGAAAGTTGAATTCCGCTTAAGCACTGTTGCATATTTCAGTATTGCTCGTGAACAGACTCAATTAAACCGAGTCTGCAATTTTCAGTATTTGTTTTGTTTTCTGTGCTTTCAAAGGATCTCCCCTTATTCAGATTTTTATAATTCACAACAGCAGATGTTAAGTGCTTGTGTGGCGGCTGTAAAAAGTCGCCCCGTACTTCATTCTCAGTGTTGTTATACTTTCTGGTCCTTTGGAATCATTGACCACAGTTTCAAATTGATTACATATATTTGAAGCAATCTGACAAAATATCCGCATAGGAGCAAACCAAGAAAGTTTTCAAGACATTGTTCTCAAGGTTTACCAGAATAATGTCTTTACAAATAGATTTGGAGATGCCAAATGGTAGACACCAACAGCAATCGACACCGGACTGTCACAAAAGTCCCAGATTCAATCTAATTAATGTATTCATCTGTCTAATATCTTTATTTGGCAGTGGAAAGAGAAAGAACTACACCAAAAAGATTAATTTCTAGCAGAACTATTTTTCCAACTAATCACTGCACCAAGTACATGTACATGTATGATAAAAACTGGGCAATGGTTCTTTTGCATAAAATAACTAGACGGATAAAAGGATTGACATATGAATGTCGTTATAGCAGTATACATCCCCTCTATTAACAGTAATGACATGAAACGTTTGTCTAGGAGAAAATGTTAACAGTACATAAAACTTTCTCACCTCTTCCACTATTGTAGAGTTTTTGATAAACTCATCCATAAAGTGACACGTCTTCAGTAGTTTCAAAATTGCTGCCACATCAGCATCCCTTGCCGACTTTACGTTCTCCGAACCAACCGGCAGAAACCATTTCGCAACTTCCCATGGGTGTAAGGGCCAGAGTTGAGGCTGTAAGTTTGCAAGGGCTATGTTACATGTGGGGCCACCT
Source organism: Gari tellinella (assembly GCA_922989275.2). Lineage (NCBI taxonomy): Eukaryota > Metazoa > Mollusca > Bivalvia > Cardiida > Psammobiidae > Gari > Gari tellinella. Next base: position 81,859,154 of record OV277864.1, on the reverse strand, counting down.
ATATGATACCTGCTGATGTATTTTAACCAGGTGCTGCAGACCTTAGAGGAGCACCTGATCCTCCAGGTATTGTTATGTCTCTGTATATCATTATGTGAACATGTTGTACAGACTTGCATACACGACGATGTACCATACATGTATTTAGAATATGGCTGAGGTATAGCTCTATGCATTTCTTCGTGTAGGTCTGATACCCTCTTGTCTGTGAAACCTTCCATACATTCTTTAAGATACAAGAGGGCAACACTGTCACGAAGCCAGTTTTGATATTGACCATCTTGTTGTCCTGGTGTTGACGTAGCCATACTGTAAAATAAAAAAGTATATTTAATCCTGTAATTGCTATAGGTGGTACATCTTCACCCGAATCAAGATAAGGTAAGGCTTACAATCTGGCAAAGTGCTGGCAACAAACACTGTTCAAAATTCCCTCTTTGTCTATATATGAAATAGTAATCACAATTTCCTTCATAGGTAGTCAGAGTCCACTATGAAGTAGAGATGTTATTATACTACCTACTTTGAATCAAAAGGATTAGGATATTCAAGTATTATTTTTTCTTAGTTTACGTTAATGCTTATTTACAGTTTGGTAAAGATCACAGCATCTTATCCTATTCCGTTTTATTCTACTTTACCATTCAGAACTATAGGACCTTGAGTGTAGCCTATTTGATCAATCAGGTTATAGTATTATAACATTATGCCCATCCCGTAGGTCGATAGGGGCCGCTATTATCTTAGACACTAGGAAAGACTGACCGTTAAATCCAGGTGACCGCTTATACCAAGTGTCCACTTGGACATATTTTACTGTATGCACATTCCTAAGGCCGATAGTGAAAGATATGTCTTGGACAAACATTTGGGTAAGACAATATACAGTACATAAATATGTACAAACTATTTGTCTGGGGTAAATATTAATCTTATGAACTTATGTTAAGAACTTAATAACCAAATAAGTATAATCTCGCAAATATATTTACTGACCTATACATTTGCAAGGATATATAACACCTTTAGTTCTACAGCTAATACTTGGCAGTTCGTTTGTGCGGTCTATATCATGGGTGGGTCTAACCGGCTAAAAACGCACCGGTCAATACTGCCAAAGTGGCCAATGCCGGTCTATACTGTTTAGTGGTCAATTGAAATTTTAGTGTTTTTTTGTGGTAAGTTTGAAAAATTATTATGGTTATTTGAGAATTAAGTGGACAGTTGAACTATTTAGTGGTTGATTGGTTATGATTATTTAGCCATAATGTTGATAAGTTGGTCGAATATACTCCAAAAGTGGTCAGCACTTGTTGATTGAAGTTTTAAGAGATTAATGGAAATTGTAATAGTCCAACTTTGATCTTTAGTTACCGAATTTCTGACACCTTAATTGATAGCATAAATGATAGCTGAATTAGATACCGCCGTGTGTCACAAATTAAGAGTAAAGGTAAAGTGCCAGTGTATAATACCCCTATCACTCTGTATCAGGTACATTAGACTGGTCTCAATTAGATATATGCAACGCCCACTATTTTGACATTAATTTTCTTAGATGTTGCAAACTAGCACATAAAACAAACGACAGAGAGAGGAGGAGGAGAGAGAGAGAGAGAAGAGAGAGACCAGGCGAGAGAGAGAATGTGTGTGGGAGAGAGAGATAGAGAGAGAGATGACAGAAGCTATCAGTGGTACAATTCTGTATAGTAAGACTTTGATAATTTTAATAATTTTAATAATTTAATAAATTTTGAGGAATATAGGTGTACCCGACTAGTTGATTGAATTTTTAGTGGTCAGTTTAATTTTATGTGGACATGGCAAGTATTTACAGGTTGAATGGTTATTGGTTTGAAAGTTTGGAATATACTCCTAAATTGGCCAATATTGAAATATTTGAGTGGTCAAATGTATGCTCATTTGGAAATTATGGCGGCCAGAGAGGTCAGTTGAACTTTAAGTGAACAGTTGGATTATTTAGTGGTTAACATATTATGAATAATAACATATTATGAATAATAGCATTTAAATTTTTTGTTTATATTTTTTTATTTTTAACACGGGCTTGAATGTTTAATTCTTTCCCATGTTACTAATGATCTTGTCATAGAATTTTTGTTAAATGTTTTACATGTATTTACTTACTGTGCTGGCGGTTTTTTTATTGTGAGGTTGTGGAACAGGGTTTATATTTTATGTACACTGTTCGTCTTTATGGGTGCATATAGGAGATACGTGTGAGGTTGGGCGCCCCTAAAACCAGGTTTAACCCCCAGTGGTTGTTAATAATTAATTAATTTATAGTTAATTATTGATTGCTACTGACCGTACCAAGGCGGGCTCCTATATTCACTTTGCTTTAAGTTTGTCTTGCGTGTTGTTTTCTATTTAGTGTGTAGATGTAGGAATTGTATTGCGTGTGTGTGTGTGTGTGTGTTTGTTGTGGCATGACTGTGTGTGTGTGTTATGCTTGAGAGGTGGGTGTATTGTTTGTGTTACGTTTCCTGCTTGAGTCTTTCGTATTTATTTGTGTAAATCGGCCAATACTGGTCGTAAAGTGGTCAAAACGTTTACTGAACGTTTCGCTACCCGGCGTTTTGCTGAATGTGTATGTTAACTACTTCGTTACTTTCGCGGCTTGTCTTTTCGATACTTAGACTACCTATTACCAATGCACGGGAATATGACAAGTTTTTATTTTCTAACCTGGAACCAAACTAACGACAGAAATAATTACAATCTTAACGAAAAATCTGAGCAGATGCCACACGTCCACATAAGAGATTTGTATCTTTTTATCTGGATATAAACTAATGGAATCTCCTTATAGGAGTCTCCGAGATTTGCATTTATTAATTTATATTCAAACTAACAGGCAGAAATAATCACAATTCTGATGAAATAGTTGCGCAGACTCAACGCACCAACATAAGAATTTTGTATTTATTAATCTGGGTCCAAAACAATGAAATTTCCATATAAGAAGTTTTAAATAGTTTACTCATCTCAATGCGGAAGCGAATGATTAAATGATCGGTTGAGTTCGAAAGCTGATCTGTAACACACAAAGAAGAAGAATGACACAAATAAAATCAGTTAGCATAAGTAAGGTAACAAAGAAGTCATCCGCTGCCGTTCATCATTTAATAAATAATATTTATATAAACAGATATAAACAGTTTACATGTGAATAGTACACTTGCCCTGTGCTAGGTAGGAAACCTATCTACACGTATTCATAAAGAGTGTGGTGGCACAATGCTTATAGTGAAGACACAGATAAAGAGAACTTCCCCCAAGCGTCCTCTGATCGGTGTATGTACTGTTTGGCTTTTATATTTCATGCAACTTTCAGATCTATCATTAACCATTTCATGATCAAATTATTCGGGAGACTTTACCCCTTCATCGCTTATTGTCGTCTGCTTCAATGTTGTTGTCTGCAAATGTCGGTTCAAAGTTAAAAATTAAGGCAGTATGATTTAAGAAATTTCAAAAACGAGTGTCAAACAGTTTGGATCCTGATTAGACGCATATGATAATACTTATTGTGCATCAAAATGATTAGGATAATCAAGTACTATTTTCTTAGTTTACATTAATGCTTATCTATAGTTTGGTAAATATCACAGCATTTTATCTTCTTCCCTTTTATTCTACTGTATGACTCGGAAGCATATGACCTTGAGTGATGGCTGATTTGATCAATCATGTTATAGTAGTATAACATAATGCACATCCCTAAGGCCGATAGGGAACGCTATTACCTTAGACAATAGGGATGACTGACCGTTAAATTCAGATGACCGCTTATATCAAGTGTCCACATGGACAGATTTCACTGTAGATCGATAAGGAAAGCTATTTCTTAGACAAACACTTAGATAATACCATATAAAGTACCTAAACATTTACAAACTATTCGCACTTGGGTAAAGATTAATTTTACGAACTAATGTTTAGAATATTGATGACCAAATCATCAGTAAAATCTTGAAAATATTTTTACTGACCTGTATATTTGCAGGAATATATAACTGCTTTAGTTCTAGAGCTAATACTTGGCAGTTAATTTATGGGTGGATCTAACCGGCTAAAGCTGCACCGGTCAATACTTCCAAAGTGGTCAATGCTGGTCATTATTGATCGATTGAAGTGTTTAGTGATTAATTTAATTTTAAGTGGTTTTTTTGTGGTAAGTTGAAAGAGTATGGTTATTTGAGAGTTAAGTGGACAGTTGAACTATTTATAGGTTGATTGGTTATGATTATGGCCATTAGGTCGATAAATTGGTCGAATATACTCTAAAAGTGTTCAACACTGGTTGATTTACATTTTAGAAATTTTAGTTACCGAATTTCTGACACCTTAATATGATAGCATACATGATAGCTGAACTAGATAACGCCATATGTCACAAATTAGGAGTAAAGGCAAAGTGCCAGTGTATAATACCCCTATCATTCTGTATCAGGGACATTGGACTGTCTCAATTAGATCTATGCAACCCCACTATTTTGACATTAATTTTCACTGATGTTGCAAACTAGCAAATAAAACATACGAGAGAGAGCGAGAGACAGAGAGAGAGAGAGAAAGAGAAATAAAGAGAGAGAGTGTGTGGGAGAGAGATATAGAATTAAAAGAGAGAGAGAGAGAGAAGGCGAGAGAGAGAAAGTGTGTAGGAGAGAGAGATAGATAGAGGGATGACAGAACATGTCAGTGGTACAATGCTGTATAGCAAGACTAAATTTAATAAATTTTGAGGAATATATGTCTACCCGACTTGTTCATGGACTTTTTAGTGGTCAGTTTAATTTTAGGTGGGCATGGGAACTATTTATAGGTTGACTGACTATTGGTTTGCAGTTTGGAATATACTCCCAAACTGGCCAATATTGAAATATTTGAGTGGTCAAATGTATGGTCATTTGGAAATTATGGCGGCCAGAGAGGTCAGTTGAACTTTAAGTGAACAGTTGGATTATTTAGTGGTTAACAGTTTATGTATGAATATAGCATTTTTGTTTATAGTTTGAGTGGAATTCGGTCAATACTGATCCTAAAGTGGTCACAACGGTAACTGAACGTTTCGCTACCCGGTGTTTTGCTACATTTGCTAACTACTTCGTTGCTTTCGCGGCTGGTCTTTTCGCTACCTAGACTACCTCTTACTAATGCACATGAATATGACAAATTCTTATTTTCTAACCTGGATCCAAACTAAAGAACAGAAATAATTACAATTTTAACGAAATATATGGGCAGATGACACACGTCCACGTAAGAGGTTTTTATCTATTAATCTGGATATAAACCAATGGAATCTCTAGATTTGCATTTATTAATTTTTATTCAAACTATCAAACAGAAATAATCACAATTTTGATGAAATAGTTGCGCAGACTCCATGCATCAACATGCTATTTTTATTTATTCTTCTGGGTCCAAAACAATGAAATCTCCATATAAAGAGATCGTTTATCAACTACTCTTCTCAATGCGGAAGCGAATGCTTAAATGATTGGTTGGGTACGAGAGCTGATCTGTATCCCACAAAGAAATATAATGATACGAATAAATTCAAGTAGCATAAGTGAGGTAACAAAGAAGTCATCGCTGCAGTTCATCATTTAATATATAATATTTATTTATATAAACAGTTTACATGTGATTAGTACATTTGCACTGTGATAGGTAGGAAACATTTCTACATGTATTTATAAAGAGTGCTGTGGTCCAATTCTAATAATGTAGACACAGATAAAGAGAATTTCCCCAAGCGTCCCCTGATTGATGTATGACCTGTTTTGCATTTATATTTCATGCAACTTTCTGATCATTAAAATTCTATAGTAAATTACTTTAAATATATTGCGATTAATTCAAAGTAACTTTAATATTTAGGGTAAATAACAACGATAAATCAGTGACAAAACTTATATTTTAGCTCAATGATAAAAACTGCGGGTAGCGAAACTGTACAGGTAGTGAACTACGAGGATAAAACAACCTAGGTAGCGAATGAAGCTGGATAGCTAAACGTCCTGAAATCGTCAACACTAATGACGTAGTCGATTAAATATTGAATGATCGATTTAATGTTTAATGGTCAGTTTATATGGTTGAAAAAAAATACTTCGCTGTAGTTCAGTGGGCCAGTCGATCCAATTAACTTCTTAAGTAGGCCAATTTTCATGTCCTTTAACTAATGATCGAATTAAAAGGACCTCAATTATAATTATATTGATACCAGTTAAGCTAGATTGTTGATCTCTGATTAATACATTTAGTCATACCTCATGAATATGATGATTGAGGGAAGCTTTTCAGATTATTTCAGCACAAGTGCATAGACAATTACTCAATCCAATCAACCGCTGCAATCAACCACCAATCGATATGTATTGATTGATTTAAACTGGTTTGAACGTTGGCCTAGTAAATATTCAATTTGACCGGCTTTTTGTCAACCGTATTTCATATATGGATAAATTCATTCATCCATGAAATTCCAAATGGACTATACAAGTTCGCAAGTTCGATAACTTCAAAATATCGGTAAGTCCCGGAAAACCTTACGCTATTCCTCCACTGAAGAAAAATGTTTTATTGTATACATCATTTTACCTCAAAAACATTGTTTCTATATACTAAAAGATTGGATCTCAAATCAGACTAAACGTAAAGAAGGTTACTCGATCGCCTCAATGGCTAAATTGGTAGAGCGTCCACTTTCGAGGCGTGAGATCGATCCCATGCCGGGTAATACCAAATACCATATAAAAAAGGTACTAGTAGATCCCTTGCTTGGCGCTCGGTATTATATGGGTAGTGCTAGGAAGGTAAATGTAATGCCCAGGTAAGTATGTCTGTTAATGGTTGCCTTGTTTGTCGAATAAGCTCTATAGAGTTTATGTTGATTGTTTACTTATACCACATTAAATAAAGCTTACCAATACCTACATGTACCTTTTCTACTTTCGGCCAAAATCGGCGAAGTATTCTCACGAATTATAGTGTGTCAGTGTTTGTCAGCGTCTTTTACAAGAAAACGTACCAAAGTATCAAAAACACATTTTGTAAAGCGAATCTCGTGGTCTACAGTAGCCGAGTGATTGTGTTCCGCGTTTATTTACGATAAATATAGGAAATTCATCAAATGGTTAAACGGTTTTACTCTCAAAATACATGAAATAGGTCAAGGATGAATCTCCCAATATTTCGTTTTTTTCGACAGAAACAACTAGTTTTTGACAAATTTACATAAAAAGACATTTCTGATTTTAATCGGAATGTTTTATTGCTTATAAAATAAATATACAAGTAAAGTACTATCAAGAATCTTTTGACAGAGAGGTGTGTTTAAGGAAGGAGCGAATACTCTCTGTGAAGGAGATTGATGGTAAAATAAGATAAGCAAAAACATTTACGTATTCATTTACAATACTATTTTACCACATGTATACATAAAGCGCTATATGACCTATTTTGTGTTACAGTGCCGTAAAACCCAACTCATCCATCCACATAAAGTAGAAACAACTGTGATCTCATTAGGAGTTGAGATGTTCAGTAAACCAGATCATGAGGTTGTTAATTAAAACAAATATTCAATGGCAACGATATGCTCAACATTAATACTAGTGTTTCATTAACTCATTTAACCCTGAGACTTTAACAAGACAACCCCAGGTAACAATTAAGGCTATTTAATATGTTTCATTATTTAGGGTGATTTGAATGATATACCTCGATTAGGAGATTCCTTTAGTAGCTCTCTGGTCTGGGGCTGGGTCCATGCTTATAAAGCGTTTGAGTTGAGTCTTAAATCCACATCAAGCCTTTGATTGGTCAAATGCTTGAGACGAACTCAAAAGAGTTTACTCATCGATATGACTGAATGTTTTCAGTTTGAACGGATTGAAAAGTGACAGTCATACAACACAGATTATGCACAAAACACTGAGAATGATAATTCTCTTCAGGTCGTAGATTTGAATTGATATTTATTTTCAATTTTCTATTTGAGTTTGCAACCAAATTGAACAAATCGATTTTGACGTACAGAACATAATACTTTTCTGTAGATTACTGATAGCAAAAACATAAATAGATTATTTCTTTATTTTTTCAATTAATGCGACAAACTTCTATCAAATAGAATTTGGCATGTCGAGAACCACGTATTATATCTGATCAGGATCCAAACAATTTGACACTCTATCCAATACTTTTTTCCGTCAATAGGTCAATAAATTAAACCTATTCAATAAATCAAATTCATTGTACATGTACATTGAGGAAGTGAGTTAATGATTCGTGCCCGCTAGATCTACATGTACATTATCGGGCCGATTTGACCCGATCTGAATCTACCCAGTCCTACTTGGGAGTATTCAAAATAGTATATCATTATAAAATATTTAATGAGACATATTTTCAGTAACGATATAACGATATGAGTGTTGTACGTACGGATTGCAAAACACCACATGAAGAGAAATTATTTATTTATTAACGCAACTCGACCCAAAACGATTAGGATCCGAAGCGAATTTGGTCCATAACACTTTATTACTTACCATCCATCGCTCTCTAATACCGAAAAGGCACTGAGATTATATTAAATAGTATCGAAGTGAAGACCTTCAGCCATTACTAGGTCCGAAAAGACTTGGGTCCGAAGCGACTTTGGTCCAAAACAACCAGATTGCTCACAATCTGTTGCTCTCAAACGCAAATTAAGACAACTTAACATTAAATAGTATCGGATTGAAGATCACCAGTGAACCAACGACGGAAACATGATAGTAACCAGCTAACTGTGTCTTTCTTACTGTTTCATTTCATGCTCTTTAACCCTTATCATGCTTAATTGTCGTCTGCTTCAAATACATCGTCTGCGAAAAATTTAAAAAAATCATATCTTATATTTCCTAAATTTAAGAAACTACGAATATGAGTTACGCGGCGCAACTGATCTGAATCGAAACTATTAGCACATATTAGCCAAGTCGCACAAAGCATAATACGGGTTAAAAACTTAAAATAACTTCCTGGTAGCGGTTTGCTCTACACTGAAATAAAATCTAGGCCACATCAGAAATATTACCTTACACTTGAGTATGGCTATTCTTTGAACATAAGCACACTCGTTATTGTCTTGTCACACATCTTGAAGGTATATAGATTCTATTATACGAAATACTCAATGCAAATTCTATAATCATCTTCCCAATCCATTCTGGTCGAAGACGAATCATTGCGCGCACTTGCAACCCCATAGATACCACGTAAACAAACTCTATCCTGACATCAAGCGGTCAACCGGTTTTGTCAAGGGAGGTAATATGAAATAACGAGCGCATCCTCTGTAGACGGAGTATGGATCCATGCCTATATGGCGCAGTAATTAAAAAAGCTATGCACGTAATCTTCCAGCTTGGCAGGCCATTCTATCTGTTCCAAGCTGTCCTGTGAATGCTATGCACAAGTAGTACGCCAACAACAACAACAACACGAGTGCAAACTATTTATAGTATAAATATTCGGTTATTTTAAACAAGTGGTTATCTTTAAAAAAGATATTCAGCGGAATATGTGGTGGTATTAATACTGTATATGGGTATGAACAATGTATGAAATTGAAGGGTTCAAAGAATTGCAATACCTTGGATTGGAAAGCAAACAATTCAATTACAGTAACTTTTATGTAAAATATAGCATAGCTACTAAACAGCTATCATCAGCAGAACTGCTAAATGATCAATTAAACCTATTCTTGGTGATCGTAGATATTTGCATTAATCTACTGTTCTATATACCACATGTTATAGGGTGTTATTATACAATTAAATGAAATGTCAGGATATGTTGATTTTAGATTCCGGCCGTATTGGCGGAATCCTTTAATATGATCCACGCAGATTTCTTAAGGGGAAACACCACTTGCCGCATGCCCCCCCCCCCCCCTTACAGGGAATTCCCTTAATTAAGACCGTCTAGGGAGATTATCCTTGCAGGTTATCTTCTCACTGGTTAACTACAATATTATAGCTGCTGTCAGCAGACGGTGGTTTACTCGCCACCTTATCTCTATCCAAACTATTTTTGAAAAGTCTTTACAATTTCTATCAAGATGAACTTGGCATAAAACGCGTTAAACCTATTAGAGCCAATTGACCATGGTCTGCTCTGTTTGCTTATGTAGAATTATAGGGCTTAATCTGCAAACCATCAACGGTGTCTGAGGTTTACTTCAAACATTTGCCTTTTTACGCCTTTGCAAACAAAAACAGACCCAGATCGGAGGGCTCCTATAGAAAAATTTAGATCAGGGTCTTCTCTGTTAAGTAATTTAAATTTGCAATTTAGAACGACCTAGGTCTGACGTGATCCGCATTCTTAAAGTTCTAACATAATTAGAGTAACAACCAGTTAGGATCCTGAGGGTACGAGACACTGCGTTACTCAGGGTTCTCTATATATCAAAACAGCCTTTGTCTTCTCATAATTGCGCTAAACATGGTAACAGCAACCATTTAATAAACATTAATTTCTTCCTAATTATTCCAATCGACATTTGTTGACCGAGTAGGGAAAGGACAGAGATGGATCGAACCGAGTTCAAACTTCCTATGTGAAGGAGATAGCCAATCATGAATCTCCTTTGTTTCTCAATATACCTGTACATGAATGAGCAGCTAGTGAATGAGAGTGTATGTTAAATGTTTGTTTCGACTACGGTAGATACTGTTTTGATGCACTTTTTATCGCCGTGTATGTAGCTAAACAAATTGAATTTCCTCTGTATATTTGACAATTTTGAACATAACGGTGACCAGGTAACGTTCACAAACATTTAGCTCCGTCTACTTTTTGAAATTATTATGCAACCCCGATGGGTAAAAAGATATGTCATATAGCCCGCTCCATTAAATAACCCGCCGGCAATTTCTTGACCATGCAAAATGAGATATTCCGCTGGCTTATTTCCGGATATCACGGTAGACATTTTTTAAAAACATTTTATTGCCGTGTATATAGCACTTGAAACTACAAAAGCTGCAATGTGGTGTATAAAATTTACTTTAAATTTGCTTTTGAAGTAGCCATAACTTATTTCTAAATGCATGCAATAACAATATCGAGAATTTAAATAACATACCTAAACGCAAAACATGTACATACCATTCATTTCATTAGTTTATAGTATCTTTAGATTTTTCTTTAGTTGGTATGATATCTTCAGTTTCTTGAATTTCCAGTAAATAAATACGAAAGAAGACTCAAGCAGGAAACGCAACACAAACAATACACCCATCTCTAAAGCAGAACACACACACAGCCATACCATAACAAACACACACACACACACACACAACCACACACACACACACGCAATACCATTCCTTCATCTACACACTAAATAGAAAACAACACGCAAGACAAACATAAAGCTAAGTAAACATAGGAGCCCGCCTTGGTACGGTCAGTAGCAATCAATAATCAATTATAAATTAATTAATTATTAACAACCACTGGGGGGTTAAACCTGGGTTTAGGGGCGCCCAACCTCACACTTATCTCCTATATTCACCTATAAAGACGAACAGTGTACATAAAATATAAACCCTGTTCCACAACATTACAATCAAAAAGACCGCCAGCACAGTAAGTAAATACATGTAAAACATCTAACAAAATTCTCTGACAGGATTATTAGTAACACGGGAAAGAATTAAACATTCAAGCCCGTGTTAAAAATAACCCACTATGGCAACGGTCAAATTGTACTCAAGCGAATAGTCTGTAGTCACGAGTAACTGTAAGACATGGGAGGGTTTAGGGTACGACAGAGAGGGAGAGAAAACCCAAAGCACGAAAATCCGACATAACTCTCCCGGTTAAGGACGGCTTTAGAGATACATCATCATGTAGTGCTAAGCCCTGTCTGTCGTCGCACAACCAAAGAGGAAAGCATAGTTATCAATTGTAGATTGATCGATAACCAAACGTGAAGTGCGCAGCAATATAGTTGGATCATAATCTTTTTTGAGGAAAAATCTAATACGTTTCACAAATAGGTTTTGAAAATGCATATGTCCAAGAATCTTACGAAGTCTGTAAATCACATCACCATAAAACTCCGGATGTGAAATACCTTGCCGCAGAAAAGACTTTAAGTTACATTTATACTTGTTAATGAGAGGAAGATTTCTATAAAAGAATTTAGAAAATGTTTTACGAAGTTTATGAAATCTGTACCCCTGTTTAAGCAGCTTTTCAGTAATAGTTTTATTACGAATGTGGAAGTCCTCAACAGAGGTACAAGCCCTAGCAAAACGAATAAGTTGTGAAATATAAACCCCGTAAGATGTAGAACGGGGAACATCGCCATCTAGATGAGGATAGTTTACAATACTAAAATCAAAATCATCTCGTTTATCGTAAATCTTAGAAGAAACAATACCGTTATTTATTAAAAGATCCAAATCTAAAAATGGTGCCGATAAATTTGACTCGTTTGTTTTATTAAGGCGTACTTCTTTTGGGTAAATAAAAGGAAACAACGTATCAAAAAATGGGTTGTCTATATTAAAAATATCATCTAGATAGTGCGATGTGTTGTTAAAGGCTTCGATCATATCTGCCTGTGTATCAGGTTTTAGACTTAGCATAAAGTCCCTCTCATAACAGTACAAAAATAGGTCTGCAACAAGGGGCGCACAGTTTGTACCCATAGGGATACCAATCACTTGGCGGTATATGGTACTCCCAAAACGTACATAAATATTATCCAGAAGAAATGATAGTGATTTACAGACATCGGTGCAAGTCCACATAGCGTAATGCTTAACCGTGTCATTTGTAAAAAATGCACGATCAGTATTACACGCCAGAAATAGTTTCTTTTCTCTGGCAAAAGTCTTTTCAATAAGTTGTATAAGTTTAGCTTTTATTAAATTATGAGGTAAGGTAGTATATAGTGTTGAAAAGTCATACGTACTAATATTGCAAGCTTGGTATTTTCTATGTTCAAGCTTCGTCAAAATTTCATTCGAGTTTTTGATAGACCAAAACAGATTAAGTCCAGAATTTTCGTAAGTCTTGTCACAATACCTTTGAACATGTTCTTTGATTTTAATTAAAGACGATGTCAAAAGTTTGGAAAGCTTAGTAGTAGTACATGCACTTGAATTAGCAATAAAACGAGACTTATATGGTGTTTTGTGGAGTTTTGGTATCCAGTACATAGTAGGAAGTTTATGACATGTAATGTTGACGTCAGCTTTTAATTGTTTACAAGTATCAAGATGATCAGATACTACATTATGCTCCGTTAAATTAGTCGTTGTATAGGAATTGGTATTCACAAGCTCCTGGTTTAAAGTATCAACATAATGTAATCGTCATACAATTATCACATTATTGGATGCTTTGTCGGCAGGAACGAGTACATATTTGGAATGAAAGTCTTGTATGCCCTTCTTTAAGTGACGAATGTTAAATTTAGGTTTAGGTGGTAAAAGATGGTTATTGGATAAATAGAACGAAATCCGGGTATCGATAATATCAAAAATTAATTCTTTCCATTTTGTAAGAGCGTCATTTTCAGCATGTTCTCTGTGGCACCAGTTGGTACTATAATTCGCAACCATTCTCCATTCTTCCAGGAGACATCCGATGCAACGTCCGATAATGATGTCGACAAAGTCTTTCAATGAGGATGACCGGTTCTAATGCATGTTCATACATCTTCTTCACCCTCTAGTAACCACGTACATTGGACCCCATTTTTTTCTCTTCTTAGCCTCATCTTCACAATCCTACATCCCTTGATTTCTCACCATAACGCTCTTAGACGTCTAACACTGCTGTCTGCTCTTACTCGTGTCTTTCTTCCAGCTCTCATTACACTCACACTTGCACATACATTGATATCTGGCTTATTTGCAACAATATCTAGACTCAGTACTAATTATACCTGTATCTCGGTAAAACCTAAACAAATTTCAGGTAAGTACGCTGGAGCAAGAACGGCAGTTCTGAAATAGCCCCATTAATCTTGTCAGCACCATTGAGACTCAAGGAAATTCTAGTTGGCTCCGCAAAAGTTTAACGGCTGATTAAACGGTTTATCAGTCTAGTAAGTATCTGGTCTACGTTTTCCCTATGTGGTTTATATTAAAATTTCTATTAGGAAGCAGTGTAGGGACTAATAAGTCACCGCGTTATACGCGTCTTATCAGTTGTTTTCTTATGTTCCATTTATAGGACGCAAGGATCAAATGGGTTAACTTTATGTCCCTTTATAGAAGAAGTCGAACGCCGAGCGCCATGTTGTGTTTGATTCTGAACATATATAAGTTATTTATGTTATCTTAAAGATCTATAAAACGAAAAACTGTCGAAATTACTTATTTTATATTCTATACGAATCTAAAACTGTCCTCTCAAATTTTCCACAAACAATGCTTGTTTGTAAATTTTATTTTTTATACATTCTCGGAGATTTGGTTTTTTCCACACATTTGACAAGAACGAACATCTAAAACCCGGTTCCACTTTCGCATGATTTCCCAACACCAATATGTCCTGAAGAATGTGAATCATGAGCATGCCACAACACCGTAGGTACCTGGTTAAATGGTAAATAATTCTATATCTGATATCATTTAGTGATTTTCCACTTTATACTCAGTAATCAATTAAGTATCTTAAGCAGGTTCTATCTGGCTAACCACGGAATTATACAAGTGTATACTTATGTGGGCTAACCTTACTTTCATATTTGGACATTTGTCTGAAATAGCCGACTACCCTAGTTTATCAGCATCCTTTCCCTTAAGTTCGAGCACAAAACATATTCTTGCATGACTTCTCTGACTCGCATGATGTGATTTCCAAATTGATAAATTTACATGTTCTTCATCTTCACTCTCATATACTCTCATGGTGCCTATACACCAATTCGGCAATTTGTCAGTTCTTGGTGTGCGTTTAGAACTGTAAATGACATTGATTCTGTCTTAATGCAATGTTGTTACTTTCCTGTACATGTATCTTCATTTACTATTAGTTTATCATTTATACTTGACAGGAAATCAGCATTCGTATGCTTTGCTCCTTTGCAATATTGGATTTCAAGTCAAACTGTCCTATTTGTTCGAGCCATTATTATTTTTGTTCACGTTGTTCTTTAAAACGTTCCAGTCGATCGAGTGCTCCATGGTCTGCACGTTTCAAACATGTCTGCCTCACAGGTAGTTTTTTAAAAAGTTCGTGAAGAACACCACATAAAACATGGTCCTCCTATTCACACTGTTGTTTATTTAAACTTACCCTATAAAGTCCTACTAGAGTATACTATCACCTTCTCTTCTGACTTCTGTAACGTACCTTTGACGTATGCACTAAAATCACGGTCGGCTATAAATCCATCGCCGTTAATTACATCTGGATATGACAAAATAGGTAGTGATATCAGTTTACTGTTGAACGCTTAACACGCCTCCTAACACGGTGTGTTCCAACTCAACAAATATTCTTTTTGTAAGATTTAAAGGTGGTTTTGCTGTTCAAATAAAACCTTTATAATAAGAATTCGTTTCCAGAAACTCTCGAACTTATTTAACATTTGATGCTCTTTGTAAGCTTTGAACTTTGTCTACGTTTATATTATCTGGTCTTACCCATTTCTCGACACTTGGTGACCTAAGAATGTCAACTCCTTTCAGAAAAAGTTGCATTTCTTTCTATTTAATTTTTATTCTACACTATTCATACGTTTGAGCAGGAACGTCCCAAACTTGTTTCTCGAATGATCATGATCATAGTCATTGATCATGACCCATACTGTATTCAAATCATACTAAATGAATAAATCATCAGCATATCAAAAGTTCTACTTTTATTAAAATTTTATTGCATAACGTCTGCGTTTTTCGTTTAAATGAAAATGGTAATTGATAACGTATCCAAAACTATCCCTGCATCAAAACCGCTGCCATATTGGGGCGTGACTGTTAACCCGCGGAATAATTTGAATTAAATCGAGAGACTATAGTATAGACCATGTAATTGTAAACCAATCATGCTAGCCGTCACTTTCTCTTGTCTTGTCTCGTGTTTTGTAACTTTGTTTTATATTTCTTACCAATTGCTGATTGAGGCTAATTTAGCAGCTTAATAATTATTACCTGTATAGACCGTGTACTTTTTAACCTATCATGTTAGCCGTCACTTACTCTCGTGTTGTGTAACTTTGTTCTATATTTCTTACCAATCGTTGATTGAGGCTAATACTGTAGCTTAATCATTATTACAAGTATAGACAATGTACTTTTTAACCTATCATGTAAGCCGCCACTTTCTCTTGTCATGTCTCGTTTTGTGTAACTTTGTTCTATATTTCTTACCAATTGCTGATTGAGGCTAATTTAGCAGCTTAATAATTATTACCAGTATAGACCATGTACTTTTTAACCAATCATGTTAGCCGCCACTTACTCTTGTCTTGTCTCGTGTTGTGTAACTTTGTTTTATATTTCTTACCAATTGCTGATTGAGGCTAATTTAGCAGCTTAATAATTATTACCAGTATAGACCATGTACTTTTTAACCAATCATGTTAGCCGCCACTTACTACTGTCTCGTGTTGTGTGACTTTGTTCTATAGTTCTTACCAATCACTGATTGAGGCTAATTTAGTAGCTTAGTCATTATTACCAGTATAGACCGTGTAATTTTTAACCTATCATGTTAGCCTCCACTTACTCTTGTCTTGTCTCGTGTTGTGTAACTTTGTTCTATAGTTCTTACCAATCGCTGATTGAGACTAATTTAGTAGCTTAATAATTATTACCAGTATAGACCGTGTACTTTTTAACCAATCATGTTAGCCTCCACTTACTCTTGTCTTGTCTCGTGTTGTGTTCTATGACAGATGTTGGATTCGTAAATGTGTGTTCTGTGTGTGAAAATCTCCACTGTACTTGCCTCTTATCATTATTTTTTCCTAAACAGTCATAAAGTAAACCATCTTAAGGAATAACCCGTGTTAACAATTTACGCCATAGCATGGTTGTATTATTGGAGACAGGTTAACACTTATAGCAAGTTGAAGGTTAAGCAGCATGCTCATAGCATTCTGCTTTACTTTCAGCCAACTCTAAGCTTTTATCTAAAACAACTTGAAATAATACCAATGTTTCATTCCAAACCTTCCTATCTATGGACTATTTTTCTAAGTGTATGACCATTTAGAGGCGTAATAAATTAAACACAGAAATTGCTTGTCTATGAAGGAAGAAGTAATACTGGACAAACTAAATTTTTAAACAGCAAACGTATTGCCTAAAAATCTAAAATTTGTCTACATTATGTTCGCTCTATATTAAGCAGCAACCCGTCGTAAAGACAATCTGTGTATCTTCTAGAAGGTTGCGGAACTAACTTTGGACTGCATGTTGTTAGTGTCAGACAACACCGACCTATTTATTGAACAAAAGTAAACACAAATGATGGTGAACGATATTTCTCTTTATTTATTAACACATTAAAAATACCCAAGATTGCCTCCAGACATAAATACAAACTATAGTGTTGTTCATGTCTGTACATATTATGGAACATGAATAATCAGTATAACCTAAAACCATGGATCAAAACTGTAGTGTTTTCAATGTCCGTACATACAGAAGAACATGAATATTCAGAATAACCTCAAACCATGGATACAAACTATACTGTTGTTAATACCCATAGATGTTGTAGAATATGAATATTCAGAATAAGCTCAAACCATGGATACAAACTATACTGAAAACTGACCAGACACATTTATCGGTGCCAAACATTTGTTCTGCTGGCTCTCAAACTACACCCAGGGTCAATGCTTATAAACCATTTCAGTTGAGTCTGAAATCGATCTCAAGCATTTGATTGGTCAGATTGGAGTCTAGGCTCAAATCTGACCAATCAAATGCTTGAGAACGTACTAAGACATATCTCAAACTCTTTAAAAGCGCTGATTATTATCACAGTACGTTATCTCTTGGACAACAAGCCAGTAAGGAAGAACCTTTTTGTTTAACCCATTACCACACAAATAAGCCTTGTTGAACCTTCAATTTATTCCTAGATTGAAGAAAAATAGTCTCAACTTTACTAAGTCAGAAATATGTTTTATTATAAAAAAAAATTCTATTTTCTAGTAGATGATAGCTTAAAGCAGGCTGGAAGCAAAGCAGAATGCGCCCGAAACTAGTCACCTATATTCAATACTAGAAACAGGCTATGGGGTAATGGGTTAAACTTTTAGTCAATATCCTATTTCTTGTTTTGAAAATAAGTGACCACTTAAACAAGGTTGGAGGTAAAGAAAAGTTTACCATGAGTCACATTCTGCTTTACTTTCAAAATGCATTAACCCTTAGCCTGCCACTCACGACTAGCTCCATATGCAAACAGCTTGGATCCGGATGAGACGCCGAGTAACTCGGCGTCTCATCCGGAACCAAGCTGTTTGACACTCGGACAACATTTTCAGCAATTTTGAGCAACTTTGAAGCACTTTGAAACTTGAAGCAGACGAGAAATATAGCAGACAACAATTTATTTGGCGGGCTAAGGGTTAAACTATATCTACCATTTGCTTGAATATATAGAGAAAACAATCTTATTATATATATTCATGACTGTATAAATTTGAATTATTTTCTTAAAAAATAAAATGAGTAAAATGCGTATCTATGACGTAATTGGTTAAATGCACATGGCTTCTTAACGCAGGACTAAAGTAATACATAAACGTCATAAAGAAGCTATCTCTATTACCTTATTCCTGTATTAAACTGCTTCCTGTCTTAACGACTGACACTGACTTGTTTTGGTTTCACCTAAGAGCAGATATACTCTAATAACGTATTTTGTGTATCAACATCATGTTTGAATTGAAGCATATAAACATGATTTCTTCTTTGTTGATAAAGACAGATAGTTAGCATTCAAACTATATACGAATAAAAACCCATATCTTCTCGACTAAGTTCAGCTTTATATACGCTAACGGTGAAATCGTGATCCCTATTGCCAAACAATTTGGATCCAAAGGAGATGCCAACTTCGTCCAGTAATCGACACTCTCACGTAGCGTTCAATGCCTTAAACGACATATTATTAGTGTTTTCTTCTGACCTCTCAGAGTTATTTTTAGATTGGAACATTCTAAATTTTTAAAAGGGATGATCACCGTACTCGTCGATTTCCGTACGGTCAGCCAGGGATATGGAAAGCTGTATTTATTGTGTGTAATGTACAGAAGAGAAGACATTATTATTTCCCGAATAAACGCAAACACAATGCACTAATTGTAGAATATTGATTTTATCTTTTTTAATCTGGGTGGCAAACAGGTTGAAACCTGATCAGACCCCGCGTTACCCGGCGTCTGATCTGGCTCCAACATGTTTGCAATGGACATTATAGTTTTTAGCATAAACACGTTTATTTAGAATGAATAACATATCAGTAAAATTAGCGCAGCTGTCTCGTGCTACACGAGGATCATGCTTTTCTCAAGTTGAAAAGTGTACGACTATATAGATCCGATGTTACCCTGTTATCTATTAACCATTATGTACTATTCTGTTCTAAAAATAACTCTGACAGGTCAGAAAAATCGGACATTACATATCTTATACAGTAATACTACCACACAGTTGAATATTCATCAAAACAAGCATAATACATGCACAGGTCAAGTTCATATCAATATGATGAACCATCTTTATATAATTAACACTTCACTGAAATAATGACGTAATAACCAGTCAGACCATGACGATGACTCTATGCAAATCTTAGTGATGTCGGGCATAGCAGTAAAAGTGAAAATGATGAATAAACAACAAATAAACAAATACAGTACTTCCTCTCTATAACAACACTCAGTGGGAGAAAAAGGTTGTGTATGCTGTTTAGATATATGTAAACAGCAGACGACACTTTTAAGCAGACTATATTGCAGCTGTGCAAATGTTAATCATAATTGTCTTGTTCGGAGAAAAACGGCAAGTATTGTTGTAAGGAGAGAGTCGTTACTCGGAGGGCCGTTGTAGGGAGGGAGCACTGTACAACAACGCAGATGTGTGAACATTAGTGAACAATAAACAGTGTACAGCAGTGAACGTATTAATTGATCAATTAACTCTATGTAGGCTGGGTATAAGTGTGGTCTGTAACAAGTGTCTCCTTCTATTAAACTAGATTTGGAGCCAAACCAGACATCAATGTCGATGCCTGGCCGGGAAACACATTTATACGTTTATTTAGACACCTTGTAATTGTCTTGTTCGGGGAAAAACGGCAAGTATTGTTGTAAGGAGAGGGTCGTTACTCGGAGGGCCGTTTTAGGGAGGGAGCACTGTACAACAACGCAGATGTGTGAACATTAGTGAACAATAAACAGTGTACAGCAGTGAACGTGCTAATTGATCAATTAACTCTATGTAGGCTGGGTATAAGTGTGGTCTGTAACAAGTGTCTCCTTCTATTAAACTAGATTTGGAGCCAAACTAGACATCAATGTCGATGCCTGGCCGGGAAACACATTTATACGTTTATTTAGACACCTTGTAATTGTCTTGTTCGGAGAAAAACGGCAAGTATTGTTGTAAGGAGAGGGTCGTTACTCGGAGGGCCGTTTTAGGGAGGGAGCACTGTACAACAACGCAGATGTGTGAACATTAGTGAACAACAAACAGTGTACAGCAGTGAACGTATTAATTGATCAATTAACTCTATGTAGGCTGGGTATAAGTGTGGTCTGTAAAAATTGTCTTCTTCTATTGTTCTTAAAATATAATTTTTCCAAATTCTCTTTTCAAAGCAAGGTAAGAGTGTCAAACAGTTTGGATCCAGATGAGATGCCGCATCTCATCTGGATCCAAATTGTTTGCAGAGATAATCACGATTCCGCCCCGGGCGTGCAAAGAGTTAATATCCGTTGATCATTAGTAATGGAAACATAAAACCCTGTCCTTGGTTCTAATCAAACTATTATGAAACTTTACATGAAAACAAACCACTGTATGACACTACAGTACATTCACTAAATAACAAAATATTATCCCCTAAACCCATTGCCCCAAAGAAACGTCTTTTTACGCATCCAATTTATTTCTCCACTGAAGAAGATAGTCCCTAATTTATACACTCATGAATATGCAACATAAAACATAGTTTCTATATCCTAGTAGATGGTAGCTTAATGTAAGATGAAAGTAAAGCAGAATGCACATTGAGACATATTCTGCTTTACCTTCATCCTGCTTTCAGTGGTCGGCTGCATTCAAAGCTAGAAACAGGTTAATTATAGGGAAAAGGGTTAAACAACTCTCATACAAATGTCTTTTCAACACCTCTCTAAATATGTCACATTGCCAGTCTCTAAAACTGGTACATATAACAACTTAACCCTTAGCCTGTCACTCACGACTATAGCTCCATATGCAAACAGCTTGGATCCGGATGAGACGCCGAGTAACTCGGCGTCTCATTCGGATCCAAGCTGTTTGACACTCGGACAACATTTTCAGCAATTTTGAGTAACTTTGAAACTTGAAGCAGACGAGAAATATAGCAGACGACAATTTATTTGGCGGGCTAAGGGTTAACACTGTACATAAGTTATTATCATAAAAGGGGAAAACCTAATAGCAATCAGAGGATTGTAGTCAGTTAAATAGCAATTACTACAGTTTTGCACTTATTATCGTTTGATTGACGTTTTATGTTATGCAAAATACCGTATAGCTTAGGAAATTCATTTTAACCCTTTCACTCTCAATCACGTCTGCAAGCCTTTTTGCAAACAGTTTTGATACTGAGATCAAAACTGTTTGCTATTTGCTTTGAAATTACGACTGTTATACTGCATTAAATCTAACTTTGAAAAGATTTTGCAGAAAACAATATTGAAGCAGATGATTGTATGGCAGTGAAGGGGTAAAAACCTCACGATAAATTTGATCATGAAAGGGTTAAGTGAAAAAAAAAATATTTTTACTGTCAAAGACAAGTGTTTCTTCTTTCTTTTGAATATTGCGTCTTTCTGACTGTCAACCAATGGGAGCTTATCACTAGGTGTCCAATCTACTCTATTTTAAAATATCTATGAGTTTGTACTCATCAGGGGCAATAACTCTTTACAGTTCTATTCGATTTGGTCAGTTATCGAACTTGATAAAGACCTTATACTGGTACTCATTCTGGAGAAATATAATTAAGATTGGTGAACAAAATGAATGAGGTAGCTAGTGTAAACATTGTTGAATATGCCCTTTTTGGTCAATAAAGGGCAGATAACTCTGGGCGTAAAGATTCCTTGCAACCGAATAAATACGAAAGACTCAAGCAGGAAACGCAACACAAACAATACACCCACCTCTCAAGCAGAACACACACACAGTCATACCATAACAAACACACACACACACGCACACTCCCATTCCTTCATCTACACACTAAATAGAAAACAACACGCAAGCCAAACATAAAGCAAAGTGAACATAGGAGCCCGCCTTGGTACGGTCAGTAGCAATCAATAATTAATAATAAATTAATCATTAACTACCACTGGGGGGTTAAACCTGGGTTTAGGGGCACCCAACCTCACACTTATCTCCTATATTCACCTATAAAGACGAACAGTGTACATAAAATATAAACCCTGTTCCACAACCTCACAATCAAAAAGACCACCAGCACAGTAAGTAAATACATGTAAAACATTTAACAAAAATTCTATGACAAGATCATTAGTAACATGGGAAAGAATTAAACATTCAAGCCCGTGTTAAAAATAACCCACTATGGCAACGGTCAAATTGTACTCAAAACTTTTAGATGTCTTCCTCTCATGATACTAAGCATACGGATGGGCAGAAAAGGGATTATATATGGCTTTTATATTTTCAATGCAGGGCCCTAATTCCTTTTTATGGTTAAAAGTCAGGTGACTGCCGAGTCCATCACCCCAAAAATATACCCTTTTTACGCCTATAATTTTTCTTTCACTTAGGAAAATAGCTCTACTTTATACAGTCATGACTATGCTGCATATAAATTATTCCTGTATCGTAGCAGATGGTATTTTAAAGCATATTGATAAGAAAGCATTAAGGAGCATTACGTTTTTACACTCAATCTTCTTGGTGCAACCACCTGTCTTCAAAAACTGACAACAAGCTGTACGGGAAAGGTTTTAATCAGGACATACGTAAAGCAGATACATTTTAAAGGAGCTTACTGCTTTTCTTTAACGTATTCTGTTTTAAGCTACGAATTTAAAGTACACTATAAATGTGTAGTAATAGAGGATGTCAATTGTACCTTATGATATTACATGTACTTCTAGTTCCAAATTAACATTATATATCAATATAAACTCCTCGATTGCTGCAATATCTTATACAACGAATTAGTACATCATACATTTGTAGTAATAGCGAATTTCTATTGTACCTTATGACATTACTTCCAAATCGAGTTCCAAGTGAGCATTATAACAATACAAACTCGCCCATTGCTGCAATATTGTATGTAACGAATAATTACATTATAACTTGTAGTAACAGCGAATTGCTATAGTAACTTATGACATTACATCTAAATGGAGTTCCAAGTGAACATAAATATAACAATACAAACTCGCCCATTGCTGTAATATCTGTCACATAATATTCTTCACTTTGACTGACTGAACATCAATACGGAGGATTCTGACTAGACGCCAAGTCATGAGACATCTGATCTGGATCCAAACTGTTTGGTACTATAACCCTAGTCATGAGACATCTGATCTGAATCCAAACTAGTTGGTACTATGACCCTAGTCAAGAGACATCTGATCTGGATCCAAACTTTTTGGTACTGTCAGTCAAGTCATGCTTAAGGTACTTCGCATATGCGCGTAGTTTCCATACGATTGTTATGAAAATTGTCATGAAGAATGATAATAGCCTAAGAAACAATGTGTGTAAATATAGGCAACATTTATCGTGTGGTTTGTCTTTAAGGTCTTTTTTCTGACAAAAACCTAGAATTTTGATGATTTTATTTTTCTTAAAAATGAATAAAGCTAATGACTATAATTCTCGCCCAATAAGTAGTCCACAACATTCATTACAAGAAAAGCTAAAAACATTTTGAATAAAGGTGTTCAGAAAGATGTTATCAGCTATGTAAATTTTGCAAAATGCTAAAAAATTGAATTACAAAAAACTGATTCATTCAATGTATATTTGTTTTCATTTTATTCAAATATATGGTTGATGAACTAGTCAGTCTGAAAAAATTAGAAAATATTACAGTCAGGATTTGTTGTAATAACATATTTTCTTATTAAAATGTGGGATATTTGTTGTTTAGATACAGTTACCTACCTTAGAATTAAAACTTTGTCATTAAAATGCATTATTATTTATTCATGGACTTGCATACAAGGTTTATTATATTGTTTGAACATAATTATAATGGGCAATATCGATCTTGAAAAGGTTAGCGTATTGATAAGCTTCAAGGTGTGGCTTTATAGTTCGATCAAATCGTTTACATGTATACCGATTTAATTGACTTGTAAGTCATTAAACTAAAACGTACAGGTAAGTGGACATATACTTGAACCGTAAACATCACTAGTACTAATCAACGAAGACTAAACATAACATGTCTCTTGATTACTGCGTTATGGATTGACAAGTCAATAAATCGGACACTAAAAAAATTATTTGGATCGGATGGGTCTCGAACCTATGACCTTTGGATTGCTAGTCAACCACTATAGTCAACCACTATACTAACTGCGCTATGAAGGATTATACAAATTTATATCAACATTTCCTTTATATAAATTTCTAGTATAAACACGTACGAAAAAAGTCTGTGTCGTCCAGACGCATATCCGCTCGCCCGCAAGACCGACTTCCGGTAGCGAAAGGCCTTAAAGCACTCTACGAGCTAACATGTAAACGACATTATCAACAAACGCATGACATTATCAATAAGTATACCACAGTATTACAATATACATGATGTAATAAACATAATTGTACATGACATTATTAAACTGGAACACCGCATGTCTCCTTCATATCCACTACCAAAACAAGAGGACCTTGAAGGCCCTGATATCGCTCACCTGTTGTAATGAAGCCTGATAGCTTTACCTTTGAGTTTCACCCGTTTTTATCTTAATCCATTCAAATTTGTAGTATAGCATGTAAACAATTTTGGAATACAACCTCATAATTCTAGTATAGTAGAGTACATCAAGGGTAGAACTCTTTAAGAGCCTAAACAATACTGAAATGAAGCCTTTTCTAACATTTCAAAGTAAATCAAGGGCAGATAACTATTGCCACAGTGATTAGATTTCAACAATAGGTGCATCCCTTCGAGAACTTATAGCTATATACTTTCTGTGAATCAAAATCCATTGAAAACTACAGTTGCATGAATGTTAACGCTGTTAAATATGGCATTTTCAGCAATTCAAGGGCAGATTACTCTTGACCTATTGGTCCGATTTCAACCATAATCGCTATTATTCGAACTCTTATAGTCATATACAGTCTGAGCAAGATTGAGAAAGACTGGATAAAGATTGTGGCCTCCGGTAGTCATATACAATCCGAATAAGTTTGAACAAAGTTGAATAAAAAAGGTGGCCTCTAGAGTGTAAACACTTTTTAATATGGCATTTTCAGCAAATAAAAGGTAGATAACTCATGATCTATTTGTCCGATTGCAACCATAGTCGAACACATCCGAACTCTTATGGTAATATACATACTCTTATTGTAATATACAATCTGGGTAAGTTTGAGAAAGATTGGATAAATACTGTAGCCTCTAGAGTGTAAACACTATTAAATATAGCATTTTCAGCATATTTCAAAGGTAGATTACTTTTGATCTATTGGTCCGATTTCAATTAAAATCGAACTCATCCGAACTCTTATGGTAATTAACAATCTGAGTAAGTTTGAGAAATATTAGGTAAATAGTGTGGCCTCTAGGGTGTAAACACTACAATTGTTGATGACTAAAGACTAACGACGCACGCCGAATATTCAAGGATTGCAAAAGCTCACCCTGAATATACGTGTGTATTGAATTTGATATTTGTTAGAGTATTGCGATGTAAAGCTTAGATAATATTATCAATTTACATTATATTCAATCCTATTGACCATGTCTTGTAACGTGAAGATCATCGGTCCATGAAAACAAGTTAACCCTTTACCCCAGCCTATTTCTGGTTTAGAGTATTGCGATGTAAAGCTTAGATAATATTATCAACTTTCATTATATTCAATCCTATTGACCATGTCTTGTAACGTGAAGATCATCGGTCCATGAAAACAAGTTAACTCTTTACCCCAGCCTATTTCTGGTTTTGAAGATAGGAGGCCACTTAAAGCAGGCTGTAATTAAAGCTGTTACTGTATTGACCATGTCTTGTAACGTGAAGATCATCGGTCCATGAAAACAAGTTAACCCTTTACCCCAGCCTATTTCTGGTTTTGAAGATAGGAGGCCACTTAAAGCAGGCTGTAATTAACGCTGTTACTGTATTGACCATGTCTTGTAACGTGAAGATCATCGGTCCATGAAAACAAGTTAACCCTTTACCTCAGCCTATTTCTGGTTTTGAAGATAGGAGGCCACTTAAAGCAGGTTGTAATTAAAGCAGAATGCGCTTTAAGGCGCATTCTGCTATACTTTCAGCCTGCTTTAAGCTATCATCTGCTAGGATTTATAAAATAATTTTTTTGTTTTTCATTTCATAGCTGTAAAAATTGGAAATATTTTCTTCAGTGTATGAATAAATTCAATGCGCTAAAAGGCGCTTTCATTGGGGGAAAGGGTTAAACTGCAGTCAATTAGACCTGTAAATTAACCTGACCTTTGTTTGACATACCAAACTTGCATAGAGTGCACAAGCTTCTTGAGTAGAGGACACATACCAAATTGTAAGTCTCTATCACATGCAATTCCAAAGGTATGGCCAACTATTATCGAAATAAACATGACATTATCAACAAATACAATTTCTCAAATGAAAGTAGTCATACTGAAGTAAGATACTGATATTTTGACTGCCAAAAACGTCGTATAAACAAGTGTATTTTCTATATAAGGAAGTGACAGTTACAAACAAGATGAAAGTAAAGAAGACAACCCCCCAAAAGAGCTTTCGTCTTTCAGCTGTCACTTATTTACTGAAGCCAAACATGCTTTAACCCTTTCCCCAATAGAAGCACATTTTAGCGCTTTCAGTTTATTCCTCCGCTGAAGAAAATAGTTCCAATTTATACAGTTATGAATATGTATCATACGGAATATTTTTTAATTCTAGCAGATGGTAGCTTAAAGCAGGCTGAAAGTAAAGCAGAATGCGCCTCAAGGCGCATTCTGCTTTACTTTCAACCTGCTTTATATAGTCACCTAATTTCAAAACGAGAAACAGGCTATTGGGTAAAGGGTTAAAATATTCATACTATACACAACAAATTTAATATACTTTAACACTTTATCCCATATCCAGTTTCCAACATGGATTTGATTTGATTTGCTTTGATTTTACGTCGCTTTCAACAGTATTTCAGTGAAGACAGACAGACAACTACTTTAAACATGTAAAATGTAAAGTAGAATTTGTCTAAATGCACATTCTACTTTACTTTTAGCCAGCTTTAAGCTCCTGTCTGCTATGATATAGACTTTATTTCCTGTGGTGCAAATTCATGACTGTATAATTTGGAACTACAGTAGAACCTCTCTATTACAACCATTAAATCGTGTCAAATATTAGTGGTTTTAAGGGTGTATTAATGTCATGACTTTGGGAATTTTTCAAAGTATATGAACAACACTCTATGATGGTTTTGTATTTAAGAGCTATTTAAGATGAATGAAAAAATAGAAAAAGTGTACATTTTGGTGAACAAAAGTTGGCTCTACGGCCATGTAAAATTTACCCCACCCACTTCCTCTTATTTTGTCCTTTTCAAACAGCCCGCTTCAATAAAATCCATTTTACATGAAAACAAATATGATAATTTGGTTTTGTGTTATTTATTTACTATCTATGGTAGTATTTCTTCATACAAAAACTAATTTAAGAAAAAAAAGGCACCAAATGTGAAATTTATAAAGCTCTAAATAGCATCGATATGGTACTTTTTTGTAAATTTTGTAAGGGGAGATAACTCTATTTACTTTAATAACTCAAAAATTTCAACACTGACCTTTCAATTTCTTTTCATATTTTGAACTGCCTTAGCATGGGCTTTCATCTGGTAGAATATAAAAAAAAGTTAAATACTAGAACTATTTCATTTTCAAACTTTTTAAAAACAAATCATAAAATAAACAAGAGGGCCTGAAGGCCCTGATATCGCTCACCTCTTGTACTGAAGCCTGATAGTTTTACCTTTCTGTTTCACCCATTTTAATCTAAATCCATTCAAATTTGTAGTAAAGCATGTAAACAATTTTGGAATACAATCTCATAATTCTAGTATAGTAGAGTACATCAAGGGCTGATAACTAGAGCCTAAACAATACTGAAATGAAGCCTTTTCTAGCATTTCAAAATATATCAAGGGCAGATAACTATTGCCACAATGATTAGATTTCAACAATACTTGCACTGCTTCAAGAACTTATAGCTATATACTTTGTGTGCAAGTATAATCAAAATCCATTGAAAACTGTAGTTGCAAGAGTGTTTATGCTGTTAGAAATGACATTTTCAGCTATTCAAGAGCTGATAACTCTAGACCTTTTGGTATGATTTCAACCATAATCACACTTATTCCAACTCTTATGGTAATATACAATCTGAGGAAGTTTGAAAAAGACTGGATAAAAATTGTGGTCGCTAGAGTGTAAAAACCGTTAAATATAGCATTTTCAGCAATTCAAAGGTATATAACTCCTGACCTTTTCGTCAGATTACATCCATAATCAAACTCATCTGAACTCTTATGGACATATACTATCTCAGCAAGTTTGAGAAAGATTGGATAAATACTGTGGTCGCTAGAGTGTAAACACCCTTAAATATGGCATTTTCAGCAATTCAAAGGTAGATAACTCACGACCTATTAGTCTGATTTCAACCATAATCAAACTCATCCGAACTCTTATGGTCATACACAATCTGATCAAGTTATAGATAGATTGGATTAAAATTGTGGCCTCTAGAGTGTAAACACTGTTAAATATGGCATTTTCAGCAATTCAAAGGTAGATAACTCCTGACCTATTGGTCCGATTTCAACCATAATAGAACTCATTTATCAGACGCCGCGTAACGCGTCGTCTGATCTGAATTCAAAATGTTTGCAAATGTAAGCCAAGTCGCGCTTAGCATGATAAGGGTTAAAATTCGAATTCCTTTTCTTGTGTGAGTGTGGGTGTAGAATTTCTAGCTTTAGTTCGTACATGATTTATCGGGTGCAGGTCACAATTGAAAATATTTAGATATTCATAACCTATTCAAAAGATACATCGATATTGGGAGATTCAAGTTTCATGTTTTATTTCCTATCATTAATGATATATACATAAAGTACCTGTTTCGCATGCAATGAAACCCAATGCATACAAATGAGGTACCCCTATAACCCATTTACTGTCAAACATGCGTTAACCCATTACTCCATAAATACGCCTCTTTACGCCTATATGTTATTCCTCCACTGAAGAAAATAGTTCCACTTTATACAGTCATGAATATGTACCATAAGAAATATTTTCTATAATCCTAGTTTATAGAATTGAGCTTAAATCAGGCTAAAAGTGGCCTTCTCTACAAGAATTCCAAATAGGAGACAGAAATGGCGTGTGTTCTTAGGAGGGAGTTGTTGTAGGGAGGGAAAATTAATATCCGTAGAGTGCTAAGCATGAGTTGGTTTACATTTGCAAACAGTTTGAACCCAAATCAGACGCCGCGTTTTGCGGCGTTGGTCTGGGTTCAAACTGTTTGCCGCTTTGCGTTATGTTTCTTCTGTCAAAATAGTTCCATAATATCAAATAATGAATCTGCAAAAGAAGCAACATTAATGTTCCTTTATCCTATATCCTAGCAGATGGTAGTTTAAAGTAGGCTGAACGACACGGAGTTAGCTCCGATACGACGCCGAGTTGGTCCCGATACGACGCTGACTTAAACCAGGCTGAAAGTTCCCCTCTCTACCAGAATACCAAATAGGAGACAAAAATGGCATGCGTTCTTCGGAGGGAGTTGTTGTAGGGAGGGGAAATTAATACCCGTAGAGAGCTAAGCATGAGTTGGTTTACATTTGCAAACAGTTTGAACCCAGATCAAACTGTTTGCCACTCGCTTTAGGTTTCTTCTGTCAAAATGTTCAATACGTATCAATGAGAAAAAATAGCAAACAACAATTTTAAGCAGACAATATTGCAGCAGGGATGCACATTCTGTAAAACAATGAGTCCTTGAGACAGACATTGAGTCCTTGAGGTGAACATTAACCCAATATTCAATAACTTATTTCTAGTTTTGAAGACAGGTGACCACTTAAAGCAGGTTGAAAGTAAAGCAGAACCTGCTTAAGCTACTTTTTGCTTATGAATATGAGTAATAGGTTAATAAAGGCCAGAAAAGCTATGGGTCCATGGGACTCGCAACTTTTTACATAATGAGTCCCTGGCAAATTTAATGAGTATAGGACTCGGGATACACAGGTAAAATTATCACTAATAGTTGTCTTGTTTGAGGATCAGCGGCAACCTGCATGCTTGTTGTTTGGAGGGAATCGTTGTTTGAAGTGCAGTTGTAGGGAGGGAATCGTTGTTCGGAGGGTAGTTGTAGGGAGGGGGCACTGTAACATCCTTCTTTCGTAGTCAAATCCTGTTGTGACTTCTCTTTAGAACTCAAATGACACTAATTGGTTTAATAGGTTTACAATAGGAGTTGTATGCATTACTTTTTTCCCGAATTAAGCGGTATGTTAAAAGACATCTATGATTCTTTCATTATTTTTCTCATTTATTTCCTTTTACCACAAAAGGAAATAGTTCCATAATATCAAGTAATGAATCTGCAAAAGAAGAAACATTAATGTCTTTTATCCTATATCCTAGCAGATGGTAGTTTTAAGTAGGCTGAACGACGCCGACTTTGTCCCGAATCGGACGTTTCCTGTGTAAACAGTGTAGACTCCGATCAGAGAACTCCTACATGAGCCCTCGGATCTGGTTCTACAATGTTAGTCATTTTGCAATCTAAATAGTCGATAATTGCCATGACAGACATGGAATTCCCAACTTCAAGTTTAGGAGTCAAGGAGTCAAGTTACACTGAAACACCAGTAAGGACCACATACCTTTATACGGTCTCTCGGCTTTAATCCGATTCGTAAATCCAGTTTAGCTTTATAATCCTTGTACATGGTAGGAATTCAATGGCACTCACCGTAAACCGAAAACGAAAGACATTGCTGTGCAATAGCCACTTTAATTACATGCATTATCATCAAAATAATTGTTATTAATATTCATATTTTCATTCAAGTCGACGTTAATCCCTTCACTGTAATGACGTCATCAAATTTAAACAATTATCGTCTGCTTACATTTTTCAAATTTAATTTTTAGGTATTTTGACTTAAGAAATGTTGAAACGAGTGTCAAACAGTTTGGACCCTGATCAGATGCCGCGTAACGCGGCGTCTGATCAGGGTCCAAACTGTTTGCAAATATCTATTGTATTCATAGTTGGGCAGTTAGTGGGCTATTCACATAACTTTTAAATCACTCTACCTTTCTTTTAAACCTGTCGTTTAATATCACATTTCTTTATTCTCTTCATAGCTTGCG
The DNA here is from genome assembly GCA_922989275.2 of Gari tellinella. Taxonomy (NCBI): domain Eukaryota; kingdom Metazoa; phylum Mollusca; class Bivalvia; order Cardiida; family Psammobiidae; genus Gari; species Gari tellinella. The sequence goes on along the minus strand of OV277864.1, from coordinate 81,827,228 downwards.
TTGAGTATACAAATTTTCCCCCTCAACGCGCACTTAACAAAAATACGCATTCAATATATACTCTGTGAGTCAATACCCTTAAAACAGTCTGATTATTGTGGGCCCAATCGGAAACATGCTTTTGGGACCCGTTAGCTTGTAATATGATCTGACAAGTGATGAGTTTCCGAGTCAATCCATATTGATCAGCGTATTAACCCATTACTCCATAAATACGCACTTTTTACTCCTTTAATTTATTTCTCCACTGAAGAAAATAGTTCCGATTTAAAAAGTCATGAATATGCACCGTAAGAAATATATTCTTTATCGTAGCAGATGGTGGCTTAAAGCAGACTGAAAGTAAAACAGCTTTAAGACGTACTCTGCTTTACATTTAACCAGATTTAAGTAGTCAACCGTTTTCAGAACTAGAAAAGAAACAGACTGTGGGGTAAATTGTTAAAGATATGTGACCTAGTCGAGGCAACTTGACCTGATTCTTGTTGAATTACAAGTTTACATAGAATTGGGAGTATCATTGCGTATCATAGCAACAGGTGAGTACACGATACAGACGAGCATGTATGAACCCTTCCTCCCTGAAACCTCAAATGGACAGTTCTAGTTTTCAATTTAGTCTAGTCCATTTATGACGTTTTAGGTTGGGTTGTTTTTTTAACAATATATGTCAAAATGACAAACAGTGTAGACCCTGATCAGAGGGCTCCTTAAGGAGCCCTCTGATCAGGGTCTACGCTGTTTGCATAGGACAGGTGTACTCCTCATAGGTACACTGTTTGTAAATGACGCATATATGCGTGACCAGGGTTCAAAGAGTTGAACATCCATTGACATGACGTCATCAGCTGTAAACCAATTGTCGTCTGCTTTTATTTCTCAATTTTTTTGTATTTTTTTTTTTTTGTATTTTGACTTAAGAAGTATATAATTGAGTGTTAAACAGTTTGGATCCTGATCAGACGCCGCGTTACGCGTTACGCGGCGTCTGATCAGGATCTTAACTGTTTCTGCAAATAACTATAACACTCGGGGTAAGGTAGCGAGGTGTTCAACAATCACTCTTTGAGGGAGTGTGCAACTTTATATAGACAGGAACCTGTTTATTGAAAGACAAAACTAAAGAAGAAAGCTCATATAGGAGCTCTGTGCTTTACCTATGTCTTTAGCTGTCACTTGTATTGTAGTTAAGACAGTCTTGTTGGACCAGCTCCATAATGTTTATATTCGCAAAGTTATTTATCGTATGCTAATTACCTTATTACTGTTTTGTTTATCGTATGCTTTAACCTTATAACCGTTTTGTTTATCGTATGCTTTAACTTTATAACCGTTTTGTTTATCGTATGCTTTAACTTTATTACCGCTTTGTTTATCACTGCTTTAACCATAAACCGCTATGTTTATCGTATGCTTAAACCACCTACAATTGCTTTGTTTATCGCCTGCTTTAATCTTATTATCACTTTGTTTATCGAATGCTTTAACCATATTATCACTTTGTTTATCGTCTGCTTTAATATTAGTACCGCTTTGTTTATCCAATGCTTTAACCTTAGTACCGCTTTGTTTATTGTCTGCTTTAACCTTATTATCACTCTTGTTTATTAAATGCTTTAACCTTATTATCGCTTTGTTTATCATCTGTTTAACCTTATTATCGCTTTGTTTATCGTATGCTTTAACCTTATTACCGCTTTGTTTATCGTCTGCTTTAATTTATCATCGCTTTGTTTATCGTCTGCTTTAACCTTAGTACCGCTTTGTTTATTGTCTGCTTTAACCTTATTATCACTCTTGTTTATTAAATGCTTTAACCTTATTATCGCTTTGTTTATCATCTGTTTAACCTTATTATCGCTTTGTTTATTGTCTGCTTTTACCTTAGTACCGCTTTGTTTATTGTCTGCTTTAACCTTATTATCGCTTTGTATATCGTCTGCTTTAACCTTATTACCAGCTTTGTTTATCGTCTGCTTTAATTTATCATTGCTTTGTTTTATCGTACGCTTTAACCTTATTATCGCTTTGTATATCGTCTGCTTTAACCTTATTACCAGCTTTGTTTATCGTCTGCTTTAATTTATCATTGCTTTGTTTTATCGTACGCTTTAACCTTATTATCGCTTTGTTTATCATCTGCTTTAACCTTATTATCGCTTTGTTTATCGTATGTTTTAACCTTATTACCGCTTTGTTTATCGTCTGCTTTAATTTATCATTGCTTTGTTTATCGTATGCTTTAACCTTATTACCGCTTTGTTTATCGTCTGCTTTAATTTATCATTGCTTTGTTTATCGTCTGCTTTAACCTTATTATCGCTTTGTTTATAGTCTGCTCTAACCTTAATACCGCTTTGTTTATCGTCTGCTTTAACCTTATTATCGTTTTGTTTATCGTCTGCTTTAACCTTATTATCGCTTTGTTTATCGTCTGCTTTAACCATATTATCGCTTTGTTTATCGTCTGCTTTAACCATATTATCACTTTGTTTATAGTCTGCTTTAACCATATTGCCGTTTTGTTTATCGTCTGCTTTAACCTTATTATCGCTTTGTTTATTGTCTGCTTTAACTTTATTACCGCTTTGTTTATCACTGCTTTAACCATAAAACCGCTTTGTTTATCGTCTGCTCTAACCATATTGCCGTTTGTTTATCGTATGCTTTAACATTATAACCGCTTTGTTTATTGTCTGCTTTAACTTTATTACCGCTTTGTTTATCATTGCTTTAACCTTATGACCGTTTTGTTTATCGTCTGCTTTAACCTTATGACCGTTTTGTTTATCGTCTGCTTTAACCATATAACGTTTTGTTTATCGTCTGCTTTAACCATATTATCGTTTTGTTTATCGTCTGCTTTAACCTTATGACCGTTTTGTTTATCGTCTACTTTAACCTTATGATCGTTTTGTTTATCGTCTGCTATAACCATATTATCGTTTTGTTTATCGTCTGCTTTAACCATATTATCGTTTTGTTTATCGTCTGCTTTAACCTTATGACCGTTTTGTTTATCGTTTGCTTTAATTTTTCATCGCTTTGTTTATCGTCTGCTTTAGATTAATACCACCTTATTTATCGTCTGCTTTAACCATATAACGTTTTGTTTATCGTCTGCTTTAACCATATTATCGTTTTGTTTATCGTCTGCTTTAACCTTATGACCGTTTTGTTTATCGTCTACTTTAACCTTATGATCGTTTTGTTTATCGTCTGCTATAACCATATTATCGTTTTGTTTATCGTCTGCTTTAACCTTATGATCGTTTTGTTTATCGTCTGCTATAACCTTAATACCACCTTGTTTATCGCCTGCTTTAATTATTATCGCTTTGTTTATCGCCTGCTTTAACCTTAATACCACCTTGTTTATCGCCTGCTTTAACCTTATTACCAGTTTGTTTATCACTAAGCCACCGAGGCCCCCCTCAGACTATTAAAGATTCATTTAAACAATATATTGCAAAATTACAAGCACAGAGGATTGCTTATGCAATAATCCATAAACTGTTACCTCAAATATACGAACTTTTACGCATTTAGTTTATTTCTCTAGAAAATAGAATAAAAAAATCACTTTATTCAGTCATTGATATAAACCATAAGGAATATTTGCCATATTCAAACAGATGCTAGCTTAAAGCAGGCTGAAAGTAAAGCATGGGTCCATGCTTATAAAGCGTTTGGGTTGAGTTTTGAATGATTCGCAAGCCTTTGATTGGTCAGATCTGAGCCTAGGCTCAAATCTGACCAATCAAATGCTTGAGAACGAACTCATACTCAATTCAAATGCTTTATAAGCGCTGGACCAAATGTTTAATTGGAAACTGGCATTGTATATTTGCCATTTGAGTTTTCTGAGGTCAACCCATACTTTAACTCTTTGCATGCTGGGTAAAAAAAAAAGTCCGTCTGCAACAGTTGTCGTCTGCTATTGTTCGAAAAATTAGATTTTTCAAAATTTCTTTTAAATTCAGAGTCAGAATGGCAATCAGTTTGGATCCTCATGAGACGCCGCGTAACGCGGCGTCTCATCTGGATCCAATCTGTTTGCAGAGGTAATCACTGTGGCAGGCATATCCGCCGCTAGAGTTACATGGACAAGGCCAGTTTTCAATTAAGTCTAGTCAATTAATATACCAGCAGCCGACAGACAAGCATTATCTGTTCGGGATGTGTTTTTAGCATTATGTTACTATATTAAACTATTACTCAATCTACGTCACGCTTTCTGGAATGTGCGGGAGATTACAAAAGGTCAAACTACGTCACTGATTAGTAAGACTTTGGTAACCGCCCTCGTCACGTAAAAGGCAACTTCCTGTCATCTCACGCTTCCCGTTATGCAATTTACATAACAACGGATGTTACGTCAATCGCCCACGTTAATTACATATTTGGTTATGAGCGTGGCGTCGATAGCCATATTAGGGAACCAGAGACCGTACGACAAGTGCTAGTTACGTTGCTAGGGCGTAGCTTGAATGTGCTTACGTAGCTCTGACGTTATTCATTCGAGTTCGTACAGACTGTATACCGGTATATAGAGCCTGCACGCTCTGCGGGGATTAGAATGAATTATAATAGAACTGGCAAGATGTAAGGGTACGTTTAAAGCAGGACTTGGAGAGATGTAGGGGTGACGTTAGAAATGCTGATATATATATAGACCGTGCCTGTGAACTGTTTAGGAAATAAAAGTTATAGACAGAAAAGTTTGCCTTGTTATAAAGCAGATCCATGAACCTGGGTTACACAACGCGAAGTGGATTAAAACATCGAACTACGCTACATTAAGACTAGTCAGTTTTTCAGCGGAACTGTATAATATCTATTTAGACCAGCATTTTCACATTTTCAGAATGATAAATGATCAGAAATCTAGATTAAAGGGAAACTTCTTAAAGTTGAACTCTTTATTGCAATGCGTTTGCGTTTCGTTTGTGTTTAAACGGGAAAGAATAACGTATTCTCCACTGTACTACAATTATTTGATAATATTATGTACACATTGCTACCCTGGACTAGCCATATCACCCAACTTTGATTTTGATATTTCCTTGGACTTAATTTGGAATATTTTAATGGGCACTTTGATCTTCTTTCCTTGTTTAGTAGAGTTTACGGCTTTCTAGAATAGTTGGACACTTAGAGAGCTGTTCCCTTGGCCCATTACCGATTCACCCATATCGCACAACTTTAGTTTGACTGTGACCCTGACCTTATTTAGAATTTAGAAAGTATTCAGAATAATACAATGTACTCTCAAGGATGCGACCGGGGGCATTTATAAGCGTTTATAGAAGGTAGTCTTGTGTTTATGACAAAATGACAAAAGATGCGTACTCTAATCAGATGACTCCTATAAGATCCATTGCAAGGTTAGAGTTTACATTGTTTGCCTATGACAAAATCACTCTTCACAGTTAACCTCTTAACAGGTAACTAGGCTCAAATCTGACCAATAAAAGGCTTGAGAACGACTCCAGACCCAACTCAAACGCTTTATAACCTTGCACCTGTTTATACAAGAGGAGCATACTTGTCGCTAGAGTTCAACGTTTTAAAACTTTGACAGTTTTTCTTCACAACAAGTAAGGTAAGAAATGAAGGTCGTCGTTATAAAGAGAGTTGGATGTACAGTCAAACCTTTCTACAAAGACCACTAAAACGAAGGCTGATTGACTTAAAGAAATACAGGTGGCAGCTTAAAGCAAGGTGAAATTAAAACAGAACGTTCCTTGTTCTGTAATAGTTTGACCGTGCTTTAAGCAGCCACCTACCGTAGATACAGTGGAGAATCTGTTATTCTTTCCCAATAAACGCGTTTACGCTAAAACTATTATTAGCAGTGCAACCAGTTTGGAGACAGATCAGAAGCCGGGTAACCCGGCGTCTGATCAGGCTCCAAACTGTTTGCCACCAAGATAAACAAGAATTATCAGAATTGTCCAAAAATTGTTCTTTTCTACGTTTTAGTGCTTTGCATTTGCGTACGTTTGCGTTTAAATGGGAAAGAATAACAGATTCTCCACTGTATCAAATGATCAATGTTATTTAATAGTCGTAATGAGCCAGGTTTTTACTGTACTTGAAGCATTCTCCTTGAAGACGGGTATGTTCAGGGTTCCATTTATCCCGTTGTCTGGGTTGTATTGACACAGACTGATCAATGCACTTCATACAATTGGAGTGGAGAGAAAAACTTACTCATTAACACTTCCTATGCTAAAAACCAATACATCATAATAATAACACATTATAATTGGCAAACAATGAAGACCCCGATCAGAGGGCGATATGACGGCGAAGGGGTGTTTTTGTCGGAAAATAGCTGTTACAGCTAATGTTTATTTGATATATTGTATCCGACGTTAAATAAATCTTCTTGTATCTTGTATTCTTGTATCTTGGGTAAAAACGTCACGATAAATTTGACCATGAAAGGGTTCACCCTTTCGATTAATTTTGTTCATGAAATCGCGTTCAAGTTACGTCTTCTCTCATGTACAACCTCATCCATGTCCCTGATCATGATCCAAACTGTATTCAACAGGGCTGCCATAAGTTGACATGAAAAATCCTAAGATTTCCAAATTTGCATTTTTCAAGCGCGATTTTACGAATCGTACCTTTATCCCATAGCCTGTTTCTAGTTTTGTTGACATGTGGCTACTTAAAGCAGACTGAAAGTAAATCAGAATGCGCCTAAATGCGCATTCTGCTTTACTTTCAGCCTGCTTTAAGCTACTATAAACTGGGGGAAAATCGAAAGATTTAGGAAACAATTTAAGTAAAACAGAAACTTTCTATTGACTTTCAAATTGCCTTATAAGCAGCATTGCCTTAATCAGCCATATGCCTAAAATACAAACTACTAGTAATTAACGCAATTTACTGGCCTCAATATATAGAAAGATTTCATTGTACATAAAATATCTTTCTAAAATACCTCAAGTATACCTTTCACATTTTTTCTTCTTTTCCCCAACGCAGCACAGATTTTGTTTCCTACCATATATTATATATACATATCACTTCATTAAAACTGCGGGACTTCCCTGTCTTCCCCCTTTTTTTTAAAGAAGCCAACTTGTTTGAATCTAATCGAAGAAGAGTGGTCTTTTTTTTCGCTACAAGGCCCATCAAATATTGAAGATTTATTTGAACTGAAAGTTTTCAGGGGATAAAATCAACAAACCAAACCCTACTTGATATTTGAAACGAGTGTACCAATTAACATTTTAAGATCTTTAAATTAATTAATCTTTTCATGATCAAATTTATCGTGAAATATTTACCCCATCACTACCATAGTGTCGTCTGCTTCAATATTGTTGTCTACAATATCGTTTCATAGTTAAATTTAAGACAGTATGACTGGAGAAATTTCAAAACGAGTGTCAAACAGTTCGGATCTTGATCAGACGCCGCGTTACGCGGCGTCTGATCAGATCCAAACTGTTTGCTAACACAACTTTTGGAGTCACTTAAAATAATCGTCTGCTTCAAATCATCATGTGCTTTAAATTATCATCTGCTGAAAATTTTCATCCACTTTAAATTGTCGTCTGCTATAATTGTCGTCTTTAGTATTTTCTCAAAGTTTGATTGTGTACATTTTGACCGTAGAAAGATCGGAAACTAGTATCACACAGATTGAATCCTTACGTTACGCACATAGTTTGTTTCCTGATCAGAAACCAGAAAAGACAGAGTTTGATATGGATCCAAACTGTTTGCAGGGCTGCCATTTCTACGGATTTTTCCTAAGTATTCGGATTTTTATCCTAGCAGATCGTAGCTTAAAACAGGCGCATTCTGCTTTACTTTCAACCTGTTTTAAGCAGTCATGTGTCTTCAAAACAAGAAAAAAGACTATGGGGTAATGATACGGTTAGTAAATTTGCGTCTGAAAAATTGAAAATTTGAAATCTTAGGTTTTTATTATTCAACTTATGGCAGCCCTGTGTTTGCAAAGTCGAATTTATGCGACTCCGGCGTTGAAAGGGTAGAACGGAAAAAAATAACGTCGTCTTCTCGGTGGCTATATCTGGAGCCCTGTTATAACATCAGTATTTTCTAACACAAATATAATAGATATTTGATTTATGAAAAATAAGTTATGATAATGGTGATAATGATATCAATTCTGATTAAAGTATCACTGAAATCATAATTTTATTTTTGTCTTTACTTACATCTTCTCCGCTAAATGCATCTTTATTGTCATAACTGTTTGTTTGTTTATGTATTACATGCCTATGCTTGTTTACAACATGTATTACATGCCTCATGGACTTGTTAGTCTAAAGGAAGAATAAAATCATATCATATCATATCATATCATATTTATTTTATCATTGAAAAGAACGCTGAGCAATAAAATATAGAAACTGTCAAAATCTTAAAAATGTCAACTAGCAGTGTTAATCTGAAAATTAACCAGTTTAGAGCCAGATCAGACACCGGGGCACCCGGCGTCTAATCTACAATGTAGTCCAAAATGTTCGCAGCGGAAATAATTGTTTTAGCTAAAATGCATTTATTGGGAAAGATGGACTTCAGCGCTTTATGTGTTTGCAAACATAGTCTCGGCCGAACATGATTAAACTACATTTACACCTATCTAATAGGACCATAGAAATGTAGGCTTATTGACAGCATTTAAGACAAGTGGTAGCTTAAAGCAAGATGAAAGTAAAACAGAAAGCTCCTACAGGAGCTTTCTGCTTTACTGTCATCTTGCTTTAAACGGTCACCTGTCTTTAAACTTTGATCTTTTTTATCTCTGGTAGTGGTCGTAATAGAGAGGTTTTACTGTATATGTTGGAACGGTACACAGCCAAGACAGCCAGCAGTTTTACTTGTAAACCTGCCATCCCGTGTTCAAGTCTGTTAAAATGTGTTCGTAAACTTGTTGAAACACATACAGCCTTAGCAACGATGACGTCACTGTATATGTTGTCATGGCAACTAATGATACTTCATATGAGATCTGCGTAACGTAATGAACAGGGACGCATTAAACTGAAATAAAGCACATCTCGCTCTCTATTGATTTATCATCCAAAGGAAAACACCCCTGCACCATAGAATGGTTCTTAACCGTCTCCGTGCTTAGCATTTCAAGAGGATTAGTCTACTTTTGATTTTCAGGAATGTTTTCAGACAATATTAATAATATGAGCTGTGCCATGAGAAAACCTGCCTTATTGCATTTCAAACAGTGTATATCAAGGCCAGCTACCGTGTCAAAGACGCGACGGTTGGCCTTGGTCTACACTGTTTGACACCCATGCATTTAAAGCAATATAATTATGTAGCTGTATTTCTTAAAAGTTTCTATGCCCAACACTTCATGTATGGATTGTTCTACTTTTGAAAATTGGCCTTTTTGTCTTGATTTTTCAGGAGAGTTTCCAGAACATATTTCACAGAATATTAAAAGTAACACAAGCAGGTGCACTAAACTGGCCAAACAGGCTCCTAAACGATCCCTGTGATCAGAGTATATACTGTTTGAAAATTATACATATACATGTACTAGTTTCCAGCGTATCACTTTCACTACTAATAACATCGGCACTGGTATTTGCAACTAGTATGGATCCTGACCAGTTAACCGTGATCAGATATAAGGAGTTAGTTTCTAAACTTTTTGCAGGAAGTGTGTGTGTGGGGGGGGGGGGGGGGGGGTATATACTGTATACAGCAGATATATGTTTTTACAAAGGGTAAATTTCTCATAATACAGAAGGAAAAGGGGATCGAAAATGATCAATTAAACATTAATGACAATAAAAATAGCAATAAAAAATCTACGGCTATTGGGTGTACTATTACCATAATATATATTACCATTAGTACTCTAATAGTTATAATAAAAAGAAGAAGACAGTTTTGGGAACAAGACATTATTACTAATGAGAAGCTACTCTAGTATGACAAATATGCGGTTTTTGGACAAGTAATCTCCCTTACTAAAATTACCCTTTTATTGAAACCCATTTATACCCAGTGGATTCTTCCATGTTTATATATTGGATTTGTCCATTTTTTATTAAAGGGATGCTTGGTCAAATTTTCATTTTGTTTTGTATTGAAATTCCTATCAGCAAACAGTGTAGACTCTGATCAGACGCCGCATAATGCGGCGTCTGATCAGAGTCTACACTGTTTGCCTATGTCCTATATATGGGATGGTGGGCACAAATGGGTTACATTTTATCCATGTATCAGTAAATAACCCAGTTGTATCAACATTTAACCCTACCAAAATTAAATGTAATATAAGTCCATGTCCAAAACATCGACAATTAGTATTCCTTTCGCCGCCCTAATACTGTCAGACAAGAATCTAGTCTAGTTTATTCCAATATAGATTCAATGCTTTGAGACTGGCAAAATGCCATCAACACCTTCGCTTTGAGTATCAAACCGTAAATGTCTTGATTAGACGATCGTGGTTTATCAGAGTGTAAACAGTTTTGAATTCTAATAGCCAGATAAGACGCCGAGTAACTTAGCGTTTGATCAGGATTTAAACTATACTTAGCAAAACTGCTAAGTATCCCAGGGACTATTTTGGATTTTTTAATGGATGGTGATAACGTAATTAGGGTTTTCTTCTGAGCATCATTTGCTCTCAAACATTTTTATGTTTGAATGAAATAGTTAAAATTTTATATTTCATAAATCGAAAACCCTTTGCGTTATCGACATCCATAAAAAAAGAAAATTCCAAAATAGTCCCTGGGGCACTTTACGCAGTATATATCTACTATTTGCTAGAATAGAGAAAATATTCTCTATGTTGCATACTCATGACTGTATAAAGTTATAAACTGGGAATATTTTCTTCAGTAGAGAACTAATGCAAATGTGTAAAATTGCGTATCTCAGGATTATAGGGTGAAACGGAGTGTTGTTCGTCTAATGAAATGCAAGGCTATTCATTTTTAAATATTTTGATTCAAATATAGAAATGTTTAGATCCTTATTAATAACCGAGATTGATTTGGATCTAAACTGTTTTCCAAAGGACACATTTTTGCCAACGGTGGTGAACTTGTAAAGAATCTTTCCCATATAAAATACTTCGCACACCTTTACTGATTTCTTAACTATAATCGAAACTCGATACTTTGAACTCGCCTTAGTTCAAATATCCCAATTAGTCACGTTTTAACGGTCATTTTCGACTTAAGCGAGATCGACTTATAAAAATCATTTTTGAAATACATGCACTGACATGTTCGATTTAAGCGGATTCGAAGTATCGAGTTTCGAAAGTAAATACTCTTTTTTGCAACTTTACCTTGTATTGATTAATGAGGCATAGGAACCCTTCCCTATAATATTCATTCTACATCTAGTACTTTCATTATGACTTGTACCAGAATGAGACTTAGTATGAAATGTGCATGTTATTTTGATTGCGCATGAAACAAGGTACATTATACACGTTCAGGAAATAAAATATTTTTTTCTTTTCTATATCTTTAATCAATCATGTAAGCTGTCACTTTCTCTTTTCCTGTCTCGTGTTGTGTAACTGTGTTCTATATTTCTTATCCAATCGCTGATTAATGCTAATTTTGTAGCCTAATTATTATTATCAGTATAGACCATGTATATTAAAGCTGGTTGAAGGTAAAACAGAATGCTACTTAAGCAGCATTCTGCTATAATTTCAGCCAGCTCTAAGCTTTTATCTAAAAATACACTTAAAATAACACTAATGTTTCATTTCCAAAACTCCCTAGCTGGGGACTCTTTTTCTTAGTGTAGGAACAATTAGAGACGTAATGAGATAAACACACAAATTACTAGTCAATAAAGCAAGGCGTAATTAATGGTCAAACAAAAAAATGCTCTATAGGGCCTACTATGCAGCCATCCGTCTAAAAGATACAGATACAGATACAGATCTTTATTCGGCATAAAATAGCATAAGCATATTCATAGCCATAGCCATCAATTTGCATGAACAATATATACATACGTAAAGAGCATTGACATGAACAATTAAGTTTCATTAAACAAACTTTACAGAGAAGTATATGTTAATTGACTAGAGTTCTAGTAACTTATTCCACCTAACTATAGGGGAATAAGTGATCTGACAGAAATCGTAACGTGTTAGTTTTCAGTTCTATATTTAAATGCATTGTATATAAATTTCGAAAGATTACGAATAATTTTAGGTGATGTACAAGACATCAAGTTTTTAAACTTGTGGATATTATTGTTTAATGGCGTTAAGTTGTGTAGTATTGTTCTCTTGCATTATCCATACATCTGACATGCCTATCTCATCAAGAATTTGTTTTACATGTGAAGCCCAATTTGTACCGCTGTAAGTGTTACCATTATTTGCGTCTTGTTTTAACATATTGTATAGTATCTTTACCGGTGTATTATTTCCAGATTTAATAATTTTAACCCAAAATTTTATCATTAAGATTTTCGGCAGATTTGCATAGGATATCTACCAAGCTCTCCATATAAACCATCAAGATTAGTGCTTTTTCGAACACAAAGTATTTTTCGTAAAAATTTGGGGTGTATAAGTTCTATATTTTTACATTCACGGTATCCGAAAATTTCTGCTCCATAATTTAGTATAGAGCCTACAAGGCTATTAAAAAGTTTACATTTATCATTTACAGCTAGGTCTAGCTGGTTAAAAATTATGAATAGATTATGCATAGCAAATAATGAATGTTCTGCTATTTTTTTCTGTGTTCGGAACCAATTCCCGTTTTTGAACATGTTTATCCCAAGATATTTAAAGGAGTCTACTATATCTAATACCATATCGTTATATTTAAAATTATATTTTGTTGGTCGGCCTTTTTCGAATATCATAATCTTTGTTTTCTTTGTGTTTACATTTAGTCCCCGGGTGTTGCAATATATTTGTAGATCGTTAAGTAATGATTGAAGAGCCAGTGGTGTGTGTGCAAAAAGTACCGCGTCATCAGCAAATAAGAGGATGAATAGTTTTACGTCATCAAGTGTGAATAAGTCATCAATATTGCTATTTAAATGAGTCAATATGTCATTTACGAAAAATAAAAACATTATAGTAGAGCACTGGTCTCTTTGTATTACTCCGATATTTGATTCGAAAAATGATGTTTTTTCCGAATTATACCTAACGCATGCCTTTACTACACTATACATACTTTTAAGAGCTTTTACAAGTTTTGAACTGACATTTTCCGTTATTAATTTATAGAACAAGTAACTTCTATCAATTTTGTCAAAACATTTTTCAAAATCTACGAAAGCGCAATATAAATTCTTTTTATTTGCTAGAGTATTTGCAATTATAGCGTGTTATACGAAAATACAGTCGACAGTCGACTTGCCTTTTTGGAATCCAAACTGATTTTTAATTATTTTATCGTGTGCCTGACTCCATTTTGTGAGTCTATTTAAAATGATTTGTGAGTATATCTTTGAAAGTATATTTATTAAAGTTATACCTCTATAATTTTTTGAAGCTTCTATGTCTCCCCCTTTGAATACTGGACATATTTTCCTTCGCCAAAGCAATTTGGACACTTTCCCTTAGATAATAATCGATTAAAAAGTTTTAATAAAAATTGAGAGGTTTCTTCAAAGGAATGCTTATAAATTTCAGCACATATATCATCTAATCCACTACTCTTGTTATTATTCTGAGAAAAAACAGCATCTCTTAATTCAGGCATAGTTATGTCTTTGTCTAAATCGTCGTCAAAAACGTGTTCATTTAATAAATCATTATTATTGTTGTTGTCAGTGTTGTTGTTATTGTCACTGTTGTTATTATCACTATTGTTGTTGTCGTCTTCACTATTGTTGTTGTTGTCACTATTATTAATGTTGTCATTATCACAACTGTATAAGTTTTTGGAATGTTCATATAAATCTGTTATGTCAAGATTTTGCGCTTGTTTCTGTGTTTTTGTATATTGCCGTTTAATTTTTTTCCAGAATTGTTTTGGATTAGATTTACCTAGACGTGATAAATTGATTTTTTCGTTGTTTATGTATTTATTTTTTGTAGTGCGTTTTATTTTATTGTAGTGTGACTTCGCTCCTAAGAAATCCTCGCGTAAAGTAGCATTTGATTTGTTCCTATTGAATGCATTTCTAGCTTTATTAAACTGTTTTCTAGCAGTATAGCAGTCTGTATTAAACCACGTTTTTCTATTTTGATTTCCTGTTGTTTTATATTGTTTGGTGTGTCCAAATACCTCAAGGGAACAATCGTGTAAGGTCGATATAAACGTATTTGTTATGTCATCAATACAATTGTCGTGGTCTAGTTTTTCAGTACACGAAATAAATTCATTTCGGTTTGACGTCAGCTTGAGTTTAAATTCCTCTACCTTAGAATCATCAAATGAGATAAATGTTTTCTTATTTATAGAATCTCTTGCCTCGTGTGTTGGTTGTGCATTTTTCTTTTTCAGTGCAAATACAAGGCCTGAGTGGTCAGAAAACTCCGTAGGATCTAAAATATTAAAACCAACATCAGTTAGATCGTTTACATGCAGTAATAAATAATCTACCACGCTTGAACCTTTACTAGAATGGAATGTGTAATCCCATATGCCGCGATCGCTATGTAGACGACCGTTACAACAAGTAGAAGTTGTAAATGACTAATTATCTTGGTGTCGTTTTTAATTATACGGGTAACACCTAGTCGGGAAAGGTTTGAAAGCATTAAATGTATTAAATTCTAATTGTCGAAAATTTAGATTAAGTCCGAAAGTGGCTTGCCAGTTGTTTGACGCCTTTGTTGGTTCTACATTAAGTTATGCGTGTGAAATATGGGGGTTCACTAAATCTAAAGAAGTAGAAAGGGTTCATTTAAAGTTTTTAAAGAATATTTTAGGAGTAAGAAAGAATACTTGTAATGTTGGCGTATATGGAGAATTATGTAGATACCCTATGTATGTTCAACGTTTTGTCAGGATAATTAGGTATTGGTGTAAGTTAGTAACAACAGATAATGTTTTACTTGGTTCTTTTCTACGATTTCGATTTTATTTGAAATCGATTGTTTGTAGTAAACAGATAGTCCGCCACTGTAACGGCCTTTAGTTACATTATACGTTTTATTACCATATAAATGGTGACTGTCATATTCTTGAATTTCGAGGTTAAAATGACTGTTGCTTGAGATCCAAGTTTCAGACAAGCACCTTAGAGCTGATATCCCCTGCCGCAGTGATTGTCTAGAAGAAAGTGGCAAACTTTATTGTGGGAGGAAGGGGCAAATGGTGATCACCTGTCTTTAAAGATCAACATTCAAAAGCTTTTTACAAAGTTTTATAAAATCCATTCAATTTTGTACATTTTAAAGCCTAAACAATACAAACAAGAGCCCCATGGGGCATATGTCGCTCACCTGAGAATAGCTGTACATCAAAATGGAGATAATGATTTAAGTCCAGGACGGGGTCATTTTTTACCCGAGGGGCATAATTTGAACAATCTTGATAGAGGACCTGTAGATGATGCTATGTTCCAAATATCTAAGATCAGGGTACTTTTTTTAAGTTTCCATTGAAAAAATCTATTTTTAGCTCCTGTGACCTACATATGCAACAGACTGGAACCATTTGAACAAAATAGATAAAGGACATCTAGAAGTAACACCATGCCGAATATCAAAGCTCTGGCTATATTAGCTTCAGAAAAGAAGACGTATGAAAACTGTGACCCCCGGAGTGGGGCTAATTTTGACCCCAGGGGCATAATTTGTACAAACTTGATAGAGGACCTGTAGATGATATGCAATCGACCAGAACCATTTGAACCTTATTGGTATAGGACATCTAAAAGTGTCACCAAGCCAGATATCAAAGCTCTGGCCATATTAGTTTCAGAGGAGAAGACATTTGAAAATTTCACTATATAACTCTATGTTAAACTGTGACCCCCTGGGCGGGGCCAATTTTGACCCCAGGGGCATAGTTTGTAGTTTGATAGAGGACCTGTAGATGATGCTATGTGACAAATGTCTAAGATCTGGCCCTTGTAGTTTCAGACAAGAATTTTTTTTAAGATTTCCTTAATTTTTCACTTGGTTGCCATGGCAACCAGAGTTCTACATTGTTTTTAATTCTTTGAACAATTTTGAAAGAACTTGACCCAAGGAACATTCGTGAAAAGTTTGGTTGAAATCTTTTCAGCGGTATATGAGGAGATGTCATTTGAAGCAATTGTTAAAGACAACAATGACTGTATAAAGTGAAATATTTTCTTCTGTGGAAGAATAAATTAAAGACATAAAAAAGAATATGTATGGGTTAATAGGTTAATAAATATCATTATTTACATTTTCTAAATATAAGAAACTATATGTAAATGAGTGGCAAATAGTTTGGATCCAGATTAGAAGCAGCATTATGTGGCATCTGACCTGGATCCATACTGTTTATGGCCAAGAATTAATTGTGGACTGATAGACAGAAAGATAAACAAACAAACAAAACACAAACAAACAAACAGACAGACCAAAAGTAATATGCCTCGAACTAAGTTGTGCTTGAGCATAAAATAGCAGACATCACTTTCATTTCTGTTATGTATCTCAGTGACCTGAGTTCAGAGCTAGCTATGGGTCAGTTATGCAATTGGAGACGGTCTCAGAGAGAAATGGCTATTATTATGCTGAACTGTTGTCTGCTCCAAATGTTTGTATGTGAAATATGTAAAAAATAATAACTTATATTTTCTAAATATAAGAAAATATGTAAATGAGTGGCAAATAGTTTAGATCCAGATTAGATGCAGCATTATGTGGCATCTGACCTGGATCCAAACTGTTTGCAAAAATGTTGCATTTAGTATAAGGGTAGCTTCTTAGCCTGGAAGATACAATGCGTCTGTATAAAACGGATCATTAGAGAGTTTTTACTGTCAGACCTGCATCAAAAAGCACTGATATGGCCAGGGTTGAGTCAAATTTGATCCTAGGGTTTTGATTTTTTACAATTTTGAAAGTGATTTAGTAGAAGATACTATTCATGCAATATCTAAGGTGTGGGAACAGTGGTTTTTTACAAAAAACTTGTTTAAAGTTTTTCACTTTTTTTAATAAATTTCAATAAGTAGTCCACTTTAAAGTTTCATTTTAACAATTTCTGTAGAGAAGCATCCAAGGAACACCGTGAGCAAATTAGTTTTTTCCTCAGACTCGCGGTTTCAGAGGAGTTGTCGCTTGAAGTGAATTTGAACGGACGGACAGACGGACAACGGGCGATCACAACAGCTCACCTTGAGCCTTCGGCTCAGGTGAGCTAAAAATAAAGCCGTTTGTAGCATTATAAATCTAAGTATGACAGGGGCAGGTAACTCTTGATTCAAATTCAACAGTAATTAAACACTTTCAAGAACTTTTTCAATAATTGTGTGCAAGTATTATTGAAAACAAGAGCCCCATGGGGCATATTTCGCTCACCTGAGAAAATAGCTGAAAAAATGGCGATAATAATTTAGGTCCAGGACTGACCTAGATATGCAACAGACCCGAACAATTTGAACAAATTATGTAAAGTATATTTAAAAGTGTCACCATACCGAATATAAAAGCTCTGGCCATATTAGTGTCAGAGAAGAAGACGTTTCAAATTTTCTCTATATTAGCTCCTGTGACCTAGTTATGCAACTGACCAGAACCATTTGAACAATTTTCGTATAGGACATCTAGAAGTGTCACTATGCCAAATATCAATGCTCTGGCCACATTAGTTTCAGAGAAGAAGACGTTTGAAAATTTCACTATATAACTCTATGTAAATCTGTGACCCCCGGGGCGGGGCCAATTTTGACCCCAGGGGCATAATTTGAACAAACTTGATAGAGGACTAGTAGATAATGCTATATGCCAAATATGTAAGCTCTGGCCCTTCCAGTTTTTGACAAGAAGATTTTTTAAGATTTCCTTATTTTTTCACTTTGGTTGCCATGGCAACCAGAGTTCTGCATTGTTTTTAATTCTTTGAACAAATTTGAAAGAGCTTGACCCAAGGAACATTTCTGTAAAGTTTGGTTGAATTCTGTCAAGCCGTATAGGAGGAGATGTCATTTGAAGCAATTGTTAACGACGACGGACGACTAACGACGCACGACGACGGACACAGGGCCATCCCAATAGCTCACCTTGAGCCTTTGGCTCAGGTGAGCTAAAAATTCAGAACTGTAGAATTTACTAGAGTGTAAACACATTTTCAACTCATCAAGGGCAGAGTATTCTTGACTAATTTGCACATTTTCGATAATAATTGAACTCATTCTATAAATAATAGCCATATATGATTTAATTTTTTTTTCAAAATCCATTCACATTTGTACACAATAGCATGTAAACAATAAAGCCATGTTGAGCATTACTAAGTACATAAAGGGCAGATAACTCTTGCCACAAAGTATCCTATTTTGACAATAATTGCTACCCTTATGTTTATATACATCATGTGTAAGTTAAATCAAAATCCATTAAAGACTGTAGTTTCTAGATGGTAAAAACTGTTAAATATGGGTTTTTTTTACTCATCAAGGGCAGATAACTGTTGACTAGCTTCTCCGTTTTCAAAAATGATAACAATTATTTGAAAACTAATAGCCATACATAGTTTAAGAATTTGTTTTATCAAAATTCATGCATATTTATAGATACTAGGATGTAAACAATTTTAAAATAAAGCATTTTTCTATCATTTCAAAGTACATCAAGGGCAGATAACTATTGCCATTAGTATCCTTTTTTGACAATAATTGCACACCTTCAAGAACTTTTACTTATAGACATCGTGTGCAAGTATCATTTAAATCCATTCATAATTGTAGTTGCCAGAGAGTAAAAACAGTTAAATATGGCTTTTTTTACTTATCAAGGGCAGATAACTCATGACTAATTTCTCAGTTTTCAACAATAATCAAATTCATTTGAAAACTAATAGCCATACATAATTCAAGAAAGTTTTTTCAAAAATCCATGCATATTTATAGGCTCTAGTATGTAAACAATACCAAAATAAAGCATTTTCTAGCATTTTCTAAGTACATCAAGGGCAGATAACTCTTGTCACAAGTATCCTTTTTTTACAATAATTGCATACCTGCAAGAACTTGTACTTATAGACAATGTGTGCAAGTATAAACAAAATATGTTGAATACTGTAGTTGCTAGAGTGTAAAAACTGTTAAATATGGCATTTTTAACACAAAAAGGGCAGATAACTCATAAATTCCTAAAACTTTCTGAATTTTTTTTAATTTCCCACGGTGCTCCTATGATGACAAATAAGTATACCAAGTTTAATCCAAATCTGTTTATAGGTTTCGGAGATACAGTTGCGGACGGAAAACGTGACGGACGCACGGACGGCATTTTTAACACAAAAAGGGCAGATAACTCATAAATTCCTAAAATTTTCTGAAAAAAATTTGATTTCCCACGGTGCTCGTATGATGACAAATAAGTATACCAAGTTTAATCCAAATCTGTTAATAGGTTTCGGAGATACAGTTGCGGACGGAAAACGCACGCACGCACGGACAGCCGGACGGACAGACCTAAAACAGTATCCCTCTGCCTTTCGGCAGGGGATAATAACAAGAGGGCCATGGCCCTAAATTCGCTCACCTGAGGACATTGAAGTTTGTACCTAAGTTGACTGGGCAAGACAACATTTTAATATAGCTATAAATGGAGTTATCTTCCGGACAAGAAAACATGACAAAAGTGAATTTTGTTGCCAAGCTTATGACCCTTATCCATGACACATCCTCTTATCAAGCTATTTCCATTTCCGGTAAATGATAATTATTTCACTAGCGTCAGCAGAACTGGAGTTATTTTCCTGACAATAAAATATGACAAAGGGGAAAACAAAATATTGCTGCCCTTATGCACTAGGCATTTTCTCTCATCAGTTTCTTTCCATACATAAAATTTCATTACAATAGCATCAGTAGACCTGGAGTTGTCTTCTTGACAAGAAAATATGACAAAGGGAAATAACTAAAAAAACAATGATGTCAGAGTTATGGCCTTTGCAAATGGCACTTCCTCTCATTAGGCTCTTTCCAAATAGGCAATTTCATTTTACCCATTACCCCATAGCCTGCTTCTAGTTTTGAAAATAGGTGGCCACCTAAAGCAGGTTGAAAGTAAAGCAGAATGGGTCTTAATGCACACTTTGCTTTACTTTCAAACTGCTTTAAGCTACCATCTACTAGGATATAGAAACTTATTTCACATCTTACATTTTCATGACTGTTTAACCCTTTCCCCCATAGAAGCGCCTTTTAGCACATTCAGTTTATTCTTGCTCTAAAGAAAATAGTTCCAATTTATACATTCATAAATATGTATAATACAAAATATTTTCTATATTCTAGTAGATGATAGCTTAAAGCAGGCTGAAAGTAAAGCAGAATGCGCTTAAAGCGCATTCTGCTTTACTTTCAACCTGTTTTAAGTGGACACCTACATTCAATACTAGAGATATGCTATGGGGGAAAGGGTTAAAGGGGAATTATTTTCTTAAGTGGAGGAATAAATCAAAGGCCTAAAAATGCACATTTATGGGGTAATGGGTTAACAAATGTCTGAACAAACGACTGAACCATTTCTAAACTTTAGCAGACAACATGTTCAGTTCTGTTGGCCTGATCACTGAGGTCAAATATTATGTAAGAGAACTGTAGCAGCAGCAGTCTGGGAGCTTACCCTTACCAGACTGAAATGATGTCTGCTAAATACCTTCTGTGTGTAAAAAATGTACATTTTTATTTTTTAGAAAATGTTAAGTTGGTAAATGAGTGGCAAATAGTTTGGATCCAGATTAGATGCAGCATTATGTTGCATCTGATCTGGATCCAAACTGTTTGCAAATATTGGTTATTTGCCCATAGTATATTAAGGGTAACTCAGGTAAATACAGTTCTGCCTAAATCAAAAATTCTGTAAAACCTGCCTAGAGCAGCACTTAAACTGTGCAGGGTGGTGTCAAATGTGACCCTAGGGATTTCATTTTAACAAACTATAGAGGGATCCACCAGGAGATTCTACTGTACAAATATCAAAGCTTAGGGCCTAGTAGTTTTGGGCAAGAAGATTTTTTAAAGATTTTTGCTTTTTTGCTTTTTCAAGCAGAGTTTGTGCTTTTTTTCATTTTTTTTGAACAACTTCTGTAGAGAAGCATCCAAGGAACATCATGAGCAGTTTGAACTCTCCCTACAATCGGCGGGTTTCAGAGGAGATGTCGTTTGAAGTAAAAGTGAACGGACAGACGGACAGACGGACAGACGGACAGACGTACTACGGACGGTGAGCGGTCACAATAGCTCACCTTGAGCCTTTGGCTCAGGTGAGCTAAAAACACAATATCATAACTTTGGATAATCTCAATAAAATCTGGGTCTAAAAGTTTTCGTGCTAGGCCGTTAACATTCCATGAAAGTACTGAAATGTTGTTCTCATGACAACATGTCTTACTTCTAGACGATTACAGAACAAACTTTGGACTGTATGCTGTTTGTGTCAGACAAAATCGACCCATTTATTGAAAACAAGAAAACACAAACGATGGTTAACGATATTTCTCTTTTTTATTACGATATCATAATACCCAGGGTGCGATCCAGATCATAGATCCAAACCTAAAGTGTTGTTCACATCCGTACATATTATGGAACATGACTTAAATATTACCTCAAATACGGATCAAAACTATAGTGTTTTTCATGTTTGTACATATTATGGAATATTAATAATAAATATACCCTCAAACATGGATAACAAGAGTTGTCAGAGAGACAACAAAGCTCGCCACCGGCACCTTTAGAAACTTAAAAGCACACTCAAGGTCACAGAGGTCAACCTTTTTGCCTGCATGGAAAGGTCTTGTCCATATACACTGGCAAATCAAATATGAAAATAACACCTCAAGGGACATAGGAATTATAAGCATTTTTGAAACCTAAACGCAGATTTCGAAACCTAAAACCTTTCGCGACCTTAGTTCAAGGTCAAGGACACTGGGCTAATTTTTTTGCATGCATGGAAAGGTCATGTCCATATACACATGCATGCCAAATATGAAAGAAATATCTCAGTGGATATACGAGTTAAAGAAATTTTGAGAAACCTAAACGCAGACTTTGAAACCTAAACGCGGGTCCTAAGTTCAAGGTCAAGGTCAGAGGGCTCAAACATTTTGCATGCAAGGAAAGATCTTGTCCATATACACATGCAAACTGAATATGAAAGGAATATTTCAATGGACATAGGAGTAATAAAAAATTTGAAAAAACAAAACACAGATTTCGAAACTTAACATGGGTTCAAAGTCAATGTCACAGGGGTCTAAATTTTGCTGTGCCTGGAAAGGTCTTGTCCATATACACACATAAACCAACTATGAAAGCAATACCTCAAGGGACATAGAAGTAAAAGGCATTTTTCAAAACCTAAACACAGGCCCTAAGTTCAAGGTCAAGGTCACAAGGGTCCAAATTTATCTGTGCATGGGAAGGTCTTGTCCATATACACACACATACCAACTATGAAATCAATACCTCAAAGGATATAGAAGTTTAATGCATTTTTCGAAACCTAAACGCAGATTTCGAAACCTAAACACAGGCTCTGAGTTCAAGGTCAAGGTCACACAGGTCTAAATGTTTCTGTGCATCCAAAGGTCATGTCCATATACACATACATACCAACTATGAAAGCAATAACTCAAAGGACAGAGCATTTAAAGTCATTTTTCTACACCTAAACACACATTTCGAAACCTAAACACAGGCCCTAAGTTCAAGGTCAAGGTCACACGGGTCTAAATTTTTCTTTGCATGTAAAAGTCTTGCCCATATACACATACATACCAACTATGAAGGCAATACCTCAAGGGACATAGAAGTTAAAGGCATTTTTCGAAACCTAAACGCAGATTTGGAAACCTAAACGCAGGCCCTAAGTTCAAGGTCAAGGTCACAGAAGTCTAAATTTTTCTGAGCATGGAAAGGTCTTGTCCATATACACACACATACCAACTATGAAGCAATACCTCAAGGGACATAGAAGTTAAAGGCATTTTTCGAAACCTAAACGCAGGCCCTAAGTTTAAGGTCAAGGTCACAGGGGTCTAAATTTTTCTGTACTTGGAAAGGTCTTGTCTACATACACACACATACCGACTATGGAAGCAATACCTTAAGGGATATAGAAGTTAAAGGCATTTTTCAAAACCTAAATGCAGATTTCGAAACCTAAACACAGGCCATAAGCTAAGGTCAAGGTCACAGGGGTCAAACATTTTCTGTGCATGTAAAGGTCTTGTCAAAATACACATACATACCAACTATGAAAGCAATACCTCAAAGGTCATAGAAGTAAAAGGCATTTTTCTAAACCTAAACACAGATTTCGAAACCTAAACACAGGCCCTAATTTCAAAGTCAAGGTCACACGGGTCTATATTTTTCTTTGCATGTAAAGGTCTTGCCCATATACACATACATACCAACTATGAAAGCAATACCTCAAGGGACATAGAAGTTAAAGGCATTTTTCTAAACTTAAACACAGATTTCGAAACCTAAACGCAGGCCCTAAGTTCAAGGTCAAGGTCACAGGGGTCAAATTTTTTCTGTGCATGGAAAGGTCTTGTCCATATACACACACATACCAACTATTGAAGCAATACCTCAAGGGACATAGAAGTTAAAGGCATTTTTCGAAACCTAAACGCAGATTAAGAAACCTAAACGCAGGCCCTAAGTTCAAGGTCAAGGGGTCTAATTTTTTTCTGAGCATGGAAAGGTCTTGTCTATATACACACACATACCGACTATGGAAGCAATACCTTAATGGATATAGAAGTTAAAGGCATTTTTCAAACCTAAACGCAGATTTCGAAACCTAAACGCAGGCCCTAAGTTCAAGGTCAAGGTCACAGGGGTCTAAATTTTTCTGTGCATGTTAAAGTCTTGTCTTGTCCATATACACACACATACCAACTATTGAAGCAATACCTCAAGGGACATAGAAGTTAAAGGCATTTTTCGAAACCTAAACGCAGATTTCGAAACCTAAACGCAGGCCCTTAGTTCAAGATCAAGGTCACAGGGGTCAAAAATTTTCTGTGCATGGAAAGGTCTTGTCCATATACACACACATACCAACTATGGAAGCAATACCTTAAGGGACATAAAAGTTATATAAAGGCATTTTTCGAAACCTAAACGCAGGCCCTTAGTTCAAGGTCATGGTCACAGGGGTAAAAAAATTTCTGTGCATGGAAAGGTCTTGTCCATATACACACACATACCAACTATGAAAGCAATACCTCAAGGGACATAGAAGTTATAGACATTTTCTTAAAATTGTTTACGCCGTTCACGACGACGACGACTACACCGGGGGTATTGCAATAGCTTGTCATGTACTACGTACAGGCGAGCTAAAAACTACAGTGTTGATCATGTTCGTACATATTTTGGAACATGAATATACCATGGAATTATACATTCTTGTAT
The DNA here is from genome assembly GCA_922989275.2 of Gari tellinella. Lineage (NCBI taxonomy): Eukaryota > Metazoa > Mollusca > Bivalvia > Cardiida > Psammobiidae > Gari > Gari tellinella. The sequence goes on along the minus strand of OV277864.1, from coordinate 81,802,658 downwards.
AATTCCTTGAATATACAATGCAACTGAAAAACTGATTTTCTTTGAAAACGGTCACTATATTGCAATATTACAAACATTGCAGACTAATCAGAGGGCTCCTGTAGGGAACCTTTGTTCTGGGTTTTCACTGTTTGTATGGAAAGATCACAACCTTTCTTTGGCCTGATAAATCTATCAAGAAACATAACAGGATAACAAACGACTGTTTGAAACTACACTATATGTACTTATCAACAAACTATTAGCCTGTCTTAATCATTGTCCTATAGAAGCGCCATTTTTACGCATCTAATTTATTCCTCGACTGAAAAAAATAGTTCCAATTTATACATTCATAAAAATGCGACATTAAAATATTTTCTATATCCTAGCAGATTTTAGCTCAAAGTAGGATGAAAATTATATTCTGCTGTACTTTCAACATTCTTTCAGTGGTCACCTGCATTCAAAATTAGATAAAGGTTATTGGGAAAATGGTTCAACCTTCTTTAAAATCTTCTTTTAAACACCTCTCTAAATATGTCAGATTGGCAGTCTCTAAAACTGGTACATACATTAACTTAATACTGAACATAAGCTATAATCATAAAACAGACGGGTGTTCCGCGGATCACATGTGTTACCTGCCAGCAATCATCAGTCGAACAAGAGTTAAAGTTAACCATTAGCCTGCCAGTCACGACTATAGCTCCATATGCAAACAGCTTGGATCCGGATGAGACGCCGAGTAACTCGGCGTCTCATCTGGATCCAAGCTGTTTGACACTCGGACAACATTTTCAGCAATTTTGAACAACTTTGAAGCAATTTGAAACTTGAAGCAGACGAGAAATATAGCAGACGACAATTTATTTGGCGGGCTAAGGGTTAAAATGACACACTAAATCGAGTTCCAAGTAAAACAAATAAAACAATACTAATTCTTCCATTGCTGTAATATCTGTCACCTTGACTGGCTGAACATTAATACAGATTTCATTCAGTTTGTTTTCTGACTAGACGCCAAGTCATGAGACTTTTGATCTGGATCTAAACTGTTTAGTACTGTCAGTCAAGTAACGCTCAACACTCTAAGAACTAACATGTAAACGACATTATCAACAAAAATATGGCATTATCAATAAATACACGACATTATTACAATATACATGATGTAATCAACATAATTCTACATGGCATTATTAAACTAGAACACCGCATGTCTCCTCCGTATCGCCCTATCCAGACAAGAGGGCCTTGAAGGCCCTGATATCGCTCACCTGGTGTAATGAAGTCTGATAGTTTTACCTTTGAGTTTCACCCGTTTTAATATAAATCCACTCAAATTTGTAGAATAGCATGTAAACAACTTTGGAATACAACCTCATAATGCTAGTATAGTAGAGTACATCAAGGGCAGATAGCTTCAAGAGCCTAAACAATACTGAAATGGAGCTTTTTCTAACATTTCAAAGTATATCAAGGGCAGATAACTATTGCTACAGTGATAAGATTTCGACAATAAGTGCATCCCTTCGAGAACTTATAAGCTATATACTTTGTGTGCAAGTATAATCAAAATCCATTGAAAACTGTAGTTGCATGAATGTAAACGCTGTTAAATATGGCATTTTCAGCAATTTAAGGGCAGATATCTCTTGACCTAATCGTCTGATTTCAACCATAATCGCACTTATTCGAACTCTTATAGTCATATACAATCTGAGCAAGCTTGAGAAAGACTGGATAAAGATTATGGCCTCTAGAGTGTTTACAACGTTAAATATGGCATTTTCAGCAATTCAAGGGCAGATAACTCTTGACCTGTTCGTTCTATTTCAAATATAATCATACTCAGGTGAACTCTTATAGCCATATACAATCTGAATAAGTTTGAACAAGATTGTATAAACAAGAGCCCCATGGGGCATATTTCGCTCATCTGAGAAAATAGCTGAAAAAATGGCGATAATAATTTAGGTCCAGGACTGACCTAGATATGCAACAGACCCGAACAATTTGAACAAATTATGTAAAGTATATTTAAAAGTGTCACCTTACCGAATATAACAGCTCTGGCCATATTAGTGTCAGAGAAGAAGACGTTTCAAATTTTCTCTATATAACTCTATGTAAAACTGAGACCCCAGGGGTGGGGCCAATTTTGACCCCAGGTGCATAATTTGAACAAACTTGATAGAGGACCTGTAGGCGATGGTATGTGCCAAATATCTAAGCTCTGGCCCTTGTAGTTTCAGAAAAGAAGATTTTTTAAGTTTTCATTGAAAAAAATCTATTTTTAGCTCCTGTGACCTAGTTATGCAACCGACCAGACCCATTTGAACACTTTTGGTTTAGGACATCTAGAAGTGTCACCATACCAAATATCAAAGCTCTGGCCATATTAGTTTCAGAGAAGAAGACGTTTGAAAATTTCACTATGTAACTCTATGTAAAACTGTGACCCCCGGGGCGGGGCCAATTTCGACCCCAGGGGCATAATTTGAACAAACTAAATAGAGGACCTGTAGGCGATGCTATGTGCCAAATATCTAAGCTCAGGCCCTTGTAGTTTCAGACAAGAAGATTTTTTAAGTTTTCAATGAAAAAAAATCTATTTTAGCTCCTGTGACCTAGTTATGCAACTGACCAGAACCATTTGAACAATTTTCGTATAGTACATCTAGAAGTGTCACTATGCAAAATATCAATGCTCTGGCCACATTAGTTTCAGAGAAGAAGACGTTTGAAAATTTCACTATATAACTCTATGTAAATCTGTGACCCCCGGGGCGGGGCCAATTTTAACCCCAGGGGCATAATTTGAACAAACTTGATAGAGGAACAGTAGATAATGCTATGTGCCAAATATCTAAGCTCTGGCCCTTCCAGTTTTTGACAAGAAGATTTTTTAAGATTTCCTTATTTTTTCACTTTGGTTGCCATGGCAACCAGAGTTCCGCATTGTTTTTAATTCTTTGAACAAATTTGAAAGAGCTTGACCCAAGGAACATTTCTGTAAAGTTTGGTTGAATTCTGTCAAGCCGTATAGGAGGAGATGTCATTTGAAGCAATTGTTAACGACGACGGACGACGGACAGAGGGCCATCCCAATAGCTCACCTTGAGCCTTTGGCTCAGGTGAGCTAAAAATGTAGCCTCTAGATTGTAAACACTGTTAAATATGGCATTTTCAGCAATTCAAAGGTAGATAACTCTTGAAAAATTTGTCCGATTGAAACCATAATCGAACGCATTCAAACTCTTATGGTAATATACACACTCTTATGGAAATATACAATCTGGGTAAGTTTGAGAAAGATTGGATAACCATTGTGGCCTCTAGAGTGTAAACACTGTTAAATATGGCATTTTCAGCAATTCATAGGTAGATTACTCTTGATCTTTTGGTCCGATTTCAATTATAATCGAACTCATTCGTACTCTTATGGTAATAAATAATCTGAGTAAGTTTGAGAAATATTAGATAAATAGTGTGGCCTCTAGAGTATAAACACTAAAATTGTTGATGACTAACGACACACGACGCACGCCGAACATTCAAGGATTGCAAAAGCTCACCCTGAATATACGTGTGTATTGAATTTGATAGTTTTTAGAGTATTGCGATGAAAAGCTTAGATAATACTATCAACTTTCATTATATTCAATCCTATTGACCATATCTTGTAATATGAAGGTCATCGGCCAATGAAAACAAGTTAAACTGTAGTCTATTAGTCTATTTGACCTGTAAATTAACTTGACCTTTGTTTGACATAACCAAACTTGCATAGAGTGCACAAGCTTCTTGAGTAGAGGACAAATACCAAACTGTACGTCTCTATCACATGTAATTCCAAAGTTATGGCCAAATATTATCGAAATAAACATGACATTATCAACAAATACAATTTCTTAAAAGTAAGTAGTCATACTAAAGTAAGATACTGATATTTTGACTGCCAAACACGTCGTATAAACAAGTTTATTTTCTATATAAGGAAGTAGCTGTTAAAAGCAAGATGAAAGTAACTAAGATGAACTCCCAAAAGAGCTTTCTTTTTCAGCTGTCACTTATTTACTTCAGCCAAACATGCTTTGAACCCTTTCCCCAATAGAAGCACCTTTTAGCGCTTTCAGTTTATTCCTCCGCTGAAGAAAATAGTTCCAATTTATACAGTTATGAATATGTATCATACTGAATATTTTTTAATTCTAGCAGATGGTAGCTTAAAGCAGGCTGAAAGTAAAGCAGAATGCGCCTCAAGGCGCATTCTGCTTTACTTTCAACCTGCTTTATATAGTCACCTATTTTCAAAACGAGAAACAGGCTATTGGGTAAAGGGTTAAAATATGCATACTATACACAACAAAATTTAATATACTTTAACACTTTATCCAATATCCGGTTTCCAACATGGATTTGATTTGATTTGTTTTGATTTTACGTCGCTTTCAACAGTATTTCAGTGAAGACAGACAGATAACTACTTAAAACATGTAAAAAGTAAAGCAGAAATTGTCTAAATGCCCATTCTACTTTACTTTTAGCCAGCTTTAATCTTCTGTCTGCTATGATATAGACTTTATTTCCTGTGGTGCATATTCATGACTGTATAATTTGGAACTACAGTAGAACCTCTCTATTACAGCCACTAAATCGTGTCAAATATTAGTGGTTTTAAGACAGGTGACTGCTTAAAGCAATGTGAAAGTGAAATAGAAAGCTCCTACAGGAGCTTTCTGTTTCACTTTCACATTGCTTTAAGCTGTCACCTGTCTATAATACAGACAATGAGCCTTCTTTTTATTTTTAGTGGTCGTAATAGAGAGGTTCTACTGTACATTGTATTTTCTTCAAAGAAGGAATAAATTAGTGTGTTAAAACGATAATATACCATTCCACTATCAATGACGAAAAAAAGTGCTCAAACAGTTTATATCCTGATCAGACGCCGCGTAACGCAGTGTATAAAGGACAGTGTGTGTCTTCCTACACCTGTAACTGGCATGACGTCACCAAGTGAGTGAAATACTATCAATGACGCAATCAGTTTATATCCTGATCCGACGCCGCGTAACGCAGTGTATAAAGGACAGTGTGCGTTCTCCTACACATGTAACTAGCATGACGTCACCATGTGACTGAAATACTATCAATGACTCCAAAAAGTGCTCAAACAGTTTATATCCTGATCAGACGCCCCGTAACGCAGTGTGTAAAGGACAGTGTGTGTATTCCTACACCTGTAACTGGCTTGACGTCACCATGTGACTGAAAAACTATCAATGACGTAAAACAGTGCTCAAACAGTTTATATCCTGATCAGACGCCGCGTAACGCAGTGTATAAAGGACAGTGTGGGTCTTCCTACACCTGTAACTAGCATGACGTCACCATGTGACTAAAATACTATCAATGACGCAATCAGTTTATATCCTGATCCGACGCCGCGTAACGCAGTGTATGAAGGACAGTGTGTGTATTCCTACACCTGTAACTAGCACGACGTCACCATGTGACTGAAATACTATCAATGACGCCAAAAAGTGCTCAAACAATTTATATCCTGATCCGACGCCGCGTAACGCTGTGTATGAAGGACAGTGTGTGTCTTCCTACACCTGTAACTAGCATGACGTCACCATGTGACTAAAATACTATCAATGACGCAAAAAGTGCTTAAACAGTTTATATCCTGATCAGACGCCGCGTGGCGCAGTGTATAAAGGACAGTGTGTGTATTCCTACACCTGCAACTGGCTTGACGCCACCATGTGACTGAAATACTATCAATGACGCAAAAAGTGCTTAAACAGTTTATATCCTGATCAGACGCCGCGTAACGCAGTGTATGAAGGACAGTGTGTGTATTCCTACACCTGTAACTAGCACGACGTCACCATGTGACTAAAATACTATCAATGACGCAATCAGTTTATATCCTGATCCGACGCCGCGTAACGCAGTGTATGAAGGACAGTGTGTGTATTCCTACACCTGTAACTAGCACGACGTCACCATGTGACTGAAATACTATCAATGACGCCAAAAAGTGCTCAAACAATTTATATCCTGATCCGACGCCGCGTAACGCTGTGTATGAAGGACAGTGTGTGTCTTCCTACACCTGTAACTAGCATGACGTCACCATGTGACTAAAATACTATCAATGACGCAAAAAGTGCTTAAACAGTTTATATCCTGATCAGACGCCGCGTGGCGCAGTGTATAAAGGACAGTGTGTGTATTCCTACACCTGCAACTGGCTTGACGCCACCATGTGACTGAAATACTATCAATGACGCAAAAAGTGCTTAAACAGTTTATATCCTGATCAGACGCCGCGTAACGCAGTGTATGAAGGACAGTGTGTGTATTCCTACACCTGTAACTAGCACGACGTCACCATGTGACTAAAATACTATCTATCAATGACGCAATCAGTTTATATCCTGATCCGACGCCGCGTAACGCAGTGTATAAAGGACAGTGTGTGTATTCCTACACCTGTAACTAGCACGACGTCACCATGTGACTAAAATACTATCAATGACGCAATCAGTTTATATCCTGATCCGACGCCGCGTAACGCAGTGTATGAAGGACAGTGTGTGTATTCCTACACCTGTAACTAGCACGACGTCACCATGTGACTAAAATACTATCAATGACGCAATCAGTTTATATCCTGATCCGACGCCGCGTAACGCAGTGTATGAAGGACAGTGTGTGTATTCCTACACCTGTAACTAGCACGACGTCACCATGTGACTAAAATACTATCAATGACGCAATCAGTTTATATCCTGATCCGACGCCGCGTAACGCAGTGTATGAAGGACAGTGTGTGTATTCCTACACCTGTAACTAGCACGACGTCACCATGTGACTAAAATACTATCAATGACGCAATCAGTTTATATCCTGATCCGACGCCGCGTAACGCAGTGTATGAAGGACAGTGTGTGTATTCCTACACCTGTAACTAGCACGACGTCACCATGTGACTAAAATACTATCAATGACGCAATCAGTTTATATCCTGATCCGACGCCGCGTAACGCAGTGTATGAAGGACAGTGTGTGTATTCCTACACCTGTAACTAGCACGACGTCACCATGTGACTAAAATACTATCAATGACGCAATCAGTTTATATCCTGATCCGACGCCGCGTAACGCAGTGTATGAAGGACAGTGTGTGTATTCCTACACCTGTAACTAGCACGACGTCACCATGTGACTGAAATACTATCAATGACGCCAAAAAGTGCTCAAACAATTTATATCCTGATCCGACGCCGCGTAACACTGTGTATGAAGGACAGTGTGTGTCTTCCTACACCTGTAACTAGCACGACGTCACCATGTGACTAAAATACTATCAATGACGCAAAAAGTGCTTAAACAGTTTATATCCTGATCAGACGCCGCGTGGCGCAGTGTATAAAGGACAGTGTGTGTATTCCTACACCTGCAACTGGCTTGACGCCACCATGTGACTGAAATACTATCAATGACGCAAAAAGTGCTTAAACAGTTTATATCCTGATCAGACGCCGCGTAACGCAGTGTATGAAGGACAGTGTGTGTATTCCTACACCTGTAACTAGCACGACGTCACCATGTGACTAAAATACTATCAATGACGCAATCAGTTTATATCCTGATCCGACGCCGCGTAACGCAGTGTATAAAGGACAGTGTGTGTATTCCTACACCTGTAACTAGCACGACGTCACCATGTGACTAAAATACTATCAATGACGCAATCAGTTTATATCCTGATCCGACGCCGCGTAACGCAGTGTATGAAGGACAGTGTGTGTATTCCTACACCTGTAACTAGCACGACGTCACCATGTGACTAAAATACTATCAATGACGCAATCAGTTTATATCCTGATCCGACGCCGCGTAACGCAGTGTATGAAGGACAGTGTGTGTATTCCTACACCTGTAACTAGCACGACGTCACCATGTGACTAAAATACTATCAATGACGCAATCAGTTTATATCCTGATCCGACGCCGCGTAACGCAGTGTATGAAGGACAGTGTGTGTATTCCTACACCTGTAACTAGCACGACGTCACCATGTGACTAAAATACTATCAATGACGCAATCAGTTTATATCCTGATCCGACGCCGCGTAACGCAGTGTATGAAGGACAGTGTGTGTATTCCTACACCTGTAACTAGCACGACGTCACCATGTGACTAAAATACTATCAATGACGCAATCAGTTTATATCCTGATCCGACGCCGCGTAACGCAGTGTATGAAGGACAGTGTGTGTATTCCTACACCTGTAACTAGCACGACGTCACCATGTGACTAAAATACTATCAATGACGCAATCAGTTTATATCCTGATCCGACGCCGCGTAACGCAGTGTATGAAGGACAGTGTGTGTATTCCTACACCTGTAACTAGCACGACGTCACCATGTGACTGAAATACTATCAATGACGCCAAAAAGTGCTCAAACAATTTATATCCTGATCCGACGCCGCGTAACGCTGTGTATGAAGGACAGTGTGTGTCTTCCTACACCTGTAACTAGCATGACGTCACTATGTGACTGAAATACTATCAATGACGCAAAAAGTGCTTAAACAGTTTATATCCTGATCAGACGCCGCGTGGCGCAGTGTATAAAGGACAGTGTGTGTATTCCTACACCTGTAACTAGCACGACGTCACCATGTGACTAAAATACTATCAATGACGCAATCAGTTTATATCCTGATCCGACGCCGCGTAACGCAGTGTATGAAGGACAGTGTGTGTATTCCTACACCTGTAACTAGCACGACGTCACCATGTGACTAAAATACTATCAATGACGCAATCAGTTTATATCCTGATCCGACGCCGCGTAACGCAGTGTATGAAGGACAGTGTGTGTATTCCTACACCTGTAACTAGCACGACGTCACCATGTGACTGAAATACTATCAATGACGCCAAAAAGTGCTCAAACAATTTATATCCTGATCCGACGCCGCGTAACGCTGTGTATGAAGGACAGTGTGTGTCTTCCTACACCTGTAACTAGCATGACGTCACTATGTGACTGAAATACTATCAATGACGCAAAAAGTGCTTAAACAGTTTATATCCTGATCAGACGCCGCGTGGCGCAGTGTATAAAGGACAGTGTGTGTATTCCTACACCTGCAACTGGCTTGACGCCACCATGTGACTGAAATACTATCAATGACGCAAAAAGTGCTTAAACAGTTTATATCCTGATCAGACGCCGCGTGACGCATGTATAAAGGACAGTGTGTGTATTCCTACACCTGCAACTGACATACTATCAATGACGCAAAAAGTGTTCAAACAGTTTATAGCCTGATCAGACGCCGCGTGACGCAGTGTATAAAGGACAGTATGGGTCTTCCTACACCTGTAACTACCATGACGTCACCGACTCACCATGTGACTGAAATACTTTTAAGAGCATCATAAAATCATAATATATCAATTCGAATCATTTCACATCAAGACAGAACTTTTTAACCCGTTCCCCAATGAAAACGCCTTTTACGTCTTTAATTTATTCCTGCACAGAAAATATATAGTTTCACTTGAAACAGTCATGAATATTTTCCATAAGAAATAGTGTCTTTATCCTAGCAAATTGGAGCCTTAAGCAGGCTGAAAGTAAGCCAGAATTTTGCTTTACTTTCTATTTGCTTTATATGGTCATCTGTTTCAAAACTAGAAATAAAATATGGGGCTACGGATTAAGTAGTCTTAATTTTGACAACACAGGACTCATATTTAGCAGTTATTGTTCATAGAAGTACTAGTAGAGCTAAATATATTTGACTGATTAATACACGGCGACATTTTAACCCATTACTCCTCTGATATGCCATTTTACGCATTTTATGTATACCTTCCCTAAAGAAAGTATTTCCACTTTATGCAACCATGCATATGCAACATTAGTAAATATTCTGTTTCATAGCAGAATGATACCTTAAAACTGTCTGACAGTAAAGCAGAATGCACCTGAAGGCTTCATTTTCAACCTTCTTTAGATGGTCACCGGTTTTCAAAGCTAGAAACCGGCTATGGGGTAATGGGTTAAAATAGAAATCTAACGTAGGACTTACATAACTATTTCTAAATTTTGTAACCTAAGTAACTACATCTCTAATACGACCTTAAACGAGTATTAATTGGTGATTTTAGAAACATATGACAGCTGGTTAGCAACATGAAGGAAATGCAGAAAGCGACTTGAATAACTTATTGTTTTACTTTCATTTTGTATTAAGCAGTCACCTTACTTAAACACCCAGATTTTAACTTCAAATTGTTGTCGTAGTAGTAAGATTTTACTGTATACATCTGTTTAAATCGTTACAGCCTGAAACTTTAACAGCACAATTACAGTTGCCTATTTAGTCATGTCCATTTTGTTACTTAGAAGTATTTATATTTTACAATCAATTATAAATTATATTACAGACTGGCAAACAGTGCAGACCCTAATGAGAATGCTCATTTAGGGGCCCTCTGTTCTAGGTTGACACTGCTTGCGTACTCTTCCCAGTTATATTGTTTATACAGGATGAGTACACTTGTCACTAAGGTTCTATGGGTTAAAGGAGGATTATCTAAAGACAAGTGACTGTTTCGTGCAGGCCATAATTTATTCAAAAGCTCTCAAATGAACGTTCTGCTTAACCCTTCACCTCATAGTCAGGCTCTAGCTTTGAAAACAAGTGACTACTTAAAGCAGATTGAAAGTAAAGCAGAATATTCAGGCACACTCTGCTTTACATTCAATCCCCTATAAGCTACCACCTACTAGGATATGAAAATACGTCTTATGGTACATTGACATGTCTGTATAATTTTGTTTTCTTCAGTAGAGGAATAAATCAGATGCGACAAAAGGCGCTTCTATGGATGGAGGGTTAAAATGGAAAGTATAAATCTGCTCAGCACAAGTTTGGTTGAAAGCACATTGGAAAGTTGTAATTAGAATATTGAGTTAACCCTTTCCCCCATAGAAGCGACTTTTAGTGTATTTAGTTTTTTCCTCCGCTGAAGAAAGTAGTTCCAGTTAATACCCTCATGAACAATTACCATAACAAATATTTTATATAGCCTAACAGATGGTAGTTTAAATCAGGCTGAAAGTAAAGCAGAATGTGCCTTAAGGCACATTCTGCTTTACTTTCAACCCGCTTTAAGTGATCACATGTCTTTCATATTATTAAGAGGTTATTGGGTAAAGGGTTAAGATTGATCTGATCAAAATGAACTTTGATAGTCACTCTGTCTACTCCGAGCTGCTGATAGGTTTAAAGTTATGCGTGTTTGTTAAACGCTTTAATAAGTATGTTTTTTACTATAAGTTCCAGTATAAATTGCGTAACCTATTTCCGATAGAGGCACTTTTTGTAATTTTATCCTTCACTGAAGAAAATAGTTCCAATTTAAACAGTCATGAGCATGTACCAAGATTACATTTTCTATATTCAAGTTGATTGTGGTATAAAGCAACCTGAAGGTAAAGGCGCATTCTGCTTTACTTTCAACCTGCTTTAAGTGATCAGCTGTCCTGAAGACTAGAAACGGGCTTTGGGGTAAAAAGTTAAATCAAACTTTATACCATCAACTAGAAACAGATGCAGGGCTGCCATTTCTCAAGATTTTTCCTAAGTATTCGGATTTTTATCCTAGCAGATCGTTGCTGAAAACAGGTTGAAAGTAAAGCAGAATGCGCCTTAAGGCGCATTTTGCTTCACTTTCAACCTGTTTTAAGCAGTCACATGTCTTCAAAACAAGAAACAGACTATGGGGTAAAGGTACGATTAGTAAAACTGCGTCTGAAAAACAGAAAATTTGAAAATTTGAAATCTTAGGATTTTTATGATTAACTTATGGCAGCCCTGCAGATGACAACCAACATTTTATCCCAAGCCTTGTATCCATGAACTTGAAACAGATGACAACCAACATTTTATCCAAGCTTGTATAAAATGATTGGTACTGAACTAACTAAGAAAACATGTCGCTGTTTGGAGTTTGAGAGAAACTATCAAATAATTATAAGAGCCAATTCTCACTATTTAAATATGGCAATCGCTGCTAGGAGAAGAAGAACAAAGTTTTGAATATTTTGTATCACAACTTGTATCATTAGAAAAGAAATGGGCTTGTTAAGAAAACGAAAGGTGACAGTTGGCTGTTTATGTGAATATAGCACGTAATCAGTCTAAAATAAGGGCCAACTTCACACATTCAATCTGTAATAAGCTGCTAGGAGATGAAAAACAACTTTTAGCTGAATTTTGTATTAAAATTTGCATCATTAGAAAGGAAATGAGCTAATTAAGAAAATGAATGGTGGCAGTTGTGTGTTTGAGTGAATATAGTGAGTTATAAGTCTATAATGAGCGCCAACTTTTCGACTCACTTGAGCAAACTGTAATCAGCTGCTAGGGGGTGGAAAACAACTATTTTCAGAATTGTGTATTAAAACTTGTATCATTAGAAAGGAAATGAGCTAATTAAGAAAATGAATGGTGACAGTTGGGTATTTGAGTAAATATAAGAAGTTTTAAGTCTAAAAATAAGCGGAAACTTCTCAACTCATTCAATCTGTAATCAGCTGCTAGGAGATGAAAAACAACTTTTTTCAGAATTGGGTATTAAAACTTGTATCATTAGACAGGAAATGAGCTAATTAAGAAAATGAATGGTGACAGTTGGGTGTTTAAGAGAATATGAGAAGTTTAAGACTGAAAGCAGACGTCAAAACACCAAATTGTGCAACTGTTTTGTTTTGTAATAAACTGCTCAGAGATGAAAAACAAGTTTTTTCATAATTTTGTGTTAAAACTTGCATCATTAGACAGGAAATGAGTCAACTAAGACAATGAATGGTGATAGTTGGGCGTGCTGGTGTTTATAACGAGTTTTACAGGCTTTACTGACTGGGCTTGTAGTGTTTAAAGTCTATTGACCATGTCTTGTTACTGTCATTATACTGACACTTTGTCACCTTCAGACCAGGACAAGTACGGAGGAAAGTCTCCATGGCTACCTGTCCGTCTGTGACCTCTGTCACTGTTACATTGATTAGTTCTACCTCAACATAACGTGTTGTCTGGGAAATACTGCGTGTAAACTCATGCAGGGCTGTCACTGGTAATGTAACATCCCCCAGTATAACCCAGTCCACACAGTGTGACACAGACTGAAGATTATCTACAGACATGAAGTGCAGAACAAGTATCTGTATGTGTGTCATAGTAGACATATCTATTCTAGGTCTACACTGTCTGCCATGGTCTGTACAGACTAACCCCAGTGCTAACTGTCTAATGGTGGGTGACTGTGAGACCCTGGCTATTATTTGTTCTTTATGTTTATGTGTCATATTACAACTCAGCTGCAGTGCCATTAAACACTTGCTACTACTGAGACTACATAGGGCAGTAACTAACTCATCTGTAGCTGTGATAACACTGTACAAGGACAGGCTTGTAAGAGTGTTGATGTTGTTGTTTACTATTACTGTCACTGTGTCAACATGTATATAGCAGGGCTCGAGGTCAAACAGGTGCAGTTTTTGTACTGAGTGACAGTGTTGTAACTGACTAGTTATAGCTCTCAACTGATCTTTATCAGTGCCTTCAGTCTCCATGTATACAGACTTGACCTTTGACCTTTTAGTGCATACAAACAAAGGTTTTACATGACAGAGGGTGGTTTTAGTGATATAAAAGTCAGTTAAACGTAAATTGTCATATTTGTAACCATGATAGCTACCCTCTGCTACACAGTCAGTTATACATGTTTGTATGTCTCGTATTAAATGTGGTACTGGGTTAGTTTGCCTGTATTTCTGTAACTGTTGGTGTTTGTCAGCAGACACAACATGAGTGAAATGTATCAATAACTGTTGTGTTAAGTCTGGCCTTAGCCCTGACATAAACATATATACCTGAGACATTTCTAAACATGTACCTATTGTACTGCAGAAATCTGTCATTTGATTGATTGGACTTTTGCTTGTTACTTCAGTGATCTGCTGGTCAGAATCTTGGGAATAAACAAAGCCTGCTATGAAAAGTGACGCCAGAAATTCTTGTAACGTCTTGTGAATAAAGGAGAGTTTCTTCTCACTAACTGAAACTTTGTCTAATACTTTGCTCTGTGACAAAATGCCAGACTTTAAACAAATATCAATTGCCCCTTGTCCAAGACCAAATAACTTCATCTGAGAGCTTCTGAACACTAAGCTATTTTCTCTTGTTTTGTCAAATAATGCCTTAAAAGCTATTCTTGATAAACAATAAATTAATTGTTTATGGCTATGACAAGATGGGTGGTCCTTAAAACACTCCGGCATTGGCCTGTTTGTTTGCACATCTTTTGACGTAATGGTAGATTCTTTAGATATGTTTTTCTCGGCCTTTGTAACAAGGTATTCTAAAATGTCACAGTACAGCTGTACTTGCGACTTTGGCAGATCCTGGTAATCAAACCAAAGGCAAATAAGCTGTACGAGTATAACGGGTATCATTTTAAAGTGATCAAGACTTCTCTGTTTTAGTGTCATTAAAAAATCTCTTTTCCTTCTGCAACATGTTTTACTCTTTCTTAGTATTTTTATGACTTTGCTGCAGAGTTGAGAAGCAGATTGCTCACTTATTCCTATGAGTTCAACATGCTTGTCAACTTCTGAGCTTTTCATCTGCAACACGTCAAACTTCCATGGCCGTGTTGTGGTCAGGAAGACACTGTTTTCAATTGTTATATCCCTACCTGGGATACCAGGGTTAACAAAATGTGGAACAGTACTACCCTCAGGACACACCCACTCGTCCAAGCCATCGCTTATCACAAGACAACACTCATTTTTTAATATGGCTGAGACCTTAAGACCTTCAATAATATCATAGTGTTGTAAAATCTGTGACTGAATCATGTCAGTAATGTTATATTCTGAAAGAGAATCTCTTAGTGTTATATAAAACAACAATTTAAACTGAGACAGTATCTTTCTGTCCTCTTTACACCCGTCTTTCCTCTGCTCATGTCTCGTTTTCCTTGCTTGTCTTTGCTCTAACATCTCGTCATCATCCTCGTCTGAATCACTTTCTTCACTCTCGACTATATTCAAACCACCATGTGCTTCACACCAGAGTCTTACTATATTTCTACATAGCATACTTTTGCCTGTACCAGCACCACCTGTAATGTATATGTTTCTACATTGGTAGTCTTTAGTGAAGAAAACTTGTTTACACGACATATTGGTCACCTCTTCTTCCACATGTCCTAAACCATCTCTCCCCATACTTTCTCTCAGGATCTTGATTGCTGGAGCAACATACATGTACTCTAGGCCTACATCATTGGTATCTAAAGGATTCTCGATAACAAGGCAAGAGTGTCTGTAGTGGGACATCAACACTGCTTGTAGATCTGTAATGTAAAACATATATAACCAATCCTCAAGGTAAAATGCCACTTAAGGGTGTTTCAATGTCATGACTTTAAGAAATTTTCAAAGTATATGAAAACACTTTATGATGGTTTTGTATTGAAGAGCTATTTAAGATGAATGAAAAAATAGAAAAAGTGTACATTTTGGTGAACAACAGTTGGCTCCATGGCCATGTAAAATTTACCCCACCCACTTCCTCTTATTTTGTCCTTTTCAAACAGCCCGCTTTAATAAAATCCATTTTAAATGAAAACAAGTATGATAGCTTGGTTTTGTGTTGTTTGTTTCCTGTCTATAGTGGTATTTCTTCATACAAAAACCAATTTAAGAAAACAAAGGCACCAAATGTGAAATTTATAAAGCTCTAAATAGCATCGATATGGTACTTTTTTGTAAATTTTGTAAGGGGAGATAACTCTTTTTACTTTAATAACTCAACATTTTCAACACTGACCTTTCAATTTCTTTTCATATTTTGAACTGCCTTAGCATTGGCTTTCATTTGGTAGAATATAAGAAAAAGTTTAATACTAGAACTATTTCATTTTCAAACTTTTTAACTTTTTTTTCATAAAATAAAAAGTCTAATAAAATCATGCCCTATAAAAAGCATATTTGTGATATTCGAGGATCCATATTGTTCAAACCTAGTGCCTGCTGTGTCTAAATTTGGTTTCTATATGTGAAAATACCGCCATAGACATGAAATAGATAATGAAAACCCAAGTTGCCATGCTTGTTTTGTTTTGAAATAGATTTTACTGAAGCTTGTACTCTGAATGGGTAAAATTTGAGAGAAAAGGTCCAAATTTGACATAACTTTTTCAAATCGCTGTAGCTCAAAAAAAGGACACCACCATATATTTTTTTCTCCACTTTTTCATTCATCATAAATAGCTCTTCCAAAATAACAATGATAGAAAAAAAGTTTAATACTTTGACAAAATCGCTTATGACATTGATACACCCTTAAATATCTTGTCAAAAGGAAACATATTTGCAAAGTATACGAGGTTGTTAATTTCTATTCTAACGCCTTAGAATGCTTGTACCTACGCTTCCGTATAAACACAAAAATAAATATATGGTGAAGATTCTGAGTACAAAGTTGGACAGTAAGCAAAAAGCTTCAAAAGGCATTTTTCAGCAGAGCTGAATGGTTTCTATTTAGACATATTATTTGCAAATTCTCAACCAATGATAACTGGACAGAAATCTAGGTTGAAAGTCACATGCTTAAAACTGAATGGGCTGATTGGATATGGGGACAGGCTGATCTATTGTACCCATTTACAAGTTTTACTGAAGATGAATTGTTAGTGCAAAATTATAGACACAGTCTGCAAGTGCTATGACAGCATGTTTCTATTTTAGATATGACATCTTTATCTAAGAAACCCCATTCATGAATGAAGAGTGATAGAACAGTAGATTTATGCAAGTAAATAATCTGTGAGTAGCAGGATACGGTTTATATATTAATTGTTTGCTAATTCTGTAGAGAATAGACTTTTAGTAGCTATATATTACATGAAGTTAACTGTAATGCCCGCGTCACACTTTCCCGAAGTTGACAACAGATGGACATACGATACACGAAATGTTCACATTCGGGCCTGATCGTGTAATCATCGGGTCATTCGTGTGGGCTTCTTCAGCCACCGTGTGGGCTCCGGCTGAATTTTACAGGCATCGGGAGCAACTTCGTGAGCGATGACAAAATCTTTGGCTGTCAAAAAAGTTGCCGAAGGACCTTGCGAAGGTTCGTATTCGTGTTGACTTCGTGTTTTCATTTTACCCTTCGTAATGCCATCGTGTGGGCATCTTGTCAAATCGTGTCGCCTTCGTGTTTCTCTCGTGTGATCATCGGTACCATCGGGCATTTTTCTCCTCACGAAGACAATACGAAGGAAACACGAAGCCGCCCAAAGTCTTAGGAAGGCAACACGACTCCGTGAAGCCATCGCAATGATGTCGTGAAGCTATCGTGAAGCTATCGTATTATATAGTACGATGGCATCGAGATGAGACTACGATGTGACCGAAAAATGAGTTACAAACAGTTTGAACCAAGATCAGACGATTATTACTGTTTTTACTCTCAGAGTTTTAACATTTTCCTCCCTGCAACAACTCCCTCCGAACAAAATACATAATCTGTCTCTTGTTGGATGGTGTTGTAGAGAGGGAGCCCTGTATTGCATAATGCCTTAAGTATAACGTGAAATAATAAATATAATTTTTGAAATTTATATTCCAAACACCTAGTACTTGTTATTGTTTGCACTTATGAAATAAAGGTTCAGCATTGAAATAATAAGAAACAACACTACTATTTATAACAACCACTGAATCACATAAATAATGTGGTGTTTAACCCCTTACCCCATAGCCTATTTCTAGTTTTAAGGACAGGTACTCATTTCCAGCAGATTGGAAGTAAGACAGAATGTGTCTAAAGGTATGTACTTTCAGCCTGCTTTAAGCTACCATCTATTAAAATTAGAAATGTTTGTTTTGTTATACATCAGGGCGGGCACTAGTTAATTGCTATCATTATTTTTAATGTTATTATTATAATTATTATCATTATGATTAGTTTTATTACAATGTACCAGATAATGATTATGAAATTTGATCATGAAAAATCCCTATATCTTCAAATGTCCTCTTCTTGAAACGGATTTTTTTATGAATTGTACCTTAAACCCTCAACCAATAGTCAATTTCTAGACACGTGACCACATAAAGTAAGTTATGCGCATTCTATTTTACTTCACTATAGTTCAAGCTATCACCTATCTTTCTTATAACCAATAAGAAGTTTCTTTAATGGACGCAATGAACATGTTTAACCGTAGTTTAAAATCTCAAGTTTAAAAATGTCAAGTCAGAGACAACTCGTTATTTTTTTTCAACTAATATTGAGAAACAATAAAACCTCTCTATTAATACCACTGATTTATATTGTGTTTAAGGCAGGTGGCTGCTAAAGCAGGTTGAAAGTATGCCCCTGAGGTCAAAATTGGCCCGCCCCGGGGGTCGCTGTTTTACTAAGAGTTATATAGTGAAATGTTCAAACATCTTTTTCGGAACATTCTTTTTGCCTTCATCATGTTTTAAGCTGCCATCGATCTTCTTATAATCAATAAGCCTTTTCCAATAGACAGGCTTTACTTAAGTTGAAAATTTCTAGTTTCTAAGATGTAGAGTCTATCGAACTTTTAATTCTATGTTAATCTAGTATTGAACTTTACATTTTGGAAACTTGAGATTAACCTCTCACCATGCTAGCGACTGATAATTCGGCCACACTGATTACCTTTGCTAACAGTTTGGATCAAGATGATACAACACGTAACACAACGTCTCATCAGGATCTAAGCTGTTTGCTCTTCAGGGGCCCGTTTCATAAAATGTCGTAAGACAAAAACGATCGTAAGTCAAAACTTTAAAATACATTTAATTTCTGATTTCTCTTTCTAAAATTGTCTTGTGACTTCTCTTTGAAATCGTTGTCTTCAAGACGATTCCAAAGAGATGCCGCAATACAGGATTAGATGGAGAAATAAATAATAATTTAGATTTTTATAATCTGACTTACGACAACATTCGTCGTACAAGATTTTATGAAACGGGCCCCTGACCCTGAATTTAAAAGAAATTTTGAGATTGTTACAGACAAAAACATTACACAGCATGCAAAGTGTTAAACTATAGACACTACTTAGGTGACTACTTTACTTTAAAGGCTGGCTTGGTGCCCTGGTAGGACAAGATTGTCATGTATCATTCCCATTATATTAACTAACATTATTTTCACATACAGTGCTCCCTCCCTACAGCAAACTCATTCTCAAAAAAATGCTTGCTACTGTTCCCTAAGTAAAACATTAATACCAACGATATCACTGCTGTCGTCTGCTATTTTCTCACAAAGTTGGCATTAGCCATTTTGAAAGTAAGCCTCCCAAAATCAAACCAATATAATGACGAGTGACAATCAGTTTGAACCGATATCAGACAGCGCGTTACGATGTGTCTGATCTGGATTCAAACTGTTTACACTCTCAGGGTTTTAATATTTCCCTCCCTATAACAACTACCTCTGAACAACAACTCCCTCTGGGGATTAAGGACTGTTAACTTCTTTTTTGAATCTTCGAACTCGTCTATTGGTGGTTTCAGCCTTCATCTTTCCCTGTCCTCCTTTTCGTGACGTGATGAATTTAAAACCTACGTAGATTTTAAGTTACATTAGATCTAAAATAAAGTAAATATATGGCGGCTTTTAATCTTAGATCAGCGACTGAACTTTCCCGCCGTCTACCGAATGTTTAATACCATCGGAAGGTCATGTGATGCCTTCGTGACTGCATCATACTCTCAACACGACGTCGTGTAGCTATCGTGTGACCTTCGTGTGGCCTTCGGGTAAACTTCCTGTTAAAATCCGCATATTCGTGTTGACTTCGTGTGTGGTTCGGTTGCCATCGTGTGGCCTTCTGTTGGCACCGTACTTGCCTTCGTGTTGGTTTGCCTGTTGAGCCAGGTTCGGGCCACCTTCGCGCGAAATTCAAAATTCCATGTTCGTGTGGCCTTCTGGTGTCAAAATCGGGACAGTGTGACACGGGCATAATTGAAGGTGAATTGTTAGTGCAAAGTTTGCAATTGCTGTGACAGCATGTTTCTAATTTTAGTTAGGACATCTTTGTTTTAAGAAACTCCATTGACTGAACAGCATATTTATGCAAGAATCTTATGAGCAGCAGGATACGGTTTAAATTATTGTTTGGTAATTCTGTAGAGGATAGACCTTTAGTAGCTATATTTTACATGAAAGTTACTGTAATTGAATGTTTTGCTTTTTAATCCAAGGTATTACAATTCTTTGAAACCCTCAATTTTATACATTTTCACATCCATCTACAGCATTACTTCCAAAACGCTCTCCTCTGAATATCTTTTTTAAAGATATTTCTTGTTTACTTTACTCTCACCCTTGCTGTAACAATCACCTTTTTTTAAATACTGTTGGCTATATCAGTATCAGATTTTTTCTCATGGCTACGATATAACTCATTCACCCCAAATGGTTTGCAATTTAGTCTTTTTTGATTATTTTGAGTTGTTCACAGGTATGCACAATTTGTCAGTTTGTAAAATTGATCAGATGGCTTGTGAACCTCTGAGTCTATTGTGTTCACTAACAACTTCCTGTTCGTACAGCATGTACATATATGTGTGTGTCACAATGGGTAATGATGGAGTTTCTGATCAGGATCTACAACGCTACCTGCCTACAACGGCACTCTGAACAACGATTCCCTCCTTATATGCTTGCCGCTTTTCCCAAAACAAGACATTTGCCCAACGCATTTAACTGCTGTAATTTCATCTACTTAAAATTGTCTGGTTTTTTTCTCAAAGTTACATTTTGACACAAGAAACATAAAGACGAGTGACAAACAGTTTTAACCCAATTCAGATGCTGCGCTATGCGGCGTCTGATCTTGGTTCAAACTGTTTGCAAAAGTATTCTAAGTGTATTAATTTTCCCTCCCTATAACAACTCCCTCCTAACAACACACATATTCTTTGTCTCGAATTGGGTGTAGTTGTAAAGTGGGAACATTGTGTACATAGAATAAGTGTATTCTTCATTAGTACAGTTTGTAAACGATATATGTAACTATGGGTAAATGACGAGGTTTAGAATAACATTTAAATATCACCCTGCTTAAAGCCGCCTTGTGCTTTTGAGAAACCTGCATAAAACGGTTGTTTGGGGTCCCATTTGAACTACGTGTGACGTGATTCTTTCACAAAAAACGGTTTTATCTAAGCAATTCCGCTTTTTAAATTTTATTTATAATATTTTGGTGCTGCACCAATTAAAGAGCCTCCCTTGTGAATGGAAAGAAGGACAACTCTGTAAATACAGGGCTCCAGATAACGGAAGTATTTCAGTTTGGCCCATAAGAATGTTCAAACATTATTATTGGCCGTTATTGTATTTCAGACATTAAGAAAAGGTCTGAAAGCACAATGGGACTTTAAAGATGCAAATCTGTCTTAACCCTTTACTCAATAACTTTATTTCGCTTTGAAGCAAGTTGAATAAAAGCAGAATGCTCTTGAAGGCACATTCTGCTGCCATCTGCTGGAGTAAAGAGAATATTTCTTATGATATATATTCATGACTAATTGGAGTTACTTTCTTCCACGCAGAAATAAATTAAATGTGTAAATTAGTGTATATTATTATAGAGAAATTGATTAAACATTAATAATGATTATTATAACATGAAACGCCTCTGGCAGAGTAATAAAGCCATTCAATAAATGATAGTAAAATATCATTTTTTGGGCTCAAGCCCAACCTGTTCGTCCACAAGCGCTGCATGACGCGGGACACAAAATGACGTAATTTGTCATGACGTTTACCGTAAACAACGTCAAGTTTTGGCTGAAAACATATCTTTCCGAAAGGCTAAAAACTACCGATTCGGTTGACTTAAAAGGTTTTTAAAATATTTATGTGATAAATATTATTTAAAATCAGTGCTCATTATTTATCATTTTTAATAAACTCGTTGACTAAAATAAATATAACACTCCCCAAGGCTCGCGCCATATCATCTTAGTCAATTCGTTTATTAAAATGATAATTAATGAGCACTCTTGTAAGATCCTCTATTTGTTTTAAGTATTGTAAAAGTCAGGTTTTAATATATATCATCCATTAAAAACGAAAGCGCCACTGTTTTCAAGTTTGGAAATCAGTTTAACGAAAGAAATATTCTACCCAAGTTTAATTCAGACAAACAAGATTAAAACAACAACTCAAACATGGTCATTGATGAGTCGTATTGACGGTACAGATAAATGGAGGACAGATACACTACATTTGTCCTTCATTAAACAGTCGATATGTTTAACCCTCTTTATGCCATTTTTTGGTGAGAATTTTACCTCTTCACCGTTTCATTGTCGTCTGCTTCAATCTTTTTGTTTGCAAGATCGTTTCAAAGTAAGACTCAATGAAGTATGGCTTGAAACATATCGATACGAGTGTCAAACAGCTGTAATAACATCTACTTAAAATTGGCTGCTTCTTTTTCTCAAAGTTACAATTTGACAAAGGAAACATAAAGACGAGTGACGAACAGTTTTAACCCAATTCAGATGCTGCGTTACGCGGCGTCTGATCACGATCCAAACTGTTTGCAAACGAGCTTTTAAGCTTCATTGAGAGTGAAAGGGTTGAACAGTCGATATGTTTGAAACCTACTTGCTTCTTTACTTCATGACTCCTGAACAAACAGTTTTTATCTCAAATGAAATATATTGACCTGCATAACTTTAACTCTATAATTGCAAAAGTCTAAGGGAAGTAATTTAGACCAACGTTTTAATAATTATTCATACGTGTACTGAAACAACAATAATTAATGTACTTGAGAGAACTGATGATGGTCTCAAACTGAAATACAGCATGGGAGAAAAAAACTAGGATATTAATTATATATACAAATAATACGGTTTGGTTTGTTTGTTTGTTTGTTAACGTCCGCTTCTGCCATCTAAAGGCTAATTGAATGCCACAGGGAAGGGGGAAGCGGATACAGAAAACCCGGCTATGATGCCCTACTCTTATAGAGGACAGATCGAGTTCTCTGGTTCTCTTGGATGTACAGTGTAAATGAGTGATACATCGGACCTCGGTTTATAGAGTCTTATCCGAAGGACTTGGTCCGGCTGGGGATCTAGTTCACGACCCCTTGTACCGCAGTCGAGTATGCTACCACTTGACAAAAGAATTTGCAATAATGAATTTGTTTTAAGAGCCTTAACAAGAAGACCATGAAGGTCTCATTATCGCTAACCTTTGGATATTGTTCCAACATACCAGTAACCAAAATCATCATAAAACTTATAGCCATTATATGGGGTATCAAAGTTCGATAAACTAGAGTGTTAACAATATACATATGCTGATTTTTAGGGTTTGCTCTAGTGACCTAGTTTCTGATGGCCCATATAGGAATTAGACCCAGATTTTATCGAGGGTAACATTCAAATCAATCTATTCAAAGATTCAGTGCAAAGTGCACTCTCCAGAGGGTTAATATGTTATTTCTATGGTTTGACTTAGTGTTTGATCCTACATCATCCACTTTCTAACTTGATCAAGATTCCATTGAGGCAAACATTTTGACTATGTTTCATAAAGCTCTAACATGAGTTGTAGCCTCTAGGGTGTTGAAAATGTATATCTATGATTTGACATGGTGGCCTAGTTTTGACTGCTGGTAACCCATATTCAAACTTGACCTAGATTCAATCCAAGGCAATATACGAACCAATTCAATTAAAGATTAAGTGTAAAATGTGATAACTGGCCTGTTAGCACGCCTTTTCTATGAGTTGCCGTAGTAACGTAGTTTTTTTACCCAACTTGACCAAAACCTGGCATTGATTATTATGAGACTAACACTTTAACAAAGTTGTATTAAGATCAAATGAGACTTGTAGCCTCTAGAGCAGAGACTGTAGAAAGCCAGAGATACACGACTCCCTTATTTTCCTTCTTTCCCCATATAACAGGTGTCCGTTGAGAGGCAATGACGTATGTCGATGCGGTCACGTGACCAGCACAGGTAATGACAGCGTCGCGATAATGGGTAAAAATACACATATCGACGAGTTGACTTATAAATATTGACTTTGTTTCGTTTTTATACAATATTTTGTGATACTAATCGAGTGAAACCAAAATATGAGTTGTGGATTAAACCGAGAAAGTGTATTCCTGGCTCAAAGGAAGATACGTTGCTGCGTGGTTGCTGGTAAGTTCCAAAAAAATGAAGATCGATTCAATATCATATTGCCGTAAACGCTTAAAACTTCAGTATGAACATTCAAACATGGATAAGAATGGATTATCCATGTAGTTCAAACTAAGATACAGTTTTGGCAAAATTTTCATGTCAATCTGTCCACGCATTTTGCTATCAATTAAATTTTATTGAGGCCACCAACTGGTGCTTCGATTGAAGATCGATGCAATATCGTCTTGCCGTAAACGCTTAAACTTCAGTTTGAACATTCAAACATGAATAAGAATGGGTTGTCCATGTAGCTCATATTAAAATACAGTTATGGCGAACTTTTCATGTCAATTTGTCCACGTATTTTGCTATAAATTAAATTTTAATGAGGCCACCCACTGGTACTTCGATTGAAGATCGATGCAATACCGCCTTGTCGTAAACGCTTAAACAGCAGTTTGAACATTCAAACATGAATAAGAATGGGTTGTCCATGAAGCCCATATTAAGATACAGTTATGGCGAAATTTTCATGTCAATCTGTCCACGCATTTTGCTATAAATTAAATTTTAATGAGGCCACCCACTGGTACTTCGATTGAAGATCGATGCAATATCGCCTTGCCGTAAACGCTTAAACAGCAGTTTGAACATTCAAACATGAATAAGAATGGGTTGTCTATGTAGCTCATATTAAGATACAGTTATGGCGAACTTTTCATGTCAATCTGTCCACGCATTTTGCTATAACTTAAATTTTAATGAGGCCACCATTGGGTCCATTCACACCTTCGTGCAAACTGCCGTCACTTTTCATTGAATCGGCATTTTCCAAACACTAATTAACGTGTGTGCGATGCGCGGAGGGGTTAATTTATGCTCGGACTTTATTCTTATTATTCTTTTGTGTTAAACCTCGAAAAAGAGGCTTCTTTAAGGAATGTTTGTATTGTAAAATAACTGTAGACCGTATTAACGCAGCAACTGATAAGTAATTCCAAATATCGACTTTTTTCCCGATCGTCGCTATTTAAAAGCTTATATAACTCGCGAGGACCTGTTCTCGCGAAATCTCGCTCAACGGTCTCGTATGTATAAATCAGTCGAGTCGTGTATCTCTGGCTTTCTACAGTCTCTGCTCTAGAGTGTTAATAAGGTATTTCTATGATTTGACCTTCTGACCTAGATTATGACCACTGGTGAATAAGATTCACACATGACCTAGATAACATCCATGGCAACATACTAATCAATTCGTTTAAAGATATAGTGCAAAATGGTGTCTCTATTAGAGAAGTAACAAGGATTGTCACATGACTTGACCCAGTGACCTAGATTTTTACCCTACTTATCCACATTCAAAGCTTTCCTAGATTTAAATGAGGCAGCTTCATTAAATATAGGTAGTGACTAGGGGTACGTGACCGTACCTCTAATATTTGAAATTAGCGGTACGGTCACGTACCCCTAGCGAGTCCTGTGAGGGTTGACTAGGGGTACGTGAGTCATTTAAACTATGAAGCAACACATTATTCTGCCTGCAGATACGTTTTAAGTATGGTAATATTAATAATCTCTCATTTTTATCTTATTTAAGGGATATTTAATGGCGACAAAGAAAGAAACTTCGACAAATATTTTCCACCCAAACTTGTTTTCACGGCAGCGATGAGAATAGAAGTATTCCGCATATAGGGTATACTGTGTTAACAGATACGCCCGATATCTGAAATCCGTGACCAAATTTATTTTTTCTGATAAAGATTCAAATGTAACTTTAAATATATAATAGGCTTGTTCGAAATTACTACCGTTGTAGCTATCTAACTTAATTAGCGTTGAATATATAGTGGTAGATCTAAGAATATAGAAACTAGCGAAACTTCGGCTCTCATCAGGTATCGATACATGCAAGTTTGCTGGTTATATAATGACAGACCTGTAACAAAATCAACTCGAAAACACGTTTGACAATGGTTTGAAATTAAACAGTGCAGTTATTCTAAACAAAGCTGGTATTGGATAATTATACCTGCTTGTAAAAATGTGTGTAGGTCCTTTAAATTCAAAGATATAGTTTTCGATGCCGTGAAAAAAATGCCGATTGGAAGTTTTTTGTAGATAAAGTTTCTTTACTTTTCTGCGTTAAACAGTCACATATAAGGTAGATATGAGATATTATTAATATTAGCATCGATATTAACGTATCTACAGACAGAATAAAGTGTTGCTGTATATAGTTTTTGACTCACGTACCCCTAGTCAACCCTCACAGGGCTCGCTAGGGGTACGTGACCGTACCGCTAATTTCAAATATTAGAGGTACGGTCACGTACCCCTAGTCACTACCTTAAATATAATGTGTGTTGTAGCCTCTAGAGTGTTAGCACGGTTTTTTATGATTTGAAATAGTGACCTAGGTTTTTACCGGAAATGGCTCACATTCAAGCTTGGCCTAGATTTTAATTTTGGCCAAGCTTCATTAAGATCTAATGAGTCTTGTAGCCAGTACTAGCCATTAGAGTTTGTACATGTATTAAAAAATCAATTGTCGACGGACGGACATATGAACGGACGCCGAGTTTGCTTTATTTGGAGATTATCTTTATATATACATGTATATGGCTCTTAAATTTCATTATTATGAGTGTTGAGTGTTGTTTTCTTGAGCTGAGTAAATTTTTTAAGTCATATCTAACTATAAATGGTACCATCAAAATTAAACGTATCTATCCTTTCTCCACTAACAAGTTTAGTAACGACAAGAGTGTTGTGTCACAGTAAGTGATACTTCAGTACTTTTGGTCAAATGTCAGAGTCATTGAGTTCTTAGAGAGTGAATAATCAATATATGTGTTGAACTGAAAAACTTTATTACACGCATTCCGTGAACTTAATCTCTCACATGACTGCTTTTTCCCTATGTCAACACATTTAGACTTGATAGACCTGTATTCCTTATTAACTTGTTCTAGCATTTGTACTTTTGAGAAATAGAGCTTAACAGAAAGTTCAAAGTTGTAGCTAAATCTAGGTAAAAAGTCAAAGGTGAAGGTCACCAAACTGAAATACAACATGCTGTACCCATTAATGCTCATCAGCATGGGAAGTTTCATGACTATAACTGCATTATTTCATCTATAAATGGCCTAAGTACAAACAATGAATCTAGGTGCAAAAAGTCAAGTTTAAGGTCAAGGTCAAGAATCTGAAATTCAACATGTTATTAAGGCTCATAAGCATGTGCATGTGTGACCAAAACTGCATTATTGTGTCCATAACTAACCTAAATGCAGAAGTTTTGAAATTTCATTTAAATGGAATTAATATTCTGAAAATATGCGAAAAATAAGCAAGAGGGAATGTGTCACTATATCGTTCACCTGAGTCATTATAGAGATACATTATCATTTTAAGAGGTATATATTTGTTGATCTGTTTCTAGGTGAATGATTAACTACTGAAAACAGAATACGTAACAAATATTTCTATCAGACTAGTGACTAGTCTTTATACAGATTCACTGCTAAATAGTGATCCAGACTGGCAGTATCCTTTTAAACTTCTCGTAAGTCTATGTAAACAAAATTAAATCCTGGGTGGAACCAACCTCAGGGTATGATTTTAACAAAAGTGATACAGTTTTAGATAATTAGCGGTCTAATCGATACACCAAATTTCTATGCTATGGACCATGCGGTTTTTTACCAAGAATGTTTAAATTTTTCACTTATTCTGCCATAGCAACAAGAGGTCTGCATGGTACCACCCGCAATAAACAATTTAAGTAAGGAACCATCCAGGGAACATCCATAATGAACTTTATCAACTTACATTATCTATTATTCAGAAAAGATTTCATTTGAAATAAATCTAAACATACAGGCAGACAAACGGACAGACGTGCGCCCAGACGGAGGTTGGTCACAATAACCAACATTGAGCATTCAGCTCAGGTGAGCTAAAGCAAATCCAAGCTTGATGCTAAAGCATCCATGGTACACACAATTAGATCCCTTTTGCCAAATACAATGTATCAGCTACCAACGTCAACACTGTCACCGTTGTTGGATAGTTATACCTTTGGTTTGCTTGAACTCCTTTGTAGCGACCAGACAAACCAGTATCTTTGTCGTTATAAGTCCAATGGACCATACACTGAGAACAATCCCTTGTAAAATCTATCCTGGGTAAACTCTACCTGTAAACTCTACACTGTACCTACCATTACATGTGTCATCCGTTGTTTGAAAAGGTATACCTTTGGTTTGCTTTTATTCCTTTGTTGCAGCGAGACAAACTAATATAATTGAACTGTAATCTTTGACTTTATAAGTCCAATGGACCATACACTGAGAACATTTCCTAATCTTACATAGGTACACTCTACCTGTACACTTTAACTCTTTCCTCCCTGAAACTTTAAATGGACAATTCCAGTTTCCATTTTAGTCTAGTCCATTTCTGACTTTTAAGGGTTGTTTTTGTCAATGTTTGGCATTATGACAAACGGTGAAGACCCTGATCAGAGGGCTCCTTTCGGAGCCCTCTGGTCTGGGCTTTCACCGTTTGCACAGGACAAGTGTACTATTTATATATACGCTGTTTGAAAATGACGCATTTATGCGGGACTAGGGTTCAAAGGGTTACACCGTACATACCATTACATTTGTCATCCCAACTCTTTGAACTGCCAGCAACAGGGACATCTGGTATGGACTGCAATTGGAAATGTTACATTAATAAATATTGATACTATTTATGTTCTTAATTGTATCCATAACAAGATGTGTTTGTCAAACACTACATCCCTGATGTGACTATGACCTCTAAATGATATTGACTTTGTCCAACTTGTACTGAGTTGAATACACCTGTCAAATTGTACTGAGCTCAAGGGCATCTTGGATTGAGTACACATTGCCAAATATGAAGTCTATATCACATGTTGATCTAGAGTTATGGATAATGTTATATGAACCGTATTATTAGTTATGCCGTGCTTAGTGTACCTAATATGGAATATACAGTGCCATCAAAAATTGATATGAGACTTGGCGGATGGAATATACAGCGCCGAGTCCCATGTTATTTTTTGATGGCACTGTATATTCCATATTAGGTACACTAAGCACGGCATAACGAATTTATCTTACCGACTACCTTAGATTTGAAGCATTTCAAGTTTAATATTTACTTTAAAAAAACTATATGAATTGCTCCCACTTTGCAATTCAAATTTAAGACACACACCTTATTCTATTAAGCATAAGTATCATTTTATTATTTTTATTTCAATTCTTTGAACATTAATAATAATTATGGTATGTATCCTGTTCTTGTTAAAATAAAAATTAATATATGTAGATCTAATTTTAGAATAAATAAAAATATATTTTTTAAAAAATGTAAGTCTCAGAATAAGCAGTTAAGAGATTAATCAACTTCAGCACCTAGAAGGGACGTTAAATCTTAGCAGAAACAATGAAAAATTAACAATTGTCAAATTTTTTAAAGAGTGCATTGTCACTTTAATTTTACTAGCAGAGGAGACTACTATTAAATTCAAGCATTTACACGCATGCTAGTATGACTTTGAGCGGACGTAACTCTCTTAGAAACAGCTCTTATCATATCTAAACAGTATTTCAAATCTTTAATCTTCTACACGTATCATTTTGTATATTTTTAGTTAAAAGTCTGTTTCTTAACCATTTACTCCATAAAGATACTCTTTTTAAACACGTTAAATGTGTTAGAAGTCTGAATAAAGGCGTTTGTTTCAAAGCATGATATAATGAACTGTATGAATTACCTCGAATTAACAGTGAAGAAACACATAATTTTATTACTCAAAAACATTTTTTATATTTTTTCTATTGTTTTTTATCAATATAAAACTTACTTATGTTTAGAATGTCGGCTTTATAAAGCATACATTATCTGTATGCATTTTTAAAACTTACATTCGGATAAAAAATTGTTAAGGCTATTTGTATGGCTTTAAGCAAGAGAATTAACTCTTGTCAAAACCTCATATGGATTTTAGGCATCTTACTGACCCAATATGGTTATTATGGGGTCTCCTCGTGACCTCGGTTGACCAATGGAATGTCTAGGTCTTAGTAGGAGGTAAGATAATAACCTCTAGATAGCATTAACCTTTGTCGGATATGACCTAAGCTGTACTCATCTCAAGAGCTTTTTAAGCTTAGTACACATAAAAAGTCTCTGTTTCATACAGTTATAAAGATATATCCAATTTTAAGTTCATCTTAATTTACTTCAAAATGAATTCTAAATGACCCTGACCTTTGCATTTCCGTTAATGTAAAGGTCTTGTCCATATACACATAAATGCTAAATATAAAACCACTACCTCGAGGGACAAAAGAGTTTTAAAACCCAAAAATCTGATTTCGAAACCTTAACGCAGGCCCTATGATCAACCATTTTGCATGCCTGGTAAGGTCTAATCCACGCACACTCACATTCCAAATATGAAAGCCATACCTACAGGGACATTTGTGCTACAAGTTATTTCAATCTTGAATGCAGATTTCGAAACCTAAACGCGGGTCTTAAGTAGAAGATCAAGGGCGTAAAGGGCATGGTTCACTAACCCCCTATATTTGCCTCAAAAATTTATGAAATAAAAAAATACACAAACTCACAGTATTTGTTTATTTTCATTCAAACCAACCTTAAAACTAACAAAAAGTAAAATTTGTTTGATTCTAGCCATACTAGTTATAAATTTATGTGACCTTAAAAGTACCCCCTTCGTGGCAAAAATGAACGTTTTTCACGTTTTTTGACTATTTATTCTTAAATTCAAGTATGGGCGCGGCGGAGTACCAACATTTTATAAATATATTTGGAAATATTATAAAAATCCCAACACAATGATATGTATTTTATTGCGGTACTCGAACGCGCTCATATTTATTTTCTAGCAATTACTTTAAAAAATGACAGAAAATCGACTCGCTACACGGGAGATCTAGAGGCATATAGATAGACTAATTCTACTGATCGTAATCTTTGTTTTTGCTTCTAAAAACTTTTTTTCCACACATATATAGATAGAACAATCTTGAATTTACTATTTGTCACTTTTTAAAAAATCACACATGTTTAAAAAGAAAGATAATCTAGTCTAATGTAGAACTCTATAGGAATAAATATGGTTGAGTGACGTCGTTGTTACTGTTGTCTCCCTTTGGAATAAACGTAAACAACAATCCGGATCTAGGTCTACGCAGGTTCGGACTTCAAGTTTTCCTCATTCAACGAGACACTCATTCTACAGGTATGTTACTTTAGAATATTTTTTTTCTATGTTTACCTTTCTGCTTAATCTAGATCTACAGTTAGATTTAGGTAGATCTAGACCTGTTGATACACAATAGTGTATTCCGTAGATCTGCACCTGTGTCGATGTAGATCTAGTTCTATCTGAATAGCTTTTCTCCGAAATATTTTAGATCTACCCGTGATTTAGATCTACTTGCACATGTTATCCGAATATTTTCCATGTCTACATAGTTTTACATAGGATCTATATATTTGGGAAGAACATATCGCGAAGAAAATGAAATAAATTCAGGAAATGCCGACTGCATACTGTGACCGTTTTTCTCTTTAAGTTAAGTGTAGATCGATAAGCTAGAGTTAAACGGTTTAGAAAATCATGTTAAATCTAGTCTATCGATGGAAAATAAATTAATAATTAATTTATATCTAGTTTATCCATAATAACTTACAAAATAATAACAAAAACAAAAACACATCGTCTGCGAAAGGTTTTTCTATTTTTAGACAAGTGTTACATTTTATGCATAACAGTAACGTTAACGTTTCGCTTCGTGCATGTCAGGTTGGTGTAGCGGTATAGTCGTTGGTCTTTCGTCCGGGCGGCACGGGTTCAAAACCCGACACCCACTATCTTTTTTTTTGTTGTTGCTTCTTAAAAATTATTTTACTGATTAGAAATATGTATTTCTTGAGATGAATCAAATGGATCTCATTTATTTACGAAAAGGTGATATTTTTTCCCCAGAATGGTGAAAAGCTACCAATGTCTAGTCTGCAACACACGTGCCAAACAAAGGGACAGGCGTCCTGTGAATGAATCTATCAGGAAATATCTGCAGAGCCAGTTTGCCATTTATCCTGCTGAGAATGATGTGGTGTGTGGTGCCTGCCGAGTGAAGTTCTATAAGAGCAAACAGAAGACAAACAGACCTACACCAACCCACACTACAAATGATGACAGTGATAGAGACTATGTTCCCCCGCCGTCAACATCTAGACAGTTATTTAGCCCAGCATCTGTGAGTGACATACTTCATATTCTATTATATAAACTTGACCAGTTTAAAGGTATCAGTGTTTTCTAGTGACCTGGTCGATTTTTCATTTTTTGGAATGGAACTGTCAGTTCAACATTCCAAAAGTGAAAAATGGAATTATCATCGGCTTTGAGCCTACATGTATTTTCGATGATATCTTCTAGTCGGGCAGCTCCCTTGCTAAAAGCAAGTTTTTTTTGTGCATACCCATTCCTGTTAACCCTTTGCCTGCTGATCGCTACTTTACTGATTTTGTAAAACAGTTTAGATCCAGATCAGACGCCGCGTAACACAGCGTCTGATCTAAATCCAAACTGTTTGACACTCCTCTTTAGATTTCTTTGCTTTAGAAATGTATTAATCTAAATATAACAAATTTTGCAGACGACAATCTAAAAGCAGACGATATCACCGCAGGATAAGAGTTAATCATTGAAGCGTCTCATGTGAGGCCCTACTGATATATTTGATAGTTTGGTAAAGCATTGAAAAACCTCTTGAGTATGAGTATGTCTGAGATTCACCCGGCAAACTCAGATAGCTATATATAGCATATTATACTGTTACTTTCACATGCGCCATAAGAAATATTTCAAATTTCAAAGCAGATAGTGGCTTATAGCAGACTGAAAGTAAAACAGAAAGCTCCGAAAGCAGCATTCTATTTTACTGTTAGCCAACTTTAAGCGAAAACTTCATTCATTGCTGAAAAAAAACTAAAGGGATGGGGTTGAACTAAAACAAAACCATACAAAAACAACATAGTATCTAATCGTATTTTACAGGTGACATTGAAGATAGCATCTACTAGCCGAAGCCATTCCAGATGTTTTGTCTGCAAAAGACCCGGGCCAAAGTTGGTCAACTTGTCAACAGAAAGCCGCTGCAGCGCATTCATTGAGCACAATATCCTGATACCTTCAGGCGCAAGATGCTGTCCAGTACACATCAGTGAGGGGTCACTCTTGGCAACAGCTGCTGGCTCCATACAAACAGTAACAGACAAATCACATCTCAGTCGTACTGCAATCAATGAGCTCCTTCAAAAGTTGCGAAACGCCTGCCTTACACAGAACAAGTCACTGAATTTTGACTCCCTTAATGACTCTGACTACGCAGCACTCACTGGACTTACTCGTCAGCAGTTTGATGATGTATGCATGCACCTGATTGACAACGTTAAGAACACACCAAATAGATCTTCAAGAACAAGTATCGGTTTGTTTCTCCTGAAGTTATATTCTGGTATATCCAATAAACTTTTGTCCACAATATTTGGACTCAGCAAGTCGAGTGTTCGTCGGGCAGTGTCAACAGTGCGACAATCTTTCATGAGATGTTTCGTACCTCTGTACCTTGGGATAGAAAGCATGACCAGGGAATCAATTATTAACAGCCACACACGTTCTCTAGCCAAGACTTTATTTGGAGCGAATGAAAACCAACTTATCTTAGTTTTAGATGGAACATATATATATATAAACAAATCCAATAACTTTCAGTTCCAAAGGCGTACATACAGCATGCATAAAGGACGCCCACTTGTTAAGCCAATGGTAGTCGTAACAACAACAGGGCACTTCGTCACCATTGTAGGGCCATACTTGGCTGATGGCAAGAACAATGATGCTGCAATTTTGAATCACATGCTACAGGCAAACCTGCAGGATATCAGAGATCTACTACAAGAGGGAGACATCCTTGTTGTCGATCGAGGGTTTAGAGATTCTCTGTCTCTTCTTGCCGATCTTGGCATCCATGCGGAAATGCCAGCGTTAATGAAGAAGGGGCAAAAACAAATGGCGACAGACGAGGCCAATGCAAGCCGTCTTGTCACAAAGGTAAGCGATTTAGATTTCTACAGAGTTGGAGATCGGGAAGCAAATAGTCGCTGCGTTCTGTGCTCATCCATTCATAGTTGGTACGTCCGTCTCTCCGTCGCTCTCTAATGTCCGTCACTGATAGCAGGAATTAAAAGACACGTTTACATCTTATTAATCGTAAAGTATATAAACTCATGTGTTATGGTGAGTTTTGTGCCACTTACTGTATGCAGAGGTTACACTTAGGGATCACTTTTCAGTCATCTGTCCGTCCGTCCGTGTGTCTGTCTGTCTTTTTCGAAATTTAGTCATACTTGTGTTTTGGGTTAAAACTCTTGTTGTACTCAGGGTTCCAGATAAACTGCACAATCAAACGTTTTTTCCTCAACTAAGCACCAACTCTATGGTGTTACTACTCATAAGAATCGTCTCGAAGCCGGCATTCTAATGAGTAGAAACATCTAAGGGTTTAATGCAGAAAGAAAGGTTTCAGTTTTTTAAATACTCCACTTGTCTGGAGCTTTATTCATTATCTGTTCTTTAATTTGTTAGATTCGATGGGTGGTAGAGTCGGCCAACGCCAGAATCAAGCGGTTCAAGTATCTTGACCATGTTATGCCCAACAGTCAGGTGCCATACATAGGTGACTTCGTTCGTATCGTGTGTGCTCTTTCGAACAAGTACTTCCTTCCTCTAAGTTCACCTGGCCAAACGGACAAGGACGAGGAAATAGCAACCAAGATGTTAGAACAGTGTAAAAAAACAAACGCGTTGAAGACCATGGTTGAGGAAAAAGGGTTAAACAGGAAGATCAAGGTTTGGAAAAATGTTGATGATTGTGACCTTGTTAACTTCCCTCGTCTAAGTGATGAACAGTTAAGTGAACTAACACTGGGTGTTTACCAGTTACGTTTAAGTTCAAGTTATATCCAAGAACATTTGGACGGAAACTGTGACATTCATATACATGTTGATGAGCCAAGTCTTATTTCAGTAAAAATGCAAAGTCGGCATATTTCTAGCAAGAAATATATGTTGTGGATATGTTTTAATGATACTGCTATTGACACATGGTACTGTCAGTGTAAGGCAGGTTCTCGTGTTGTTGGCATGTGTTCCCATATATCCGCCATAATCTGGTATTTGTCCTTTGCCAGGTTCCAAGAAAAAAAAACCTACGGAGTTCGCAACTGGGGCATGCATCTGTCTGACGCTGCTACGTTTCAAGTTGATGAATCATCATCTAGTTGTGAGAGTGATTAATTGCAACTGATGTGTATACCTTTGCTGATGATTGAGAGTAACTTGAGACTGTAGAGGTGTCTGACAGTGACAGAATAGTTATTAAGGAATGGCCTGATATTATTAGTTACACTGTATTTCGGTAGGGTGTACGGGCTTGTATGACGGTTTTGGATTCCGTATCTCCCGAGCGCTCAGGAAATACGGAATCCAAAACCGTCATACAAGCCCGTTCACCCTGCCGAAATGCCGTGTAACGAATTTATTTCCAGTCTAGACCCAATACAAGAAAGAACTTAAAGCAGGCTGAAAGTAAAGCAGAATGCGCTCTAAGGCGCATTCTGCTTTACTTACAGCCTCTTTAAGCAGCCGCATGTCAACAAAACAAGAAAAAAGGTATAGGGTAAAGGTACGATTCGTAAAGTCGCACTTGAAAAATGCGAATTTGGAAATCTTAGGATTTTTCATGTCAACTTATGGCAGCCCTGGTTATACAGTTAAACTTCGACGATATCAGGAACTCGCATAAGTACTGTAGAATTTATCCTACAGTTTCATGCAATAATTTCTAAACCGCATTATGTCGAAAATATTCCGTATTTTAAGTTTAAAAGGTGGCAAAGCCACCATTTAACTTTGAATTACGGATATGTTAGACTGAAATGAAATCAAGATAGGCCCTATCGAAGATCGACTGTATCTTACATGGTTACGTCATCACATTGGAATGTGAACATCCTTAAAATGTTCATTACCAGGGTATTTTGAACGGATAGTTCTCGAAGGACATTTACGTTTCATGAAACACTGTAACGATTAATTATAACAAATGAACGGAAATAATCAGGAACGAACAAGCACGTAGGTCAGTGTCTAGATATATCGCGTTCTGCCTATTTGGGTTGATTTCGATAAACATATTGATCTAAATATATCTGAATCCAACGTCAATTTCATTATAGACCAGTGACAAGTGCCGTTGTACTTTCACGTCCCGTCGTTTGTTTATCATGGTGACGACGTGGGTGGGGTAATCAGGGAAAGCAAGGCAAGAAACTAGCATATTATCGATATCTGAATTACATTTACACTTAGACCATGGTTGCGCGCGAATAAACGACATAGTTCTCGGGGGCTACGACCCCTCGAAATATATCGTTTATTCGCTTGCACCCATGGTCTAACCTATACATAATGATCGATTCAAAACAGTTTTTAATTAAGAGTTCTTTTGACTGCTTGGAAATGGTCACATGTGCAGTTTCAGCCTATCAGAGTCCAAGAATGTATGATGACTGGAAATAAAAGCTTGTATTCCATAAAACACTAAGAATTGAATACCATTCTATAGGAGAATGTATTGTTACCATGGCAACATCATTCTATTATTCATGAATAGTTGAGGTTTCTAAAAAGGACCATGCCATTTCCTTTTGTAGTTTTAAAGTTGTCAAAATAGTGTTGGAAATCGATTTTAATGTATTTTAAAAAGGAAAGAACAAAAATCAGTATGTGGCTTTTGCAATGGTTTCCATGGTAACACATGTTACAATAAGTATGACACTGAACCATGTCCCTATATTTGCCATGTTTTACACACTCCCTGTCATGTTGGTTTCACTATTATCTTTTCATAAGAGACATATATGGAGACATATACAGAAAAGTAAATTTCTGAAGTAAAATGTGTTGGTTGCTATGGCAACATCATTTTTATTTTCTATATTGTGTTGAATTTTAAATCAAATGCATGCTGTCTCACATTTATTTCACTTTCAAATATTCAACATACATGTTCTAACGAAGTAATGCAGATGAATTGATCAAAAATGTGATTTTAAAGGAGTATTTTCAAATGGTTACCATGGCAACACAACTTTTATTTCGTTTAAAAAAATATGGTTTTCTTTCTTTATCGACCTATAGCATTCATCTGTTATATTATTGTAGCATTCTAAAGTGGGGCCGATTTTACCCCTTAGTGAACCTAGTCCTTTTTGCGGTAGTCGGTAGTTCTGATCTGTGAAAATCGACATCTAAGACCATAAGCCCAAACTTGGGCCTTCAACAGATGTAAATCGCTCAATGCGTGCACGTTCAAAACAGATTTTATGCAAAATCAACCATTCAAAGTTTTATTATGGAATTCACTGGTGGTCAAATAAAAGCAAACAAATATACAATGATGCACACCTGTCGACCTTGACAGTGAATGCAGGGGACATGCTTCATGAACGAGTCTTGTTTGGTTGATTATACTGTATATGTTTGTGGTTGTATTGTTGAATTCACGGAGAACCGTCATGTCACCATAAACATCCTAATACAAATATTTCACGTACTATAATTGAATTTCAACACTTGGCGGTAACGTCTAGCACAAATCAGTAAGTTCAAAACAAGTCAGAATTACTTGATTATCTTCACTCAAAATAATAGCTTCCTAATGAAAATAATTTTCTGTAGTAATGGTAAGTTCTGAATAAGTCGGGTTCCTTTAAAAGCATAAAAAACAGCAAATATGGAAAAAGTTGGGATTAAATCATGGATAGCATGCTTTTATTTTACAAATGTTTAGGCAAAGAATCAGTCATGTGAGGCCCTTACCTTATATTTGATAGTTTGGTTAGTAAAACCAATTGAAAAAACCGTTGAGCTTGAGAATGTCAGGACCTCTATATAAACATGAGCTGAGCACACTTTTCTCATGCTTTACAGTTAATTTTACGGCTAGTGAGAACAATAGGGGGAATCAATGAATGGACTAGGGTAATGTCTTAAAAAAAATCAGCTACATAAATAAACTTGCTGTAACCAATGATCGCGAAGAATTAGAAAGTATAACAACACTGAGAATGTAGTATGGAGAAACATCACAATTTATACCTAAGTCAAAACCAAGACAATAACTCTGAAATGACAAATCAAAAACTGAAATTAATTCCCTGTCGATACTAAACAATTACTCAAAGTTTCAAATTAATACCCTTGATAGTTATTTCAATATTATTTACAAATTCTATGTCCCACAAAGAGAAATAATTCGAGAATGAGTATGAATGACACATCCCATGGTTAGCTACGTTGCTAAAACGAGTTTCACTTTTGCTACTGAAGAAGTCTTCAAAATTTTAAGCTATTCTGAAATTTAATTTACAAATTCTATGTAACAAGAGCTTTAACAGTCACATCTCTTATAACAAATCAAATCATTAATATCATTGTGAATATTATATTGCAAGTAATATTAGTATATCTCAACGCTTGCATTAAAACTAGAGATTTTAGACAGAAAAGGGAAATTCATAAACAGGTCAAATTATGCATAAGGCATAATATTGTTTCTGTTTTAACAGAGCTACATCAATGGTTTAACCAATAGAGAATATCCTTTTCAAATATCAGCTAACTAGTATAAATAATTTATGCAGAATTAGTGCATCTGATGAATTGCATAAAAACTTGACCTTAACTGAAATTCAGTCCAAAACTTTCCAAAAGTCTGAGTCCAAAACAGGTCAAATTATGATAAAACTTTTTTTTCTAATACATCAATTCCAAAGTCAGCAACTTAATAGGGTAAGCATTTGAGACAGTATGAGTGAATCTCAACTCTTGCATCACAACCTTAACTAACTCCAACGCCATAACTAGGGTGACTAGTACTGACTACATAAGCTATCAAATTCTTTGGACAGACCAGCTTTACTTAATTTCAATTAATAGGCGAGTTAACAAATTGTGCACGCCGTTGCTTTGCGCTTACCTGAACTTGTTCTTCTAACGTGAGTATCTTCTGGTCCTGTTCATCAATTCGTTGATCATGATGTACTATCCTTGTGTTCTGCTGATCTAACCTTTGACCCTGCTCATCCATTTGTTGACCAAGGCTGTCAGTTTTATGTTCCTGCTGTTTTATCCTTGTGTTATGCTGATCTAACCTTTGACCCTGCTCATCCATTTGTTGATCAAGGCTGTCAGTGTTATGTTCCTGATGTTCCAACCTCTTGTTTTGTTGATCCAATCGTTGACCCACATCATCCATTTGTTGACAAAGGCTGTCAGCTTTATGTTCCTGCTGTTCTATTCTTGTATTCTGCTCTTTCAACTCCTGATTCAGCTGGTTAAATTTCTGGTCATGTTCCTTTAATCTGGTAGTCAGCCTGGCAAGGTCCTGTGCAAGACCATTTTCTTGCAAGAATGTTTCAAATCTTTCTTTAGATTCTTCAAGCTAAAATATATAAATCATTTAAGGTTACAGTTAAAATTTTATATCGGCGATATGATCACAATCAATATTTCTCTTCAATATCATCCATATTAGTTGCAGTGTTATATACAAGTTCTCCACAGAAAATGAAGGAATATTATGGATGAATTGAAAAGTCTTTTTAGTTGTGTGTTTCAACCGCCACACCCACTGGGGGCCAACGAGGTATCACGAAGACCCGTTTCGCACAGAAGTCCCGTATATTTTTCGCACCTACAAACCATGTAAACACACCCATTTGTGAACTGTGTTTTATACGCTGACATTCGCATTAACCACTTGTGTCCATATACACACATATCAATTAAATTATTTATTTGCAAATTACAGTATAGGTTCGTGAATAAACTGTTTGCATACCATTGCTAGTATTATTTAAAGAAAATAAGTATGTATATCAAGCACAGACGTCAATGTGTCACTCTTAAATGAATATTACCGGGTGATTATCGAAATAAACATTGGAATGATCCACTATATTTAAAAATATTCGGGAACCCCATCTCAGACATGATGTATGTTTATTAATAGCTTCATTGTCCATAATTGTTCTACTTATTTTTCACAATAATGCATACAACTTTGAATCAATCACAGTACTCTGAAGGGTTTATGACTGTGTATGTGCCCTCCTGAAGTCGCATTTACGTGTATACGTTACCAACAGAAGGTGTATGTGTTACCTCCTGAAGTCAATGTTACAGTGACAAAATAATGGGTTGGAAAAATGTATCGTGTATGCCTAGCTCACATTTGCTGCGGCGGCCGTACGGCAACCGCGCGGATAATTATTACTACGGCGAGTAGCAATTTCCCGGCCGCCGTAATTTCCTACGACCGCCGTATGTTGTGCTCACGTTTGCTGCGGTCGCCGCAAGGCGAAATTTGATGTTTTTAGGTTAAAACTTGCGGCAGTGTGGTCTCCGTTCGGCAGCCTTACGGCGTCTCTGCGACGGTAGCGATTTCTAATAAAACCCACGGTGACCACAAGATGGCCGTACGGTGGCCGTTGATGTGCAGTCTTATTGCTGTTCCTGCTACACACTTTGGCTTGCTACATGTGCACAAAACCCATATTATTCAAACTACACCGAGAACTCAAAGGCCATATCTGGACCGCATTATGTCTCATAAAAACATCCAAACCCACTTTTAAATCAATAAACACATATGAACAAAAGTGCAAATGCCCAATAGTAAAATGCACCATTGAGTCCCGGCGGCCATCGCATAACTCCGCGTTATAATACTGCGGCGACCTCTAAGGCCTGTAAAACTTTGGGATTTGCCGTGCGGCCGCCACACTGCCGCCGTAGGATTTCTTCGGCCACCGCAAGAATCTTCCGATTTCACGTTTAGTTTAAACAAATAGCATAATATATACATGCAGGGGATTAGGCTACAAGTTTTCACAACATTATATCTAATGCCCGCTGCCCGATTTAACCTTTCTGCGACCGCTGTACGGCCTACGTAGAGCAAGTGTGGGCGCACTTTTAGCGATGAGGTCATTCAGTCAAGCGGTACCAGTATTACTATACCAAGTGGTTTGTGACGTTAATTTGGTAACACTGAGTCACTGACAGCTAAATTATCACCAAAAAGCCTTGATTCGGAATTTTAATCAAATTTTTATTTTTTATTTTTTGAGTCAATTTCAAGGAAACATAGACTATGCTAAGGGTAAAAATAAGTTATTTGAGAATGATGTAAATTGATTTGTCACTTGATGGATACGTTTTGTATGAAAACGATGCAAGTGTCCAGAAAATGTTAACACGAAACAATGATACTACGGCAAGTTACTGCAATATATTGCCGACTAATTTGCCCCATTTTCTGGCAAAATGTATTCACTTGGAGACAAATCCATTGATACCACTGTAAAACATCCAATTCCTCGTATCATAGGCTATGTTTCGTTGAAATCGGCTAAAACAAATTTATTACATTTGATTGAAGTTCCGAATGGAGGCCTTTTTGTAGACAATTTGACGGCCAGTGGTATCCACATATTACGTCACAGACCACGTAGTATGGTCACACTTGGTACTATCCATTTATTTTCTCTTCGCTTTTTGATAATACGTGTAATATAAAAGACATTGACCCATTACCCTAAAGCCTGTTTTTAAGTCTGAAGACGGATAGTCACTTATTAAAGCAAATTGAAAGTAAAGCATTAAGGTACTATTACTCTGTTTGATTTAAGCTACCATCTGCTGGTATATAGGTAATTATTAAATCATTGTTTCATAAATAGAATATATATAGGAATAAACCTGTGCAGCTTCTCATACACTTTTTCTTAACACTTTCCCAGAGAAATTGCTCATATTATATGAAGGTGTTCGTGTAGTTTGGAATATTTGCTGTTAAACGGTAGGCAACAGTAAGTGCATGATACATGGCGGTTTGCATACTATAAATTCAATGATGACTTCAGTTGGTAACATATACATATAAAAAGGACTTCGTTTAGTAACATATACATACTCTGTGCGGCACCTATACACGGTTAATTTGTTAAACTCGATTTAAAATCCATTTATTGCATTACTACAGATTCTTTATAACCAAAATAATATTCCATTGATACAGTCAATCTAAAAAGGTAATACTCATATCATGTTTAATAGAATTGTTTACCAAATAGCCACATTTGAAACATTTTACATCATAGTATTAATGACTATGTTTTACTTTCGTTTTGGGTACACAAAATATGTACTTTATCAGTGCGGAACATATGTATACGGGACTTCAGTGACACCCGAAAATGTGCAATTGATGTAAAGTTTGTCTTATCTATTGGTGTTTTGGCTGTAAACGAAATGTAATTAGAGGTTTGGTTTTGTCACAAAAACGGATGTCTCCCCAATTACTCACTTTCCAATAAACAAGTGACATGCCTGTATAAGCACATGTAGGCGCAGGAGTAGATATATATATGATAGGTAAGGATAGGGGAATCTAAAACATTTGAGATGATTTGTCAATAGGTGGGCATTAAAATAACACAGCTGTACACAAATTTTTGTTGGCGTTGGCCGAAACGGTTTCTGAGTTATGTGCAACACAAAGTTCGTTATCGAGGTTTGTTTTATTTCATGCCATCAAGGACAGTACTTTTAAACTGATAACTTGAGAGAATATAAACACCTCAGGTGTACAGCAATTTGATATAGAGAGTTAACGTTTAAATGAATGAAATGTCAGAATATGTGATTCTTTAGAATATTTATTTATTTCAAGGTAAATGTACACAATTTGTTATCGTATATCGTCGGCATTGTCATCATCATCATCACTTGTTGAAGCATTTACTCATTCCAGCAATATCTATAAAATAGTTATTTAATTGTTATTGTAAAGGAATACTTTTGTGTAATGTTACCCAATGTGTTTACATGTGTGTATTGATAAGCTTCTCCACCACAGTTTACAATGAACTGAAAGCTTCATTGGCTATACACATATACACTTAACAAATCTTCTAACTGTGCAATCTGGCCATCAGTGGTATCATATTTCCGGCACTGATGGCCAGATTGTGCTAAAACTTTGTAGAAATCAAGAAGACATATTTCTGAGGGTAATATGTTTACTTTATTTAATACTAAACAAATAGTAGATAAATTTGAACGAAAAATGTAAGTGAGAAAAAAAGTTGGTTTGATTTGTTTCACCCCAGAGAGAGAGAGAGAGGACGTATACAGAAAATTCGGGTGCGATTCCCTACTCTTATTCGATGGTTATTTTAAATACCCAGTGTAAAGCACTGATAAATACATTGGGCTTCGGTTTTTATAAAGTCTTAGCCGAAGGAATTGGTCGGGCGGGGGATAGATCTCAAGACCCCTGGTAGCGTAGTCAATCGCGTTACTCATCGACCACGTCCGAATGTGTGTGTAACAAAAAGTCGTTAAAACAGAAATGTATTGTCAATTTAGACAAACAAACGGTGCTAATGCAGTAACGCCTTTGTCCAGCATCGCTTATAACAACCTGACATAGACGTTATATCGACGTGACGCATAGTTGAACGCTATTCAACGTCGCATGATCAAGACATTCGTCCAACAATATGTTTTCCTAATGTGAGGCTTGATAGCAAATGCACGAGAAAAGTATCGAAACCATTTTCCACCAGTTCACGATTTTCTCGTGCAAATTGAGTATTTTTTCGTTTCATGGTGTACTGGGTCGCCAAACACATTCTTTTTAATTTGATAACAATATGACATTTCAATGTCCGCCAATAGCCAACACGCCTAAAATTGTGCAGAAATTCTTATATATAAAAGATATATAGCGAAAAGAAAAGTGCACACTTAGAAGATTCGTTCAGAGTACACTTTCTTTATGATTGTTGTTGCCGGTTCCCCGACAACAAATTAATGCTGGTGAACATTCTTGTAAAATTTGGTGACTTTGGTCTTAGCAGTTCCAAATACAAAGATTGTCTTATTTTAAGATTTTTTTTAAACTGACCAGCAACGACAGGTGCAAACATTATGCTGGAGAGCATTCCTGTGTGGTTTGACGACGTTGTTCCTAGTGGTTTCAGAGGTGTGCGTGACACAAAGTTTAGTTTATATTGAGCTATCAGGGATAATAACTCCAAGATTATCAGGGGAGATAATTATTAAAACTAGGTGCACACTGCTTCATGCTGAAGACATTTCTATGAAGTTTTAAG
The DNA here is from genome assembly GCA_922989275.2 of Gari tellinella. NCBI lineage: Eukaryota > Metazoa > Mollusca > Bivalvia > Cardiida > Psammobiidae > Gari > Gari tellinella. The sequence continues at coordinate 81,757,955 of OV277864.1, read as the reverse complement.
ACTCGCATTAGAGCTTTAAGAGATTAGCTCGACACAAATTTTAATTTATACAAGTCTCGAAAGTCTCTCCATAAATGGGGCAGAGTTAAGGCAATGTTTTACCAAGTTGTTATGAATATTGTGCTTTGAAAAATATATGAAAATTTATTTCAGAGTTTGCAAATGTATGCCTCGTGGCCATGCCAAAATTGGTAACTTAGATATAAACTGTAATGTCTGATAACTGCTGCACACGTTACAACGAATATTTGTGTCAGGTGCTTATGGAAACATCGATAAACTTATAACCCCATTGATACGCATGTTTACGCCTTTTATTAATTTCTCAAATGAAGAAAATTGTCCCTTATTATCCGTTCAAAAATATGTACCATAATAAATATGTTCTAAATCTTAGCAAACGGTAGCTTAAATCATCTTGAAAGTAGACATAAAGCAGAATGCATTCTTAGCACATTCTGCTTTACTTTCGAGCTGCTTTAAGGGATCACATATCTCCAAAACTAGAAAGAGGCTATGGAATAAAGGGTTAACTCATGTACAATTATGAAGTGACCATCAACAGAAAAACTTGACTTATCAACACATTACCCATATGCAAACACATAACCAATGTCACAGAGGTCAACGTCAAAGGCCAAGATGGATAGACATGCTAATTTTAACACCCTAGCCAAAGTCCGTGGACCAATTCCTAAAACCAATCTCAATGCAACACAAGTGTAATCAATGGGTCATAAATAAGGATGTACCCACAACGGGAACACTATATGCCTGTATCATTTTGTGTTGGGGCTTAACACTCATTGTGGAGCTTTTTACATTAATGTTGTTTTACATACAAGTTGAAGGGTCTGATATCGCTCATTTGTGGTAATTGACCCTGGAAGTTCTACATTTCACTTACACCTATGACAATAACAAGTTTACTAATCTATATTCATTCAAATTTGTCGATACCACAGTTTAAACTATATTGAAATAACCATATCCTAGTTTATAACATAACAGACGGCGTGAGCGTTAAATAACACCCGTTGTTTAAATGCCATATATAACTAGTTTAATAAGTATGCAAATGAGGTACGCCACGACGTCGTTACTTGTGACGTCATTAAATGCGTTCTATGCGCTTAATTTCCAACGTCTTCTTTCCATCATGTAGATTCAATTTATAGATTTTTGGTGTAATTAATCAATATTAGATCTACATGAAAGTGATTATTATACATATAATAACATAAACATTATGCTAGTGAACGGGGTTAATCTTAACAACTTTTTTCCTGTATATATCTACTTATATCGCGCTTAGCATTCACTTGACATCAAAGGCTGCGATAAATAACTTTTCTAGGTTATGTTATTAAAAGAATATAACATTCGTGTTAATAATTTATTGGATTTATCAAACTCGTCGTTTTTAGAAAACGATAAAAACTCGGCAAAGCCTCGTTTTTATCGTTTGCTAAAAGACTCGTTTAATAAATCCAATAAATTATGAACACTCATGTAATATCCTATATATAGCTGATTAAGTTAAGTTAACTTTTAATACAATGGTCTGAGCCTGGTGGGTTAGTAGTGATGTCTACATTTGGTTATTTTCATTGTATTTCTATAACAGTATTTATGTATATGATGTTGTCTCAATCTATAAAAGCTACCTGTGTTATCCGTGTCTTCAATTCTTGTTCTGTTCTGATGTGGTCCAGCTGAGTTTTGCCGTAGTCTGTACATTTCCCCCTGAGATCAGTCAGCTCATTATCGACAGCTTGCATCTTTGAGTGGAGGGCAGTAACTTCTTTGTTACGAGTCAAGTCCATTGTTTTGGACTGCAACTATAAATAAAGAGTAATTTCCTTAACCCTTTACCCATAGTCTGTTCTAGTTTTGAAGACAGATGCCCACTTATAGTAGGCTGAAAGGAAAGCAGAATGCGCATTCAAGCGCACTCTGGTTTACTTTCAACCTGTTTTAAGTTACAATCTGCTAGGATGCAGTAAACATTTTTTTTTTCAGTACAGAAATAATTAAACAAGTATCAAGAGGTTTTCGCAGACTTAAATTGCTCACCATAAAAACCCTTGCCATGGTCACATGATCCCTAGAGTGTGTTAATTTTTACCCAAGGGGTATAATTTCAATAATCATGCTCGAGAATCTGCGAATTTTAGCTCATGTGACCAAGATATGTAATGGTCCGGAACCATTTCAAACAATATTGGTTTAGCATTTCTATCTGTTAAACCATGCCAAATATCAAAGCCCTGAACAAGTTTGTTTCAGAGCACAATCTATTTGAAAACTTCTCCATATAACTCTATGTTATTCTGACACCTAGTGCGTGGTAATTTTTTACCCAAATAACATAATTAGAACAATCTTTATGTAGATGATGTTTTGTGTAAAATGTCTAATTTTAACGTACTGGGGTGTTAGACACGACTTTGTTTTAGTTGAAAAACTACATGCATAACTTCAGCTCCTCTGTCCTAGATATCCAATATACTGGAAACATTTCAACATCATTGACAAAGTTAAACCATGTCATATATCTTCGCCGGGACGGTGTCTGTTTAAAAAAAGAAGATATTGTATAACCGTGACCCCCGGGATGGGGTCATTTTTTAGCCCAGGAACATAATCTGGACAATCTTGATATGGGAAATGCAGATGATGCATGGTTTCAAATATATAAGCTCAGGGTACTTTGGTATTAGACAAGACGATCTAATTTTATAAAGAATATAGTTTAAGCTACTGTGACCTAGATATGCAATGGACTGGAACTATATAATCAGCTTAAAAGAATATCATATGAGAATCATGCCTGCTATTTTTGGTTAGAATGTAATTTTAGAAGTTATTTTAAGAAATTGTTGACGACGAACAATGAATGAACGAACGGACGACGAGGGACGAAAATAACTCACCTTGGCAACATGTACCAGGAGCGTTTAAATGGCGTATATATGGAGTGAAGTTTTCATATCATTCAAAAAGTTCTTTTATTTTATAATCAAACCCCAAAATGTTTAACTTGTGTATGCTGAACATACTTGTATTACGAAGTTTAAAGTTGGATATAGTACATTTACTTACCGTAAGCGAGATAGATTGTAAATAATGACTATATACGATATTGTCTTAATTCAACGGAAGAAATACATGTAAGTCTGACTTAAGTGAATTCGGTGTATCAAAGTTCGACTGTAGTTTCACATATTGATGCATGAAAATACTGGTATTTGCTGTAGTTACTACAATCTAGACAATATCACACAGGCAATATATAAACAATTATGAGGGTATGGGTCTAAATCAACAAGAAGGCCATGAAACGTTCACCTGAAAATGGGAAAAGGAACTGTACATACTGTTGTCTGCAGATGAGCTTACTGTCATTTGACCATATGACCTACCTTATGACCCGACATAATCATTATTCATTATGTGATCTAGATGTGGTCCAGGCCAGTATTCAGAATACGTTTCAAGATAATAGGGCTACAAATGTGATCTATAGAGAATTCAGAACTCTTTTCTCTGTTTCCTTAAGTACTGCCCTCCGTTTAGTCCCAACATAATTTATATCATATTACCTAACACTTAGATAATTCCAAGGTGAGAATTATGATTAAATGGCATTAGGTTTGGGTATAAATATTGCCCTAGGTGTTCAAATGTTTTTGCTATGATATGATATCGTGACCTACTTTTTGGCCTAAAAATACTGATACTTGTACATTGTAGAGGTTATCTCAGTGATTCTTCTGAGCATGTTTCATGAAGTTGGGGCAACAAATATGGCCCATTACGTGTTCATATGTATTTTCTATGATGAAGCCTATTGACCTACTTGTCAGTACGCAATAATACATATTCAAACTTTACCAAAATTTTATCAAGGTGGTCATTCTGAGATAGCTTCATATAATTAGACCCCAAAATATGGACCCTAGAGTACATTGAAGCGTTTCCTATGATTTGACCTACTGTTCCACTTTTACATTTCTACATTGCCTAGGTTTTTGTTAAGGTGATCAATCTTAGCAAGTTTAATGTACTGGGGCTAAAATGCCTTCTATATATAGTGTTTAGAAGATTTTTTAATGCTTTGGCCTACTGATTTACTCTTTAACCCTGAACACATTGCTTAGCTTTTGTCAAGATGTACTTTGTAAGCAATTTCCAAGAAGTCTGTGCAAAGAATATGAGTGACAATAGGCTGTTTCTGCGATATGACCTACTGACCAACTTTATGATCTGACATAACCTATATTCATACATTGCTTATCTCTTGTCAAGATGAACCTTGTAAGCAATTTCCAAGAAGACTGTGCAAAGAATATGAGTGGCAATAGGCTGTTTCTGCTATATGACCTACTGACCAACTTTATGATCTGACATAACCTATATTCATGAGTGATCAATAATTAATCAAAGACAAAACATAAATAAATTTCCACAAAAATGACTTCTAGAACGTTTTAGACTTTTAATTCGATAGTTCTGATACAAATAATGACAATGTCCTCTTACGGCCATGCCTTTTAACAGATCAAAATTCTTTCAACAACTTTTTCTAGATAGTTCACATGGTAGCCATGGCAACACGACCAGATTCTGGCAGCCTTACAGATAGACTGACAATGAAAGAGGTGTATCACAAAACCCGTCTTGAGCACTAGACTTTAACAAAGGGCAATATCTAAAGAGTTCTTAAGGGTGTATCAATGTCATGAGCCATTTTTTCAAAGTATTAAACTTTTTTTCTATCATTGATTTTTTGGAAGAGCTATTTAAGATGAATGAAAAAATGAAAAAAAATATATATGGTGGTGTCCTTTTTTTTTTTAGCTACAGCGGTTATGAAAAAGGTATGTCAAATTTGGACTTTTTCTTCAAGTTTTACCCATTCAGAGTACAAGCTTCAGTAAAATCTATTTCAAAACAAAACAAAAATGTTAAATTGGGTTTTCTTCATTTATTTCATGTCTATGGTGGTATGTTCACATATATAAACCAAATTTAGACAAAGCAGGCACCAGGTTTAAACAATATGGATCCTTGAATATCAAAAATATGCTTTATATAGGGCATGATTTTATTAGATTTTTTATTTTATGAAAAAAAAGTAAAAAAGTTTGAAAATGAAATAGTTCTAGTATTAAACTTTTTCTTATATTCTACCAGATGAAAGCCCATACTAAGGCAGTTAAAAATATGAAAAGAAATTGAAAGGTCAGTGTTGAAAATTTTATTAAAGTAAAAAGAGTTATCGCCCCTTACAAAATTTACAAACAAGGGCCACTATGGCCCTAAATCGCTCACCTGGTACACCATGGCAAACTTGACCTATAGTGACCTAGATTATGACTGGACATGTATACCCACAATCAACCTCTAGAGTGTAAACAAGATTTTCCAATGATTTGACCTAGTGACCTAGTTTTTGAACGGACATGACCCATATTCAAACTTGACCTAGATATTAATGCGACAAACATTCTGACCAAATTTCATTAAGATCCATTGAGATTTGTAGCCTCTAGAGTGTCAAAAAAAAAATTCTATGATTTGACCTAGTGACCTAGTTTTTGACCTGACATGACCCACATTCGAACTTGACCTAGATATCAATGAGACAAACATTCTGACTTAGATTCATCAAGATCCAATGAGATTTGTAGCCTCTAGAGTGTTCACAAGGTTTTTCTATGATTTGACCTAGTGACCTAGTTTTTGATCGGACATGACCCACATTCAAACTTGACCTAGATATCAATAAGGCAAACATTCTGAGCAAGTTTCATTAAGATCCATTGAGATTTGTAGCCTCTAGAGTGTTAACAAGGTTTTTCGATGATTTGACCTAGTGACCTAGTTTTTGACCGGACATTCGAACTTGACCCAGATATCAATGAGGCAAACATTCTGACCAAGTTTCATTAAGATCCATTGAGATTTGTAGCCTCTAGAGTGTTAACAAGATTTTTCTATGATTTGACCTAGTGACCTAGTTTTTGACCGGACATGACCCACATTCGAACTTGACCCAGATATCAATGAGGCAAACATTCTGACCAAGTTTCATTAAGATCCATTGAGATTTGTAGCCTCTAGAGTGTTAACAAGATTTTTCTATGATTTGACCTAGTGACCTAGTTTTTGACCGGACATGACCCACATTCGAACTTGACCTAGATATCAATGAGGCAAACATTCTGACCAAGTTTCATAAAGATCCATCGACATTTGTAGTCTCTAGAGTGTTAACAAGGTTTTTCTATGATTTGACCTAGTGACCTAGTTTTTGACCGGACATGACCCACTTTCGAACTTGTCCTAGATTTAATCAAGACAAACATTGTCATGAAGTTTCATGAAGATAAGATGAAATTTGTAGGCGCTAGAGTGTTAACGAACAATTGTGGACGGACGGACGGACAGACGACGGACATTCAGCGATCCTAAAAGCTCACCTTGGCACTTCGTGCCAGGTGAGCTAAAAAGTACCATACCGATGATATTTAGAGCTTTATAAATTTCACATTTGGCGCCTCTTTTTTCTTAAATTAGTTTTTGTATGTAGAAATACTACCATAGATAGGAAATAAATAACACAAAACCAAATTATCATATTTGTTTTCATTTAAAATGGGTTTTATTGAAGCGGGCTGTTTGAAAAGGACAAAATAAGAGGAAGTGGGAGGGGTAAATTTTACATGGCCGTAGAGCCAACTGTTGCTCACCAAAATGTACACTTTTTCTATTTTTTCATTCATCTTAAATAGCTCTTCAATACAAAACCATCATAGAGTGTTTTCATATACTTTGAAAAGTTCCCAGTCATGACATTGATGCACCCTTAAGGTAATTACTGTTTTGTATGTGACCTGTCATCTTTGAAAAATAACTATTTATACTAAATAATTCATAAACACACACTTGACACATTTTACACATTTCGGCAGGACATAAAACAGACCCCATGATTTCAAAATGAGGAGGTTACGGACCAGACACGATAACAAGAGTTGGCAGAAGATAACAAAGCACGCCGGTGGTACATATGGAAAGTTGTATGCAGATTCTGAGGTCAATGGGGTAAAAACATTTTTCACATAGATAGAAAAGTATTACCACAGTGTATGTTCTCCAAGTAACTATGCAATCTGTTTGTCAGGGATAAGTAGTTGTGAGAATTTTAAAAACATAAACGCAAAAGCTGATGTCACAGTTCACATGGATAAAAGGTCTGGTCCCATGATAGGAATGGTCTAAATCTGAAATATATATTTTTTTAAAAATCGAAAAAAAAAAACCTAAAAACCGTAATTCATAGGGCATAGAAGGCTTTATTGAAATGGCCGACACAAAGGGTAATGGGATTTTGGTTTGTGAGTTTGATTTGTTAAGATTATATGTGACTTTACTAGTATTTCAGTCATATCGCGACGTCCAGTAAATTACAGGTAGAGGAAGACTCCAAAACCCTTAATGAACTGTTTCAGGCACACATCGACAACTGGGTAGAACCACCGAACTTCTGCAAAGAAGCTGGAAGACTTCCACACATGAAAATTCCAAAGGGTCCAGACAGGATCTTAATCGGTAAAGATCTTAATGACTTACTACTTCAGTGACGATATCCACTAAGCAACTGAGGCCCCTAAGGGCAATGGGAACTGCAACAATAATAGCCACGCCGACACCAACGTCAATGACTAGGTAAAAATATAAGCTCTCATCGACATTCGTCCGACTATTTACTAAACATTGTCATACTGTATATTGCACTTTGAATATATTATGGTGAACAAAGCAGTGTCAGATCAGGACAGAGCATTGAAGGAGTAACTGACTTACCTTGGTTATACTGTCTATTGCACTTTGAACAGATTGTGTTTCTTTGTGGGTAAGCTTGTCCAGACTTTTCAAAAGTTCTATCATCTTGTCAGTATCCTCACGAAGTTGGTCATCGCTCAGAGTCATATCACAGGAATGCATTAATTTATGACGTATGTCCAAAACCTATAAAAATCAAAACAACAAGAGTTTTCATGGAAGAAATCACTTTGGCCGCACAATTTAGAATTTAAAAGCAGTTTCTGAGGCAAGGTCACAGGGGTAAAATGTTTTGCGTGTATAAAAAGATCTTGGCCATATACACATGTATACAAAACATTAAAGCAATATCTCATTGGCATATGATTTTTGGGTATCTAAAAACAGATTTCAAAACTTAATGTGTATCCTAAGTTCAATGTGGTCAAAGTGTTTAATAGCCTAGGGATATCTTGTCCATTTACACATGCAAATCAATTATGAAAACAATACCTCAAGGGACATAGGAGTTATAGGCAGTTTTCGAAATCTAAACGAGGGCCCTAAGCTCAAGGTAAAGGTTAGTGGTGTCAACAAATTTGCGTGCATGAAAAAGTCTTGCAAATATACACATGCAAATCAAATATAAAAGAAATACTAGAAGGCGCTATAAGCAAATTTTGAAACCTAACCGCAAATTTAAGTTCATGATCAAGATAACTAGGGGTCAAATCTTTTGTATGTTTTGCTAGGGACATATGATTTATGCAGATAACGAAACCTTAACGCGGGTGCAAGTTCAAAGTCAAGGTCACTTGCGTCCAACATTTTAAATGCCTGGAAGGGTCTTCTCAGTATACACATGCATACTAAATATAAAAGCTGTATTCAAAATAACAGAGGAGTTATTAGCATTTTTTCAATGGTAAATACATTTCGAAACACATTCTCGAAACTGCTAACACAACGGCAACGGGTGCCGACGATAGGGTGACAACATAAGCTTTCTTGGACATTCGTCCGACGAGCTAATTGCGTATATTTTTTATCTTCATTTGTATGCAATTTTCAAATTATTCTTAAATTATATACTAGAATACTAACCACGTGGACAATACCCCACATAATGCTGTCAAAGAGAAGTAGGCAGCAAAGGTAATTTTCTCCTATAAATATTTTCAGTAAGATTGTACAAGATCCAATAAAAACTGGTTGAGTAAGAGAGTGGATCAGGTTAAAAAGGCGGCAGGCCTATATATTTCATACAGTACCAATGTGTAGTATGTGTGTCGGTGACACAGATGTATGGAGTCTTACATTTCTGCATTGATAGTAATGGATACATTCTACCCGCACACACCCACTGGGGAATTCTCACATAGATGATATTTTACAATCTACCTAAAAAATTGTTGGGATCATGAGAAGATTAAAATTCACTTTGAATAGGAAAGCTCTTAATCAAATCTACCTCTCCTACATTTCTCCTTTTCTTGAATATTATTGTATTGTTTGGGACGTGTGCTCAGAAAGTTGTTCAGACTCACTACAAAAACTGCAAAATGAAGCTGCCAGAATTGTAACTGGCCTCACCCGTTCTGTATCTTTTGATAATCTTTATCAGGAATAAAACAAACGAGAGCACCGCAAACGGGTGCTGGACGCTCGACTTTCATATACAGTAAAGTTCCGCTTAACGACCGGTCCGAAATTACGACCACTTTTTAAAAGAACGGAATATATCCCTTCATAGTTTAATGGTCGTATGGTCCGTTATTAAGACCGGTCCGCTATTCCGTATTACGACCACTAATCCCAGAACAAAAGACCGATTAGTGTTGTTTTAGGGTCCGATATTAAGGGCAGGCGTTCACACTTCGCCGGTCGCGACAAAAGCCAGTTTGACACTTTTACGACAAACACCGATTACTTTACGGCAGAGGTCAAGGCCGATTAAACAGTAGGGATGCTTCAACGAGGGAAATGTTTTGATAGCAGATAACTAAAAATAATGCGAAAGTATGATGAATACGGCACTTGTTTCATCTCTTGATTGCTCTATTGGTGCATGTATATTTCGTATATCTCGCATTAGGCCAAATATAGTTACAGAAAAAACTGTTTGTAGCGCATACATCGGACTCGATGACAGAGGGAGAGATAATTGGGCTAATTAGTAAAATACTTACAAGCGTGTGATTTACTAATTAAAATGTTAATTTATCACTTTAGACTTTCATCTGATCATGGAGAAAGGACTTGTCCTTTCTCCATGATCTGATCCGCCCCAATCGAGTTTTATGTTTGATAAATTATTTTTTATTGGTTATCTCGAAAGATGATTTTTGTAAACAATGAAATAATTGGTCGAACTTTGGATAATTAATTAATATTAAACCCGACGAATTTCTTCATAAACATGTCGTGTGACAGATTAGATCCAGATCAGATATCAAACAATTTGGAATCTGTTCAGGATCTAAACTGTCCAAAATGATATTTCTTTGTCACTGAAACTCATAGACTATGTGCTAAGGCCCATCTTTATGTGCTAAGATTTTTTTTATTGAAACATCGTTTTAATTCAGATCAGACATCAAGTAATTTGGAGTCTGGTCAGGATCCAAACTGAAATGCCACTTCTTATAGATTATAGTCTATGTGTTACACTACTAATGCCCCTCTTTATGTGCTAACATTAATAATTTATTCAATTAATGAATCTTCATAACATGTGTATGACAGTTTTTAGTTTCTGTGTATATGTGTATTTTCAAAAATTAAATTATGGTTGTTTGAAATAGGCTTTTTTGTGCCGATCTATTCAAAATAGGTTCAATATACCTATCTATCTATATCTGACCAAAAAATCCTCATCGATATCAAGGGTCTCAATAATAAGACCGACTCGATATTAAGACCACTTTTTGTCAGTACCACAGGTGGTCTTAATAGCGGAACTTTACTGTACTTGAGACGGCTACATTTTTCAAACTTAAAGAATGTGTATGGGTGTTTAATACCCTATTGATCATAGAAATTTGTAAGCAATAACAACTCAAACATACTTGGACAGTCTACATTCCATTTAAAGTAAACAATAAGTCAAAACAAGGACAATAACTCTTGAATTGCACATTCCTGGTCACCTTTCTTGTTTGAATGAGTTGCCATATTGATATAACACAAGTATCTAAAGTTTCAAGTTAATATCTTTGACAGTTATTAAAATATTTCAATTTACAAGTTTTAAGTAAATAAATCAAGGGAAATTACTCTGGAATTACAAATCACAGAGTAACCTACCTTGTTGTAATGAGTTGTCCTTTTGATACTTAACAAGTATATAAAGTTTCAGGTTAATGTCTTTCATAGTTATTTAGATATGTTAATTTATAACTTTTAAGTAAATAAAACAAGGGCAATAACTCTAAAATGACTAATCCCAGGGTTACCTGTCTTGTTGTAATGAGTTGCCCTTTTGATATTGAATAACTTTTCAAAGTTTCAAGTTAATATCTTTCATAGTTATTTAGATATGTTAATTTACAATTTTGAAGTAAATAAAACAAGGGCAATAACTCTGAAATGACAAATCCCAGAGTTACCTGCCTTGTTGTGATTAGTTGCCCTTTTGATACGAAATAACTATTCAAAGTTTCAAGTTAATGTCTTTCATATTTATTTAGATATGTTAATTTACAATTTTTAAGTAAATAAAACAAGGGCAATAACTCTAAAATGACAAATCCCAGGGTTACCTGCCTTGATGTAATGAGTTGCCCTTTTAATCCTGAACAACTATTCCAAGTTTCAAATGGATACCTTTGCTAGTTATTGAGATATGTTAATTTATAATTTTTAAATAAATAAAACAAGGGCAATAACTCTAAAATGACAAATCCCAGGGTTACCTGCCTTGTTGTAATGAGTTGCCCTTTTAATACTGAACAACTATTCCAAGTTTCAAATGGATATATTTGCTAGTTATTGAGATATGTTAATTTATAATTTTTAAGTAAATAAAACAAGGGCAATAACTCTGAAATGACAAATCCAAGGGTTACCTGCCTTATTGTAATGAGTTGCCCTTTTGATACTGAACAACTATTCCAAGTTTCAAATGGATATATTTGATAGTTATTGAGAAATCAACTCTTACAAAAACCTTAAGCAAAAAACTTAACCGACGCAGACGCTGACGCAGACGCAGACGACAGGGTGATGACAATAGCTCGACTTTTCGAAAAAGTCGAGCTAAAAATGAATCCCTAGATGAAAAGGTGCCCTGTTTTTACACTCAGGGAAACAGATTTTTAAGTGTGTTACATGCTAGAATTAGAAATAATTGCAGCAACCTGAATAATGACCTTTATAACAATCATTTAAAACAAGAACCATATTGTACAGACAATATTGAAGATGCTGAACATTTCTTTTTTGAATGCAAATTGTACAATGATCAGAGATTAAAACTTTTTCAGTCAACCAGAAATTTCCACTCAATAAATATTGCTGTACTACTATTTGGGAATAAAGATCTAAATGATCATGAAAATCAAATAATATTTACAGCTGTGCAGGATTATATCAAGATTTCCAAAAGATTTGTTTAACCCATTGCCCCATAGCTTATTTCTAGGTTTGAAGATAGGCGACCACTCAAGGCGGTTTGAAAGTGAAGTAGAATGACCCTTAAGGGGCATTGTGCTTTACTTTCAACCTGCTTTAAGCCACTATCTGCTTTAAGCCACTATCTTCTAGGCTAAAAAGAGTGTTTCTTCTGGGGCACTTTCTTGACTGTATGAAATGACATTTTTATGGGGTAATGGGTATAAAGTAGATGTTTTTAGCTTTGCACGTTTATTTTATGAAATTGTTAACAAAAACATATAGTGCTTACTCCACTTTGATTTAACATTTCCAGTACCAGTACTCTGACAAGCTTTTTCATAATCTGCTTGCAAAATATTGTCTTCCAGTGTTCTGCCCAGGCCGCGCCCTTGCGCCATTGGCGCATAAAAATCACAAAAGGCGCGGTAAAATTCCCGTAAATGGGCCCGAGGGCGCGCTTAAAAAAATCGCGAATTTTTTTTCCCCCCGCACTGACGGTCAATGTTTTAGTCTATCCGTACTATTAGAGCATTTAAAACGACTAATTTCATTGGATACGTCGACCGGAAGTATCCGCTGTAGTCCAATCGCTGATAATCTCTCATGCCTTCTCGTTTGTTTCGTTGAAAGATGGCTGACCAAAAACGTAAGGCAGCTACACTGATAGACTTTTTTCAAAGTTTTTCGAAATACGCGGAGTAAAATTAAGGAATTAGACCAAAACAAGCACCTTAGAGCTGATATCCCCTGCCGCAGCGATTGTCCAGAAGAAAGTGGCAAACTTTAATGTGGGATGAAGGGGCAAATGGTGATCACCTGTCTTAAGTGTCTTTAAAGATCAACATTCAAAAGCTTTTTACAAAGTTTTATAAAATCATACAATTTTGTACATGTTAAAGCCTAAAAAATACAAAAAATAAAGCCGTTTGTAGCATTATAAATCTAAGTATGACAGGGGCAGGTAACTCTTGATTCAAATTCAACAGTAATTAAACACTTTCAAGAACTTATAATTGTGTGCAAGTATTATTAAAAAAAATTCAGAACTGTAGAATTTACTAGAGTGTAAACACATTTTCAACTCGTCAAGGGTAGAGTATTCTTGACTAATTTGCACATTTTCGACAATAATTGAACTCATTCTATAAAAAATAGCAATATATGATTTAATTATTTTTTTTCAAAATCCATTCACATTTGTACACAATAGCATGTAAACAATAAAGCCATGTTGAGCATTACTAAGTACATAAAGGGCAGATAACTCTTGCCACAAAGTATCCTTTTTTGACAATAATTGCAACCCTTATATTTATATACATCGTGTGTAAGTTAAATCAAAATCCATTAAAGACTGTAGTTTCTAGATGGTAAAAACTGTTAAATATGGTTTTTCGACTCATCAAGGGCAGATAACTGTTGACTAGTTTCTCCGTTTTCAAAAATGATAACAATTATTTGAAAACTAATAGCCATACATAGTTTAAGATTTTTTTTTATCAAAATCCATGCATATTTATAGATACTAGGATGTAAACAATATTAAAATAAAGCATTTTCTAGCATTTCTAAGTACATCAAGGGCAGATAACTCTTGCCACAAGTATCCTTTTTTGACAATAATAGCACACCTACAAGAACTTTTACTTATAGACATTGTGTGCAAGTATCATTTAAATCCATTCATAATTGTAGTTGCCAGAGAGTAAAAACAGTTAAATATGGCATTTTTTACTTATCAAGGGCAGATAACTCATGACTCATTTCTCCGTTTTCAACAATAATCAAATTCATTTGAAAACTAATAGCCATACATAATTCAAGAAAGTTTTTTCAAAATCCATGCATATTTATAGGCTCTAGTATGTAAAAAATATCAAAATAAAGCATTTTTAAGTACTTCAAGGGCAGATAACTCTTGTCACAAGTATCCTTTTTTTACAATAATTGCACACCTGCAAGAACTTGTACTTATAGACATTGTGTGCAAGTATAAACAAAATATGTTGAATACTGTAGTTGCTAGAGTGTAAAAACTGTTAAATATGGCATTTTTAACACAAAAAGGGCAGATAACTCATAAATTCCTATAATTTTCTGAAAAAAAATTGATTTCCCACGGTGCTCCTATGATGACAAATAAGTATACCAAGTTTCATCCAAATCTGTTTATCGGTTTCGGAGATACAGTTGCGGACGGAAAACGTGACAGACGCACGGACGGACATTTTTAACACAAAAAGGGCAGATAACTCATAAATTCCTAAAATTTTCTGAAAAAAAATTGATTTCCCACGGTGCTCCTATGATGACAAATAAGTATACCAAGTTTCATCCAAATCTGTTTATCGGTTTCGGAGATACAGTTGCGGACGGAAAACGTGACGCACGCACGCACGCACAGTCGGACGGACAGACCTAAAACAGTATCCCTCTGCCTTTCGGCAGGGGATAATAATATTAAGTATACCAAGGAGAAAACGTGCATGACGCTGTTGCGGATCAGAATACAACCGTAAGTAGTAAATTGATTCTCAAAAACAGAAACTCCACCCCAGCCGACGGCCGAGTCTGATAAAGTTGACGGCTCTTCGAAACGCACGAATAGTATATCCACCGAGAAAAAGAAGGGATGAACTTTTCAGCATAGGTGGTCAAAAGATCATACGTGACTGGCTTACAATGGTGGGTCAGATTCTATGACAATCTCTGTCTAGACTAAAGCAATTTAAGAATAAGAGCACACCACTGGTGAATGTCGTAATTGGAAAACAAGTTATTTTTATTGTGTTTTCTATTATTTTCATGGCAAAAAATGTGGGGCCCACACTTTTAAAAAATGGCCCCCTTTTTTCATGTCCAGTGGGCTTTGGGGCCCATAGTTTTGGATTTCTAGGCAGAACACTGGTCTTCACTTGTTTTTAGACTTAAGAACATTATGAATTCCAACTATTTATGCTAATACCTGTGTAAGACAATGTGGATCCTGATTAGGCACTCTACTGATCTGGGTCCATATTGTTTGCAATTGAGACAATATTGTATTATAAGGGAAGCAACTGTACTAATATCAAAAGTTAAGTATACCAAGAGTTATCTCCCTTTTTAGCTCACCTGAGCTAGCTCAGGGTGAGCTATTGCAATCCTTGAATGTCCGGCGTCCGTCGTCCGTCGTGCGGCGTCAACAATTTTAGTGTTTACACTCTAGAGACCACAATTTTTATTCAATCTTTCTCAAACTTGCTCAGATGGTATATTGCCAGAAGAGTTCGGATGAGTTCGATTATGGTTGAAATCGGACAAATAAGTCATGAGTTATCTACCTTTGAACTGCTGAAAATGCCATATTTAACAGTGTTTACACTCTAGAGGCCACAGTATTTATCAAATCTTTCTAAAACCTGCCCAGATTGTATATTACCATAAGAGTTCGGAAGAGTTCGATTTTGGTTGAAATCAGACAAATAGGTCATGAGTTATCTACCTTTGAATTGCTGAAAATGCCATATTTACGGTGTTTACACTCTAAAGGCCACAGTATTGATCCAATCTTTCTAAAACCTGGCCAGATGGTATATGACCATAAGAGTTCGGATGAGTTCGATTTTGGTTGAAATAGGACAAATAGATCAAGAGTAATCTACCTTTGAATTGCTGAAAATGCCATTTTTAACTGTTTACACTCTAGAGTTCACAATTTTTATCAAATCTTTCTTAAACTTGCTCAGATTGTATATTACTATAAGAGTTCAGATGAGTTTGATTATGGTTGAAAGCAGACTTATAGGTCGAGAGTTATCTACCTTTGAATTGCTGAAAATGCCATATTTAACGATGTTTACACTCTAGAGGTCACAAATTTTATCCAATCTTTCATAAACTTACTCAGATTGTATATTATCATAAGACTTCGGTGAGTTCAAGTTTGGTTGTAATCTGATCAATAGGTCAAGAGTTATCTACCTTTGAATGGCTGAAAATGATATATTTAACAGTGTTTACGCTCTAGAGGCCACAATATTTATCCAAGCTCTCTCAAACTTGCCCATATTGTATATGACTATAAGGGTTGGAAAAAGGGTGATTATGGTTGGAATCAGACAAATAGATCGAGAGATATCTACCTTTGAATTGCTGAAAATGCCATATTTTACAGCGTTTACACTCTTGCAACTACAGTTTTCAATGGATTTTGATTATACATGTACTTGTACACAAAGGATGTAGCTATACATGCTCGAAGGTGTGAAATAATTGTTGAAATGTAATCATTGTGGCAGTAGTTACCTGCCCTTGATATACTTTGAAATGCTAGAAAAAGGCTTAATTTCAGTATTGTTTAGGCTCTAGTTATCTGCCTTTGATGTACTCTACTATACTACAGTAGGTCGACAAACTTGAGTGTATTTATAATAAAACGGGTGAAATTCAAAGGTAAAGCTATCAGGCTTCATTACAAATGGTGAGCGATATCAGGGCCTTCAGGCCCTCTTGTTGAAATTGCCAAGTATAATTTATACATGAGATTCGAAGTGAAGTTTATTTCTTATTTATGTATTTCCAATGCTTCTGCTTCTGCATGATCGTTTTTTTTTTATGTTCAATGTTCCCTGATCACCCAAAGAAATATTGAACGAAGTCCCTTAACCTGCAAGAAAATTTTGAATTATATACCTAAGGACCATATACATGTATAAAAATGTTATGAAATACAGGAGTTTTACCTCTCCCTATTTACCAGATTAATTACAGCTTACATACTAGAGGATATTTCCCTTTTATCAAACTTCATACGGCAAAACTACTGCAGGTTAGGGTTCTTTCTCTCTCTCTCTCTCTCTCTCTCTCTTTCTCTCCCTCTTTCACTCACTGACTCTCTTTCTCTTTCTCTCTCGTTTACTTTTTTTTTTTTCAATCTCTATGTATTTTTTCCTTCATCTCTACCATGCTTCTCTATATAAGTATATACAGTTTTTGCAACTTAAATTAAAGACAAGCCATTGTTCATGTTTTGTTTGTATAAAATGTAGGGGAAGGGTCAAAACTAATGTTGTCAGAACTTGTGACCCAACCCCATTTTCATGTAAATTTGGAAAATAAAATATGTTTAAACTACACACACCCCACTGAGAACTCGAGGATTGTATTTCGTATTTAACAAGAGGGTCATGATAGCCATGTATGACGTGACCATAGCAATATATACATTCAAATTAAAGCTATGTTTTCCGAAAACAATATTATTTAAGTTTTGACTTGTTATATGGAAAACCTGCTACAACCACTGGCAACAATATTTTTATATAAAATCATTTTAGCCAAGCTGACGGAAGATCAGTCATATTACTTCATAGATACTCATTTCAACGTATTTGATTTATTCATCCGCCCAGGAATATAGTTTATACAATCATGAGTATGTATCATAGGAGGGTTTTCCTTTATCCTTGCAGATGATAGCTTTTTATGGGAACATTCTGATTTACTTTCCGGCTGCATTATAAAACCACCTGTCTTGAATACTGAACTCAAACTATGGAGTAAACGGTTAAAAAAGGCAGGTGGTTTCCGGAAAGCTTGCCAAACCTATTGACTGCCGCGTTAATCTTGTAGAGAGTCGCCTATAGATCATTTTTTTGCAAATATTTTCAAATCTGGCAAGTGTTCAGGCAAGGTTTTTTTTTTAAATTGTCAGTATACATGTCCACACAAAATCGAAACCTGCCTACCCACTAGCTGCCCTTTTTACGGTAGAAATTATCTGCATGAGGGTTATCCATTGCCCAATAGCCTTTTTAATCGTTTGCAATAGCAACCACAATTTCAAATGGATTACATATACTTGAAGCAATCTGACAAAATATCCTCAAAGGAACAAACCAAGAAAGTTTTCAATACATTCAGTGCTCAAAAAATTGGATAGCCCGACGCCCGGGGCTCCTATATTTTCAATTGGGGCCTGTCATAAATTATGGTGATCATGCCCGCCGGGCCTGTCTAATTATGTAACTAAACATAATTATGCACTGTTCTGTTCAGTAGCCTGGTGATTGCAGGATGTTGGCTTTACAAGCCGCGAAGCGTGTTGTCTATTAAGCACTCAGTTTTACTAGTGATAATTACACAACCAGTGACCAATCAAGCGTGTTAGCATGTTTGCCTCTAATCAGGGTTGACTTTTACCATAAGATAAGCGCTTACGGTCACGCCTCATGATCAGTGTCTAGAGTCTGTTTCATTGAAATCTCACAGGTGTGTAAACAAAAGGATTTACGATTTTTCTGAAATTTCCCTTGAAATTACTGTATAAGGGTTTCACTCACCTATAATAACAATCATTATTCTCCAATGCATTAAATTTTCACTGTAAGTCAAATCATAACACTTTCCATCACTCAAACAAAGTTTAGAAACAAACTTCCAAATGTCCGCCATTTTGTCAAATTTGTCAACAATGGCGTCCTTCACATTGAATAAGCATATGAAAGAAGAGATTAATTAAAGTAAAATTTTTATGTAAAATTGGTACAAAAGCAGTGTAGGGATGAGTTAAATGATTAATTAAGATAAAATAATGGATTATGATAATTGTTACTAAAAATAGAATCTGGAAATCCCATAAGAACCACTTACAGTTAGAATCACTTTCACTGACTACAGAACTTAAAAGAAAAATGAGACTGTCTTAGATAATTTACAAAAAAATCGGGCAAGTTCATTTGGGACAGGGCTTGTCAATTTTATAAGCCTACTTGCCCTGGGCTTGTCAGTCAAAAATATTTTCTTCGAGCACTGACATTGCAGGGCTCCAGATAATTTTGCATCTAATCAGTACAGTACTGATCAATTTTGAAAACAATCAGTCCCCAGATTTTTTAATCAGTACACATGGATTTTCAATTCATCGGCAGATCGCGGGTTAAATGGCCAACTTTAAAAGAAAGGAAAAATAATGCCTCAGTAATTATGCTATACAAAGTTTCAAATAACCTAATACAATGTAGTTGTAGACCATACACATCTCCATCCATCCAGATATCTCAACTTTGTCATACCTTTCTCTACTAGAACACAATATCACTCAAACTCATTCTTTCCACGTACCATCAGACTTTGGAATAAACTACCACACACCACTAAGGCCAGTGACAGTCTCACATGCTTCACTGCCACCCTCAGATCTCACAACCCCTAACTGCATAAGTTGTTTTTAAACTTTTTTAACCTCTCTTTATGATTGATCGTTCAGCCCTGCATTGTTGATCATTATGTTTTACTTTTTAACACGGTCCCCGACCTCCCTGTCATTGTCATAAATTGACAGTATGGAGTAATAAAGTAGAAGTAGAAGATAAAATATTAGATTCTTGAAAATCGTAATTTACCTGCATGTATGTAAATTACGATTTTCAAGAATCTAACATTTTAGCCGCTTATGCGGTTTTTTCTCCGCCGATGAAACAACGTTCGAATTTACATTGTTCAACAAACTACCACAAGTTTCATTAGGTGTTAGTTCTTTTTAAATCAGATAGCTGACAAC
Organism: Gari tellinella; assembly: GCA_922989275.2. NCBI lineage: Eukaryota > Metazoa > Mollusca > Bivalvia > Cardiida > Psammobiidae > Gari > Gari tellinella. Next base: position 81,737,965 of record OV277864.1, on the reverse strand, counting down.
CAATGGTTTTCAACTTTCTATCTTTTTTCTGACTCTTCCATGCTAAGATCGACATTTTATTGCGAGGTTTTCAACCAAAACACTTTTCGGAAAACTTGGATGTTATCGTCCATAATTATATCAATGCAGATATAGATGTATATGCGAGTGCGTAGTAACCTCCCTTTGCTAACGGTGCGCAAGTAAAAAATTACCATACGATAAAACGAAGCTTCATTACAAGACCGCAAATCAATAAAATTTGACATGTTGCGGTTGACTATTTGCAAATATCGGTATGACAAAAACTCGGCTTTTGAATTGATACACGCGTCCCCGAAAATTTCTCGCGTACACAGTACTTCAATATTTTGAAATTAACGCGTACACGGTCGAAACGTTCGCGTATTTCACTGAGTACGGGGGCTTATCTGGAGCCCTGCATTGTTCTAGAACTTTACTCGAAGAACTTCTTTAAAAATAGATTTGGAGATGCCAAATGATGGACACCAACCTGTCACAAAAGTCCCAGGTTCAAGCTAATTGATGTATTCATCTGTCATATCCTATCTAATATCTTTATTTGGCAGTGGAAAGAGAAAGAACTTCACCAAAAAGATTAATTTCTAGCAGAACTATTTTTCCAACGAATCACTGTAACAAGTACATGTATGATAAAAACTGGGCAATGTTTTTTTAGCGTAAACAAACTAGACAGATAAAATGATTGACAGATGAATGCCGTTATAGCAGTATACATCCCGTATATAAACACTAAATACATGAAACGTGTGTCTAGGAGAAAATGTATGCTAAACAGTACATAAAACTGTCTCACCTCTTCCACTATTGTAGAGTTTTTGATGAACTCATCCATAAAGTGACATGTCTTCAGTAATTTCAAAATTGTGGCCACATCAGCATCCCTTGCCGACTTTACGTTCTCCGAACCAACCGGCAGAAACCATTTCGCGACTTCCCATGGATGGGAGGGCCAGAGTTGAGGCTGTAGGTTTGCAAGGGATATGTTATATGTGGGGCCACCTATATGATACCTGCTGATGTATGTTATCCATGTGTTGCATACCGGGCACCTGACCGGGCACCCGACTGTCCAGATATTTTTATGTCTCTTTATATCATTATGTGAACATGTTGTGCAGACTTGCATACACGACGATGTACCATATTTAGAATATGGCTGAGGTATAGCTCTATGCAATTCATCATGTAGGTCTGATACCCTCTTGTCTGTGAAATCTTCCATGCATTCTTTAAGGTATAGGAGGGCAACACTACCACGAAGCCAGTTTTGATATTGACCATCTTGTTGTCCTGGTGTTGACGTAGCCATACTGTAAAATAAAAAAAAGTATATTTAATCCTGTAATCGCTATGGGTGGTACATCAGATAAGGTAAGACTTACAATCTGGCGAAGTGCTGGCAATAAACACTGTTCAAAATTCCCTAGGTCAGGATCTCTTTGTCTATATCAGAAATGATACCGGGGGTAACCATAACTTCCTTCATAGGTAGTCAGAGTCTACTATGAAATATGTTATGATAATACTTACTTTGAATCAAAAGGGTTAGGATATTCAAGTATTATTTTTTCTTTGTTTACGTTAATACTTATCTACAGTTTGGTAAAGATCACAGCATATTAATATCCTAATCCGTTTTATTCTACTTTACCATTCAGAACTATAGGACCTTGAGTGTAGCCTATTTGACCAATCAGGTTATAGTATTATAACATTATGCCCATCCCGTAGGTCGATAGGGACCGCTATTATCTTAGACACTAGGAAAGATTGACCGTTAAATCCAGGTGACCACTTATACCATGTGTCCACTTGGACAGATTTTACTGTATGCACATAACTAAGGTTGATAGGGAAATATATGTCTTAGACAAACACTTGGGTAAGACCATATACAGTACATAAAGATGTACACATAATTTGTCTGGGGTAAGTATTAATTTTCTGAAATTATGTTAAGAACTTTGAAGACCAAATCATAAGTATAATCTCTCAAATATATTTACTGATCTATACATTTGCAAGAGCATATAACAGCTATTTCTAGAGCTAATAATTTGGCAATTAATTTGTGCGGTCAAAACCAGGGACGAAACTAACCAGATTACACCGCACCGGTCAATACTTCCGCAATGGTCAATGCTGGTCATTAAGTGGTCAATTAAATATATAGTTTTTAAGTGGTAAGTTGAATGATTATGGTGATCATTTGAGTGTTAATTAAGTGGACGGTCGAACTATTTATTGGTTGATTGGTTATAATTATGGTCATTAGGTTGATAAGTTTGTCGAATATACTCCAAAAGCATCAGCAAGCACAGGTTGATTGATTTTTTGGATATTAATGGAAATTGTTAGAGTCCAAATTTGTTCTTTAGTTATCGAATTTTCTGACATCTTAAATGATAGCATAAGTGATAGCTGAACTAGATAACCCCATGTGCCATAAATTAGAAGTAAAGACAACGTGTCAGGGTATAATACCTGTCTCACTCTGTATCAGGGACATTAGACTTGTCTCAGTTAGTTCTATGCACGCCCACTATTTTGACATTAATTCTAACAGATGTTCAATTGTTGCAAACTAGCAAATAAAACATACAAGAGAGAGAGAGAGATGAGAGGGAAATCGAGAGAGAAAAGTGTGTGGGAGAGAGATAGATGACAGAACATGTCAGTGGTACAATGATGTATAGCAAGACTAAATTTAATACATTTTGTCTGAGGAATATCGGTGTACCCGACTGGTTGATTGAATTTTCAGTGGTCAGTTTAAACTTAGGTGGGCATGGGAACTATTTACATGTTGACAGACTATTGGTTTGACAGTTTGGAATATACTACCAAATAGGCCAATATTGAAATATTTGAGTGACCAAAGGTATGGTCATTTGAAAATTATGGTGGCCAGAGAGGTCAGTTGCACTTTACGTGAACAGTTGGATTATTTAGTGGTGAAAATATAATGCATATAGCATTTGGGTTTATAGTTTGAGTGGAATTCGGTTAAAACTGATCCTAAAGTGGTCAAAACGGTTACTGAACGTTTCGCTACCCGTCGTTTTGCTATATTTGTATGTTAACTACTTCGTTGCTTTGGTGGCCTCATCTAATATTTAATATCTTATTTATATAAACAGTTTACATGTGAATAGTACACTTGCACTATGCTAGGTAAGAAACATATATACACGTTTTTATACAGAGTACTGTGGTCCAATGCTAATAGTGTAGACACAGATAAAGAGAAATTCCCCATGGATCCTCTGATCAGTGTATGTACTGTTTTGCTTTTATATTTCATACAATTTTCAGATCATTAAAATTCTATAATTAATAACTTTAAATATATTGCGATAAATTCAAAGTAAATTTAATATTAAGGGTATATTACAAGGATAAATCACTACCAAACAATTATATTCTAGTTCAATGCTAAAAACTGCGGGTAGCGAAACTGTACAGGTGGTTTACTGTCCAGGGTAAAAACAACCTAGGTAGCGAATGAAATAGGGTAGCGAAACGTCCTGAAATCGTCAAAACTAATGACGTAGTCCATTAAATGAGGAGTGGTCGATTTAATATTTAATGGTCAGTTGACAATCAGCGGCATAGCCAGGCTTGAACGAATGTTACGCACATCAGGGGGAGGGTGCGGGAGGGGGGTACCCCTCCTGCTGGTGTGGGTCTGGGGGCCTCCCCCGGGAGAAAAAAGTAAATTAGAAGTAAAATGGTGAGCTCTGAAGTGTGTTTAGAGGGATTTGGAGCACTGAATACGATCTATGAGAACTATACAAATGTGTCCAACATATAATTAAATTTTGTGATTAGCGTTTTTTTCTGCTAAAATAATTTGACCTTTAGCCGCACGAGTGGTATGTAAAAGAAGCACTGTAGTCTTTTACGATGTCGACTTAAATTTTTAGTTGTTGAGATCCTGAGTTTCCGAAACTCGAACTAAGTGGGGGTTCGGGGGTCCTCCCCCGGGAGAAAAATGGAAATAAGAACTGAAATGGTGAGCTCTGAAGTGTGTTTAGAGGGATCTGGAGCACTGAATACGATCAACGTGAACCATACAATTGTGTTCAAAGCTCCGTTATAACATAACAATAAATTTAGTGATTAACATTTTTTCCGCTATATAATACATGTAATTTGACTTTGCCGCACGAGAGGTGCATGAAGCAGCGTATTTGTTTTTCATGATGCTGATTTAAATTTGTAATTGTTAAGATCCTGAGTTTCCAAAACTCGAACTTGAAAAATGCAAGTGGGGGTCCGGGGTAGTCCTAGTCCGGGGGTCCTCCCCCGGGGAGAAAAATGGAAACAATAACTGAAATGGTGAGCTCTGAAGTGTTTTTGGAGGGAATAGGGACACTGAATACGATCAACGTGAACCATACAATTGCTTTGAAGGCTCTGTTTTATTAGACACAACCTTATTTTGTGACTAATTTTTCCACGTCTAGAACTATTTGACTTTAAGACTCACGAGAAGTACCCGAAACACTGTAGAAGTTTTTCAGGCTGCCAACTTTCTAGTAACTAAGTTCTTTATTTTCTCAAACTTGAACTTGACCGATGAAAGTGGGGTCCGGGGGTCATCCCCCGGGAGAAAAAAATCGAAATAAGAACTGAAATGGTGAGTTCTGAAGTGTGTTTGTAGGGATGTTGGACACTGAATACGATCAATGTGACTAACCTATATGTTTCCAAGAACTTTCGACTTTTAGACGATTTAGGTATACATTGTACGTACGATCCTTATGTATATGAACTATGAAAAATTGTTGGTGGGGGATTTTGGGCACTAAATACGAACTATGTGATCCATACAATTTTCTTCAAAGGTTCGTTATATAAGACATAACATTATATAACTATTTGACTCAATGTTTAGACGCACGAGAGGTACATGTAGCAGATTACATGTAGCACCGTAGGTTTGAGCTGCCATCTTTGTAATTACTAAGTTATTGGTTTTCTAAAACTTGAAATTGATCAATGCTGGAGGGGGGTCCGGGGGTTCTCCCCCTGGGAGAAAAATGGAAATTAGAACTGAAATGGTGAGCTCTGAAGTGTGTTTGAAATCTTCATTTTAGACTTTAAGGTCTAACCCCCCTTAGCCTTCGGTTTTTATGCCATTTTTGGCCATGTTTCATTTTTCATTTTTCAAACTGATGTTACGCACGTGCGTACGTGCGTATCGCTGGCTACGCCCCTGACAATTATAGTGGAACAGTGGAGTTTTAACTGAAACATTTAGCTCTTTCATGTTCCTGTGCTTCCAAATATGAACAACTAATCTAATTATGAAAGATGATTAAGATTATCTGATTGAAAAGAAAAGACTTGTCTATAGTTTAGTGGACCAGTCGATCGAATCAACTTCTAAAGTATAGCAATTATGATGTCATTGGACTAATGATCAAATAAAAAGGACATCAATTATATATTGTTACCAGTTAAAAATATGATTTTGATCACTGATGAAAACATTTTGCTTACCTCATGAATATGATGATGGGGGAGCTTTTCTAGTTTTGCAAAAGTGCATGGGCAATAATAATCATTAATAACTTAAGCGCTTCAATCAACTAGGGCTGCAACGGTTCAGGTACTTCACGGTTCGGTTCGGGTTCGAGTAGACCCCTTCGGTTTTCGGTTATTTCGGTTCGGGTATTAGGATAAGAACTTGATAAAAATCAACCAGAAAAAAAATCTCATTTACTGGCACATGTCTACGCAGACAATAGATCTAAACACTTTTTCGAAAACGCTATCACTGTCATCTATAATTTTATCATATGTACGAGAAAGATGTGCATTTCTTTCTACCAGTTTAGGACAGATTGTAGCAAATTTAAGGCGTGGTTCGTCCCGACCTGTTTTTCATTGAAGTTTCGTAACTAAGCTTTGTCATTCTGGCTGGTCTTCCTTAAATGCCTCATCAGCCTTCTATTTATAAGCGCTAAAAGAACTACCTAGCTCCAATTATATTATTATTTTACAGAAAAAGTCATTAATATTTCAGTTTAATTATTTACATCGCCATTCGCAATTTGCGGGGGAACCAATTTGCGGTCGCTAAGTAATAGACTGGTTACCCTTTTTCTGATGCTGATTCGACTTTGGTACCTTTGAAGCCGGGCTATCAATCGTGCGCATGCGTTGAGTGCTGGATTTCCCGGAATTATAAATAGCCGATATGAAAAGAATGAGACGGATGAGAAGCGAGCTATTTAAATTACTGCAGGAAGAAAAGGTTAGAACTGTGATTTAACCTTACATTTTGGAACGTCTGACCATCAAAAATATACACGTAGACTGCACGCTGATTGGTAAATTAGCGGTCTAGTGTAATTTACCATACATCGGCGCACCGAACCGAAAATTTGCGGTGCCGACCCGAAACTCGAACCGAGACAAACGAACCGAAAATAACCGAAATTCGGTGAACCGTTGCAGTCCTACAATCAACCATGATCAATCGACCTGTATTAATCGGTTAAAACCGGTCAAATTGGTTCATATTCATCCTGAAATTTCAAACGAACATTACCAAGTTCCAAATACCGACATGTATATTCTAGTCATTAGGGATCGTAAACCTTACGTTATTCCTCCACTGAAGAAACTACATGTAGTTTCATTTTATACATCATTTTACCTCATAAAAAAGTGTTTCTATATGCTAGCAGATTGCATCTCAAAGCAGACTAAAAGTAAAGCATGTTACTCGATCGCTCGATAGCTCAGTTGGTAAAGCGTCCGCTTTCGAGGCTAGAGGTCGTGGGTTCGATCCCCTGCCGGGTAATACCAAAGACAATTATAGAAAGGGTACTAGTAGCTCCCTTGCCTGGCGCTCGGCATTATAAGGGTAATGCTAGGAAGGTAACTTTAATGCCCAGGTAAGTATTTCTGTTAATGGATGCCTTGTTTGTCGAATTAAAGTTCTACAGAGCTTATGTTGATTGTTTACTTATACCACATTAAATAAAGCCTACCTTTTACCTACATGTACCTTTTCTACTTTCGGCCAATATCGGCGAAGTATTCTCACGAATTATAGCGTGTCAGTGTGTGTCAGCGTATTTTACAAGAAAACCTACCAAAGTACCAAAAACACATTTTATAAAGCGAATCTCGTGGTCTACAGTAGCTGAGTGATTGTTTTCCTTGTTTATTTACGATAAACATAGGATATTCATCAAATAGTTAAAAGGTTTTACTCTCAAACTTCACGAAATAGTTCTAAAATGTAACCCCAATATTTCTGGATTTTTTTCGACAGAAAACATTCACTATAACTTTGACATATTTTACATAAAAATACATTTCTGATTTTAATCGGAATGTTTTATTGCTTATAAAATAAATATACAAGTAAAGTAATATCAAGAATCTTTATAGATATAGCCTTTGGAAGAGAGGTGTGTTTGAGGAAGGAGCGAATACTCTCTGTGAAGGAGATTGATGGTAAAATAAGATAAGCAAAAACATTTACGTATCTATTTACAATACCATTTCACCAGATGTATACATAAAGCGCCATATGACCTATTTTGTGTATCATTCGGAGTTGAGATGTTCTGTAAACCAGATCATAAGGTTGTTAACTAAAACAAACATTGAATGGTAACGATATGTACAACAATATAGAAGACTGACAAGAGAAAACCCGGATGGAATTTTTGGTGTCACATATAATGGTAACGCTATGCTCAACATTAATACTAGTGTTTCATTAACTCATTTAACCCTGAGACTTTAACTGGACAACCCCAGGTAAAAGTTACGGCTATTTAATATTTTTCATAATTTAGGGTGACTTGAATGATATATAAATCTGAATAAGGGGAGATCCTTTGAAAGCACAGAAAACAAAGCAAATACTGAAAATTGCATACTCGGTTTAATTGAGTCTGTTCATGAGCAATACTGAACAAGAGCACCGCAAGCCGGGCACATTATACGCCCGTCAAATCGATCTTAGAATGTAGTCATACCAAAACCCTATCAAGGTAAAAACAAAAGGGGAAGAACCCTGAAAGTTAGGGGTCATATGCTGACCAAGTTTCAAAAGGATGGGAATAAATTTGTTTGAGAAAGAGAGCTACAAACAAAAAAATGCCCGTTTTTGATGATAAAAGGGGCATAACTCTTGAATGTCAGGGGCAATCTTGCTGGTTATGGAGCTTGACCGAGACATTATGGTAATACACATGCTGACCAAGTTTCAAAAGGATTGGAATTAATTTGTTTGAGTTAGAGAGTGGACAAACTAAAAAATTCCAGTTTTAGATGAAAAAAGGGGCATAACTCTTGACTGTCTGTGGCAATCTTGCTGGTTATGAAACATAACCGAGACATTATGATCATACACATGCTGACAAAGTTTCAAAAGGCCTGAAATAAATTTGTTTGAGTAAGAGAGCGGACAAACTAAAATATCCCCGTTTTTTACCCCGCATCTTGAATGCCTGGTGCAATCCTGCTTGTTATCAACCTTGACAGAGACATTATGGTCATACACATGCTGACCAAGTTTCAAAAGGATTAAAATAAATGTGTTTGAGTTATAGAGCGGACAAACTAAAATATGCCCGTTTTTTACGAAAAAAGGGGCATAACTCTTGAATGTCTGGGGCAATCCTGCTGGTTATCGAACTTGACCGAGATATTATGGTCATACACATGCTGACAAAGTTTCAAAAGGATCAAAATAAATTTGTTTGAGTTAGAGAGCGGACAAACTAAAATATGCCCGTTTTTACGAAAAAAGGGGCATAACTCTTGAATGTCTGGGGCAATCCTGCTGGTTATCGAACTTGACCGAGATATTATGGTCATACACATGCTGACAAAGTTTGAAAAGGATTAAAAAACATTTGTTTGAGTTAGAGAGCGGACAAACTAATATGCCCGTTTTTGACCAAAAAAGGGCATAACTCTTGAATGTCTGGGTCAATCTTGCTGGTTATCGAACTTGACCGAGATATTATGGTCATACACGTTCTGACCAAGTTTCAAAAGGATTAGACTAAATTTGTTTGAGTTAGAGAGCGGACATGAAAAAGTTAACGGACGGTCAGACGGACGGACAGACGGACGGACAGGGCCACGACATAATACGTCCCGTCTGAAGACGGGCGTATAAAAATGCAACAGTGCTCACGCCCCCTAGCACCAGCTTAAGCGGAATTCAACTTTCAACTGTAAATGCGCTGAAATCAATGATTCCATAGGACCAGAAAGTATAACAACACTGAGAATGATTACCCCGATTAGGAGATTCCTTTAGTATAGTGTTTTAGCCAGACTCTCAAAAAGGGCAGGGGGGCACCAAAAAGGGGCAGGGTGCAAACAAAGTGCGGACCCGCAACTTCGGCGAGGGGATTGTTAACATTTCTAGGTGTCTTTTCATCATATTCGAAGTCTTATAGGTCCATAAGCACTTTTAATGTATTCAGCATATAAGTCTGTAAAGATAAAGGTAATATATACATGTGGCAATAGAACAATGGGGAGGGGCGTCCCCTCCTGCGCTGCGACGGAAATTTTTTTGACTTTAAATGATGAAATAGTGCAATTTTGCTATACAGAGATATATAATAAACATGTATGCACATGTAGTGGATTTTAGCTATACATGTACATTATACAGATGCATACAAGTATTATGGAAAATGGATGAAATCAGCCAATTTTTGCAAATAGAATATTAACAGATCAAGATTTTTTTTCTTTAAATCACACATTATTAAAAAGTTACACAACTAAATTTTACTCCAGCACCTGATGATTTCCCATTACAGCTGTTGATTGAGGTTGGCATTTAAACTAGTATTCCATTCTTTTGCAACAATGTATTTTGTAAAACAGGGGTGTAAAAGCCCCAAAACGATCAATACTAGAAAATATCAATTCTCTTACTTAATTCTTTAAAAACAAAAGAGAGCAAGAAACTAGGTTATGGGGTGTCTTTACCTTTATGCAAATAGTATAGACCCAGATCAGAGTGCCCTGGATAAGTCCTTTGTATAGGGTGTATTATCTGTTTGCCTGATTTAAAATTATTTTGAGATTTTTCTAATATCGCACACAGTTAAACATGCACACAAACAAATAGATCTACTATAAAGTACAATAATTATTGGCATTGGATTGTTGCTGTATCCAGGCAAGTGGATGTCTTAAGGATTTTCCTATTGTAACGTGCAAACCGAGTGACCCAGCAACAACAAACCCCGTCGGTGCAAAGCTTAAGCTCACACCAAGAGATGTTTGTTGCGTTATATAATTGACTCTACTTCCCAACATACAACGGTTTGGGAAGCCTCATTTGCATATACCAACGTACTACGTATGTTACATAACTCTCCCCTCCGAGAAGTCTCGTCCCGAGACTTGGACCCTATAGGGAGAACCGTGGGTAAGGCAACTCCGGTATGGCAGTTGTCATTATCCCACTGCTGCCACCATTTGTAACGTGCTCACCGAGAGACCCAGCAACAACAAACCCCGTCGGTGCAAAGCTTAAGCTCACACCAAGAGATGTTTGTTGCGTTATATAATTGACTCTACTTCCCAACATACAACGGTTTGGGAAGCCTCATTTGCATATACCAACGTACTACGTACGTTACACTATTAATAAAATTCAGCCTTCCCTAAGCAACCACCTGTCATAAAACAGAATACAATTAATTAGACTGCATCACGGGAAAAATTAAACAGGATCTACTTAGATATGTGTTGTCACGCTGATGTTCTGTTTCAAATAGATCATTCAATATGAACTTACCAAAATAAAAACAACAGCACAGAACCGATACTTTTAGAAATAGAAATATCCCATTCTTCGATTCTCGCGCGTATGTAGTATTTGATGGCAGAAACGGACGTTATCAAACCAACCAAACC